>CM036881.1:48252988-49590488 GCA_020796165.1 Pantala flavescens | reverse complement strand
AGACCAATATAAAGCAAGAATATTGGATCAAGACATGTAAATAGTTTAAGTAGTAATTACTACTTCTGCTAATAACCATTCAATGTTCACATTTTAAGTAATTTTGTACATAAACTAACAGAAAGACACGGACATATCCTTAGAAGGAAAAGATTAATTTAGCTAAGAATTACCGTAATAAAATTAACGCTACTTCAAAAATCCTCCAGAAAATAATGTTTAAAATCTTAAATTGCTTAAAAGGGTTATTTGTGTGTATTACATATGTACAGCAATTGTATAATAAAATTATGATTAATTTAAAATATCAGTCTTAAATTCAGTAAATATTCCTGGTATTAAAATATTATAATAAAAATTATTAGAACTATTAATTTACCTGAGAGAGTCATGAATTAACTTGTATCTTCTAAATTCTACCTTTTAATATCCTACCTTTATTAATGTATCACACCTAGTTTGTCTAAGCACTAATTATATCAGTGGACATGATATTGAATTCGACTATCCTCATGTTTTTATTACTGTTTTTACAATTTTTATTTCACTTTTTTCACTTTTCAAGTTCTTAATGGACACTAATTTAAGAAAGTCAGATTTATATCCTTAATACAGAAAAGAAATATGAAAAAACTGAATGATTAACTGAAAATGAACCAGAAATTTATGGTTTAAGTGAGATTGTGGAACCACAAGGAAAATCAACTGTGAACAAGTGATGGTGCATGCCATTGCAAATGGGTTAAAAAGGTCTGTTTTGATGGAAAGATCTATAACAATTCACCTAGCATCAAAATTCATGATAGTTTGAAGGGGAAATATCTAAAGACTAGAATGAGGGTAAGGTGGAATTAATCCAATATGATAGTCCATGAAACTTGAAAATAACAATGACTATGTAATAAATCTGCTCTTCGCACTAAGAGGGTTAAGCAACTGATTCAACATAGACAACATATCCTGATAGACAGGATAACCATTATTTGGTATTTTGATAGAGTTGATAAAATTTCATTGTAACTTACCCTCCTCCTCAATCTTACACTGCCCTTCTGCTGAACTTGAACAGCAATGGTTGGTCTGGTTTGTTGATTAGAAGAGAGAGAGAATCCAGGCCAGGTTTCCCTAACCAGCTCACTTCAAAATTCCGAGCAATCTGTAACAAACAGCATAAAATAAAATATCAGTTAAATTTCATCAAACCAAGATATATAATACAGTCAAAATCAGAAGAAATTTTATACATACACATAGTAAGAGAGCTTGTATATTCTGTTCTGCTAGTCTTCTAGCAATACATGTGCGAGGTCCATGACCAAATGGTAATAAAAGATATGGGCTTGAAGGTTTTTGATAATGATCACTTCCACGTATCCATCGTTCAGGCAAAAACTTATTAGGGTCCTTGAAATATTTCTCCAATCGACACGATACCTGATTCTGAGTAACTACCACAGTCTGTAAGAAATACATAACACAGGAAATTAAAATATCATTTCAAGATTCTCAGTTATTCAAAAATTTTCTGATTTATTTACACCTATTCCTATAATAACATCTATATTTACAATACAGTATCATCAACAAAGTAATTAATAGATTATGTTAAAAGCGGTAAACTTTAAACTGTACTTCATTATCGCCATTACCTTATCAGCAAAGACATTTACACAGAATTTCTCCATTATAAATAAATGATTTCCTAAATGTTAGGGTGGTATGAAAAGTTCCTAAATCCAGATTTTTCAAATTTTCAGAAAACATGTTGAGAAATGGCAAAATGTCAGAAACTTTTCAGACCACCCATGTATATACTATTGTTTTGAATCCTATGTTTAGAAATTGTATGTTAAATTAACTATCAATAAAAGAAACATTAAATCTAGACTCAAACTAATCAGTCAGTTTATTCCATGAGATAACCAAATAGAAAAAATTCCGCTATGGACAAAGAGAGAAAATATTTTGATTAACATGCATACCTAAACTTTACAAAAATATAAAAGCCATATATTTTCATATTCATACAAAGATTTTGAGTGGAAAACATTATCTTGGATAATAAATCCAGATCCAACTCACTACCAAAATGCTCATAACATGTGCCCAATTAGTATGAAAAATGAAAAATGGTTATGAAAAAATTCTGAACAGTATGATTATTAAGTATGTACCTTTTAATTTACAGTTGATTTTTAAACTATAATATCTTGAAATTTATTTTTCTCCTATTTCTCTGTTAGCATAGATGACGTAGGTTCCTCAAACTCTGGCTATACAGAACAAATGTTGCCTTCTGTGGGTAATTCAAATAGGGATGTTTCAATTTTCTGATTAGATAACTCAATCGATAGAAGCAGCCAGCAAGAAAGTTGTACACATGAGGCATGATAGATTCCAGAGATAGAATTTACAAAAATTCTCAATCAATCTTTTCAAGCTTTAAGACCTGTCATGCAACCTTATCATTATCTCTTTCTCTAACAGTTGTACTAGATCATAAGCTGTATATTGTAATATTCCCTCAGACGAGGATTTTCTTATCTGGTAGTAAACATTTATATAAAATACTTCCTTTAATGTACACAAATTACTTTTCAAGCAGTAAAGTTAAGAATAAAATGGAGTCGTTTCTCCACTAACATATGTAGAAAGTTGTAAATCCTAATAATTATCCAAACCCATAAGGTAAAATTAAACAATTATTACAGGAATTAAAGCACAATATAAATGCATAATATATGAAAAATACTAATCGTTCTTTTATTCCTGCAATCACAGATAAGTTTCAAAAGGCAAAGACTTAATTAAGGAAAATTATTATTATGATTGAAATAAATTGAGAAGATAACATTCAGATTTTTAGAAAGTGTAAGTGTAGAAGCAAGGCATCACTGTCTGTCTTTATTAAACTCCAGATAGAGTTGTATAGTTGTATGTAGAAAAACAAAATATTTACCCCTTTTGGTACTGAATATCCTGAGAAGACTGTGTCACATGGTAAAATCCTTCCAACACCAACAGAGACAGGGTTCAATCTCAATGACTCTTTCAACACTGCTTTGGTATAATTAGCCTCTGATAAAATTCCATCTGTGATAGTAGGGCAGCATTCATTCTTTCCTGCAGGGCACCAGATCCATAATCATACACAAAAAATGTAAATTGGAATGTGAAGGCTAATGTTAACACTTTCTAAGAGAGTGTTACAAAATCATCCTTCTGATCTTTTTAACTTTCATGTTTTTAATGTAAAATATTACACAAGTGAAAGACATTAGACACCCCAATTAAGCCTATGAAAATAGAAAATTATGCTAAACCAAAATGATTTAAACAGAAAATTAACAAATTGTCCAGTACAAGTTTTAACTAACTAAAGTGTAATACTTCAATTAAATTTTTATTATTTTATTATCTTTTCACATTGCTTTAATTTATAAACAAAATAGTAAACAGTATAATTTATAGGGACTGTATAATCAGTAATATAGGAAAATTAACAATGAAAATTATGTAAGTATATTGCAAAGGGCCATTAAAACAGCTGAGAAGTTAGAAAACAAAAACTGAATGGAAATAAATGCAGAAAAGAGCAGCAAATTTACATTCAGAAACAGGAGGAAAGAGAGAGTTTACATGTGAGATTAATGAAGAAAAGGATCCCAGGGTCGAAGAATGGAAGTAATTAGGGTTTGCTTTTACAAAAATTTAGGTTGGATTAATCACATTCATAGGAAAGTTGCCAAAGCATTTAAAAATCCTTTTAATGTGATGAAGAACTAGAAGAGATCAAGTAGGGAGGTAAAATTAGAACAATGATAAGACGTATATTAGAGTACATGAAAAACACAAAATCTGCTTAGCAAGAATTTTATGAAGAAAAAAGAAAATGTGCAATATAAAGCACCATATTTCTTGACATTGAGTAAGACTGCCATCTGGCAATGCAAATTGAAAAAATAATACTGATATTATTTCTACAGCTTAAAATATTCTTTTATAATCTCTTATAATGGTTTAGACATTTTGTCACTACTTATTAGTAATACAGTTAAATTGCTCATAAAACACATCTATAAATGATAAATTGGTTTCTAAAATCATAATATAGCTAAAAGATTTAACTCTTGCTACATTAAACTGATTCTATCTGAACTGATACATCATAAATAAACAAACAATATGAAATATACTGACTAAGTGAGGAAAGTATTGATATAAAACTAATTTTTAGCCAGATACTTTTTTGATAAAATAACACAGTCATGAATCTGGTGACTTAATGATGTGAATGATTAACCAAAATATTTACTAGACTCAACATAAAATAGTAAATGAATTTCTTTAGAATAAAAATGAGAAATGTTTCCACATTTACAGTCAGAGTATTAATACCTGTAATAGGGAGAAGTTTCATAGCTTCTCGATGTAGAATGTCCTGCTTTTCTGGGTTAGTGGATAGATGGTACAAACAAAATCCTGTTGTATATGTAGCCTAAGGAACAATAATTTTAATAATTATTTTAAATTCATATGATGTGAAATATAATTTTAAATTGAAGAAAAACTGTTTCTAACATCAAAAAGATCTGAAACTAAAATTTTTCATTGTTCTTTCTAAAATTTACTGCCTAAGTAAAGATCTTATAATAGTTATTTTTTAAAGACTAGAGAGATATTTATCATGAATTTCAATAAGTGTTGACTTTGAGACATACTGTATCCACACCAGCAAGCAGCATATCCATGGCCATTCCGACCACATCCTTTTCATTTAATCCAGGACTGGTAAGGTATATTTCTAAGAGAGATTTCTGCTCTGATGTGATTTTCTCCTTCAACTGAACCTTCTTAGACTGCACGAACTTTACTGCAGCCCTACAGAAATTTAAACACCTTAAAATTTTTAGAGTTCAATTATAAGTAATCCAAGAATGGTCTTCCAAGAGAAGAGTTGTGAATCTAAATAAATAAAATATATCTAAATAAAATCTTCAATACAAGAGTATTTAAGTACATCATTCATATCGCTTAGACCTAAATAATTACCGTATTTTTCGGACCATAAGACGCACCTGACCATAAGACGCACCTGGTTTTTAGAGGAGAAAAATAGGACAAAAAATATTCTGAACCAAATAGTGTAATAAAATATTTAATAGGTCTTTAGGTCTTTATTTTGGAGGCGAGATTGAGACTAAAAAGTCTCTTCTTCCATCTAACCTCTTTAAAAAAAGTTTAAAGTACCAAAAGAATTAAAAAGAGAAAAATAATGATTATAAGAAAGATTTAAGTGGATATAAAAACCTAAGAAAATTCTTAGGAAAAAAATCCACTGCAGGAAAACACCCACAATGAAGGGGGGTGTGAAAAACCCGCACAAACCTTCTGATAGAATTAACAAAAACAGAACACTAAAATTCAATTTTACAAGATAATCAATGAGTCAGATCATGTTAAATTTGAAAACATATCTTATAACTAAACAGGTCATTAAAAACATTCAATGGTATGTTTAAGTTGATTGCCGAAAAGAGAGGCGAAGTGTAGATAATAAAATTAGAAGATATTGGACTGAGCTGCAAAAAAAGAATATTTCAGGACAGATGCATAGTTAAATGAATTTGAGGTTAGGAAAGAGTGAAAGGAGCAGTAGAGAGAGCGTTGATCAGTGCTGTAGACATGTGATGACTGTTGATGCAGGAGATAAATTGGATATATGATTAAGATAAGTAAGACATTTTCTTCTGAAAGGTCGGGTGGAAATGGAAGATTTTATGTGGGAGGGAAGAGTATTCCAGAGCGTGGTAGCAGTTATAATAAATGATTTGTGATATGTGGTTTCTGTGGTTCGGTATTAGTAAATTGAATCTCCCTCTAGTATTACAATTATGGACGGACTCAAATCTTACGAATTCGGAAAAGAGATATTCAGGAGATTGCGTTCGCAAAACAGTGCATGAGAACGTTAGAATGTGAAGTTGTCTGCGAGTTTTATCCAATCTAATTTTTTTAATGCACCGGAAATATGGTCGAAGTTTCTCAAATTAAATATAAATCGAACGGACGCATTCTGGATGCGTTGGAGCTTATTAGCTAGATCTCTTGATAGATCTTGGTAAACAATGTCACCGTAATCAAAGTGGGGCATGATCAATGAATTTACTAGTCTACTGAGTCGAAGGCTTTACTAAAATAATGTATAACAGAATTTCATAATGTATAACAGAATAATATTTGATCCTGCGGGTCGGCTGCAGCGAGTCCCGCTGCAGCTCTGATATAAATGCCCGGCATTAGTGTCAGCGGGTCCCGCTGCCGCTCTTCTTGTATTCGGACCATAAGACGCAGGCACTTTTCTCCCTACTTTTTGGTGAAGAAAAAGTGCGTCTTATGGTCCGAAAAATACGGTAACTGCAGACTATCATAAGTCTATTCTAAGAATTAGGAGCCTAGAAGTGGCTAATTATATACATTGAAATATATACTTCAAAAAAGCTATGGATTTAATTATAATAATGAATATGAAATTAAAATCTTTCAGTAGTGTGCATCAAATATGCAAATATTTAAAAAGGAAATAAAAATGTGCTAAATGAAACATATTAGTCATACATACATGTTAGTCATACATACATATTAGTCATACATAATTACAACAATTTATTATTTGTATAATTGCATTAAACTTGAGGTATATACATGCCAATATTAAGACAGGATAGGATTTTAAAATTGGTTCATAATGCATCACACTAAAAATATAATTGTTCTAGGGTAGATGATTTTTTTTAAAACCCCAGCTATATTTGCTATGGAAAATGTATATACCTATGAGCTTGTTTTTCTATTAAAACTATTTCAGCATGAAGAGAATCCTAATAGTCAAATCCTAAAAATTATTTTTATGTAAAAAGCCCTATATGTACTTGTCTCTGAATCTCGAGTGATAAGTCCTCTCCACTCTATCTCTCACCCTGAGTTAGTCATTTTAGTAAGAAAAGTAATTCCTCTAATAAAAGCAACTTATTTCATGTATTACAGTAAGTTAAGGAAGAAGGTCATCACAATTTATATCATCAAAAGAATCAGATTCTTGGAATTAGAAATGCTTGGAAAAATATTTACTAAATTACTAGCAATGCAACAATAATATTAAACTTACCTTTCCATTATTTCTTGAGATTTTCTCAATTTTTTGTATAATGGTGTTTCCATATACTTCCAAATTTGAGGACCATTATCAGTTGAAAGTATACAGCTATTTGTATCAAGAGCAGCGTTAATCAGTTGATTAGGTAATGAATCCTTTGCTGAATTTTTTTTTGAAAGACTTTCTAATTTTTTATCAAACGCAACTAGACAGGTCACTGTAAAATAAAATAGAAAGGAGAACACATTTAATTCTTACATCACAATGTGCTGAATCATAAACTATTCTGTTATTTCATGTACTCATGCCATTAATAAAGTTATACTTACACTCTAAGAAAAGTGAGGAAAGACTATTTAGAAAATCTTTTGGCTTATTTTGGAGGCAAGCATTTTCAACAGAATTTATATATTCACTTTCTATGTGATGAACAAATTCTTTAAGAACAGAATTTGTATTCGGTAGATATCCTCGTACACTGGATACACGACTCAGGTCTCGTTGAAAGGCTGAACGTAAGTGCCACCATTCAGGACCATTCCTATTATAAGAAATAATTGACAGGAATATTTAAATGAAGCAAAAGCAATAGCATGGTCACTCATGTTTTACTTCAATCAATATAAAATATTTTGTCTTATCAAACAGATTTATTTCCAGTTAGTATTTTGAAATAGAAGTCTAAATATTATTATTGTCAAATATTGTAAACAAATCACTTTTCATAAAGTTATTAGAGGCTAACTTATCTATGATTCATAATATCATATTTCTTCCATCAAAAGTTTGTTTTTTTTTGTAGAATTATAGCGAAAGCTTCCCAGATGATGAGAAAACCACAGCTTATAGCTAATTTTACTCATGGATTATTTTATTTTATTTATAATTTTCCCAAAAATTGTGAATAAATTAATACCCTGTATGGTATATAATTTAGACACAAACTTAACTGAACTTTACCAAAATCACTTTTGTGGTTTTGGTCAGGTTTGGTCTGTAGATTAATGTAGAAGAAGATTTTAAGTATAAATTTTTAAAATGGTTTTCCACCATTCATCAAGATATTTTTTAAATATAGTTGAGACACAGCAAATTTATCTTACATAGGCAACAGGCCTCCAGATCTATATATGTTTGGGCGATCCAATCTATATTTCTGTATGGCTAGATGTGAACGACGGCATGGAAAACGACCCTCAACCCTAAAGAGCTGCTCTATGTCCACAGGATCAAAAAGCCAAACTACATCAGTGCCAGGAACAATTTCTTCCCTTACAACTGATCCAAATTCAGCAAGCTTCAGAGCACCATTCCAATGAAGTCGATCCATTCTATACTTGCCTGAAATTAAACCAATAATAAAACTGATAATATTGGTGTTAAGTCTAAGTTAAGTTTAAACAAAAAGTCACGCAGCCAATGGATTCGATCAACAATTATTTCTATACGCAGACAAATTACATTTATGTATACATCTATACTTGTTTATATAGAGTTATAACTAACATGTGTGTAACATTTCATGGTGAAAACCAATAGTAGTGATAATGCTTTTACAATAGTACTTTACATTTAACGTAATAGTAAATATAATTGCGAAAGATAATATATTTTCCATTGAATTTTGAGTCTACCAATACATATATAAAAATCTTATAATTGTTGGCAGTATTAGATGTAATTTTATATTTTCACTTTGATTTCTCGGTGATAGTTTTGAAAAATTGCTTTTAAACTACCAGGGTTCCTTACCTATTATTGGAAGGTAATTCCATAACGTTCCGAAGATAGGAAATGATTTAGGGCCTGGTATATCTTTAAATGATCTAATACATTCTGAATTGTTGATTGCGTTGCTCATCGGACGTGTCAAATTTTTATACTGCCATCTCAAATTATATTTATTCGAATCACCTAAAGTAACAAACGTCTTCAAGTTTCTCTGAGTATGATATCTGGTTGCCATTTTGAAAGGTCCCTTAAAGGCTCCACTTGAAGAAGAAAAAAGCAGAATAAGAATATAATCTGTAGTTGGATTAACTCAATGGAAAGTTATAAACGAAAAAGTGGAAAACCGAATCTACATTCGCGACAAGTTAATTTTTTGTACGAGAAGGTTATAATTTAATGTTCTCACGAAATTGAAAAGACTGAAATCCGGAAAAAAGAAACCAGGAGCTGCA
This sequence comes from Pantala flavescens, assembly GCA_020796165.1. Taxonomy (NCBI): domain Eukaryota; kingdom Metazoa; phylum Arthropoda; class Insecta; order Odonata; family Libellulidae; genus Pantala; species Pantala flavescens. The sequence continues at coordinate 49,581,149 of CM036881.1, read as the reverse complement.
ACCAGCTCAGAATTTATAAATCTTTGAATATTCATTTTCTACCGCGCTTCCTGCGACATACTTCAACAGGTGAAACAACTGAGATAAAACAAAATAGAAGCGATAACAAAGACCACGAAATTTAAACGAGATTCTGGAGACTTCGGGAGAGAATAGAAAATTTGTACAGATAATCACAGTAATTATTTAAATATTTAATTCATTTACTTTGGTGCTCATATCTACGCGACATGATTAGATCCTTCGTGCTCAAAATATTTCTTAAATTAACTATTTATTGTAGATTTAAATATTTTGAAATACATAAGGAAAATTTCAACTCTTTTATTCATCATAATCCAAGGATTCAAGTTTAAGATCTCAACCATCAAATAAAGTGTAGGATGATATCATTGTACAGTAAAATATCTTATTTTCAAATTCCATTATTTTTTTTTAACTGTATGATGTATTATACAATTTCACCTTAACAAGAGAAATGGTTTGGAACATATAGCGGTTAAATAGAATTTGCCTCTGCACACCTATGCTAACAAACAATAGAGTTTTATGCCTTGGTACATAGTATTTCATTAGGAAATTTTCCCAAATTGTATTTCCCACTTTGTAGCATACAATGACAGGTGAAAAAATTACCACCTTTCTAGACAAAACTGGTGAATTTATTCAAAATACTCAATTTTTTAGCAAAGATATTTATGGAATTTTATTCATAATATCTTATCTCTAAATTGGTAATAAAACAAATGCATATCAAACAGAAACTAATAATATCTTAGTATAAAATCTTAATACATCAATTTTTATTACAAAATCAATTTTTAAAATCAAATCCATAATTTTCTTGCACTATTATTATCACAAGATTAGATAATTAACCACCAAGTTAAGCACACCACAACCACTGTCACGGAATTCTACATGGTCAGTATAGATAAAAACATAACACTTAAATGATGTTCTTCACAAACATACAAATCTTGCATTGAAATTAATACCAAATTTAATAAAAGAGATCAAGTTTCCTCAAGTAAGCCATTTGAATCCAAAGGCAGCCAGCAGACAAGCACCTAAAGAGAAAGCAAGATAGTGAAAGTTTTTAGAGAGCTAATAGAAAAATCAAATAATATTACAAAATAAATATACTATCAACATTTTTTACGTAAAAGTTTAATTAGATTTAAATAAAAATTTTAATTAATAATGTGGTTAGAGAGAACAGTGTACAGATTAAAAAAAAGAATTTCCTCTAAAATGCCAGACTTGACTCAGAATAATCCACATATTTATTACAACAAAATTATCACTATACTTTCTTAATCCACTCAACTCTATTAAAGATAGGAAACTTATACAGTCAATATATCATAAGTAACTTTATAAGAGTAGTTACTGAATTTAAAAAGAGCAGAGTATAAAAAAATTACGTTACAATTAAATTTTCAGATTTTCTTCTTCTTTCAGATCACATCAAACTAGTAAAAACGTAAGTGAAACAAAAATGTGACAAATTTATTTATCTAGTGATAAGTTAATTTTCCTCTTCTAATACTTACAAATATATTAATCCTATGAGAGACGATAGTCAACTCCTTCCTTGGCTCGTCTTCTAGGGTTCCGCCTGGTCTGACTGTCCAAAGGTAAAGAGCCATTTGCACGTCCATTACACTTTCTTCTGCCTCTTACTGAAGATTCAACTGATTTTTCTAATTCTTGTTTACTGACTATCAAATTTTCTTTATTCCTATCTTCCTCTAATTTAATGCCTGTCTCATTATATTCCTTTGACTCCTTGGAGGACAATGATAAGGTTTTGGAAAGTGTTTTTGTCCTACCTTTTTTCTTACCAATTTTTGTCTCTTCTTCCTTTTTAGTTAAGTCTTTCAAAGTTGAACCATTAACACTAATGTGTACCAGTGGTTCAATGTTTTCTTTCAAACTCTTTTGGCACACCTCTGTCTTAGATTTATTTCTGCATCTTTGTGGTTTCTTAATGTCGACTTCTCCTTCTACTGCTGATAATATGGAAGTCTTCTTAGGAACTGTTCTAGTCCTTCCCCTTTTCTTCTTCTCTCCTTCCAATTCAGTACCATCTTTCATACAAGATTCACTAATTTCCATACCTTCTAAATGTTTTATTATTTTTTCCTCATTACTTTCAGCAATTTCAGCATTCAGTAATGTGCATTGTTGTTTCTCCTCTTTCATGGGTTCGTTGTTTTGGTGCGCACTGTGACTCCCACTTGAGATACATGATTTAGTTATTTTCTCTTCATTTTCATCTATTGTCAAATCATTTTTACAATTAACAACTTCAACCATATCTGATAAAACTAAATCCAGATTGTAAGCTTTAGGCAACTGACGTTTCCTAACAGTAATATTATCTTCATTGATAATAACATTGTCAAGATCATCAACTTCTTCTAAGGGTTTAACACCTAGATCTATAGGTTGAAGTTCGAATTCAGATGGCTTCACTTGACATCCACTTAATAAAAAGGGAATGCTTCTGTAATAAGGAGGAGTCCTAGGTATTTCCCTTCCTTTTGGTATCATGTTTTTAAATAAGATTTCATCATTCTCGCCGATGCATGATTCTGCTTCCTCACTGGAATTAACTGGAGGTTCTGAGACCAATATCTCATGTTTTAAAGGAGTCCGAGGAATCTGCCTCCCAGTTGGTATAATATTCCTTTCACTTTTGAGAGGTGGAATTTCAGGTATTAAGAATTCAAATGTACTACTTTTTTCTTCTTTCTGTATTTCATGGTTAAGTTTAGAACTAACAATTCCATTCATTCTTTTCATTTTTTTCTTAATGCATCTGAAACAAATTTAATAAAAAATCTAAGGTTAATCTACTCACTCAAGTAGCATTGAATATGGTAGGTTTGATAAAACCTTAATTCAAAATCTCTCACCAATTGTTTTTCAAAGTTGTTACAGAGACAAAGAATTGTTTGAAAAGTGAGATTTCCACTGACGTGAGAGTGACTAAGGAAGTGAATACCTTTTCATTTCTACTTCTGAACAGCTTTATTCAGAAAAAGGAAATTATTTTAAAACAAACGTTTATTAAATACTGTGCAGTTGGATGGCAAAAAAGTGCACTCATTTTGTCAAAGAGAGGGTAATTATACATTCATACAAAAAACTATTGCTTAACCATTACATCTTTGAAAAAGAATATCGTTCTACACTTATGAAACTGAGGAATTGATCGTAAGTTTCAAATTATGGGTCACTGGATTCACATAAATCAAAACGATATTCGGAAGCAGATTAATCTTACTAAAAACTATGATTCCAGCAAATCAATGTACAATGTAAGAGATATCTAAGATCTTACAAGTATTTACAAATTACTATTATAATTTTTCTCACTACATTTTATAGTTTTAAATAAAATATTAAACTGTAAATGTAAATACTATGACGATTATAATACAAAATGTTGGCGATTCATCCTATTCAAATAGATCCAATTTTTCTTCGTCTTTAATTGAATGGCCTAAACGATCAATATATAGATAATATAATGGTCTATATACATACAGATAATTATTCACCAAAATCTTTTACAATTACTTTAAGTTAGAACCAATCGTACTTCTAAGCGAGTATCGAAAAGATATTGTTTACATTTCAATTCTAATAAATATAGCATTTAAATCACCAATAGATGAATATTTAGCCCAAATAAAGATGGACGTATGTTAGAAGATATATCAGGTACAGTCAGTTTTATATAGTGAGTAACAGAGGTCTGCCATTCTACGGATTGATGACCACTGATGATGAGCCATGGCTATCTACCGCACGAAAAGAATGACAAGACAAGAAGGTACTTATAGAATAGAAAGTAATTCAGAAAATTATTTTCATTCAGTTCTATAAAAAATTATTTGAATTTTTTCACTAAAAGAACAATCTGTACAACTGAGCTAAGAGGACTAAAGAAAAGAATGAGATATTTTACACATTGTATGAAATCTCATAAGGTAAGATTTACGGAATTAAGCTGATAGTGAATGAAGGTAGAGTAAATCACTTTTAACTTACCTAAATATTCAAATACAACTGCTTGCCAAAACAATTAAAAATAGTAATAATTTATCCCTCAAACTAAATTGTTAATACGACGGCCAAAACCGTTACCATGTTACAAATTCTGTTGTACGGACATTTAAATGCTGTCACTCTTAGTTCTCACGATAGCCGCTAAATTTTAGCGCCAACGAGTGGCGCATACAATGCAAAGCTCCATAGGCTATACAGCTTTATCATACATTGCTCTCTTTAGTATAATCCAAAAATATTGAAACTCAGAATTTAACAATTATTCAACCTTATCTCTAATACTGAATATTATACTTCACTTAATAGATGCAAAAATTCTTTCATGCCCCCATCAGTTACCGATCACCTAAATGTGATTTGAGCTTCATGGATACTTTATTGCAGGAGTGAGTCATACTAAAAAGTTTTAGGATAGGGTAAAATATGTATCGATAAAACATTTTCGAAAGTATTTTATGTGAAATTTAATGTCATTGATAAAAATACAATGAATTTAATTCTTCTAAAAAATGAAAATTATTTCTAATTTTTACAGAATTCAAATAACCTACTTGTTATTATTGAACGTATTCAAATTTATATGCATTTATGGAGAACCAAAAAAAAACAACAATAAAGCTACTATCTAATTTAGTGTCTAAGCTTAAAAAGGAATACTAATTCATGTATTTCTGTCAAGATACCCAGTATGCACAAGCCTAGCCAGGTGGTAGTCATACCTAAATAATATAGCACTTCCTAGAAATTATTGAACACATTTTCCTCTTATATATAGTCTGTATCAAAAATCATTGTTTAAAAATTGTTTTAATCAGTACTATGGAAAGTCTCCTTTTGCCAGAAACTCACTGGTATACTTATATGATGTATATGAAATAGTATTTAACTTCTTGTCCCTATTTGTTTCTTGTTCTAGCTATAATCTCTGTAGAAATAAATTTCAAATAACATTTTAATGAACCTATATTTAATAGAGCAATTAATTCTTTGTTTTAATTACTTCTAGTATAGAGGTCAGCATACCTGCCAAACATTTGAGAGACCTTAGTTTGTCCCAATTTTTCACTTCTGTACACAAAGGGGTTGGAAATGTTTGAATATTTATAACCATCCTGCTCTCTTATCTCATGGTTATTTTCAGCACGTAACTAGAAAAGTTTCTTTAATTGCTTAAGCATTGATCAACAAAAAGAATATACTTCATAATTTAATGTAGAATAAGAAAATAGAGAAACATATAGCTCAATCTCATTTATATATAGGCTACGTACGATTGCAGGGATTTGGCAGGGAAATGTTTTATATGAGTCAATAATCCATGAAATTGAACCAATTTTTACTTATAAGAATATTGATGATATTATGGGATGCTTTAATGGCTATAAAACATAAGAAAATTTATTGTGGTAAATGAAATACATAAAAAATTTCATTTCCACCATCAGAAACATTACTAGAAACACTTTAATTAAACTGGCAATATGAGTGAAGAATTTTTTGATTACTAACAAGAGTGTAAGAGTGAGAATACCATTAAATTATGAATGAAGTTTTTCAGAAATTAATGGAAGTCAATTAAGAAATAAATGTTTTTATTTCTTTCCAAAATAATAGCAATAATAGATAAAGTAAAAAAATGCAATGACTGTTGATTCTCATTATTAATATAAATATAGATATTAGGATAACAGAAGAATATAACAGTAAATTAGAAATAATTAGTTTGCTTTCATGGCTGCTTCCAATGATGCTCTTAGTCTTTCTAAACAATTCCTAAAAGAGATATAAAAAAAGACTTTATAATATATTTTTTAATCCAATAAGAAAATAAATAACAAATAAAGCGATAATAACATAAAAAAATTATCAAAAGCAATAAAAAAACTGAAAGCAATAGATTTTTTGTTGAATATTTGTTCAAATTATTAGTTAAGAACAAACTTGATACAAATTTATCCTTTTCAACAACACATTCACTCAACTTTCCATTACTTGGACCTTAAAATGCTAAAACTCATTGGGGGATGGATTAAGTAGATAAAAGTTTTGTCAGCAGTAAAGGGGAATTGAGAAACCTACCTTAGTAGAGGATCATAGCCTACTCCTCTTCTTAACTCAACTTTTTTCACTTCTTCCTCTAGATCACCCATAGAAGCTTTCACAATTTGAGTATTGGAATGAACCAGACGTTGCATAACTCGAAAAACAGCTGATGCAGAAAAAGCTACATGTTGTTCAAAAAATTTTTTGATTGCCAAACTAAATACATCCTTCCAACTTTCTTTCCCTTGGCTTTGATTCTCAACAACATTACTAGGTATTCCATATCCTTCAGTTCCTTCAATACTGGAAAAATAAGAAATATTACTAAACAGAAGAATTATTTCCTTTCACCCAACAGAACTAAGAAGTTATTAGAAAAACTCTACACTTGATTATATAGTGTATTTATAGACCAGAGTGGAGTGTACAGAGCATGTTTTAAGGGACATTAAACAAATGGCAACAATAAAACTGCACTATATGATAAAATAACAAATTCTTAAGTAATTTGTCAAAAGACAAAGATAAAACTTTAATAAAATATTTTACAGATTTTATACATTAAAAATAATAATGATAAACAAATTGAATTCCCGTTAAAACACAATGTAAGTTTTAATTCTTTTTGAACTATGAATCTTATGTGAATGCATTACAAATTTCTATATTAAGGAGAATCTAATCCAGTATTTGCATCTAAATCTTTAATAAATGATTTTTCCTTTTCATTTAATGATAACAATTGAAAGTTCCGATATGTTAGCAAAATAGTAAATTTAGGGTCTAGTAAATAACTTTAGATTTTATTTTTTATTTCTATACTTGCTACAGACCCTTTCTTCAAAGATAAAAGTATTACAAAAATAAAGAGGATATTAAGATAGATCTGCATGACAAAAATCTGAATGATGAGCAAAAACTGAAAATTTTGGTAAATCAAGGCTGAAACGTACTAGGTTTCAAAATTTGTTCTATTTTTACTGTAAAAGTTGATAAAATGTATAATTTATAAAGAAAGAGCAAGTTCACTAAATAGATTTTAAGATGACTTATGCTAAAAAAGTTTAAGCAGTCAGATGATATTTCATCCAACCAACATGTGGCACATGTCAATGACTGTATTTAGACAGAATATTGTAACTTACATTTCATTTATTAAATTTCCAGACCCACAGGCTTCTTCAAGACAAAAATAAATTTTATTAATCAAATTCAAAGCTTTATTCCATTCCTCCAAACTCTCATCCACACCTAATAGAAACTCAAATAATCTAGTTAAAGAACAGGTGGCAATCTGCTTCAACAGTTCTTGTCCGTCTTCAAAAGCTTTCGACTTTTTTCTTCCTAATTCCAATATTTCTTGCAGTATATCAAGAGCCTTAAATATAATTTATTATAAAATGTATGTTTCAAGTAAAATAATTAATGAATTCTACATATTAAAGCATTAAAACAAGAATCTTGTTATTACAAAAACTTATAAAAATAAAAATAATGCTACTTGCAATAAGTAAACTGATATTTATTTCAATATAAATAATTTTCAAGTAAATATAATGAATGACTAATACTTAGGAAAAGAGGAGAGGATTTAAAGATTAAAAATTGTAAGCAACTATTAATTCATTAAAAACCAGTCATACAGAATAAGAAAGATATTACAATATCCTCCTTTGCATTCAGTTATTTTATGAAATCATATATTGAGTACCAATAAAAATTATCTCTTGAGTTTTCTTCCTGAGAAAATATGAACAGAAGAATTTTAGTTTATATTAAATTCCTCCAAAGACAACTAAAAATTACAACATCTCAATCACTCACAAAACTTAGATGAAAATGAAACTAAAAAACAATAGACAAAGATATTAACTTTGTAATAGACATGTTTCAAATTTCCCAAGAGCTGTAGTTTCATTCAAGATGCCCATTAGAAAACGGACATTGGTTGGTAAAGGTGAAATAATGTTAAAAACAGCAAGATGATGGAGATTATAACCAAAACTAATTGGGTTGCAGTCCTAGTAGCAATTTTTTACCACCATTCATGTACATTATCAAGTTAACTATAGAGCCAAGTAAACTGAATCTTAACTAGCAGGGGTCTGAGTTTTTAATGAGCAAGGCTTGAAACTAAAAAAATCTATAATGAAATCATTTACAAAAATTGCATTCCTTGAATTCTTAAAATAAGGAAGTTAAATGATTCTTTTGATGCACTTAAAGTAAATGTAAGAGATGAAAATAATACTTTAGATAAACTTCCATCAAAGAAATATGTTTGTTCATTAATTTAATTCAGTGATTGTGAATTTAAGGGAAACTAAAAACTCACCTTGGATGCATGTGCATGAGGTACTTTTCCTTTAGATGTTAAGAACACAGAGCTTAAAATATCCAATATAAAACTTTGTAGTACTTGATTTTCAGGACTGTTTTTTTCAAATGATACCTACAACAAATTATATTGAAATATAATATTGAATTAAGAAGAGAAATTTTCAGACATCAAATAAATACAAATCTTGAATTAAATAATTAGTACTAAAGAAATTAAAGCTTCTAATTATTCAATAATGCTTTTCTACAGGGTAGAAGATAAGTAAGAATTATGCTTAATGTAAGCAGAATAGACCTAAAAAGTATAAACACAAGTAAAAAAAATTCATGTTTTCCATTTGTTTAATATATTTACCCAATGCTTTTGAATGGACAGTTTGAAAAGTACCTAAATCAATAAATACTATGTAACTGGAAAATTTAATACAAGAAAAATATACATTTTCATTTTAAATCATTGAATACAGTGAGAATGGTGAATTATAGTGAAAAATAGTAAATTAGTATTCCCAACTGCTTGTAAAGTAATCTAGATAATTTCATAGAGAATAATAATTTTACTTTAGTTTCTTAATTCCCTATTTGCTTTCCGATCTAAAGAGTAAATAAAAAATATGCGTTTGTTAGAAAATTAAAATTTTTAAGTCATAAAACTAATAATTCATGAATACTTTACCTTTAAATTAAGCAAATGATAACTATGAAATCATTTTATAAGAAAATATAATATTCTAATACTGAAGTATAGACTGATAAATTGAATAATAATTTAACAGAAATAACACAGTAAAAGAAATGTACATTCTCACTTTGAGCAATAAGTCATGCAACTTGTTCAAAAAGAATTAAACTTAAATGTTTAACATTAAAAAATGACAAATACTATGCAATGGAAATATCTACACATAGAATACATTATAATGAACCAACATACCTGCAGGGAAAGAATTAATAAAAACTTCCCACTAAATAGCAACAGATAACAGCAGAGAAATAATGTATCTTGATTTCAAGATGCATTTTTATAATAATCAAGAGTCATTTTGATAAGAAAAACAAAAAAAAATTTAGAAATAAGAGTTTTATTTCTAGAGATAGACTTACCAAAAGAGGATGCAGAGATGGTGATGTTTGATTCTTCTCATGAAGACTTGGCAAATAATGAGTAATCATATCTTTTAAGCAGCGCTTTATATATGGATCAGTATTAGGAGACAGTTTAGCCAATCCCTGTGCAAACTAGTAAAATTAAAGTAATTTGAGGTTAGTAATATTTGAATAAAGTAATCAAAAATGAAGTTTACAGACCTAAAATCATTGGTTAAGGGTATTTGGGATATCCAGAACTATCTGAATTATTATATTTATTATTTAATCTTAATTATTTGGATGGAAATTCTTTAAAAAAACACCATGGGTCAAAGGGATACATTAGTTCATACAATAAATAATTTCCATAATAAAGCAATTAGTAATTTTTAAAACTGGATGAATAAATGCTTCTTGGCATATATCACCACATTAGAAATGAGTTGCATTACTTGTTTATTTTTTAGTACAGTACTCAATGTATATTTCATAAATTTTTTAAATATAAGAAAAAAGTAAGATTTTAAATTTTGACTTGCTTTTAAGTAGTAAAGAATGAATTTTGAAAAAAATATAGAATATTCTTTAAATGATTAGCCCATATTTTCTAGTGACACAGCTTAGCAAAAATTATACTTCCCTACATACTTTCTCATCAATTTTAATGCCTCGTATAATTAAAATTAGAAACCTTACACATCTAAGGAGAAGGTACTAAGTGTGAGTTGGTTAAATATTAAAAAAGAAAGGACATATACAATACCATTATTAACGACTTCTTAGAAGCATTCAAGATAAATTTATTCATTTTTGATTCAGGATTATAAATATGTGTTGGAAGTATCAGATGAGAAATTATTGATGGCAAAATACAATTTGGCTTCCCCTGAGAAATGAAATAGATAGATCACCATTATAGTGCAGAATTACTTGATTCTCCATAACCATACATAATCAATCGCAATAAATGATAACATACCTTTGTATAAATAATATTTCCACAATGGAGAACCATAAGACCACAAACATGATAGATGCTTATTACAACAGCCTGAGATGTAGGAGCACGAATATGAGGTGCAATTATTTTGTCTACTTTTGAAAAGTACACCGAACATTGTTCACGAAATTTAGATTTCTCAAATACAGTCTGTCAGAGAAAATGAAATTGAAATTATAATTTAATACACACAAATAAAAAATACAATAAATGAATACTTTGATAAAATAAATAAGGAGTTAAATGATTTTGCCCTTATTTTGAGTTAGTTTACTTGAATCTAACTGCCTTGAAGACGAATTAAATTACTACGTATACCACCAAATATTTTAGTGAATAACAAACAACTAAATGAGCATCTTCAGTATCTTGTATAAAACAAAATTCACTTACTTGATATGTGTCATACTTCTCGGCTATGAGGATTAAAAAATCTTCAAATGATTCTATTTTTCTTGCTCTGATATCAAAAGAATTGGACTCCATATTGAGTAGATGCGAAACTTTCTTAAGTTTAACTACAATATGTGTCAATTCCTCTAATTCGCCCAGATTGGATTCATCTGATGATAAGATAGAACTCCTGTAAGATAAAAATAATAATATAATACAACTCAACACCATGAAAATTTTGAAAAAATAAAATTAACTACTGATAATATTTGATTAATACAAATATCAGAAAATGTAAAACATGACATGCAGTTTTCTGACTTATATTAGTTTGATATGAGATAAAGCACTCTTGATGATCCAATATATGGGGTAATACATTATTTCTATACATAATATAATACATAATTACATATATCTTCCATTATTTACAGTGTTTATCAAAATGAATATCATTTCGGTTTAAAAAAAAATATTACCTGACCCAAACTTGAACAATTATATCTTGGTAATCACTGAGATGAATAGACAATGCTTTCATAAACCTCTCATTATTAAGTAAATGACAAAGGTATCGGCGACTTATCCTAAATGTAAGAGAGGAAAAAATTGGTTTAATTAAAATAACAAATTATTTATGTACAGATTTAACTAAGTACAATATACAAGTGAAATGTTTTACATGAAATGAAAATACTGTTACCTATAATTTATACTATCTGATGAGGCAAAATAAGTAAATAACTGAGTGAAATTTTCACTGCCACTACTAAAGCTTGCCAATGTAAAGTAAGCAGCTATGTCAGCTATTTGAAATGGAGGATCAGAATCAAGACTTAAACTCTTAACTGTTGGCAATACATTTTCCACAAGAGCTGTCTCCATTTTTTTCCACTGCTCCTTCACTAAGAGAAATATCATTAATTTCATCCTATTACATTTCAAGAAAAACGGGGATATATGTCCTTAATCTAATAAAGTTCTAATACTATAAATAATAAATACATTTAGGTGAAGTATAAATTAAAAAGTTAGGGAATAAGCTTTCATTGCCTTTCCAAAATTATAACTAGTATACTTGATTTAAAAAATTAAAACAGATATGTGAGCTATGATTAAAGGTAAGATAATGGTATGAGTATCAATAATAAGGGAAAATAAGAACTAGAAATTTAATGTTTTTTTTTAAAAACTCTCCAAAATGTTATCTGATTTAGAGCAGCACTGCATGTTAACCTTTCAAGATGGTTTTGTTTTTAAAAATGTTAATTCATTAAGAATGAGTGATGTAAGTTTATATCCCACAATAAAGTTAAGATATATTAAAATTTATTACCATAAAAGGTTATAGTTAAAGGAGATAAACAGTAATGTACATTAGTATTATGCACATATCTGTTTTAATTTTTTAAATCAAGTATACAGAATATAACGTCACTTATCATGAAGAAAATATTTGAAAATTATAGAATAAATGTTATATTTCAAAAACTTAATTTAAGATTATTATGAATAATATTAGCTTACTGTGAAGACTGTCTTCTACATCCTCATTTCCTTCAGTGAGAGTGTTTCCTTCCCTCAAATAACAAGCACTCACATTTACTTGCAAAACGGAATCTAGTAATGTATGAAGTTTTTCGAGAATACTTAAAATGGTGTCCATCAGTCTTCGAGAGGAAGCAGGTGAGCAAATCTTAAGCCAGTTTAAAATCCATGGACCTATATATAAATACATGCTTCTTTTTGATACAGTCCAAATAAAGATTCATAAATTTTGCTTTTTTTAATTTTTAGCTTAGATTAGTTTAGTATATGGCACCCCTTAAATATAAGAATGGTAAAAATTAAAGAATTCTTATTTGAAGCAGACATTACGGAATTAATTTCTTTCTTTAAAACTTCCTTAGGTTTCACAAAATAAATAACATAAAAACCCCTGAGAATATATTCACTTTACCAATAAGGGTGTACTCAGATAAGCATAACCTCAGGCTGGAGCTTATAATCTCATGAACACCCTCCACAAATGAAGATAGAAGTCTGCGAAGACCTTCAGAATGGGCAGTTGCCAATTTCCAAGATTCAGAGAAAACAGTATCTCCATTTAATTTGGAAACAGAAGATAGTTCATTACATGCTGTTTGAACTTCCACTATAAGAGGTTTGGCAATATCAGCAACATCTATTTCATGTTGAACATGTAGAGAGAGAAGGCATAAGTGAGCTTGCATTACTAACTCTCTTTTTGCCATATCACGTCCTGATGGGTCCCATGGTGCAAAAAGATACAATACATCAAGCATTTTCTTTCCCTATTAGAATTAAAAAAAGGTAATTATAAAAATTATAATCAATTGATGTTACTCTCTAGCATTATTATAGTTAATTGAAAGTGATGATACCAGGATGAATTGGGATAGTACAAAAAGTGCCAAGAACCATGATGTTATGATGATAATGTCCTTATACCATAATATTAAATAAATTCCACAAAATTTTACAGAGTGTTAGACATTATTCAAATGTGTAAAAAATAATTTGGTGAGTTATTCCAATTCTCTGAGTCTTCCTTATGCCAAACACAGAATTTGACAACTCACAACATTTTTCATTCATAGGTAAGAATTAAATGACTTTTTTACTTATGATTCCCTAAAAACAACAGAAAATGTTTCAGAAAAAAGATTTAACTCTGAAATAATGCCCCAAGGTTAGGTAAAAAAAGAAATTCTCATTCTCTTATTTTATATATCAAGAATTAAACAATTAATTACAAAATGTGCTGTTATTACCTCATGATTCAATAAGATAAAAAAATAAAATATACGACAAAAGAGTTTGCCAAGTTAGAATCTGATTGATTGATTCTAAAATCTAGTATTCTGTCTGCTCTTACAACCATCATAACCTTGGAAAATTATTATCAATAAGCAGCAAAAATGTTCATTTCTTTTAATCTATCTTCTCTTATATGTTGAAAAATAAGTTAATAAACATTAAAATCTTGAAGAATAGATGTATTCAATACTAATATAAAAATAATAAATAAATACTACAAATTAACAAATATACTAAAATCACCTTGTAAATTATGTTTGCAGACAGAAATTACATTTGAAAATAATTTAAAACTAATAAAACATAAGTAAATAAATAAATTAGTGGTAAATGTTTTCTATCAAAATAGTAAAATTACTAACCACTTCCTTAACATCAGCAACTATAGAAAGTGTTAGGAAAAGGTGGACAAGTCTGTGAAGTCCCAAATGAGAAAGTCCTTTCACTTTGGTAGGACTAAGTTTTGAATACAAGCGTCCTCTCATCTGCTGCCATTGTCTGAAACAACTGCTTTCTGGTGCACCTTCTTCTTTGCGGCAGTGGGTTAAATATCGACCTGTAAAAAATTTGTCATTTCATCTCTTTATTTGTAAAAAGAATAGAATAGCATTTATTATTATGGTACTAATTCAAAACAAATCATTTTCTCTCACCTAAAAATTTTAAAAATACAAAAAAGCTATCTTCCTCTGGTTCTGCTGATTCTTCTGTGATTCTTTCTTTTACTCTTGATAACATCCTAAGAGCAGATTTACTGTTACAAAATAGAGATTTCAAAGTATGATGAATTATTTAACAATAAATACTTTCAAAGAAAAATATTTTAAAACCATAATCACTTGAAAAGGTTTGAATAAAAATGAAGTCTAGGAGTTTCAAGGAATTTGATTTGAAATTATTTTTGAATAAAATACTGCAGCTTTAAATGTATTCATAAAGAATTTGAAAACATTAATCGATAGTAAATACAGGTTCGAAATCAATTTAATTATGTTTTTAAAAAATTAAATACTAAGTTTAACAGACAAAAGTTGTTTTAAAAAGTAAATAAATCTTTGCAAGAATATAGATCCTTACCTAATCAACTGAAGAGAAGCTGGACCAGAACCAGGTAACAAAAATGTTGTATTTAGCCTACGATGAAAATACTCCCAAAATATCATAACAACTTCAGATCTCATAGGCTTCCACCATCTTTCCAAACAAATGATAGATGAGATGCAAATATACCTCCTCATTAATAATTCAATTTTAGGTTCACAACCAGGTAAAGAATTCTGATTGATAAACAATGAAAGAGACTTCTCTAACTGGCTGTAATTATTCTTTGCCTTTAACATGAAATAAAATAAAGATAAAAAATAATAGTCATTACTTATCAAAGAATATAACAGAAGCAAGAACACATGAATGAGGATGTAATACTAATCCAATAGTCAAAAACCATATGACGTTTGGGACCACCATGCAGAGACAAAATATATATGCTCTAAGAATGTACAATAAAGTTAAGAGGAATAAGTAATTTTAAGCAAAGGAAGTGATAGAGTCGTGGCCATCAGGGAGAACTCTGCAAATATATTTGCAAAATCTGAAGTTCTTCATGACAGGTTAAAAGACTGGTTATTCTATACCCATGGGAGAATAACCGATAAATTGAAATCAAAAGATTATTTTTGTGCTCATAATGCAAGTTCACAAAGCCTCTAAGGTAAATAGATGATTTTCTAAAACCATTTTAATTAATAGTTTAAATGAAACAGAAAATGTAATTAAATTACAATGTCATGGTTAATAGACTTCACAAATAGAATATAAGTATTATGAAAAACTAAAGTAGCAAATAACAGAATTCTATACAATAAAATACTGCATACTCGACAGAATACTATTATTGGTAGAAAACTGATAAATTAGACGATTGAACACAATTTCTTTCTTAAGTAATAAGTATATAATACATACAGTTGCAAAAATATGAAATCCAGATTAAAGAGTTACGTACAATAATTATAACAACAATTTTATTAGAATAATGCATTTCAATTGAACTTTCATGATTCGTGGAAATTAGGATAAAATGCATGCCTCATATAGCTGAGAGCTCTCTTATATAATAATATAAGAGCAGGAACGAATATACATAATAAATTGTAAAATGATGCAAATGTGTAAAGTCTATACATAGTACATAGCTTACTCAGAGAATTACTTTCAATACAGATTATGATATAGCTTCTTTAAGTTCAGTATTCATATGAAGTCTGAACGTAAAATTTGTACAAGACTAGAACTATAAATCCTGATGTATACATTTTAAGCAAAAAAAATTAAACAATAAATTTTCTTAAAAAATGCCTTACTCTTCCACTTTTCTGACCAACAAATTCTCCCAGTTCATTATAACCATAAAGGTAAGAAAGATGAAGAATCAGCCACAAGGAGAAAGCTGTAGGATCTGAACATTTTACTGCTCCAATTCCATCTAAGTTACTTTCATTCTGAATAATAGAATTTCCAGATGATACTTTATCGAGCAGTAAATTCACTTGACTCCAAAAAGACTGAAAGATAGAGCAAAGTATATTAAGTTAATCAAAACACATTCAAATGGATCTAACGATATAAATGTAAAATTCTGGAATTCATAAGAACTGATGAAATATTCTTTGTTTTTCAATAAAAATTAAATATTTTCCAAACCATGACCTTGAAATTCTATCATCTACCTTTCCTGCACGAGCATCAGCAAGATTATCTCCAAGAAACTGTAACAGAACCCATATCTCTTCCATACATTTACACACATAAGGAGTTTCTTCATAAGGATCACCAGACTTGATCTGAAAGTTTAAGAAACATGAAATTATTGGAAATAATAGAGAATATCTATAGATATTTATTTAACATTTTAAAGAACCGTGGATGTAAAATATAAAACCCAATACATTCTATACTGCATTTAGTTAATACCAAGTATGAAGAAGTTGATGAAAGTATTACACTTAAGTACTACAACTATTACTCTACTGACTCTATAAAATGGTGGTGATTGGTAAATATATTTCTCTTTAATTTTTAATAATTGTAATTAATTTAGCAATATCCAATGGGAAAATTAAATATTTATATCCACAAGAGTAGGGATCTTCAATCTGGTTTACATTTAAAACATATTCTTATCTAATGCAATAGGACTACATAGCATAACTACGGGTTATAATCAGTATTTGTATGTTTATTTTTCTCTTGATTGGACAAAATTTAACAATGCTGTCATTAATTTTGGCAAAAAAAGATTTAAAAATGAAAATTCAACTTATCAGAGTCCGCATAGAAAAAAATACACCAATTGAAGCATCAGGATTATTAATCCATCCTTGAAGACAAGCTGTATCATTTGAAATAGTACTTACCAATAAATTTAAGATATTTGTTGTGCATTATGAACTTAATTTTATATTTTTCTTATTAATATTGAAAAAATTGAGAAGATTCATAATTTCCAAACAGAAGGCAAACTAACCTTTTTTTGCCTTAAAATGGCAATTGAGAGCAGCTCAGACAATAAACTCTGAATCAGCTTTTCAAGAATTCCTCTCTCTTTAACCCTCTCAGTTTCCAAAGGAAATACAGACACCCCTTCATTTGGATCATTCAAAGAATCTGCATAATTTTTTAAAATCACTAACAAACTTATATAATACCAATGAACGTCTAAGATCAAATGGTACATGTGATATAGACAATAAGAATCCTGAAAATAATTGAAAATATATTTATCATATGAAAATTAAAACAATGTTAATGAAAAATTAAATAAAAATATTGTGAAGTAAAACTTCTTCATTTAATACCCAAGATACTTCTCCTTAACTAGAAATTTAAGAACTGGAGGTGTAGTTTCAAAAAATAAATAGCATCAATAGATAACAAAAGATAAATGAGGCTTAAATGTAGTAGAACGCCACTGCATTCAGTGGTGTTCACCACTCACTTGAAAGTTTAATTGGTAAACATACTTCATTGTTAAGCGCTGGAAAAATTTTCAGAACTTATTTCATGAAAATGGATCCACAGGAATGCAAGAGTGCATTAGAATGAAGAAATTATAATAGTCAAATTGATCAAATTTTTTACTTCTTACTTTATTTCGGACACTACAGGAAAAAAAAATCTAAAAAATTTTAATGTAGAAATAGAAGAGATTACCTTTCTAGAAGAGAGTTGAACAAACAGATCACTGTAAAAAGATAATGCGGGCAAACTTTTATAAAAATATGAGATCTCTTCCAGGATATCCGTCTTCCACCGATAATAGACGCCTTTCATTTCCTTCGGCAAACTATCAATACAAAATTTTAATATAAATGCTACTATACTACAGGACTTCAAATAAAGGGAAACAAGATAGAATTTACCTTAAGAAGTAAACGCGAATATAGTTCAAAAGCTCTAAAATATGCCTCCGAATTTCTGCACATTCAGCTTCCGTGATATTACCAAAGATTTCATCCTTATTCACAACAGACTCGTTCACAACGTTTTCCAGCATCTTCAGCTCTTTCCTAAGAGATACAATTTAAGTTCGCAATTGCCAAGATCAAACAACAATAAAAACGTGACGAGAGTGGATCATACCTTGCCAATCGAAATAAAACTTTAATGTGGTGAATAGCTGATCCTTCATCAAATGTCCTCTCAAATAACATAATATTTCTGGTTCCATTGGATTTTAAGTTCCGAACTCCTTTAAATATATAAGGAATTTCACCAGCTCGAAGGAAGGAATCGACATTGAAATCCAGATTGCGACTTTTGTCATAGCAATTGAAGCACACTAATTTTCTATACAATTCCTGAACGAAAGAGAGATTCATAGGCCACTATTATATACAAACTACTACTAATAAATCTGTTAGCCATTGTGAGAAAACATTCACAAAAACATATTTTAAAATTCCATACAAAAACTGAACCAAGTCTCCTCAATGAATGATATTAAGTATAATCATTCATTCTCTTATTTCTAACACATTAATCGCAATGTTTCTCAAAACAGATTCAGGCAAAGGAAAGGATAAAAGTTACACTCCGTTTCTGTTTACCTCATTTCCCGCCATTTAATACGCATTTCGGTGCTCATTAATTCTGAAAGTCCGACATCTCGATGCTCTCCCCAGCAAACAATCTGCTATAGATTAATGAATTGAAAGCCTTATGGACAAGCGAATGAAGATGATTCACATGCATACCTTGTAGAGTTAATCTTTTCAATAAGTATGCAGCCATCGGAAACAGAGATTGATGGATTGTTACCTCAAGGGTTTTAATACTTAGCATATCTTATTATGCATGCCTTCTATAGGTTTAATTTTTTTCGACCAATTGTATTGTTTAGTGTATACAATAAATCTCGTAATGAACCATTCATTGAGAGCATTACTTTTCATACGCGTATAATTCGTTTTTTGTATAATTCAGGGAATTATGACCGTGTGATATGTTTGTCAAATACAAGCATTACGCGGACTGTTATCTGCTAACATTAATGATTGTCAATGATTCGTAGTATATGAATTTTCACGAATAGATTCTTGTCTGCAAGCGCTGGTGGCCATCATTCGATCCAATTGTACGAATCTTTTATTTCAATCTCTTTGAAGTTCATCTTCTTTGCAGTATTCTGATTTTATTTTCAAAGACTTTAAAAATGCTCTATAAACGAAATATTTCATAGCAATAAACTTAATCACAGGTAATCCAACCGCAGATTGGTTTTGCAATTCATTAATTATTCATCTCTTTCCATCTAATGCTTACTCGAATCCTTCCTGATATCTCCTCTTTCTTAAGCCTATTTTTATTTGGTTTTAACATCCATTGCTCTTTCTCTTGGTGCTTCTTCATCTACTTTCTGTCAAGAAAATTTGCTGTTCACTCAGTCTTAGGAGATTTCCAATTCATCTGATTCTTATTATCCCAATGATAATCCAAATTGTTGGTACCTTCTATATATTTAATATAAGGCCTTTATTGCCTTAAATAGATGGATGGCTTTTATGAACTTAATCAAACATCTAACTTTTACACAGGATTTTAGTTCAGATTCCTCTTAAAGAAGCTGTTTAGAAGAAAAATTTCATTTGCTATTTTTAATTTAACATTTTCATTTCAATAAACCATTTCCTGAAACATAGTTAAAATGGAGATGTTGTTAATCCATGCATCTATTTGCTACAGTAAGGAATTGTTTGTCTGAGTTGTTGAATAGAGGAAACAGAAAAGGAGGAAAATGCGAGGCATACACATTGCGTCCCAGGAAAAGAGAGACAGAAAGGATAGGTTAGAAGGATGCTTGTAGAAGAGCACAGTGAGTGAGTGTGGAGCCATTACGTTATTTCACATCCATACACACTGTCATGATTCTGATTTGGAATGAGTATTGTAACTGTGATTGGAAAATTTTTATCCTTCAAATGACAGCTTTTGAATCTGAAAAGTAGAATGAGCATAGCTTTTTTATATATACTAAACTTAATGTGCCAAAGATAACCTAAGATTATTATCTTCCCACTAAATAATTTTGATGTGTATTTTAGCACAGTGGAGCTGGAATTTAATAAATCTTGTATTTCGTAGCATTAAATTCATCCATTGAGTGAGAAGAATTCCTTGCTTTCTTGATGAAAGTGAGGAAAGCTTTATGCTCTATCTATAGATATATATATTCATGCTTATGCATTAGTGAGATATTTGCTCGACAGGATTAAACTGAACTGAATGGAAGTTTAGAATTGACTCCCTCACAGCAATTAAAGAAAGGTTAAGGAATGTATTCATAGGAAACGGACGCGATAGATCTGGCTACCTACAATTTTAAACGAATATTAACCTTTTAGAGATTTTGAAATTAAAAAAGCAAAGCCTTCTTTGCATAAGCATGGGTATATACAGGTCTCAGGACAATCACTGAGTTACTTTTGAAAGAAAGAAAAATATTCCTAAAGTTGATTAATACCTATCACTTCCTGGGATAGGAACTTATACCTGAAGTCTTTTAAACAAATAAATTTTACATACGAAATGTAAATACAACAGCTTGTGATAGTGACTCTTGTAGAACTAGTATCTAGTAAAATCAGGTATACAAGCCACATAATGTATAGGAATACATCTAGAACTACTTCCTTCTTTAAGCACATAATACAAATTATTATAATCTTCTGCATTGTTGAATACAGATGATTGTATATATCTTTCCATTCCTGGATAGACAAAATATTTAAAACCAATGCTCATATGAGCTCGACTGTTATCAATTTCATTATAATCTTTAACAGGTATGGAATCAGGTACTTACTTGACCAATTGACAAATCATAAGCATTATAATTCCTAGATGTGTAATGCATGAATTTAGCATGGCCTTTCTCATTTTCAACACCAAGACGTACATCTTCAGGAGGAACTGGTGGTACTTTTCCTAACGCTACTGCCTTTGCATAACTTATTAAAAAAATTTCACATTAGGTCCAGTGGGAAATATTTTATGTGTTGTACAAGACAACTGCTTAGCAAAAACATGTTTTTATTGAAGTTTTGAATCAGGTTCAACATCTGATTAACATGTATGCTGACCACATATACAATAAAATTCTTTCTTAGAAATTTTTTACATAAGTATTAAAAACTGTTCTTGTTAGTTACCTTTCCTTGCCTTAGGGTTGACACCCATAACAACATTCTACTGAGAAAATAGCACATATTAAGTAATCTACCTATAGTTCTGTTAATATTGCATTAACCTATCTAAGAATGAGCTTCATGAGCTGGAAAGATAGCATGGTCCTTTGAGATTCCACCTTAAACAGGTTTCACTGTAATGAGGTAATAAAAGATAGTGAAAGAGATAAGACCTTGGATGAAGTTTCTTCACAAAACTTATTATCATCATTGGTATTTGAATAGAATAAATATTCCTGAGATTTATTTATACACATCACTTCCTGATATAGGAACTTTTACTATACCCAGAACTTTTTATACAAATAAATTATACTTACAAAATGTAAATATAACCATCATTAATTATAAAAGACACTATATTTTTACAATAAATATGTACAAGATCCAAGTAATATAAACAAAAGTGTAAGTTTGAAATTGCAAACAATATTCTGAGATGTTTATAAATTTGAGAAAATCTGAAAAACCAGTTGATTCCTTCCCTTGTATTAAATTCAGGATGTATCAGCCTAATTTCCTTTTCTCATAAATCCTTTACTAAAGGATATATAAAATGATATTATTAAAATTAATTAACTAATTATTAATTAATTATTAAATTAATTAGCCAACTAAATAAAATTGGTATTATTTTACATGTATGACACTGTTATGATGTCTTAAATATCTAACACTTACCACCAACCAGAATATCTAACTTTTTCAGTATTTAGTCGTACCACTACATTCAATAGTTCTGTTTTAAGGTCATAGACCTAAAACAATAACACTAGAGCATGATTCTTTTACATACTTATGCATCTGTTACATCTCAGCAAGTATTTAGAATTCCAGTTTTATCTGGAAAGAGGTAATACACTGGAACAGGATTTTTAAGAGGTTTGGAAAAATACTCACAAATTAAAGGATTCCTAGCATTTCCTTGGTTTAAACTATGTGTGAAGATGATGTGCACGAGATAATATCAAAATTTGGAACTTGAGATAATGATGTTTCGTTTGACAGAGGTTAATCAGTCATTTTAGTGTGAGGAATTGCTTTTTACATTGAGGACAGCAATTTAAATTTACAAAGCAAAGGGAACTAGTAGCAGGTTTCTCCTCTGAACCATTATTCTTCTCTTTCTTTAACTGTCTGGTTCTGGTAGAACAGTGCATAACTGTCCTTTGGTCTGAGTTTATATTCTCCAGAACATGCTCATGACTTTCTTCTTTTGGTTTCTCAAACTTTTGTTAGAATTTAGAGATTCCGAAAGAGACTTCGAGGCTCAGTCTGTGAATAAAAGTTTGAACATTTATAATTTAATTAGATTAATCTACAATAATTTACAATTAATAGGTTCCATGTACCAGGGGAGCTACAATTTTTATATGTCAAAATTATTCAGAATAATTAATTGATTTATTGATTATTTTGTTAATATTTTTTACTTTAATCAATATTGTAAATAATGTGTATTAATAAGTAAATTAAACAAATGGTGGATAAGCAAAAGGTAGATTTCTCATACTTATTACATTGTAATTTTTGCAATCATCATTTTGTTGGATTTAAGAAGAATTTAATTGAATAATTGATTACTCTATAATTTACTCTAAAAGTAATAGTACACTAAAATAATGTAGTTAGTCAAGCTCTAACTAAATTCAATTATTTTGTAATTATTCATTAATTTTATATTTTACAACGTACAACTGCTCATAGGATACACATATTAAGAGCATAAGAATATATCAGTAATAATACAAAAAAATGTGTATTTGTAAAAAATTAAGATTAAGGCTTTGTGAATACAAGGTAATAAGAAAGGTTTTGTTGAAATAGATGTATGGTAGTTAAAGAACTACATAATCTAAAGAATGCATGCAAAATGTCTGAAAAAATAAAAATCGTAAAGAATAAAACATCTATGGAGGGATGAAAAGGCTTCAACTGAATAAAACATATTTCTAAGTAAATAGCATCTAACCTTAGTTTTCAATGA
This sequence comes from Pantala flavescens, assembly GCA_020796165.1. Classification (NCBI taxonomy): domain Eukaryota; kingdom Metazoa; phylum Arthropoda; class Insecta; order Odonata; family Libellulidae; genus Pantala; species Pantala flavescens. The sequence continues at coordinate 49,557,628 of CM036881.1, read as the reverse complement.
AAATTATGAGAAAAATTTAATGATTAGATAAGGTGAGACTCAATGCAGAAAGACTCAATGAGACTATAAAAGACAAACTTAATAATTAATAATTTTAGATTGCTCTGAGAATTCTAATCTCTAAAATTACCTGTATATCTCATGAATTGTTAAATCAAAGAAAAAGTTCGTAAAATAAAATATAAAATTAAAATAAAATCAAAGAAAATGCTCACTACACTCATCTGCATGGCTTGTCTGTTCAATATTTGGAATTCAACTCTAAAATCCTTTGTATGAAAAATATAAACTTCAGCCTGTGATTTTAATCTATTTTATTTCATCTTAAGTTGTAGAACTTGGACAAACGATTAATTACTTCATATTTCACCAATGTTTTTGGTGCCACCTGATGATGTTTACGTGGTCCAAACTTAAAATATGCAATAATATAATTTAATTCAAAAATATAGATAAAAGAATTTGTTCCTCTGAACCGTAAGAGAACTTCCTGGTAACAGAGGTTAAAGAATATGATAAACTAGTGATAGAGACACTTGAATATGGAAGCAAGTATGGCCAATATCAGTCTAATTTAAAATCAAATAAATAAACATTGCAATACTTAAGAAGAATTAACTTAAAACATAATTATTATTAATATTTAAATATATTACCGAGCTCTTTATTCATTTCAATCATAATTTTCAGAGCTGAATTTGCTTCCTTAGCTTGTTTTATGAATGAGTAGGTTCTGGCTGTATTGTTGAAGCAATCTATGCATATGTACTCTGGTAACCCATCATTGCGGCAGGCCTGGGATAAATTTTTAAAATGAAATATGTCTTGATGATTTACAAGGCTAACTTCAATATTTAATATAATATGTATATATATTCAATCTTGAGAATAAATGGCTGAATAATATATGTAATAAGGAAACAAAATATTACAACTTTTGAAGCTAGGTTGTATTAACTTCTACTATTTGAAATTATTCATAAGAATTATATATATCACAAAACGAAGTATCAATTACAGGTGAAACAAGTTATAATAAAAATCCAACGCAAGCATACCTTAGGTTATTAAAATTGTCAACATAACAAATAATTTTTAGTAACAAATCCTCTCTGAAATTACGTCATACGTGAAAATGCACTCCTCACTTGAATGTCATGTAAATTATGTCATAAAATAATAGAGAAGAGGAAAGAGTAATGAACTAAAAGATTAAATTGGGGAAACATTACAATACTTACTACTTAAAGATAACTTTAGCAAAATAAACGCGAAAAAATAATTTGAATAGACAGATACGTACATTTAATCCACAAATGCTGTTTAGTAAATCAAGGAGTAGTAAATCCTCGACTTTTTCTGCAAAAATATTACCGTAGAAATAACTCTCAGTCAAACATATCCGGCACAAATGATACACCTCCATTTTTACCCAATGTTATCAATCTAAAGTTCTAACTTTTAAAATCAAAATATATTTCACCAAACATCAAATCAAAAATGTTCGCTCTGGACATATGTACAACCTTACGGTAAAAAGACGAAGCTTACCTCCAAGGAAATTTTAAAGTTGAATGATGATTTTGAAGAAGAGCGGGAAATTCAGTCTAAAATCTCCCAATTTTAATTTTTGTCTAAAATGAAATCGGGAAAATAACATAATGATTGGTTATTTTTAACTTGCCCATCCAACCACGTTTCGCTTCAATACTTTCATTTTAATGCTGAATCACGAAATAATTTATTTAAATAAAAATCTAAACTAAAGCTGATTTTTAAATTATCGGATCATACGAAATTTTTAAATAAGATATAGAATCCAATGAAATATTTTTTTTCGTTTGACAAAAATTCTAGGACTAGATCGATTTTAAACTTTTATATCGATTAACAACAATATGATGTATATTTTGTAAATTTAAAATGTTAAGCGCATGGAGTTAGTCAAAATGCTACTCTGTCTGAAATTGTATTGTTGTAAGTTGTATCATTTTCGTTCGATTGACTTTTATGTTTCGCAGAAATGACAGAACTCTGAAAAAGTGCCGTTTTTTGGTACCCTAGTTTATATTTTTCTTGCGGTAGATTAAGTATTTAATCTGCGGAAGCAAAAAAGATCTCATTTAAAGTAAATAAAATTATGCTTAGTTTGATGTAAAAACAATTCGTGTAGGTTGAGTATGAAGCTAGCGATAAATTCACAAAGTCCAGGGGCACATAATTAATACTTCGGCTACAGGGAAAGAATACATAGTTTCAGAGTATTTCTTTGTTTTGAGACACATATTTACGCAATTTTAGGAATAAAATAGCTCACAGTTTACTTTTAAGCGTATCTTACGAGAGAAATCAGACCAGGTTTAAGTATTGGTAGAGGAAATTTCAAGTGAATTTCATAATCGATCATTTATTGTCACCAACGCACACATCTTGCCAACGTTCCTTGATTATATTTGTTCCTGAAACACGCCAACATTTTATGGATCCTTTTTTCATAGGCATGTTTTTTAATTTGTTATATTTGGGTTATTTCTTCGTTTGAAGAGGCACCCTCACTCAGAATTATGGCTTCCAATTAAGAAGTGATACGAATTTTAGCCGTTCCACTAATATTGCTTAAATATGATAACTTAAGAAAATTCCTTACGGGTTTTTAGGCATTTATGCAAATGCGTATAATTTAATTTTAGTTTTGGCAAACAAATCGAAGAGTATATTTGAGATGCAATGATAAATGTTCGCTTAATCCACAAATATGTAGTACGCTATAGGGAAGAAAATCGAAGTATGAGATATCACATCATTCTTCATCAATACGTTTGGAATATTGCTCAGCGGTTCAAGATCCTTATGAAGAGAAAATAGTTAAAGCTTGTTAATGATCCAACACTGAGCAAGTTAGATGGTGCCGATACTGGTACGATAGAAACTTTCGGCTTGGGTAGAGTATTCTTTGAGTGAATTATTCGATTCCTGACAAAGCTTCCTTAAACATAATCATTTAAAAGATCGTCGGCCCTTAAATTTTTTGTTGATGTAAAGGTTATTTTAGTAATGAAGCTGATATTCCTTACAGGTTTTTCTTTCATTGGCATTAGAGGATATAACGGAATAATGTTCAATGTTGAGGTTTTCATTTTCAATGCACCCCTTTGGATAGCTACGGGCTTTTTGGGTGAACATCTACAATTTCGACAAACTGTGTTTACAGGATTCAAGCTATCTCTCGGAGGTCTGGTGAAGTAGCAGACTCGTCGTACAATGTGATACTATTTACATTTTAACCGCTTGCATGAGCGTTACTTCCGAACGGAGTGAAAAGAGCCAGAATTACACGTTTAACGCTTAGAGATATCTTGCAGGAGCACTTAAAGATAGCTTATGCATCAAAAAATGATAATAATAGACGATTTTTTAATAGTAAGGTAGTATTATATAGTATTTTGTATTATTATTATTTTTTTCTGTCTACTCTAGGAAAAATAAAGGCTTCGTTTATCTTTAAAACTGCACCCATCAAATCATTAGCAGCTCATGGGTTAATTATTTGAATACGGAAAATGAAACATTTCTATCCAATTTTTTATTGCTTTGCGGATAAACAGAAAATATAAGCAAATTATTTCTGCTATTTATTCCAGCTTTATTTAATTACACATATTAATTTTTAGCGCTTTTCTTGAAATCGCGAGAATCATTATGTCCTCTAATTCGGCTGCGTAATTTATCGATTTATTCGTTGAGATGCTTCCTCGAATATTTAATTTAATTTTAGATTCTATGTTCTATTTTTTATAATCGTCAGTATATTTATCAATTTAAAATTAACCAATCGCGTATTGAGAAAGCTGACTGTTTTTGACAACCGACGTGGTCACATCTCTTATGGTTACGGGAATAATATCATGATATTTAATCTTCGGAGAGAAAGAATTTTCCATGGCACAAGTCTGGTAATGTGAACCAGATTTCCGATTTCATGGCGACATCCTGACGCGCGCCTGTCTCCCCGCTGAGGGTTTGAGACCATCGTTTCCTCAGAATAAACAGACAAATTCACCCAAGTATACGAAAAATTCTAAGGTGTCTTAAAAACATGATTTCACCGCCTGTAACGCGCTCTTATCCGTTGAAAACGGTAGGATGTGGATACGAGTTGTTAAAAAGGAAAAGAAATATTTCTAAACAAAGATAATTAGTTTGAGTGCGGAAAAGACCTAGCCTAAAAGCAAATCTAATTTAATTTGTCTCTGCAATGGCTTAATTGATCGTCAATGGAAGAAAATGAGCTAATATTGGTCAGCGACTAATTTTATTGAGTTAGATTTCCTACTACAATAATTTCATTTACTTCGTCGAATTACAATTTAGCTGGTGGTTTTGTGTTACATTTTAATCCATATTGGCCCAAGCGTATAAGAGGCTGTTCTTTGATCGCTTTCGCTGCAAAATGTTAAATGGTAGCGACGTTGAATTTTTGTCACTATATTCTAATTCCATATCTTCTATTCTTTGCTTGGAATTTATTTCGGAATCGCGGGATACGGAAGCCGAGATTTCTTACGAGGAAAGGCCATCCAGCCCGGTAAGTATAGAACTTGCTGAATCAATCAAATATTTAATCGAATTTCCTTTCGACAATTTAATTACTTTGATAGTGATGCTAGTTTGCATTCTCCGAAGTTATTTACTCCTTGATTCTGAAGATGCTCTAGTTTTTTAATCCTGCAACTAAAGACTCAAATCATCAAATTTACGCTAGTTCGTGAAATAATGAATTTTATCTTCCCTGAAATCGGTACAAAAATCTTTAGTCCCACCATTATTTTCAAATATCCCACTTTAACAGTAATAATATTTAATTTTTTAAAAATATTCTTCGCAGTACTATTCCGCGACATTAAACTATCAAGGCATTGAAAAAATCTTTCTATTTACGAAATTATTTATCGTTTAAATACGAAAGTTTGATTACAGAGAAGTATGAGAATGCTCAAAATTCGTTTCGTCGAAAAGTATAGCAATAAATTGCTCCAATTAAGAGGATAATACCTGCATTGTCTAATTTGATGGTTACCCTAGTAAGAGGCTCGTGACTTCTTGAGTTCGCTTGTTACGATGCAATGGTTTGGCGAATCAAGAGCGCTCATCAATCACCTTGAAGACAAGCGCGATCCCTAGTGGAGAAGTTCTTTATCATTCAGTTGGAATTAACGCGCCGGTGTGTAAGCTAGTGGTTTCCCAGACGAAGCCGACGATTGAAAATTTCCTCTTGCATCAAATTGTACTGCCCGTTTATCGGTCAGTTAAAGGAATGCAACTCTTATGTCCTGATGGAATCGTTCGAGGCAAGTTTAATTTTCGATGAGCAACTTTATCCTAACTTAAATTACCAGGAACTTAAAACTGCCAGTTCTATCATGAATTTGAATATCTGCCTCTAAGAAAATTATTCACGCTTATCCGTAACTGTAGAATTACCATTGATTTGTAGATTGTTCATCAAGTACTAATAAACGTCAAAATATATATTTGTTTCGTGAAATTCTGTACCGTTTCGCTCTTCAATACTCTTTATCCTTGTAGTTGTAGTTTTAAAGTTAATATCGATTTGAACAGAGGTATTGATCTTTATAGAAATTTATTTTCTCTTGTATCAAACAAGAAAACCATATATTGAACTCGATTATCGAAGATATTTTCAAGGTTTAAGGCTAATGCTGAATCCCGCAAACTATTATGTTTTCATATAAAGTAAGATGTGTAGTATATTTCACCTTTCTAGCGGACGCAAATGTGATGCGCTCTCGGTCATAATATCTCAGAATAGCAATTAAGATTCCCTCAGCGGACATCCTGCATTTTTATTGGAAGGAATTATGTTATTGTAGGTATTGGTTGAAGATAGAAAACTCTTAGACATTTTTATTTGCGAAACTTTCAGAAAATTAGTACAGAGAATTAAAGCAATATTCATAGACCATTCATTAAAGCTTTCCAACTCTCACAGATACTTCCTATACATCGATACTGTTTCGCTAATTAAATTTTAATAACTGTATTGCAGTACATGGTCTGTCTAAAAAGTATCGGGAAAAGTTCCAGAAAATAGATTTATTTGGGATATCGTTACAAAACCTTAATATTCTTCAAAGTACATTCCTTGGGCGTCGACACACTTTTTCCAGCGGCTTTCCCTACACTCGAAGGCTCCCTGGTAGGCAGATTCCGGAAGGTCCTCAAGGGTACGTGTGCAAGCGTCTTTGACAGCACTTAGGGTCCCATGGTTTTGTCCTTTCAGGGAGGATATCTTTTCCCAACAAGAAACAATCTCCCCTGAATACGTTCTACAGAAAACTGAAACTTTCATTGCGTTGCAGAATGTCTTCGCTGAAAGACAATCGCCTTTGCTGTTGGTCGTCCGTGAAGAACTTCGGAATGAGTTTGGAGCAGATCTTTCGTATCGCCAAATTTTGAGTGATAATATTGTGCAGTCATTTTATGAATGCTCATTCGATCTCCGATCATACGTACACTTAACCGATGGTCTGAATTCAGCACTTCACGCACACGTTGCAAGTTGTCGTCAGTTCTTGAGGTCGTCGGCAGTCCAGCGCAGGGCTCGTCCTCCACACACTCCCTGCCAACTTTGAAGAACTTGTGCCTCTTAAAAAGAGCTTTTGGTGACATACTTTCATGCTTGAAGACTTGGCGAATCATATCCAACGTTTCCGTACCCAATTTCCCTAATACAGCACAATATTTCATCGCGTACCGCTGTCTAAACGTTCGCTGCAATTTAAGCTTGCACCGAGCCACCTGAAAGGGGTCAACTAAATACTCAATCTAGCCTGAACTAAGACTCTAAGTCAACTGACCCTTATCTCGTTTTGAAGGTCATACCCTGCACTACTAAGATTGCTTAGTGCATTTGCAGTGCAACATACAGTCTCGCCGGAAAAAATTTTGTAAAAATACTTTTTAGACAGACCATGTACATGTGAAAGTTCCACTATTCGGCATATTACGAATAAATGGCACCAATTTCTCCAATTATTGAAGTATTATTTTCCGAAGATCAAAGAATACTACAATCCTGATCTGCTAAATGATAAAATTATTAATGACCTTGAGCTATAGTCAATTTACATTACTTTTGTTTTAATAAAGATGCCAATACGTGATAGAACAACGCAGAAGTTGGGCAACACGTACAAAGTTACATAGGATCCCATTTACCTTGTTTCGAATTTTCCGTCCGGTATCTTAAAATAATTGTATTTTATTTATCACAAATAGGTGTACTTACCCAATTACATGCGATTAATTATAAAGACGGGCAGATGAATCCATTCTCTAGCAAGAAATACATCCGCGATTCGAACCCGGAGCTTTGTTATTGGAAAGTTAATTTAGGAACCTCTTTACCACCGGGATCGGTAAAACCTAACCCTGAGCTAATCTTACGCCTATGGACAGTTTTGACAACCATTTGTTGACAGAGATCAAAGGGCTGTAACAAATAGCAATTTCTTATTATTTTCTCATTTAAATTGATGTCTCTTAAAACAACAACTAAATGACGCTCTCTGGACTTCTTTCTCTCTTATTTTACTAATGATGACTGTTTGAAGCTGCAAAAAGGTGATTAATAAGTTACCAAATTCTTTATCCTAAATATTCTTTCCAACGATATTTTACGATTAATTTACTTTGATTATTACATAAGTTTTGTTTTGATGTATTGATTTCGAATGCAATTTTCTACTTATGTTACAGATAAATAAAATGAAAGTACTTCTACCAAATGTAAATGTGTCTACTCTCCTTTCCTCCCATTTTGTGGATCTCTCCTCTACTGCAGAAGTGTTACAAGAGAATAGTGAAAATGCCTCACTGATTGATAACATTGAGCAGTCATTGAACGTTGATGGTTTAATAACATCTGATGATGTGGATGAATACTTACAAAGATTGGCTTCAGAGATACCAGGTGAAAATTCTGCTGCAGTTGAAGGTCTTCAAGAGGCTTTAAGAGAAAAAGATAGCCAAGATACTGAAAGTGGGAAAAGATGCATGAATGGGAAAAGATCCATAGATGGGAAAAGCTGCACAGATGGGAAAAGATGCACGAATGCTTTAGCATGCATTGATACTGAGCAAAAGGAGAGAAAGACTCTATTGAAAGAACCATTAAAAATAGGAAGAAGACAAGTTCCTGTTAAGAGTGCGATGTGCCATAATCGTTTGAATGTAATTCGTGCACATCCTCCTAAAACCCAAAGAAGGTGATTATATATATATATATATTTTTATTGAAAGAGATTCCTAGTCGTAAATTTAAGTTTTGTGGGTAAGACTTTGATTTAATCAGCAGAGTAAAGTCAATCATACAATAGGATTTATATCTTAGCTAAGAAAAATGACCTATAATAAATCTAGATTATTGTTTTATAGTAAGCAAGGGAAAAGAATTATTATCTACATTCATAATTTTCCTAATTTTTAATCAATTGTATATGAATTATCTCCAAACTTAAAAAAGTTATAATTTATCATAGATTATAGTGAAATTCCGTCAGTCCATACTTCAAACTATTTATTTAAAACCAATAAGTGAACATTTTTAATAGATTAGTAAATCCCACAAGATATGCACTCAACATATATGAACCTTATAAATCTTATTATGGAATGTTAATAATGAATAACCTGAGTCAAATTTATACAGGACCCATTTCAACCAGCAAGAAAATGGAAATCGTGGAATGTTGGGAAGAGGTTCTAGAATAAGAATCAGTTCAAATTCTGTTACAGTTGCTAAGTCACCACAACAAGAATGTAATCATCGTCCTAAGGTAGTATAGAATCAAGGATTCCTTTAGCAACAGGTTTAAAGTTAAATAAATAAAGTTTTAAGTTGATCAGTGATTTTCATTCAGTGATTGGTTTAAAAAATATGGAATTGATAATTTTATATGTATTATAAAAAGTATATACTTGAATTTGATAGAATATTAAATTAAAAGAAACAGCTTTCATCACTATTAGCAAGTACATTTTTACTCGAATGTACTTACATGTAATTTAGTACATTTCACAGATAGATAAATGATGATTTCTTCCTATTTCAAAGGAAGTGAAGATTTTGTAAATTTTAATGAGCCACTTTAAAAAATAAAATTATAAATACTTAAACTAGATTTTCAGTAATTAATCTAGATATTTTATTTCTATAGTTTTCTTCTGCTATTTTTCTTTTCTTTTTATTTATGTATAATATTATCTATAAATATGAAAGTTATCATGCCTTTTTGCAGAATGCAGTCAGTAACTCACTTCCTAATGTTGAGAGAGTGAGATTAGTTGAAAATAAATCAGGTACATTTGGGTGTAATAGAAATATAATGCATGGAAGCAATAGACACCCAATAATGGGCTTGAATAAACATCCAAGGTGCAGTCAGAAATTCTCCAACCAACAAATACCTTTGCAGCACACGGAAAATGAATATTTCATCGTAAGTCTGAGAGGACATCTATCATTCCTATGAATTCCAGAAAACATATCATTTTTATGCATTTCAGATGAATATGATTAGAATTTCATCTTGTCACTGTTATGAATAAGTTAGTTAGGTAACTTTTGCATCACTTCCAGTTGGAAAATTGTTTCTTGCTTTGATCAGTGCATTTTATTACTGTAATTCTATTATGACAAAACTTATGTTTCCCCCTAAGTTAGCCAAAAACATTCTCAATGTGTATGATAAATTTGTTTGCCTTCAAGTCATTTGATTCTTGCTATCATATAGTAGAGATGAATTAAATCAGGTGTGTACTTTTTAAATGACAAACATTTTATTTATAGGCTGTAACCTTTTGCCGTGGATGCAATGCTAGAAAAGAGCATTTGTTAAGCAAGCCAGGAATGTGGCCAGCTGCAGTTTGTTGTTATTGTGGATCTCCTTGGCACATAATTCTTTGGAAACCATTTGTTTGTGAAGATGATGATGATGTAGTATATGCTGGGGAAGGTATATTTAGCTTTACATTTTTATATCGAATTTCCAGAATTTTCTACTCATATATTTTAAAATTCATAATATTTTTATTGTTTAATTTTAGTTATAAATTCACCAAAAAATAGTGCACAAAAGTCCAAGAGACCTGTACAGTATGGACCTGATGGCATCAAAATTGAGCCTATGGATAGCTATGATAACATCCCTTCATGTCGTTGCTGTGGAGGTGCTCACATCCAACAAATTGTGAGGATTTTCATCTCTAATCAAGTCATAAATTTTAATTTTAATATGTTTAGTTTAATATTCATGGACTTCTAGAATAGTAGAACATTTGGCACCGCTCTACCTGTTAATACATTTTAGTTCTGTTTAAATTAAGGTAAAGCTTTGATTTACAAAGGGCTTGTATTATGAAAGCTATTACTTTATATTAAATTTATATCTTTTATTATCTCACAATGAACTTTGACAAATTAGCTTTAAAATACAAGTTTTTCATAACTCCAAACTTCACCTTTACTAACTACTGAGTTAATAAGATATTTGCTTTTTCCTTACCTTATAAAACTATCCATATCAGAACCCATAATTATATTTATACCAATTATGCTTCACAAGGTTATTACTACCATAAAAGCAGAAACATTAGTAACCCACCCACAAAGTAAATTCATAAAAATTTATTGATTTACAAAAAGATATATTAATTAATTGTTTTTTATTTACTGTAAGTACATCTTGTAAATAATTTATGCTTTCTAAAATATAGTATCTTATATATATCGTATATCTTTTGTAACCCTTGTTCTTGATGAAGCTATTTCACATATTTATAGATGTATACTGTTCATGATGATTCTATTTTCCCTTATTTAGTAATAAGTTTATTTTCCTCATTGATACTTCCAAATTAACACTTTAAAAATTTTCCTTTATTTTTACGCAATTTTCAGGGTCAGCCATTTCCTCAAGGATATTGTCCAAACTACCATGGCAGCTTCTCTGGTTCGAATATGATGTAGTTTTTTGCTAAATCTGAAAATATTCATATAAACCTGTACCCAGGGATATGAATAGTATCTAAAGTTATATTATGAATCTCAAGTGAATTCATAGTTCCTATGGGTCACTACAGTTTCCAGAAATTTTGGAAAATAATAATTTAACAACAGTATTAAAATGCAAACAAGAAGTACTCAGGTTTGGGATTTTAACCATCATATAAAATCCCAATTGCATTGCAATATTTTAAAGATTATTTTGAAAAATTTATATTCTTTTATTACTATAAAATTGTTTTATTTAATTTTTATATTTTCATTTAGAACCCAGTCTCTATTTGGCACTGCCAGAAAATCACTTCCAAGATTTATTTGGATGAATAGATACTGACTTCAAATCAGTGTGAGTGGTTATAATTTAATGTGATGGAACAATTAAAATATTGGTAATTATCTTTTATGTTCCAATTCCTGAAAGAAATAATATGAATTTTAAGTGCAAATGCCATAATAAAATTCTTATATTTCACATCATATATCATAAGCTGAGCAGATATTGTTTTTAATTTCTAAGTGCCTATTTAATATACAATTATTAAATAATTATGTGTAACTTTCAGTGATGATACAATTAAACATTTTATCTCACCTAATATTTGGATGTATTTATAAATAAAAGTAAATCCAATTTCCCATGCTGATTATTATTATTTTTAGAATTAAGATTCTGATTAATATGATATATAATTATTTAATTACAATATTTTTGATTGAATTAGCTGGGAGAAGTTTCTACAGCATCCTATCTCTATAGTAAATTTAGGAATGTATCATTTAATCAAAAATCTTTTCTTTAGCCGCATAAGTTAATTAGATTTGGAAACAAAGTGTTTTATTTTAAGTACGGAATGTACTTTACGAGTAATTTTCGATAAATTTACTATACGTGTGTGCATTCAGGAATACAAGACTATTTTCGTAGTTGGATAACCTTGCGTCTGACCTCCGATCGTAGCATTTCTAAGTTATCAGCTAGTAAGCTTTTATCAACAGATTTCGTTAAGTAAATTGAAACAAGCTTAGACCAGTAAATACTGGGCACGAATGCGTTAGAAGCGGTCCGTTTAGCGTGTTCCAGATTGGATTTGTAGGAACCGCTCTTCTTCGGACCAGAATTACATTAAATCTTATTTATTATATGAATACATGTGTAAAAATATAATGAAAAAATAGAGGTAATTAATGTGGGATCGATGATTCAATATATACACTGGACGCCTAATTATCGAACTAAATATTTTTCCTTAATCTCCCTCTCTATCTCTAGTAAGAAATCACCAATAAGACAAGCTTAAACCAAGATATAAAATTCTAATTACACATTCACTTTTACTTACCTATATGCATGATTTAATTTGTCTTTATTACTTTAACGTACCATTGTATATAGGAGGTATGAGAATTCGAATGATTTATTCCTTGTAGAATTTTCTTTACGATTCTTGCAGAAGAAAAGCTACCGAGGTTAACGATAACATTCGTAATATGTATATATTATGGTTTAATTCTACGAATTCAGTTCATTCATCACCTCTAACAACAACATATTCACGTGACATGATATTGTTAATTGGCCTAGTTAGAATACAGAATGGAAAAGACTGATGAACCTTATCACTTCATCTCACCCTTAGAAGCTTTCCCTTTCTAATCCCGAGTTCATGATACGTCTTGATTAATAAATATATCACTATTTCATTTACATAATCCTTTCTATATTTATCTTCAATTTACATATTTCTATTTTAATGACTTGTTTGAACGTTGATGCACTCGAATGGAAACATTCCGTGAATTCTTTGTTTTTTTTTTTCCTTCATAGCTGCTTGTTTTCCATTCGCATGTGGTTTTTTTATTTGCTGGTTTTCCAGTTCTGAGATTTTACGAAAACATTGGAAAGCTTTCACATTTAATTGTATCACGTAAATTGTATTTAATTAAATATCACAATGAGAGTGATAATAAATTTTACAATAATACTTTTTTATCGAACTGAAAACATCTTCCGGAAGAATATTCTGTGTTGAAGGTTGTTTTTTAAGAACGCATTGGCTATAACCATGACGTCATTCGGCCCTCAAATCACTGCACTTGTTACGTGTCACCCATGGGTCACTACTGATGATAAGTTCCGAGCGCGCGCGTGAATTGAGAAATGTCGTTTGTTTACAAATCTGTAAGCATTTCTTCCGAGCCTTGACTTCTCGATTATCGTTGGTTGATGGATATGAGGAATTTAGATCGGGGATAAAAACTGAAGAGTAGAGTAAGGGGCTGGTGCTACTAGTGTCAGTGTATCTTTAAGGAGTTGAGTGGTAGAGTATTCGATCAATTTGTATTATGAAGATAGCGGATACTGTTATCGAAAGAATGGCGTGTCAAGCTTTTGCTTTTGCATTCATCTTAGCCAATGCACAACTTCTTTTTGTCCAAGGTAAGAGAAATGGAGCATAATTACAATAATACTCGCTGCATTTTGCACGAAATTACCATTTTTCATTCTTGTTTCTCAATCCTTCGAATGGAAATTTTGATAGTTTGATTTTTAGGTGCCAAGAGTTCACTGCAGGCTAAAATAAGTCTCTTAATTCATTGTATTATTATTCTTCTTAGATAAGAAAATCGAGAGATGTATAAATGTATATAATAGAATCAGAATAAAATGAACATAAAGTGAACATTAATAGTAAGAAGAGAATGATGCGTAGTTTAAAACAATATGCGGTATTGCTATTTCTATTTCTCCAAAGAAAAGATGCCCCATTAATAATATTCTTTCTCTCCCTCCACTCGCTAAGTGTAAAACAGCCAAAGTAGACAATGAATTAGGTATCATAAATTAAATAGCGATTAAATTTACATACTTACCTTGTGAACCGCACAATGGTGTGCAGGAGTAGAATAATAATAGAATACACCCTGTGCAATATCCTGCATTATTTTACAATAATTGTAATACATATTTTCACAATAAAGATACAATTTATGAAATTCAGTTAAGCAAACCTTCAACATTTTTCATGTCGGGATTGTTAAATGTTGTATTTTTCAATTACGATTAAAGGACTTCTGATATATTTGTTACTCTACTTTTTATCACTTTTTGTTCTATTATTATTATTATTATTATATCAATGATTTTAATTTAATCTCTCTCATCAAATGATAAAGGTAATGGACTCGCCGAGAAGATACTAAAGCATTATTTAAAAATAATTTAACTTCGCCGGATATTCACGCAATTGACTTTTCATATCTCATCCAAACACTTTCCCAGCCCTCAATAGCTTCTCCAAATACGCGCGTTATTCTCTATCATTTGATTTAACTAATTGAAGTTCAGGAGTCATCCATTCCCAAAAGTACTGAATTCAAAAAGCACATTCCACGGAAACTAAAGCAGTAAGTAGACACTTAACGAACTGGTACATATATTGTCGGACGTTCGAAATCATCCGTTAAGTATTCATGAAAATTCTTTTGTCGTATAAACAAATCTGCCTGTTTCTGGGAAACTCAAGTACCTTTGCTACATAATACACTATAGTTTTATTCGTCGACTTTAGCAGATGCTATTATACCAGTTACATTATAACCCATTATTATGCATTAAAAAAGTAACTTTTAAAAAAATAAATGTAATATAAATATTGTGTTAAAGTATATAAACACGGAAGTACTTCCCTATCATATGCCATTCTATTAGGCTGACACTCGTTTCATTGATAGCTACCCTTTAGAACAGATGAAACTAAACTCAACGTGCCCTCCGTCTGGTACTTTCCGGTCTTGCTTATGCGTATACACTCTTTCAATGAGATGCGGGACCTTAGTGATGAGGAACCTTGTGCATATAAGGTCACACATCGGTAATGACAAGTTGTATTGTTATCCTTATTTATTGGCCAATCTTGAAGATCGCCGCAAGCGGAAATAATATGAAAAATTTTCTCCTTAATATCATATCACTGCACAGTAGAAATCTACGTGCCATATTTTCAAAATATTCAGTCACTCAATAAGACCAATATTTCTGAAGCAAAAATTAATAAAGTATGGATGTGAGATCGAATCAGGGAAATCTGCCGTTGCGGACGAAAGATGTAATGTATTTTAGAAAGCACATAAATGTGAATTTCTGTGCTTCTGTGTTTCTAAAATATAAAAAATTCACAGAAAAATTTCTTTCACAAAAAAAATTTTGTGAAAGTTTTCAACAAATATATTAAGTCGTGTAGACTGCAGGCAGAATTTAAATTGAATAAGTGTAGAGCAATGATGTTTAAATGAAAGGAGTTTAGATAAACATATTTGAATTTACTTCAGTGTGTCAGTTGCAGTAGAATATGATACACTAGGAATAATTTATGCATTAATCGTATAACTCCTGAACAATAACTCAAAATGAAATGCGATGTAATGGATTTTCTGTATTTGATCAAAAGACAGGAAAATCAGCAAACATAAATATTTATTTGCGAGAAAAAAGATGTATATAATTTACATATATATTTTATTCTCCAGGAGGAGTAATTGCGGGTTTATCTCAAGATACTTGCAAATTGTGAGTAGCACAACAAGAAAGAAAGATATTCTTATTTTTCGTTTATATGCTAATACACTTGAAGGTTAAACAGCAAGAATTCAATGTGTTATTTGTTGATAGGCTCTCATTTCATAAAGATGCTTCCAAAAATGCAGTTGTTACAAGAAATGGTACAACAGCTCATATGTTAAGGTTTGTTTTGATGTGCATTATTACTATAATTGAGTCCATCAAATTTTTTACTCAATTTTTGGCATCCATTCATCAAACAGCGATGAGGGTAACCGTCCATATTCTGCTGTTTGGACCAACCGTCATCTAAAGAGTGATGAAATTTTTGAAGTTAAGTTTGAGAAAATGGAGAATGCTAAAAATGAAAGTGTCTACCTTGTGGCCATTGGAGTTACTAATATCACCCACGATGATGTTAACAAAGTACAGCACATTGAGTAAGATCTTCTTATTAGATTTTTGAATGATCCAATTATATATTATATTTAAAATATAAATTTTCTTAAATATAACTACAAAAGTTGTGTATTTTTATTGCAGTATGATTAGTTATTTTATCAAAGTATAATAGTAATTTATTTATTGATTTGGTATTGAAAATTATAAGTTATCACCTACCATAAAACAAGGTTGGCTTGTAGGGTTTTTAGAAGGATAAAGATAAATATTTTGCAGGTGCATTGACAATTATAACTTTGAAAGATCAAAATCATAGCAAGTATAGTGCAGTAATGAGAACATTAAACAAAATTGAAAATTTTTCTATAGCAAATTTTTATAATTAGTTGATTATGACTAAATTATGCAAATAAACACAGAAACATTTGCAGATTAACCTTTTATCATTTTTTAAATATAATTATAATTTATACTTAATTGTTAAAAATACTCTCATTATTTTCTCTTAATAATTATATTATCTGTTATTATTTATAAGACCTAGAGATTGGATGATGCAATGGATCATTAAGCCTGAAGATGAAGATGATAGTGAATTTCAGAAATTTCTTAAGGTAATAAAATCTTTCTTATAATATATTGTAGTTATAATCAATAATCTAAAAAGTTATCAATCTACAAGATCACTAAATATCTCTGGAAATGCTTAATTATTCACTTTGGTATTTCAAGGTTTACATGTGTGAATACATGGGGTGCTAATGATAAATAAAAACTGATAAAATATGGAGAAGTCGGCTAGAAATTAAAAAATACAGTTATTTGTCTGTAGACATAAATTCTGTAGTATGTTTTTCTGTTAAAAATTTTGATGTATATATGTTCTAATTCCCTGTATAGTATGGCATCAAATTTGGCATAATGAGAGCTGATAATGGTGACTTGGATATTTTTGTAAATGGAAAGAATGAAGGAACTATTCATCAAGGTGTCCCAAAATCTGTTTATGGAGTGATTGAATTTTTGACTGGAGGATTGCAGGCTACAATAGTTAGCTCATCATCTAAAGGATGCTAGTGATAATAATGATTCTTATAATGATCCAGGCTTTACTTAAAATGATTCACTCCCATTCTTAAGATTAATTGAACATAATCTCTGAAAGATATTCCTTGATCTATCAAATTCTAGGCACAAAAATGTATATGTATCATTATTTATGTTGATATTTATTATTAAAATTCAATTTTTTTAATGAAAAGTAGTATATTAACAAATCACCAGTCTAAATGTAACATATTAACACCATCAAAATAAATAACCAATATTTTGTTTGTTAATAAATCCAAAGTTTGATATCATTTATCAACATTTTGATCAGTACATCCATTGCAGTTCTTTAACAAAAACCAATACTAGTAGGTAGCATTTATGTTTTGATAAATTTAATTATTTTTATAAAATAAAGCAATTTGTGAAAGAATCTGTTCTTCAATATATATGTCAATAAAGTCAGATGTCTTTCATACTTTGAATACCTTGATTTGTTTCTGCTATTGTTTTGTATAAAGTAATGTACATATCACTATGATAATTCATAATTTACATGACTGTTATTAAAAAAATTAAGCAAATGAAAAATGTATATAAATAAAAAATGAGGAAAATTTTGAAATAAAGACTGAATTTCATAAAAATTGTGCTTTTAAAATGTCATGCTTGACTTAAAAAAGGGCTTTTATCTAGTATCTCTCAGTAGTTCCATAATCTACATCTAAATAATTAGTGCAATCTGTACTACATTTAAAGCAGTTTCATTACCAACATTCTATAATGGAAAATTTAATTGTTGATATGTAGAGGAAATAAGAACCCTCACTTTTTCTTAGTAATAAATTAAGAGGAAAATATCGATTCTAAGGTTTGGAACTTAAGGATGATAATTATTAGTATTTTTATTAGTATTAATTTTTTTAGCTTAACATTTTTTCCCAATTTATTACTTTAGAAGAGCACTGTTTACCAGCCAGCTTAAATGTAAGATTAAATAGCAGATAAAAATGAATATTATGTAAAACTTATATCATCAGAGTTTTGTTTCTTTTTTGTAACTATTATTTAAAATAATATCCTCCTAATCAATCTAAGGAAAGAGGATCTATCTACAATTTGGTAACATTGAGTATTTTAAGTTTTATCTTATAATTTTCATAAAAAATCAGTGAATCCTATGCAAAATGAGAATCACACAGTTCTTTTATTTTTGTAGAACAGTTAACCATATTCTTTGCTCCATGATATCCATCTGAGAATAAGATATTTTTCAACAAGGATCGGTGATTCGTTTTTCTGTTTCACCTTGTTTTATATCTAGATTTTAGAAAAAGAAGTTTGGAAAAAATATTATATGAAAAATTTTCTAATACAGAATAATATATAATAATAATAGTATAAAATAAGCTTATTATAATAGAGAAAAATTTGAACCATGTCAAGTGAACAACAGTCTGTAATAGTAATTAGAACCATTATTAATGTCAGTAGAAAATAGAGAGACTTTAATGTTTAAGTATCGTAGTTCTCTAAAAACAAAAATGTAAATTTTACTGGACTTACCCCGTAAGATGCACATACTAATCCACCAATTTATATTACCAAGAAAATTTTGTATTAGGGGCACAAAATACGGTATCCTGTATTAAAAAGTATAAGTAAATATGCAGCAGATTCTATACATATCAAACCCCTAATTTGATAATAGAAAGATTAATTGATTATAAAATATGAATTAAATATGAATTAATTATTTAACCATAAACAAAAACTAACTTGAATTTTTCACTGTGAACAGACTTTCAAAACATTTTCGCCTTCCCTTAGCATCTTTCAAGCACTATTTTTATATTCAGTCGACTAATGAAATGCAAAGTGCAAAATGATGCACTTAATATTTCAACTTGCTCAACAAGCATTGGTGTATACCTTTGGCAGATAAAAATACAGGGTCTTACATCATGAATATGATTTGACGTGAATATTATATGTTTCGGTATACATTTAATTTTATTCCCAGAAGCTGTATTTGCACAGATTGGCGTGCATTTAACAAATATTACCTTGATTACCTTTCGGACATCTTGTTTTTCCACTTTTGGCGTTGACGAAAGGAGAACTGGTGGAAGACGTAAGAGGTACGCAATCAATTCCAGAGATGGATTGCGGTAGATAAGATGTCGGAAGGACCAGCATGTTGGAGGTAATCCGTTTCCGACGTTGCCATAGGAAAGGAAAATGCGGGAATGAGGGGTGTTGGGAGAAGGGCCTTCCCCTGGGACTCATGATTCACGAAATCGTAAGGCCGGAGCCAATCCGAGGAACATATTTCAGTCGTCTCCTGAGAAAGTGTACCCTCGTCTTGAGACTTTTCTCGAATTCGAGGAAATACTTTCGGTTTCTTTGCTCTTTTTAGTTTTCGTCATTCTCTTTCACAGCAAAAGAGTACGGAAACTTAAGAGAACGACATCATTTGAAGGTATAACTGCTACAAGAAGTCATGTGTATAAAAATTAATATCACTTTACATTGTATTACATATAGATTGAATTTGTTTCTTCCCCCTTGAATATCATAGCTTTAATATAATGAGGATAATGATTTATTTATCACAAACAGACCATAATGTACCCACTTACATAAGATGTTGTATACAGACGAACACATTCATTCATTGCCTTATAAAATAGATTCCCTTAGAGTTGTATAGTTAATGATGCTTCAAATATAGCAGATTTTAAAGCAGTTGCGGTAAATCTTGGCTTTTAGAGGAAAACTTCAAGAAAAAGGTGACTGTATTGTAAGCTCAGCTTTGAATGAAACTCCCCTTATCTTTGAAGGATTTTCAAGTCCCTTTCCGCATCCATAATGTTATAAAGAATCGATTTTATTCTTAGAGCTGTTGCATATGTGTCTGTCATTAGTGAATTAATAAGGGTGCGTATGGGAGATTATAACTTATTTAGATTCTAAATTACCTTCCTGTCGTTCTCTAATCCTTTTTCTTCATACTTCTTCCCTGGATGACGCAGTCGAGAGAGAGGGACATGATGGGTCAGTCTAAGTCATGTAATATGTGGAGTGAAATATCATAAATATTTCTTAATTTTATGTTCACGAAAGGTCTTGGAGATCACGGTTTGTTGAAGAAAGTCGCAGCCAGAAAATTGGGGATATATCATTTTGGGTTTTATGGATCTTAAAAAGGGGATAATACATCTGCATCTACATAAATACCCAGCAAGCCGCCTTTCGGCGTGTGGAAGGGGGTGTAAACTCCTATTTTACGTTATCGCGTATTTTAGTCTATTACTATCGCATATCGTGCGCGGGAAGAATGAATCCTTAAATCAATTCGTCCTAGCATCTATTTCGCATATTTTACGCGCATTATCGGATCGGCCTATGCAGCAGGGTGGTCGCATAATTTAAATCACGTCTTCCGAAAGTGTACTTTCTCTAAACTTATCTAATAAACGCAACCTGGCTGCAAATCTTCTACCTGCTAATGTTTCCCAACCTGTGTCTGATAATAGTTTTTTCGAAGGAATTTACCACGGAGAATTTACAAACGTTAAGGTCAAGTTGCCATTTTTCGCACAAAATATAGTGTTAACACACTCTCTTTCGTTATACAGAAGAGACTTTTATCACAGAGGTCCATTTTCGACCCGCGCTCTAATGCGAGGTACTGTATCCAAATACCTTTTCTCCGTCGAAATTCTTCCCTTTCTTCTGTTATTTGACGAAAGAGCGCCATATATCTCATCGCGGAAAAGAAATGGCGTAAATGTGTTTGCTCTCCACCCGCTCGTCCGTGATCAAAGGAAGGAGGAAAGGGTGCCTTTGAAAAAGCACGGGGATGCCACCTCGTGTGCAGAAGAGAAATGAGTCTTTCGGGGGAAGAATTATATTAAGAGTGAGTCGAGGTTTAAGGTTGGTGAAAGATGAGGATGTGAAGTGGTTTTTGTGGTTCGGAGAGTTCAAATGAATGTCAAAGGAGTGGGCAACAAATCGAGTTTGTTTAATCTTCTCTCTTAGGTGGGCAAAGAATGTGATTTTGTGTTTACGCATGGTTCTTAATCCGTTTCCAGTTATCCGTGGTGGGTTGTTCTGAGGTACTCTGGGTGACAACCTCCCGGCGCACTCAGCTTCTGAGTAGTATTCCGAGAAAAAGTATCACACCAATACTTCTTTTTTCTTTTCAATTCAGAATTAGAAGTCACTAAGTCAGGTGCAACGGTTATTTGGTATTGGTGAGCAAAAGCTATATTTATTTATCATTTATTTATTTGTTAATGTTGTCTTGTGTATTCATCATGTAACTAACAGTACAGTTTTTCTTCTGATTCATCAATTCTGTGATCCAAATTCATATGCACATAATCACTAATAAGTGTTGGTAAATAAATAAAAGAACCATGTTCAGATTGGTTGATGATATTATAGAAGTATACCTTTCATTGACGATTGAATAGTCGCTCATTAGACTGAAATATCTGAATTGGGTTTATTATTTTAAGCCCACTATTTATAATGTAATGGTTCAGGAAAAAGCAATTGCTTCCAAAGAAAATATAATCGGCGAATGTAGATTTCTGTGCCAATGCAGCGTTCATTCGCGATCAGCGCATTTCTTTTCGATGTAGTTTATTATCTTTAGATGCGCGAAATTCCGAAATTGGTAAATTGAGGAGACTATTTATGGGTCAGCGATGCATCAACAGGTCAGCTGGCGGAAGTTTATCGGGAGTGGTGGATAAAGGAAATTCCTAGGTCAGCGTTCTGTATTGATCACGCAAGCACATACTGGAAGGAAGTTCATCAAGGCTCCCTGCCGGAAGGTTTGTTTGCAAGTCATCGTTGCCTACTGATTCAGAGCATCAGAACTATTATTCGGCATAAAAGGGCAACTTTCATTCTCAACTTGTTGAAGCAATTGAAAGATAGAAGTTTCAGGGTGATATTAAATTAATATTATTATTCTACGTGTGTAACAATTGAATAACTCGTTAAGTTGGAAGTAAAAAAAGTTATAATAATTGTTTAGATAATTTATAGGCGTGGCATATTAAAGTTATAATATAGTTTAATAGTTAAAAAGTAATCAAAAGATGGGAGTTTCTGAGTGAGATTAAACTCATAGAATTGTCTTGTGAAACTTGTGGGACATTTGATTATTATGAGGTGTTGGTTTTTCATTTGAGATTTTAATTTCGAACTGAAATATTAGCTAGCTGTAAAACATGAAAATAATACTTAAAAATTAATATTTTTATAGTTAACATTACTATCCTAAAAATATTCGGTGACATAATCTATTGCATTAATTTTTTCATCCATTAAATAATTTTATTCGGTGATTTAACGATTACAGATCGCATAAAAAGATCTATAATATATATTTTATTGAATTTGATCACGGCTATCGGAAAAAGTTGAAATTTATATTCTTCTCTCTCTTAATGAAGAAAAATGGATCGGATTTTCATAATTTATATTCGCTCCTTAAAATTAACAGAATCCTTGGGGAACGAGAGTTCCGTGTTTTCTCCGACTTGAAATCTTTCACTATTTTAAAACTATCGACATCTCTCGAATATTTATTTCGATAATTTCTATTTTTTTTTCATTCAATTTTTCGCAGTCTGATCTTCAGGTCTTTAAAATGCACGTTGCATTGCAACTTTTGTTTCACTAACAATTAGAGCGCGTTCGATTTAATTTTGATGATTTCGAATCGGTACACATCCTCAAAGTGAACTTCGCATTCAAATTTCGTGACAAATTGGAAAGAGGTCACGGGGTTGCGTCAAAACGATATGGTCGCGTGATTGATTGGCCATAGGTGAAAGGAAGCAAATTGTAACAGCTTGTACAACCTCAAACCAAAGGATTGAATGATTTCGAATCAATATAGAGCTATGATTCATAGTGCTGACGTCATCGATGTGAAATACATCCTGCTTACGCCAATGACCTAAGTTAAGGATATTGAAAAACACAGGAAGTGTTAATTTTGATGTATTGTGGGGAATAAGAATCATTTATACCTGTTCTCGAATGTAAATAAGAGTATATTAAAGGAAATTTAAGGACTTGTTAAGATTTCAATATAATTGTATCGATACGTCTTTTAAATTTTTATTTTTTTACCGTTCGCCTTATAGAACAGAAAGTAAACTGTACATCACGATTACGTTGCTTTTAATCAGATTTAATCCCGTTATTAATCGGATACAAAATTCGAATCGCTTTCTAATGAGAGCATAAGAAATTTTGACCTCCCTAAACCGTTACCTAATGTCGATTTCTATTCTACGACAAGTTTCGTGAAATGTTAGACGGCTCTTTGTCGACGTTGAAATTGTCCTTTGTATTTTGAGTATCTCGACTCATTTTATCTTTCGTAGACTTTCCTTGAATGCAACGCGGTTATGTGCATCTCGAGATGCTGAGGCTTGATGAGAAGATCTTTTGAGGGATGAATTAGAAATGGAAATGATTGCGCGTTAGGCGTTTAACAGCGAAATCTGGGTCGGGATGAATAAAAGGACGGTTTGATCTTGTGCGAATTGCGTAATTTTCTTGGCAGCCCAAGGCAAGGAAATTTCCATTCTGTGCTTCTGCGGAGGTGAGCTTAAGGATTTGTACTTTAAGACAAGATGACTTTTGAAGAATGGCTTAAAAATGGATGTCAGCTTAAATTGTTCACATTTTAATATAATGACTCGGCGTCAGTTTTTTGGGTGTAATAATATTTTTCGTAGGGTTTACAAACACGGAGAATAATACCACGAGCAGTAGAATCCATTGTGTGCATAACTTACCCTCGTAAACTAGTTCAACTCTCTCTCATTTGAGCTACTTTAATGCATAAATTCAACTGAATGAATATTGTAAATTTTTAATGAGACGTTACTTTTGAATTCATTTTTATTTGGCGTTAATCTAACTAAGATAGGAGGAAAGCGAATGAAGAGTTTGAAAGATTTAATTGCATTTCTGAGGTGAATTTTAGGGCTATAAAATTCGATATTGATTTTTGCAAGAGTACGCTACCATATGGCATTTATTATTACTCTGATATGGTGTAGAAAATTATGATATGGAATAACCCAGATTTACTCTAAATTAGTCTTTTTTTACCTAAAAATAGAACACGAATATAGCAAAGTCTTACGCCATACTCGTGTTATGACGTTGTAAGGATAGTAAAAATTACTCCTTTTTAGATTTCCTCTTAAGAAGATGCTTGGTCCTGCTGGATCCTGATTCATTAAGTATATTTTATCTTTATAATAATCGCGTAACATTTTACTGGAACAGGCACATGCGATCTGTACATTGTAATTTTAATATTGTCATTTTAATATCTATAATCATTTATTTATATAATACATAACTTGTTTGTTTATATAGCATATATTTAATAATTTATATATACCCGTACACATATACAGAAAGATATGCATACTTTCATCTCTATCGATGACTGTTTCACATTTGTATTTACTCCATGATCCTCTTCAAAACATGATTCGTTTCAACACATTTTTGTCTCCTCTTTGCTTCTTTACAAATAAGACATAGGTAATCATTGCAACACTTTTAAATATTATAAACTGTTATTTTACAGTTTGAAAACGTCTGACAGCAAGCGTTTTTACTCATATTCATGTTTAAAATGAATGAAAAGTGTGCAAGATCCATCGTATTCGTTCTTAGTGAAAAGGAACGTTTACATTTACATATATGTAAACAATTCCTATATCAGTATTCTTATGGTTACCATGGAATATGAAAATAGTATGAATATGTGGATAATGAATATGAACATAGTACATAGAGTTATCTCATTGTGGTGCTATAAAAATCAAGGGAATGTCACTTCATTTCGTAAACAACAACGCAGCCAAACGAGGAAGTCGTTCGAATATTGTGTAGATGAGATTTCATAATCCATAAAGAGAGGGATGGGGAGTCAATAGAGATGTTTGTACATACACTGAACGAGAATGGAATGTAGAGGAAAATGGTTGTAAAGAAAAAAATAAAAAGACAAAAGAGAAGAGTATCTGTACTTGGAAGCTAACTGATACAACTCAGAAATTCTCGAGCTTTGCCGTGATAAATAAAAATATTAGCAAGGATAGGGTGATATTATATATACAAGAATACATTATTGCGAGGAATTCGGTTCCTAAGGGAATAATAAACCAACAAGATGGAAAGAAAACATGTGTAACTTATCAAAAAAATAATCTTCTGTCTCTGTTTTGGGTTTAAGATTAGCCCATTTGCTTACGTGACATCTTTCATGCACTCATGGCTAGATAAAATAGAAGCGGATCTAAAATCACGAAAGGAATTGAAATTTTTGGTATAAATAATGACAACTCATTCGTTTTTCTTACAATAAAAGAAGACGAATGATCCTCTTACATGCGAAAGTTGTCAATTTTACTTGAAATTATTACTACCTTGTATCTTTCAACGTTTGAAATATCGTATAATTTCATACTTTACCCAGTTAACGAGCTTTACCTGTTAACGAGGATGTTTTAAAACAAATGAAACTCAAGGTAGAAATTCTAGAATATTATATGAAATCACCTCAAAATGTATCGTACTATTTATTCCTCAATAAATATCTGTAGAACACGCAAAGCTAAAGTTTATCGACTGAGACCTTGTTTTTAAAAGGAAAATATCTCAGAAGGATTTCGCGTGGAATATCGAAAGGTGATGTATATGAAAATCGAATGTATATGTATCGAAAATATAAATAAAAACATGTTCGCTTGTTTAAGACAGCGTTGTTGGAATCAAAGTGTAATATTGTCGCTACGGACGCATCGTCTTTATATATATTTTCCGAGAATAAGATACAGTAGATATGAATAGAAGAGTCAGTTGATTTGAGAAAGTTCAAGACAAGTATATCGTTAATCGCTATCCAACAGAATTGATCAACTCGAGAAAATTTATGCGAATTTTCGCTTCACGCATGCAAATTTCGAATCCATAGCGCCCTTATCAGAACATAGGATCGACTTCTCGGCTTATCTAACTTAAATACTTCCGCCGATTCACTTAATCTTTTCCTCAATGTTGAAACGTGTCATTAAAAAGTTATTATTGTCATTCATCAGTCGAATCGTTTGTCTTGCTGAGTGAATTTTTCGCTTCGATAAGACTTGACGAAACGGAATTCTCTAGAAGTGGGAATTATTCCGGAGAAACCGTTTTCATTTTAACCTCGCGATAGCCTTATCAGCCGAATCAACTGTACGGAAATTTTGCGATTGATTGATCTTTTCGGATATCTCTTATTCAAAATGCATGCGGTATACGTATATATATTTAAGTTTGTTGGCGCTGTGCGTATTTATCCTCCAACGCACTTTCTCTCTGGCGAAAGTCAAGCCAAGAGAACGATTCAAAGTCAAGGTGAAAAGAGTCGGGCAATTATCCAGGAAATCTGCAGCAGGAAATTATCAAACGTACATACGTATAATCCTTCATCACCTCGACTATCTTGGGATGAAATATCTTAAATATTATTGTCTTGTCTTCACCTCATTCATTTCGAGTTCGGAGTGAATGAGCATTTAAACATTCGCTGTGAACCGTTACTACTAAAATGGCCACACTAAATTATGATCCAATAAAAGGAAACCGATAGCTCTGTACTCGAGCCTAAGACAATTGGTTCCTCAATTTAAATACCACTTCGCTCTGAATTTCCAATAAATTTACTACGCGTATTTTATATATATATATATATATATATATATATATATATATATATATATATATATATATATATATATATATATATATATATATATTTATTGACATATTCAATACGATTGAAAATTACGAGTGACTGAATTGCATTATAGATCGAAGTGATCTTGATAAAGTTTGATGTATTTTTACCTTTTGCATCCTTTTAGCAGATTTCACGCACATTTACTAAATTTGCAGGTGGTTTGCGTGCTTTCAATCTACATAAGCCATCACTTGTCCTATCGCACCACTGATCTAAGGAGTAAGTTTGGATATTACCTGAAATAATTGAGTTCGTAACCAAAGCAATATTGAGTAACCGATAAGAGCTGATCACATTATAAATGCCCTTTGGCGAGATTTAAGCTAATGTGTCGTGAAATTAGATGGGAGAATATGCTTTATTTTCTATTCGATTCATGGAAACACGTAATGACACTGATAATAACTGAATAACCTTGACATTAATTTCACCCACATTTTCTTATCTCATTTCCAATTATTTTTATGGAAATAAATAAACATTAGAGATAGGATTCCTTCGTGAATGGAATTATGTTTTTCGTGAGCTAATGCACGACAAACTCGAAATATTACAAAAGGTCTTGTCTCAACTTTTATTTGAAACATTGGTGTAATAAAATGCTTTAAAAAGTAGAGTTCTGTTTCATCATTTCATTTTTATTGTGTTCCGCCCCATTTCAGAGGCCTTTTGGCAGAACTCCAGCCAATGCCTTCTAAAGTTGAAGGCAATCTTGCTAACAGCTTACCATATCACAGAAGATGTTCTTTATAGATTAAGGAAACTAATCCTTTTGAAAATCAAGGAAAATAATTTCTTTTTAGGAAACTAGAATGTCAGAATTTTTATAGAAAAGGTTAAAATTCTTAAAAATGATTTTCAAGAAGAGTTAATCTATGTTGGTAATTTGGTTCTATTTATCACTGTAGGTATTAAATGCAGTGATACATTTAAAAATATGTTATTTTAAAGAAATTTACATTAAGAAATAGAAAGAGCTTGCAGGGTCTTGAATAAAGCTTTTTATTACCATCCTTTCCTATATCATGTATTCCAGTATTGTTATGAGTAATCATATAACTGACGCAATCTCGCATATAAAGAAATGCAGACTTTGAGCTTTAGACTTAGACTATGGATAGTTTCGCCTAAGCTTTAATTAAAATCAATATCGTTCTTTATAATCGAGAGACTCTAACTTGTTGCCTTTCTTCAAAAGAGGAACTAATGGAATAGATTGGGAAACAATGTTGCGGTTTTTTATGACATTTAATGGAGGCTGATGGATGTGATTCTGAATCCAAATATAACGTGGTTTGATCCAGAGATTGTTATTACAAAGGTGAACCTACATATCCTGGAGTTGAGTTTCAAATGTTATTGTTTAATTGTTAAGATAAAGTTAGATTTAGTCTTGGGCTCGGTTAAAATCAGTATTAATTTGAATTTCAGATGTTTTTATTGTACTGAAAACGGAAGCTGTTGTATTTGCTAAATGTTGTTCTTTATTCCAGTTTATATACAAGGTAAAGCGAAAGTACAAGTAAAGACGCTGTCCTTGAATTCTATTATTAGCAATTATAACAAGTTTTCCTTATTTATATCTCTCTTGAACAGATGTTTCTAGTTAATCGCATAAACGCTAGAAACTTTTTTATGGCAATAATACTAACATAAAATAGACGTATCATATTCGTGTCACTTATTTGAGTCCACAATTCGTCGGAATTTCACCGTAATGAAAGTGGGATGATGTTAATGGGGCAAGGTTGAGAGTGAGAAACATTTATGAGTAAGTTAGTGCGATTTCAGAAGGCGAACACTTCAGCAGGAAAATCTGGCTGACCTCTTCATACGACCTGCATTCCTAACCAGAGGTATGGAAATCTCATTTTATTATTTTCGCGCATTGCTACAAAAATTGATTATATTGAATTCAATAATTTGATCGATTGAGAACGAAAATTTAAATGTATTAAAAACAGTCCATTTTCACTGATGAATATAGCGTTTGGCAAAAAAATCAGTATTCTGTGCTACAAGCAGATGATACATATAGATGTAGTCTCCCGTAAGTGAAGAAACACCAATGCGTGCAAGCACTACGATAACTTCGCACATCAAAAGAAGCTTATACATATGAAGTTGAAACTGCTTTACGCGTTGTCAAATGTAATTCAGGTCAGAGCAAAAACGGTAATTGATTGTAGAAGCGATATTTTGTCACAGAATTGAGCAGGAATGCGCCTCGGCTTCTTAATGGTCGCCCGAGGATGTTTTCAAGGACGAAAACAGCTCAGTGACGGTGGCCATTATTCATTCCAGGATTTCAAACATTCCCTCAGGTTGTCCTCTCGAGGAAGTTGTGATATGTCTTATTCATTTGAGAACGTAAACTGAATCCTATTTGAGCGGAATGTATGTGTTTATCTTGAAAATGCACTTTTCAGATCTCTGCACATTCTGAATACTTAGGTTTTTATATCTCGCTTTAATCAAAACAATTTTTTCCATCTTTCAGACTATATATCTTTCCATAAACTGCAATTCAAATAGAATACTAACGGCATAAATGAATTCAGTAAACTAATCGAAATGCTTATTAAGAATATAACTTCAGCTCCAATTGAATTCTTTGTCGGGTATTCGGTATGGAAATTACTGTTAAATTAACATTAAATTAGTTAAACTGCTCGATAATTTTCGGCCGAACTTCGTGAAAGAAGTTATTATTATATAATCAAACATTCCCAAAAAACTTAAAATTAAATGACAGACTTTCCTCTTTATATTGGTATTTATAGGGTCGATTAAAATGTTATTGTTGACAAATTGAAATATATTGAAGATAATGCTCAATCATATTTTCTTCCTCATATAATTTATCGTATTATTTGAATGAAAAATGCAAAAAGAGTTCACTCACTTCACTTCAAGAGAAAGAGTTCATTACGTTTCCAAAAAAATTGTTTGTTAAGAATCGACTAATGCATTTAACATAATAATGAACTCCTTAGATAATGTTTGGTTTAACAGATAGTACCATCGAAATCTACGAAATGAACCAATTATATTAGCACGCAATAAAGTTAAAATCCTAAAGTGATATTCCATATATTGTACTCGGTCCCTTGTATATCGTGCAGCAATATCTCTAACTCGATAAAAATCCCTCCCCCATAATTCGGGTGCGGCGCCTGCGTATGGGTGATGACGGTGGGTGGAGACGAGGTTAAACTGAGTGTGGAGAGGAGGCGCCACTTCCGTATCGTTCGCTAGCGCCATTCGGCAGATAACAACGTTACGTCCTCCGATTCGGTTCGTTATTTTGAGGCCGTAGAGGGATTCTCGCTCAGTTCTCGGGGAAATACTCTCCGATAATTCTCCTCTCTGTTGCGAGGATAAACTTCGTGTGGGGTCTTCCCTGAGCGGGATACACAGGGTTTCCCGTTAAATACTCCTGCTGGTTGGGAGACTTCGCCGCAGAATATAGACATCCAAAAGTGAAAAAATCGTGGGACATGAAAAAGTGAATCAAAAATATTTTAGGGTTATTCAGTGATCCGCCGAATTTCTAGAATAAGGTAAAATTTGTCTGAGCGAAACTTTACCTATCATAGGTGCGTCTCTACCCAACAATCGTTGAGGAACCCTCAGTGTGCCCAACACTTTATGGAAACGCAATTAATAATCAAAAAGTTTTAACATTCATCTAGTAAAAAGGATACTTCGAGTGGTTGTGGATTTTGATCTCTGTTTCGCTATTTCAAATTTACGCTTTTATCGCCTCTTTAGCTTCGTGTGTCGCTATTTGTCTTCAACGTAGACTTAGCACCGTCTACTTTTGCGGTGTCAACAACTCGTACGTAGTTCTCCGTCAAGAGATCGCCGGGAAAGTTTTAGTCTCCGCAATCCGCGCACTTTCCATTGGAAGACTTGGAAGAGTAGCGTGTGCGGAGTCCGAAGTGGGGGTTGAGGAGGTGTGTTTGGGGCAGTTAATCACTCTGAAGTGTCCTACGAACGAGTAAAAGGTGTGATTTTGCAGATCGGAGATTGATTTACTCTTACGAAGAAATCTGTGGTCGCAAAAGTTGCTGCCTTCCTCTCAAACTCGCCAACGGTGAGTGGCTGCATTTCCAATGCATACCAATTGCTCGCCGAAGTTCGGGAAAATGTTGAAATTTTTCCAGAATGCGAGTCGACTCATGAATTAGAGAATTTTTTAGGATCGCATTTAAAAATTGAAATTATATTCCCAAAATATATATAAATTAAAGTAGACAGGGAGGAAATATTCCAATTCCTTTAAGTGGAAATTTTGTGAAAGCAAATTTTATTCAGATGTGTACATTTTTCGAAAGTAATTGAGAACTCATCATTTATGGACCGTATAACATTTTTACGTACTCTTCGTGTACTTAATTCTTTTTCACGAGTCTGTGTCCTTCATCTACATCAATATTTATTTTTGAGGGATTTTACAACTTTAGTAATCATCATTGCAGTTTCATATATTATCACGAATATAATATTGATATTATATACGTGAATTCAATACGAAATGTTTAATGAATTCCCTTTTGAATTTTAGATTCAAAAACCTTAAAAAGTACATTTAAAATTCTTTCCCAATACTCTGAAATTTAAGCAAAATTCTTCAAAAGGGATTGGAGATGATGCTATTAAAGAGAAATTTGCTGTAATATATACTCTCATATGTAAACTCAAGTTATTGATAAAAAATTGTAATCAGTTCTTCGCAAATTCCACCATTACTGAGAATAATGTAATGCAGAGAAGAGAAACTGCCTTAATATTTTCAAACGGAACTTCTTCGTGTTCTTCTCTTTCTCTCGGAGGTGAAATTATTGTCTTAATATTATTTCATTTACGCTATTTTGCGACTCAAACTAGGAAAATTATAAAATGCAAAGATAAAAAATTAAATATTCTTCATTTCACCGTATAGTTCACATTAATTTCAGTCTATAATTGTACGATAAAAATTCGCTAACCGAGAGAATCAACTACTTCCTTTTAGGCACGGCAGTTCATCATCTTCGGAGCCTTACTTAGCATACAATTCGATGTATACTATTATTAGAGCAATACTTCTGAAATCTGGATCGGAAACTTACCAAAGTTTGCGTAATAATCTTATGGGCCCCTTCAAAAAACACCAAGGGTATTGGTGAAAATGTTAGTATGAATAATAAACGTCAGGGAGCAGAGATTTTCTACGTTCGTGTATCAGATTCCAGGAAATTCATTAATTTGATGGAAATGACCAGCGGCTTCGGAATGAAACGCATTATATTTCCCTGATTCGTTCGAGAATCGGAGACATGGAGCATGTTCATTTCAAACTTCCATAAAAATAGTATTTAATTTACTAAGTAAAAGAGTAATAGAATACAAACCCTAGCAAATATTCCTGTTTACATGTAATAGTACAATACGCAACTACTTAATAGAATCGATTAATGAAATATGAAGCGTTTTGATTATATGTTCAGTTCAGATGAGTTTCGTGGCTAATTAATCAATTGACCCTTAATTAAGAGAATAAGTCATCGAATAAATTTACTACTAGAAGAATCAAATACATCATTATAATCTGTAAATGAAAGATTCATAATCCGTAGAAATGTGAAATAATCTTCGATAGAAAAAGAAGTATAGTAGTTATTAGTATAGTTTCAGTGGAAAAGAGCGTCAATAAATGGACATCAATCTATCTGCATATCTTCTACTGAAAACCAATCAAAATGTAGGTGAAAGATTATAGTGTCTCTTTTTTGAGCGGAAATATTTTGGTTTGTAATTGATAATTTTGCCAATAACTTAAAATGATAGTAAAATATCGTCAATATTGTGTCCCTTATTTCCGAGATCGTAAGATTATTCTCATCTTAGAAAAGATGTTATGATCATAATATAAAAATTATAAAGAGAGATCGTATATGCAAGTGAATGTTTAAAGGATGAAATCACGAATATATTTTAGTAATTTTTAGTCGATGGAAAGATATCGAGAGAGCTATTTCATGATATGCGATATTTAGTTGATAAAGCAGCTATTTATTGGATATTCCCGTACCTCTTTAATAGCGGGAGTCCATTCACATATATATTGATGACAAATTCTCATTTTGTAATGAGCACGCAAGAGAAAATGATTGTTTCAGCGTAAAAATTTCAAATGCAATGAATTCACGATTGCAAATGAAATACAGAATTAATCGCTTCGGCGAAAACCGAACAAAAGTATTTTCATATTCATGCTTTCATCGATTGAATTCACGTAAACGGAAAATTCTGAAAAGTCACACAATGCCATTATCTCTATTTCATTGAATTGTCGACATTTTATGTTCTATGACTTTTACGGAGCAATTATTTTGTTCACCAGTTGGGATTTGTTTCCATTCTGTAAAGGATCAATTCCTGAATGTATTGACGCTTTTAAATTTTGCCAGGAAATCAATTTAGATCAATCGTTACTATTGGTTGCGTGAAAACAATCAAATTATACCCATTTTAATCTTGGTGAAAGGCTGGTTTGAATAACCCTAATTGTTTTTCCGAGAGAAAATATTCGACATTTATTTTAATGACATCGTATGACGCGGTTCCATCAACTCCTATTTACTTTAAAAACAGGACACTTTCAACGAAATTCGTTCCGTCCGCGTGAAACCAAATAACGCTTTTAATGAATAGTCACAGAGTTTTATAATCTGGTTGATTGACTCGCTCTAGCCATCGTTATTTTTTTATCATCAATGAAAAACCTCGACAATTAAATGCATTTTTAATACAGACCTATATTTTCATAGTCCTTTTTGCTAAAATTAATTAGGAATTGAATAAAATATACCGAACATCTTTTCTGAAAAGCGATCGAAGGATGTGTTTCGGATTCATTTCTGCCAAATGCTATTGAGTCAGTGTATTCTATTTTATGAATGTAGCTTAATGAACTAATATAAAAATTATTTATTCTCTACTATTTTTTTACATTCAAAAACATAATAATCATGTTTATCTTTATTTACTAGAACTTATTATTTTCATTAATCCTTCATTGATAAATATTTTCTTTAGTTTTTTCCTACGTTCTTACGTTCAGTACTAAATAATCAATAGCGAATAAAACTCCTTTTCTATTTCCTTTATCATTTTAACGGCATTCGAATATTCACGGTTTATATATAATGTTTATAATATATGTAATGTTTATATATAATGTATTCAATTTAAAGTTGTTAAATTTTGTGACATTTTTTCAATCTTCTTGTATAACATACGATATTGCTTGAAATAATCGACTCTAAATGTATTCTGTTTATCAATTTATTCTACGTATTTTCTTTATTTAATTTATTCTACGTAGCATGTCTTTTTTTACTTTAAACTACGATAATTATCAAACTGATGTTCATACAGGCTTATAATTATCAGTCTTAATGATTATTATTTTAGTTCTTTCAACTCCTGCTTCAGTTTTGCTCTTCTTATGATGTATAAACGTGGATTGCTCGATTCTTGATTATAATTGGCTGTGCTGGGAATAAAGAGACTTTTTAGTTCACATTTTTTTCCAAATTAATACCTCTCGCTTGAGTCATGAATCCTCATCAAAATTAGACGAGCGAACATTTTCCGTTGAATCACCGAAATCCAACCGATTTTTTGCGAAGAAAGGAAAGTTACACCCATTTAAATCCCCAACAAAGGCTTGAGAAAAACATCTCTCTCTTAAGATAATGGCTCCGGAGAGATGGAGGGGGGTTAGGGGTTGAATGAAGCGATCCCTATGAGTAATTTACGACCTGTCAAGAGTTCTTTCTTTTCCTGCAGAAAAGAACGGGCATCAAAGGATTATTTATGGTCATTTGTCTTCCCTTGTGACGCTAGATTCCTTAAGGATTTCTAATGTGGCGAAAAAAATCAGGACGTATGAAATGCGCGAGGAAAAATGAGTGATTAAGGGAAAATCGTCGATGGGCGGTGAAGTGGCCCATTTGAGGAGGAGTTGAAGAATTTTGCAATAAAGGAGAATTTGTAACGAGAGGATTCTTTTGGAAACGGCCAATTTCCAGGAACGCGGAGAAGGGGTTCCTGAAAAGTTGAAGAGGTTTTTCTCTTGCGTTTTCCGAAGATGAAAGCGAAACAGAAAACTGTGCTTGAGAAACTGAGAGAAAGATTCATTCGGTGTCTTAATGAGAGGAATTAAACTTTTAAATTGTACCTTTTTATCCAATACATCCCTGGTTATAAAACTTACTCTTTACAATAAATTGAGTTAATTTTAGTTCGATTTAAGTTCCATTCCATGGCTCATTAAAGACATTTTGATAAAATAAGCACCTTTCAGTTGAGGGTATATTAATATCCCGACACTAGCTGTGAATAAAGAAAAGACACATTACTTTTAAACGAACTTTACTATAAGTGGATTCGTTACTTATATTATAAAGATCCATGAATTCTAATTCAATTGAAACATTTAATTACGACTGTAATATGTGCTATCTGGAAAGTTTTTTTTTCGATTTGGAAGATTCGGAGGAATTATACTAATTTTGTAAAATTGTAAGAATCGGAACATCCTTTACAGTTCATTTCAGCATATGATGTGCCAACATTTGGGAATTCATATTGAAGCATATTGTTCGATGATATTGCACAAATAATTGACATATCGCCGTAATACAGTTCACTGAGATCACTTTTAGCGTTAAAGATCCGTCGAATTCCGCCAGTCCTTATTTTACTTTATCGCGCTAAATTACGGTTAAAACTTTCCCTTTTCCGTGATAAATTAAACTTAACCTACGCGAATAAATTTGGATATCAATTCCATGAATTAAAGTTAAAATCATTTTAACCGCGCAAGGCTGGATGAATTAATAGATTAAATCTACACTTGAGTGGAACATAAAACGATTAACAGGAACAGCTTTTGCTATTCATCTCACTTTCACAGAAGCTTTATCGTATCATAAAGTAATTCTGAACCACAGCTTCAAAGTTGTGGCTGATAACTTGTGTTCTTTCGCTTCAACCGACAATTGATGCGTAAGAGGAAGTTGCGAAAGAGCATCAGTTTAATCTCGTAGGCACTCTTTGTTCTAGAATGCCAATGCATTTAATAGTCTATTCAACCTTGCTTTGTTCCGCAGCGAAGGTCAAACCGGTGTTTATATTTCATAGAGTATCACTTTCATCTTGAATTGGCCTATTATGATGATTAAGTGGATGAAACTTCCATGTTGTTATGATGCGGAGTCAAACAAAGGTGCATAAACGCTCTAAATTTTTAGGTTGACTTGGAATGAATCGCGGATCGAATAATCGATGCTCCAGTTTGAATTCGGTGTGCATACACGTCAAAGGAACAATGGCTCTTTAGGAAATTATGTTTCGTCGATCTCTCAATTAGATAATGCGTGAAAAGCAGACAATGAATTGCTAAACTACCCTTAGGATATTATTAGATATCTCAAATCATATACTATTCATAACGAAATCTAGTTAAATGAAATTATATTCCTAACATATGGGTATCGGTTAATGAGATTGGTAAGTGACATCGTATGAATGTTTAAAGATATCGAAGTTCATTAAAGCCTATCATAGATAAACTTATATCTTTTACTTTGGAAGTGATTGAATATAATGGTAAATCA
Organism: Pantala flavescens; assembly: GCA_020796165.1. Taxonomy (NCBI): domain Eukaryota; kingdom Metazoa; phylum Arthropoda; class Insecta; order Odonata; family Libellulidae; genus Pantala; species Pantala flavescens. Next base: position 49,521,017 of record CM036881.1, on the reverse strand, counting down.
AAGTGTAAGGTTGAACGTGTTTTTGGAAAACGCCTTAAATTTCATTTCTAAGGTTATATAAATAGATCAAGATCCAATGTTATTAGTTGATGTAGGAATTCACTTTGATAACGGAGAGTGAAATTGTATGGCCAAATTTCATACTCTTTTATAGAGATCTTGCTTTGTTGAGGGTAAATTAAGGGTTATATATTATCATCATCTGTTGTTCATTGATTTCCAACGATTATCCTGTAACTGCGGCAACCAGCAAGGTTATTCTCCTGATCTACTGCAACCCGCATGACATAATTAAAACCGCTGAGTCGGTTTCGATATTTTGGTTAATTATAATACGAAATGTAAATTATACCAGAAACGTTATAGATATAAACTATCCTACCTAATTAGATTGAAATTTACCTAAAGATCTAGAATCTAAAGTAACCATTTATCGTTATTTTAGAGCTATCAAAATCGGTCCTTTGATATGAAAGCTTCTCACACTAACAATATACTTCATTATAAAATCCAACGCACAGGTGAGGTGTACGTATTTAATTATATTCGTAATTTTTATTCAAATTTTACTTATACAGCCAAAAAAATTTGGTATTTTATCTATTGTAATATTTGTATGTACTCGACTTAAGTAATTTAAACTGTCTTATTCTATCTATCTATAGCATACTTTGATATTTATGAAAAATTTGAATCCCAGTTTTTTTCCAAATAATTCCAAATTAGTTAAGTAAGATCAATTGTGGATGAAAAATCCAATTTTGTCGTATATATTTTCGGGCAATGTTGGTGTCTTAAAGCCGTCGAGGAAGAGTACACACCATCCAAAGGAACTAATGAGTACAACCAATGTGTTTCCCAATCCCCAGACAACTTGGGAGCTTTCCTCCGAAGTTAGTTGGGTAGGAAATGACGGTTGACGTTGAGGATTCCCTCAAACCACTCCGAGAGGTTGATTTTCTCTGCTTTCAGACGATTCTATCAATCATAGCAACTGTAGCTCTACATTTTAATTGAAAATTCTTTTGGTTTTATAGACTGCGCTCATACATTGCACGCCTCCGGGAAATTTACAATGAAAACATCAAACTTTTCAAGAATTCATTTCTAATGCTCTTACATTCAACGAAATTATTCTACCGAATATATTGCTATCGATTCCCTTCCATATTTTAGAATAAAAATGTTGACTAGAAGTTTTTTTAAGGACGATAGAATGTGATTGAGCGTATTTTGAATCGTGTTTATTATTAAGAATCAATAAATTTTTTCATTTCGATGTATTTAATTATTTTCTAAACGAATGAAAATCCAACTTTACGCTGTTATATATATTTCCATAAATTTAAACATTTACTCATAAACGTCATGTAATTATCCTATTCTTGCCTTAATGGCTGTTTTTATGGCATCATCTATTTTTAAAACTGGATCATTTCTTTAGATAGAATTTTATCAACACTTTTCGAGTTTCAATATTAAAGTCATTATTATCTAAACTTCAAGAAAGCGTTTCTTAACGAATATAAGAAGATAGGTTATTCCTTTCAAATAATTTACATTTTCAATTTCTTCCTAAATGTTTTCTTGTCAGCGAAAATCTATGCATTCTTTCTTTCATGAGAATCATATTTAGTATGATCACATAATTCCTTTCTCTGTTTGAAATATAAAAATATAGTGTTTTATTGTAGTTTAATATTCTAAAAATTAATAAAAAATTGATATTCACAGTTCCTTCAATACTCCGTAGCCTTCTTTCTTCTATGAAGCAATCTCTAAGGTGTAAATATCTTTTATCGATAGAAGAAGCTCCTGCCAATCTGATGGAAAATGATTTCCCTTGGGAAAGTACTGGAAAATATTTACCGAAATCCTTATCAATATCGGCTGCATGCTACTTTGACGAATCCAATTTCAACTTGTTCGCATCGGAATCAATCGGAAGGCAAACATGAAAGGCTCCTAAGATAGAAAATGGATGAACCGATAAGTCTTTGGGTAAAAAAGATTTTCCCCTTGGCCGACACATTCTTTCGCATTTAGACGCTAAAGGGAATTCTGAGGATTACGGGGCCTTGAGCGAAACTTCGATTTTCCCTCTTTAGAGGTCACTCCAATAGCGTTGACTTTTTGCTTTCGGCTTAAAAGAGAGCCGAAGATGAAGATACACGAACTTTCTCTGCAGTCCCTTCGAAAAGGTCAATACACGTCAGTTCGGCTGAAACTTCATTTCTTCTCCGAAACTTCCATTTCGATCGAGCCTTCGTGTGCGAGAGACCGAATAATTCAAGGTCCTTCAAAAGCGTTTCCACATTCTCTTAATTTTTTGACCAATTATTCACACCCAACCCCTTTAAGTTTAACATAAAATGCAGAGTATATACTTACTTTGGTCCTCTTCTTGATTTCTTGACATCATCTTGAACTGAAAATATTATATGGTTATTTATATTCTTTTATCTGAAATTTTATTCAATTTCGAAATAAAACTAAGGCAAAAATTACCATACGCTCCTTTAATCATTCAAATATAGAGACTTGAGATTCAAAGGAGTATAATGTGCTACCTTTTCAGTCGAAGAATCGATCATTTTGGTTGCATCTCTTCTCACTAGATAGTTCTGCGGTCTAATTTCCGGAGAATTTCGTATGAACAGCCTAAGTAACATGAGAAATTGGATTTAAATGTATGATTTTTTATCAACGAATCAATGGGCTTGTAGAAGAAATGCGCTTCTCAGTACATTTTTCCGTAGTCAATTGAATTAAAATATAATTATAATATATTTTCAGGTATACAATCCAGTACGAGTATATATTTCTATATATGTTCTAGCATTATATACTTAGGGAATTACATAAACTCTAAAGAGTATCATTTTAGGAATCCGTGAACAATATAGAGATAAGAAAGTATACTCATAATCAATTGAATGGCTGGAATAATATGTGATATTTCGGATAGTATTATTATTAATCAATGATTCGCAAAATTCTTCTCTACATTTTAGGGTTGAGAACTTTTTTCACCTGAATTTCCTTTTACATTGATTCCCCAAAGTAAATTAGATATTGATTTATATTTTATATGGCAATACACGTAAGTCTCTTATGAATCGGAATAGTCTACTCGTTGTATCCACAGGAAAGTATGTTTTTCAGATATTTGATTGATTAATCGATTAGATAATTCATCTTCTCATCGATTTGGATATATTTATTGGCGCATAAATTATTTCAGTATTAAAGCTGAAACAACTTTTAAATTACGAACCAAATGCTACTTTGGCAACCATTAATTTCAATTCGATAAATTAAATTCACTGGTATGTTTCATTCACCTAAGGAATTCCACTAGATATTCTCAAAATATGTAAATATTCATACTCTGATACTTGATTTTAAGAATTGAATATAATAAGGAAGGGCGTTATTAATAAAATGGAGTTCTATATGAACAATTATTCATTGAAAAAGGTTCTTATAAAAGCACCCATATATAAAGATTGGAAGATAATCAGAATAAAAACTTGAATGAAATCGAATGCATTTTCACTCACACGCGTTTATATGATGAACCGGCTTTTGTTCATGAATATTTTTGATTCAAAACATAGCTAATGCAATATTATTTAGGGCAAAGGAACTCTGTTGTAAGACATAATCCTGTAAACTTTCTTGGATTCATGTTATATTAGTTGAAGCTAAGCGATCAATCAATAATTTCTTGCGAATATCAGTGGTTGAACTAAACCGAGAAATATTAAGCGGAAATACTATCGCAGTGGTAATTGGGAGCTGCCCATTTCCAAAAGAACGCCCATACGCTTTCTCTTGTCTCATCCTGACTCTTTCAATACGTCTTCAATTCAAAGGGATTCCCGATTCGAATCACGTTCCACAACTCTAGTCTCACCGGAAAATCTCTTGCCGACCACGTGACTACAATATATAAAAGAGAAAAATGTTTCTCCTGAGGGCTGTTTACTGCGTCTCTATCCTTCCCCAAGATTCTCAGCTCTTTAACAGCAATGGAGGATAAGCACCCTTTAACTTAAATGGACTGAGTTAAGTGTATCAGAATCTTGGCATTTCTTATGTTCCTAACTGAATCATTACCTCGAACCGAGAAAGAGCCGTTTTCTCTGAGATCAGTTTTGTTTTCCGTAAGACTTTCGATTTCAAACCTTCTTAAGTAACGTTATATTTTCGTTTAAAGTCGGTCTTCTAAAATTCTAACTTTCAGGAAATCCATACGTTATAAACACGAAGTAAATAGCAAATAAGTGGTAAATCAGTACTCAGCACGGTAATATTACGTTGACTACAGTAAATTAATTATATAGATCTTCTTCTGTCAATTCAAATTCTTTAGCCATTTCCTTTATAAATCTCTTTCAGTTAACATTCCAAGGATGGTATGGGTTAGAAACGATGAAAATCATTTTGAAACTTTCTACGAGAAATTATTTATGATTCAAGTACTTTATATAGTCATCATATAGCGCATCTAGCCCCTAGATTTTTGTTCTGTGATGATTTATTTCTATCATTAAGTTTGAAAAAATTTGTCCTTCATTTTTTGTAAACTGTTTTCATATTTTCACCTCAGGATCGAAAATACTTTTCCTCTTTTGTCCCTTAATACGTTCAACGTTGATAGCATTCTTTCAGTGCGGAGTAGGTGAGAAAAGATCTATGAGTTTTCGTGTATTGTTATGTCCAGAATCATCACCAAGTGGTAATCTGAAGGCTTCTTTATTGTGAGCCGACCTCTTTCCCCACAAGTGCTTTATTTTCCTTGATTCCCAACTTTATCACTATCCATTCTTTTGCTCCAATAAACTTGTCTTCATTTCTATAATTCTTTCCCTTTCTTCCTTTTAGCACACTTTTGTGTTTCGAAGTGAAACCCGAATAAGTTTCCCTCTCTTTTATCAATGTTTTCTCTTAACTTTGTCTTCATTAGCTTCCGAAGAACTTTGTTCATCCACTTTGCTTTCGACATCAATCCGTAGCACTGATTCTGAATGAGTATTTGTAATCATCTCTGAACAATTACTTGTGGAACATATGCTTTATTTCGACGTGGGAAGGAAAAAGGCTATTTTAATAACAGTATCCTGATTGGTCAATATTTTATTTAGATACCCACTTTTACTAAATAACGTTCACGGACAATAATTATTAAATAACATGTTACATTTGTATATCCATCCTGGTCTTTGAAATCAAATTCATTTGCTAATATCTCAGCGTCATATAAAATAGTCCCACCTATTTATTTAACTTATCTGGATCCCTTTTATTGATATACTCTCTCGTCTTCCAGAACTCTCATTAGTATTATCCCAAATGGAGTTTCCTTTCAGCCAACATAATTATTCAAATCTATCCAGTAACTTGATGATCTATTATTTTTAATAATACAATGGGATAAAATCACTTTAATAATGCTATGATATTTCACTATTTTAATTCATAAATATAATTACTACATTCCTTCTCAACCTTATAACTTTCTTTAATTGCGTTTTTATCAAGCCATATATATTTTCATGTTTTCATTTTGGAGAAGAATATTACGGCAAGAATTTAATATTCTTTCTAGACGGCTCCATCACATCAGCTTCCTATTTTAAAACATCACCTTAAAAAATTATCCTTTCATCTATTGTAATTTCACTTAAATCATATTTGGAATTAATCAACGTATACAAGTATTTTAATATAATACGTGATGTACAAATTACTTTCACTCGGATTAAATCCATAGACTTATAGACTATATAAATGTAACGTAACATTTTTAAACATAAAATTTCGATCACTATTTTCGTGAATCGCCCACTTCAGCTCTATTTAGAGATGTTTTTAAAACTTCCTCGAAGGAGCAATAAAAGGTAAAGAGCTATCACTTTAGAGAGAAAACTCCTTAATTTGCAAACTTATACTTTATCATAATCATTGTCTCGCAGTCCTCGACGGGAGGTTAAATGAAAAGAGGAAGAAGGTAAATAAGGATGGAACCGGAGATTTGATGGGAAAAATGAAAACAAATGATGAAGAGAAAACTTCTTCGGAATGGACGAGTAGCGAAAAAAAGGTTTTCGCGTTTCCCTTTTCCGGTAACAAAAGAATGGCGAAATATGAGACCTCAAATTAAGAAGTTTCTGGTAATAAATGAAGCTCCCCCGCGAACTTTCGCCGATGAAATTCACTTTTTGCGGAAAGGGCGGATTCCCGGAGCTTTATTATCCAAAGGCCTTTTTCTCAAAATTACACTGCCGAGGAAAAACTGCTCAATAACGCCAGCACTTGTTTTGCTATCTTTTCTGGGAAAGTGAAATCAAGGCAGTGTATTTCATACTTACTCTACAGATTGAACTTTATGTTTTAAAGCCATCATGTGTTTGCGCAAGTATTTGTTCTATACGGAGTAGAAAGTATGTCTTTTTGTAAGCAAGTTTTCATCTTAAAGATTAGAAAGAAAAAATATTTCGTATTGAAATTTGAATATTTCGTATGGATTCAGGTTTTGGTTTAAAATTATTCTTCTACTTATTATTATCATTATAGAATGGAAAAAAATGTGAATGATTCTAAAATTTCCTTAAATTTGACACTAACAATTAAACTGGTTAAAGTACTTTTACAAATGCATCAACATTATGAGTACAAGATTATCCTGGTATTGTAAGAAAAGGCTTACATTGAAATGTGAATCATCTAATAGATAAAGTAAGACATTCTTTCTGTAGTAGGTTTCAGATTAGCTTCTATATTCATTAACTGTTCAGTGCTGTTTGTATATACACCTGTATACTTATGTACTTATATGTATATACATAGTAAATTTTTTATTTACGTTAGGTTTTATTCATTAATGAATACTTGAAACGTAATATATCTCTCAGCACACCAATATAACACATTTCCTTTTGAGATGATTATAGTTTTTTCCATAAAATCTAAATTCATTCTTCATATATACCCGAATGGAACACCCACATCAACCATTTGAAATTATAATTTACGTCGAAAACATTATGTTCTTGTACACGGTTCATATTTCGGAGTGATTTAAAGCGATGTAAATTAGCGTTGCTAGGGAAAATCCGACAAGTCGCATTTATCAGTCACTTTCCCTCCGTTGGCTGTCATTTCTGGCCCAGAAAATACTCCAATTCTCTCAAGGTTTATGCGTTACGTATGATCCCTCCCATCTTTCTAAATATTACTCATGTGTACCCAGGTGTTCGTTGTCATCGTCCTTTCCTTTCCATTTGTCATTTGTCCTCCTTCTGGATGATTTCGCTAAAGCGATCTTCTGATTCACTAAGTCCATCGGCAGAACTTTATGGCGCATTGTCATAGCGAGATTTACACATCTCGCACAAAGAGTTGCATGTGCGAATTTCAGGGGTGGTTGAAGGTCATGATGTCCCTTTAAGTGAAGTGAAGTATGAAATCCAAGTATTGAATCGCTAATCAGCATCTAATGGATTTCTTGACTAACGGGCTGTGTTACTAAAATGTGCACTCACGCAAAAGCTATTTCATTATCAGCATATACATGAATAAACAGTGAATGATTACAGTCAGTGAAACGAAATACATCGTTGAGCGTTAATGGCAGTGAGTAAATGAATGAATATTTATGAAAATAAAACTTCGGTGACGCAATGCAAGACCTATATTTTGACGTTGGAAGGTATAAAGGAAGGTTTTGTTTGGACCTTTTTAGCCTGAGAGCGATTTAAAGTTCAGTATCGATATTTATCTTAGTTTTTCTTGAATTTAAAGACCAAATGGCGTTCATTTCTTGAATAAATTAATATTAATTTTTCAATACCAGTAATTATTGTTTGAAATGTTTTATCATTATTACCTGAAATGTTTATTTAAAAAAATTAAGTTTTCTAAATTTTAATTACTTTAAGCGAATTTTTAATATTCCCTTCAGTTTAAATTTTAGAATGATGGGCCAAGTAAAGATAGTTTGATTTTTTTGCAATGAATTTCCGAATTCTGATTTGCTAGGTTTCTTATATTTCATAGAAAAAATCCAGTTATATTATAAAAGGAATCTCCAATTATGTCTACGATAATATCTTCTCTTCTCACATAATATAGTTGTTAGGTTGATAAACGGGTATATCTCGCCTCATTTTCTAAATGAAAATAAGTTGCCTTATAAAGTAGAAATATAATCAAAGATAGATTTTCAGATGATCCAACGATATATAAATACAATTTACTGATTCATACCCGCTTAAGTTTATTTATTTCATTTTTTATTCATTATGAAGGAAGATGATAACTTAAAATAAATATTAATTTCAGAAAGTATTTTTCTACTTTTCTTAACTATAATTTCTCCCAAAAAGGAGAAAATACCTGCATTTGGAAATATGTACCGAAAATTTCCCGTGACCTCTCCTCTTTAACACGCTATCTTCTTATTTATTTCCTTTATCATTTTGAGATCACTCGGGCAGTCGGTCGTCCATGTTTCATTCTCCACCTTCCTTTTCAAACGCGATCTCGGAGTGTTCTCAGTGCGGTGCTGCTCTCTCGCGGCTGGACGTGGAACTGCAAATAGCGCAAAGACATAAATCATGGGAGAGCGCGTATCTCATTGCGATTTGCGATTCGATGTCAGACGTGACTTCGTTCCTAAGATAGGTCATAACATATTGGGCGCCGTTCCATCAAATTCATTCCGACTGAATAAAATATCGATATCTCTAAAGCTCGTGTGGCAACGTCTAGATCGACTATTTACAGCCTGACGCAACAATGACTAACAAATGATTGATGATATTTAGTCTAACAAGTTTGTAAATACATAACAATTAATCTCACTTATAATGTAATAAAGGATGAATATTCGTTTGATCGATTATTTTGGTTTTATCTGACTCACAATCTTATAACAATGCAAAGACTGTAATTTCAGTACATTGTAGTTCGATCATGAAATACTATATAAAACCTCATGTACTTGAGAAAAGCATCAAATATCAGCTCTTTTATTAATTTACTTTTATCGCAGTGTAAGTCTTTAGCGCTACTGAGTTATTTTCTCGCTTTATTAGTTTAACAAAAATCTCTAAGAATTTTCCGGAAGTGGAATAAAAACTTTCGAATTAATGTAGGTTTTCCTTGTCGGAATATTATAGAATGTAATATATAATAAATACTAAGATTTACATTTAAAGTACAATAAAGTACCGTAATAAAGTAATTTTATATAGAAAGTATTTAAGATGGAGTTAAAGAAAAATCAATAAAAATTCATCATTTACAATGAGATTCTTCCCTCATAAATTGAAATTTGAAAAAATTGTTTTGGGAATTTTTTCAAAATAAGTCATCGAACTTATTAACATTATTTTTAAGTATATTTTTCAAGCTTTTATCTTGACGAATGCACTCTAAAAAGATTATTTCTTGCTACTGTTATTATTACCTTATGAGAGAATTACGTAACCCAGTAAACCTGTTAAAAGGAATAACATATACTTGAACCGGTTATATTACATCAGGTTTTTGAGCTTCATTTTTATAAATATCTCACGCAAAATTGTTTGTTCTCAGGTTCACAATGGCGAGGGCAGGTGGCGCTCTGCTGATATTTCTGCAGCTATTCTTTGCATTTGCTAGTGCTAAGATTGGTGAGTATCTCTTTTAGAATTTTATAATAGTTATACTCATTAATTTTTGGTAAAACATTAAAATTAAAAACTTTTAATATCATTGATCAAGAAGCGGGAATGCAAATTTTCCTTGTATTCAATTGAATTCGTATTTAAATGCACCGAAAAGATATATACAAGCTATTCATTAATAACTAAATTATCATAAACTTCGTTTCATTATTTTCACTCATGTCAATACAATTAGGTGATCTAATTTATAATATTTCTTTGATGGGAGAGTAATAATAATATGTATTTGATATTGGGCTTTCAAAGACTATTTAATACATAATCAATGGTCGCACATCTAAACTAAACATCACAACAAAAATCTTCAATTCAAGTGTAACTCACATATTGATGTATAAAAGAACATAAATAACTTCAAACATATTGAATGAAATCCAGTTAAAATTTCGATCTAATTTAGTTACATATTTTACTCATATCAAATTAAGAATATTTTTCTAATATAGATATTACATACTTTGACTTGAATCTATAATTCTTGTATTTTATCTTATTGATTTAGTGTCATTAGTAAACAGTTTGTTTATAAAAAGTAGCCAACGTAGAATGAAGAAATATAGTGTTGAAATAGTGGGTAGAAAAGTCATACCGATAGATTCATTTTACCACGAATTACATTTCTTGGAATGTACGTCGAAAACGGTTAGTGGAAAAGTGGAATCTGCTCTATATTTGGAATTGAAAGGTTCCCTCTTTGATAGCCCTTAAACACTATGATTTTGCAAATGTCAGTGTACCTTATGGAGCGATATTGATCTAAAGTTAGGTCGTATCGAGTTTTATAGGTGTGTTAAACCCTCAAATATCTCAGACCCATCTAGAAATGGGTTTGTTTTGTCTTATATAATTCATCGACACGTAAAGTTTTTAGTATTTTGTGAAGAAATCTAGGGCTGCAATCGGCTTACAATTTAAGAATAATTGTGATATGAGATGAAAACATATGATAATGGTGTTGGTAGAGAGGACTTTGCGAATTTATCTACTACGAAATATTGTTACTAATACGAACCGAAATATTTGTTTATATTCACCATTATATAATCATAGATAATTAAAATATTTATTATAATATGCTCTGGGCTTAGAGCGCCCATTGGAGCAAGAATTACATACAAAGCAGAACAACAGCTTTCAGAAACAAAATATACATTCGGGAAAAGGGAAAGAACATAATAATAATGAATGCTATAGACAAAAGAAGTACAAGAGCATCAAACATAAAATTAGATCATTAATACATAATATAACAGAAACGTATTATATTTAATCGAGAAGCTGTTTTTAATCAGAGGTTTCTAACAAATAACTAAATAATTAATCTTTAAATTTCGGAATAGATAGCGAAGGTATGTTCAGGTAGGGAATTTCATAAATAAGATCTAGAGAATATAAATGAGTTGATTAAACTATTTCGATGTGGAATAAGAAGAATTAAACAGAACGGGCCGGAGCAAGTATTAACAGATGAAACAGATTTTTAAAGAATGAAAAGGTGAAGTTAGTATTTGGGTTCAGTGTTGTTAAAAAGTGAGTAAAGGAAACAGCCTAGTATATATTTTCCTCTGGCGCTAGGTATAGATGTATTGTTGAATGCCATTTGAGGAACATTCTAACATATTCTTTAATGTAGAAAAAAATGTAAAATTTAATTTTAATCATGACTGATTTTAAGTTGTGAAAATACTTTTAAAAAGACGTGTTTTTTACTGATATATGTATCTAAAAAAAGATTTAGCACACAAACAAGAGGTTTTTGATTACTCGAAGGGAATATCCGTACCGTTACAATCTTTAAACGGATCGATTATCTGAAACTCATTTCAGTAGATCAAGTGGTAGTTTGCTCAAACAAGAGAAACTAGTACTTAGAAATCGAGTCAAATCGAAGTACATGGATAGGGACATCTGAGGGAAGCAGGTGATGAAAGAATTATGAATGAATGCGGTCTAAAAGAAAGGCTTTGACCCCTCTATGAAAGGGAGAATTTCATGTTTGTTTGGACACACGGAGAGAATGGACGGGAACTGAATGACAAATTTGGTTTATGGCGTTGGTTTTGGAAGGCCGAACGAGGAGTGACACACGGAGGTTTTACCAAGAGATAAAATACGAAGAAATACGTTGATGGACGAGACGAATGGAAAATACGCGACAAGGAAAATAAAAAATTAAGGAATCCATTTCTCTCTATCGTAAACGGGTTTGAATGACCTATACTCATTTCTTTCTCAAGAAATATATATAATATTGTCACCCGAAAACATTAAAATGTGCACATGTAATTAAAATTTATCGCTAAAATGTTTCCTCTGACGAGTTTAAATATGGTTAATCTGTTAATATCTTCGTCTTATAGTTTATCTAGCTTTAGAAGAGTTATGAAGCAGGATTTTCTCATGAATATGGAGTATTGCACTTCTTCGTATTGCTAAAAACAATTATTATAAAAATCGTCATTAATACTATAACACATGAGGCTCTAAGAAATTAAAGTTTGATTAATTTATGAATGGAACTAATCCTCTGGGTTATTCACGATGTAAATATTTGTTAGCCAAGAATCATACTAATATGAATAGCTCAATGCCATAAGTATAAAGATTTTCAGCATTAAATAGAATCCTGTAGAATTTTACAGTAAATAGAAGTCTTCAATCGTGGAATAAGGTCTCCGACTTTTGGTATCTTTTCAACATTGATTAAGGGTGTAGAAAAATCAGGTAATAATTACGATAAAAGTGATATAATTTAGGCAAATTTCAATCTCTAGTACAAGATGAGGATTCATGAAGTTTGCCTTTTATAATTATCATGGACCAAACTAAACATATTTGGATATAATAGTTCACCGAATTTTCAGTAGGCATTACTCACGAAGGTACAATTGTGAATGAAACTGGTATTGACGTAGAAATCAATGCTCTTTTTCTTTTGTGCTCTCCAATTCCCTATAATCCTCTTACTTTCCCATTAATCAATTCCGTCCTTTCATCATGACCTCTACCAATATCAATCCCTCCTTGAAATCCGCATCTTAAGCTTCCACACAATTAATTTCCCCATCATCTCCCATCCAATATAAGGAAGCTATTAATTTCCCCCTCCTTCTGGAATTGTCCTTCATGTTTACCATTGCGTGCCCCTCCTGACATCTGCCAGATTTTCTGGTAATCGAAGAAGATTATATTTTGGTCGCACCCCATTTTCTCCGCAAGCGAATTCTCTTGGATTGATTGTTTGCCGGAAATCTCCACAATAAATATACTGAACTTCATTTTACTGGTGATCGAGTTTTGACGTAGCAATTCGTTATGAAGAACCATGTTTTCTTTTTCTCCGATGGAGTAACAAAACATCTTGTGGAAATAAATCACAAAGTGTTGGAATTTTTGAAAAAGGCACTTTAAGATAAAATATTACGGTCATTTTTAATCAGTAAAATTTTTCAAAGTTTTCTTACAGATATAATAAAAAATGTAAATGGCTTTGATTTATTTGCAAGTGAATTATATTAATTCTTCAATATACATGTTTTAATATCGTATGTTTACTGAGAAGGGTTCGATTTAAATATTAAAAATTCGCATTAGCATTATTTTAACCATCATAATATTTTCATTTATTAGTAAAAAATGCAGTTGAATACATGTATACAGTTTTTTATTCAAATTTTCATGTTTAATAGGAGATACCTCAAATTGCTAATGAAATTGTTCGGTGTAAATTTTAATAGGATCTTGGATTTTTAAATTCTATATATAACCATCTTGATTCTTAATTTTAGATTTGCATACTTCCACACAAATCACCATTGTATTCTTAGAATTATGTTGGTAATCCATTAGAAATACAAAGAACGTGAGTCATAATCAATGAAACATGATAAGAGCACGAACTGCACAAGATCGGTCTTTTCCTTTTAAGCGTCGCTTGATTAATTTCGTATCAAAATATCTTGATGATTCGTTATGCTAATATGGTTTTTTCAGCAACTTATTTTAGATTATATGTACTGAACAAGAGTCAAAAGTTCCAAGATTATATTATAATGGTATAGAAGGGTATTTAGGTAACCAATTGAGTGTCGCCAAAGCGTATGTTTTTGCACTTGCAATTGCACCTTCGTTTGCGGATTATGTTATGCAATACGCCTCAAATATCCATTTCCATGGAAACCTGTGGAAGAGGGCGAAGAGATTAAATGATCGGACGAGTGACGTTTCCTGGAGATTGGAGATGAAATAGCCAATCAGACGGCACAATCTCGATGTCAATCTCGGTTGCCTTACATCCGCATCCTACGCGAGCCTTTTTTATCTCTGTATCGAGTTTCACTTTATTTCCGACTCGATGCTGAATCCGGGAGGTCAAATGGATGTCCTCAACTTACCAGAGGTGATTGAAGTTGAAATTGAGACTGAAGAATGCCCATGTGAAATTTTAACTTTAAGAAACCATGGGCGGATTATATTTTCCAAAATACTGTTAGAATGGTTTTGGTTTTTGTAATGCCTTTCGAAATACTGCGAACTACTTTCAGGTTTGCTCAAAAGTCAATTCATGATGATGATTTTTCTTTCCAGTCAAATAATATATCAACAAGGTGGATATCTCACGCTTTGTCATCAACAGTTCTAATTCATATTATAGAATATTTTGAATCGGGAATATGTTATAGTACATGTATACGTTCGGTATAGAAAAGGTATGAACCCAAATATTGAAATATATTTTGTTATTGAAACTGAAAGATGTACGAAATTTTTATCACTGAAGTGTATTCTCACTGTTAAATATGATTGAATTATCAACCCATTTTCTTTCATTGTAATTTAAATTTATCACAAATTCTCGAAGAAAACACGAAAATATTAAAATATTCCATGCCTTTACGGTGGACTTGAAAGGCAAGTAAAAATAACCAACGTTTAAGTAGGAGAGTTGATGCTAACCTTTCCATAGGCATTTTTTAAATGTTATCTTGGCATATTTGACAATAGGAAATATATACAGATATTCATCTTATTTAGATATGATAGTTAATCTTCGTTATAAAGCACTTCCCAACAGGAAAACGAGATTGTAAGTTACACATACTTACTTTTAAGTAAGTTACTACACTAACCAGGTTATTCCGTATTAAGGTTTTCTCCCCTCTTAAAACCCTTCCATATGGTAATGCGGAAATCGCACCCTCCGAAGACTCAACAGAGATCTGTTGCTATGTACGCCCAAAGGAATGCCACGGCAGCGTCACCTGTTTCAGCAGCTCCACTCAATTGTATCTCAACTCTGCACATCCTTCGACACCTCATTTGCACCATCCCTCAGGGTGCCCGATTACTTCCATCCGCACGACAAAAGAAATGAAAATACACCGCAACTCCCTTTGTTTTTGATGTTTATTCTGCGCGATGAAAAAAGACCCTCGTTATCTAGGTCGGCCTCGCAAAGCTCTTTTTTATTCGGAACAAAGGGGCTTAAACAAAACCAGCCTCAATTCTTTGGGAATGGATGTGATGCAGGGCTTAAGCAGGGGAGGCGCTGGAAATCGCCTTTTTTCATGGACGATCTCTGAAAGACTTATCCAGTCTCGCATTTCGTTTAGAAGGAGAAATACCGCTCTTAAAGTACTGCAAAAAGGCTTTCTCTAGGAGGAGTAGAAACTCATTACCCTCGAGATGAAACGGAGTGAATTCACGTCATCTGAGGAGGAAATTGGATAAAAACTCTTCTCTCATAACTTGTATTTTCAGCTAATGGGTTGACCGCTCCTGATCTTCGCTCATCCTGAATTAAATTATCGTTGCTCTTTTTTTTCGCGGGAATGAGGACAAAGATTAAAGATCGAGAAAAAAGGCACGCGCCCTTTTATCTTTTGGTTTTTTCTCTCCGAGAGATAGCCTCACATTCAATGTCATAGTAAAGGAACTATGAGGACGATTGTGAAGTTATCAGTGCTCCATTTTTACAGTAATACTTTTAAAGCTCAAGTAATTAAAATCGAGCTTCGTATTTTCTTTATGATAAACACTCGATTTAAATGGTATAAAAGACTATTTACTTTATTTTAAATCTTGTTTAAAGAGTGAATAATTCGGCGAAAAGAAAGAGTTAAAAACATGTGGTCAACTTAAATTGTGGACACTAGATTGCATTGATATGATATTTACGCACTCATTAATGCCTACATGTTACATGTTTGCTGTCTTCATTTTAGAATCCACCCCAAATCGTAATATTATTTTTTTTGTATCTTTAACTCACGTTATAGTTTCATCTATATCTACTTAGCTTCTTAGCTTTAAAATCCACGGAAAACAGTTATATTGTTTGTGAATAATTACTTCTATAAATGAAAATTGAAGTTTTTGAAATATCTTTCTAGCACTAAGAAATATTATAAATAAATTGCAATTTAAAATAAGCTGCCGGTTTATCATGCAAAGAAACTTATTTACATTTTGGATCAATTTAGATTTTAATAATATTTTGAAAGAGGGTATAAAGGTTATATGATTCAAGAATTACTAGGCAATTCAATTGCCTTTTAAATCCTTCGATTTTCATTGAGATAGAAAGCGATTAGTCAACTCGTAGTACAATCAATATCCTATATCCATTAATTAGTCTAACGAGGAGCTTTAAACACTAACAAGAGAAACTTAACGTTCCTATGGCGACGTATATATCTTCTCCGTCGGAGTAATTACATTACCTCAAGGATATCCTTTCATGTGTCTTTCCAACTTTTTAATAGCACGTTCAAAGGGCGCGTGGTTTTTTGTAGAGCAATTGTCAAACCATTAATTCTCATTAGATTCAGCAATCAATGTTTGATCAGTGGATGTACGGCTATCCACTCACCTAATCTGATCAATGTTCCTCCCTTATCACAGTCATCAATCTTTACCGCCTTTCGTCTCTGATTAATTTTTCTGCCTTTATCCCCGCTAACGATGTTAAGGCCTATGTGGCGAACGTAACGAGAGTATCTCGGAATGGCTCGATACTTTTTATTTCGAAATCTTTAACGTTTCGTCGGATGGCGTTTTCAAAAAATAGGCCAACCGATTTTTTTCGCCTTCCTAGTCTTTTTGAGCGCGATAACGAGGAATTTATGTTGCTGCGGATTTCGCGATTTATTTGAATGTGCGAATGGAATTCAAAATGATCAAATGTTATAATTTGAGTTTTTTTTTGAAGCTATAAAAGTTAAAGGTCAGAGTGAAGTCAAAGTCCTGTCGTGTTCGTTTGTTTAACAAATAATTCTATGGGAAATGACAATTTTAATTGAATTGTCATTATCTTTTGCGAGCGAGTTAAAAATGACTCTAGGTTTGGTATTGTGTTTGCAACCAAGAGTTATTCGCAGAAAGATATTCTTTTGTTTCTATGCTGTTTTTAAATGAAAATAGGTCGTGCGAATTTATTGTGGTGATTTAAATGTACGAAGTGAGAAATATAGACATTATAATTGAATTCATTAAAGTAAACAGTTGAAAAAGCAACCCTTCCGAATAGGTTGAGTTCACTTTGAAATGTGTTTTAGTTATCATACGAATGGTTATATTTAACGTTAACATTTTATTATAGAAGTCTTTTTATCTAAGGTCGATAAAAATTGTAAAAGTAGACAGTTTTCCGTTTGATAATGCCTATTAAAATTGCAGATGAAAGGTAGCTCATTGCAGAACTTAATAAATCAATACCAATAACAGCAAATTATTATAGGCTTTTTAATATTAGTAGTACTACAGTTTTTTTAATATTAAAAATTCAAGAAATTGATTTTCATGAAATTTAACCCGTAAAGTGAAATAAAATTAGACACTGAGTGAGATGCTTGAAAATAAATTGTATATGATAATTAATTGTATTTCTGAAAAATACTTATTACGCTAAATTACTTAAAATTACTTATGACACTAAATTATTTTTATTATATGATTTTCAGTTGCAGTTTATAAGTGTGGTAGATATTTATCAAATGAATATTGAGTTTCTATTCCCGTAGTTTTATACATTAAAATTTGATAATTATTCGCTCTTTGAATTTCGATGAAAATATCTTCAGGTTACGAGTATTTCAAATGTCATAGACGTTTTTATTTTCCCACAAAAGAGAAAATAATCCAAAAAGTAAAGCTTTAACGTTAAGAAAAACACACTCTTTGTTTCTAATATTTCTATTTTGCAATCTCTTGGACATTATCTGCGTGAATAATTGTGATGCACCCATTTAGCTTGTGGTGCACCTGATCAATTTCCGATGGTCGCCCCACGATTTCAGATTATCGATTTCTCTTTCTGCGAACGTTGCCAAGTAATTATGTATATCCCATTTGAAAAAGCCAATAATGCGTGAAATATCTGCGGCTTCTTCCATAGCTCCTCTTTACTCATTTTGCGTAACCTTTTTTTCAATAACCCTCACATTTTCCTGTATATACTGTCAAAGGGGAATTTGGTTATAAATGCGCAAGATTATGTAAAATTTCCATATTTCGCACGTGAATAATTAGCATTGAGTAAATGAGCATGTATATAAGGCGATCCATTCATTCAATGATATATATTCCCTTACATATATTTTTTTCTATGCTAAAATTTCTTTTCACAACCTATCTTTTGTCAGATTTACACATTTTGCTCCATTTTTAAAATGAAGACATTTTTTCTCGTTGTATATAGCATTTCAAATAAATTGGAATATTTTTTTGGATGTTCGTATGTTCAATATATTTATGAGCGTAAAAACTTTGCACTCCTTTAATTATCGTAGTGAATACTAGTATTTTATATTTAGTTTGACAAATATCACATTCATACTGTCACCACGTACTTCAAAAGTTAAAAGAAACTTTTCACATAATTTATATTTAATTTTTTATATCGGTTGGTCGCCTTCTATCTCTAACGCACCTGTCGTGTTACTATAGAAGCTTTCATTTTAGGCTATAAAGGCTATATAGCCTTTGTTTGTTCCGGAATGAACAAAATGAAGTATATTTGAGGTACATAATTCTTTATAATCGTATGATCCATAAAATTGACTTTGTAGTCATCAACTATTCGTACACTGTTTTTAAATAAAATGTCTTATTCATAAAAAGTTCGTTGCTTTGCACGAAAAAAATTATCGATACAACCATAACTAGATCCATGAAAGAGTTTATGATAAAAAACGAAAGGAAGTGGATGAGTTTATGAAGCTATAATGGAAGCTTGGATGCATAAATTATATTTCAAACTGAATATAAATTATATATCGTAAGTTATTAAAACGTGTATTTTCAATTGACATAGATTAAAAGTTAGTAGGTTATGAAAGGTATGAATTTTGTCCGATGGAATGCAACTCGGTTATTTGGAATGCTCTAAACTTGGAGACGTTAAGGTACTTCGCGAAAGTTCTCGATTACTCGACCTGAATCTCATCCGAGAAGTTTCTTCGTTACCTGATTCACTTTCCAATTGAGTGCATTACGACTTGGAATGGCTCCACAACCAATATAACGCATCGAAGCTTTGAAGTTATGCCGAGAGATTGAACGATGTACTTGGATTTAAAGTATTGAGTTACGAAAGGCATTTGGAAGAAGATGGTTAGCCTCTTGCGATACTGTTATATAAAAACTGAATGAAATCTGTTCATTTCGAAGCAGCGGTTCATCTTTTATGCGTACATTTCAATTTATTCTAGTATTCTTACTAATAAATATTAGAAAATTTGAATATCCATTCATAAAAATGGGTCATGAAAATTGAATTTCAAAGATAATCTAGCTCACCCTAAACTTTTATGAAGTTATGTAGATCATTTAAAATCATGACGGTGTCGCTTTGAGTTTATAATAAGGAACAAAGTCAAAAGATAAGTAACGTAAGAGCTGAGTTTTTGATTGAGTAAGTAACCTACTCTCTTAGTATTTTTCTTTTTTTTGTGCCTACCTGAATTTCATTTCGTTTATCACAAGACGTCAAGAGTATTGGATTGGTCGGCTTGGTTAGGGTTCAGCGTTAGGAACTATAGTCTAATTTTCACAGTTAATTAGGTTATCTGGTAATTGTATCTATGACTATCTCTTTTTCCATTTACTTCAAACACTTTCCTTAACTATGATGTGCATATTTATACGGATATGGAGAAATAAGAGTAGGAAACAGAATGTGGAAAATCATTTAAATGCGTGGAAGCCTTACTTTGGTAGTTTATCAAAGGTATCCCGTCTCTGGTATACAGAGTTTTAAACTTGTTCTTTCAAAGGATGGTTCCTCAAATGAGGCCGTGATTTAGGACTGATGAAGGAGTAGATTACAAAGAGATGTAACAGTGAATTTCTGCGGAGAAATGGGCGAACTTTATGGCAGTCGAGGGCAATGAAGTTGTCACCTGAACGACTCTCCTTTGTCGAAAGGGAAGAGTTCTGGGGACCGCCTCATCATCAATGCATTAGCGAAGCTATTTGCTCCCCCCCATCGTTTAGGAGTTGATCGATCCTTTCATCTGATGTACGTCGAAGGACGATGCCTTTGTCTCGAGAAAATACTTCGTCGTTTTCGTTAAATGATACCGAAGTCGAAATTATAACGAGAGACGCTTTCGTGTAAAACTTGAGAGGGTTGTTATGAAAAGGCTGTTTGGATGGTGATTTAGTAGCATCTTGAGAGTTTTTAGGTTAATGGGGTACATGCCTCGTATTGACTCGTAATGATTTTTACATCCATGGTTACTGTGCTTTAAAGGAGCATTATGATGTGTCAAGGACATGAGTATTGATGACATTTTATGGCTGGAAGCAAGTCTTATGGTATATATTCAGCTTTAGATACGTCTGTAGTGAGATCTTTAGTTTGGAAGGTTATACCCAAGTTTGAGTGACTATGTAAGCCTTATCAATAATCATTATCTTTTGGTCCAATAAACCATTCTTTATAAATTATCATTGTTATTTACTGCAATAAAAATGTTTATTTGATAAGATTAATGGATTAAAATACAGGTGCAAAATTAGAAATAAAAATTGGGAAAGCAAAAAATGATAAATATTAAAATAATGGATTGATTTTTATATTTAGATTGGCACTGTAAATTTTTCATTGATTTTAACCCTTCGTTAAGTTTATAATATGTTCCAGAGTTGCTTATTTACAATAAATAAATAGATTTGATTTTCTATGTCGCTTCAGAGATCACAGAGGGAACTTGTCTCCTTTGTTTGTCCCTTCCAAACAAAGCTGTGGAACATTTCGTCACCTGTTGGTGTTGATGTGTTTGCTCTTTTTATAGCCTTCAAGGTATGAATGAAAAATCTCTTGATTTCTGACAATTCTAATCCTTTTTCAATGAAGTGGAAGGCACGAACTCGTAATGGAGTCGAATTTTTAACAATAAAAACAAACAAAAGATAAAGAAACCAGCACTCAATAAATTTACCAATAGATTCTGTGTGTTTGTGCACATATAAGATAAGAAAAATTTGCACAAAGTTTAATAAAAAAATCTTATAAAAATTTTATAACTTTACCCTGATTTAAAGTAACTATGAAAGCGAACATCATTTGTGGAAGTAAAGTTTACAGGAATACGTAATTTACGAATACAAAATTTATGGTTTCGATATTCCACTCTCGAAATATATAAGCTATATTTCTAATTTATCGAGGTAGTTGTTGATGATTTTATCTTCAGAGAGAATATTTTCCAAGTTTTTTCACCTTTCAGAAAACATTTATCCTATACATTTCTCGGAGTTGAAACGGAAATGGAACGCTGAAGATAATGACTTCCTAGTAGTAATGATTTACAGAAACTATTTTTAATCCTTGGATATTTAATTATTTTAATTTTTCGAAAATTATTTATTTTGACTCAATATCGAAAATTCTTTTTTTCGGATATTAGAATAATTTTCTCTCATTGCTTCGAATACTTTATATTACGTGTTTAAAGGTGTAGTAAATATAGAGTAAAAAAGTCTTATTGGAGTGAATATTTCGGAGTTCCTCGTTTTTTTTATTTAATCATGCCTCGTAATTTGTGGCCATTAGCTGAGTATATGTAGGTCATACACGTAGCAGTATCTTCATGCAAAATTATTGAGTATATTCAGCGACATCTCTGGGCTTTAATGAACTCGTACTTAGCCCAAGTATGGCATCTGGTGGATTATGTTGGTTGCTTTCCCTCTGGCGTACATTTAGGTTGATATATTTTTAAATGCGGATTATTTTCTGGGAATTGATAATTTTATCTGCTGGTGCGTCATTTTTTGTAACGCATGCCCAATTTTGTAAACCTAAAATCGATTATTTAAAACTGGTAAGAACTTTTTAATTGGTACAGTAGGAGGATTTTTGTATTTAACTCGTCCTGATATGAAAAATATATCATTAAAATTACTGTTTTTTCATTGCAAATTGAGTTTTGAGTCTCCGAAATTGATTTTCACAAAAACAACGTATATCGCAGCATTTCATAACATTGGGGCGGATAAAATATCTTCTCTAATTAGAGTAAGTAGAACAAATTAGTATTTTTTTCAGTCGAATCGTAAACAGCCTTTCTTCTTATATTTAAATGTCATAGTTGTGTTTGGATAAGGAATTTCCTCAAGGACATTTCAATAGCAAGTAATGTTTATGTATCTCCTTATTATGGTATCCGAGTGAATTAATGTAAATTTTCCACAGAATTTTTATTATCAGCGGCATTTCCCATTACATCACATTTTGGGAGTTTTCGCCGATTTATCGTGCACGAAAAATGTCAAGACTGTCATTTCCTCTATAAATAGGACAGTTAAAGGTGTTCTTTGTAAGTTAAAGTGACATTACTGAGGCAATTTTATCAAAGATTAAGCTTTTATCTATATATCCCTTAAAAACAAGGATTTAAAAATTTCCTATCGTGGAGTTGTATATTTTATGGAAAATATTCGATTTTATTTTAACAGTGGTTGTGGTTATTTTCCAACTGTTTGAGAAACGAGAATTCCAAAGAAAGGTTTCGATGGCCGAGTTCAATATTCTGTCAGCATACTAGTCAAAATGTGGAGGTGTTGAAAAATACACCTTATATTTTCGCCATTCGAAGTCTAAGCGAGAATCAATATTAGAATGGATTGTGTTTTAAATACAAAATGGAAATTCTCGATAAAACATTTTCTTTTCTTCTGTTTGTTCAGAAACGCAGCTTTGTCACGAGACTTATGAATAGATGATAATCAATTCTGACCTTTTATGAATGTATTCGGACAGCAATAGGCTTGTTTAATCCGTATTTATCGGCATTAAATAAAATAGAAAGGGAGGAATTTACCCGAGATATTGAAAATAGCGGAAAATTATTTTTCGATTTGAATGGAAAACATTCAGAATTATGTACATAATTCATAAGGAAGATAAACTAGTGTATTATTACCACCTCGCAAAATTATCTGAGATGAATGGGCATTTAAATTAGGAGCTTAAAATTTACGTTGAATACCTTTCTCCTATATTCCTCTGCTTGTTTCCATGGAGATATCCAATAAATTTTGTTTGCTGGAACATTATTTTGATGATATTTGATGCAATTTACGTTATCTTTTTTAAAAATACCATAACAACCCTAACGTATTGATAATTTAGAAAAGAATAATTATTAGTAGAATAAAATGTAAGTACGTTAATACAGTGCCATGGTTATTAGGATATAGTGAATTACTTGTGTTACTGATAAGGTTTACACGTTCATTTCAGTTCTAGTTAGCTTTCCCTATCAACCCTATACCTTATAGATTTATTCCGAAATATTTTCAGTTATTGAGCCGAAAAATCGAGAAGTAAACTTTACTTATTGACACGTTAAATCTTACGTTAGTTTCAGAGCAAATTATTTGTAAAATATGCAGTTATTTACCTCATTTCTCAAGGTGGAATTCTATTAGGCCAGGTTTCTTTCTATCAGTTAGATTCAAATCAATTAAATTAATTTAAATTCAAATAATTTTTATAAATTAAACCATAAACTTTTTTAATATTAGTATCTAATTTTGAGGGCTACGAGTTCACTAATATAAAATTAAACAGTACTAAAAACAGAAGAATGCGACCTAGTAACCAAATAGCTTTTACATCAGCCCTATGTGAAAAATTTCAACATAGACGCGGACAGAACATTTTATATCCAACGCTAATGGAACATAAAAAAATCCTTTCATCTCTTTCCAAAATTTTGTTCGAACACGAGTCCTTCGAAAGAGCGGCCATTCGACATCTAGGCTTCTTTAATTTCGATCGCACATTCTTTTGAAAGGGCCTCCTCCCACGTGAAGTGGATTCTTCAAAGGAAGTGTTACTGCGAAGGGCTTACCTCACTTACCCTTCCGAAGGATGAAAGGGAACTCCCCCTTTTGCTTGTCCTCGGGACATTTACAAATATAAGAGAGGCACAAAAATCTCCCCCTCAAACCTCAAACTACACCGCTTCTTAACTCTGCCGCTCCCTTGTCTTCACCCCCACCTATTCTTTTCACTCTCTACATTGTATGGTGTGATCTTCACAGAGTACGTATGTATGATGGCAGTAAAATGGAAAAATCCATTGTTCCAAAACATGGAATTGTAGCAAGTATAAATAACCATTCTCCAAAGATTGCTATGTGAGATCCTTAAATGACAAGCACATACTGTATATGTATATAATGTAATATATCTGTTTGTAAGCATATTAAATTACGATATTTTACCATATGTAGATGGCCGATTTAAATGGCTGCGATATTTTTCATGACAGTGATACTTAAAAGTTTATATTTTGCGATTAAGTCCTTTCATAGAAATATATCTCACTTATAAGTATTATTCTTTTTCGTAGCCATGAAATTTATCGCACAAAAATAGTGAAAATATTTCTATGTAATATTTAGTTCATGGAATTAGCTTTTTTGAGACTTGTAAATATTCAGATACTACGCTTTGAGTAGGAGATTGCAGTTATATTTTTCGTAATCTTTGATTAGACAAACCTCCGTCATCAATTACCTGTCCTTTTAAAGTCTTTCTTAATAGGAAAGCTAACGTTGTGAAGTGCAAATAACATTCAAATGTTGACTCGAATGATGAATAGGATATGAGAAAGGTTATAGGTATAAGTTCAAAAGATATGAATTCATATTGTAGAGAACCGTGATGCGGACCTTTCTAAATTGCCTCATAAACAACGTTCAAGATGGAGTTTAATTTTGTTTCAAGATAGTTTTTAAAATACTAAATTGTTGAGATTTTGTGTATCCGTGTAAGGATATAGAACCTAGTATTCTGTATTATTTGTAGTTGTTGATACATCTCAAAATATACTTCAGCTAAGGAATACGTTTCTATTTAACAAAGTCCCTTTAAATCAAACATATCTCTGTTTACGCGTCCCATTCCGCTGCAGGTTCATCTCTTTGGCAAATTATCCTACGACCACATCTTCTTAATCTCTGCAAATCAACTCTTACCCCAAACAGCCGCTAATTCAGTTTTAGAGGCTCTTTTAGAAGCCACAGGAGCTGCGAGTTGGCTTTGAAATAGTATAGCACATTCACAGATAGTGCGTTGACTCGTTACTGTGGTAATTTCACGTCAACAGCTATATGGCACCTTGGTAAAATCAAAGAGACTTCCAACCTAAATGTTCTGATACGCAACAGAGTGTTTGGATATTGAGTAATCGAACAAAAAAATGTTGTGAAGACTTTCAGGTCTGTATCAGGTTGCGATATAATTCATAAAGTGGTTTTTAGATGCATCAGCTATGTCAAGAGTGATGCAAACGTAAACTTCAAACTACGTTGAAAGCGATGTATCGGGAAAATCAATAATCGAAGCCGTAGTGCGTTAAAAGCCATTTACGTGAAAATAGAAATTCTCTTTCACCTTGACCTCTATCGTAATTAACTAATTTTTTTGAATAGTGGTATATATAACATAGGTAAAACCATTTCATCAACTTATATCTGGATCTAGTCTCAGACAAAGTTCCTTGTGAAAGGAGTAATTCAGTGTAGATTTATTAATTTATCTATCAATTATATATATTGTACATTAAACTAATTATTATAAGTAATTATTTACAATTCATTCCCAATTTCTTCTAGAGATTGTTTGGGTGACTTATGGATTGTTATACGCTCTAAAAATAGATGTAACTAACACTATCAGCGATACATTTGAGCAATTTAATATATAAAGTAAAGCATACTATAACATTGTCGGGAAGATATCACTTAAGAATCAATATAGTTTCTACCAATTGTATAATCCTCTCACGTAATATATACATGATAAATCAGAAAGAGGATGCATCAATGTTTAATAAATGCGAATTTTAAAATACATCTCATGTACTCTATGATATTGTAATTATTCATTATTATCATTTAGAGATCTCTAACGAACTCCTACTTTGAACTCGGACCTATTATATTTGAAAAAATTTCTCCGATAATTTTGGAGTGTTTCGGAGGCTGTATTACGAAGCAGCAGTTTTTTCTCTAAATTTTATTTTTTCGTACGGCCACTTAAATCATAAATAGTGCCCACCACTTTTAATATATGCCAGAAAGGGTCTTTCAGATTTTTCTCTTCTGTTTCCTCTCATAATTCTTCTTTTTATACTGGTGTGCCTTTCACTGTTTGCTTCCCTTTCGCCCTTTGATCTCACATTAATGTGAAGGGTATTTATGGGCCCTCTCTTTTGGACTGGCCACTGGCTTTATTGTCAAATTATAAACAATCACCCCTTCCCCGAGATGACCTTTGGCCCTTATCTACCTCTGTGCAGCCTTTACTGAAATAATCCATACCAGAGGCTGTTTAATTTCTCAATGGCATCGTTTTTCCCATTCAAACCCTATATTGGGGTTTTCGTTTGTACGCATCTAATTTAGTTCTGTGGGTTGGGTCTTCAGTTTCAAACGCGGACGCAAAATTGTAAACGATAGTCGAATTGTGGTTATAATTGGGAATGAATTGAATGATTCTAAATTTATATTCGATGCTTCACTAAGCACTGTTTTCTGCAGTAACGCCTCTATATCAAGAACCTCATTCGCTTATTAGAGGAATTCATGCCACACTGTGCCTATTTAATCTTTAGAACGATATAGCTTTTACTTGAGTTTGTAGTATATTTAATAAAATTCTCTCAAAAGCAAGCAGGTTTTCATTATTAATAATGTCTTCATTTTCATAAATTTCTTTATTCTTTTAAATATCTCTTAACATCATCTAGAGATATCCCCTGCCATACGTCGTAAGGAAAGCTACATTGCGCTGTAGTAATAGATATAGACCTATTAGAAACGCTAGCCTTCCGATAGTATATTAAAAGCATATACAATTAATTTAAACTAAATACAGTACTAGAAACCGTAAATGAAAGAAAATAGTTGTGAAGAGCTCTACATTGTTTATTCTTTACTCATTGAAAGATAAAATTTTCCTTTTTTTACTATAGATATTAAATATGAAATTCGATTAATGTTCATTGTTTCTTTTATCATTCATGGAATTAATAATAATAATTTGATTTTCTATGTATATGTCGAAAAACAACTGAAAATTCACTTATTCAAAAATTTCATTCCCTTAGTCAATTCCAGTTATACAGAATAATTCTTCTCAACACCATGACGTATTATTTAATACAAAATATCCAGATTCTGTGGTCCCTTTGGATTAAAAATAATTAGGTTTGAACAAATATAATATATTAATTTTGATATTAAATTTTGCATTCATCCGTAATTGAGTAAAATATTAAAAATAGATCAAAAAATCATTAAGAGTTTCATTCACGCTACGGTTTCTGCTTCGCAAGCCTAAAATTTATAGTTAGAACGTTGTATCTAAACTTTAAAATTTATATTTTTATTCTGGATTAAGGGCAGATTAATTGAGTGAGGTGAGTAGCAATTTACATCTAAAAAAAGCAAAATTTAATAAGTTTTTCAATACAAATATACGTATTCAAAATTTAGTTCCGACCTTTTATTGGGAATTTCTTGTTTGAGATGTTATAATCTACTTTAATGCATTATTTATTTTTTCCTTACAATTTACGTTTGTCGAATTCAGAGTAATTTACTTAAAAAACAACCAATCATTATTTAGGGTAACAATGACGTTCACTGAAAGTGTGTTGACATTCAATCAACGAACACTTGCAACAATCGATGCTACAATGGATGATCGCTTATTTGCCTTGTGAGGTGAGAACGATACTCTATCCTTTAGGGAAGCCGAGTGTGTCAACTTCTCGCTCCCACTGGAATTCCCTTATTTGACACTCGTTGTAAATAGCTGCCGGCGTTCTTGGTGCTTACTCGCGCACTTGTCTTTGTGGTGCTGTAAGCTAAAGGATGCTATGATGGATTCCTTGAGCCCTACAATATTGATGGCAAATTGATGCAAACCTCCGTCGTTCGCCAAACTTCGCTTTAAGGGCGGTGATCCACTCACCTAGAGATCCCTTGCGTATACCGCACTAATGTGGATCCTTCTAAAGATACATTACTTAAACATTGAAAGCGGGTTGTATAACAAGCTTGCGTTTATACACACAACAACAAGTCGTGCTCCTTCAGAATATTTGATACAAAATCATCTTAAAGTCGATGTACGTGAGAAGTGGGTGCTTCATAAATATGAATCACTAATATGGTAGTTAGATTCGTACGTTAATTTCTATATAAGTTAACGTTAATTTATGATTAATTTCATTAAATAGTCGTATTAAAATATTAGTGATATTAAGTAATTTATTATATAAGTAAAATCCTCCTACGCGAGTCAATAGTGCTTTAACATTGAAAGGTATTCGAGGAAAATGTCGGGGCTTTAATTCTCCAGAATTCGGAATTATATACTTTCGAAGAGAAGATGAAATTTTCTTCTCAGAAATGTCCTCAGAATGTAGGCTTATTTAAATGATGTCTCCTGAATACGTTGTCGATTGCGTTGAGTATTCATATGACGATATCGTAAAAATGTGATTCACGTAAATCAAAGTTTGATCTCTTCGTGGAATACAACTTATGGAATGTGAACTAATAATTCTTTTTATTTTTATTTGAAATTAAAAAACATTCTTTATATATCGTAACACTTCAATATTTCCATGTATTAAAAAAACTATCTAAAAATGCTGACCTTGTAAAAAAATATGTACATTCGAACTTCACAAACTCAACGAGAGAAGGCGTTATTTCGTGGAAGACCATTTCAATGAAACGACCGTTGCTACCGGAAATTTCCTGTTTAGTTTTCGGCTAATCCATCGGAACTTCAGTCATTAATGTCAAATGTTTTACTACCGGGAATCGCAATATTCTGCAGAATGAAGTAAATTTTCGTTTATTGAATAGAAATTATCAAAATGCACGTAAACTTTTTAAGTTTCCTGCTTCTATCTTATAATATCTTCCTCTGTAAATTAATTTCAACATTGAACAGCAAAATTCTAACCTAGCCAAAAAGGTTTATTGCGCTTATTGAGTAGTTAAACGCATTCTTAAAATCAAGTTCATTAACGGATTATGACGGGTTTCATTGCTTTGATTATAACTTTAACTACCATCTATCGTCAGTTAATTGCCTGTTTCATTATCGAATAACTATATCAATATTTAATCTTGGGTTATTAAGTAATCTATATGAAATAACTTTGAAAATTCTTCTGAAAACTTATATTATTTGATAATATTATAAATTATCGATGGAGATGTTAATAACTTCCAATTATTGTATATTATTTCCAATACATTTAGATTCAAAATATTTGAAAAATCGTTAATTATAATCTTGTCTGTATAATTAGTTCAATCAAATTTCAAAAAAAATTCATCTCTTTGTTCTTTACAATGTTTAGTAAGACAAAATCTGAAAAATTAATGCGTAAGTTGAGGTAAATTATGTATAATAGGAATTATGTTTATAACACCGATAAAGATTTCAGCTAGAAGATCCTCATAGGATCATTAAATTAGTTTACTTTACGCAAACTCTAGTTCGGTTGACTTTGTCAAGTAAACTTTTGTCACTTTAAGTTTAAGTATAGATTACATAGAATATTGGAATACCAGAGAGTATATATTTCGAAAACTCTTTTCCTTTCTGATAGTTAACTTCCCAAGGCAATGAACACGCTGTTTCCCGCTCATATCCATAATATAAACCGGGGTATACATTTTCTCGTATAATCAATCTCGTACCGAAGCTCAAATTTGTTTACGCCTTAGGGCCACGGGGTTTTCCCTTAAGGACGCGCTCTTAAGGAAGTTTCCCTTCCATTTTTCCTCCCATAGCGCTTGTTCCTCATCCCTTTCTCCCTATTCCACGACGTCGTTACACATCCATTCCTGTCTCAAGGCACGATTTCTAGCTGTAGATCGATGAATTCCCAGATGTTGCGTCGGTCGATACACTTGCGAGCAGAGAACAAATCTCGAATCCCTTGTTATTCGTCTATGGGAATGAGGCAATTTACCCTTTCGTAACTGTCGTTTAGTCCCTCGTTTCCTTAACGGACAGACTCGGAATGAAACGTCGGCTACGTTTGGGAGGGAAGCTTTATGATCAACTCGGAGAGTGTATTTC
Organism: Pantala flavescens; assembly: GCA_020796165.1. Taxonomy (NCBI): domain Eukaryota; kingdom Metazoa; phylum Arthropoda; class Insecta; order Odonata; family Libellulidae; genus Pantala; species Pantala flavescens. The sequence goes on along the minus strand of CM036881.1, from coordinate 49,490,645 downwards.
ACTCGCACCATTTGAAGGTAATAAAGCAGGGGAGTGCAGATACGTTCGAGCAATTAACTCCGGTACGATATGAAAATGCGATCCAGTCAGCGTTCGTGCAGACTCGGATAAAGGAAGTAAATAACTTCCGAGAGCATTCGGCAGCACTAACGACTGCCTCACAGTCCTATCGTTCGTTATTATCGGACAATTAAGCCCGAGTATCGATCCTAGGAAACCTGAATATACTTGGGGAAGTAACAACGAAGCAGAAGTCTTATTGATCGGCTTTTTTATCGGAGTCAGTTGACGACTCATTCGTTTACGAAGTTTAGACGTGTTTGACAGCAAGGTTTGTCAAATTGACGATCTGAGGACTTCATATGGAATGCGTCGAAACCCCGGAGGACCGATACAGAACGTATTTTAGCGATCGTCTCTCACGTAGTGGCACAACTTTTCACATTGATCGATTTGATGAAGGTTTTCTGTGCGGTGTTTGAGGACGAAACAAATAGCAAGTTCGTGAACTTCTTTGACAGACCTCTTATTTTGGGCGAAATGATTGATAGCGTTATAGAATATGAATGCAGAAGTCCATGAATTGAAGGGACTGCTGCTGATAATATATTATGCTATGACTTAATATTTTCGGAAACTCTGGCCTGTTTGAAATGTCATAGGAAGAAGTAATGATGTTAATACTAATTGTAAGTATAATTATCATCATGAATTTTATACGAAATAAATTAACATTTAGCCGAATTATACTTTTCTACGGAATATTTTTTGTGATTAAAATAATCTCTTTTTCAACTTCTGTAATTATTTATGAGATTAGTTTAGTCTATGAAATATATTATGCGTCGAATCATATTTAATTATCAAGTAAAACGTTAAGTAAAGAAAAAACGTATTAATTATTCAAATGTTTTGAAAATAATTTTTTAAATATTAAATGTACAAACCGATGATGTCATGAGAAAATTTTCAAAATCGTAATGTTACGCTTATAGCATAAACATTTATCTATTCATATTTTATACTTACTCCGTATATTTACGATATTCAGTTATTTTAGTTGATTGTACCATAACTTATTAATACAATATATATAATGAAATAGAAGAGAATCAGTAAATTGGATACACCACTTTTTCCGGTGTGATTTCTCCTCTGACGCCTTACGTTTCGTTAGCAAATTGGATTGAATTTGTGCCGAACGAGTTCTGCCACACCCCAATCCTCCCACTTCTGTCTTTCACTCTTCGACTCCTAATTTTCCCAAAGTTAAGACCTTCTCCCAAACCTCGTTCCTTTTCGAGGTATAATCAAGCGCCCTCCGTGGGCGCCAGGTTAATCAAAAGCACACGATTGCGCTGATCCGAGATTTACTTAAGAGTCTTGAACGTTGGAGTTAGCATTATCTTTTTCCGCGTATCTCTTACAAGACTCCAGCTGCGCATAAGATTTGCATTCGCATGTCGATGTTAGGTGAAATGATTGGGGCGTGAGTTAAGGCATAAATCACCAATTAAACGCTACAATTAATCCGTAACCATAGTTCCCACGCGATCACGGCCTTAAATGGAACATTAAATACACCTTGCGCTAAACTTGATGAATTGCGATTTATTCATCACGAAATTCAGAGCTATGTAATCATAATTATTGTACAAATCAAATTTATTGAATCATGAAATGATATCTGAATAAATTATTTTTTGTATATCTTTATTATTAAACTTGAAATGTGTTAAATGTCCTCGTTAATGACTATCAAAAAAGAAGAAACTTTCGTACATCATTATAAAATTCAGTTATTGAACAAGTTATTTTTCTCATTTTCCCTTTTTATTTAATACTTCCATATATATTCTTGAATATATTTTATATTAAAATGTACTTAATGATGCTATGATGATTGTCAAATTTAAAGCCTACTCAATATCTACAGAATGTTTTGAATGGTATATTTTTTTAAAGACTGACGTACATCAATATTCAATCAGAAACAATTATTGAAACATAATGAGTAATTCACTTTTGTAAGTAGTAAATTAATTACTCATTTATTGGTAGTTTAAATTATAGCGTAATGTCTCAATTGAGTTATAAAATATAGTTTGATCATTAGACGTCTAAACATTATTATGTTAACAATTTTAACGGAGAGTAAAGTAAATTTAAAAAAATGATAATAAGAAAGGTAGGTTTAAAGTTTGTAAAGAAGGGCAGAGTAAACTTACTTCATAATTGAAAGCGATATTCTATAGATGAGTTCCAATCCTCCTTTTTCTTCGAATGTTCAGGTACTTTTACCTATAATTACTTATAGCGGGTTCATTATTCTGAAGTAATATAAGTACCTGAAATAAATAGAAGCATACTTTTGGATGTTTTTTGCACTTATAAAGTTTTAAGTTTTTCTTTTGTAGTTCCTTGTCTAAAGTCTAGAGATTTGATATCATTACTGCAGGATTTGAAAATTCTTTATAACTTTGCTCGTAGAAGTTTCTAAACTAAGGCTCACGGAACTCTATCGTATTCAGAATACCGAGTTTCCAAATGAGGTTTCCAATTTCTAAAATTCTTTCCTTCACTTCAAGAAAGGTAGATTAAAATGTAGAGACATACGTTTCGAGGAAAATTAAGGTAAATACAAAAGATGACGTACATTCAGAAAGAACAATTTTGCAATAACAGTATATATCGTATGTATGTATTATATGTTGTATAATAATACTTCAAATGTGAAAGATAACGTAGAGTTCTAACTTGAGTGCTGATTTTGAAGAAAGTATGTGATCATTATAAACAATTTTCATACTTAAGTATACAATTTTTAAAGAATATGATGTTAAAGCAAATGATAAAAATATTTGCATAGATAAGATTGCTGACATAAGAAATAGATTGGATATCGAACTCGATTCAAAATACGCTGACGGAATGGCTTTAAATGTAATTTAAACAGTGTGCTAATATCATAAAACTCTCGAAAACACTTTTATTTAATCTTATTATACATATCGACCAATTGATTACTGAAAGTAAGCTTGCACTCGTTTTATATAAAGAAAGAGAGTGACTGTTAATTGTTAAATAGACGTTCGAGAAAGCTAAAAATTAATATACATCCTTTATTATAATCAGAACATTTTTTATTTTCCCCTAGCCAATTTTTAGCTAAATAAATCATCCAATGCAGGAAGCGCTTTAGAGAAATGAGCATACATAATTTATTGGCTCACTTTTTCCATGGTAACAGATGTGCGATTGATGTTTTTGATATATGGGAACAATTAACGGACGCCTACTCGGAGGGTTGGAAATGATGGATTATCGAATTGGCACTCATCTTATTGGCGATCCTTTATTTTCGGACACCGATTGGAGTTCGCTGCCATCAGATTTTAACGTTGATTAATCTCATGAAAAGAACGTTGAACCCGGAAATCCTAAACAAAAGATTCATTCCGTTGATTACTCGCTGTTCTACACTCCGCCATTCCTTCCATATCTTGGGAAAACTTTTTTCGGCCCTCGAGTTTCAGAATTGCGTCGGATCGCTGAGTCTTTAATACACTGGCATTCCATCACAAGGAAAAATTTCATTTAAGAAAGCCACAAGTAAAATGAAAAAGCACTGCCTACGAGGACTATTTTTCTCGTGGTTTCGCTAAGAACAATTTCCTCGCTTCTTCTACAGCTTAATCTTGCTTACGCAACCGCTCGTGGGTTAGATTTAATTTAGGCGTTTTAATTAAAACTTCCGATCTCAATGGGGAGCTTTAATTTACGAAAAGGGAAAGGTCACAGTCTTAAGTTTAGTCCACTCAGTTTTTGCGATTATTACAATTACTATTTTTCCATCTTTCATTCATTTTTGTAGCCAAAAATGTAAATGTTTTAGGCCTCACAATGATCACTGAACTGTTAAATTTCGAATAAAACCATTTATGTTAGCAACAGAAATAGACAAAATAAATGACTTATAGGTAATTTTTTTATATAAGAGAGAACGATTTCGTTTAGTCTAGGTTGAAAATCATTAATAAAAGATATTTAAAGAGTGAATACTATTTCCAGCGTTTCAAAAACCTAAGGTAAATTGTATATAAGTTATAGTGGCCCTGCCACCTGGCTAGATCGACTACTTGCCGTCAATATTTTCATAAACAAATTATTATATTCAAAACTCTATATTTACTTTAAACTATTTTTATTGCTCGTTATATAACATGCAATCCACAAGATTGGCGCAATAGTTATTTCCTTTTTTTGTTCGGAATGAAGCTTTCCATTAATTAAACTGAGAATATTTAGTATAATTTAACCAGGCTCATTATAGGTACTTTCGTTATCCTATAACTTGATATTTATTTCAATTATCTTTTCCTGGGAAAGTAGTCACAAATCGTACGCTTTGAGAAGGAGAATTGTACTTGAGCGTTTTTATGATCGATATTGCTTGGAGTAAGCTTGGATGAAGCTTTATTTTAAAATGGCTATAGGTAATTTATAGAAGAGTCATCTTATTGGAAGCTTGTAGGGATATGACATTGTATCCTGATAAGGGCTTAATATTAAAATCAATAATCCATCTCATTTAAAATGGATCATCTGAAAATTGAAAATTTAATCTTGAGAATTCGATATTCAATGAAGATGAGTGAATGGTAAAACGTTTTATGAAAACTAAATGCTTTATAAATTTATAAAAATGAAAATAAAATCGAGAAAAAATTTTCAATTGATATATTAGAAATATTACTACAAATACGAGTAGTTTTGTGATAATACTATATTATATTATAGCCTTTAACTTAGTTATTGATAGAAAGATATAAGATATTCGTACAACATCTTATGTAAACTGGTTACAGTAAAAATATTGATCGTCTTTTATATAAAAATTCACCAATAGAAACGTAGTTTCCACTATAATTACTAAATTTCAGCGAAAGGATCCTTGTGTAGCAATTTCGCAAAATTCAACTTTAACTTTTCCATTCCAAATTGAATTGGAATGAGATTCTTTCACCGTTAAACCATTATCCCCATGAAAACGGCTTTATGGATGAAGGTAAAGGTTTTCTCGATTCTTACTCGGCAACTATTCATAAAAAGAATAAATTCTTCTGCAAAAGGAAATGTCACACTAATGTCAACTAATTCTTCAACCTTGCGTAGGAGATGAAAACGAGAACATTTTTGCCGATTAGGGTAGCGTTTTTCACTGGGTAAAGAACGAACAATGGCAGGTAAACCTCTTACAACGCCCAAGTGGCTTTCATCAGAGAGATTAACTCGACTGGGTAGGACACCGCGTTTTAGAATTCTCTTCTCATTGACCTCATTCTTTCCATAGGAACTTTATTATTTTATCGCCATTCAGACCTTGGTTGCCTCTTTTTACTCACTTCACACTTTCAAATCTGTTAACACCAGAAAAGTATTACGTCAAACCAGATAATTTTTCCTCCAGTTTTGCTCAGTCATGCAAAAATTGTCGGATCCAATCCAATGACAGTTATAAAAGTGGGTCAGAAATGAATGCTTCATGATTAACGTTTCGCTCTTCACTGAAGATCGAATTAAAAAATAAGAAATTGTGGAATGTTTTTCACCCTTTATCCCTTTTTCCTTAATTACAATTTAGTGTTGTATTTTATTGTGGTTAACTGAAAATTATTGTTATGTATATATTGATGTTTCATTTAAATTTAAATATGAAAAATAATGGCTCTAAAAGGGTTGAATGAGGCGAGGAAACATTTTCAAAGAAATGAAAGTACAAGCAACAAATGTTATTTAATGATTTACTATATTTTATTAAATTATCCTTTCATTTCAACAGTTTCAAAAAATCCTATCCAATTTGCAAATTCCGTGTTAATTATAGCATATATAATATATAATTTCCTTATAAAATCAACTTTTGAGATAAAATTTTACATAAGAAATTATTTCAATCTCAAAAGCTTGGTATCTAAAAATACAGCTAATAATTGAATTTCGACGCAAAATTTCTTTTTTAATGAATATTATTATCAGGTGAACATTATTATGTGGCACTACAATTAGGAAAGAAGGATTAAAATATATATATCAATTTGAAGGCTCAGAACGTATCATAAAATATTAAATATATGAATCTTATTTCTGTATATTATTTTCAAAAGCAGATACTTAAGTATAATAGTATATACTTAATAAGTATAATATAAGAATCCAGACTGTTCTTTACGAAACACAAATGCCTCTTCATCTGAACTTAAAAGTTCTTTGAAAAGTAATAACTGAATTATGTGAATATGAGAGTTGAATTAATGCAATACAAAAACCTTAATAAATACTTTATGAAGTTAAACCATCATTATTGATGTTTACTATTATATATCACATACGATTTTTTAGAAACTTTGATCAAGTTAAAGTTGCAACATTTGTACGAGCTTACAATTTTGGAATTTTACATCGTAGCATGAGATGAACCTGCTTTTAGGTAACTTGAGGAAAGCAAAGCGAAACATCTTAAATTTCAAAAATATAAAAAAAAACATTATTGTTGATATTTCTTGCCCTTAAAGTTCAAAAGTCTTTGCAAACGTTTTATTTTCCCTTGCGGAATCGATCCATCACAGGTGCTCCACCTAAACTGGAATTTTGATCAAAATCTTCAAAACTTTCCCATAGATTCGCTTATTTTTTTATCTTCTCGTAAGTTATCGCCTCACAAGTTTCCGGCTCCCATCATTTTAAACTTGGTTCCATCTCCACCGTAAAACTTTGAAGGTGTTGTAGATTTTTTCCCCAAGGTAACATCTGTTCAACTTTATAGATGCATTTGCTTCCCCAACTTCGTATCTTTCTGTCTCTCTTATATCAGATCCATAGTGGGAAGAATTCAGCCTTTTATGCTAATATGTTTTCTGCTGCTTTAGAGCTCAAAAAGGAACAATCCCTTGCTTTTTAAAGCAGTGCGAAAAACACCCATTTGAATTGACTTCGAAATATGATGTGCGCGAGTAATTCATACAGGATCTCTGCTGCATTATTTCCACAATCGGTATTTAATCTGAAACCTTTCTTTAAAAGGAGTTCGACATTTTATTTGATAATTTGTAAAAGCGTAGGTTAAAAATTTGAAATCCTGATGAGGATTCACTTCTTATAAAATTCAAAGACTCATATTCAGTTTCATGTAATGGTTCACATTAAAGGAATAATAATAATTTTTGTAAGAGTAAGGAAAAGTAGGACACATTTGTATAAAAATATTATTATATTCTATTCGTTTTTAAGAGAAAATCGAAAATGCATTGATATTCGTTCATAATTTTTATCCATGGTAACCTTATAGTATTATTAAATGAATATCGTAACTCTTAACAACCCTTTTTATTCTACTGATTTTTACTTTAGTTCAGACGTAGCCATAAAAAATGCGTGAATTCTCAATAATCTTTATTAATATTCGATCTTAAGTAGATTGAATATAACGGGGTATGTGGTATAAACGATGTTAAATTATGGTGTGAAATAGGCGTTTACCTGAAAACTCTTATTTTTTAAGCTGCGACTTTTTTGCACTCATAAAATCATTATTTCATTAATTCACTTTCGTAAGAGTCGTTTTAAACTATAATATCAAACATTTTTGTGACATAATTTAAGATGAAGGAGGAGACTTACTTATTACAATCTTGTATAAAAATTAAGTTTTCTCTAAAATTATGAATTGTATTATTTAATAACTTTTATGGATTCTTGATGACCTAAAAATCTAAACAAGTAAGAAAATGTAAAAATTCCTTCCTGATATAAAAATGGTACTTGCTCTGTGAACCAAGAATATCCACTGCCCACACACCACAAACTTCATCCTCATAAACGATGTTTCCAAGAGATCGTCTCGGAAGACGCAATCCTTCTTTAAAGGGAACGACATTACGACCCGCAACTAGAATCAATAAACTCGGAGAGAGGAAAGAATAATCTCAATAAATTACAAGGGAAAAGGTTACGGGAGTTTTGAGAGATAAAAAGGAACAAAATAACGCTCGTGAGACCAAAGGCCTTTAATTAGGGAGGTAATTAAGCGTGTGGGGTATAGAAGGCAACGTGATATATATATTGGGTTTTAACGACGAGAAAAGAATAAAAGATAAGGCAGGATGAGCGTAAAATGAAAATAAGGATATGAGGGAAGGGCTTTTGTTTGGAGATAAACAAGGAATATAAAAAGGGATATAAACGTGAGTTACATTCTGTACGGATGCTCTGTGAGGGCGGTAAAAGGATAAGATTGAACCGCCGTGCTTTGTTGTTTGTGGAGGAGATAATTGAAAATCAGAGCTTTAAAGAAGGATGAAAAGGGATGATTAAAACCTTTCCATTACCAACACATTTTGCGGTGGCGTTGGGGAAGAAAAGAAAAATATACAGCCGCGTGGGGGCGTTTCAGAGGCTACGTAATATTCCGCTTTTTCTTTTACGAACACTCGATTGAATGTCACTGAAAGGAAACTAGCTTTCCAAGAAAAGAGGTGGTTATACTCATTATAAGAAGTTTAGCGTGATCTTCCTCATTGAAAAGCTTACGATGAGGTTCTTTGGGATAATTAGGCGAGGAAAGATAACGTCTCAGAGCCTTTATATAGTAAGAGCTTTAGGATATCTTTCCTCACCCATACGTTTGTTTTCTTTTGTCTTTTAATTTTACGCGTCTTCGACGAAAGGAACAAAAATCTTTAGGCGCCCTCTTCGTTCTGCGGAACATTATTCTTATTGAATCAACTCGTTTTATTTTGATATCCTCACGAAGTCTTTTATAAATTCATCTTTAATCACTAATTGTAAGAACCAGGCTCTTTTCATTGACGAAGTTCGTGCGTATTTTTTCCCTATAAGAGTGCTTTTGTATCTTATGCTTTGTTCGAGGAAAGGTTTCATGGTTTAGTGCTTAAAAAGTATTACTATTAAGAGAAGTATTATTTATCTTACGCTCTTTGTGTGTTGCATTCGAGATTCAAATGAGAGCTAAATTTACACCATAAAGGATTTAGTTTGGCTAAAAATCATTGAAATTCTTATTCAAATTCTTAATAACAGAGAAAGAATGAATACAAGATGAACACAAGATGCAATCGTACGGAAGAGCATTCAACTAAGAAAATAATATTTCAGTATCTTTTCGTTTAAATGCGAATGGAAAAATTTCTATTCGTGTGATTAAGTTTGGATACAACGAGCTGTACATATATGATTTTCAAATTGTTTACTTTTACAATCATTGTCTTTGAAAATTAGCTCATAAGATAGGTGTCTATCTAAAATTTAATTCTCATCAAACTAATATGTTTTATATTAACATTGACATTGGGGTATAGTTATGAATCGTTGTGAATAGTTACGAATTTCAATAGATTGAAACTGCACGGAACCCGAATGGGCTTGAATTTATTTCGAACTTTCAAAATATATTTTCCGATTCCGCATAACATTGATTTCGTGCGAAAAGTTTTGCTGTTCCTTCCTTTATACAGCCACTTCAATATTTTATTCAATTCTGAATCGACTTTTTTGCAAAGGTTTGCATTTAAAATGTCTTTCGTGTTTGACTGATCGAGAGAGATTCAGGCCGTCGTGCGTATATTTTTTTACGTTCTGAATATTTTCCAAACTTGGTCTTGTTCTCTGCAATATGTCTGTTGCGAACGTTTCCAAAACTAGAGCTTGAAAATCTATGATATTTTTCTCGAACGTTTTGGAATGTCATTGGCTTGTTTCGCTCTGGAAATGTTTTAGCTGAGAATACTCAGAAATTCAAATTCAGACTGAAGAATTGAAGGCTCTCGTTGTTTTTAATCACTGTTCTGAATTTCATTTCCGAAGCAAATGACTCTCCTGTATCTCAAAGTAATCTGCGAATCACATTAAGGCTGAAAATAGAAAACAATATCGTCTCCAATAACGACTGAAAGAGTATTTCAGATTAAAAATTAATGTGACATTTGGATACATCGGATGGATATTAATGGAGTGCTATAAAATCATAGGCATATGGTAGTCGGCACTCGAAAATTATTCCTCCAATTTCCTAAAATATCGATTTGAATCTAAAATTTCGTATGAAATAATAATAATATTCCAAATTGCTAACTCTCGTGTCGCTATCTTTCACTTCTGTTTAACGCTTCTATTGGTGATACAATTTTATGTTAAAGTAAAAATTTAAACTTATCCTAGCCCTGTAAATTATCCTATATTGTTGAAGTAAAAGAGACAGAAATATGGAAAATCATTAAAATGTATCCATTCAATATAATTCTCCTCTAAAGCTGTTAAATGGTAAGACGCATTAAGCACCCACAGACAATAGTACAAGATTTAAGCGTATTACTCTATGGATTAGAGTAGCAACGATGGATTAGCACTCAACATGCATCATCTCAGATGCGCTTCCATACTCCATCAGCAGTTCTCGTACGTGACAGTGCTTACTTAACACACGTCATCTGATGTAGTCTACTGCTGCTAACCAACTGACCACTAACAGTATATTGTATCCAATGAAATGAAACATGAGGTCGAGCCAATTGTGAAATTGGACGTTGGAATTATTTTTAATCCTTAAAGTGTTCGCTGTTAATCCCTTTTACTCTTTCTTACCCTTATTTTCATAACTATTGTGCTCTATATTTTCTATAATATACTTGTTTATTTCTAAAATTATTATTTATTATTGATTTTTTCCTAATAAAACAACTTTTAGTTAGGAATTTACCTCTTTTATGACTTTTAAAGTCAATCATAGATAAGAGGATGAAAAAAATAGACCTAAAGACTGATCTTGGAAAATATGAAGTTCACATTTAACGGCTGAGAAGTACTGAGTCGTAAAGATTCCAGACTTTACGTATAGAATATTTGCATCGATCGAAATAGATATTTATTGATCAATATTGACAGGAACGACACCTACATATATTTACTACTATTATCTCATCACGATTGTATTATATTATATCCTTAATGGCATTTTTTAAGGAACAATATCGTACAAATACTGAAATATTAAACTCAAACGCTTCTTGATTCTATTTTGTTGTCGATTAATGTTAGCACGCATTGATTATATCTTTCACTCTAATGATAACCTTTAGGTTGAATAAAATTTACATAATTAGCTGACGTTGTCATTTAAGAATATCCATAGTGAAAATAAACTTGCAAATTTTTAAGAGAGTACTGATTTTCTATGATAATTTCTATTCCTATTTAAATTTTTATGATTAGCCTCTTCTATATCAATTAAGAGGAAATATTATTAGTTAAATTACGTAAAAAGATACAAAAGAAACGCAGAATGAATTTGTGGAAAAGAATTTAGTTTTATGTGAATCTGAACGGATTTTGTCGATCATAGAAATGTATGTGATATTCTCTGTGATGTCTTTAGTCGATATGTTGGCTAACCCAGGGTTTTCTTTTGATTGCAGGCTACTTCTGGCACATCACGGACATTCACTACGATGTCAACTACACCGTGGACGGAGATAGTCGCCGGAGTAAGTGAACAAGCAATTCCTGTCCCCTCTATTAGAGAATACGTCGAAGATCTATTGGTGGCAGTGATTAGGCGGGGAGAGTAGGAAACCGAATGGGATTATGGGAAGGGGATGTTATGCGGAGTAGATAAGCCACTATCGATCAAGTTGGCACTGGTATCGGGGGCCCTTGATGGATGTGGGCCGGAAGTATTAAGAGTTCGGAGAAGGAGAAACACATTGTAGATGGCCCTACGATGGTGTTCGCAGAGGATGTTTTTCAAGTCCCGAGAGGAAAAAAGCGGGAAACATGGGGGAGCGTTAATACTCTTCTGCTTCAGATTTACCGCCTCTGTGTCCGCTTGTCAAGAGTCGGCCGATGCAGATGTTTGGATATCCCACTTTTGCACCTCTCGATGTCCGATCCTGTTGCTTCGTGAATTTATTCGTTTTGTGTCTCACTCGAGGTGGCATATGAGTCTCTGTGTGTCCAAAGGGTCTTCTGCCTTTATTCCCAGTTTCAGAGATGATAATTATTCCCTTGTGAATTTTCATTCGTACCGTTGTTTCGACCTTAAGTTTCCTTTTCTTTTTTTCGTTGCGTCGGTCGACGTTTATCTCGCCATCTGTGGATTCATTTATTTTAGAATTCTCTTGTGAAAAATATATTCGTAATGTGTATGTTTGTACGTTATCTCAAATCAATTTCGTTATCAATAATAAAAAATTATTTAGGTTTTGATGATATTACCAGATTCCGCTCATCAAAATGATAATAGCTGAATAATATGTATTCTTGTGTAATAACTATTTCCGATGAAAAATAATGTACTGTTTATTGCAATTACTTACGACTAAAAACTTCATTTTTTGTTTATCGTTGAATGTATGAGTTGGTATATCCAAACATTTGATCACCCATAATCTCTATTCGGTAAAGTTTATTATAACTCATTTATTATATTTCCGATAAAAATCTTATCGTTTCCTAACGTATCATCCAAATGCAGCGCACTATTTTTCAGAAAAAGTGCTGTTATTTATCCTAAAATAATATGGACAATTTTACTAAATATTAATCAAAAAACATTTAATAATATGACAAAATTATGATGTGGATGTAAAGTAACGAGTTACTTGCTTAAAAGCATTTTAGAAACAGGACAAAGCTCGTGGGCGTAGTTGTAAAAGTTCTATAACACAACCAGCAAATGACGTGATGATCTACGTCGTTATGGATATCCTAGAATCACGTGGTTCATTAAAGATTTGAAATATCCCAAACCCACGCAAACTCAGTTATATTCCAAAATAACACCGATTTAGACTTTTCAACAACAGATTCGCTTTAGTTTCGGCGCAGAAATGAATTCGAAACTCCAGGTGTTGCTCTCTTCGCTAATTAGTCTCAGGAGAAGGACTTCAAAATGGATTATTTCCCCTCCATTTGAGGTGTTTAAATAATTCACGGCTTTTATAATTTCGGGAACATTCCGCTCCAATCTCTCATCTGACGAATGCGTTATTAAATTACGCATCCTAAATAAACACGGAGGCCTTTTAGCGCATCCCATTAGAGGCTGCCAAAATTACAGCGTTTGATTCATCCTCACAGTGTGCTGGAGGCAGGAGCTGGGGCCCGGGGGCGGCTCGAGGAGGCCCGCCGGTCGCTTTGGGGACCACAGCTGCGACTCGCCGTGGGGACTGGTCGAGTCAGCAGCCAGAGCCATGAAAAGTAAACACGGTGACAACATAGAGTTCGTCCTGTGGACTGGGTGAGTGTTCATTTCAAAGGAAGGGTAATTCGAGAATTCATTCCCGACCAGCTGCGGACGTTGTGCATAAAAATGAGCGAATACTTTGGCGTGGAATTACGATGGGTCAACTTTTCCCGCTGCAATAAAGTAGCTCGCAGTTTATGTGATGCAGCCACCATAGAGTCAAGTAATAGTGTATTAAAATAGATTAGCCACTTCTCTACGCGGTATTCAGAGCGCGAAATTACACGGTTAAACCACAATTATGATGCCGAATGATGATTGTATATAGTATGATATACATTCTTGTTTACTTAGGCTTTACTAAATGCTACTTTCGGTGCAAAAATATTGAGTTTTGTTTTTCATTCCATTTAATAGTTTTTCTTTGAATTAATCTAATAACATTCTTTAAAATGTTTGTCATCAAAGTCAATAGCTAAAAATAATCGTGCTGCAATAATATCAAATGTTTATTTCATTTCTTTAAAATTAAAAAATCAGTTTATCTTTACTATCATGATGCTTCACGAACTCTAGTCCTCTTTTATGTAATTTTATGCTATGATATATGTTTGTTAGTAGTTAATAATTCGAACTTTTTAATAATTCTTTTTTCACTATGGAACAGTGATTGGAACATAAGAAGTAAATGAGTAGAGATAACTTTGTTTTTTATAATCTTTAGTCGTATTTACAATTTATAATCTACTCTAGTAGTATATGTATGTAAATTCATGAATATTTATAAAAACCTTAAGGGATAAAATTTATTCTGTTAAATTGCATGGAAAAAAGTTCTTTCGGAAAATCTCTGAAAGTAATAATACTTTAAAACTTATAATGATATTTTATATATTCCTCTCTTATTCTCCCACAACTTTTCAAAATACTTTCCCCGTTAATCACTAACTCTTTGCATATTTATAAGCCTTCAACCCTCGAGTAAGTTGGTCTATTCTATATTCTTTTTATGAAACTCTGCACTTCCTTAAAATCTCAAAATCTCTCTTAAAATATTCCTCTTACGAAACTTTGAATGCAGTGAAACTCAGGGAGCTCAAGAAAAGGTTAACCTTTCGAAGAAATATGGGTAATATATTAACAATAGAGTTGTTGCTAAGGAACAGAAGCAAAGATTTGACTCAAACATACAATAGGAAAACCCTTCATAAATTATAAAAAAATACTATGATAAGGTTTTTTTACCATCTTTGACTGCAATTTGCCTCTGTAATTACTTTATTCAAATTTCTATCCTTTGAACAAAGCAAGTAATATTGTAAAATGTGTTTCTTCATTATTCCTCCTTTTTTAATTTCTCTGAGAAATATATTTTGAAAGTATTCGCTTATTTTTCTCATATATCTTAGTACGTTTATTGCCTCTGTATCAGAATGACCAATTTTTAATAACATCCCCTTACGAAAAAATTTGGAAAGCCATTTACAAAGATTTGTATCCCTTATGTCAAAACCAATTAATCAGAAGTCTGATTGGTACATACGGATCTGAATAATTCTCTTTATGGCATAAAAGCCAGTGTCGATAAATTCCGGCCGAGAATTAAATTGAATTATTGCTGAAAACCGATGTTTTTTTCTTGGAAGCGATTAGCGTGGAACGAGCGAACAGCACTTCGATATTAAATGGGAGATGCGAATAAAGGGGCACTTCAAAGGGAAACGAGGGAAATAAATACAAATAAATTGAACGTTTTTGATGGTATTATTTCAAAAATTGCGATTTGATTCACTCTTAATCCTTCCTTCATCCTAAAGTTTTCCTTACATGTTTTCACGATTAGATTGTATTTTTGGAACTTTCTAATAGGAAATGGTTTTCTAGGAAAATTTATTTACTGACTATAGGATCTTTTTGTATAAATTTATACCTTCTATTTAATCCGGAAATATTGACTTTTTTAAAAGTATATTACGAAAGACGTATTCGTATCTAATTTGAGATGGAATAGTTTTAGTTATCTTAGAAATTATAGTCTGTATATTGGTTATGAATTTTAATTTTTTATTAAAATTTTTATTTCTGTCAACATTTTATTTATGGTATCAATTTTTTTTAGAGATATTTGAATTGGGTTAAAATTAAATTGGAAATCACCCATCAGACGGTTATTGAGAATGTAAAGTTTTCCCAGAACGAATTATTGTAAATTAAAACAAAATTTGAAAAAAACGTCATAAATCATCGTTCACATTCTCTATAAGTACATTCATACATTTTGAATATTATATTCTGTAATCAATTACTTAAGTTTTAAAAATTCCCACCCTTATATCAACTTGAAATTCCCACCTTTCGTATTCTCTTCCTTTAATAACTTGCCTCCGCCATAAATTACTCTCCTCTAGCATTTTGAAATTG
Source organism: Pantala flavescens (assembly GCA_020796165.1). Lineage (NCBI taxonomy): Eukaryota > Metazoa > Arthropoda > Insecta > Odonata > Libellulidae > Pantala > Pantala flavescens. Next base: position 49,474,966 of record CM036881.1, on the reverse strand, counting down.
GCTCCTCCCATTTCCTTTACCATCGCATAATTACTTCAATCAGAACCCTCTCTTCTCCTTACATGTCAGCCTCAGAGAGAACAAAGATTAATTTAGAGGAAAGATTTTTGTTGCTTTTTTCATGATTGTAAAAAAATTAATTAAAAAATGGGCACATAAAATGTGAATTATTATCCCAATAAAAATGCTATATGAAACCAATATAAAAGTAGTGATATAAGACAGAAATTTGTAATTTTTCAATGATTAAATAATAAGGAAAAAAATTGTGGTTTGTTCGTTATTATGGAGTTACTCATTCCCTCTTTGAAGAGGAGATGAACAAATCTCATAGACCTTTTGAAGACATAATTTATCACGCTGGACTGGTCTACTTTTAAAGAAATGCGTTTGATACGGGTTTGGCGTACGCGTAGGTTTGCGTACATCGTAGGTGTACAACTTCCCCTTTCTTTTCCAAATGGAACTTTCCCCTTCGCAGACAGGTGCCACGATATTTCAACCGCACTATACTGCCGCTCGAAGCCCCGCTTGACCACCTACGTTCCCACCGAACGTAATTCCGCCGAGATTCACTTTGATGCCACTTCCCTTCTTCATTGTTCCAAAAGCCCGTATTTCATTCCAACATTCCAAATCTCTTTCCAATTTCACTCATCTTCAGCTGGAATATGAGGAGTCAACGTCAAATGACTGTTATCAAATTATTTAGGCCCATCTAAGAGGGGAACTGCGGCCTCATTTGAGAGGGGTCCATCGACTAATTGAATTTTTGGCCTTTATTATCCCAAACCACTCTCTCTATCCAATCGTTCTTCGCTCACCTCATTCTCTTAATTGCTCGGGGAGAGCATCGAATCCTTTCACTTTGATAAATTTCCACTCAGAGTAGTTCCCGATTAGGATCGACGACGTACTTTATGAGGAATTTGTTTGTACTTCCGCGGATTGATCTTCTGCCTTCTTGTTTGACTTTCCAAAGATTTTAGAACGGAATTTTGCCCGCCGATGATTGACTCGGAAATTTTGTGGAGAGCTCACGGATCTGGACTAATTAAAAAGGGAATAAAATTCTTTTCGGTTCGAGATTCAGGATTTTTATTTACTCTCAGTAAGGAGCAAATTATACCTTCCGTATGATCATTTAAATCTGAGATTTGGGATTTTAATTACGAGAGGTAGAGAAATAGTGGTTTAGGGGTCACAATGTCCTTGTGTAAATCGCCTTGCTTACATTTATTTTTAGGAAAAGCTTATTTTCTTCCTAAAAATTTAATTAATGCAGCTGATTATTAAGATTTTTATATAGCAATTCACGGATTAAAATTTTGACCATTGGACTCAACCAGAGTTACCTTAATCTACCTTAGTTATTTAATTGAAATAGATTCTATTGTCGGATTTCCCTTTGATTTGCTTCGTGATTATTTCTTTTAAATACATTTATTTCTATCATGAGTCTAACTGATTTTCCTACTCTTGATTTAAGTGTAATTTTCATCATTGATTGTGCATACCTCTACAAGGAAAGAATTGAGGACAAGTGTCCTACGATCTTTCATATACATTCAAAAAAATAGATAGATAAATTGTTAATATTTAATGTTAACTCATACTCATGATTGAGTCGATGGAATTTATTTCATATCATAATTCTTATATTAAAAATTGAAATAATATATTAGGATGTTATAAATTCTAAATTGATAAGATTGACTATTACATTATCATATCAAAGTGGTCGATGTGAACACAGTCAGTATTTTAGAATATAATATTGTCCCTGCTAAGTGCTTTATTCATAGTGTGTAACATTTAATTACTCAAAGATCTCACATAGATTAAACGGTTTGAAACGAACGATTCGAATATATTTCTAACTTTAAGAGATACTTAATTTTTGGAAGGAAGAATCTAAAATTTTTCTATGAATGATAAGAAAATATAATAAACTTTTAAGGGTTAGGACGAAATTCGATTTACTATGTTTAATCCAACAAACACTCTCCAGATGATTACTAGGTTTTCACTCCTGGAAATAAAAGAAAATCCCTTCAACACTTTATAGAGGGCGGGGCTCTCTCGAATCTCATTTTTCTCCTACGGAGCCATAAAAGAGAGTTTCCATGCGATGAGTTTCTATGATTAAATCCTTCATTAAACTTTAATGATCCTTTTTCATCATCTCAAGCTTTTGATTTCTTTAATATAGTAACGCTTAAATTGAAAGGTCTGGGATTATTCTTAGAATTGCGTAATAGAAAAGGTAATCGGAATATTACTCGAAACTAAATATGAACTAGGTATGAGTAAATAATTTGGATCAAATTATTATATATCGATTTTAAGGAAGAATTTAAAATTGAAAAGATAACAAATAAATAACCTTCTACTCGAGTAGAATTCAAATTCAATACATATGCCCAATTGGGTATGAATATGAGAGGCTATAAAAGCATGATTTGTAATTAAATTGAAATTATACGTACTGTGAATCTCTCATGCGGAAGAGAAAAATCGATTCGTTAAGAGCTAAAAATGCATTAAAAACATCGAGCATCCAATGGATCCCAATTCCTGTTTGACATTCCTTTGCCGCGGCGAATTTCCCATTTGTCCCAAACAATACACTTTTAGCGCTGAAATGTGAAAAATGCGATTTCCGCTTGAACGCTGTTAATACGATTCCCATATTTATATAAATAAGTCATAAAGTTCCCTTTTCGTTTTTTTTATTTTACAGAGATGACATCGCTCACGTCAACGACGAGCATTTGAGTACCGACAAAGTGTTGATGGTGATGCAGAACCTCACTGATCTCCTCCGCCTCACATTCCCATCTCAGTTCGTGTTTCCTGTTCTCGGAAACCACGACTTCTATCCCCAGAATCAACTTCCTCCGAGGCGACATCCCATCTATAAGAAAGTGGCGGATATGTGGCGTCATTGGCTGCCCACCGAAGCCATCGACTCCTTTGAAAAAGGTAAGAGATGTAAACATGTTTACTTTGCCGTCAAAGCGGGTCAATTTTAGATCTCATGGGCGTTATGAAATTTGAATCATCGTCGATATGGAAACCCACGATGTATTTATATTCTCTATACAACATTATTGAAAGGATATACAGAACGAGTATGTATTAGTTACAGTAACATAACTGGGGCATAAATTTTAAAGTATTTTAGTTGGTATTTCCCAGGTTTCATTGCTATATTCAGACATTAATTGGGAGTAATTATATTAGTCAATGGTGAGAAAATTGGAGATAAAATAGTATCAATTGTTTGTGACTATACTTGTTGTTCAGTCATCTCGTCCCAGTATGTTAAATATCAACTCGTAATGAGTATTTCCGATTTATCCATCCTCACTTTCTATTAAATTTCTTTTTAATTCTAAAAATAATTTTCCATCATCCATTTCCAAATTTTCAATTTAATGTTTTTAATTCTTAATTTAAAAGTTTAATAATTTTCGAACGATAACAGTTCGAGAGATAAATTTCTCAATTTCCCGCAAAGGAATTGACACCGATTTATTTTCATTACCATATTAATCATACCGACAATCGGAATCTTGTACGTAATCAATTTTATGATCGCCATAACGTGCGGCTGGCTGTATCCACGCATTCGAGAATCGATTCCTCGCAACGAGTAATCATCTCCTGAACAAGTGCATTCTGTAGGTGAACCTCCTTTCACAGGACTTTCGCTTTAAAAAAGAAAATCCTCTCGAAATTCTAATTACGGAGGCTCTCTCATTACATCTGCGGCAATTAATACGTTTCGCCAACACTCGGCTTTGAGTCGGACGATTTGTTCTTCAAATACTAACGGAATTCCAATTAAAAAGGCCACACAACTATTCCCTTCTCCACTTCATTCTTTCCCTCTTAAATTCCTTCACCTTTATCCCTCAGCTCAGGAGTTGCTTATAATTTACTCTGCTATTTCCCTGGATTTTAGAATGGTAATTCCGCGAGCTTCTTCGTGATGTTCTCTTTCTTGTCTGCTTTTATTCTGAACGTCTCATTCCAGCACTCCCGAAATCGCTTTCATTTATTCGTTCAAAATTAGCTTTTTATTTCTGATCATAAACAGTTTTTCCTTCCGAATTTCATTGACCACGTTTTTATAAATTCATTTGAAAAATATCATTATTCATCTTGAATCACAATTCGTTTTTATTAATTGACCAATTAACCCTCGAACATACAACTATCAAAGAGTTTCTAAATTTTTTATACTATCGATGTTTTTAACTTAAAAAATACATAATTTTTGAGTTCACTTTATTTCCGATAATTTTTCTTATACGCTCCTTAATTATCAGACATTTAAATGTATTGAATTATATTAAACCATCTATTATTATCTCCGTTTAATTTTCTACTACACCTATGATTTTCCATTTGTGTTCTCCTTTCACGTCTAGCTCCAAGTAAAGACCCTAATCCACCAAAATAGAATTTACAATCTAAATATATAAATAAAGGTTTGATATAATGTCGATAAGTTTTTCGTTCTTACATTTTACATTACTTTTTAAATTTTAAAAAATTTATTTTTTGTTTTTTTATTCGAAATATTTCGGATTTTTAAAGTTTTTCTCTTTTTACCATTAAGAACTTCAATAAACCTTATTTTCATTAAAGTTATTCGTCCTAAAGACTTTCGAAAACAATGAAATTAGCGATCGTAACTTCCATTTGCAAGTAGTTCTAGTAACTTATAAAATAATTCACAATTTTTACGCAATCAAAGTTTCCTTTGTCCATAAAAACGCTTAGGGAAAATCCGATGAAAAACTCAAAATTTTCGCCATCAGAAAGCAGATTTCCTCTCTTCTATCATCAATTTACTTCTCCAAATACAAGACAGAAAATAATTACTTATCCCCATCCAATTCCATCCTGATCCAACCTCTCCGTAATCACGTGTTTTACCACTCGGATTGTTCCTCGATAGCGATCCGGAATCTCCCATGAATCCCTTTTCCAAATAGAAAAAGGGAATCCCTTTTATCGCCCAAAGTAATTAATCAACTCGTCTCTAATCAACCGATCTTCCGCAGGCGGTTACTACACCATAGAGCAGAAGGGCAGCAGACTGCGTCTCGTGGCACTCAACACCAATCTCTACTACAAAGCCAACCATCAGACGTCGAGGGCTCACATGCCCGGGTGGAGGGGGGACCGGAGGGGGGGAAGTTGGGCTTCGGTGGAGGAGGCCGTCGAAGACCCGGAGGAGGATGAGGACCCTGCCGGACAGTGGCGATGGCTCGAAGGGGTGCTGGAGAAGTCCATGCGGAACAGGGAAACGGTAGGTGAAATGATTTTGATGGGATATCAACGGAGGATATTGTGTTAAATGAACCCGAAAGAAAAAGGTGGTAGTGCAGGATTAATGGACAGCAGAAGGAATGGCGGATGTCTATTTCTATTATAAAGATTGGATTGTATCTGCAATTTTGGGGGCTGTAAGATACCAATACACGCAAACATGCAGTAAATCAAAAAAGAGAAAATACTTCAAAAGACTATTTCTTAGAAATTTTGAAGAAAATATTTTAAGAATATTTCTTTTTTAATTTTTAATATTTCTTAGTGAGGGCTTTAAGAGTGATTCAGCAATTTTTTTCTCTCTTTATTTCTCTATAAATAAACATTTGTTACGTTCTAGTAGGTTATTCATCTATTCGTAATTTTAAAACCGTGACTATCTTTCTTTAAGAATTCCGAATGCTCGATTGATTTTTGTATCCTTCTCAAACATAAATACCCACGATGACATTGTTAATGCAATCTATACGATTTAATAATCTCTTTCTCTAATATTTCTCCGTATTATTTTGCCAAATGAATTATCTATTTTTCGAAAGGCGTAAGATTTGGTGCTGAAGTAAACTCTGTGAAGACGTGACAGCGTAGATCCAAGCATCATCAAGTATTTCTGCTCTTTTTCTATTAGATAATTGAATAAATATCTATTATTAAACCAGTAATCGATGTTCCTCAATAATATTTGAATACTCAGAGATAAATGTTTATATTTTTTATATTTACTTAACTTGAGCGTTAAAATAATTTAGCATCGATTTTGGAGTGGATTGGATCAATATAGGATGTTTTTGCAAATATTCAAGGTAAGATGATTGGGAAATTCTAGATATTTTTCATCATTTGGTATTACATTTGTTATTTTTAGTCATGCAAATATGATTGACATCAACATAACGACCTTTCGAGCAAATATTTTTATTCCACGGTTGTAACGAAAATTTTCCTTCTCCTTCAGACAATGAATTTAAGAAAATCATCTCAGTCATAAATGATTGTTTTTTGTCCGCATTGTTTCTCTGACTGTATCTGTTCAGAATTTACGTAATCTTGTTCATTAAAACCTCAATTATTTCGTAAGTTTATTTGCAAATCTTTCGCTGCATTGTTCGCAGAGATGATTCCTTTCAAAATCTCATTTCAAAGGAGAAGCGAAATATTACGAAGACGATGTACCCCTCCTTGTTATCGAAGCGACTGTTCTTACCTTGTTATCCGATTTGTTTCTTCTCTAATTGCTTTTCTTTGTAATCCCTCTCAATATCTGATACGACTCCCGCACTAACCCATCCAAGTGGATGATAAATAATGGAGAAGAAGAGTTTTCGAAGATCTGCAGGGGTTATGTTCAGTGCCACTGGTACTTTCTGAACCGAAAATTTCGAAAAAAACCTTTGTATTTATTAGAGCGTAGTCTATTGAAAAGTCTATGGAAGTTATTATTATTCTTAGTGTTTTTCTATATAAAAATTAGAAGAGTATGAAGTTTAAGCAATCCTACAAAGACGCAAGATATCCGATCATTACAATTACAAAGGTAGGAGTGTGTGGTAAAACTTTTAATTCGGAAACATCAAGTGTAAAGAATCAAGATAGAATAAAAGCCTCATTAGTGTATGGATTTGCACTTTAATAGAAGAAGGGGTGAAAAATTTAATGAAATGAGAATGAATTTGGGAAAAACTTGATAAATCGATAAAAAATACGAAAGAAATGATTTTACATGAATTGGAAAGAGTAGTCGGTATTTCGCATCAAACTTAAAATTACACGTATAGGGAATGATATCGAACCTTATTTTAAAATATCAATGAATCATCCTAAACGTTATTGTATAGAATTTAATGCAACCAAGTCAAATAATGATTCATCCTTATTATATGTATGATTAAGAAAAAAATCAATAATAACACATCTCTTGGTTTCAAGGGCTCGATTTTACCCACCCAATGGACGATGACATTGCAACGAAGCGTAATTAACTTGAGTGTGTTTCGAAAAAGTCCAATCGAGAAAAGGGAAAGTCCGGGGGTTTCTCGTGATTAGGGCGCATATCGATTTGGTGTTAAGAAGGCGAAGGATTGGTCCTCCGACGACTGGTAACCGATCGGTCTGCACTCGTTCGGATAAGAAAAAGGCCATAATAGTTATTGATTTCCATTGTGGATTTTGTCCTTCGATGCCACCGAAGGGTGCCATTTGGAATAGAGTGCGGATCGTTGTCTATACTTTATCTTCGGAATTGGACGGAGGGGTTATTGGTCCGGGGGCAGGAAATGAAATTCGGGTGCTGAAAAAAGATGCTGTGCGGGGGATTCAGGTATCGGGAACGGATAAGCTGCCTCGCGAATGTGAAAAGAGAAGATCTGTTGTCAATCTGAATCATCCTGGTCCATTTCTTAGAATCCGTCCGATAATGGGGTGATGACGCGGCCAGATATGCCGAAGTAGGATTCCGTTGGAATTACTTAAATTAATTGGGAATCTTTCGATATTTGGCAGAGTTCCACTTCTGTATATTAGACCAAGAGAGAGTTAAGGTTTATGATTTTGATAATACTACTACTACAAAGCAGTATTTACAGGATTATTAGGATGATCCTATAAGAAATTTTTTCATAATACACTATCAATAATATTGATAAATATTTTAGTAATATTACTTCAATAAATATATTTCCTATTTTGTTTCATAAGATATTAGCCGTGGACGGAAGAAGGCGGGTTATTGCATTATTTGAATTACGTATATGAACTGGAAAATAAATTAATATCATTAATTGTAAAAATCTTATTCTTTCTAATAGGAATAATAATCTTTAACTATATTTCAATCTCTTTTTTATTTTAGTAGAACATGCATATGGTCTCAGATTTGTGATAGTTCCCATTTTAAAATAGTTTTATAAAAGACATTTTACGTAAAGTACGACAATGGGTTTGAATTGTCAGCTCTATCCTATCCATAATACATTGGACAACGTGAAAGATACTAAAGGTTTGGTAGAAATGTGCTTTTTATTATTCATTAGAATTAATTATATTATTTGGCGAAAGAAAAAGTAATCGCTCGTGAAAATATCGTAGCTTCATTAATGAATTACTCTCAAGTATTTTATTTAAAGTAAGTTTCTTTAACTGAATTTCCATCGATGTTTTTTCGAATCTCGTCTAATTTTTCAAAGTGGTTAAGATTTCATGGCCCAATTTCCTTTAGTCGCCAATCAACAAATGGCTCTTAAGCTTTTAATTCTCCTTTTGTTCTATTCTCTGCATTGCGCACGTTCTTTCGTCAGCGAATTAAGCTCTCGAGCGCAAAATCTCAAATATAACTCCCGTTCTAGGTATTTTCCCGGAACAAACATTGAATGTAAAGTTAAACGTATCCGAACTCCTTCTAGGAAAACTTTTCAAGTTCGGTTCCCTTTAAAAGAATTTCTCAATTAATTTTAATAACTCAGAAACTTGATATTTGAAGTTTTGAGACGTTTGTTAAGAGGCTATGTTAAATAACGAAAGAGTAGCTCTATTGTATCGAACTGGTGGCTATACAAACACAAGAAGTATTTTCTAAGGCGTAAAATTACGAAGTTGAATCAGTTTGAAACTTCAGGAATGTACGATAAATGAAGAAATTCGAGCATTTGGAAAAATTTTGTGCATAAAATATCCCAAGTAGAGGGATTACGTCATTGTTCTCAATATAAAGCACTTTTGCACTCGGTCCTTTATTAAACCAGCTGCCAATTCCAACCCTTTTACAGATAAAAAGTCAAACTAAACCAAAAAAACTGCGTTTTTCATGTGAACCCACCCCAACAGATTTCTTGAATATCAATTTCAAAACGAGAAACGCGCAGACCAAAAACACGCAAAAAATCTTTTGACCGAAAATAATTGAGGAAAGGAACAATCGAGAAATAAAAATAGAAAACGCTACCAATAAGTACATAAAGGATGCAATTCTGAAAATAAATACCCTGTAAATTAAGATTTTTTTAATAAAAAATCGAACCAAATAGTTTTATTGATCATTGAAAACTAAAATATATTCTAATTAAAATGATCGAATTGATACAGAAATCGAAGTTGAAATGTCTCAAATAACACATTTAATTTTTCTATATTTACCCTCCCTATAATTTAAGTATATGATTTATTAGAGAACATAAATATTACGAATGCAATCTTTATCCGTCCTATGAAGGACCTCAGTAGAAAAGCATTTTTCATATATACTATTTCACCACCTTGTAACATTTGGCGAAAAATCATACTAAATTTTCAATCCTCTTCTTTGATACGCATCGGAATACCTAAGAAAAATTAAAACAAGAAACTTGAATCATTGGCGGCTATTTCTTGAAAAGAATAAGAGAAATTAACTGTGATAGATACACGTTATATAAGAATTTGATTAAGCGTTCGCCGAGAAAGTAAAGTTTTATTTTCAAATGCATATCCCATTACAAGTTTTACATCTATTCCTCTCAGGAATTAGTGAGTGGTATCTAACCATCCCCTTTACGCGATAAGTAAAAATCCCGCTTATCACTAACGATACACAGTACGAACTCTTAAGCTGTACTATTAAGGCCAAAGTTTTAATGCTAGGCTGTTCTACGTCACTCGATGCAAAATGTTTATCTTTATTCAGCGCAAATCCTGGGCTTAAATTCTGCTTTTACTGAATCTCTTATAGTGTTGTGTCATCAATTTATGGCCTCGATCGATGGGGAAGATTTTCCACTGACATATATCGAAGTTTTTAAGCCGCCATATCAATTATCCGAGGGTAATTTTTGGGGCTTAGTTTGCAGAAAGAAGGGAAAGAAGCTGAAGGCATAGAGAAGCAGAATGTGATTAACTTATGACTTTCTGCTTTTATGTAAAAGAGAGCGTTAACATCAGTTATACGCCGCGTTAGAAGGGAAGCCAGGGGAACCAAATTTAAAAGGATAATGGTCTTCCTATGTAGGGAAATGTTCAAAAATTGTTTGAGGAAAGAATAGGGATTTGTTTTGGAGGAGAGAAATACGACTATCATCTAATCCACTTCGTTAGCGAAGGCTTTTTTCTGAGCCGTTAAAAACAGTCATTTTTGGCATCTCGTTTCATCCTGCAGTATATTCAGCAGAGTGTAGTTGGGCATCCACCATTAGCGATGAAAATGTTGTAGGAGTGAATGAGGTGATTAGAGTGAATGAGGAGTGAGATACTTTGGATGCATTATGGAGAAAAATCATCTTTAAAGAAATCATTGCTCTATTTAATATGCTTTCTCAAATATTATATGATCAATTTTTATGATAGAAATCTCTTCCTAATGATGCCTAGTTACTCTCGATTTTAAATGATTAAAAATAAATAAATCCCTATTGGAAGGCGTGAATTCGAGGAAAGCTATCGTAATATGATAAACTTGGTAAAATTATCAGTAGGTTCACAAAGTTTTTCATTATAAAAGATACGCTATTTGTAAAATTAATTATTGTTATTCCAAAAATCTCTCTATTTTGACTTCATTAGATTTTGATACCATTAAAGGGCGACCTTTACAAAATATCATCTTAAGTATTTTGCGTCAACTCCTTCCTCAATATTCTTAAAAAATATCGTTCACGTTTTCCTTATTTAAGATTTGTGATTGAGTAGAAAAAGTCAAAAGTTTTTAGAATAATGTAACTTACTTTATCATATTTTAGGAAGGGTCTCTAATCAGAACTTTTCGCACGAGATGAATTCGCAAATTATGGAATTTTTGCCCTCCGAGTTTTATCCGCCATTTTAATGGCGGCAGACAATCGTTTTCCGTGCACACGAAGATTCTTACCGATATCCCGATACAGATATCAACCGCTTCGGCACAAAACATGCATATCATTCTCGTTTAAACCTATGTCACGCTCAAGTGCAGCAGGTGACCCGAGCCTCAAAACCAAGCACGGATATCCTTACCGCAAACGTTTTGATTCTAATCGTGTCACGTGACCCTGAGTTTAACAAAGCGCATTGCATTGCTTTTTCTCTTTTAAATATGCATTTCATGTCCCTCGAGATGGCCTGGCTTCCATTCTTCACCAGACCCTATCGTTGATTACGGAGTTGCCTATGCACAAACATGACCCCATTCGAGTCATGCAAAATCCCATTTCTTTTATTTCAAACATGTTCCGTGTTTAGGGTGAGGATTCTGAAATAGGAAGTGTTTTGAGTTCGAATGTATACGGATGAAGATGTTTCTAATTAGTACCTTCTGCCGACCTCATTCTAAGAGTATGCAATTTGGCGTTATCGCCATTTCTGCTAGAATGTCTTAATTCTAGAGTCACGATAGCTTAGCGAATATCAGGAAATTCTTTAGAAAATTTTCAGAGTGAGAAATTCCGTTCTTGACACTGTTTCGTGTTAGTTGTATTCTTCGTCTAGCTTCTAATACATTATTAATATTTTTTGTATGTCTGTGATATCGATCCAGGGGCCCTTTATATTAGAGACGCTACCCATTTGCCCATCAAAAATTTCTTTCCGTTCAACGATACACTTCCCAATAGAATGGGAGCGGGAACATTTTCCTATAACGCGTGTAAGTACGAATGCCGTGTAGAAATACCTAAGATGTTTTCTGGCTGCACTTGTGTGTTTGCGTGTCTAACATCAAAGAGTTTAAGATTATAATTCAATCTGAAAGAAACAATGCATTTGCTAAATCAACTAAAAGAGCATAATAATCCATTTAATTCTCTATCGAAGACTACTTCCTGATATGCAATGGAATCAATTTAAATAAAAGATATGATTGAGTAGTTAATAAAAGATCGTAACGATAGTTTACCTTGTATCCTCCAAGTTCCTAGATATCCGTTCGTGTTATTAAAATAAGTGGTCTCAATTCATTTAAAATTGTTGCATTCTAATACTCATTCCTTTATCATAGTCTTAAATGTACTTACGCCTATTTATAAATACAAATCTCTCATTAATTTTTGGCTGTGGCAGATATTATATTCTACTATGCGTGCATTAAGGGGCTTAAAATTACCTGTTAGCTCATCTAATGTTACAACCATTACGGTGTCAATCAATGATGATATCTGTAATAAACTGAAAATATATATAATACAAAAATAAAACCCGACTTCAGGAGGGTAAATAAATTGCATGAGATTGGCACAATTTAAGATGCTTTCTGTTATTAATGAGGATTTATCATGGAATAAATCTAAAATATTCTGAATTTTTTCAATAAATCTTGATACTATCAATAATAAATCATAAATCCACACATATATCCACTTTTTCTCAGATTTCATAGCAGATTGTTTCTGATTAACATATTCATATCTCCTAGTATTTGTATTTTTTACGTTCAACTATCTTGGAACCTTATCTCCATTTCTTCCTCAGAACTTGTTTCTGAAGCTTATCCAATTATCAGTTCTCGTGTATTGCACAGAATCTTAAGAAAATCGGCCTTTTTTTAAAAAGCCTCTTCAGTCAATTGGGCCGATTCATTTCTGCTCTGACGCCCTTGATTCGCTAAATTCAAAGACTTATATGCAACGACAAGTTTTGACCTTTGACCTTAAAGTAGGTTGAATTCGTGCTCTTGCGGAGCTCACAAATTTTACGTCTGTCTTTGAGGAATTTTACACTTTAGATTCTTTTCTTAGCGCAAAAGACCTCGTGAATTTCTCCTCTTTTTGGATGAAATGCTCCTAAAATTCTAGACTGTTGATTAAATAAATGTGTTTCTTATTTTGTAGTATATCATTAAAAAGTAATAAATATTCATATGTTTTTTCTAAGTGTTACTTTTGTCCGATTATTTCCTTATCCTATATATACTACTATGGTATATCTTTGTTTTCAAGGAAGCTCACTTCTTATACCGCGTAATGTGTCTCTTGCTCTCTCTTTGGCTGATGGCATATAGGTTGAGGACTTAAGCATCATTCTGTTTTTACGGATCCATATCTTCGGATTAATATCCTGTCTCTTCTATCTATGAACTCCTATCCATCCTCTCTATTGAGGTGCATCAGAAAACGGTTAAGGTGAATTTAAGCCTATGAAAAATTCTATCCTCTGCAGATGTTTGTGCTATACCATTTTTCATGACCGAGACGAAAGCTAAACTTTGAAAATGGTCTCCTTAAATTCTTAAAGGAATCCATAGACGTCTTCACAATACGTAGGAAATCCTCAAGTTGCCATAAATCTCTTCTACTTTACTCAGCTCAATCGTCGTGCCGGAAATTCCACGCTGTAAATGCAAACGGTAATACATCAGCAGAGCAAGTTCAAACTTCCCTTTGCATTTTACTTTGCAAGGCTTCCTTCGCAAGAAGAGAATATCATAGAAATATGATTTTAATAATTCTAAAAAATATGTAATGTTCGTGTAAAAATTCGTCTTGTTGATTATTCAGAAACGGTCTCAAAATTCACAAATAGCTTGTTTTTATATCCAGAAGGAGACGATCAAATAAAGTCTGCCTTCAAGTATTTGCAGGAAATTCTATTTATGCACTTAAAGCGAAGGGTTTAGAAGTCATGTATGGAATGAGGAGACGAATTCTTTCCTCGAACTTTACGAGAACTTCATTCCAATGACCTTTACCAAAGTCGTTTTTGCTTTTTAACATCTATACAGATTGAGAGCACGCTATAGCTATCGTTTTATCGAAAAATTCCGGGTGATTTTTTTGTTGAAATAAAAATAGTTTTTAAAGTCGAATTTTTTAATGAAAAAATTCCTAGAAAACCCAGTATTTTAACCATAATTTTTTTTACATAAAAAATTAAAATATTCATCAACATTAACTGTAGCCTTACCAGTGAGGGATCAAATTTAAATTTCTAGTTATGATTGATGTATTTACCGTCTATATTTGAGGTTCGGTAAAAATTATCGACACAAGGGATTTAATTAAGAATTATCTCGTGACGACGATTAGCACGATAACAACAATTTAGGCTAATATTCATTTATTGTGCTCGCGAGATTACATATGCATAAACAGACATGTATATTATTCTTACCTTTCATGTTTGTATTTTCCGAAATTTTATTTTTCTGTGGATTACTTACGTAGATAGAGGAAAAATCTTATTCGAAAGGAAAGGGAGACTATTATTAACGTAACAATTCGAATAAAGAATTGTTGGCCACAAAGGAATTAATCAAAAAGATTGTCTTCCATTGAAATACACATATTGTGACGAAACTTTTGTTCGTGCAGAGACACACGTGTTTTATACCGTATTTTCTCCCCCTAATTGTTAAGCGTGACTGTGTCTCCATTTATTCATTATTCTATTCTCGTTGAAGAGCCGTAATCGAAGGATCCCTCGCTCTTTTTTTACGCCAACACGTTACAGGACCGCAATTTACTTTTTACGGGTTCAACGCCTCTTAACTATTCTTTTCCTCACCTCTGAAGAGAGCGCAGAAGGTGAAGTGCAAGGAGTAAACGTGCTCCGGAGAGAGACGTACCTTTTCCTCGGTGGTCTTTAACTTTTCAGAAGAAATCCCGCGATTCAGGGCAGAAATGTAAAGCGGATAAAATAAACTCAAAGGTTCATCGCTCCATAAATCCAAGAGGTTCTTTTTCTCGCAGTGAGGTTATTTCATCTCCCTCTTCTCAAATATTGAATTCGTTCTCGAGAGATCTCAAGAGAGGAATTTGCTCGCCTTCATCGCATCTTTCGGATAATTAAGCCATTCGCGTGATTGTGACGATTTCTCAAGAAAGAATTGTTAGGATTGTATTCAGCGCTGGAATGTCTGCTTGCTTCGGTTTTCTTTTGGAAGAGGGAATTTTTATCTTTACGTCTCTGAGCACGAAGAGTTGCCAATGCTTCTTTTGAGAAAAGCCTTTCGTTTGAGAAGGAAATTTCGTATGGTCATTGACACCGCGTGCCCTTCGTTAATATTTAAAAGTTCGTTTTTCCTTCTTTGAGATCCGCGCTGGAAATTTTATCGAATCCACCGGGAAAGGTCCTTTAAATAAGTCAACCCTTTTCCGTTAAAACTTCGGACATATTTATTCGATTAACTTCTTCGTGCTGTCTCGTACTTTAGCATGAATATTTCTACGTACTTTATACTTGAGGAATATCTTGACCTCGGAAAATAATACATAAATACGTGATAAAGAGTACTTCCACTAACATATATGTTTTTAAATAGTTAACCAAAGATGATGGAGAAAATAATCTCAGTTATTTTATGTTTTCCCATCGATATTTATTAAGACACAGGTTATAATATAATAATGAAAAGCTCAGTCAAAGAAAAGTGGAGGAAAAAATCATTAAATACATTCCCACAATTAGACACACCTGGTACACAGTTACAAGAATAAATAACACCTGGCTTTTGCAGAAAGATTAAAAACGGCAATTTTGAATTTAAAATTCCTATGATTTGTTGTATAAATTTATCCATTTAATGTCCTGAAGTTTTCTCAGGGAGAATAGTCGGAGTGAATAATTGGCATCACTGATTTACGTCATTTGTGAGCAGCGGAGTGCCTTCGCCACCTGTGTATACTACATTTGATGTGCACCTTAATTCGACTGCATAAAAACGTCTTTTCACGCCCGAATTTGTAGCTAACATCTCTACTCCTTGTATGAAATATACATCATGTTAATGTGCTATTTACTTCATGCTTATTTGTACTCAAAATGGTGTGCATATGAACCGTTGTTATTTGTAGCACCGCATTTGGACTCTTTCATCACTCTAAACGTAACATCTTCATAAGCCGAGTTTATTTATTATACTTCACATAGCGTGAATATAGGGTCTCTTTAGCGAGGAAAAACTTGATAGTTCAATTGTAATTAACCATGAATTAATTTCATAATCATCATAGTCAAATTTATGACTGTAGATTTACGATATATCATTAAGTGTTTATTTCTTCCTCAGGTTTACATAGTAGGCCACGTCCCTCCAGGTGTCGATGAGAGGGTTCCCAATCCAATTGGATCTGGTTCGTTCCAAGATCGCTTCAACCAAAGGTATCTAGATCTTGTGCGCAAGTATTCGCAAGTCATTGTGGGTCAGTTCTTCGGTCACCACCATTCCGACTCCTTCAGGATAATCTACAACGAGAGAGGTACGTATTTTATTATTCACGACCTTCTCAATTAATTACTCAAAGATCAGAGTTGACGATGTACTTGCCACACCTTCGTGTGCATGTCGCGTGCTCTCTTAGCTACGAAATGAATCGGTTATACTAATGAATGTCATTAATTTTAGATAAATTTAAGCTTCTTAAATGGGCTGATAAAAATTATTCTTTCGCAGATCTCTTTTATGTTTTAGCAGCACGTTTTATGGTAACTTTTCTTTTTCATCGAATCTTTGAATCTTTACACATTCTTTTCTCAACCTTAGGATGATTAATAACTTGCCTGTTACGATGACTTTTAATCAAAGGAGAATGAGAAGCGTAAAATTTCGATATCAGTTAGAATCAAGCCCAGATCTATCTTCTTTAAATAAAGTTTTTTAAATAGTCTAAATATCAAACCAGTAAATATTCCGTCATCTATCTTGTAGTTTCATCTCAGGAGTCACACTCTACATCTAGTTACGTAATCTTAGACGTTCAATTTACCTTCAGATGTGAAATCATCACTTGAATTTTCTCATTAATCATTTTTAACGATTATCTTTCCATCGAATGAGTCACGAAGGAACGCCCAACGTAAGTGGACAAGGCCACGCCAAGTGATGGGCGACAATGAGGATCAAAAATTGATATCGATAAATTCGCTCGGCAAATGAAATGTATGTCACTTATGTTTTCGCACATCACTCTGCCCAGTAGTTCGTTATGAATGTAGAACTTTGATTGGCATATGCACACGCGTGGTTACCCACGCGTCCGATAAAATTCGAGAGAAATAAACATTGCGTGCATCGCACCGTGAGATACCGTCATAAGTTCATTAGCGATGGCGATGCAACCAGTCTTTGAAATGCTGATTTACGACTGCCCGCTTGAGTAAAGGTGTTTAAAGTGGGTGGGGTAGAGAGAGCAACCTTTCACCCACTCCACTTGCATGTTTGCTAATGGACACAACCTAAATACACTCTTGCGATGAATGATTGACTGCATCCATCGCTTATCTCTTCAATATTACATGCCACCGTTTAAGTGGTGGTCCGAGCAAATTGTGCGCAAAATTTCAGCGGCTTTAACCCAAACCGTCGGTGGGAGCGTTGAATTTGCATTCCTGAAAGCATTCCACTATCGGGTTGGATTCATAAGGAATGACCAAGTTTTAGTAATGTAGTAGATAAGATCTGAATATTCAGAGGCTTTGATGGTTTCGAGAATGAGATGTTACTCTATCTCGTCTCGTTATTCGACGTTTGCAGTTACTCTGAACGGATCGCGATCTCTTTAATATTCATTACATTGAGCCGATTAGCTTTATTGTAACATGAAATTGTAAAAGATATTCCTTCAATATAAATTTATTCTCTCTTTGTTTATAGTAAAAAAAATATACCTATCTAAGGCCTTAAATATTCAGATCGAAATTTGAGTTTCCCTTTTTTCCTACTCGATCTTCATTCATTCGTTGTGCGGAACAGATCAAAACAGAACAGAACAAATCGAACTTATAAATATATCAATATAGAAGCTTAATAGGTAATGAAAAGACACCAACTATACTGGCGTAAGATTATGAAAGATCTATGAAGATATTTTAAGGAACTCTAAGGAAGACATTTTTTTGACTAGGTTTATCAAGTGGTGGAGATTTAAAGAAGTATATAATTTATTCATCTATTTTTACAAATTAGTTTATTCCTCCCATTCAGGTTTACCAATTTCCTGGATATTTTTGGCACCATCAGTGACTCCATGGCGCTCTCCAAGTGGTGCCAACAATCCAGGTCTTCGTCTCTACAAGTTTGATACAAACACTGGACAGGTAATTTGGATACGTTATGAACTCCTCCATAATGATAATTTGTGGGAATATAACGATTTAAGGGTAATAAGGACTAATTCTTCGAGCTATACGAAAATTTTAATGTTATTAATCTCTTTTCATGGTCATATTCCTAAAAAAATAGGTAGGATGGTGAATACGTATTTAATTCGTTTAATTCTATTGTTTAAAAAGTCACATAATTTCACCAACTGCATTGGAAAAGTACGGAGTAATTTCCAACCTTTTCCTTAGACATCAAACCGCAAAATTCAACTGTTTACCATATTAAAGCTTATGCTCTATAAATCACACCGAGTTAAACTCTCTCGCGCGCAGGTGCTGGACTACGTGCAGTACTATCTGGACTTGAGCACCGCCAACCACCTCGACAGCGCCGAGTGGCGTCTGGAATACAACTTCACCTCCTTTTACGGTTTGACTAACATCTCCGCCGCATCGCTCCACGAACTTGCCGAGACTTTCCAGGCAACTTCCACCACTGAGGAGGGAAGTCCGCCTCCCGGAAGCCTCAGCTACGCCGGAAACGGGCAGTCCTCCGCGGTCTCCCTCCCCGTCGTCTCCCACATGCTCGGCGCCGACTTGTTCGAGCGTTACTACCGAGCAAACTCCGTAGGCTACCACTTCGGCAGCCGGTGGGGAACATGCAGCGCCACTTGTCGCAGAGGGCACTACTGTTCCATCACGAGGGTGGACTACGCCGCTTACAGGGACTGCATGGATGTGGAAGTCGAGGAGGTCGTCATGGCGACCGGAAGTTTCATTAGACCGCAGAGTTTGCTGACTCTGGCCGCGGTTCCGTTACTGGGACGGCTTAGGGTCTAAATGTGCCGGGAATTGGGAAACCGAGTACTAGTTCCTGTGTCCTTTGGTTTCTTGCTGGTGACGTGCGTCCTTGAGGAGGCGTTTGGATTCATTTGGGTCGCTGATGCTTTTAGACTTGCAAGGCTCGGTCGTGTTTGAGTTGACGTAACTATCGCGAAAGGATATCTAACGGTTGTTTTGTTTGTTATGCTTCGCGTCTGAGTTTCCGTGTCTGTTTTCCAGCGAATACTGTTTCCTTATTATACGATTCATCTTAATTCTTGGACCTAATCAGAAAATTTCAGAGCAGTAGATCAATAGAACTTTTTGGCGTAGAAATTAAGGGAACAAAATTCGGTACTCAATAATAAATCTCCGACCTTAAACGGAAGCATTTACTGTGTTCTTGGTACGGGACCAAGGATATATATAGATACTCATCCAATTACTTCAGGTTTCTAACAATGCTTAGGTAATTTCCGATATTCCTCCATCGAATTGTACACATTTTTCATTATAATTCATACTTTAACGAATTTCTTTTGCTAATAAGGAAGTGATTCGTGGAAAATATCTTACATTTTTTCTTATTGTAGCAATCGTTTTGGGTTTATATTTTGAAGGTCAGTTGAATTATCATATCATTTATGTTCAGAATATCATATATGTTTTTATAAAGATTTGTATGACTTTAAACAGCAGTAATATTGCCATCTTTCTTTTAATTCTCAATTGTATGATTGCAATTTTTGCAATACATATTAATTAGATTATTCATCTACTTAACTCGGGTTTTAATTTTTAATAATATTTATCTTTATAACTATTGAAAAATGTGGAAATGAATTCAACATTTCTTTTCAATCATATATAAGGGCAATTTTATTTTACACTTCAATACGAAGAAAGAAAGACAGTAGTAACGGAGCTTAAAATACACATAAAAGCAAAATCGTAATTTATGATCTAAAAATTTTATCTTTAAGGAGAGAAAGTAAAAGAATGATTGTAAGAAATATGTTTCAGTCTATTCTTTTCCGTAGAATTATTTGGATAGGTCTTATAGATTCTACAAGAAAGGTTACATCATTCTCTTTCCTTTCACTGGATTCTTTCCGACATTTCTTTCCTTTTTAGTGAAAGCCTTATAGAAATTATCATCCTTTTCTGTAATATGTTATCTTGGAAAGTATTCTTGTTTTCCGAGAAATCTTTTTTGAGAGTGAAAATCCAGTGTTGCTTTTTGCAGAGCCTTTGCGACTTTTCATACAATCCCATTCTGATTCATAAATTCTCAAAGTAAAGAAACAAACCCGTAGAAATTATTATTACTACTACTATTAACAGATTATTTCTTCGTGCATTTGCTGTACTTTGATGTCTACGCATAATCGAAAATTTCTTTGGAAATGGAAATAGATGCCTTTTCATTGACATGGACTTTTCCGGTTTAAGCTCTTAATAGGAAGGGATTTTGATTTCGTCATCAAAGCAGTGAAATGCAGTCTAAAAAGCGATCTTTGAATAATGAAACGGCGCCTTCTCTTGCGAGGGCATCTCTTACGGACGCACGGCACATTGGAGGTCAAGGCCACAGATGGAGTGGACCACTTTTAAGTCCTTTCGCATATTTATTGAAGTTTGTCGTCGTTTTTTGTTACCCATTGAAAGTTTTATCCTGGGCTGTGACGTCCTACTTCTGGTATTGATTACCGGAAAGGCAATTATAAAAGACTGATTTGAAGAAAAAGCATTAAGTCTCCATTTTACACGTTTGAAATATCATTTAGAGAGGCGAAAGCACAAAAAAGGGCAAATTTAAAGTGTTTCTGAGGATAAAACCATTATTCGAGATATTTTATATTAACGTATCCATTTTGGAATAAGATATTACGGATTAAGAACATTTATTTGTATGACGTAAAGCTATTTTGTGAACATGAATTTCCTATGTGCGCAGGAATTGATTCCTATCTGTGTATTTTTATTACTTACCTTACAGCAAAGGAGGCATAGCAGTGTCTTTTACGAGATTGTCACCGTTTCATCCTAATGTGTCTCTAAATGGTATATGGCGTTTGGAGTGATTATGTTACTCATGGGTGCAGGTATATATATTTTTGTATGGAACCTGTAAATATTCGTAATATGGCTTCTTATCGATTAGAATGTCGCATCAAAGATTCGCTTCTTTTCCATGTGTGTGTCATAACAGAAAATGTTGGTTTTCATGTGTGGATTTTATATCGTTTAATTTCGGAGACGGTGTTTCATTAAATATTCCATATTACAATTATACATATATAATCGCGATGTTAATGTTCCGCTGCGGCTATACTCACAATCGACGGAATAATTGGAAATGATATTTTATCTGTTATTCTAAAATGTGTTGATAATGTGTGGATTCGAATGAGTTTTCGTAAATGCTATTCCATAATGTTTCATATATGATAAACTGCTGATCAAAATAAATGTTTTCATGGAAGTAAGAGGAAAGATTGGTTGTTTCTTTTAATCTCCTTTTTAACCTCTCTTTGTATCGAACGGAAATATTATTATTAATGATCGGGTAAAATCACTCGCTGTATTATTGCCTCGAAATTTAAACAGCGAACCATAAATCTCGTAAAGGTCAAAAGCTATTGCTTTTACTCGATCAATTAAAGTGTGGAAAAATCGCTGGTGAACATCGTCTCATCGTTCGTCAACCAAATTATTTCTACAGCCCCAAATATGCGGTGGTTCCATTTTTGATGAGCGGTGACTGTTTTATGAGATATCAATTTCGGCAGTGTTTTCGAATATTCTGTGTAACGGCTTTAAAAGCCACTTTGTTTCGGAGAACAAAAAATGAAAGAAGTAACAAGAGGGAATACAGCGTAACACATGGCAAATTGCTTATGCGAAATGCGTGATTGGCTCAATGGTGCAATTCACGAGTGGCTTTAATACGGGCGATTAGTTTAAGCAGTGGGTCAGAAATGAGTTTATCGTAGTCTATGGCAACGGTCAGTCCTCTCTTGAGGCCACATGCTTGACCTTCGGGAAAAGGTTTCCTTCGTTGAAGAATGGCAACCTTTCTCAAAGGTTCCAACTCTGCAGTGTGAATACATTACCACGCTGAGACCACCAAAAATATCGCCTTTTTAAACAGAAATACTTCTTGAGGTTACATTGAAGAAGTGCTAATAAAGCGGACGTATCCCATTTGAGCAATTAAGTATTTGATTCATAAAAACCCTATATAGTTTTCCGTATTTTTCTACCTATAGGGAACGCAAAGAAAGTGTTTGAAAAGCGAAAGTATTATCTATGTTGGTACCTTTTTCGAATGAGTAATGCTTCTTCAGAACGCCTTCCCCTCCGCCTTAAAGTAACCCATAGTCGAGCTCTATTCCTGGCCTTTGTATTACCTGCGTTCCAGTCGAGATATATTTTGTGCGTGTATGGACGTATTTTCTTACTCTATAAAGTAACATTTCCTCCGTAAAAGGTATTTATTAATCCTTCGTGCGTGTGTGCTACAATAGTGCGAAAAATCGCGGCAGTTGGGTTCGTTCATGTCTTCACGGATATCTTCGCTATTTTCTAGGCTTTAAGTAGGTAAGTGCATTAGTCATTTTAAAATGCTCTCATTTACCAAAAAAGCTCAAGTTGCTCTATTCGTGTGTATGTTTGAAAAATTCTCGTAAAACTTTTTAACTGAGCCAGTTGGTGGTACTTTCGTCCTAGTAGGAGTAAAATCGATTTGAAGGACAGGCTCACATATCACCCATAATTTTTCTTCGATATATTAACTTCCATTGCAATTTGAAAACAAAGCCATATAAGTTGCAGCTATCAAATTTTTGAAAGAATGAAGGGGTTTTGCAAGGTAGTATTATGAGTAAGTTAGTTAACCACTGAGTACTTCACAATTACTTCATTACCTCTCATAACATCTTTACCATAAAGAAAGCAATGAATGAAAAGTACTTCCTCACCCATTTTCATTGGCTGATTGAAAAACAATTGCCTCAAAAAATGTGAATCCTAATTGTCTCAAAAAAACGTAGAGAAAAGCAGGTATCCAATTTGAAAGAGAACTGCTTGCAAAAATGGGAAATAATGCTGCCGATGACGTGTTTGGAAGCGTCGAGTCAAATGAAATGAATGGTATCGAACGAAAGGGGACAGTCCGAAAATGACGCAGTGTGTGTGTGACGAAGGTAAAAAGTCGAGAATGAAAATTTAAAGTGACGCATTTCGTGTACGTGGCAGAGGGAGTTGAAAAATTACTCGGCAAAGGGTTGTCGCTGCTGACGGCGCTGAAAGAAGATTTCGGCGAATTTTTAGGACGTAGACAAATTGCCAGTGGTTTCCGTGGTAAAAAACGTAACGTATGAGCTGTGGGATATGATGACTAAAGAAAATCTCGGTGGAAATTTTTTCCGCTCCGTAAACACTACTCCAGTGAAAATTAAGTTTGAATAGATCGAGGGCGACTAATCTTCAACTGGATTTGGACGCTAATCACTCGACCGGCTTAGAAAAACGATATCAGGCGTTTGTTGACGTTGATTAATAATCGTATTTTCGCATTTCAAACCCGTGTTTGCATTTCATCAAACCTTTGGTTGATGTCGTAATTGAAATATATGGATGCCATAATATTTTACGGTAGAGGTATTCAAAACGTTCCCAAGTGAAGAATTATTTCGATGACCAAACTACCTATTCCCATGATTGGTCGATAGTCACAGGATATGACGTGTCATTGCTGATTAATGGCGTTTGATATTGATAGAATCTTACGAGTGTTTTGTTCAATGATAGTTTAATTTTCTCAACGACTCATTGTATTAATTTAACTGCCGTGTACGGGTACTAAACATTCCTGTTTTGTGTTTGCATATGATTATATGTATAGGAAAATTATTTGACAGCTCTTCATATTGAACGTAGATTAGATAAAAAATATGCTATCATTACAAATTGACTAGGTACGAAGTGGCTTACACACAAGCAATTTCCGAATCAATCTCTAGTTTGATGAAAGTTCAGAATCTGATGAATTACTTATTATGAATTGTTCTGTATATAATACTGTACTACTTATTATACCTTTCGAATGATTATCATGAGTGATTTTCAATAAATTCATGATTATTTCCTTCCATTAAAAGAATATTTACTCTCAATTTTTATTAAAATTCAAAGTTTGGGAAAGATTACGTCAAAAAATTTAAAAATACAGTTGCGATCAACCCTCAGTATCAATATTTACTCGCAAGTAACAGCGACTGCGTTGGAGAAAAACTTCGTATGTCATATGTGTACAAAGAAAACGTACTTAGGATTAAGGGTGATTTGTTTTTCGCTCCTAACTTGTGACGACTCAATTTATTTTCCTATAATCTTCAACGTTAACGACAATCACGAGCTGTTGCGAAGTGCACCTGATTAGATAACTAAGTTTATTTACCCGCTAATCCGAAGCCTTATCTAATAATACCTAGGTAAAATAGCCGGAAAATAATTAATCGCCACTCTTCAATATTAGCCGACCAATAGCACTGTGTATGGGAAAAGATTGCGTGATGAAAATTTCCTCGCGTAAGCATGCGAGGTTGAGTGGTGGAGAGGTAGATAAGATAGAACCTGTTTACTAGAAATAATGCCCTGGAATTCCAAGACTCCGCTGTTTTAAAGCGGTTAATTACCAGTTTTAAGGTCGCGTAAAGCAAAAGTTGGAGCAGTGGCCAAACTCTGTAAACTATGTTAATTAGCCCGTAGAGCTTGCGTTAAAAGTAATTATAAGCTACTATCCCCATTTCTCCTCTTTAAATATCGGATGCTCTCATCAGTTTTCCTTTCTCGCCGCTATGAATTTGTGTGCGTTCATAACGGCCGTGGTTTACGGCTTCCTTGCACTAAATGAATAATGGCTGATATTTCACGAAGTTATGTTTTTTAATTAATTATGAAGCAAATTAAAGATTATAGGATTGTAACCTCTATTATATCGTAAACGAGTGTTTGATCCGATAATCGAACGGTTTTAAAACTTATTTGGAGGGAGAATGAATCCTAAAGAAAAGATTTGAGTTAAGCTCTTTAAAATTCTCTCATTGCCTTAATTTTACCACACCGTACTTCATCCCCCGCAAGTTATTTTGTAGGAATAATACGATGAATGACTCTCGTGAATAATGATTTGAATTATATATTAGATTTATATATTTATATTTGAATCATATGTAATAAATTCCATATGAGGAAAAAGATTTCAATTCGCTTTATATTTCTGATTGGAGGAATCTAATTTTCTTGAATCTTTGCTTATTTGGAAGTGAATCTACTCATTAAACATTTTCACAAGATATATATAGATTTAAATCACGTATTAATACTTAACAATTATATTAATTTTTTGACATACCTTTAATTATTTATGAAATTTAGTCGATAATTCGTAATTTTGACTTTAATTGTGCTCTACGAATGAAATATTCGACTATCTTTTATATCCGAATAGATGACGTAGTGATGTATCAAGGTAACCGAGCTCAAAGTTTGGTATTGACAAACAACGATTCGTATCGACAACAAAGAGAGTATGATAGTTGACACATTACCGAGCCGAACCTTGTAAATTACGTTAGAGAAAAATATTTCTCGATAAAAAGAATTCTATTTTTGCAGCGGTCGATTCCACGTGTTTTTCCTCATAAATCAGTGACTTGCGTCAGAGGGAAGCAATCGGTTACGCGAATAAAAGTCAAATCCGCGTACTCCATTCCCAATTAGAGCTCATAGGTGTTTTGATTTTTTCACCTCCTTCACCTTTCACCAGCACAATTTGTCACGTACCAATTTATTTTCATTCCCAAGTAACGAATCAATGACGGATTGGCGTCATTATCAGTCGTCAATTGAACATTTTTAGAGCTACATTTCACCTCTTGACGGATAGTTATTTATGACAGCGGGAAGAGAAAATTCAATCGATTCGTTGGCTGAATGGTGTCCGACGAAAAAATTTGCGATTGTGGGAACTTTGCCAAAAGTGATAATTCGATTTCGCCGTTGGCCATTGTACGGAAATGGATTATCTAGAGTTACAAACGGGAGCAGTGAATGTTTGTTACTTCTTTTTTGGACACTATAAAGTTTCTCGAACGTAATTCTACATGAAACGATACGAAAACACTCCGTATTGCTTAGACTACGATTAAACGTGTTCTGAAATTCGGAATAAATTTGAATATGAATCAGAAATTTTCCTTTCTCTACTTGAAAAATTTGCGTATTATTTTCGTGGAATGAATTTCAAATAAAAATCGAACGAATTCTCGCTTCCTGTCTAATATTATCGATAAATTTTATCCCCTAAAATATTCGACGTTTGAACGTTTACCACTGTTATGTAGAAAAACAATGGAGTACATAGATACGATTGAGGAATCAATATAATAAATTTATAAGTTTATATCATAAATAATGAAATTTTCCAAGTAAAAGTGAAAACAATGCTTGAATGCTCACGAAAAAGGTTAATTGTTGAGGGCAGTGGAACTGTAATTGGGATATTTGGGCTCGAGTTCCCAACCTGAGCCGAATGGATTTTCGCATTCTTTCTGTATGCCTATGTGTTGAATATTATTTTAAACTATTGCAATAAGCCTCTCTTGTTTATAGGTGATATTATTTATAACGCTGTTGTATGAATTTTAGGATGTAATTTAGCTACAGATATTCATCATCTTCCTTTATATATTAACCTGCTTATATTTAGACTATAACATGTTCTGTGGTGTAAAAGTAATCAAATCCACGAATGTTTTTAAGACCTAATGCATAAATAAAATGAGTGTATAGTTATGCATTCGAAATGTAGTTCCTCGAGATTAACGGAGGTAATTTATTTTATTTTAGATATATGAAAATATATTACTGTGATTGCGAAACCGTTTTAAGATGAATAGGAAATATTCAAAAAAGATATTATGAAGTGCTATTCAAGGAATGGATTTAAGTTGAAAAACTATACTAGAAATTTAATCCTGCGGTAAATACATGAGGATATTCCCAAAAGATTAAACCGAATTTTTAAATTCAATTAGAGATCGGGCGTCAGTTCTTTATTTTGAAAGTGGGACCACTTTCTCAAACGTATTAAAAAAACAATCCATCCAGGTAAAAAGTATCCATCAACCCTTTATATTTCTGAGGAATATTTTCGCTAATTTCAGTGAAAAATTCTAAAATCTCTTCGTCTTATTTACATAAGCAATTGGGAATAGGAATAATCCAGTCATTCTTGAGAGCTTTCTTGCGTTTCTTTGAAAATATAAGAATTGCCTAATATGAAAAAAAGAATTCCTTATCATACTAACAGATTTGGAAACGAAAAAAAAAAATATAGAAATTTTGTGACGTATATTGCTTTATACTTTTCTTTTTTATATAACTCTTTCTTTGTATCAAAATAAACTCTGGAAATAAGTGATGACTTTCCTATTCATGAGATCAAGTTCGAGATCTCACAAGATCAAGAAAATGTAAACATCATCCCGACGATGTATACGGGTGTCATGCCTCGGTTCGATTACCCAGAATTCCTTCGCAAACGTATATCAAGAAGCGAATCGTAAACATAATTACATTTCCGATTCGCTCTCATCTCGCACAGCCTCACAAAGGTGAGCTCATGAGCCCGCATTGCGATAAAAATACGGCGTTTCTCATTTATCTCATTGATTGAAGGAAGTAGAGATATGCGATCTCTCCGATATTTAAAATTACTTTTTCATCCCTTGAGATATCACCAATTGCAATCCGATAAAGGGATTGCAGTCTCCGTCCTTTTTATTTGTCGCACATTCTGTGTGCGGAAGCTCATGACCTACTTTAGCTCTCGCAACAGGAATAAACTACTGAGCAACTTCTGTCATTAACGGGGCCTTTCTCCGACTTGTGCATCCAAGTGGAATGCGATCTTGATTTCGTGTTCGACAAAAATACTCGATAACGAGAAAAAGTAAATCGATTCCATCGAAATGTTCCACATTCAGCTTTAATTTATTATCGTTCGATAAATTTACATTGAGTATGAATCGACTTAAGTTAGATAAATTTTTGTCTGCTGTTTGTATCGACGTGCTTTCATGAACTATAAAATACACAAAACGGGACAAATACTTCGATAAATTAAGATTTATAGGCTTCACTTAGTAACTTAAGCAATTTATTCGTCATTATATTTGATCATTTATTTTTTCTTTCGAATGTGAGGTATTATTAATTAACATTTTGTTTCTTGATCTCTTAGCTGTATAAAATAACTAGTTCGTATACTTTTGAATGAAATAATAAAATCTTTAAATAAAACCTCATACTTTGATTGGACTAGTAACGTGATAAATTACACTTAGCAATGGGCATTGATTCTTAACAATAATTTAAAGTTGTTAAAACTTTTCAATAGGTATCTGAAATAATAAAAACAACTTTGTAAATTTCCATTTACAAAGTTGTTTTCATTACTATGGCATTCCACGAAGTCACGCCTTCTCACATTGATTTCAGGTATCTGAAAGCTGTAAATTTTTTATTTTCGTTTTATATACGGTAGAAATTAAGGCGTAACGATTAAAAAATGAATAAAAAGGAAAAAATTTCTTGTATTTCACTAATATAATATTCCTCATAATATATTCAATAGATATGTATTATATAGATCATACAAGAAAGCCCCTTCCTCATGGTTTAGAGCGCTTATCATTGACCAAAATAGTTGATCACTTTTTAACGTGTCATTCTCATCCCATAGAACTCATCAAGAACTTCCGCTCTTCAAGCTCTTTGAAACCTTATATACCTTCACGATTTACCTGTAGACGTATCACCCTTTTTAGTGCGCTTCCTAATCACCTTAAACTTTATTTTACTCTTTTGGTGCGATTTTTTCTATGCCTTTAGACTTCAGATTTCGTTGCATCCGCTATGACGTGCATTCGCGGGAAATGGTTTCTGTCCTTTTTCGTCTTCAAAGCGCTGGATTAGTGGTAAAATATGATTCCCGAGGCACTGCAATAAGAAACCACACAAAGTCTTCCATAAAGGTTTCGCACAAAGACGCGTCTCTTTGTTATTTGGAAATGGTCGACGGAGTTCGCGGATTTTGCAGAAAGCCTTATTACGCAAAGAAAAGGCGTTGCGAAATTTACTATAAAATGAAAAGGAGATTAACTCGAGAGAGAACTTTGAAGCGGAAAATGGAGTTAAACAAAGATTGGAGATTGTTTTGAATCCAACGGTTCTTCGAAAGTAAATGACGGCATTGCTTCTTTAAAGAAATGAGATTATAATGCGGATTTCAGGGTATCAAACAATGTTCGGATTTCCCGTGAGAAATCGTATCTTCCCAACATAGCACATGAACGCATTTGCAGGTTTCACTATGAAAGAGTGGAGGACGAAGCGAATGATTCAAGGCAGTACATCCTTACAAATGCATCAGAATATTTACGTAATTTTAGATACTATTGTATTCATTTCCTGGTTTATTCAAGTCTAAACTATTTGCGGAGAATTTTAATCCTGGTAACTGTTGCTGCATTAATTTTACTTAACCAGGAAGTAAAATCTTCATTGGGGGAAGGTGATGAATAGAATTATTCTCACCAAAGCCAACATTGGAATGTAAAACTGAAGTTCAATTCGTAGATTATTTAAAAATAAAGTCACTCTCATCAAAAGAGAAAGGTGAATGATTTTAAATTAAAATTATGTAAATTGAAACTAAATATGAATTTTGTATTTCTTCTTGACCTCTGTTATAGTTTTTTTCTACTTAACAGATAGTGAATTGAGTTAATTAAAATTGCTGATACGCGGTTTCGTTAGAATCTAGCATTTTCGTAACAAACTTGAGTAAATTTTTATGCTAATACATGCACGAGGAAGTGAAATTCCATAGGACCGAGAGGTGCCACTATCCCATATTTAGCTAAAATTTCTCTCGTACACAGAAGCATAATAGACTGTCACGCATAGTTTCCCTTTGTTGGAACACGGAAGGTGTCTTCATCCATCCAAAAATAACCGAGGCGTGATTTCTGCGAATACTAAACGAAAGGGTCAGCGAAATATAAGGAGACAGGGAAAACGAACTGCGGCATTCAACGGCTTTATTTGGACACCTCATCCGCGGCTTATGCATGAGGAATATAATAACATCGGAAGCTGGGAATAGAGTCTTTTGATACTCGTTTAAAAGAAACTGCATTTTATAAAACCGACATCACCACCTCGGAAACTGTATTCACGTATCCCGAAACTATATTTTCTCCTCATTATTTTGTATTTGAATGTTTATTTTCTATACCTTGTACTCTTGATTTTCGGTCATTATTTTTCGTTTTAGTTCCACCGAGTTTACAATAAATATATGTTTACACAATAAATATATATATATATAAGTTATTTCTTTTGTAAATCAGAAAAAAATTATGCTTTACTTATTATATTTATGTTTATTCTCTTCCTCCTTGTTCCAGTCTGTAATTACGGGTAAAAGTAATATTTATATCGTTTGTAATGGCACTGAATTCTATAATATATCAATAAAACAAATAAAAAATAATTTACAGTAAGTTGGTATTTCCAATTATGTTGCTCTGAAAACTTTGATAGTCAAGGGAGATATAATCTAGTATTTCCGTGCAGTCACTGTTAAATCCTAAAGTTACAGTGATAATTATCTTGTGACATTACCATAAACTGTCGTAAATATCCACTTTTCTCTATATATCGAGATAAAAATGTATTGATCCGTATCCTTCTATCGAGGAATAATTTATTTCTGCGTTTTACGAAAACCAATATTTACTTTTTCCATTATGTAAAAGAGCATTGCTTTTTTATGAATATAAGCTGCTTGAGCAATAGTTCATGGCTGAAGAGCCAGGATAAATTTTACGCCCGAGTGTATAGAGTCAACACGTAAAGCTTACGCGTCACGCATATTGAGCAGGATACGGATATTTGTTCTCTCATTTTTCGAACGCATCTCACGAACTCCTCGTCTCCGCCCTTAATTTAAAAACGACCATCAATTAAAGAGGATCTGATTCGAAATGGAAATAGTTCCGCACGAAATTATACGCCATTTAAAGCGATCGGGAAGAGACTCGTCAAAATGGGTCATTGGTTTCATTGGTCCGATGCCGTATTAATATTCCTTGATCTTCGCGTGTGTGCTAATCTACTCAATCAGTTCTCCCTCGTTGCCTCTTCAGGGACTCAAATCTTCCGCCATTAGAGGAGATGTATTTATGGATTCCGCAGAAAACTTCCACCCGATTACCGACTATCACGCCACTGTTGAGTAAAATTGCGTTCGCATGAAATACCTCAGGGTTCGAAGATCCGCGTCAATTTCGATTGTCTCGGAAACAGATTTCTGCATCCGATTAGAGCTCCAATTATATCGCTCGAGGAAATATCGAGTATCGGCGGGGCTTTCGTTTTCGAGCTTAATATGTATGCGTCTTTGGGTAAATTAACATTCGATTGGATTCGTTACGTAGCTTTTCGGAATGATAGGGGATGAAACCCTTAAGATTGGAATTATTTCTTGGGATGTGTGTCGTTTTCATATCTTTATGTTTCCGTCTCTCCGTTGAATTGTATCGGAAAGGTTAAAGGTCCTCTCTTCAGAATCAATCGAGGAAAGCAAGGAAAAGCGTGATATATTGTTTCAAATTAATAAGAGATAGAGAGTTTGAAAAACTTGTTCATAAAACATATTCTGGAAAACAACGGAGAGGCATATAGATTAAATGAACTCAAACAACAAATATCAAATTCGTAGATAAGGTAATTTGAACAAATCATTAGTCTTACGATCTTGATTCCTCTAAAAATCTTTGCTTCTCTAATAGTATGACAGGTAATCAATTTAACTAAGGAAGTATAGAGGTGATGCACCAATTGATATAACTAGAAACAGATATGTTAGTGTTGTATATCACAAACTTTTAAATCTCTTGCATCATTTAAAGAAAATATTTAGTAAAGAATTTTTACCATGTTTCATTTGTTTATTATTTTATTCTTAAATATTAAACATATACATAGTTTTAATATGAATGAGAAAATTCCAGGGAAGAATGCAGTATGTAAGGCAAAAAATTACGGAGTGGTGTGTATTGTGAAGTTAGTTTGGTTAGATGTAAAATAATAAAATTGATATCAATGCTTTTTGAAATAGGACATATACTAAAAAGGGAATAGGGCTGCATATTGCTCTTGAGTTTGTATTGGTAATGCATACATAATTATGTTGACTGTTTCACTATTGCCTCAATCAACTTTAACGTTGTATAGGTTCATATCTTCACTCTCCTTCTAATTGGTGATGGAACACGCAAGTTAATTAAGTTACCATTAGTCAAGCAGCCTTTCTATTTTCCCAACTCATTTTTCTTATCATAGATTTTCCTGTAAATTATCTTTCGCTTCTCTTAAACTTCTCGAATTATATTTTGATTAAAGATCAATTCTAAGAAATGCTTTCTCGTGTTCATCGAATTTAGTGAAACAGAAAACAAATTATTGACGTAGCACTCCTTTGCAGATTGTGTGTATCCTTTTCAATTAACTGTTTATATTTCCACATCTTTCCTCAAACATTTTTTCTTTTTATTAATTATATTTTTACATAAAATGTTGTACTTGAGATAATATTCACATTTTAAGTCTTATTGATCTTATTTTTTCCTCTTACGTTTCCACCAATTATCTTCTTCTCTCCATTGTTATCTTCCCAATTCAATTCCTTGTTGTTTTTTCTGTAATTTTTTCATCACTTTCCAATTCTTGCCAACATCATTTTCTTCCGCAAACTTTGGAGATGTGTGTGTTTTCTCTTCTGATCCATCGATTTAAATTCTTTCTCAAAGAATTCCTCAAAGTTTCCACTTCCTCGTTCAATTTCCATATTCCGTTTCTTGGGTTTCAGATTATATTACTTAACATATCGATTTTTACACCACTGACACCTGTAATAGCTTTTACTGCTTCTCAAATACTTGTGGAAGCTCTTTTAAGCTTATATCGATCCGAATGTTTATAGAACTATATTATATATGTAAATAGATCCTTCAAAATTAATCTT
Source organism: Pantala flavescens (assembly GCA_020796165.1). Taxonomy (NCBI): domain Eukaryota; kingdom Metazoa; phylum Arthropoda; class Insecta; order Odonata; family Libellulidae; genus Pantala; species Pantala flavescens. The sequence continues at coordinate 49,441,662 of CM036881.1, read as the reverse complement.
CCTTCAATAAGTCATCAGGAGGTGAAAGAAAATGTTTGCTTCGTCGAGACGAAGCGATTTTTGATGCTTAATATACGTTTAAGAAATCTCAGCGATGTACTAATAACTGCACCACTCTTCGGTCCCGATGAACAAAAATCATGCATCAGTTACTCATCTGTGTTACTTTATATATTAAGAATCACATAGTTTTAAAGAATCTGCGAGTATATGCGACTGCAACCTCCTAAACTCACTTTCAGACTGGCTGTGCCAAAAAAGAATCTTTGTATTCAACGAATTATACTGTGTCTTTTCTATACCTTTAAGTTACATATATTTACAATTGATATTTGGCCATTATCTACCCTTAAGGATTAATTTAAGTGTTTAGGATATCCATAGCGTTTTTGAAAGATGAAGGATACGAATACTATAAGCCATAAAACATATGCTTCTCAAGTACACTCTGAGATAGCTAGGCGAGAGATGTCGTCCACACTCAGCTGTGAGTTCAGCAGCATCGACTTACGAAATGGGCTGTAGATCTCTTAATATTTAGCAGAACGATCTGAAACTTCGGGATAATATCCTTAAATGTTATACTGTTTTGTGAAAAAAACAAAAAATCGATTTTACTGGCTTATACAGGTTTCCTCTTCATGAATTTAATTTCTATCTCTTTGTATTTGTCTGAATACGGAATTATTTCCTCGCTTTTGCTCCATATCTATGCTATGTAAAATCACCGCATGCAAAGCTTATTTTAGGTGTATTTTTCAGAATTAAAAGGTTTTGAGAATATAAGACATCCTTGTGATCAATTCTGTATGAAACGCTGATTTTAAAAACGATTATCGCAACTATTATTTATAAATTTAAATTATCGACGAGATAGTGATCCATTCTTGTTGGTTTAATGAACAAGTTGAAATGGGGAATAGATTATGTCTTTCATGGATTGAAAAGATATAATATACACCAGAAAGGCTTATAAATATTCGTTATTAAATATTTTAAAATAGATTCTCTGCAAATAAAGAAAAAATGTCGGGATTACAGTAGAGAAATGTAGCAAAAATAATATACGGAAACTTATGTATTCCTCATAAACTCTGGTTGTGTAAAATATTTATGTTAATAACTCATGATAAGAAAGGTGAGTAATATCTTGAAGCGATATATGCATAGAAGTATTGGGTGGTTTTCAATTATTGTTAAATAATGTATATCGAGTGTTTTCTAAATGGCCCTGAAAAAGGCTTACTACGATTCAAACGGAACCTTTCCTCTTCGAATAAGTCTCTGGAGATCGCTGACCCCATCAAAACGAGGAAAAATTGGTGAATTTGCGTTCCCAAAAAAACTCGACCGTAAACGTCGGCTTATTTGTCTCCATCCGAGAAACTAATGCGATTGACGGCGAAGATACGTCCAACCATCGGTCGTAACTTTTTATTTTAAGTGTGGCGATCGTAAATAATACCTATCTTTGACAAAACAAATAGGCTTAAATGTATAAATCTTACTTCATAAATCAAGCTTTCTTTCTCTTCCCGGAATAAAGTATCTTTTCGGGAGAAAGCGGCTAAGAGATTTAGTTTTTAATACCACGAGGAGATCTTTAGCCCATCAGATTAAATATGAAATCCAAACTACGCATGAGATAATTTTTATGGATCTTTGAGTATCCACAGCCGAGGAAAGCATTCTCATCTATCAAAGATAATTAAAGATTTAAAATGTAAGAAAAATATTTTTATAATGCATATTTATTACTTATTCGAATTTGGTGTTTTTTATTTAAATATGGTTTACATTTTCAGTCACGGACTGGAATTCTTGAGAGTGAAGAAATGTGTTCTTGGGTGATCTCATTCACTTAACTGAAAAATCATCTGTGAAAATTCATCTTACGTAATTATTGCGGATTATCTTTCAGCGAATGGTCTATAGAAAGAGAAAATAATTTTAGATAAAACTGTTTGATTGTAATATTCAACTATTTGAAATTAAAATCATGTTTAGATATCTGTTTATGCGTAGGGAATTTTTCTTTGTATTATAAAATGCTATGAAATATTTCTTTGATGAAATTTGCTTTCTTTAACAAACAAATAACGGAACATATATAAGTTCAAGTTGATCAGTCTATACATTTATGCAAAAGTCTTGAAACAGGAAGTATATCTAAGTAAGTAAGCTCCAATAAAAAGATAACATGTTTCTTCTTTCATCTCCGAGGATGCTGATGCTTCATATCCAAGAAAGATGGAGTGTAGTTATTTACGCACAGTGCAAAGTTGCGCGTGGGATAAAAAGTATATCTTCATGTGAGAAAATTGCAAGATGCCTGAACATTTAGAGGCTCAGCTTCCTTATTGGAAATTTCCAACTTTATCGAATTTCAAGGACTGAATTTCCGAACCTTAAAAACTTTCCTCAGCCTTTTAATGAACCATTGAAAATTTTATTTCCGCAGCTTCTACATTTATCTTTCGTCGCTTTGGAAATCTTCAAAATTCTTTTCCCCGTAAAAACTCCTCTTTATCGGGGATTTAATTTGATCTCTTCCTTGAAAGCGCCGTGGGAGAACAATCTCTTGAAAGGAGTTTATTTACTCCGAAAACTTCGAACCAAGGAAATAAATTAAAGGAGATTCTCGCTCACGTGCTCCGATTTCGCAATCCTACATAACACTGTGAATCAGCTGGTTTACGTTCGAGTACATGTTCCAGGATATTTGTACCAAACGAACTTTTTAAGTTTTCGGTTATACTATTTGTTTGTGATAAACACGGGTTTTTCTTTAACTGAAAGTATTGCAGGAAAAGACTTAATCAGGATTGCTTGACTATTTTTATTAAATTTTTTATAAGTTCATTTCAATCTTGGTTCAGCACTTTCAGGTGAGTAAAACTAAGATTATTATTTTCTGTATCAAAAACAATAACATTTCAAAATTTTATATCGATATTTATTTAATCTTTATATCGATACAAATTCGTGAATTCATATTAATATATTGCAGCGGAGTTTTTCATTAAGTGGTTTATATGTAAATTTAAAAATTAAAATAACTGTGTATAAATAAATTAAAAGCAAATATGGCAATAAGGAATTAAGATAATTATTGGGGAGCTTCAGAAATATTTATTAATGAATTTTTCTCAATATACGTAATGTTCGTAGTGTATGATAGACCGTGATATTAAATTAACAAAAATTATTGCAATATTTTATGCTTCTCTGAGATCTTTGCTATGCTTTTAATTATAGGAACATGAAATTTTATCAATGGTACACCGAACTTAAAAATACATTCCATGTTTGTTATGGACATTACCACCTTCGTGTATTTAAAAGGGTATGGAAGTAAAAAAATGTACCTCAACGAAATTTTTGGCGGGATTTACGCCTTCACGCAAATGGGATTCCCAATTAATTTAACGCAGTTCGCGTCTTAAGAGAAGTTCACGAACGGATGACGTGGGATGATTCAAATTGGCTGAGTATGTTTCCCGTATGAATCACGCTCGTTTCCAGTTTTTTTAGGGAATGTTTCAGCCATAATCTGAGTAGGAAAACAGTGGGAAGTGATTTGTTTCCCTCATGCAGAGAGGACAGGGACGCAAACATTTCTTTGGTCATAATTCGGATACCTAATTTTGCATTCTAATATAGGACAGGAAAACGTATGTTAACGTCAGATGTGAAGGCCCGAGGCGCCGCGCACTTCGCACGTTACAAATGAACGTCGAAAAAAAGGAGTGACTCAAATGAACACCCGAGGCTGAAGAGGGACTAGATTTCGAATGGATTTTTAACAAAAACGTGCCTTTAAACAAAGTCTGACTTCTTGTATTGTAGTTTGTTTTTCTAGTTAAATGAATAGCCAATATCTAGTTTTTTAGAACGTATAATTGTTATTATATTTTTCTCTAGGCTTCATTGTACCTTCATGCGACTAAAATGAAGTTATTAATGATTACGTACTTATGATTTGAATTATTTGAAAACCCTTACGTACATAATCATTATATTGAATGCAATATTAAAAGTAGGAATCAAATTGAGCATTTCAATTATAAATAGATCGTCCTTAATCATATTTGAAGTAATAGTAGAACATAAATATGGCTGTTAAATGATTATTTAAGAGATGATGAAATAGAGTGAAAATATAATTCACCAAAAATTATCTCGTAATACCATTAGTGTTAAAGTAATCAATTATATCACTGGAATATAATTTAACGAAGATTTTATAAACATTTACAGGTATTTCTCTCTCCTAAGGAAATTCCGGGGAATATATTTACGAATTATTTGACTTTGACTAAAATTTGTGTCTTATTTATTTTTTACGTGCTTTAATGAATTATGGATACTTAAAATAATATATTATTAAAAAAAGGAGTTAATGAATAACGAAACTGTTCTCTATAAGAAAAATTATTCCTCCTTATATAAGCCTTTATTATGAAATTCATATAATACCTTAAGATGCAGTTTAACGTCATAGTTTCGCAACACTCAATATCCATATATTCATGTAGAGTATCTTAAAAAGGTACTCCAAAATTCAGAGTATTACTCCGGTAACACAAAGGCATAGCGCATTAGTGGTACTAGAATGAAACTCGAATATACTCTTTCGAACTTTTTGACCTTTACTCCGATGTTTTCCGCGGCCATTGCTCGCGAGAAACTTTCGGGAGCCATTATCCAGAGTCTATTGAAAGCAGATACGGTGGCATGTTACGCCGTTTCTGAAGGACTGAGTGCATAGTTTGGAGGAGTCTCTGAGATTCGGGTGAACGCTGTTTGAGTTCGAAGCACGCGCTGTACATGAGTAACTCATGGTAGAGCGAGCCTAAGGACCGAAAAACGATATGGCTTATGGTGGAAAATAAAGTCCCATCTTGCAGAATGAGGAATGGGGCAAAAGTTGGGAAAAGTTATGGGACGGTGTGCTTTCAACTCCTGTGAATGCACCAGAACTCGGTGATCGGCGACTTTGTAATTCTATGCTGTGGAAATACTTTACGGGAGATACGAACAGAATTGTACCTATTTTTGAATATATATGTATTTATTTATTTTGTATTTGTATATACGTATAAATTAACTATGGCTACTCTTCCAATTCATCATATGGAGACTTGATAGTATGAAGATATTTAAGTATCAAATATTAAACTGATTAAATTTTCTTGCGATTTTATTTTCACATTTTTATTTATATTTCAGCCTCGATTATATTAGCATTCCTCTATCTCATTTTATTGAGTCATAATCATCCTTTCAAATCATCCTGTCAAAAGTATCCTTTCACTAAGAGCCATGAGTATGATCCATACACTAATAAACTAATTCCAGTAATTTAGGCGCTTACAAGGAATCAGTTATCTACTAAAATATTTTAAAAGTTAAAAAATCCAATTTTAGTTAGAATTGAATTTGAAGGTTACAACTTAAATATTTTACAGTATTTTTAATCTCTTTTTTGTAAATATAATTTCATTTACTTTTCATGTATATATAATTTGAAACTAATGCATCCGCTTAGCATCTTTTTCATTTCAACCATCTTGATTGTATTAGATATACTACTATACCTACAGTACTTCAATTTATATCACAGAGCCTATCGCCCAGAATTTTTTATTCATCATTTTCATATTTAAAATCAGCCTTACACATGAACAGTGAATGGATTACCTTAATTTTCTTCTCGCAATATCTCTATAGTTTATGTTGATTTAATACATTGATAATACAAAATTTTTATTGCACAAACGCTTACAATTATAGTGATATTCTAACTGATCATACAAATAAATATGCGTTATAAACCTATTTAAAACTATATTCCTCCGATATAAATACACTGACACGCATAACTAATCGTATTACTGAAAATTTATTTAAGATACACTCTATAGATACAGCGTACGGCCCCGTATTTGTTGTCGGAATGATATAAATGATGGTCTGTTATACCAACACTATTGATGGTATCTTGTATGAACATCCACTGGCACGTATTTCCCGTAGCCAATATTTTCGCACTAGACGAATGCAGATATAGATCACTCTTCATACAAAACCGTTCCGAACGATATATATTAGTTTCGAAGCGCATCGTAAATTACGTGGACCTCATGCCGATTGTCTACCGCGTTCTTCATTTTTTTATGACGCATTGCCTCCCTTTGCTTAGCCCCATTTATTTTTTCGCTTCTTTGTTGTCCATTCTCTCCCATTTATCTTTAGTATATTCTGTGGGAAATCGTGAAGGGATTAATATTCAACTCTTATTTCCCATCCTCGCTTTCGTCTCATCTTAAATAACGGAGGTGAAAATACATCGTTTTTATGATCTTTTCGTTTAGAGTACAAACAAGTTCGTAATATAAGGTGAAGAGAAAGGAATGAAGGAGGAAAATCCATTACTGGTGGGTGGAGGAGTTTTTATGTTAGATTCCAACGCTAATGACCCTGGATCGAGTCCCGATTATTATGAAATCCTCCTTTTGGTATTGTTGGGTATGAGGTTTACCGATGTCAGGTATCTTGGTATGGTTGGTTCTTATGAATTTTGGAAAATCGAGGAAATAGAAGGTGTAAAATCTAAAATGTCTTTAATTCACATCCAAAGGAAAATAAGTTTAACTTTTGTTGAAGCAGATATTTATTAATTACTAATTATTAATAAAATACATTTTGAGTTTTAAGATGTAAGTATTGTTTTTTAGTGTTTTTAAATGATTAAAATGATGGCTCTCTAATTTACACAATAGATTTTTATAATTAATCTAAATTAATGTAAGTCAATTTAAAAGGAAATAACTTAATTATTTCTGTTCAAGACTTATCTGAACCTCTAATTCATTATAGGAGGATATCACAAATTAATAATTTATCTTTGTTTTCTTAATTCGTCTTCATAATATCTCTACAATCTATTTAACTTTTAATAAAAACCCTTAATAGGCTTATTTTTTGGACTTACATACATCACATTTATCTATTATTACGGAAAATAAATGTTTCTTACTTATTTATCACAACTTTTATAAAAGTAAATAAATTCCAATCACTGAAATGGTCATGTCCGTTAAATCTCTTTCTTTGCAATGGACGGATGATTACGTACTTCGTACGGACAGCGTGATTGCTTCCCATTGAGTGCTCTTCTTTAAAGATCTTTACAGGCCTCGATATTCTATCGACGAAAGCGTTCCCTAACCTCTCCATCCACAATCACCGTTCAATTCCCTTCGATTACATCTTTGATCATGTTCATATGATGTCTTATCCAGTTGCCTTTCTTCCCTCGAATCATTTCAATCAGCCTTTCTGTAGCTCCTCCTTTCTTGTCTGACCGTTCAATCTCGCCCACGATGTGGTTAGGGACCCTTGAGTTATTGCAATGCTTCCCTACACTCTGGTTTCCAGAACAGTTTCCCTCGGCCATTGCTAACCACGGTAAACAAACAGGAAATATCGATTTACAGATGTATACTAGAGTAAATGAAGTTACCTCTTTCATGAAGTGAATGTAAATGAGGCATTCTTATTGTAACGCTAGTTAGGTAATACAGACATTCACTTGAATGAAGAATTTTACTTCTCTTTCACTCATATACACTTTCAGCTATAAAAGTTTTCATCCATATATTCATATATTTCCTAATTATTGTCTTTATGTGGAACAAAAAAAATCGGCAAACCTTTGATCCGAAAAGAGATTAGATGAATGTTGATATTATTAGTATAATTTCATCTTCCAAGAAAAGCTCCTCATAGAAAATGGCAAATGGTTCATGAACGAAGGAAGGACATGTATGCAATATAGCTACTTCTACGAAAGCTAGTCCAAAAATTAAACATGTTCCTTCCTTGGGGAGAATTAAAGCAACCCGTTCCTATTGCTAAAGGTTTCCTGTGAGAAAAACTGCTCTCTTTCGCTTCTTAGAAATTCCTGTTTTCCCTTCAGCATTAACCCTTTCAACACCCCACACTAGTATCTTTTGTGAAAGGCTCTTAATTAGCATTGGTGCTAAGTAAATATTTTCACTTCCTTTTCTTCAGATCTTTATTGTTTTTTCGGTTTAGTTTATCTTAGTCTTTGAAATGTTTTGTTGACAAAGTGGGCTGTAAAAGGATACAGCTGAAACTAAAGCCTCTTCAATGTTGAATTTTATACTCCACAAGGAAAATTGGAAGCACAGAATCATCTTTATCTTATAATACCGTTAAGCTACAGGTTAATAAGGCACTAAAGAAAAAAATATATTTACAAGGAAGTATTTCAAATGATAAGCTATTTAAGACCTTCATTATTTAACTGATTAACGATTACACATTACTGCTTACAGTCAATATATTCTAGCATACATAGTAGTTGAAATGCTGTTTTAAATGTTAAAAATAACCTAATATACGGTAGATGTACCATTTAGTAGTTAAAATACAGTGGTCTTGCATCAAATCCATTTCTTTTTTTCTCATTTTATAAATGGGAAAAATCCCCAATATTTTGAGCTAAATCTATTAAAAATCCTTTTTCTATAAACTGAAAGAAGGGAAACATTAAAGTAGACAATATTTCTGAGTTTATATGAAAAGAAGATATATTCTTCGTGATAATGGAATTACTTTGACATCGATAGGGACAAATTTAAGATGTCAAAAATGAGGAATGAGCGGAGACATGGAGACGTTTTTGGAAGAAAAAGATAAATTCGAAACGACTGCTTTCGGTCACGCTACGAGATTTTAAAAATTTCAGTTATTTAAATGAAATATCAAAAATGTCATAGGTATTTCCAAAGTCCCCAAAGGTCAACAGAAAGCATGAGACAATGTAATGGGATTTTTAAAGAATAATTATTTAAATATAAAAATTCGGAAAGATATTTCGCAAATTTAATATATATTTAAGGGTAACATTTTCATGCAAAGAAGAACTTTCCTTAAATTTAAGAGTTTTAAAATTATAAAATTGAAATTGAAAACATTAATTCGTGGGATATAATTTTATATATAGCTAATATAAGAATGAAGTTAATTTATAAATAAATTTCACAGAGGAAGGCGTTGTTTTGTGGAACTCCATCTCAAAAACACAAAAGAGTAAGACGGGATCCTACCTTTTCCACTATGTTATTTTAACACGACCGGTTTCAGCGAGTTTCAGTACCTGATGATGGCGATCACTCGCTGAAACCGGTCGTGTTAAAATAACATTGTGGAAAAAGTAGGATCCCGTCCTATTCTTGTGTGTTTTTTAAAATTTATTAAGCCATTCGCACATTAGATGAAGTCGGAAATTTGTGATTTTAAATATTAATTTATTTGAGATTATGGCCTTTTATGACAAAAACTGAAAGATATAATCATGAAAAAGTTTCTTGTTATGTATTATCTCTACTGAATATACGGATAATCTTTTATAAGTAATTTTAACATTATATATACGTATTTCTTTATTTTTAATCTTGAGAAATAAGTTTACGAATATTGAATTTTGGGAGTTTATTGATACACATAACTCAGAATAATGGGCTCAATTTTTGAAGGAAAGTAAATGTGGGAGTGGTCAAATCCCATAATATACCTCAAATTCACGAGACATCAAAATTTAAAGCCGAGTTGCGTGCTAATTTCACAAAATGAAAGGATAGCATCCGTCTTTTCGTGTCGTAAATACATTTTTGAAAGTTGAACGTTTAATCGAAAACTTGAGCCTAAAATTTTCTCCCGAGAAAAGCAACAGGATGTAGATGGATACTGTAGATTATCAGATCATTATCTCCTTAAAAATGTCTTTTCCCAAAAGCAATGCATTAAAAATGATTGGGACTCTTATCACGAAGTTCAAGTATCTGTTAAGAAACGAAAAGGAAAATTCAAGTATTTATCTTATCAGCAAATCAAACGAATCGTTTATTTGCATTTCATGAAAGATTAAAACTTGAAATACTTTATTACAAAACCAAAGGGATAATTACAAGAGAAATGTTCTTTTCAGAATGTTCTCCTCTCATATTTTCCAGAATTTCCCTTTCACTTAAGAGATCCAACCATATATTCGTTTACTCATGTTTTTATTCTCGTAGTTGATTTTTTCGTAGATACTCTATAAAAATAAAATTTACTCTAACTAATATTTAAATAGAGAATAAGTCCCATCATATTTAAAATGGAAGTTCTAACGTTATTTATCCCGGAAATAACATAACGTATGTAAAATATATTTTCTACAAAAGTACAAACATAATCGAAACTTTTATTTGGGTGTATTTATAGATTTATAAAAGGAAATACATATAAGGAAATGATGAAATATTAGAGATTTTTTCCACCGAGTGTATGAGTATCTTTTCGTTCACGGTTAAAACATTCTTAAAATAAAAAGATAAAAATCTTAAAATTAAGGTAATGTTTCTTACTACTAATCTTCACATTCCCTTCATTAGTCAATTTATTTTAAAATCTTTTTAATCTCAACATATCGCTTCATTTAATATTATTGAACATTTTTATTAATTTTAATGTAATATTATTAAAGTTGCCTTTTGTTGAAGAATTCGATTTGGACATCATATGCATTGCGGTTCGTATTAAGTCAATTGTATTATATATGTCCCTCTTTACAGCTGGTGTACCGAAGAAGAATTTCAACCTTTGACTACTTTTTTGTATCGACTCATACATATAAAAGTTGACTATCATTTATTTATTTTATGCTACAAAACCAAATTAAGGCCGTAGCTATCGTTTTTACTATTAACTTTTAATACTGATTTTTTCATATTTACGCTTTAGATTTTTTTATATTCATAATTTAATACTATAACTAACCTTTATATATACCCACAAGTACACTTAAACCCTCTAGAGTACATTCAAAACTTTCTTTCGTCTTTATCAAGTTCTTAGTTTCTCCACGGCGCTTTTATCGCACTCCCTTTCCTCTTATTTCACTTCTCAATGTGACGTCGTCTCCTCCCCAATTCTTGTCCCTTCTCATTTGTGGTACGCATTTTAATTCCGGTTTCCCAAGTATACCCTCCAAGGAAAAGAAGTGGAAGGGTAGTTCAGAACAGGGGACATTGTGTAATATAAAGTAGAGGAAGAATAATGAATATCCGTTGGGAATATCCATGGGAATAGATTTCTAACTGCTCTCCCAGACATTTACATTGTATTAATTACCTAAATACGGAACGGAACTTCGTTTATTTGGTTTACCGAAGCGAAGTGTAAGATTTTTCCATTTTTCTTTTATACTTCACTGATTATGGTCAATAAAATTTAAACTATGATAATTGGCGGAACAATGACTAAAATTTTATGATCATAGGAAATTTAACGATATAAAACTACTAAAATCTCAAGTAAAATTAAATGAATACAAAGCTTTAACAGGGTGTTTAAGCATAACATCAAGTCGCGCAATCACTTTAATTATAATGTAAACAGTATCTTACATTTTTCCTTTTTTTCATTACTTTAAGATTTGAGGAGAAATATGTTTAAATTTCAAGGACTTGAAGGAGTCTTTATTTGAGTATCCTGGAATATATGTATTGAGTTAACTTGCGTGTTAAGCGGGTAGCATAACTTCGAGGATACAGCCTGCTGGTAGTTGTATGCGTATTGAAAAAATGTTCTCCTACGCTTTTATACCCATTTTCTCCCAATAACTTCCTGTTTCATTGTACTCCATTATCTTCACAATGCACCCATAAGTTCTTTCAAATAAGGTTATATTTTTATGATACCTTTACGACGATGCTTTTTAAGGCTGATTGCGTCCAAATCCACTCCATTGTTTCGTTGAGAGCCGAATTTTCTGTCATTCATTTCACCAGCAATCGCCCATTTTCTCCCATTCGCCCACACTGCCACCACACATTCGCATGAAAAGTTACGATGCTGATAGAAGAGCGATGTTGGATAGAGTTATACGACCCGTGCGTATTAGCCTTTTACAACTGTGCTGCGGAAATTTATGGCCCGAGTAACAAAGTTGTGTTTGGCTTATGTCTTTTATTCCTTTTCCTGCCGCTGTCTGCGACTTTAGCATTTATAGCCACTTCACACATCTGCGTAATTCATTCATCTGCTAATTTTTTACGTAGATATTGCATAAAACTTTGTGAATTACGAGATATTCGTATGCCTTTATCATGTTATTATGTAAAATTTTGCATTTATCAAAGGACTTTAGCAAGAATTATAGATTCTCTTAGAAGATAATTATTGGAAACAAAAGGTCTTTGAATCATCATATTTAATATATATTCAGAGCTATATCAGTCACATGGAACCGAAGCATATTATTATATTCACTCATATGCTTTCATTATATGTTTAACTGATTTATTGTTCACCTGGAGAAAAGAATATTCAGAATTTATCTAATATATATTATAAAAATCATTCAATCTTAAAAAAAGAATGAGTGAATGAAAGGGCAGGAAATATTATGGGATATCTTACCATAGGAGGATGTAAAAGTTAGAAAAATGACGAACAGGTAGAATTAAAGGATTCTAAACAAATCCTTGCTTGGATAAAAACGTCCTACATAAGTATACGTGCGTAGTAAGAGAGCGAATGGGTGATGAATGAAGCTGTGTGTGCCCGACCTCAATGCCAACGGAGAGGTTTTGTTTTCCTTGAGCCCGTTGCGCGGAATTGCCCCGAGGGGAAATGTTTGCTGACACTTTACAACCCGGGCAAGCAATTTAGAAGAAGGACGTTTAAATGGAACAGAAAATTAATTGAGATACCATGGAAAGCTCAAGGAAAATGAAGCGATTCTTCATTGAAATTGGGCAGTGCTCGAACCATCTTTCTCCATTGTGATGACCAGAAGACAGCTGAATGGCTCAATCGCAATTTAAGTTCAAGTTACTATGAGTGACGGTATGTAAACAGAGTACGTAATTGAATTCGAATCGCGAAAATGAAAAGAAGATACAGTTATTTCAACAGAATTGGTAAAATAATTGAATTTCTTAAAATTGGGAGAATCCGGAAGAGTTTACTATCAAATAATGTTTTATTCGCTCATTTGCTCAGAGATTTGAAAAAAATATTTTTTAATATCAAAAACTGTTTATTATTCTACTTTTACAACAAACATTCACGGTTAAAACTTAATACGTTTATACTACTGTTTCTGGAACGATAGATAAAGCAAAAGTCAATAACTCAGGAGAAAAGGAACAAAGCCTAAAATCAGTTAAGGTCGGAATTTTGTGTTACCTCTTTTATAATAGTAATCAAAACTCAATAGAATCTGGATGAATACTTAACATAATTAAGGTTAGATGACGTGGAATAGTAACTTAAGTTGCTTATAATTATTTTTGAAATACGTAAGCTTATATAAAGGATTCATAGAATGTCTTAGAGTTAAGGAAAAGTAATTTAAAAGTCTTGATGAAAAGCTGAAAGCCACCTATTGGTGTGAAATCAACCACAGCGAACAGTGTCGAATGTTATCTGTCCATTCATCATTTCGTATATGCAGTTCGCTCGTTAATTTCCAATTTTTACGTCGGATTTAATATTTCCGGCATATGAATTAGGTTTCGAAATTGCTGAATTCTAGAATCGCAGTGAAAGAGTTTGATGAGACGATCGAAGGAAAAAATTCACAACGCTAAAAAAGATCCCACGTTTCATTTATTTCCCATGTTATATTGATTTTGACGACCCGTTGATTGCTGTCGTTTGAGACGGAGCAAATTGGGAATGTTTCTTTTCCTCTTTTAACTACCAAATCACTTCCTTTTTCGTTCCCATAATTGGTGTTTTTCTCTTTATGCTGAATGAGTGTTTTCGTCTGCTGAATTCAAATAAATTTCTCTATGAAATGGCCTTCAGAAGCTGCTTTATTGACGTCAAATAAATGAATGTCCTCAAGTTGAAGTAATCCGATTCGCTGATAATTTTTGGGATATTACTTCGCTCGCTGTGAATTTCATAAACCAGAAGCTACAAATTATTTCCCTCCGTTACTTCTTCAATATTTATTGTCAATTACAGAGCAATATTCACGGAGCTTATAAATTAGAGGCATTCGGAATAGAGGTAGGCAAATTTTGTCTAATTTTCATAACGTTCTTTGCCAAACGAATCATGTAAATATGCAGCAACTGAATTTACGCAGATGTACGTCGTTGATGTAAAATTTTTTCGAGCTAAAATTAAAACATATTTAATGTTAATATCCATTGCTATCACTAATAATTCATTTAAGGTATGAATTCAGTGATTTTTAATTTTTTTTTCAGCTTCATAAAAGCATGTTCGTTGTTTCGTTCGTTTCGTATGTTAGCATATTCGTATTAATGAAAATGCTATAAATATTCTAATTCATTACATATTATAATTTATTATCATTATTTTACGTTATTATTTTTCACTTTCAAACACTTTCAGATAGATTGGTATTCTAGTTTAGTGCCAAAACTTCCTAATGTAGCATGATTATTAAAATTAATTAGCATATAAGTTCATTAAAATTAATTTTAATCTAATAACATTTATTGAAAATAGCTAACCTATTTATAAATTATTATTTCATAAACAGTTATTGAAATTGGAGAGTAAGTTTAGTTTAAGAATTGAATTAATAAAATTTCTATTAATTTATTGACATTACTTATCAAATTCGTCATAGTAACATGTTATACGTATTATCCATATATATAATTAAAATTATTTCCATTAATATTAAATTTCTTTTAGTTAAAATTTACTGTTCTTATTGAGACGATGGGTGTTACAAGTCTTTTTAGTACATAAAATTTAATTTTCTATGATATTAAACTCATCGGATAATTATCATTTTAAGAATATCAATGAATATTAAAAATCTTTCAATCTGCTGTTATTATATTTATATACAGCAATAGAAAAATCATTGCAGATCTTGCATTGAATGATCACTTCAAAAGAATAGGATATAATTTGATTCAGAATATCTTCAGGAAAACAAAAGAAACCTTAAAAACGTTAAACATATTCAGAGTGTGCTTATACTCATATATCTGAGCTATATCTTTAAAAAAAATCATTTAAATGATCCTTAACACTGTTTTTCTTTGTTATCCCCTTAAAAAAGGTAGACACCCATTTAAGTACACTTAAATTAATGTGCAGACGTGAGGATATTTTATTCTTCTTTGCTATTAGCGTGTAAAGATCGTTCGAGCTTTCTGCATCTCCAAAATGTGCACTTAGGCCAACTGCTCCATGACCTTTGCAATTAATTCCGGCGTGGGAAGCTGCAGAATCCGTGTATCCATTACATCTTTGTGAAACAAGCGCTCCGAGGAGAGAAGGTATTAACGCCACCGTTGGAAAAACAAAACTCCTTCATTGCGGTGCACAAGAAAAGAGGTTAAACCAAGTACTGCGCCATCTTCTTTTTATTCCACTTCCGCAAAAAGCATTGCGCGTAACTATGTACAGTGATACGCCCTATAGATAGAGCCACTCCGGAGAGTGGAAAAACGCTGCATTTATTATTTTCTCTTATTTTCTACGGGGATTACGTACGTCTTAAGAGAAATATTGTTCGTTATGCTTTCATAAATAAACGGAGCATAAGACTGAGTGCATTTCAAAGCCGTTGTTAGTTATTGCCAACGGAGAAAATGCAATAATTTTATTGTATTTTCTAATTAAAGTGATCAATCATTCGAGAATAGTACTATTTTACGGAATTGTATGACTTATTACAGATGTCTACTTTCTTTGTAGAAATATTGCTAGGATAAAAATAATTTGGTTTGATAAAGGAAAAGATTTTAGTACTTCTGATTATGATGTGATATATAAAACCTTACCTTCATACGTATATATTAATGAATCTTCATTCATATTGAAGCACAAAATATATATTTAAGCTTTTAAACTTTTGCAGGCACACCTAAAAGTTAAAAGGAAAGGGGGCACTCGGGTTTGAACCGGGGACCTCTCGATCTGCAGTCGAATGCTCTACCACTGAGCTATACCCCCATATTTGAAGTCTCTGGATTCAAAGATAACTCATTATTAAAATCTGCTTGTGGACAAGCTAAAATTGATTAATAGAGATGATTTCATACTGTTCTTCGACATTCATCTCAAGGAATTTTCAAACAAGAATTTCGAATATTTGGCTGAAAAGTGTTGGTTAGCGTCAAAATATAACATCAAATTCCTTAAGAGTCACCTTTTATCCAAATATCTATACGTTTCTTCCCTTTTATGTGTTATCGCTACCTCGAATTCGTGCTGCTGATAAATTTATCTCATCCTTTGCTTTTGATCGCTTATTTGCTTTTCGATGCAAAAGGTAAATGTGGAGGGTAAATTGACGGCAGTGAAAAATTCCTCATTAATAATACGCTTGTGCATCGTGTTTTCCCTCAAAAGCAACTGCTCATAATAATACGGATAAAAATAATTTTATCGGAAAAGTGATTAATCGGCTAAAATGAATCAAAAAAATTCTGAGCAATTACTTTAACCGCAAAGCGATGATGTGAGAAAAAAAAAATTCTGCAGAATCAGATGTCGATGTCGAATTTTCTTCTTTAACTTTTTATGGTCAGAGATGTAAAAAAAATGTATTGATATGGTTTATTCACTCATAAATCATATTATATATTTATGTAACATATTACTATGGTACTTTTTCCTTAATAGACCGTATATGATAACAGACTTACACTTTCCATAAGTAGTTTATGGCGTTGCATGATTTATTATAGTGTACCCAACTCTAAAATAAGTTTATACACATTTATTTTCTTCCTCATTTTATGACAATGAGTTGATTGTCAAGTACACCCAAGATATATTAACTATACAAATGAAATAATTTTTTAAAACTTAGATGAATTTTGCAAACAATATACAGCCGAAGTTCTTCTATCGTCTTCCAGATGAATAATAATCCTAGATTGTCTCTCTGATACCTAAATATCTTCTACTAAAGTAAAAGTAACGAATTCCGAATTTCATCAACAATATTCTATTGTCGATTCAGTACGATGGGGATTAAGTATTACGCTGCAAGCCACAAACTTTGCACAACATTATTGTTATGATATTCTAATTCTAATTTCAGCCGATCAATCGATGAGCCATTCGAATACCCCAATAATAATTGAAGTCATAAGAATATATGTGAAATAAAAATACCAAAGACTAATGCGTTACAGAACTATTTATTTATAACAAATGAAATCGAAAAGGTTGAAACTAACAGTTGACAATAAGTTCAAAGCCACCACCAAACGACCTTCTATCGTGCCTTGAGGTTAAATAAAAAGGATAACATAGCAGTGTACGAGCACATTTTGTATGCATGCTCGTATTTCGAAATTAGTCATGTGAAACCGTTGGCGACGTGTTATTCAAATGACACACGAGTATAAACATATTCGGATGCCTAAATCTTTCCCCCTGTTTGCCTTCGGTAATGTAAACTTGAAACTTAATAAAGTTCTCCTCATTTTTCACTTGTTTACCTTCAGTTATTTGCCCTTTAATTCGGACGCATGAGTGGAGCATAATTTTAGAGAGTTGCGTTTTATGCTAATGAATTATGGTCATTCTGTAAATAAAACTCTTTCATTACAACTTGTTGTATTTTTACGAGACCTTGTTACGCATATATATTTGTTAGGAAAGTGTAGATTTATCCTTTCGATGATAGTAAGGGTTTTTTTGGTATATATTCATTATCGTCATTTGTTTTTTTAAGCATAAAACAATGATAAGATTTTGAGATAAAACAAGACATTAATTCCTTGATAGCTCATGGAACTTTGGGATAAATAATTTTTTTATTCAATTACATTGATCACCATAACACTTAATTGATGATATTGCCTGTAACATGTATGTCGAACTCCTTGAAAAGATTTTGGAAAATATGCTTTTCTGAACATACGATTTGAAGAGCTAAATATTATTCCTAACCCTTCCCTATTTACCTGCAATTTATTTAGATGAATCGATATACAGATGAAGTTTCTAGATAAATTAATTGTCGATGTTTTCCCGACATAATAATTATATGGTTTATGTTAAATTTTTATAGTTTGATCGTTTTTATTTAATAAATAGTAATGCTTAACAAAAATGTGTATATTTTCTCGAATAATATGATGTCACCTTAATATTTGTATTTAAATTTATGTTAAAAGCTCTTAATACTAACGTGATAGAAAAAAGAAATATCTATTTTTCATTCTATTTCACTAATAACTCTTATCTTATAATCTTATTTTACGGTATAATATTAAGTTATTACTAGTGAATTTCTAAAATAAATATTTATTTATAAAATTTGATCAAAACCGCATTATTTTAATTATTATATTTGTAAGAAACCATTAATAGAATACAAAGAAATGTAGCAATTTGGAGGATTTTTACATCCATATCGCGTTTTATACGAAAACATGGAATACTTGTATAAACTTATTTTATAACCTAATAAATGGTGAAAATCCAAATCATCGTTTCAGAATTCAAAAAACATATATTTCAATTTCTTCAGATATAAATCATATTTTTTGTCCAATTGACCCACATACTGTATAATCAAAAAGTCAAGCATCATATCAAGTTGGCTTATATTCTTTTCATCCCTTATGAAAAACATGAGCGTGGTTCACAATCAATCCGAAGTATAAATCTTATCGAGATAGAATCTCTCATTTTCCCAACTTCGAATGGAGAAATCGATAAGGACAAAGAAACCTTAAGATCTTCTCTGGTAGCAAGCTGAGAATTCCATCAACTTTTACTTCTCCGAACAAGTAAATTGCGGGATAGAAAATCAATCCCTCCGACCTTGTCTTCTCGTTTCGCTAAGGAATCAGAGATAAATGCCCTTCGTCCCAAACTCAATTATAACCCGACCTCTGTACCCTACTTACATATTTGGAATTCATTTCCAGACATTCTACTCCTCAGCTGTTTTAATCATTCTCTTTCGGTGAGGAAATTGGGAATCGTCTTCCCTCTTACTAATCACCATCCCTTTATTTTGTAATTCATGCCGAGATCTTGTTCTACACTCACTTCCAGATCAAATTAACTTCCGTACGTTTGCGTTCGGTAATATGATCCATTTTCCCCACTTAAGAATAATAACATGTTAAAAATGTCGATAAAAAGTTTAAGAGAAGTAAATGTATAATTTATTAACCAACGTTCATCATTAAGTGATCGGTTATTTTAAGGAATGAATGTTCAAAATAAAATACAAATTTATTATAATATTATCCTTAAAATCTCTGAAATTAAACAATGAATATAATAATTAAACCTAATTGAATTTAAACATTCAGTTTGAGATATCTATAGGGATCCTGCACAGGGGAATTATGAATCCTATCTACTTTAAATTTGCATTTTATTTCAGAATGCTTAACTCATTTTGTATCATTCATGCACTTTGAGTCGTATGGTTAACATCACAAGCGTTACATATACAGTCTATTTATATGAGCACATCAATTGTGAATCGCATTTCTAGTGTGATTGTTTACTCGATTATAAATCTAATAGATATGCAATTATTTTAATATACTCATAAATTGCTCTTTTTAATTTTATTTAATTAAAAAATTATAAAAATTAATTTTTCTATATAAATTTCGCATACGTTCGAGAGGAAGGCTCAGTATTCCCATATCGACTACCGGTTACTTATCTTCTCATCTCATTTCTCAAAGGCTAAAACATCTTCTACGTCGTAGTAGATGGAGGAGTCTTGTCTAATAAAGTCGTTAACAAACTAAGTTCGGGACGTGCGAGACAGTGACTTGAATATTTAAGAGTCACGTTCTAACCAACCATCGATCTTCCTTAGCACGAGCACTGGAGGAGACAGACTCGTAATTTTAAGTAAGTTAATAAATCCTTCAACACCATCATCAAATACTCCAAGGAGATGTTAGGCGTTGCTAATGGAACTTGAAATAAACAAAGCCGTTTCTTTGAGTTACTTCCCATACACAATAGTTACATATTCTAAAGAGATTAATATGATGAAAGATAGAATATTGAAGTACTTCGGTTAGTTGGGCGAATATGGGATGAATAGGGTATTTTACTCATTACTACCCTGTCTTTCTTTTATTTAAAGCATGTAATATAATGAGGAATTGAATATTTAAACAGTTCCTAAAACAATCTTACTACTGATGAGTATCACTTTATCTATATATATATATATTCATATATTAATTGTATTTATTATGATCTATTTTCTGCCCATATACAGTCTATTTCATAACTTTCACTTTTTCGTATGATTACGCGGCACACATATCATATATGAATTGTTCAAAAATCAATATATTTTCAGTTAACAAAATAAAGAAATGTTTTCAATTCTTTTAGTACATTAAGCACTACGCTTATCAAAAACCTAAAACACGTGGATTTATGGCCAAAGGGATTATTAAAGCTTGAAATATGGTTGACGAAACTGGGAACAGAAAATGAAAAATTCCGAAGCGACGATATTATCGCAAAGTTTAGCGGCTTTTCTACTTAAGCGAAAGGCACTTTCAAATATTTCAAATCGAATTAAAAGAGCAGACTTTCGTCAAAAAAAATCATATTTCTTTGGCATTCGGAGTGTGCTATGTAGCGATAAGTTGAGCTTGGATTACGCTGAGGCTTTATTTCTCCCCGAGACAAAAACTGTGGGAGTAATTTATGTGCACCCGAATGGGTTTAAGGGTAATTCCAAGGGAGATCTGCCTTCTTCGGTGGGCGTCAATCGATACTTGCATTTTTCACGCCTTCGGGAACCAAGTAGCTACTCCAGACACAATGGGCTAATCAGTGCACCTGATTGGAGATATGGCACGAAGACTCCTAGTCATCGGGGGCGGAGCTGTACCGCAAGAATTACCTCGCGGCGATTTTCTCCGAAGTGACGTAAGTGGAGTTGATTCGTCATCGTTAATGGCCACTTACGCGAGTACGATGTGAAGATGGAAAGTGTAATATTGTGAAATGCGGAGAAATTACGAAAGTTTAAGATGAGGAAATAGTGAATTTAAAACAATAATCCCGGAGATGATTATATAGAATACAATGATCAGATCTCTCCACCTACGACACAAAATATTCGCGTTAAAATTCAATATTCACGGAAGATGGTTTAAATGATAAAAAATATTAGCGGGACTCATTGTTCTTGAAAGAGTACAAGTGTTGTTGTTTACTTCGTGATAAATTATTTTGCAGAATTTGAGGTGGGATTATTAGTATAATTTACAAATATTAACTGTGGCTATTATCTCAAATAAAATTTTTTTGTATATGGATATTCAAGACGGTATTTGGTGCATTAAATTAATTTTACCTAAATTTCATGGAATGAATATAAATTTTAAATGCAGATTCCACTGTCTTTGAAAAAGATTGAATATGTTTCAGTTTTCTATTAAATCCATTTCATTTAAATAATCCGTGAACTATTTGTTATTTTTAAAAATTAAAACCTGAATAAAGATATCCAAAATTCATTTTAATTCGAAAGCATTAATATGAAGATATTTTCTGGTGATGTATTTCGATAATCCACTGCTCAACAAATACCTTAATCTTCTTATCGCATCTTTAATATATTTCTATAGCTACTGTTTAATACCCATTAAATCTCTTTAAGACGTCTGTTTCATTTTTCAATTTATTTAAAGGAATTTTCGTTCCGTTTAAAGAACTGAAAGATGTTCATCAGTTGATTTACTCTTCTAAGATTTTTCTAAGAATTCCTATCCGAGAAAATTTAAAATTTCTATAGCTCTTTATTATTTCCTTCGCCTCAAAATATACATTTCTGAATTATTTCTCTTGGAATTGTGAATTCAAAAGGTTGGATTTTATTTTTTTGGAATATATTAATCAGAATTGAGGAATATTTTACTCTGAATACTTGGATTGGAAATTATTGTAAGTAAAGGGAATTTGCTCTAAAAGTTATATGATTTATATCTTTATAAAATAAAATAAAAATATGGGGAATAATGAGAAAATCTGCTTTCTCATATTTTAATGGAAATAAATACATTTATGAATAGGCTTTGGAGCATAGATTCCTGTAGAAGAAGAAGCATGAAAATTTCTCAGAGATAATAATTTTAACGATATAATAATAAATGGTATCCCAAATTTCAATATTATTGCAATACTCATAGTATTATCACATAGCAGACTTTTTATGGTGATTAAATAATAAATACAGTCACAAGTTCCATTACCTCTGAGATACCGCTTCCTCAATTAAGGCTGGGCCATTATTAGGCCAATAAAAGGTATATATTAATTAATATTTTAACATTGATATATGTTGATTATTTATTTATTTATAATTATTATTATTATTAAATATAATAATATATTTATAATTAATAATATTTCCTTCACCATGTACCTTCACCACTTTCTTGCATACATCCACCATATCGCACGGTTATTCTTGCTTCACCACCTTCTCTTCAATTTCCCAGGATCCTTTTCGCTCATAATCTACTTCCTGAAATTCCAAAATATAGCTCCAATTCCCCGTTCTTCTCCTTATCAAATGCCCTTCATTTCCCAAATACCTTTCGAAGCAAGATTCCGTTTAATTTGTTAAGATCCCTCTCTGGTGGAGTGGATATAGATAATGAAATTTCTCCCTGTTCTTGGAGACAGCGTTCAATATCCTCTCCCTTTTATTTCAGACAATTTTCTGCGTTTTGTATTTAGTTTCGTTTTCACGTTCGTGTATTTGAATTTTGTTGGTTAGGAATCCTACGGATCTCGGTTCTTAACTTCTTTAACACCTTATATTTTAGTTCCTCGTAATTTCATAAGTTGAACTTGGATTTTATAAATTAAAATGAAAGACATTTCGAAATGAACTAATATTTCCTTTAATAATTTATCGTTTTAATTTTTAGTTTTTTTAGTTCATTTTTACATTTTAATATCCTTAAAAGTTAATTCAGTATGTAGAATATGAAACGAAATTAAAAATCTAATTTTCTATGGGCAAAATGTTCGTTTCAAATGACACTTCATCTCTTTTATGCGAGGGAAATGCTTTTTCATTTCTATCTTGTATATGACAACTCACAAGTTTGGAAACGCAACGTATATCAATGGAAAATGTTGCTCGGAGCAAATTCAAGTATACTAATCTAATTATATTCAAATTTATCTAATTTATATTTTAAAATCTGTTTATTTTTTTTGGAATCCCATATTTACCTTCTAATGTGATATAAATTTACGGATTTCAAATTTTTAGATGATCATTGAAGATTAAATAATTATATTCGCTTTCGGTAAATAGAAATAACAATATATTAAAGCTTGAATTAAGTATATTCAAAAGCTAGTGATGTTTGTACTGGAACTTTTAAGAAACTTTAACCTCTCTTCATATCATTGTGAAGTTGTAGGTTCAATTTTATACCGTTGATATGATTTTTTGCTCGTTAGAAACCTGCAAAGCTTAAGCTCAAAATCAGTCCTTGTGTCGAAGTATTTAAAAAAACTAGAATAATAGCAACAGATTAAATTGCTATTTCCGAATGAGTTGTAAGGTAGTTAATAGACAAGATAGAACAACTGTGCTGTCAAACTTATGCGGAAATGATGGTCTTCGAGGTGAAGGAGATGCAACTTACGAGAAATTTGCTTCGGAAGAAGTTGCGCGTCTAGAAATATGAATTTTTGCAAAATTTCTTGCTTCCCTATTTCTGAATGCGGAAGTGTTCCAGACGGAGGGGCGGTTATATCCTATTAGATTCAGATGCATCACAGTCCATTTGCTTCGTTGAGGAAAATGCCGAATTTGCATGAAATGGTAATGCGGTTGAAGTTTAATGAAACGAAAGCATCTCATCCTCGTTTCGTTCCTTAAGGATACACTGATTATTGGGAGAAAATGAACAGAAGAACGGTTTTGAGATGAGGAATCAGCTGAATATATAATATTCTATACAATAACAACTTATAATATGGATATAAAGAATTCTACGTAATCAAGGAAAATGAAATCCCGCAATTTCGTGGTAAATGTAGCAAAACTTACTCTTCCCAAGTTTGTATTTCATCCGAGTTTATTATCCCATAAATATTATACCTACTTCTAATTAAAAACTTGATGTCTGGAAAATATTTGTTTTTCTGTCAAAATCTTTTTAATGTACTAACGTATTGGTTTCTATTAAAATGGTCTTTGGTTTGATCCTTGTAGGTGTATGATGAGGCTGAGAATATATTGACACCACAACATTCATAATTGTTGAACACGGATATTTAAGCAAACTTACACATAATAATTGAAAAAGACTTATTTTTTAACTTCAAACAGTTGAATTGATACTCATAGTAAGGGTGTCGTAGAACGAATATATATATATATATATATATATATATATATATATATATATATATATATATATATATATAATTGTCTTAATTTGAGGTAATTATTCACGACACTGTAATATTTATCCTTCTTCATTATGGAAGTAATTGTTCACTCAAGTGAGTAACCATGTAAATTTTTAAGTAAACGATAGCTGAAGAGTGACTTGTGTCCCTAGGATAAGAGCGAGCATTTCATTTACGGCCGTTCCATTTGTTTGACAATGTCTGCGTAAAAAGAGAGACGTTAAACTGTCGCCATCGTACCATCCATCTTGTTCCGAACACTTTTTTCTCCAAAAAAATGTTGAAAATTTCCATAGCTTACTAGAGAAGAGAGCTTTAAGAAAGGCCTATTCAGTTTGGGATTTGGTTGGTTGCTAGATGGAGTATCTAAGAACGATTTCCGCTGCTAGACACGTGGGATTCACAATGGCTTTTATCTTTTCAGAACCCTAAATCTCTTTCCTTTGAGGATTTAGAAAAGAATCTAAATTTCTACTTAATCGGTTAACTCTTTCAGATTTTGAAAAGGAAGTTTATTTTATAATACCGTATATTCTCATTCTAAATTAACTGTAAAATTTACTTATATTTGAAAGATTTATTTTAAGCATATTTATATATCTTTAAATCTTTCTTTTAAATTTAAAATATTTCTCAGCTCCTAAATGTTACGTAATAATATTAATGTTCTCCCATTTAATTGTTTTTTATCGCTTTCTAATTACAATACTTTCCTCTAAATCAATCTTCCCCTTTACCTTCTCTTATACTTCACTTACACACCCTCTTCTGGTAAGTAGTAGAATCGCTACCTCTATTTTTACACTGCACTCAGTTTCAGACGACTTTCCTTTCCGTCAAAATGGAAAAGAGAGAAATGGGAAGATAACTTTTGAGCGTTTCCTTTCCAAATGAATGTTTTTGTCCTTTTACTCTAATTTTTCTGTCAGCGGAGGGCAGTTTTTCGCAACGAATTCCTTGGTTGTTTCCGATTACATCAACGGGAGGTGATTACATCTCGAAATGGAGAATAATTACCTCAAAGTGCGTGTTTATGTTGCTCGGAATGGGTGGCGGTCAATTAAAAGGGCGTTTTTTGTGCGAATGTATTTTTACGTTGGAAATTTACGCGGATCATTGCTATTTACATATATACAAATTGATTATTTATGCAAACGCATAGTACAGTTAAAATGCTAAAAGTGAGTTTGATCAGTAACCTTTTCAATTGATTTTTAGAAAAAGGAAATGTAGATTCGTTACGGAAAAGCATTTCATTATTACCTCACGCATTTCTCCTTGGGCTCTTTTCAGCTAGAATTTATGTTTGAGATAATGAATACCGATATTCTGTATGAATTTAGACACCTTATTCATTGTAAGTTATAATTTAATTTGTCACAGCATTAATTTCAGTTTAGTTTTAAGTTCACTGATAACTTATTGTGTTTTACTTGTTACTTCATTCAATTCGTATATTGCTCATACTTTTCTTTTGAAAGTGAATCTCATTTCTCTCAATATGCTAAAATAATTTTATTCTACTTTAAAAATCCTCTTTCCTCTTTATACCATCTATTTCCTATTAAAACTAACTTTAACCCTTTTTTAATTATGATTCAAGGATCAAATAAAATGTACTTTAATTTCATGGTGCTCAATCGATCTGGCTTATATCATGGTACAAGAGCTCGTTGGTTACTCAGCTAATGCGAAAGATATTTATTAGATTAATATATTCTTTTTAAACGCCATTATGATTTGCAATTTATCCACCCCTTAGTCCTATCGTAATGATTTTAAATTTCATTATCTCTTGAACTCTGAATTATGCCTTAGATAAGGTTTGGATATTCCTGCGTTACTTTCGGGGTTTTTCTCACTATATTGCACGTGAGATTGCCTTTGAAATGGAACCGAAGTGAGAGATAAGAAACAGAGGTCTAAAATCGATGGGAAACGTCCCTCAATAAAAACAGCCTTGAGCTCCTTGAAAAGGGAAACCTTTTAGTTCTCCCGAAAAAACCTTAAACCACTATCTCCTCACGCCAAGGCAATTATATTTTTTTTGCCGTGAAATCCTTTCCCTGATCAGAGAAAGTCGCTCCCTTAAGATGTTTTCCTATGCGAACATAAACAAGGAGTAGCACTTCTTGAATATTATTACGAAATATATACGCGCCTCATTTTCGTAATGGCTTCTTAAAAGACGTAAAGATCCAACGAAAATATCAAGCGGTAAACTAATCGCCTACTTAGAAAAATGTGTTCGCATTGTAGTAATAAGAATACGAGCATTACGCATTGTAGTATACGAATACGAATTTGAAATAAATTTTCATGCTGCATGTATGCGTTTGCAAGTAATCGACTGAAATATGTTTACGACCGTACACCGTATTTATCAGTGTATGATTATGTTCTAAGAATTGATTTTCTATACATTTGGAACATAGAATTCCCTCAATATTTACCGGGAATCATTCATATGATGTTGATATCCCTTCTGAAAAGAGATAGCTTTTATTCCAACAATGAAAGGAAAGATAATTGGGATTTACTTATAGTTAATCGTTTTATAAAGAAAGTTAAACCAATATGAAACATATTGGAAGAAATCCGTATTATTTCAAGTGCATATTGGTATTTTTAAATAGAATCTTATCAACAATATTTTTTGGAGAAAAATAGAAATGCATAGACATTTTATATGTTTAATTATTCTGTTTTATGAAAAGGTAATTTGCCAAATTATTGGTATAAGAATAAATTAAGGATGAAAGGAATAAAATTTTCGGTATAAACTATTTTAAAGAAATTCTGTGCGTTTTTCAATCTCGTAGGTTAACCATATTATTAGTAACACCAAAAATGAGAATATTTCCGATAACTTAGAGATTCCTTTTGTCGAATCGATCAGCCAGAAAGCTATTCAAAAACGAAAAAGCCAAAATAGTACGTTTAAAATAGATATTTCTTCTCTTCTATAAAGGGTAAATTGAATTATCGAAATGAATTAAGCTCTTTGTTTTGAGAACGTGCCGATAATATGTATCTGGCATTTTTAAAAATGCATTATTTGTGCGATGGAATTGAAATCACATGCACAGAATATTTTAATGTTTCTGCGACATCCGTAGAATAATGTATTGAGTGTATATGTGATTTAGTATTATTCATGAATTAACCTATTATTTAATTTTTAAAGTAACAAACTAAATAAATATTTTAATTTCAATGCATTTATTACACTCAAGTAAAGAGGGTCTCCAATTTATTCTTTATCGTACGTTTGGCATAACTTTATTTAACGGGAAATAAAGTATGAGTTATACAATTCCTATGATATATACCACGGTGTTGGTAAAAAACAGAACTCTACGGAAATGTAGATATTCTTGCTCTATTCCTGGAATATTAATCTTGCGAAGCCTTTGTGATCGCAGTCACGGGAGTTGCCTTCAAACATTTAGAAAGAATATCTTGGAAAGTTGAAGGGAAGAATTTTTCAAGTTAACACTATGAAAAGAAGCCATCGATTACGCATGTAGGATTCATATCTTGGCGAAATGCACGGAATTTTCGGCGAATGTCCTTAAAGGTTCCATTAGTTCATTCCTCATCACGAATAAGTGCGAGAGAAACATTCCGACCTTTTCCTCGCGTTACGTGTTTATTTTCACGAGACGCCATCTTCTTCCGAGTCCTTTGATTCTAATATTCGCTCTTTTGAGAGTCTTGCGTGACCCTCCCGGGCGTGCTTTCACAGAATGTC
The DNA here is from genome assembly GCA_020796165.1 of Pantala flavescens. Classification (NCBI taxonomy): domain Eukaryota; kingdom Metazoa; phylum Arthropoda; class Insecta; order Odonata; family Libellulidae; genus Pantala; species Pantala flavescens. The sequence continues at coordinate 49,413,422 of CM036881.1, read as the reverse complement.
ACGCCATCGCACGCCTCCCTTCGCAACCAAAAAAACTGCGATTCATTTCCCTCTCTTCAAACGCGAAATTGCTTCCATTACTTATTGGAGACATTTCACTTTCGTTCAATTGTCTCACAGAGGATTAGATGGACGAGTGCGATTCAATTCAACTTTTCCCACATTATCAAGTCCATCTCGCGTTTTCTATTCAGGATAAAAAGTGTTTGCAAAGATATATCGTCCGGCGTGTTTTGTTTATTTTCTCAGCCGCTCTTCGTCTGTGTCCTTCGCGAAGTTTTTTACATATTACTCTTTTGGAACACTCCCTTTCGCTAGAAATTTAATACCTTCTTGTGTTGTTATTTCGAGGAATAATATATGTGATTGTCCGCTTATTTATTAAATAAAAATGAAATTATTGAATAACGTTTTAGATAATATTTTGTGAATCAAAATTTTCTTATATTGCCATCTCGAATCAATTATCTGAATGATATCATATGTCTTTATTTATGAAATATTCATAGCAACAACATGATTTAATCATTATTATGTTATGACTTTTTATTATTCTCATATATCGAAACCCGTTAGATTTATCGTAAATTTAGCTAAATAAAATTTTCGTTGCAATATCGTCAAAAGAAAGCAAATTTAATATCAAAATTATCACGAGAAAATAAATATAACTTTGTGAATTTTGAGGTGCTTGCTATTGTATCTATGAGGTGATAAATTTATTTTTATAAATTATTAGTCTTTTAGAGCAATTAACATAAATGTTATTAAATTACAAACTTGGTGTTACTAGCAAGCCTCTGTATACGTACAGCCATATGTAATATTTATTTGTCTCTAATATAAATATATTCAGTCATCAACATTTTCATCAAAAAGTATTCGTAATATTTCCGTACCTGCGTTATGCTCTCTATGTATTATACACAGGGTTACTGTTGTTGTATTCGCCGTGAGATTTGCAGCAGGAAAAAATAATTCAAAAATATAAAATGACATTGTGAACATGGCTCTGTTACACTTTTGAATGATGTATGGTGTCATATAATTTATTTTTCCTCTCCTCATTAATCAAAACGTTGACGTATGATGGAGGAATGGGCCATAATCCTGACAGAAAATTATTTTTTTCAGGCATAAGCGGATTTAAAGTACTAATGCAGTCCTTTTTTAAAAGAAATTGATTATTATTTTTATCATAGTATCTTTAGTTAATCCACGTACGGTTTTTTTAAGTGAAGTTCTTCCGAGTTAACTTCTGTAAGCATTTATTTTTCTCTTAATACTCGAAATTTTTTTTCTAATATTCTTTAATTCTTTTTTCGTTAGTGTAAATATCTATAAAACTATATTAACTATAAGTAAAACTATATAAATCATTCAGATAGCATGTGCGAAAATGAAACTTAATTATTTTAAATTACTTAGGATAGATCGAATGTTTGAATTAAAAGAAAATTTTTAGGATGAGTTTAATTCTACTTTGATATAACTTATCCGCTACAACATATACAGATTATTTTGGTGTAATTAAATACCGTATTTTTCTTTCGCTGAGGACCACTCAGCCAAAATTAGGTTCACTGCTCTCTTTGATGCTCCAGCAAACATTTACAAAAGCGTTCACACTCTTTAGTTCGAGAGAGCAGATCTCTCCGTAGCGAGCGTTGATAGTCGTTTGTTTAATTCGTCATTTTTCGAAAACTCACGCTCATCTCTTTGAACCTGACATCCCGAAAATCGTACATACGCCCTTTCTACTCTTACTCGGGAAGAATGGTGATTCTGCGGATGATTCGTGACGCGTTGAAAGTGCACGGCTTACGTAGAACGTGTTCAAGTGACTATTGCAACGTCTCGGTTGGATATGTGAGTTTGCAAATGCAATAACAGGCGGAATAGAAGCTTGCTCCTGAAATGATACGTATCTCGTTTTTATCTTGAAGAGGGCATCGTAAGAAAAACAAAGGGAAAGCGAGAATGTGCTCATCTGTCGAGTGGCAAATGGAAGTGCGTGGAAAGAGCAGGATAAACCAACAACGCAAGATTGTGTGCAAACAATAGCGATCTTAGGCCTTCATGTGGATTACTGAGGAAGGGTTCTGAAAGATGACCTTGGGGATCCATCCAGCCTGTATTGCTGGTAGAACTTGAAAGGAAAATTTTAAAGGGAAACTGTCATGACCGAACATGACTGATATTTTCGCGTGTGCGATATAATGAGACGTCGCTCCAAATTTCCAGATGATACTTTTGTAATAAGATGAGACTTTCGAAAGGAGATATTCTCAGTAGCATGTCACGAAATGCTTTGAGATTGTAACTTTCTTTTAAAAAAATCGAATTAACGTCAAAGAACGATATTTAAAAAATTCAGTTCAGAATATTTTTCTTCTTATGTTCATAATAATTTTTAACAGCAAGATAAATAAATGGGAGAAATTTTTACTTGAAAAACTTTAAGAAGAATTTAATTAAGTTAATATGATTTCGTTTCTCTCGAAAACATTTTGTTTCTTTCGAAACAATTTTGTTTCGTTAAGTTTGAACATTTTCAGATGATATAGGTTTAATGTTGCGATTTATATTATGAAATATTATATTTATCTCTTCAGTATATATATAATATTACCTTAACATAGATGCTCCTTGAAGTTAGCGAACTCTTACACATTCCATAAAGTCAAATATTTTTAGTTGATTATTATATTTCTCGGAATTAAGAATTTATTATTCTTGAAAGTTATTTAACTGAAATTAATCGGAAAACTTGTATTTCTTTAACATTTTTCCTCAAAGATGCGCTTAGATGACAACAAAACAGAAAGGAATGCGTGAATTACTCTGAATCTGAAAATTAAATACTTATCGGGAAATATAATGATTTAGCAATTTACTGAAGAGTCTTTCAAAGTAACTTTCCCGCTTGAATATAATCAAATGGTATGGAAGTGTGATAAATGCTATAAATGGTTTCATTGGAGAAATTAAGTTTTTGTACGTGCTAAAATTCCGTAGAGTTGATTTGCATTCCCAAAAATTTGTAGGGGATAAGCAAATGAGAGGACCTTTTAAGAAGAAAAATGTTCGGCCATTTTCAAAGGAAAGTAAATGGAAGAAAGTGGACTGTAGAGATAAATTGAAATGCTTAATTTGAAGTCGGGGAAGTTAGCTCTTTAATTAGATCCCAAAAAACGAAAAGAGGTGAGACTCTGAGACTTAAAGACTCACTGAATTTTAAAAGGAGATATTCCAAAATCGATGAAAAGTTTCTTTCGTAAAAAACATATATTCAAAACTCTTATTCCAATTCATCTGAAGCATATTTGATTTTAAGACTAGAATATCAATTAATAAAAATAGGCAATAGTAAATATATAGTAGTTATTGATGAAATGTAATGATAATATAATTAATATAAATTTAGGTTACTGTTTAAATTGTGAATTAAGATATTTTTAATGAAGAATTTAAAATATACTGTGAACATTTACGTAATATTAGGCTTTTAATTGTAAATTTAATGTGCTCATAGCAGTTCATTTGTTAACTTTCATCTTATATTTTTTTAAGTAATCAGTTCCATTTCATCCCGCATATTTACGAAAAGATATGTTTCAATACATCTAGATGTTTGGTTACATAGGGGGATTTACTTTTTCTTTCCAACTTGATTATTTCCTTTTATTATGTAAATTGACCTTAGTCTTATGATTGTAATCTTCCCTTTACATTAAATTAATTTGCAATGTATGAATCTATGAATTATATAATTTCCTATTTCGATTAATATTTCTTTCTGCTCTCCAAGAAGAAATCCTTATAATATACTTCAATCAACAACCGAGCGATATAAACGAAAAAATATAATAATTTAAATGGATTGAAATTTTTAGAAATAGGATATATATTTTTAGAAATTTGATAGAACAGAAACTGTAATTGTAAGTGGTTCCCAATTAAGATAAGGCTAATGGCATCGAAATGTTAGTCTTGATACGTTGGGTGCATAGGAATCGGCATTCTGATTACTTGCATGCTCCGGTACTTTTAGAGTACTCGCATAAAGTGCTGGCGGTGCGATCCTTCTTCATGAAAAACTTATCCGAGGAATGAAAAGCTTAGTTCACTCATTTTGAACCGAAGAGCGCCTTCTATGGGCACCGCCTAAGAAACTCCTATATCTGCAGATTCCTTAAGGAATCCCTATTTTCCCATAGAACTTGGTATTTAGAGCGGAAGATCGTGGATTCTCCATACAAAACTAGATTTCCCTCGATAGGATCACAGAAGTTGCAAGAAAGTCTTTCGGAATCCGGATTTAAGTTTCCGCGGGATAACTCATAAAGTGTTGAATGGTAGATAGACGAGGAAGGCTGGTAGTTTGTCGTCGCAAGGATGGAAAAAATGCCGGCCAGGCGCACGCGGTTATCTGTTTCCCAAACTCAGCTCGCTCCTTTTTCCTGGCCTACTTACTCAGCCATTACATTGAACAAGAGAAGTCTTCGGGAATCCTATAAAGTTGTTCACCCCTTCAGGGCGTAGGAAAACACTTTGGAATTCTACGCCGTCTTCTCCTTTCACCGTCCCATTGAACGGTCTCGCGCTACTCACTAAACCCTTCTCTTCCGACTAAAGGGCATTTCTTACATCGCATACCAAAGGAAAACAATTGCGGAATTCGGATTAAATGAGATTATCGATGAAAAAATACACTCCGAATTCTACTCACATATATCATAAACTGGCCTCAATTTTGATTATATATTTTTTAATTCGAGCTGTAATCATGAAATAAAGTACAATTTATATCGATCCATTTTTATAGGAAATGAAATATTATATAGCAAAATATTATGATGAAGTTTAAACGATGAGTCAATAAAACGTGTTTCTTTATTTTAATGTAATTGCTTACACAATAAAGGATGTGATGAAAATTGAAAGAGGGTATATATATTGCAGGATCATTTTTGCAGCCTCAAAAATCTTTATTCTGAGAGACAGAAATCTGGAATGGCATAACGACATTAGCGATGGGCTTAAATCATGGGAAATGAACGGAGCGATTCACCTACCATAGATTAAAAATGGTTTCAATCCTTTAAAGATTGGTTTTAGGGTTCGACATTAAATCAAATTTCCCGTTGAACGAGTCAATGTTCGAAAACAATTCATCTCCGATAAATGTTTCTCTTGAAATGAGACTATGAAGTGGGTGGCGTTGTAAAATATTCGCTGTAAATAACACGCAACAGCATAGCAATCGCGATTTTTGGAAATCCCTTTATTTTCATTTTCAATTTGCAGTTGCGCCGTAAATAACGACGGAATGTGTGCGGACCACTTTATATATCCCGTTTCAGTGACGCGTTGTTGATCAAACTTTCCACTTTGAATCCTACACTTTCGACCGTTTTTGGAACGCAAAACATTCGTATTTCTATGGAAACGTAGTTCCGTTGCGCTATTAATCATTCTTTTGTTTCTCCAGTATTCGAAGAAAAGTCTCCACTTCGAATAAACACTAAAATAGAGTTTTAACGTCACTGAAGCAGGGTTTCAGGAAATACAGCCATTCTTGTTGACATATCAAAAGTACTCGAATATCGTTGTTGCAGTGAAGTACTTTACTTTGAATAAATGTAGTTTGTGAGCAGTGATACATTATTGAGTCATATTTTCGTCAATTTACATTGAAATTTTTCATTGAGAAATAATAATTCACTTGTACTTTGATTCCGATACAGTGATGTTTAAATTATTGTCAAGCTTTACTTCTATAAAAACTCTTAAATTATAAGAATCATATTTAGGATTCTGTCCATATGAGACTTTTATTTTTTAGCGTTGGTATTTGAGTGAAATAATTTATTAAATTCAACGTGAAAAAAAGCAAAGATTAGCGAGAATACATGAGTTGCATTTTATAATCTCTTCTGTCAACCCCTGTAATAGTGAACGGAGGAAAACTTACGCTGAATTTAACTCTCGTCGTAGTTAATTTTTCTTCTAACTCAACTTATCTTAAAACAAAAATAACTCGAGACGTCTGAAATTCCATATAATGATCATCCTAGATTTTTGCTATGCGATGAAATTTCGCCTCCTAGAAGATCAAAGTGATGGACACGAGTAAGTTCTTTATCAAAATCCTCATCTCACATTTAGGACATCAACACATTTGAATTCCCTCGGCGATGCTTCTATAGAAGATTTCACAGACGTACTCTGAACCAAACTTTCTCTTTGAAATCCGTCAGGTATCCAACTACTGGTGTTCCGTCCCTTTGTGAAACTTTCTTTAGCCATTGGCCCTCGAGCCAGACGATGCTCTTTTCCAGAAGCTCTCCTCCCTCAAGCACTTGTATAACGAGCCATTCTCAATTATTACATCTTTAATATAGACTTTGTGTTTTCCTACGTCTGCGAACAAATCTACCAGACGAAGTGTAGTAAAGGGAATCCTTTGTGCAGTGAACTGGCTCGCGCTAGGATGTTTAAAATGTATGTTCTTATTCGCTATGGTTATATTGATAAGAAATAATTTATTAGAGAGTTATTATCAAGTGAAAGAAATTTTACGTCCAAAAAATGGAATGAAGGATATTAACTCGTGAACTTAGCGTGAACTCGTAAATCAAAATTGAGACTAGGAAACGTCACGGCTCATAAATTTTAGGCAATCATTGGGTAAAAAGATTTGCAGATCACTGGTCAAGTCTACTAAATCTTTGTGCTATTAACCTTTGAAAATTCGAATGTTATTCTAAAAATTTTACTCTGTTGATCTTGGATAAAGTAATTGTTTAATTCTAATTGAATTCTGGACTTTCCGTTGTGTTTAAGTAACTTTATTGATAATTCTTATAAGACCGACAACTTAAATGAATTTTCAAGTTCGTTTTAATCTTTCTCTTATTCTTATTTAGCAGAAATGCGTCGAAATAATTACTTAATCATTTTATTCATTACATTACAGAAAACTTAATTACACCGCCCTCTTATTACTGAGCCGAACATTTTTGGTTCTGACAGGAAACAAAGTATTCAATTTCTTCCATAGATATAGTTATTGTTTACCACACACTTGTATTCCTCCCAAATGAACCATTTTCGAAAACTCATTTTGCTTGCAAATTACTTATTGTTTTCATAATTCGCCCTCCAAATCTTTTCTTCTTCATTCTTGAAATTATTATAAGTTTAAGAATTGAAATTAAACTTACAAGCAAGTACCTTTTGAGATAAAAGAAGGTACATTTTCCCTTCGTGGGGTGGAACAATGGATAAGGCATTGAAGACTTCATCCACACTGCTTCCTCCTTACTCTTTAATTACAGGCTGTATCTTCCCATGCTTCATCAGTGGTCCGGATTAATATAAATCAAAACAATTTTTTACATTATTCTATAATTTAGAGATTATTATTCCTTCATTTTCCCACCAATCAACCTAACTCTTATTTTCGAACATATCCTCTGGTTTTGTTGTGGAAGAATATGTAATAATAATCTTTTAATTTGTAAACGTATTTTTATCAAAACTCATTCTAATTATTAGAGCCCACTATTAGGATCGAGGCTATTATAACTTGTATTCCTTCTTAATAATGTTCTATTATCTTACTTCATGTAGAGCTAAAAATAACAAAGGATAACCAACTATCGTCTAAAACACTTTGATAATGAATAGATGCGACAAGAAGTGCTGTTCGAATAAAGATTATATTTAATACAAATATTTTAAAATGATAAGAACAGATTAAAACCCTGTATGAGTGCTATGTCGCAGTAAAATTCTCTGTGTGCATTATTAATTCTTTCAGTAGGAAATTCAACAAAGAATATCATAATAAATATACAATTAACTAATAAAACATAAATAAAGAACGTTTCAAAAGTAGATATGATGAGTTTTTTACCGATATTTGTCTGTATTAATCTTTCAAAATTCGTTATTTTCATACAATACCTCACCTTTGAAAGTATTAATTTTCATCCAATTTAAAAAGGTTAAAATAAGTTTATATTAAATCTAAAAATCTATCTTATATTAGCTTTGTTCAAGTGAACCAAACCATAAAACTTTACGAGCCTAAAATCATTTTCCATAGATTCCCTTTACTAATAAGGTCAGAAAGAAGACCCAATTGTATCATTTTCGAGGATTAAAAATTGTTTCGTTTGATGACCCAAATAACATTAATTTTCAAGAGAATAATTCTCCGTGAATTACCTACGAAACCACTTCAATATCTAATCCGCATCAAAGGACACGTTAATCAATACGGCACGGGTTCGAAATATTATGCGCAGTCACGTGTGTGAGACCTGTTAATAATAGAGGCTTTAGAATTCACGCCCATTGTGAGAAATGCCGATTCTGCCCTATATACTTCATATTTCCGAACTCCCGCCCATTGTGAATATCACAGGAGCTATTCTTATTTCAATTCCGAGGAATATCATTGAGGTGTATATTCCACTAGGTAATTTATTTCCCTAACCACGGTGCAGTGGTTCCGAAAGACAGTCTTCGCCCGGAATTTATAAAGGAAAAGCGAAATAATAGCAAATAAGGAATTGTATGGAGAAATTCGGGTGGAAATAATTAAAGCTTTGCTTCTCCTTTGTTTCAAAATCAAAAGTTCACCTTTGATCGCTTCCATGTAGTTTTCTTTCGAAAGAGACTTAACTAACTAATTAGATTGATAGTTAAATATTTCTTTTCTGTAAAGATTTTATTTTGGAAGAAATGTTAGTTTGATTCGATGAGCAATACTTTGTAATTACAAAAATTCTTCTGTTAGACGTCATAAAAGATCTAAAATGATACAGATTTAAAAAAAATCTTATGAATATTTGTACTTACTTATTTTAATAAAATTATACTTAAATACTTATCTCCCTTTATATTAATGTATTTTCTTTTTTATATTTCTGGATATATTTAGAATATAGGAAGGAATTCAGACATCATATATTACTAAAACTTCTATATTTAGCTCAATATTGATGCCAATTTAAAGTTTTTCGTTTAATAGTTACTTTAATAATGTTCCTTACGAGTTTTGAATCAAATTTATTTATATTTAAAAATATCCTCTGTGACTTTTTATGGAAGCTAATTTTAATATTTCTTGGATAGTTCTCAAGTTAATGTTTCATTTATTCAGTAAACTATTACAAAAAATCAGTTCATGAACCAATAATGCGAGGATGAAATAAGTTTTTTGAGCAATTCAAAAGTTTATCTAGCAAAACTCAATTATTTTTATCCCCTGCATTATCAGAATTTTGAGTGATCTGGTTGGTTATCGTTGCAATCTTCTACCTTTAAAATTCCAAAAGGAGCAGGCGTATGAACATCGTGGTAAGATCTCAGGTGGTCAAGGTTTTATGGAGCCATTAAGATCCAAAAGGTTGATCAAAACAAAGGAAAGGTATGAAGGAAAGTGGTAAAGGTACGGACAGAATGATAGGTGGTGGGAAAGCTTAGGTAACAGGTATAGGATATCCGGGACGGATTAATAGTAAGATATAGCGAACATCCCGAAAAGAGGTTAATAGTATGGAAAGGATCTTCGAGGAATAAAGGGTTACAGATGGAATGCTGTGTTCAAGATATATTTAGCGTACAGAGTACTATTACATAGGAAAGTGGAAGATTAAATTACGTATCTCTAAAATTACTTCATAGGTTGGCGTGACGTAAGGTTTATCTAAAAGATAGTTCTTATCTCCGACCATAATTTAAGCATATCTTTCCTTGTGAATAGAACTTTCAAATAAATGTTCTATATCATTCTTTAAATAGTCCAAAACCTTCTATTAGCGTGAAACGTTAGGCAAAGGTAATGTAATAACTTCAACAAGTCTATGCTCAACAGCTTCCCTAAACTGTAAAAGAGATATGAATGGTGAATCTTTCATACTATTACATAAATTCAATGACTATAATTCAGAATATGAAACATTTGTTACTTCTGGTTTATAGTCATTGACCTTTATTCCGTGGTATGATATGAAACTTTTGGTAAAAATTCATAGAACGAAAGATAAACCTTTTATAACTCGACTTTCTCCTAAGACACGACTTCAAATGTTTATTTCACGAGCCAGAAGATTTAATATTGTTTTAGTAGTTTTGGAAGTGAGTACAATAAGAGTGAAGAGAATGATTTAAGTGTAATAATTTTTATACATATTGCGGTAATAATATAAAAGAAAAATAGAATTGTATGGATACAAGTAGAAAGGAATTTTTATCAGAAGTGATGAATATAACAAACACAAATATAAATAAGTTACTTTAATCAATTAAGTCATAAAACCCAAGATAATGTCGATGTTAATACAGTTTTTACTGTTTAAATCAGATTCTTGTAGAGGAAATATAGTTATGGTATTTCGCAAGATAAGATGATGAAAGATGTCTTAAAGAAAAAAATGAAATCCTTCCCTTATTTTAAGGTTATTGCTTCTTCCATTATAGCGATACACTGTTTTCCTTTCATATTTGATTACTCTCCCGAGTGATTTAAATCTTTTACTGTTCTTGCTACTTGGATCCAGTTTTAAGAAACCAACCTGTGTGGATAATATAAACAAATGTTTCCTTTGAGAGATTTTTATGCAGTATTATTTCTTTTCATTTTCTTGCAGCTAATTATAACAATGTAGAACAAAGCATTTAACAAATATCTTACCATATTCAATTCTTATATAAAATTCATTCAAACCGTAAATACAAAAATAGTGACGGACTTATTTCCCACGAGAAGTATCAAGACAATTAATTTTTAGGGAATGATGAATGGAAGGGAAGAAGATGGCAAAAAAGAAAAACTAAATTCAAAATTTTCTTGAATTTAAGATTTAAAATACAGAAGTGCTTCTCAACTTGTTCTCCTCATAAGCTTAGAGAGTATCTATCTATGGACCAGGAGAACAGCATCCCGAACAAAAATGACTGACCTCGAGGGTGAAACGGAGCAGAATGTTGGAGCAAAGAAAGTCTCAGATAGGTCCCTTTCCGGTTCTTTTGTCGTCATTTCCGCTTTGACAGCCTCAAGTTCCTCACGCGGGCGTAAAAATATAGGATCTGAAAGGCTTTATTAGGCGTGCAGAGGGGAAACCGTAAAGGGAGAAACAACGGGAGACAATGACGTAGTTCCGGAAGTGGCGGAAACGGAAGTGTTGCGGGATAGGACGGAACTAAGAGCTGTAAAGGAAACAAAAAGGGATCGTAAGGCGCCCATACGCTGTGTTTCTTTCCTTTTGGCCTTTTTACGAGAGGGATTCGGCGATGAGACTTGGGATGCACTTCTTTTACGACGCTTTCGTTAGGAGAGTGGATCGTATTGCGATATTTATTATTTGTACGAAATGTTAGCCGAAAGATAAAATAATGACGGAGTTTCGATGGAATGTTTTTGGTTTCTGCCGAAAGGGAGCGCAAGGAAGTCGAAGTTATGTCTGCCAACTCTAGTATGTATTAGAAAATATCTCTTTGCCTATATACGTAAAGTGTAAGGTCATTTTGTAAATCATCTTAATGTTTATCTATGCAGATACATTTTTCGTATTTTTGTTTTATTGTCGTTATGATTGGAAGCATAAAATGTATTCTCATCCCATCCAATACTTTACTAATATACATAATCGGATTTGAAAAATGGTGCTATATTATTATCCAAAGATATTGTTTCTCTTTATAACTGTTTGTAAATAGGATTATGATTATAAAAGTACGATATTTTAAACAGGTTTAAAAATATCCCTGAAAATATCATCCGTAAAAGAGAGGAATTGAGTATTTAATACAACGAAGTTAGGGAAACTGATAGCTGATGGAATAATGATTTTTTACGGAAATAAAAATTCGATAGAGAAATCAGATCATTTTGAAATCATCTCGTCTCTATGGGACAGGGCTTTTAGTATTCCGTAAAAACTCAATTTAATTCGAATTAAAGACTCGAATTATAGAATTCGGGGTTTGATGGAGTGCATCGTGATTGAGTCTTCGAGGGATCGGTCGAAGGGGTGGTCGATGGAATTCGTTGTCTCCTGAGGGAGAAAATAATGAGGAAATGCGCCTCCGATTTCCAAGAGCCGCAGGAAATTGACAGAGAAGTTTGCTGAAGATCTCAAAGGAATTAAGATTACGCTCGATCCACTTAAAGGGGAGGGGAGACACTCCACTTCCTTCTCATTTTTACGTGCACCATCCTTCGAACGGTTCCTATGGCAACCCCCATCTCTCTGAGGAGAAAAAACTTCTCTTGTGAAGTAATTCCGTCTCTCCTTTAACGGAATCGCCTCATTGCATTTTACTCCTCTTTCAAAGCATCTCTTATTCTCTTAGCTCCGATCCAGTTGTGCTTTTTGCCATTCCCCCGTCTTTGAAGCATGTGATATTTGAGTGTGTTTTACATCATCCAAAATATAATAACCATACTTTGGCATTTAATATTTAATTTCATTTAATTAAGAGAGAGAGCAGGACAAACTGCAAGTTTTTGTTCAATTTATAGCATGAGAGGTATATTATTGCAACTAATTTTGATTATTTTGTGAACGTACGCTATAATTACATAAAATTACGTCATGTTAATATAAGGGACGGATATGTAATCCATCTGAGAATCTCCAAGTGTAAGTATTAAATCGTACATCTGGGAAGCAAAAGAAAACTATGGGAGTATGATTGACCAATATCAGTGTGAGGAATGATGTGCAATAAAGATTTCAAATTCTCAATAATGGATTGAATGAGTGATATTAATACGAGTTAGTCTTTGTTCAATATATGTAAAGCAGTGCAGCTCATGAATTGATAATTTACTTGGCAGCTTTCCTTATTAAATGGACCAAAAGATGTTTGGTGTTTTAATATTAACTATTGTACTACTTTTAATTTTAATAAAAGTAACAAGTTGTATGAATTCTGAAGTTGTTACATCTTTTATCAACAGAATTTCATTCATGAAATGAAACATGAATGTTAAACTCCCGTTAATGATGAATTAATGGTAATAAACAAAAAAATAAACTCGGAATTCGAAGGATTGCTTAGTGCTCTAATCCATAGAATAAGAACTTGTGCTGTGCTTTATTATCCACAAAGGAAATAGTTTGCGAGCGCTGACAAACACTTGAGCACAACTTTGAGGTCGTTGAATCATTCATCATTTGCTCACACGGTTGTGTACCACTGCTGTCCGCTAACAAGCTCTCATCAACTACATTCCGTTTGTCCGCATAACAATTTCGACACCTCGTAATTGGTAATCCTTTTATAATCTCATATCTCATCATAATTTTCGCTTCCGATATTTTTTCTTCGCACCCCCTGCCATCGCTTCTCTAACGAGCCAATTTGAAACTAGATTCTTGAAAACGGAGAATGCCTTCCCCTGCTGTGTGGGAAAACCCTTTAGGGATATGAGGGAAAGTTTTGGAGATAAAGGGCAGGGATTGGAGAGGAATGGTCTCCCAAGGGACTGTGGAGGCCAAAGCAGACCAACGCCTTCTAAATTGCATCTCTATTTTCTGAGGAGGCCAAAGAAAATGGCACCTTGAGAATGAGGACGACTTCGTTGGCTATGAAAGGAGAAATCTTTAATCTGAACGTATGAGACTCTAAAATGCGTCACAATTTTTCGTTTCCACATTTTATTTCACATAGATTCGAGGTCAAATAATACAATTCAGCGAGGTTATAATACTATTGTGTACGTACAGAAATAAAATATTATAGATTCTATATCGATATTTGAAAATTAAATCTCATGAACAATGATGGAAACATCTATGAACCGCTTTACATTCGAAGGACTTTTCATAAATGCGAATTTGAAATCATATTCTTTATCTATTAGTTAATATTTTTCCATGAGCTACGTTAGAAGTATAATTCTTCTCTCATTTTTTAATATACTAAGTAATAATTTCACTCTACTATTTAATAATTGAAGCAGCTTTATTTCCACGGCAAAACAATAACGTGATGATTTTTTAAATTCCGTCAAACATATTTATTTGTTCTTTATATGGATTCGCAAGTGATAAAGAGAACGATTATATCAATAACTATAACGTTCCATTTTGACGGGTCTAAAAAAAAGAAACGCATAATAAAGACAAGAAGAATATTGAAGAAAAACAATGGAAATTTTTAAAAAATGTAACTATATATCGTCTGTTCTGATTCCCGTATGACTTTATTGTGTTAAAGAGATCAACAGCATACATCACACTTTCTACAGATATGCTGCGAAATGATAAGTTCACAACTATCGCATTTTCCTTCGTTTGCACTTCATAGGCACAAACAAAAGAATAGATAAAAACATCATTGTAGGAGTCTTTTAACAAGACAAGAGGGAGAATGAGGCTGTACCACAACTGATCATATCAACGTAAACAACTAGATAGAGTCCAAAACATTCTTATCTCACCATAGTTACGAAATGACTGAGGAAAAACAGAAATTGAGACGATATCCTGCCGGATTGTATGAGCACAGTTTATTTGAAGGATTCTGTTTCATATAAAATGTACAAATATATGAAATAAATAGAAATATTTTAAAGGATAGAGTAATTTGAAAAATAGCAAAAAACATAAATATAATTTTTTTTTCATTTGTTTACGATGAATTTAGAATTGTTCTTATCATATTATAATAATAACATCTTAAACTGCCTGGTTCAACTTTTCGACAGTAATTTGGCACATTGCCTACAGATATTTAAACCAATCGTGGTATATGATTATTTTTGATATTATTAAATCTCGATGAATATTATTATAAAAAATTCCATTATAGATATATCTTATATAATTGATAACATATTCGTATATCATGAAATTTGTGTTGATTCATTGCTGAGTACCTTTTCATTAAAGTAAGACTGAAATTATTTTCTAATTTTAAGTAAACGTGCGAATTCTCTTCATTTTTTCCAATTTTCATTACATTTACTTTTACTATAGTTTATGAAAATGTTTATTTAATCCTTATCCTTTAGTGGAGTAGATCTTGCATAAGCTGATGGAAAGTTTTAAAAAAGTTTTGATTGAGTTTTTATCGTGAAAGTTTGAGGAAAATAGGCTTTCTAACTTATCATTGGATTGATAAATATATGATTATCTAAATTGAGTTTATTAAGAATTTAGGATAGATTACCAAAAATAGTTTTCCCTTATTATTATCACCAAGCGATTTTAATGAGAACCCTAGAATCCGGGCTCTCATCCTTACATTATTTATTTGCATTCACAACCTCATTTCGTTTCCCTTGCTTCTATACTCCCCGTCTTCTTCTATGTCTTCCTTTTCCTTTCTTTTCTCTACACCTCTTCTAAAGATGGGGACTTCCCTCGACGAAACCCAACTAAATTGTCGCTGACGTCTGAGAAGGGCATCTACTTCTATGAATAGAATTGATGATAATGAAGCTGTGACGAAGGCTCGAGTTACGCCTTTTTCGGCATTCCTCGTTGTATTTAAGGAAAGATCCATAGTTAGAATTTGCATTTTTGTATTGGCTAAGTATTACCACTGCGAAAAATAAGTAAATTTGTAATATGAGAAGGGAAGTCTACGATGTTTAATATCTCTTATCCTAAATTATTAAATGTCACCAACGGCAGTGTCACATTTATTATATAAATTAATTCCTTAATATGCAAATGCAAATTTTGCAATATTCAAACGTGCAGAAGTAAAATATTACGAAATAAATGAGGCATACCATATATTTTCATGTGGAAATGCCCTTTGCTGAGAATTTTCTATCGCCATGGAATAATGGATGACAGGAAACAAAGATATCGGTGGAAACAATAGACGTATATTGACAGTACCAGACCGAGACGTTTGCGTAAAGCTCATCTATGCGACCTGTCGTAGAAATGAATGACCTCAGCCATCAATTCGTTCCGCCTCGTTACGAGATAGACTGGCGAACGGGAGCGACAGTTCCATGACCAAATCCATTTATCACCAACCAAAACACCCTTGCATCCAAGTGGAATCGCGTTGCTATGAGGTCTATTTAGGATCCGTGTGAGCGAATTTATCCTATTTGAATAACGAAACATTTGTTTCCAATAGAGATGGATTAATCTATCGAACCAATTTTATAAATCAGAGATCATCGGATTGCTTGAATAGATTCGATAATTATATTTTTCATCGTATGTTTGATTATTATATTTGTTGCCAATCGGATAACTAATTACTAATATCGGGTGCGATAAAATAAACGACAGAAATTTCTGAATTTTGAATATACAGACGATAATTTTCAGAAAATTCTGACACCTTTAATGCGTAATATTATCTTCATGCAATTTGCATAGCAAAAATTTTTGAATGCTTTTATTCAATATGGGTTAAATAGAAGCTTATAAAGTCTAGGATATCTATTTATTTAAATTTAATTTCCTACATAATTGAATTAGATTACTGAATAAATCAAACACATTTGGAAACATATTATCCTTCTGTATTTACGATAATATTAGGGTATTATTCGTAGATGTTTAAAATTCATATATAATGAAATAACTTCCTGTAAATGCTTAATATTTAATAAAACAATAGCTTCAGGAGCTCATCTCTGAATATAAATGGATCGATAAATTCAACATGCATATGATGACTGAAGATCAAACTTTCATAATGTCGAATGATTGACTTGTAAAATATGTAAAATCTGCAAAATGCAAGGATATATTTATCGTTTAGATCCACCCTAGTGTCGAACGATTTAAAAAAATAAATAACAACTCGATTATGTTTTTGATGGATTATTTCGGGAAAAATGGCGCCTTATAACTTATTCACTTCCTTTATCGGTTTTTTTACGACTCATTTCAGACCAATATTATGATTTGGGAAGGATGAATGAATATTCCCATTTTATTTCCTGAACACGTTTTAAAAAACACAGGATTCAGTGCATTCACAATAGATGACCTTAAATACATGAATATTTTGTGATTTTCCGTTACAAAATTCCACCTATAAAGATATTTTTCGTAAATATACGTGTTTAAAAAAATGGAAGGAAATTACGAATATATTGTGGAACCTATTAACATAATATACAAACTAAACGTAATCATAAGTAATCTTTCATTCAACTAATCTAGTATAACTCTTAATGCAAATTATCTAACGCTCTAAATTATAATTATGGGTGAGGTTTTTTGACAATCTAATAGAACTGAGAAAGTACAGCAGCCTCAAGATATTACTTTCTAATATCTAACTAACAGATATTAGCAAGTTACTTAAATAGCATTCTCCAATGCATTTAAATATAATGCTAAAGTATAGATACATGGTAATCGTAATTTGGGAATAGTACGTGATTCCTAATCTTTCCAATTTAATGCCATTTTTTCGATCCTTTTAGGTCACTCCTCTTGAGATAAGTCATCAACGTCTTAAACCTCTTACCTTTTTGCCTCGAACGTTTTTTTTAGACAAAAAGCCCAATGGATATGCCTCCGTCCTTATAACGCTGATAAGTTGGTATATAAGAGTATAGAATATAATGTATGACGTCACCTGATTGAAAATCCTCCATTATAAGCCAAAGGCTTACTCTTTCTCACCCCAAATTTACCGAGAGAATTCGTTATCTAAACGGCGTTGTCAGAGTTTTTTTCTTCGTTGGTAAATGGACGATTCGGAGATAACCATTTGGAATCTCCTTGGGCTTCGTGACAACCTCCAAACGAGGAGCAAAAAATAAATCCATCTTCGCTTGGGATATTGAATTCGAGCGGACCCTCGGTGTCCTGTTTCCGATGAAATGACCGCTCCGTAGGGGTTGAAATAATTGGTGGTCGAATCTTTGTCGAGCAGTTGACTTAGGGGATGCGCTCATGCGTAAGGGGGTGCGGAGATTTCTGAAAGGAGTCGTAAGAGCGTTAGAGGGATGCGTCATATACCCTCTGAGGTCAAAAGGAGGTTTCTTAAGACAACTCTAGGATATCTGTGAGAAGTTATGTAACTTGATAGCTATTATTAAAAGATACTAATCTCTTGAAGGAAGTTTTCCACGCTTTGATGATCAAGGTCACCATAGTAACACTAAATAACAGAATTATACGCAATCATTAACTTCATTAGATGATGTTATTCCATATATCTTTTATTAAAAGGGTATTGTATGGAAAAGTATCATCCAGTTCTTTCTTACACATAAAAAGGTACATGCGCTCAATTATCATTGAATGTACTGATAAGTTTCATGGGTTGACTTGTTTCTTAAGTTACTGTGATCGGTGGCTTTCAAAAATTGACTAACAGTAACTGTCCTGTCACAGCATGTTCATGTAATATTCATAGCATTATACAGAAGTAAGAAATCAAAAGTTTTTGTTGATGATTGGTGCTTTTATTGGCTGGTATTTCGGAATGATAATGTGATTTTCAATTTATAAATATTATTAATTTCTACATTTCCTCGAAATAACGTTTTTAATCTTTTAATTTATTTCCTTATGATCACATACCCACAATTATGGCGTACGTTTTATATGTTTAGTTCAGAATTGTTCTATCAAATCATTATCATTTTTTTTCAAAAATTGTTTAAAGTGTGAATGGGTATACAGCAATTAGAATGTGTTATCACAACTTATACCTGATTAAACAGTATTCCTTGCAAAAAGTTTTCGGAAATGAATGAAAATCACACAAAAAATTTCAAAATCCACTGAATATTTAGTATATGTGCATATATACTTTAGTACATAATTTTTTAAAAGTGCCACTCCATTAACTGTATCAAATATACTTTTCCTACGAACATATGAAGAACATACCCTAAAAAATAACCGTGTTCAGTGTAATTATTATAATTGAGGCAATTGGGAATGATCATATGAGGGAAACCCCAAGTTGGTCCAAAAGAGGAAAATCCGAGGGTCGGAAAATTCCGTCGGTGGTACTAATTTCCGGTCGTCCCCTGGGAATTGTAAGGTGCTCTTGGACGTAACATCCTCCTCACACACGATCTCCTTTTTCACGGCCGGACACACCCACTCTTGTCCTCGTATCTCGGCGAGAAATATATTGGGGCACTTACGAGTCTTCCCTCCGTTCCGCTCCATTTCTACATTCCACGAAGGGCGATGAAGGGGTTGAATGCAGAACTTACGCACCCTTAACAGCAGGTTTTTTTCTTTTTACATAGATACTGTATGAATTAGGAGTTAGAATGTATGACGAGTGTGTTCAATCCATTAGCGATGCAAATAATGAGCTCTAAATGTAGATATAGAAAGCGTAGAATTTCTTGATAACAAGGAGGTAATTGTCTATTTTCTCAGCTCTTTATAAATGTAGTTGCTGTAGTTTAAAGAGCAATGGAAACTTACAAGATCACGTAAGTGCTACGTTTAACGTATTAAGTATTAGTTAGCTTGATGCCTTGAGAAATCGTTTCTATCTAACCCAAAGTTTGTTGAAAATTTAAAACGGAAAATGAATTACGTTTGCCAATATACATTTCCTATTACCTTTCCAAAATTCTAGAAATAAACGCACATTATTCTAAGACAATGCATTTCTAAATTAAGCGAGTTGAATCTTTAATCAGCGTAGAATGGTAATGGAAATGAATGAAAAGCCTTTACTCCTGCAGCTTTCACTTTGGTGAATGAGTGTTTCATTCATCCAATCTGTTAAATTTACCTGGCATTCGATACTTAGCAGTCATCTGTAATTAAGTTGGAGACGTATAAATTGCGCGGGAGGTTGCGTAATGCGAGAGTTAAACATAGAGCCCACACAATTGGCTTCGTCGCGTAAATTAAAGCTCTGAAATCAATACTTTGAGGAATAGAAATTGAAATAGCGTGGCAGTGAAAATATTTTTTATTATAGATAATTGAAATATCCGATACATCCTCAAAAATGACTAGATGTGATCAATTTTCATCAAAAGGTCAAAAAATTTCAAATAATTGTACTTCAGAATTGTGATGCTTGCGGTATAATCTATCTGAATAGTTTGATATTTAAGTCAGTTATGGAAGTTATTTGTTTTTGATCTCTTAAATATAACACGAAGCAATTTTAAATGCAATAAAATGAACAGGATATTTAAAGTTTCTCGACAGTAAAATTTACGGAAGGAAATACGTATTTGAATCAGCCGCACATGTATCGGTATAATTCAAGATATAGGTGAAGTCCTCTTTAAATTATGACAAGTGTTTTACGTATGTCCTTTATATATGTATGTCCTTACACAAAATTCTACCCTCGTAATAATGAATGGACTAAAATTATGAAATTAATTTTACAAAATCAATCAAACGATGAAAGCAGAATTATTGGAACATTCTGATTCATGAGCAGGATTAATTCTTGAATTCGATTAGCGATAGTTACATGAGATGTTTATGAGATTAAATCGGGAAACGGGGATCCAATTCTTCATGAAATATTTATTTTGGAGAAAGTAAACTCTCTGGAGCAGAACATCCGGCGAAGGACTTCGATGGAATGCCCTATGATATGCATACTCCGTCCTTCGCTGGGCACGCAAATCCATAAAAAATCATCTCTATTTCCTTTCATGTCGAGGTCATGTTTAGTTCATCCTCTGAATTATTTCACACGGGACTTTTCCAATCATCGCTGTCCTTTTCAATTATCTTTTGACAGAATTGTGAATGATTTAGCCAATCCGTTGATCGGTTTCACCGATTGAAGTTGCCTCTTCTGAAATTCCTCCATACGTCGAGATTTTGTGTTCCACGCGAAAGATAGTGAAAGATCGGTCCAAAATTCACGTCATCTGTAACGGTTATTGAATCATTCATCAGACTTACGAACCGGATATTGTAGACCACACGAAGGAATAGATCTCGTCCTTTTTATTTTGTGGATTTGACGTTTTGAGGGTTCAAGGGATAACTACCCAATAGGATATAGGTATGACGTCCATTGGCAAACGATTTTTGCATTTTTAGTGAGTATAGGATTTTTAGTATTTTTGTTCATAAATTAACCTGCTAAAATGTACAAACTATCGCCGTTTAACATATATACGACTTTTTTACATGATATTGAACGAATATCACTGTATCTTGTCAAAATATTATTTATATTATATATAATATCAAATTCCGTCAAATTTAGATCTTAAATTTATTTAACATAAATATATATAATTAGATTCATAGTAAATGGCTTGGCGTTATTCAATACTACTTAATATTTTTATAGTTTCAGATTAATATTCATAAGAACATAGTGAAAATATCACTGATTTCTGCGCATATTATGCCTTATATTTATAGCTTCCTTGAAATGCAAAGTAAGAACAAATATAATTACGCAATTTATTTTTTATTAACGAAACATATATATTTTAATTTTATTATATAAGTTTCAAGAGTAATTTAAATACGGAAAACTAAAATATTAATCTCTAATTATAAAAGGTGATTTGCTGCATAAGTCTTATAATTATTACAGGAATTTAACGAGCATATTCATCCTAATTATGAATTTTAATACAAACAGGAATGGTTAAAAAATAATATGTCTACAATTTTATGCATAAAACTACTATTATTTTCAGTTTTATTAAATGGGATATTACATTTAATGTATCTCTTATAAAAAAAGAATTCGTTCGGGCCTTTTGTACAGGGAACCGTCATTTTTATAGTGCAATAACTTTCACTTCGCCCATGTAGTTAAGGAGAAAGACCCTGAAGTTACTGTGATGACTGTTATGTGCTTTACGGTTAAAGATATTTCGCTAGAGAAAGTAGAAAGGGCGGTCATATCCATAATAGATGCGCGTAATGTCCTACGACCAAAGTTAACACCCTCTGAAATGTCATTCGGAGGAAGAATGGTCGGTTAGAATGCTCTTATTGAGGGAGAGATTATGAGGGGCATTAAGGGTGAAATAAAAGACGTAATGGAAGCGGAGATTTGGAAATGGCACAAAAACACTGAGTAAAAGGAGTCTATAGCTGTCAAAGTATCGTAAGATTCCCTCATCAGGCTGACTCATGAACTCTTGACTGTGTTCTTTGCAAAAAGTGCTCCGAAGAGTAGTTAAGGGATGAGCCATTCTGGTGATGCATCACAAGAGGCGTGATTAATAAAAATTAGCTGAGGTGAGACTTTCAGAAAAAGTGCTGTCTTGGAAATGCTTCGTGTAGTGTAAATGTAATATAGAAGTAGGGCTACTTAATGGAGTTCGTAGGTGTGAATTAAATTAATGTATACTCAACAGATTCGACGTAAGTTAATGAAGGTTACATAAGGTAAATTCGTACAAACATTCTCCTTTATATAATTTTTCTTAATATGCTTCTTCTTAATATTATATTAATTAATCTAAATATGCTTTACAAGATAAAGGAAAACTTGCTTTAGAGAAATTTACTAAAGGATTGGTTGCATTATTTCCTTGAGGAATAAGTAAAACTTAAAGATAAGCTGAGGATGTAACACTCAGTAAAGTAATTTCGAGAAAAGCTACCGACTACGTGTAATGTGTGGGAGGAAAGAAAGTGGCATTTGATCAAATATAATGAGTTCGAATTTTGAGTACTCCCCTATTAAGTATAATAGTAGTAAGTATTCCATTTATCAATTGAAGGTTTACACTCTGGGGATGCAAGTTAATATCGTACTCCATATCTACCTTTAATATTTCGCAATTATCAAAAGGGTACGTAATTAATACTGTACAAGGATATTCCATCTTAACAATATGAAAGGGCCAGAATTGGCTGCAACGTTAAAAAAGCTCTTCCACGTATTTGGGATAACGAGGAAAGGCTGATGAGGAAGTGAGAGGCTGTTGAATTCAATTTAATCGCTTTGAGCGTAAAAATAATGGTTTGTTTATTTATAAAAGCCGTTCCGAAAGATTAGTTAAGTATTGATTTTATTACAAAACGGTCGATCGAGGATTCAATCAGTCAAAAATTGGGATAAGAGGAGATTTTTATAAACTTTCCAGTTTAAAATTCGTTTTGTACACAATTTAAACATTAATTTGGGGAAATGGCAAACCTTTTAAAAGTATATATTCAAAAGAAAATACTGTTTAGGATTAAACCAAAGTTTTTAAAGGTTTTTGACGGTAATTCATAAACCTATTAACGCATTATATAATGATCTAAAACGTTAAGTTCGTTATTGTACTCGTACACAAAGGATAGTATACCATAGAAGTTAGTGCAAATTAAAGTTAAGTAAACTTCTCTTCCAAAGATCAACTATTGAAGTCCTTGCCATGATGAATTATATCTATCATCTAGTAGTGCATAAACGTAATGAAGTAATGAGTGATGAAAGGAAATGAAAAATCATAAATAGTTCCACCTCAAATCAAGAGACAATTCTAAATTTAAAAAATGGCCAAAAATCATATACGGGCAACTTATTTTTCGTTCCATTAGCTATCGGCATTCATTGATTAGTTAAAGTATGACCATACATTCTGTCACGAAACTGATAACTTCCACATCAGCTGTAAAATACGCCGCCCATCATTCCGTCTCGATGCGTGAGTCACGTTTAATTAAGTCCAAAGCATTGTTTCCGACGTTCTCCGGCCAGTACAGACTGCGGCGCCCTCATCGCAACAGTGCAATTCGGTTGCCATCACTCCGATCGGTGACGCTGATCAACAAACTTGAAACGCAATGACGAGATCAATCGCAAACATCATCCGGAATCGGTAAAAATATCGCCGCCGATGGGAATTTGCTGACGCGCCTCATATTCCGGCTAAGGGTTTTGCTTCTAATGGGAAGCAAGAATGAATCACAGCAGTTCCAGTGTCAAATTCAGGTAAACTCAGCATCCCTTCAGTTTGATTTACCTCCCATCAATTGGGACGCTTTCATTGGACTTCGGCGTTTTCAAAAACGACGCCCATTTGTAAACATGACTGGCGAAATGAGTTTCGAGCACAGTTTGGACTCCACCGAAGACTTCGATGGCTATTGCATCCGATACAAGCAGAAGATTTATCGGTTGAAAAGGGCTATTAAAAATGTCTGAAATTGCTCTTGGTTTGAAGAATACTCTAAAAATAAAATAATTCTCTAATAAAAGAAAAATTTGATTAGAGCTCTCCGACTTCAGCTCATCAAGGAGTTATTGCTTTATTTATTAGATAAATGGACATCTTTTCTTAATTTCTCCAAATATTATTGAGGTTATAATTGTGGATTATCTATGATTAAATATTAGAAATAGAACATTTTTGGATTCAGTCAAATACATTTTTGATACTATCATTAATTAATTATTTCAAATATTAATAATAATATCATTCTAACTGAAAAAATGGCTTAGGCTAATGTATTAGGAACATACGTTTTGAAATTACACTAGTAGGGAAGGGACTAGTAGAAAAAATAGAAAAATGGGTCATATGTCCATTATAAGTAATGAGTGTATCGGATACGTTCCATCTTCGGAAATGATACATCAAAACAGAAACAGACTTTTATAAGTCCGGCATAGATCCGCGAGTATGAAAGCCGCACATTTCGACTGTGTAGCAATCTTTGGCGTAGAGAGCACCCCTTTCAAAAAACTTTTGCGAGCGACTTTTCCGCGGAAGCCTATCCAATCCCTTCCAGTTGCTCTTGGGAGAATAAAAGAGCGCTGTTCCGACCTCGAGGGGACGGTTAAGTAGCGGGAGGAGAAGAATGGGCATAACAAAGAAATGGGATTTCACGGAGTGGCGACTCAAGACTATTCATCTGTCAGATTATGTACCCTTATTCCCCTTTCCTCAGGGCCTCCATTCTTCGTGCGGAAAAAACTCTCGTGTGTTGCAATGACGTCGCCCGAGGCCAAAACAAGCTGAATGTCACACCTAACAACTCCTAGCGACGGTACGAAATGATGAATTACGTCCACACACTTCCCCCTTTTGGGTCTGCACGATGCACGAAATGTGCACGATGCGTGCGTTTATGTGGGAAAGAAAGGCACGGATGCAAAAGCTGCAGACTGAGGTTTGCTACTGAGGATGAGGTCCTTTTGGCATATAAGTGCTCTTTGAATCGATAGTTAGTAGTGTTGGATTGGGAAAAAATTTTAAGAGCCGATAGGAGAAACAAATTAATGTTTCCGTTTTGATATCTTCGATTTTCACAGTCTTGAAATTTAGGACAAATAATTATGATGAACGAAATAAAGTGAGAAATATTCAAGAGAAGCCCAGAGGCATTATGGAACATATACATGGCTTCATATTTACATCACTGTCACTAATGAATTAATTTATTCTATAAAATCTTTGACCAATAAAAGGTTTTTCAGCATCATTGAGAGTACCATTGTTTTCTTATCACCAGGCAGTAGATTGTACGCTTTCAGAGCTATGATCTCCAAAAATCCTTGCAGTTCGGCTTATTTCATGAATTAACCCTACATCATGTTGTTTTTATAATATATATTTCATTTACATGTATATATCTGGTATATTACTTAGCCATTTATTTTGTTTAACAATTACCTATTCAGGATTTAAGTCATGAGTGCGGAGGAAAATAAAACACTTTGCCCGTTTCTTACTGTGTTCAGGTGAAAAGTACGCAAAATTTCTCAAAATAATTAAATCGTATTTGTAAAGCATATTTGTATCATAGAATACAGTTACAAGGAGAAATTTTCCAGTTATATATATACTTTTACTTTTTATTTTCAATTTTTCTGTAAGACATTACGTCTTTCATGCACATTATCAGCAGCAATTATGCTATAAATCGTTCTTTATGTTTAACTCGGTACAACTGTGTAATTGTTACATGAATGTGTATTGCGCTGATTTGAATTGGCGGATTCAGTTAGTTACAAGAGACGAGCGCAGATGGTAGTAGCGTTCACCCACGCCCGCACTTATGGATGGTCGTTCCGTAACTAATTATTGGATGAAAAGGAAATACTTTTAAGTAGAAAAGTTATGTCAAACCTACTGGTTACTATGGAAATCTGTAATCACGTACTACGTCGCCGAAGAAGCTGTTTCTGTATTGCATACACTTTTGACTGCATTAACTGTAAGTTAAACTGCTAATAGAATTTTTGAAAGATAATTTATCCAATCAGTCCAAATAATTATATTAATTAAAGATCCTTATTGCTTTTACAATTGTTCAATTAATTTATTCATCCATTTCCAGTTATTATTTATGATTCATGGTTTTTTTCATTCATTTTGCCCGAATAGTAAATTAACACAGTTAAAGCACATAATAAAAGGCTTATAACGAGGAAATTTAATTTTTCCCTTCAATATTTAAAATTTTTATCAACATAACTTTGTACAATATGTATGTAATTCTGTATATACCATATTTGAAGATACTTAAATTATTTAAAAAATATATGTTTAAAGGTATGCATATATTACCTACTCTTCCAGATTATTGAATTAATTATGGAGTTTTATTTCTGTTAGATATCTTTATTGAATAATATTCAATTGCTTGGTCACGGAAAAAATTATTAGTAAAACTTTAAATAGATCTCTATGAAATAGTAACCCTAATATTCCCCGAAGGAATGTGTTTATAATTGCACAGATGCTCTTCATTTGGGAACGGATCCTTCAATGAATTCATTCGTATGCCTTCCATCTCTAATTTCGCTCGAAAGCCATTTCGCATAACTTATCCGCAAACTCTCCGAAGACGGCGCTCGTTTTTAACTCGGAGAGCATTAAGAGATTCTGCGGAAGAGAATAATGGAAGGAAGATGCGAATTTCAACGGGGAAATTCTTTTCCGCCGAGATGATTCATCGCTTTATAATCTGCAGAAATGGGCGTCATAAACCGCTAGGCGTATATCATCTGGAAGGAGGGAGAAGTTTTTCCTTCGGTTCCCTTACCCTGAATATGTTAAACGTTTTATGAGCTGACCTAGACGTCAAAGTTTTGACGCTCTTTGGAAATCACGTGGATTGCTGAGAATCATTCTACGTTTGTCGATCGTAAGTTGATTAAAACATTCTATTACGAAAGAGGGTACATTTGGAGTTTGATCTATTCTTCCTCGAGGTCTGAATATCAAAATGTCATACTTTAATTTAAAACTTTGGTATTATCTGGAGAAGTGTAAAGAGGCACTCTATCGATTTAAATTATATTCTGAACTCATTCATCGCTATTTCCTTATATAAATTTGTATGATGGATAGATGTTGCCATAAAACGTAAGACTAATTTATCATGGTACATAATTTGTTATGGGTCACTTAAGAATGTTTTATGGATATACTCTTTGTAAAACTTCGTAAATTTATGAAATGGTATCATCCAATTAACTAATAAATTCGGTAAATAAATACACTTTGGTAAAGAGATGTATTAAAGATTCTAAACTACATATTCCGAATGTAAAATCAAGCTGCCCTATTTTTGTACTATGAAACCATTACTTCGCAATGAATCTTAAAAATGATTGACATATGCTGATAAAGCTCTATAAAAATTTATATTAGTGTCTATAAATAAGACTCTGTTTATGTGAAACAATAAATGATGATTAATGGCATATGTATTGCAGTTCTTAGGATATTTGAAAGCAATTGATGACCCCTTAGGACTACTCCTTGGGACTTCGAGATCATTTGGTAGGCTTAAAATGCCTAAAAAAGGAGATAAAGATATGTGGGAAGCCAATGTGGTAGAACTAAAGGATTTACCGGTAACCAGAAAGAATGAGTTGAGGGGCGGAAGTCCTTTTCAGAGGAAAAATATGGCTGTAAAGAGACGGGATATAAGATACCGTAGAGTATCCTGTGATGATTAATCCATTGAGGCTTTCCAATGAAAAAGGAAATTTAATTTTACAATTTACTATATAAACATAAATGATGACTAATTACGCGTAGAGGAGGGTTTACTTTTGATTCAAATGAATTTCTTGGACTGTTAAGTGACTATCACACTGATGTTCGGAATAAAAGCTTACAGGAATGATTTCACTGTGCTAAAAGTCTTCTGCTATCGTCGTAAATCTAAGTAAGTTGTAAGTAGAAATAGTTGACTGTAAGAATACGTTTTTTCCTTGTAAATTACTGTTTTCTGTATTATTTAACAGCGAAGTTATGCTGTTTTACGTATTATTTAAGGTCCGCATTAGGAGAACAGATATTGTAAGCACTTTATGGTCCAAATCACATAAATATCCATACAAATTGTAATTAGAGTTGACTTCTACCGTTTTCCAACCATATTTCTCTCTCGAAAGAGATGTCTCTTGGCTGCTAAATTCCTGCCTCATCTTTAGCTTATACACAATGGACAATAAGCACCCAACATAAACACAAAAGAAGAACTATTAGAATGAATGGGCGGCGAAGGGAGATCCAAAGATTCTGCGGAAAATCTCTGTGGACCACTTTCGGCCAAAATATATGTGGGGAAAGGAGGGATTGAAGGACACGTTGGAGAGATTGGGTCGAAAGAGAAATCGTTTGTGGCGAAAGGATGGAAGAAGGCCCTAATGGACATCAGGCTGTTTTAGGGAAACAATGGCTGAGTTGGTTAAGTTAGTTTATTAAATACGCGGAATAGGAGAGAAAAGACACGTGCGTGAGTGGGGAAGGGGAAGAATGCGGAGAAGTCCACAAAGAGAGAGGAAAACTACGGGAATCCACGGAACGAATGGATTCATACGCTCATCTAATTATACACCATATATAGATGTCTTTCTTAGTGATTTAATCTGTTTATCAAGGCTGATTTTCAATACAGAAGTGAATTAAATAAAAAAATACTGTATACTCTGCAAAAGAAGTATATTTTGCGTAATTAATCTGAGGTGTTAGGTTTGAATTCTGAAAAATATCGCACTTTTTGATCCTAAAAATACGTATTGTTTTTTTGACGATGTTGCTACTGCATTCGTATGGGAGTGACATGTTGACATAGAGAGTAAGACTTAACGAATGAATGACGAGATAAATAAGATCCAATACTTCCTAGAATACACAGCAAACAATCTTCTCTTACTAGCCTTGATATAACGTAATTTCTAGGATCTAGGAGGATAATTCTATTAAATTTATTGGTTAACTGGTAAGGTATTCGGTTATGACAAATTTAATGTTTCCTTTGAACAAGATATGGTTAAATCAATCTTTGATTTTTACGCACACTCTTCAAACGGACCTTTTGGTATACAAAAACTAAAAAAAATCTTTGAAACTGGGATATACTATCCTCATACATGATTTAGTGAATTATTTATTTCTTTCGGTTGACAAACTTGGATGAGAGGCCGAGATTCACTCCTATGGAAGTTAATATTCCAGCGCCTTTATAGAGCGATGAACCCGTTATATATTGCCGAGGAATTTAAAATGAAACCTGATATAATCTTTACGAGGTGTATTTTACGAGGTGATGTCTCATTAAGTCGTAAACGGATGATGGGTTGGTAAAATTTCGCATAAATGCAAAAGTTGATAACTTCCTTTTGATACATAATAAATCTACTCCGAAATCATAAATTTATTTTTATGCCTTTTTTCTTTGGTTCTGAGATATGATGAGATTTTTGTGGTTTTTAATTCAACCTTAATCTTAAATATTTCGATGGAATTGCGGAGAAATCTACATAAATATTACATTTTAAACGGATTGGATCATCAAAAGAATCGTTCCTGTAAAACCCATTCTTTGGGAATTCTGATTTATTTAAGAAGTTTTTGATTTATTTTCTTATCAAAAATATTTTCATTTACTTCCTATTTTTGTGAATATTTAGCACGTCAATCATCAGATAAATTTCCGCACAAAAATAGTAGTATTTCGGCAGATAAATATAGTGTCTAAATTAATGTTCCATTTAAGGGTATAAAACTCGCCTTCCGCTATTCTATTCGGTTCCATAGCAGCCTGTTAATGTCTTAGAGAATTAATTTATACTTCAGAGACAGTGTAAACGTAATAAAAATCTTAGAATAGAACACGTCTGTCCTAAATATTATATTGATTAGCTATCAATTCTATATCTAAGTTTAGAGCGATGCGTGCAGATTTTAGCTAGAGTAAAAATGATCATCTCCAATAAATTATAAGATTTAAGTAATAAAATTTATTGGGTTTACAATCAAAGCAAATGTGCAAAACCTGTAGGCAAAAATATTTATCAATATTATGATTTTTAGGTAGTATCAAATTGCTCTTTCGTAAGATATATCCTCACCCATTTCATGTTTGTCGACGCCGATCAAGTTTTGAGATGATTAGAATATATTTTTCAACCAAGTAATAAAAGATAATGAATAAGTTGACTACTGTAATTTCGTAGGGATTAAAGACTTATTAATGTATTAATTTATTTTCATTCGGCAACTCACAAACATTCGGAAGGAAAATATACTGCTTCTTCGATGAAGACTTCTTTTAAGTTTCCGTAAGAATGAATTTCTCTTCCTTCCAAACGAAGTTCTGGGTCACAGTGCACGAACACCCACCAAAACACCATTCAAACTCAACTTCCTCATTCGAGAACAGCTATTTTTGTTGGATGAACATGCGCCGTGTTTCAGAAAGTTCGATTTCTTGACGCCAAACAGTTTCTATGGAGATCGAGTCGCATATAAGCCTCATCTGCTCGTTTTGATGGCTCTTCCGAAGTTACGAAACAATTGATGGGACTAAAACAAAGGAAAGTTACCAAAACTAAGGATTTGCGTCACCGAGCTGTTTGAAAGGTCGCATCGAATGGAGCTGCGTTTCTCGCGATCCATGTGGTGTTGTACAATAATGGATACACTGAGTACGAGTTTATATTGTAAGATAACGTGAGATCTGAGAGGTATCTGAGATTCACATTTGCTGTTTCTGCTAACTTTCATTGGTTTTTCATTCAGTTGTTGTTGTACTGCAATAGGACTTTGAACTGAGTGGAGATCCTATAATATTTCTTTAAAAGAACATTAAGAAAAGTCATAGGAGGACAATGTTAACAGATATTCTATTCTTGCTATTGATGGTTGTTCTTATCGTGTATGGAAAGAAATCCTATTCTTTTACTGCAGTAGTTCTCAACTGCCATGATCTCAGATGCGTAAAATCATTTTTTCTAAGTCTTATAATAGCGTAGTTTCCTGCAAAGCAAAATGATGGGCCTGTCCGGGATTTGAACCCGGGACCTCTCGCACCCGAAGCGAGAATCATACCCCTAGACCAACAGGCCGCTTGTCATGATGTAGGAGATATATATAAATATAGTATATATATAAATATAGTATATATATAAATATAGTATATATATATATAAATTTACGTAATGATCGCAAACTTTACCTATAAAATTTATTACCCATTAGCGGTAAACTACTCGACGCGGCAGTTTCGTCAGCAACTGCAGATAATTCATATGTTGACAACTTTAGACTTAAATTGCAACATATCGTCCGTGAAGATGTACTTCTTAGTGTAGATAGTGGACTTTTATATGACAGTGTACGTTAAAAATCTTTAACTCCCAATGAAAGCGTCATAATAGTTAATAACATCTATAACCAATAACCAATGTATCGATGAATTTCTATCATTTATCAATCACTATCGATTCTGCAATTTTTAAAATATTTTTTTTATCAATTCCTACACGAAGGAAACTAGCGTGTCTACATACTCGAAAAGGAAAGAAAATATTTTACATAATTTATGTGTATAAAAATTGAACTTAATATGAGAATTTGCTAGGATTATATTTACTATAGTCCGTTCCACAAAAGCTGGCAGTACGGAGGCTTATGGGGAAATAAATGCACGTAAATTCCCATAAGGGAGCAACCTAGCCTCCCAAAAGGAGTCAGTTAATTATTTTTGAGTTACTTCTACGGATAAAATTATTATTTTCAACTAATTTTGGTGGATTTTTTCCAATTTTTTGGTGAAATTTGGATAAGGAAGGATGGTTCTATATATTGACGGAGTTTTTTCAACATTTAAACAAAAGAAATAAATTTTACAGCGGAATTAAAAAAAAATGGTCACCTTACCAGCCATGAACAATACTAAAACTGCCATTTCTCTCATCCTATCTAACGTAAAGTGCTAGTTTTTTCATAGATTACTCTTTATACCTTATGAATACATAAAAGTCGACTTATATTAATCTTTGACTGATAAAATTTTAGTAAAAAATAATTTAAGTGGAACGCAACCTCCGAAAAATTGGATCGTGCAGTCAAATTTATACATCGCGTAAAAATTTTTTGTTTCTTACGTTACGAAAAACTTGTCGCGAGAGAAATTGAGATAAATGTTGTTATTTTCATTTACAGGTTATTCTGAGTCGATATCTTGAATAGAACTTTAGTTTTTGAATTTTATACCTGAGAGCGGGTCCGGATCAATCCGAATTACGCTTACGGGTCTATTAGTCTCGAACAAAAAGTAACAATGATTAGCAATCGGAGCGCTAAATCAATTACTCCCTCGGTAAACTCAAATGGTTTTTATTGCTGTCCATTTTCTGTACATCCTTGTATTAGATTTTGAATGATTCTTTTACTAACATTTAGACGGCCCTAAACTTTCTGCTAACTTTACGTAAACTTGTTAGAAATATACCAATAAATTAATAAATTCTCCTTCAAAGATGAGAATTAACTTCAAAATTCTGCACTTGCTGAGGCCAAAAATATGCTCTTAATTTAATCAGAAAATTTCAATGTTTGTTCTATCAATGATTATCATTTCTATACATTTCAATTTATTTACTAATTTTTATCCATTTTAGTTGCAATGGCAATTAGACCTGCCAAGTTGGCAGTGCTGAAGAGGAACACAGGATCAACCGCCCAAGAACGGATGGAAAATCGCAGGATAACCAATGGTAGGTGATACTTATATATTTCGCACAGTATCTTTTGATTATATATCTTTGTATTTAATAATTTTAACATGTAAAAAACGTTAAAATTTTAAAAACTTTATCAATAGTACATATATTCTTATAGAAATTAACTTATTCATTTATTCCATAGCAGTTGTATTTACAGTAATTTTAAGATTCCTACTAATTGAATCGTACAAATATTTTCTTTTGCAAAAGAATTAAGCTCACAAAATTTGCTGCAATACTAAATGCATTTCCAAATAGAGCTTTGATTCTTTTTATCTTTTGATTTATTTGGACGAGACTGAAAACATCATGGATCACCTCGTGGTATGGCTCAATCAACATAAACTCTATGTTTTGTTAAAGAATCATTCTTAGTATCTTAAATAGAAGACTATTCGTCAGTAACTATTTAATGGGTATTTGAGCATAAATATGCTCTCCATCCACGTGCAATATAGCTTCCCTCTCATGCAGTCCTTCTCGATGGATCTTCCACAAGAACTTTCCCCTAAAGTAGAGCAAAAGAGCATTAACTCGCGTATCTCCAAAGTAAAAGAATTCCATAGAATAGGGAAACATGAAGAGGATGCGTCGAAAAGAAAGGAAAAGTCCATAAGTCCCTGGAGCGCTCTTTAATAATCCCCTATGGCCTTAATCGTCTTCCGCGTAATCCCATCTTCTTTTGGGCAAAAAAGTCTCATCGGGTCGAAGGTCATGAGTTGAACTCCCAAAGTCGCCGTGCGAATTTCGGAAGCTCAGGGATTCTTTTAATCCTTACGCGTTCCTTTATCGCCACTTAAAAACCACTTCCAGTCCAATTTGGAGAAAAAAAAGGTTGAATGGAAACCACCTTTGGGATCGAGCTTTTATTCTTAGCTCTTCTTCCTTTTGTTAATTTTCACTCTTGGACTACAAGACCGCAGACCTTTTAAAGAGGATTTTCATAACCAATGGGTTAATCCAGAGCTCAATTTGCCGCCTCAACACACACTTACTTTCCATCAGTTGTACTGCAATTATCAGTACGTTACTGTGAGCGAAAATGAAGACGTTCAATGGAATCGTAATGAGAAATTGGGAATGCTTTAAGGTGCTCTTTCGATTCATTCAACGTTCTTCATACTCTAAATTGATATTTTCATATCCTCATCTGCTTTATAGCTTAAGCTTTATAGGATCTTTATGATTTATAATATGATAATTTGTATGAATTATGTAAGCCACATCAACATTTATTTTTGCCTGATTTAAAAAGAAATTACAGTAAAAAATACGAACAAAATATTATGAAATAAAATTTTAGATAGGATTATTTTCCACCTGCTATGAAACCGTTCTTCATATTATTTAGAAAGTTAGTTTCCTCTTGAGTTTGATAATTCTTTTTGGAGAAATTCAAACCCCTTTTTTGCAAATATTTAACTCTTGTTATATTCTGACTAATAATGATTTTACTATAATGCTACCGAGAAATAAGAACAAAGATGCCTTAATGAACATTATTTGATATATTTGGTTAAGAATGGGTGGGAAAGTAAAGATTTTAATCAATTTAGACATGTCTGTACAATATAAAAACAAAGAATAAAATTTTCGAAATTTTTTGTACAAGATATAATTTAAGATCGAATGGACTCAGAATGTGTGAATCCTCCATGATTCCCTCGTTGACCTTTCCAATTTATTTGAAGCACTCTGATGAGAAGGAACGCTATCCTTCCAAACAAAAGATCCTCCTCTTCTCGGAAATGGCAAAATCGTTATCCCCCTTTACGAGGAGCTAGAAGGAGCTGCACAATACAATGCGAGGAATCCTAGGATTTCTTCAGTGATTTCTATGGAGTAGAACGTTCGGGAGGTCAAAGTGAGGTAATGTTGGTGGGTAGTAAAATTTAACGGCCCTGAGCCGCCGTAGCGTCTTAGCCGATGGACGTGCCATTATGCAGCTCAGGAATTGGAGGAGGTCCTCGTGCACTCTGCGTGATGAAGTGAGTCGCGCACGAGAGCTATGTTTCTGAAAGACGAGGAAATGCATCTCAGAGATATCAAATGTAATTAGATTGGAAACTTTGAAGTCACGTTTGTGTAGCTCCTCTGTGAGATTAAAGTACCACTCCTGCGATATAGGATGTCGTTCCGGGAACGAGATGCAAAACACAAAGGTTGTTCCTTTCTTATTTGAACGACACGCGCTTATGTAGTTTCCTTAATCCTACTTACGAAACGGATCCGGAGTGAAAAAAAACGAAATGCGAAATGCACGTGTGCTTCCGCAGGTGCAGAACTACATTTAGAATTTTTCAAGTATATGATGTTTAGGGTTAAATTACATCTTACTTTTACTGGATTGAATTAAGTTATTAAATAAACACAAATAAATACTTTTAAATAAGTATTAAATAATTAATAATAATTAAATTTAAGTTAAGTAATTGTATGATAGATATACCCGGCGATCTGTTATCTTAAGCTGAGGATTTACATAAAGAAGTAGTATCCGATTCAAAATTAAGACATTTCTCCAACAAAAATAAATGTTGTTTACGTAATAATAACTTAATTGATGCGAAGAATATTTAGATCATCATCCTTTTGAATATATTTTCACAAATATAATGATTGCGTTTCTAAAAGCTTTTTTTAAGAGTGAGGTATAATTTGAATGATTCTTTAAGTTTAAATAAACAATTAAATTATATTTAAAGTCAAAAGTCTCTAAAAATATGAAATATACATAGTTAAACATTGACAGATTTCCGTTACAGTTTCCGGAGTTTGTCATCTAAATAGTACTAATACTTGTATATGATTTCATATACGTATTTTTTCTTCTTCAGTTTTTTTCAATGCCTAAAAAAGAAAGGCAATTTGAGAATTATGCAACCTCTTCTAATATCATTTTCAAAATCTTGATAAATGAATCACATTTGTATAGCATCACATGCTTCTTCAACCAGTAGAAAAAAATAATTTTCAATGTTATAGTTTCAATTTAGAATCCCAGGAGAGGAACTCAAAGCGATTGAAAATACTCAAAAATAAGTAATGCGTTTCTTTAAAGAGAGATTATCTCCACGTGCGCTGAATTTTCAATGTATTCATTTTTTGCTCAATGAAACTTACTTTATACATAGATGAATAATATATTTTTCCTGATAGTTGAAGGGATTTTATCGGCCCACTTTCCTCAGCCTATAAATATTCCTCGATGATTTTATTCGCATTGAGTGAAATAACATGTCAAAATATAAATTTGGAACTCTTACTCACAGGAATACTTGTATTTCCTTGAAGGAGACGGAATATCTATAAAATTTCCTGCGTGAATACTTCAAAGGAAGTGAAGGAACGAATTCCCTTCCAAGAATAGAGGAGGAAATTCATTACAATCAGCTTCTGCCCTTGTGTCGTAATTATCACTCAGCTCCCGACACGTCTAATGAAAGAAGAGGTCATAGTTTCTATTCTAATTGAATGAGAAGCATGATCGCGACCCTCACAGAAATGTGCGTTTAAAAGATCTCAGAAGGGTCGGACCTTCCTATAAATGGGCAACGTACGTGTGTAGAACTGCTAGAAGAGCAATGACGATGAAAAGAGCAACGCTGTTGGCCTTCCAGTTTTAAATTCTAATTACTTACCTCTTGTAGGAAAGGTGGTAATGGAAGGGAGCATATTTAGAGCTCAAAAGAGGAATGCGTGTTGAGAGAAAACACGCTTTGGCCATCGTTGGGATTACTTCAAACGTTTTTGCCAAAGGAAACAAGGAAACCTTTCATTTACGTGTGTTCCTAATCTATTTCTTTGATCTCGATGTTTGTATGTCGATAAGTAACCGATTCTGTATCCAAATTTATCGCTTAAATAAGACATCAAAGTTATAATCTTAGATGTTTTGATTTTTCTATTCCATTTTCTACAAATAAACCGCAGAGAGGAAAGGAAGAACATTTTGTTTATACCCTTGTAAATGTATTTTCTTATAATGACTAGAAAAAGAAATGTTCTTGGAGTGGTATTTGAAGTACTCACTGAAAAATCTCACTAGGTTATTGGTGTATAGGAGATTTATTTGAGGGAATAATTAGAATGGAACAAAAACAATATCAATAATTAAATTAATTGTTTTATAATTGTGTTTCCGTTAATTGTAATCCGTTTTCACTTTTAATCGAATCGCGGAGACAATAATATCCAGTTAGAAGCTTTGAATTCGTGTTCGATATTATTGAGGTTATTCGCACTCTAAATTATTGAGGTCTTGTGAGAGTTTATGGTCAAAAGAGGATTTTCCCTTAGCCGAAGGATATTAATGAAATGGCATTCCAGTTTGGAGGTAAGGGCATTGAAGGAGTATTCGTGGAAGTAGCGTCTGATGTGGTCGCATACAGCTCTTAGATTAGAGACACGCTCTGTATCTCCTACAGTGAAGAAAAAGGGATGAATTAGATGGAATTTAGGGTCAATATAGTGTTCTAAAGATATCAGTTATTAGGAATCTATAAAACAAGTAATAAATTTAATAATGTGGAACCAACTGAAAAGAATCAAAATCGAGTCCATGAATTAGATTTTTACTATTACTATATTGTCCTTAAAATTTCCCGTTCTTTTTTAAAAATTTAATATGAGGAAGTACAAGATTGCTAGCCTACGAAGGCGAAATACATAATGTACCTCCAATGTTTATCTTTTCTTACACCTGCTAATTAAAAAGTGTACGTAAAGGACCCATAGAAATAGAAAAAAAATTGGGCAGGGAAAAGCAGGGAAATTAATTCATACAATATTATTATTATATTTAATACTAATAAGGGAAAATTTATCTTTATTTTTGTTAATATCTTATCGCAAAAACATCAATCTTTATTTATTTTAGCTATAAATGAAATATTATTCATCATGATTATTGTTCTATGAAATAACTTCTTCGCATTTTATTTTAAATAAAAATCCCGAGGTGGGATGTCGATAGCCAATTAGTCTGACGAATCATTTTAATTTTCCTTTTGGAATGTTCGCTGACAAACTTTCATTCAACTCTCATGCATTGAGACGCGTTCGCATGGAATCGAATTCCGATACATTGTTACGCGGAACTAACTTTTGCCATTAAACCTTTCTTCGGATTGAGGAAAAGAGTCTAAATTTGCCGAAAGCAAAGGGAGAAATCTTTCCCCACTTTGTTCCAATCATATTGCTTTTCATGAGGCTTCCTAATTCTGTTTCCGTTCTCCAATTTTCTTCTATCTGTGCCAATCAAAAAAGATACATTTCCCTTTAATTAGCAGTCGAAAGTTTCCATTCAGTTTTCTCTCTGCGATTGAATTACCTTTGAACGATTTTCCATTCGTCTCTTATTGCCTCTGATTTCGAAGACGAAGATACTTTCACTGCCCGATACATTTGCCAGCATTAACGTCCTTTTAACAAATAATATTATTATTGGTATTATTCTGGGTGAGAAGAAGCTAAGCTTGGAATTCCATTTAATTCTACTGCTTTATTTCATGATGAATCGGTGTTATTAAATTAAAATGGATTTTCCTCTACAGTATGTCAAAAGAGTAATCAAATCTTTATTCAGAGCCGTGATAACATTCAGGAAAGAAAATAAAATTGCTTTTGTGGTGCATTAAAAGTAATTAACTCGAATAAACTTTAGATTTTAACGATGTTACAAATTAGATTTCAGATCCAAAATGCCGACTATATAAACTGAATAACATTTAAGAAAATAATTTATCTTGGTTGTTATTCTTTGAATATATACTTTGATACTTAACTGTGATCAGAGTTAAGGTTCTAGAAAACGTGATTAATTTTCCTTGTCAGAGAGATTGTCAGAGAGAGACTTACACAGTCCACGTAAGTAGGTGTATAATAAATTGAATTAATAAAACCTAAGAATACAAACCCTTGTGTATTATAAGAATTCCTAATATTTAAGTTGAAATTCTGGGTTTCCTAAACACATGGTATTGTAAATTTGAGGTCTAAAGTTCTAGTTTTTGGATTATTTATATATTTCTCTTATTATATTTTATATTACCTCTCTGATCCAGTATCACTGGGCCATCACATTCATACCTGCAAAGGAGCCAACCAAATGTAATCCGATTGATACAATACCGAAAGCAATTTTATTCCAGACGTTCATTAAAATTTTTTGTCTCCATCACCACGCACCGTTTCAAGTTTAATCGCAGCCAAAGATTATTTCCGAAGAACGATAATTCACGCTTGATTAATGAGGAAAGGTTGTGTAGTCATTATCATTCCATTATGCGACGAGATTGCCTCAGTCGATGAAATTTGTGAATGAGTGATTCATATGCAGATTGGTAATATCGTCACCAATGGCGTGGAAGTCGAAATTGCGTTATTTTTCAAAAAGCAGCGGTGATGAGTGTCTCCTGTTGAAATCGCACCTTTTCATTGATCATTTCTATCTGTTGAAGCTCTTTACCCTCATCTGATTCGCTTCAGAACAAATCTACACCTTCACATCCATTTGCTTACTTTTCCCCTCGTTCATATATTCACAGAGCGTATTTTATTCTCTTACAGAGTAGCAAATATTCTTAGAGAGTCTTTTATACTCTGAAATTATCTTTTATAGTTTAGGTTATAATTAACTATCATACTTTAAAAATGCGCCTGCGTTAGCACTCCTGGAGCAATGAAATCCGTACGGTTGGCCAACTGGAAAGAATAATAAAATTTTCGCGTTGGCATTCCTGGAGAAATGCAATCCGTGAGGTTTGCCAAATGGGAGAAATTAAAAAACGCGCGCGTTGGCACTCCTGGAGCAATGGAATCCGTGGATTGGATTGGCCAACTCGAAAGAATTTATTTAAAGAATTAAGTGAAATTTATGCAACGAAAGCAAATTTTTATTTTTTGACAAATTTAAATAAAGAAAACCTAAAAAATTTCCTCAGTGGTTAAGTCGTCTGATATCTTTCTCGAGCAGGGGGCAGTTTTCAATAACAGATCATTATTCTTTGTACAGGTGTTATTTATATAGTCGAACTGTTAAAAACGTTGTAATAAATATTTATGTTTGATATTTGAAAGTTTACCTATTTGGCCATTAGCCATTATCGTACTTCATAACTTCTCTATTCTTCTTAAATTTAGAAAATTTAATTAACTATACCAATTCTTTGATGACAAATTAAGGAATGAATTGGTAGATTAAACTCTACTGCTACGAAATTAATTTCGATCTTCATCAGCTGCTGAGATACTCTGATTTGTTATTAGTAGGGAGATATTTCGAATTTAAAATGCGGAAAATGGCGTCCAGTCCCTCAGAAGGTATCCTATACACTCATTATTTATACTGTTGAATTTTTATAAAATAATTTTCTACTGTCTCACTGATATCACAAATTATCTCAAAAGATTTTCAGTTAAGGTGCTATAGGGTAATGCGGAATCATCCAACATAGCCCACATCAATATCACACAATATCATGATAAGAAATTACTCTTCTTAAGATGGAAACTCTTTCAATATCTTTGTTCGCTCATTATGTATCGCCGTGTATTTGATTCCTTCGATACACTAGGAGACAGGCGTGGGATTCAAACCCTCCAGCTGATTGCTTTCAACCCTCTTAGTCCCTCCGAATTTGTCCTCCGACCCTACTTTGCATTTTCACTAATCCTCCAATCAGGAATCCAATCACCTACTCACTTGGGTGGATTTACGACCATTAATATCACTCTGTTACGTGGTTGACTCTTCGTGGGCAGCACGGAATTCATAAAGACCATGTAAGATGCCCACTAAATAGGGAAATTAAACCTTTAATCCTCTACATGAATATACCATCTTGATTTACTTAATAAATAGAAAATTGATGATTTCTTTGACTTGAATACGGTCGAATATAAGTTTCAATCCAAGTTACATGAAGAGGTGAAGAACTATCTTTTGGATTTTACTATCAGTGGAAATTTTAAATAGAGTTAAATAAGTTTGAATGAGCGAGTATTGAAATTGAATCTCTTAATCCTACTTTACGGTGTGGTTAAAAAAATTTACGAACTGTTTGTCCTGAAATTGGGAGATACAGGCTCGAGTTCAAATTTCGTCTTACATTTTTGTACGTATTTTCTTTGAAGATACTTCATAGAGAGCTTTCCTTTACGATACTTCTCTACCTTTTAAGAATTAAGAAAATCAAACTTATTCGACAAGCATTCTAGTTTACCCTGAAAAATTGAAGTTTTTCATTAGCCTCATATAGACAAATTTATCCATCAATAAATCGATCCATCCTTTTAGTAGATTTTTATTAAAATTAATCGAATTTTACTTTTAATTTTGTGTAAATTCGTTTCATCTTCACATCATGTACCTCAATCGATTCAAGTGTTTAATCAATCAGAAAGTGCCCACCCATCTCGTCCCTCTTCTATCTTGGGTCCTCTTACGTATTTACCTTCTCCAAAATGATTACTCGCAGTTCCATATTAAATGAATGGGAAGCCACGAGAGTTGGCAAAGACCACTGATATTACAAAGCACCGCCATACTTCAAAATCCTTACCAATTTACTCGCCGCTGATCACAAACGTTCAGAGGGATAATCCTCTTTCCACATAATCTCTCAGTGACGAGAGATAACAAGAGTGCGGTTAACTAATATGGATGCCTTCAGCTGTAACGACCAATCCCATACAATAG
Source organism: Pantala flavescens (assembly GCA_020796165.1). Lineage (NCBI taxonomy): Eukaryota > Metazoa > Arthropoda > Insecta > Odonata > Libellulidae > Pantala > Pantala flavescens. The sequence continues at coordinate 49,371,811 of CM036881.1, read as the reverse complement.
CTTTCCTTATTTGACCAGCGAAGAGCATTAGCGCCCTCATGCGTTCATAATAAGGAAGAGATGCGCACGACCAACGATGGTTATGCTAACTCGTGGACATTATATTTGTGTACCATATACCCGCATCAAAATAATTTAATTTGCATTTTCAATTATTTTCGTGCGTTATATAATGCTCATTATGAAGTGTTTGGAAGAGTTTACTATCGTATTTACTATCGTAAAATCAAATAACACATGAAATATTCGGTAATCTACTAAAGAAATGTTGTTTAACAAGGGAGTACTATTTCATTCTCCTTTTAGAGTTTAAATAAGTAGATCTTCTGATGTTCGATGAAGACAAATGGACAATTAACTTTCTCCTTTCGTTTCTTCTTTTCCGAAAAATTCATGGCTCGATTACTTTAAAAGTAAAGTTTTTAAAATCTCGATTGTTTATTTAATTACTTATTAAGCGTCAATAAGATATTTATCATATATATAATAAGATACTTATAATATTTGGCCCAATGATTGATTATTGTTGAAACCAACTCATGGTTATATTTAATGCGGACCCATCCATTAGTCAAAGGCCATTAATAACCTTTGATTTTATGTACTTTATACAAAAAACATATGAAATATAATAAAACAAAAGTTTTATTTTAATAGCCCTCATTATTAACATTTTTATTCATTCGATTAAGTATCACGAAAATGAGCCAAATTATATAATATGTAGGTAAATATTTTAAAATTATTAATGGATAATCTGATAATAATCATCCTTTAATTTACTTTCCATCGTTAAAGGATAATTAAACAGTTCTTTCGCTTTCATTTTACTTTTGACCAAGGTTAATTTGGATTTATTAAAATTTCAAACAAGGGGCGGTCTCATATAAAAAATATTCCTTTTAAATTTAAAACATATATTCAATTTCTGTAAGAATTAAATTCATATCTAAATGTTTCTCTTAAAAATAAACCTATATATACCAAATGACCATTTAATATTCGTTATCTAATTTCTCCTGCTTTTGACCTCCCTTCTATTATACATACGTATGCGATGCAATTCGCATTAAACATACTCTCCAGACGCAGCTAATTTTCCAAAGCCTATTCCATTATTTCCGATGGGCACTGGAATCAGGTCGAACATGAGCCCACATAATGAAGCAGCATGCGCGGCTATTGGACATCCAAAGCGGACCGGCCCTTGATTGACCATGACGCGCAGTGGAAAGAGATGCGAATAGCCCCTATGGCACAGGAACCGAGAGGGATCAAGTGTCAGAGATATGCCTCTGTTTGCGATGAAGCATCCGGACTGCATTGCTCTCAGATATGTCCCCTAAACAAGAGAGGAGACGATAGTGGGCTTCTGAAAAATGGCTGAGTGAAACACGCTATAGGTTGCGTAAGCGATAAAGCGACTATTAAATCCACTCATCGAGCATTTATGTTTAATAATATAATAAAAGACAAACAGTAAAAAATTAAAGTATATTTCTTAAAATTTTGTTCATCTGAACAAGGAATAATGTTTAAATCGTTCCTTTCTTTTATGCAGCAAAAAATCGCTCAAAAAGATGATATTAATATCAGAAATTCCACCATCAGCTTATCCTTTATATTCTTGCAGGAGATCTAATTTTTGCGATCGCAGAGGGAATTGATAAACGAATAATACGTATGAAATATTTTAGCGAGTTCTTTATGGAGAAATATATTTTACGTACATTCAATTTTTAAACAATCTATTTACTCTAATATTTCTTGATCTTATTTCTTTCCATTTTCACAATGGATCAATTGAGTTTGACGGAAATGAAATTCTCTTTGGGATAATTTGCTGCCTCTGAATTGTAGATTCTTGCAAAAATTAATTCATATTTCACTGTTCAGTTCGCGTAACGTATGCTTTAAACGATTGTAATGTTCCGTTTCTAACTCACGAAAAGCATCAGTAAGAGGTAAATTATTTTCCAGTTTCATTTTTCCTGTAAAAAGGCTAAAAAAAGGCTGTACATGCCGCGAAGAAATTAAGTACTCCCTCTGCTGCCATTGGAGCGAAAATTCGGCCCACCCCCGGAGCGAGAGCTCGTAAAAATTCCATTTTCTCCCTATGAAATATACCCTCCTCTCTCGAGAGTCGTATTATTCCGCGAAATAATATGCAAATAAAATTTTAGAAGCGAGTGGCATAAGGACAGAAGTTTTAACATTTACCTTCCATTTCCCCAGTTACATAGTTCCGAAGTTTCCTTCCCAAGCAATCATATCCCCGCGCGTACTCATGGCATTCGTCGTCCATTCCAATCTTGCTCGCAATTCTGTTGGGGCTGCTCTCGAATTAGCGCTGTGAAAGCTTATCATAAACGGATGTTGGCAAGCGGTAGACGACTCTTATTATTAGGTCAACACGTACGGCTGCGCTGAAAATTAGAGCTGCAAACGTAAAGGCTAATGCATTATACGGAACACGTTTCAAGAATCGTCTTGCTGATAAATATAGCCTAATGGTCAACGTACATCGATTAATATCATGATCCTCGTTGTATAAATGTTTACATTACATCCTAAAACTATAATTGATATGATGTTGATAGTTATCAGCTATTTTATGCCGATAAACACGATGTTGGAGTAAACAGCTTTTGATTTTAGCCTCTTCAGGATCTACTAAAACCGATCAAATATCTGGAATGCATTATCAAAATTAATTGATATCAATAGTACTTCAATGTTGGAGTTATCGATGGAATTAATGGACGAAATAAGACTAGTAGAAAACGGAACGCGATCCTGAATAAAAACATTCCCAACGTAGTGAAAGTTATCTGGGGAGCCCCTCAGGGTAGCCTTATAGGACCGTGTCTCATACGCGCGTATACCTCTAAAGGTACTCTATATATTTAATTTATTCCGATCGTTTCAATCCATACACGCTTCATCTTCATACGGAGTAATATTGATTAGCAAATATCTTAGATTACTAATGCCTTCTAGAAAATGATTAAGTTTTTGGTTGCCGATAAATGTTCAAACGCCGATGAATTATATACAATTTTACTGCATAAGAAGTTTCTCAAAAATGGAGAAAATAATCCAAGCATCATCAAGGTTGAAATGGCTCTCGTAATTAAAGAATACGAAATTGTGAAATGGAACTATACCAGAATATTAACTATGAGATTATTTTTGCTATATCCAAAAATAATACGCTTCGAACCAACCTTGAAGGGTTGCTGTGCAGGTGGAGATAGAATTACTTTGGTGACGTTATTTGAATGAAGCTGTCAGTGAACACTCTCCTTTCTAATCCAACATCATAAAGTCAAGTCTCACAGAATTGATATTTGTATGATAAAGTCTTCGAGAATAAAGATATTTCAGAAGGGATATGCAATCCACTACCTCCCATGGTTTCCAGTAATCCAAGAGCTTACACGAAATAGAATGACATGCGTCATGAACGAGAAATTGAGTATAGGCGGTTGAATACGCAAAACGGTACTGTGAAAGCCGTTTCCAGCAGAGACGAGCTTTTACGGGGAAAATCTTCGGAAACGCCTTTTCAATGGGGAAGATTACAGAGGGAAGATATATAAAGCTTCTCTCTTCTTTGTATTCCTCGCAATTTTGCGTCTGCTCATATATCCATCTTCATGTTCCATTCACGGCACGTATTATCTGAGATACGCTTTGTCGATCTTTTCCTATCTATCTGAGACCAATCTTTGAACTCCTCTCTTATGGTATCTCCTCCTTTCTCCCTCGTTGCCTTGACTACATCCTTATCTGAATTTTAATTTATATTCTACATAAAGTGTGCTCTTATGATGGTCGCTATCTTTTTACTGATTAGCCTCAATAAACCACGCGTTATGGCAGTGCTTACAAACTTCCTGTATCTGAAAATTTTTGCTGTTCACCAAAATAATTCTTTCGCGGGAAACTATAGCTACGATCTAACTACATTCGAAATTTTGTAATCGACGAATACAATCGCCAAGGAAAAACGCGATAGCGAAGGGTTAAAGGTGAGGAGTCAATGATGCTTTAATTTCACCAGTGTGTTTTATGCGTACGAATTTAAGGAGCTAGTTATGAGACATTAGGTCAATGAGTCCTATAAAATGACTGTCCCTTCCCTGACGAAATCGACTGCAAATTAGACCATTGCGCAACTCATGTTATTACTATTTTTATTATTAACTTAATGGAATTATATTAAATGCGGCTGGTTCAATAAATCGATCGGAATGAAATTATTTTAACGAATTGCTTACAACAGTAAATATATAGTATGTATATAGATAGATTAGAAAGATTAGGTAACAAATGTTAGCTATTGGATGTGATGTTTTGGAATCCATTTCGTTAAAACCTACTTTCCTTCAAATGGATGAAACGACCGGATATGGAGGCAGGACTAGGAGTTTTAATGAACAGATTCGAGCCAAAGATGAAATAGATTGACATTAAATAACGTTCAACAGTCAGAAGAAGCTGCCATCCGCACATGAATGAACAGGCGTTCGTTTCATTTGCTAGCGATTGCCTCGCGCTATTGAAATCGGGATCAAAAATCGATTCGAAAATTTCCTTTATAGGGAACTCCATTACTGAAAACTGTTCCTTAGCTTAATTGTGGTAAGAGAAAATGTGTGTTACAAAATAAAGCCGAACGCGTATGCACCATGGATCAGTTAACAATATTAGCAGTGGAATTTTGACTTTATGCATTTATTAACCTCGATTAATTTTATAAAGAAACAGTTTCATTGAATATACAACTGACATTAATTCGATGAAGTTAAACGTATTGATAGATTGAATTGATGAGACGGAGAAAAATTTCGTTTGCAGAGTTGAATTTAAGAAACAATGATAAAAATATAATATCACCTTTACCATTTACTTCGTATCGATCTCATCTAAATCTTTTGTATTCTTTTTAGTAAGATATCTTTCTAATAAATTTGTTTAGTTTATAGTATTTTCAGATTTTCTACTCTGCTGTTTTCTTAGAGCTGATATGCATCTATTTGAACATTTTTTTTAGTATTAACGAAAAATTTTTCATGCTCAACGTCTAAAAGATTTTGGCCTCTTTTATATAGAAAGTTTAACCTTCTTGGTAAGAAGTGTCCTACCTATAGTGAAGCTAAAAAGTAATGCATTATTTTAAACTGAGCGCCGTTAAAAGTTAAATCATATTTTTCAGCATGAAATATGGAAAAATTCTATAAATCTAAATGTTTATTTCTTAGTCAATTAATAATCTAGAGTAATTTTGTTTAGCATAAAATATATAATATTAAAATATGTAAATATTTGAAAACCTTCAATACTTCGAAACACAACCGCTAATTTTAAACAAACCTTTCAAATTGATTTACATTTATTACTTTGAATTATGTTCGATTTCGTGGTCAAAAATTTTATTTTCAAGGCGCTATAACAAACTATAATAGAATCTTATTATGCCGCAGAAGGAAACTGAAATCTTTTTCTCTTGACGGGGGATGTTTATGATTTCATGAAGTAAGAGCATTTCCATGTCCAAATAAATGTGCTGCATTACGTCATCCCTCTATTCAAACGAAAATCTCATTAATGAGAAAACATATCTAAAATATTTTCCGAGTATGCGTACTGAGTCGTGTGTGAATGAGCATACATAGGAATATATATATACTAACGTAATACAATTTCGTAGTGATCATGGAAACGTAATGACTATTGACAACAATACCATTTGCAAACAGCTACAACCCTTGTATCATAAATTACTTTCTGAGATTATTTGTTGTCATTCAGCTGTCGCACCAACGCCTTTGGAATCCCTCTTTCTTCTATCAAATACTGAGTGTTGTGATCGATATTATCGCAATCAGTGATGGGGTCTCTGACCCAAAGCTCGTATCCAACGTAATTCCTGTGTTAATCGATCACGTAGCTCACACTGCTATGACGCCTTCATGATATCGAAGACGTATTTTACCACTACCGTTGATTAAAAAATAGAAACAAAAGTCAATATGAGTTGGGAGTCGGGAAATGTTACTTTAATACCATAAAGTATGTCTTTAATTAAAATCAATATCTGTTTAAAATTAATTTAGATGTGTTTATGAAAAAGTGTGGATATAAGTAGTTTGATGTTTTTATCAAGAACTTTACCCGGAAAAGTTTAGTTAACCAATCTAATTGTAAGCAAAAAAAAGTATTGGTATAATCTTATATGGTAATATTTGACTATGTAGAAGATAGCCATTTTAAAAAAATTGAGTTATTAAATAGAATAATATTATTCCTTCCAGAATTTCACTACTCTTAAAAAGTATAGTTAGATCATAGATTAAAAACTACGGTACTATTTAAATATTATATTCTCCTTAATTCTGGTCCTTAATTTTTTAGTAATTTAATTTAAGTTCATTTAATTGAGTATAACTCCGTAGAAGTGCGATAGCTACATTCATTTCCTCACCACTAGAAACAGTTCCTAATGGTATCGCTGTTATTGATGCAAATACATGATTAGTTAAAGGTCAACACAAGGGCCATCGAACTCAAGATGAAAAATTAGTTTCTTGATAAAGAATTAGGAAAATTTCCTTCCTAAAAGAAATCTAGATTTCTAAAGAAGGAAAAATGGACAGACAATCGATATTTTGAGAATTCATCCTGAATATTTTTCTCGGAATATGAAAGCACGACTCGATAGCCAAAGCATTCATGACCGTGTTTCCGGTTCGCTTCCGAATGGCACTTCGTCACGAATCGCAGTCGCTCAACATTATGGCCGTCGAAGAACTTCCTCTTGAGTCCACTGAGATTTCTGTTCAGATTACAGTTTACTTTCTTTTAAGGCAAAGAATTTATAAAATATAACAAAAATTTCAAGATTCCCCCAACATTTTTTGTTTAGATGTGAGAATAATTTTGTGAAAACATACCACTGTATCTAACTTAAAATATAAAAATAATTTTATTTTTATAATTTTCTGTTTTAATATAATCATTCTGCGTTCAGAAAATATAATAAGTGAATTAAAACGATAACTATAATGGTAAGTTATTTAAGTTATGATAACTAATTGGTAAGAATTCCTTTATATCGGTAAAAAATTAATATGAAATTTGCTATAAACTGCATCATTACCATTTATTTGTTAACCGGTTTAATCAAGTAACTTTCTTATAATGATACGATTACCATTGTTACATTTATTCCATTCTTTTTGTATCTATTCCTCAAGCAGTCAGCTAACCAAAATAACTCAAAAAATATGAAAAGAAATTTCTAATTCTTTAATGAACTCTATTCTTCGATTTACGAACTTCATAAACGAATGGAAAAAATATTCATGCTAAAAGAATAGGAAAATACCGTTCAATTGCAATTTACTTCATTTCGAAAATCATCCAACTCTAACTCCAACTTTTATTCTTTCAATATAATAGTTTTGGTTTACATTTGAAAATAAAAATATCCGAGTCCTGCTGAAAATTCCCTTATTGTACTCCAGAAAGTGCTAAGTCACGCTCTAAATCGGGGGAAGTTCGGAGAAGACGGTAATTCGCCTTATATAGTCCACGGAAGAAGGGTGCATCAGCCGTGTTCTAGGAAGGTGTTCGATGGTTACATTCTGCTATTGTTTACAATACCCTTTGCCGTTTCCTGAATCATCCCTCGGGCCCTAATGATACATTGCGAAAAGGGTAAACCCTCATCCATTCATTGCTCGGGTCGAGTTGTCATTGTCCATGCAACCTTTCCCTTTTGAAGCCAATGTTCGCATTTACCGCGTGTCTTAACTCCATATCCAAAAATCTGAAAACTTCTACCACTCCTTTCTACTGCTCCTTTAAATAAATCATATAGCATAACGTTCCATAAGTTATTTGATATTAAAGATCAAAGTTTTACTTAAATTTAAGTTATATTGTTTTACGCTCTATGGTCATTTAAACTGGCATCGTCTCGGAATAAATCAACGTATCTTCATAAGCAATACATTTGATTAAAAAATTCATTGTTTTTATACTATTTAAGTATCAGGAAGAAAGAAATATTACAATTTTATCACGCATAAGCGACATTCATTCAATTACATATCTAAGCAAGTCGTGAGGAAAATTCAAATTTCAATACTGCCGTAACAGAAAATTTAACTTCAACTTAAAAAAACTTTTAGAATTAAAATTTTTTAAATTAATAGTCAATTATATATGAAATTATATGTAAAAATATGTTTGAATTTATATAATCTTTAATCTCAAATCAATTTTTTTACCAAAATTCTTATTTATTTCATCCAAAGACTTGAACAATGACATTTATAACAATCGGTTGCCACTACGACGCTTTAAAAATAAAGTCTTATTCATATAAAATAAAGTCTTATTCATATAAAATAAAGTTTGATATTCATTCTCTAATTTGACCCAATAATTTAGGCAACTGTCGGTGCTTGCATCTTTTTTGGTGAGTCTGGCCCAGATTGTTTTCAATTAAAAGGTTTAGAAATGTGACCAGAAAGACCGAGCCAAAGTAGTTCAATGCGTGACAAGAATAGGCCAGCTCACAAGTTGACCCGAAATGACTTTAAGTATCTTTTAGCACTTCCGGTTAACTTTTTATTCCCAAAGGATCTCAGGAATTCCGGACAATTTGGGTCAACTCTAAAAGCTTTCATGTTTGCCTTGTCGACTCTAATATCTCTAGATAAATTTGAACGTATCATGCAATTCTTGGCAAAGAGTTAATACTTGAGTGTATATTTCATCATTTTCTCTCATTATTACTTCAAATTTATGGAAGAATTTCAAAATTATTAACTTTTTCGTAGTCAACGATGGAGAATTTTTTTAGGTATTTTATCTGAACTAGCTCTACTTTGTGGAATGGAACCACAATTTAAGAAAAAGTCTTTGAAGTCTAATAGTAAAGATGCATCTAGGAAACTAATTTCCTCAGAAATATTTTTAGAAACTACAAAGACTTTGGTTTTCTTCAATTATAAAATAATTTCTAAAATTCCAAGCCTTCTGTTTAAACTCAATTCATCAGAAAGATATGAGTCAAAAGGGAGTATTAGCTTTTATTTACAATAATTACTCACGAAAGAGATTACATGAACAAAAGAAATGGCTCAATGTGTGTGAATTATCTGTTTCTATTTTATAAAAATACTCAACAAAGGTCGGTGCTTTCTTCAATCTGAAGAATACAGTATTATATTTTCCTCTAAAATCATACATTCAGAAATTTAACATTCTAAATTGCTTGAATATACCCAAAAATACTTACATTGTACTTAGTGTATTACGTTGTTAATGATAATTAATGGATAAATTTTTAAATTTTATTCAGGAAAAAGCGTAAAGTAGTAGTAAGTTTTAGACAATTTTTTTTACGAACGTTTATTTCCTTTATTAATTCATCTCCTGAAAATTATTGAACTCATCAATATCGCACGACAACATTCAAGTAACGCATACTTTATTTGTTGCGTAATTCATGGGAAGCACACATTCAAACTAAAATGTTTTTACAAGAGCATTTTCTTATTTTCTCAATTAAAATAGAATAATTTATAGAAACATGCAATTAAATATTTTGGTTAAGAGCTTTTTTGCATTCTAATGTGGGAAGTTACAGGAATCCACTTCGCGATAAAAACGGTAGAGGAAGTAAAAGAAACAAAAGAATGAACATTTTCATGCGGCGGAAAATTAGTCTGGAGAAGAAGGAATAAAATGGCAAAGATGGAGCCCAAGGGATTGAGAAAGTTTAATTAGGAAGAAAGCCACAAACAAAGGAAGATGAAGAATTGGGAGAAAAAGATGAAGAAAGAGGGGTTGCGAATGAAACCCATATCGGATTTTGACTGCTATAGAGATTAAAAGACGTGTACGAGTATAAGAAAGACAAGTTTAGTCAAAGACATATTTGGATGAGAAAGTATCAAGGGTAAAGTTAAAAGGATTTGTAACGGCAGTCTTAAAAATGAAGTGTTTTCAGGATTTTGCATATTTTTCTATTGTCCTGTTGGGAAACCCTTAAACCCTTTTGGGCCACATTTTTGATCTTTATCTAAGAAGTCGTCTCTAATGGATTCTTATATAAATACAGATAAAAACTCTGGAAGATTCCTCTCTTTGTAGAATTAACATAATTTATAAGGAAAATACAATATTTAATAAATTGCAAAAAAATAATGAGAGCCTTTCCAGGTACATTTATGAATATCAGTCATTCTCGGCGGCAAAAGTTAAGCCGTGATATTTTTAAATACTTCTTAAGATACGAATTCTTTTGATGTATCGACGAAAAGCTTTCATTCTGTACGATTTTATACCACTATACCTTTCGCATTCCCTTTGCAGAAGGTGTAATACATGTGATAAATTTGACCTTGGAATCCGTGTTCATGATACACGAGGAAGTTTTAATAGAGTTCAAAACTGCAAAAGCCCTAGTACAATAAAAAGCTTTGTAATCCCAAAGTTCTTGGTCTGATAGTGTAGCTAAACTTTCTAGAGTAAGCGCTACAGTCCCGAAGGAAATGAGAAAGCAAGGAAATTGAATACTTCCGAGTGCTTTCATTGGATAAAAGTTAGCGGCGTTAGAAGGACGTGAATCCCTTCTCGGAAAATCAACACATGAAGATCAAAGGGCGTTGTTTATTATTGTTGCTCTTGGCTCTTTTAAGAATCCCTATGTCTCAATGAACAATGTTTGTGTTCCTAGAGGTTACAATTGTTTGATCGTTAATTAATAAATTGCAATTAATATAATATCAATTAAATTAAATCAAATTATACTATTAAATAAAATAATATATATTAAATCAAACAATAAAATAAATTCAATTGAATAATAGTGTAATTTAAATTAAATAACAGATAAATTTCAATAGGCATTGTTAATTTTATTGAAATTACATTTGAAGTGCTTCTAATTCAGCGAATACAAATTTAATCATTCTGAACCAATGAACGCTGAGGTTCTAATCGAAATATCCTTGCATTACTAAATTTTTATTTTTATCCATTATAATTTAACTCGATTAATGAATAATTACGTTAATAGTGCTTAATGAGTCATCACTAATGAATTATATGACGAATATTAATATATCATGAATATGTAATGCGTCTATGAATAACACATGAGTGAGTTTATCGTTAGATTAAATAGAATTTACAGCGTATTCATGTTAAATGAAAAGTAATATCACCCTGATTATGTGCGAATTTAAAAAATAAAGTTAGGATTTAATTTCAACGATTAAGAACTGGTGAAGATCTATATCAGCATTTTGAATAAAAATATGTATATATGGTTTTTCGTAAATATTGTCATTAACTACGAAATTTAATTATATAACATTTTAAGATAAAGTAACCTACATAAGAGTATTAAAAAAAGACGGAGTTAATGCTAGTTTTCGATTTTCAATAGCGATCATTTGTTTTTTATGTATTTATTTAAATCTATAAATTTTCTTTTCATCTTTGTTTTATTTGTTTAATGATTGCTTGGTTATGAATCTAAAGTTGTAATAGAAATGATAGGGAGTTAAATATTGGCAAAGGACACTGAATCCATTTAAAAACAGATCAATGCAATTGTCGGAAGAGGCATCTGCTTTTAGCGTCATCGTCTTCGTTCATTTGAAGTCAACGAAATGCAGGAAACATCGCTGAGGCCTTTTATTTGCAATTTTCACCATTTCCACAGCAGAGGTTAATCCAGCAATTGAATCAGCAATTCCCCAAAGAGCAGTTATCTCGCCCCTTTTAATTCCAAATGTATTCCTTTGGGACAGAAGCTTCCTCTTTTCCCTACCTTTTTCTCGTGAAATTTCGCAGCTTTGGACCGATTTTTTCGAGCCCACTTTAATATACAATAATTGCTCTCTTTCAAAATTCGAGAATTAAATGAAAATGTTAGCTCTCCCGCAAAATTGGTCTAATAGCTCGAGGTCTCTTAAAATCAGATAGTCTGGAGATAAAGTGTTTAACGATAGCTCTTTATTAACACATCGTAAGAGAAATTCAGATTCGAAAGAACGATAAGTCGTAAAAGGAAATTTTAGCACTGTTTTTTATCTATTTTGCAAAAAATAAGACTAATGCTTTATAAATAACTGTTGCAAAAAGATTGTAATACTTTTAGAGAACTTAAAATATTTCGAGTCAATTTTTAATATTCTTAAGAAAAATCATTAATGTTTTAAATTAACAGATAATTATTGGAAACAGCGAAATATTTTCTTGAATTTATACTATAGCTTACGTGTAATTTTTTCGCCATGATATTATTATTTATCACAGAAATATAATCGTATTCTGGCCATCCAAGAGCTTTTAGGATAAGAATATCATGTTAGATGTAGATGTGATAAAAAATTCCAAATGATAAATAAAAATCATAGTAGTCATTCGAGGATGCATTATCCGATGATATGTATTTATGTTAAGGTGGATCGAAAGATGTCCCATTAAATACTACACTTGTATATTTGTCTTTCTCCAGCGAAATTCAAGTTGAGTTACTCTTGCGGTTCCTACATATTAAACGTCTCTTCAGATAACAGTAACATGGCTTTTGTATAATTCTATTATGAACTATAAAATTCCATTAGATCCTAAAATCTGTTGAGAGTAAAATCCAACTGTACTACTTTTAACCTATTACAAAATGGTCTCTTAAACTAATTTTTATACTATAGAGTAAATATGTTGTAACAATAATTGATTAAAATAGATTAGCGAATGCATTTCGTAATATATTATTAGCCTAATAGGTAGGGTGCAGGACATTAACGTAAACGTAGAAGTCTTCTGTGATTTTAACTTTCTTTATGAATCCCGACCTTTTACAGACAGCTCATTATCGTTGCATGCATGCATCTACACTTACTATTTTGAGTCGTTTAATGGTTGGAATGTTGTTTGAAACTTTCGCGGACGTTTAAAGCAGAGTCTGTGTGTATAATGGTATCTCTTGGCTGTAACCTGATCTGCATGTAGAATAAGTGTTGTGAAGGATTTGCATCCTAGATTCTAAATTGGATATTAAAGTAAAGTTGAGTTGCAATCTGCGGTATTCTCAACCTCAGTCGAGTGGAAAACGTTGAAAATATTTGAATTCTAAGCAATTACCAACTTAAAAGTTCTGTAATTGAAATTTTCAGAACCTTTCAGAACAGAGGGGTTATTCATCCACTATCAGCAGTTTCGTTCCGTTATTGTTGTAATATTAATTTCCACTCTGCACCTGACACAAATTTTCATTAATAGCGAGTATATTCAGCAGTTTGAACTTAAAGGAAAAGAATACGTAACTATTTCGGTTAATTAGCAGCAAATTCGTATTTTTTATTATTCATAACTAAACTTAGAGTCATTTGAATCGATCAAAGCCTGAAATTTATGAATGTTTTATTGTTAAATATAAGCCTGAGGTATTGCTTTTAAATAATAAGAAAACGAAATTATAAATAAAACGTAGCATAAGAACGGTGTCAATATAGCCAACAGCTGAAAGTCACATTCTATATTTTCTCTTTGAATGAATACTCATCTTTCTTATTTATTTACATATAATCGGAGTAAATTTTCAAATAACAGACGTGTATATATTTTTATCTTTGAATTCCTTTACAGCTTCGGATTCAATTGCCATGGAAATGCTTCCATTCGTTCTCCAATCACTACTCTTTCACTCTCGACATCAGATCGTTTAGGCGACAGAAACCGCGATTACTAACGTCTCCTGCATCCTCGTGCAACACCATCTGCGGTTACATCGTGCAGACTCCGTCGTGTGATAAAATCGTCTCAGATGCTTAACCTTCCCATCGAACAAGAAGTTTCTCTAAGGAAATTCGGGTATTGAAGGTACTCGACGTTTAGCGCCCATTTACAACCGTTCAACTACTTGAGACGTGTGACCAAAAAGCGAAATCCGAGTTAAAACTTTATTCGTTGAAATTTTATAGGCTTTAGTAGGATCAGAAATTATTTTCGCTCCGTAAAGATTTTAAGTTCGATGTTAACAGAATAGTTTTCGTTCCAAATTGTTTGCGATTTAGTAAATATAGACGTTGAGATGTTGTAAATTCATTTTCAGCGAATAAACGCAAACTATGGAAGGATAAGGGAAAATTTTCTTGGGAATAACCTTGCATCATTGGGTTTCCCCTTCGTAACAGTATACAACCTAAATCGCGTCGCGAATTTTTTTTTCCCGATTTTCTCTCTAAATATTGAGCCCTCCATCATTTTCTCATCTCTCCCCCAACGACTTCATTCTTACCCTCCCTTCGTCTCTTCAGCCGCAATGATGTCGTTACGCGCGCACTTTGGTTAGCAACGGAAGGGGCATTTTCCAGCCTTCTTTACCATATCTGCTCGTTATTGCGCCAATAAAGTTCTCGCTGGTATTTACATGTTCCTTGGGCTTGGAGATGAGCCCCCGCATTTAATGGCATGTTTTTAGCCTTTCAAAGAAGCAGACTTCTTCTCGAACGGAGCAATTTAGCAAACACTGCGTTTTCGTTCTCGGAAAAAAGTTTTCGGTTTTTTGAAGATTGTGCTTTTATCGCGATGGCTCATCTGAAAAAAGTGTGTGGGATGGCAATTACTCTGCAGATGACTTAAGCAGAAGGTGTTGTCCTTCGCCTGAAGTCATGATTTAGTGAAATTGATGGACTGCAATTATTCAGCACTAAAATAACGTGTCATATTTTGATTTTTTGATCCTGCTTTAAACATTATTGTTATTTTCTCCTGTAAGATACGTGTTTACGAAAGGTCGATGCTTGAGTAGGATTAAGCTCTAATTAGATTTCATAAAGAATGTACAATGATAGAGAGGAAACAGTAACTCTTTAAAATGTTAGCCTATTTTTTTAATTTGGATTTAACGCTTATCTATTTTAATGCGAGAATATTCCTCTAGACGATTACTATTAGTATTCAGTATTTTTATGAATCTCAGCATACTTGTATTCCCAGTTAATTTAACGGAAGAATTTTATTTTATAGAACACCTTTAATCAAACGATCCGTCTATGATAAAAATTAAAATTTAAGGGAAATTAATCTTATGATTATACTGTTATTACGAATGTACTCAAACGCCACGCAGGCCTGTTGGTCTAGGGGTATGATTCTCGCTTCGGGTGCGAGAGGTCCCGGGTTCAAATCCCGGACAGGCCCTATCGTTTTATTCTGAACGAGTCTCAAAACAATATTTTTGGACAGTTTGCTATATAGTTAAAATATAATCTCAATTTCCAAAATAGAGAATAAACTGCTTTTAAATGCTATCTTTACAAATGCGTAAATACTCAAGTAAGTAAAAGGTACATACAAAACATAAGCTAAGGATACAATACTTCATTCCCTTCTTCGACCCTTCCTTTACTTATTATCGAATGAAGAGATGAGGTTCCCAAAAGTAATTGTCTCCAAGGGAGAGACAACGATTCTGACCAATCACAAGAGAGTCTATTAGCGCAGATCCTAGTGGAGGGCTGAAATAATTGACGGTCTGACGGACAAAGTGGATGGCATTAGTGGTTAGATGGCCCAAGATGGAGGGGTTGCACACTCAAAGTTGAGATTGCCTCGAAACGATGTGGTTTTGGGTGCTTCGCTGAAGATATAACATGACAAGGAGTTTGATAATAGGTGTCACTCTTACATCATGGAATATTGACGCAAATTAATTAACGAGAATGGACAATAAATTTAGCATTATAAGTATTCCAAGATCAATGTTTTTGATTTTTAAGAAATATCTCCGTTGCAATGATATTAATTAATTCATAGCATTATCGTAAGGTAATCTTTTTCTGTTTCAGTTACCGGCTTCTGTTTTGACGTCACCAAGGAATTTATGATATGTTTATAATTCAGCGAAATGTTTATTAAGAACCACATAAATTATTTGCATAGCATAAACTAAATAAAATATATACTTTCACTCTGATTCGATCCGAAATAAATTTTTCGCTCTGTGTATTATGTATCAATTAATTATTTAATAGGGAACCGTGCTGTTTATTTTCAAATTAAGAACACACCTTTAATATTGGAAACGAAAATCGAATATGTAAGAGGTTAAGGAAAAAGCTCTAAAATCCATTCTCTACCATTTCGTATAAACGTATTAAGAGATTTAGTGGAATTTTTTATTGCAGATTTACGATAAATTTATATTTTGAGTTATTAAAATCTCAAATCGAAATAAAGTAAAAGCTATGAATGTTAGATAATTATAAAAATATCTCTCTTAAATTTAACATTTATAGAAACTTAAAATTAATCCGATGTCCCCCGCTAAGAACATTTTTCACTGTTATCGAGTGTCAGTATTGTGCTATCCTGTTGACATAAATTCTTATTTCCATTCGTTGTATTGAATTCGCAATTTCTTACGAAGAAAGCACTTCAGCAAATAAATCTTTTACGCAATACATAAATGGTGCAGCACAATCACAACATTGGCAGTATCTCCGCTATAAAAAGAGAGTCTATGAGGGAGTTGATGGAAGTGGGAGGCCCTTCGGACCCATTCTTTGCTTCATCCCGGATTTGTAATGGGCGAGCGCTCGCTTAATTCCCCTCCTCCCAAAAGGAACTCGGAGGAAACTGTTGAGGGACGTAGGAGTGGCCAATGGATGGTGCAGATGGACCCATTAGTGATGGGTCGTTGAGGAGGTGAACGCTGAGACGGAGGGGTGCGGGAACTTCTACGAAGGCGCAGAGGATATTTTTCTGGGGAAGACAATCGCAAACTAAAGTCAATGTTAGGATTCAGGCGTTGGAACACAATAAGGCCATGCTTGGTGTATTGAATAGCAAAAGGCCTATTCCAGAATATCACTGCACAGCTTCAAACAGAATACAGATCAGAATATATTTCTATTTTTGATTACGGCCTACATTTCTTTTTTATAGCTTTAAATCTTCAACAGTTGTATTCCAAATTTTCTTCATTTTTTTGAGTTTAATTACAGAATCTAAAGGTTTAAATAACGAAAAGAATTTCTATTCAGTGTTTGTTAGATGTATATTTTCTAGCGTTACCTAACTTCGTACAAAAATAAATAATGAAATAACATACCTTGTTAGTTTGTGATAAATGAATGATAAAAGGAAACTTTCACGTACACAGTACCCATAATGTACGTAAATCATATGTTAACGGTTTACAAGAAGTTATATCCTTTTCCTCACTCATTATGTATCACTATCTGGTGATGATGTCTAGGAATATATCAAGAAGATAGAAACAATTTTTAATGAGCGTCAAGTTGCTACTGCGTACCCGAAATGTTCCATAAGTTTATCTTTCCTATCATAAATTATTTCGCATCTGATACTCTTGATTGTAGAAGTCTTTGAAGTTTGTTAGGGTGTATAGAATTCATAGCCAATGTGATATGAATACGAAAATGCACTCCTGTGGATATTCTCTCGTTAGAGTAGCATCTCATTATATCCTCTCGTTGCTAATGGCTCCACGGAGAGCAGTCCTGGTATAAGAGTGTTCCTCAATTCCCTGCTGAGAGTCACCCAAATTGTGGTAGCAACGATCCGTAGAATTTGGACTCAGGATTTATCCCTGAAGAGTTCGAATCCTCTCATACAGTGAAGTCATGCAATTCAACAATGCTGCTCATTTCGAAAAGTAATTTTATTCTAATAATTCCGCTGAGAATAGAGAACTTATTCCTTGTTTAGGGATATTAAGAAAATTAAATCAAAAGCAATAAAAAAGAAAAATATCTAAGTGTAGCAAAGCATTAAAGTTATTCGTGAATTATAACATAAAAAGCGATTGATATCTATATTCTAGAGGAATATTTTGCGGCAAGAACACTATATGACATTATACAGTGAAATCAGTTTTTCCATTAAAGCAGTTGGATAAATTAGAATTAAAAAAATAAAGGGAAAGTGTAAAATTTTGTAAATTAGAGCCGGATTCGATAGTGAACAAGTACTATGACATTCCCCAAAAACTACTATTACTCGTGCATGCAAATTTTACCTGAAAAAGAGAAAGGTTTGATATCCGTCACACTTCTACTACAATTTGATAGACTAGAGGACTGCCTAGACTTGTTATTTCCACTATCCATCAATAGTTTATACAGTTAGAGTGCTTTCCAAAGTTATGGAACTCCACTTTCCATTACCCGCCGCGACAGCTGAGTAAGTATGAATAACACAACGCGGCGGTTTGATGGAATGCATTTGTTGAGCTAAAATCGAATTCTTGTATTTCGATGGGAAGATCCCTGAGATTCCTCAGGTGTCAAGAAGATTCACACGAATGTTTCAGTTTCTGGGATACCTCCAATAATACATGCAACCCATTGTTACCTATGCTTTGGCTGGTGTTTGCTTTCCTTTGTACCTTCTCCTTTTATAATGTATATCAATGACATCCTAACAATAGAAAAATCTGTATAATTCTAATTGTATCACAAACAGATTATTCATAAAAATTTATTTAAACTTAAGAGTTTTATTTATATTTTTCATCACATTAATTTTTAAATGATTGTTGATACTTGGAGTATCGAAGGAAAAGTGCTTGTCTGGAAGTATGGTTCATTATGTGATTGAACGTACATCAATTTCAGGTGTATTTTTTATTAGAGATGCCTCTTCAATTGAAATTCCAATACCATAAGCGAGTAAAAGTTTTGCATTACCCCATATAAATAGTAAATTTTTCATTTATTTTCTATTCAGGCATGCCTATATTTTTTAATATTAAATTTACTCAAAATCCATTCCAAAGCTAATTATTTGTTCGCAACGTGCGTGTGCTTTGAAAATTATATTACTTTATATGAAAGTCATTTTGTTGGTGTAGGTATTTCATGGAAGTTGCAACATCATCCTAAAATACGATAAAATCAGGAAAAACAGCTTCATTTCCCGACTCCTTCACTCGAAAGTTCGAAATAGTTTATCGAAGCATAAAATCAGAAGTCATCTTTCTCGTAGACCATTCAGTTAATTGCTCCGTTGCTTTCTTCGATAACATTAACGTGTTTATTTTGATAGAGCGTTTCGATTTCCGAACGTAAGAGGGCGGTTTACGTGCGCTCACCTGTACGACCCGTGAAAGCATATCCGTTCTAATCACACACGGAATCTTGCATTCGCAGAGCAAACACGCTTATATTACGAGCAAATTATGTGAAAGATTGAATGGGAGGATTGATCGGAGTGATTGCATTTAGGCGACCTCTCGTGATTTGCCTATAGTCAATTATCCCATCTGTTTCACGGACGTTAAAGACGCATCGCCATGACGACGACGAATTAAAGCGAACTCAGAGTGGAATGATTCATCTATTGGCATCGATGGGTTGTTTGATGGCCGATATGCTCTCTTGGGAATCCTACTTGTTACGATCTCTCGATCTTTTATGCTCTCTCTTCGAATATTCGGTTTTTAATTATTGCTGTTCTATAGAGTTGAATGTATTACTTCAGTCTGCGGATATCATGTAAAAAATTTGAAGATTCATGTCATCCCAGGTATTGATGAATATATTTTTATTATAAGACATTTCAAGAATGAACTCTTTTGGGGCATTTTCGTATTACTTTTTATGCGGAGAGATGATTTATATATTTCATGTATATTTCATTTAACTACAAACAAAGTTTATCTATTTAGATTAAGATCACATTTTCATTCGTACTTGTGTACTTATTTGCACGTAATTGCCTCTGAAATTGTGTGAAGTGTCTGTTGTCTCCGTCCTCGCTTGTGAGATATTTATGAAAATATAAACGATAATCATTTACTCAATTTAGGCCATACAGACTTGTTCTAAACCGTTGTCTCATACAACGAATGAATCATCTGCTATGATACTCAATTCATGCAAAACTGTGATTCCTTGGGGCATGGATATGATGGAAAATAGTCTAGCTGAAAAGCTCTCTAATATTCGGCCAATTTTCGTTGCGATAATCAAGCAACCATATGCAATAAAGAGAGTAAGTATAGAAAGCTACCAGTATTGAATATAATCAGGATAAAGGAAAGGTAGAATTAACTTAGCACGAAGCATTCATCATTAAGCCATAAAGCTAAATATATTTAGATATTTCCATTCACTAGACGAAGGAAAGACGAAAGAAAGAATTTTCCATTCAGCTTTGCATTTCATTTGATAGAGCTCAAAGAAAAAGTTTGATCTTCGAATCTTCTCGTTCATCCAGTACATTTACATTAACACCACCAGCCCATTTAAGAAGTGGTATTCGTGACGATTGAAAATATCGAAGAATTCATAATTGATACTTAAATTGTAAAAGCGTTGCACTACGCATAGTTTATTTAGCTTGACCGCTACGTGATGGTGCAGTGTAATGTCGCCCAACGGAGTTATCAATCTCAATATGGAATTCGGGAAGCATGAGTCAACACTCTCCCGCAGTGGGAGTTGTAACAGTCCTCTCACTAAGGCTATTCAATTTCACTCGATGCAATTTCGGACAATTTACTCGAGCGCATTCGTTCTCATTTGCACAATCTCCATGACGGATATGGTACTCGGAAATTGCTCATTGCAATAGTCCGCTCGCTAATGCAAACTTTCCGAATGTCTGTGTATCTATCACTAATAGGTACAAGTCCATTAAAGGCCTCTTTATTATCATATAGCTGCAAAATGAGTTTCTAAAGCTCTTTTGAGTCTTCATCCATATGCAGCAAGATGCGAGAGTAATTGAACAATCATCCTTCTGTGAGAAAGTAATAGAGATTTGGAGATTGGATAGGATTCGTTCTAGAAGTGAGAAATATTGACGTACATTGAAAGTGAAAAATTTATATTTCTTAAGTATTATAACCAGTAACCGAAATAAATAGGATAAACATATATAAATAAATACATATTTACAAAGTTACTTTATATTCAAAACGTAATAATCCTACTATAAACTTGATTAAATGAGAATATATCATTCTATTAGAAAGAGTAATACAAATATTATTTTCGGGGCTGATGTATACAGTTTAAGCCAAGTAAAATATCTTATCTTCTTGGCCTAATACAACATAGTGGCTCTGTTTTGCTGCCACGTTCTCAAGCGATATTGCCTCTAGAGTATGAGTTTCCTGTTTTGGTAACCTTTTTTCATTTGATTCGCTGCCAATGGGTCGACATTTCCTCCTCAGTTACTCGACCTTCACTCACATTCCTCTTCGGAGTTCGGTGGCCTAATTTTGAAGGAAACTAGATTCGCTTGACCTTCTCGCGATTCCTCAGAACCATTTTGACTCTTTATGAGCCATTCACTTTACTGCTCTCTCGAGATACGTTGTTCTGATTATTTTTAGGAATTGGGAAAGAAGAAGATTGATTATATATGGATGAAAACGCAAAGGTTTAGCTCCGCATATATATTTCATTATAAAAAATATTAGGCGAATGATATTGTCTCAATTAATCCTCCAATAGAATGTATATTTTAAAATACACAAAATGATAAACACTATTTATTTGATGTGTTTAAGCACAAAATCTGACTCACTTAAGGAAAATATAGTAAAAGTTACATTAATCAATCTGATACGTTTTATAACCTACAGTAAAGTGCTCGTCAGGGAGTCCAATTACTCATAACTATAATTTATATTTCTTGGTCAATAATTCTAAAAGCATATTAAAATATTCAATATAAGTTTACACAAAGAAAATTCCCATAACTAGAGAGGGTGTTTAAAATTAATCAATTTTGGATACTGCGGTGAATATGACTCGTTTTGTGATACCCTACATGTTTTCGAATAATTCAGTTCTACATTCCTCGTCACCACCTGTCAATCGAACGTGCTTCTGCAGTTTTAGGATCGCCGGTCATCAAACGAAGGGCCAATCATCTGTGAAATTTCGAGCGATCATCAGCGTTAAATATTCCCCTTGAAAAGGGTTTTGCGCTTAATCAGCACTGATAGCTCTCTCGTTGATTGAATTGTATGATCCATAAGTCTGCTTTGGCCTTTGAAGTCTTCTGCATTCAGAGTTAAACACGACCTCAAAGTTATGATTCCTACTATTGCGGATGGGTGACTCTGTACTACAACAATAGTTCCATTAAGGACCAGCGATGGCTACTTAAAAGTAGAAGAGGACCAACTAATAGAGGCAGCATTCACTCGGAATAATGCGTCTATGAGATAGATCCGATTCAATTGCATACTTTGGTACTTGAACTTGAGTCTTACTCTTGATTAAAATGTAATCGTAAAGAGCGGCAAACTTCAAAGGTTCTATTAATCTTGTACATCTTTGATCTCATATAAATTATTTCAGTAATTAATTATTCTCTTCCATTAAAATCTCTCAAGTTAATCCGAGCAACTCTTACTGAAAAAAATGATATTGAAAATAGCATTTTTTAGTATTTCCTTTGAACTGCATACTTCGATTAATAAAAAGATTCTTTATGAATATCCTCTTTCATATAAATATGTTAATAATCGAGTTAAGAGTATTTATTGAATATTATTTAAGCCCTAGTCGTGCTTATTATGCAATTTGCTTTCATTTATACCCTTTTTGTTTAGAATTAATATTGGATTGTTTACTTATCTCAAAATTTTTTTAAGCTTCTTTTTCTATTTGAAAAGATTCGATTTCTTATCCTCAACGATTCCGAACAATTATTCTTTCTGACATCATTATGATTAATATATATTTAAATAAAAATTCATTAATTAAATCATATTGATATAATAAATAGTTGGAATTTATATTTTTTAAAGTATCAATCACACTTTAATGGTAAATTTCTTGCAAGAAAATTTTACAGTAACAATCATTTTAATAATTTTCAAATAATTTTTGGTATTTTATCATCAATAAACTCAAATGACTTTTTTCCAACTACTGTAGTAGAATATCATTTGAAATTGATCACAATACTCCTTGAAATTCTATCCTCAAGTTAAAATATTTTCTTGATTCATGAAATTATCATTCATTAGAAATATGAATATTTTAATTATAATTAAAAACGTTTTCTTACGCAAAGTATAGCAAAAATGTAGAGCTTTTGAAATGTTGAAGAAACTCATTAAATAGAGGAAGAACGCAACAGGTATATAGTCCTTAAGGATTTATGTGGGGTAATGATAGGTTTACCGTAGTAATGTAGTGTAGTATTTTAGGACCCTAAATTTTACGGATAAAAATCTATTTTGTATATCGCCAATCAATACATCCTTTGATACGAAGTCATGATGCGTTGAAAGATATAAATTGCGTGGAGGTAATTGAAATTCATATCATATATGCATTCCTTCTTTAACCTGAAGTAAATTACGTTATATTTTCAGACTGTTGACTATTGCATATAAAATAAATTCAGGTCAAAAGCATATGCTGGGTTCGAATAAGTATTTGATTATCGAGGTATTTACGAAAACAGTGCGATATCGTCTTTTGTACTCTCGCTTTTCGGGATATATATATAATAATCTGTAAAGAAGGTGAAACAATGATAAATATTAATACTCCACTGAGTATTTTAATGCATCTTTATAACGAGTAAGCGTAATAATATGTATCTAGTCTTGCTATGAGAAATAACAGTTTACGTATAAAAATACCTATTATTGTAACTGAATGTGCATCTTTGCAATACGTTCCAATTTCGAAGATTTTCGATGGAAAGAATTGCGCTGTTTCAAGAAAGAGATAATCTTCGCTGTATTTACATTTATTAAATCCCAAGCAATTGCGAAGGAGCCAATTTTCCCGAAAAGGAAATTCCTTTGAAGAGGCGTATTATCACAATCTTTTCCTCCATCGTCCGCCCAATCAATTCATTTTTTTTTGAATTCGCCGATGTTTTTCCGATAAACGGGCGACTTTCTTATCTAATTCCCCACTTTCACCCTTTTCCTTTCACTTTTTATTGCTCTTTTTATTCTCCACATTGATTCCACTTAATGTATCAGCTTTTCCATCGGAATTACATCTACGATAGAGGCTCTCCGCTATAAAAAATCCCTTTAACCGGTGTAAGCCACTCCACTGCATTACTTTCCCGCCAATCTGCTAATGTAATTACTGCGTTAAAATGAAACGAGTTGAGACCACTTAAACTGAGTGGCCCCTTTCCACACTCTTTCCTTTGATCCGCTCTTTCATTTATTTACAAATTATTTTTTGCTGCTTCGAGATTGATTTTGGAAAGGGTACAGATATCTGAGCTCTGTGTAGTATAAGACGAATTCTTCTGTGAATCGTATGATTTATTGCTATTTTTCTTCCTTTGACGTATCTAGTACATAAATATATCTTATAAATTTAGTGATTAGTACAAGTACCTCAACTGCTCCAAAAATATATATTTATATATTTCATTCTCTAAGTACTAGTTCGTTTTAGGCGTCTTAAATAATGTTAAAACTTTTATATAACATCGGCATATAAATAGTTGAGTAGTGATAATCAAACGGAGTTATAAAACAGATGAGTTACTAAGCATAAAATCTTTTTCGCGATTCTGAGGAATATACAGTTGCAATTCAGTTTTCACAGTTTGAGATGTTTATATTCGTAGTTTAGCGTAAAAATCCTTACGTTGGAAGAAAATTTCCATGTAGTATTGAGAATAAAAGTAAAACATTACAACATTAAAATAAACGGACACTGTTAAGCACTGAGAAGTAATTTATCGCATTCCACCACACCTGGTCCTTAAACCCTGCCTCTAACCCTAAACGTCTAGGAGAAGAAGAGCACATCTGGTGTTGTTTAAGTGAGCCTTAGCGCTATCTTAGTAAAATTTTGGTAAAAATCTACTGATATGATTCTGAATCGCTCTTCATAAGGATTAACCTTTACCATCTTATCATATTCCTTTTTTAAAGAATCGTGGACTCTTAGTTATATCCTTGCTCTGTTGAAGTTAGTTACGCAATAGTGATCTTGTAGTAGTTGTTACCGTTTAATACATTTAGATATCTATTGAGTGATTATTTTAAATATTCTCTGTTGCTGAAGAAAAGGAAGGAAAATTTTGTTATTAGGAAATCACGCCCGCATCTGGAAGTACTTAGGTAGGCAGCCTCGAGTTCCCAATTGCGAAATTTTGGTAAGGGGCTAGTTTTATGATAAGCAGCTGCGCGTATCCCAGATAACGGTTTGCCTTAGTACAAAAGTAAACGAAGAACGATTGGTTAGCGTTTGCTTCCACATTTTCTATTTTAAGTGCACGAGAGGTTTTAGTTTATTTTTTGTCGTGGATGACATCAGTTGTCTTCTGCTGTTGTCACCGATGTCCTGTTGTCCGAAAGTGACGCCCGCCCTACTCTCGTAGCATTCCAACTGGAGTGATGCTTCAACCACGCCGACAACCCATGGTAAGACGCTGGTCAATTGTGTCATCGTCCCTTTCTCATAGGGTCGGTACAACGAAAAAGTTTAGCATGAATAGCCACCAGTCAATTGTATTATATCCTTATTTCATTCGCCCATCTTCAGCTTTAAGATGCATTTCTCTCATTTCATTCGTATATTGAGTAGCATTGTCACTAAACAATTTCCTTTTATGTTCGTTCTTTAATGAATCTAAAACTTATATGAACTAATAGCACTATATTTTCATGAAATAGTTTTAATTTATTTATCATTTAATATCAATTTTATATTGTATTTCTTCGAGGATTCGGAATTGTTGTTTAATTTTCGTTACGATCTACTTTAAACTTCATGACATTATGTCTTCATTCAAATTTAAGTCCGATATATACTTTTTTCCTCTAAATTTGATTCATAATTTTTGTTTTATTTTCCGTTTTAGGATGAGTATATTTTAGCAAATTTGTAGCTTGAAGTGTTTAGTGCGTGGTTAATAAATATTTTCCAAACCAAATTTAAATATTTAATTACTAGGCAACCGTCGGAAATTATCAACGAAATTTTATCGAGACAGGAGCTTCAATAAACAAAAGCCGTGATCTATTTTGAGCTAGTTGTATCTAATTAGTGTTCAAAACAAGATTTTCTCATATGAATAGAGGGACTAGAATTGTCTTTTTGTGTGGTATCGATTGACCATTGAAGTTGGGAGCACGAGAAGCGGAGATTTCTGCGTTATTCACATTTCAGATCATTCATTGGCCAAATGCCGATTACGGAGCTCGGTTTCCTCCGCTCACAGACTCATCCCGCATTTGAAACACATATGGACCGAAAAAGAGATTAAAGGCGCGATAAAAGGAGGGCTTTTGGGATGAGAATGTATTATTTATGGAGGAAATCCCGCGTGATTATTCAATTACCTCAAAAGGGTCTTATAGTGGGCTCTTCATCTCATCACGTGCTAAGCTCAATAGAGTGAAAAGAAGAAAACCAAAGGGAATTGCAGACAATGATTACTCATGATTCTCTTCTCATTATTTTTACAATATAGTGTAAATAAGTTTGAGCTTTCTTAAGTAGGTATAGAATTCTCGATGGAAATTTATTATTAGTGTTACCTTAAAATTATTCTTAACATTTACACTGAAGTGTATTGCAAAGAATACATAAATTATTTAACATTTTCGAGTAGATATTCTTGTAATGCAAAGTAAATAGATGATTTATGAAGGCGAATAGATGGTATACGAGGATTTGATAGCAGATTGTTTTAAATTTATACCACGTTCCTTAATCGGGAAGAAACCCCTATATTGTCAGAGTCATTAGGCGATATATTAAGTGAGGGATATGAAAATTAACTTAAGTTGTTATGCTAAGATAGCGTGATATTATTAGAATTTTTCCCCAACTTAATTTCATAAATGATGTAAATAACGCTAACTTAAACTAAATGAACTATCTTGATGACTAATTGTTATAGAATATAAGGAACATGTATCCGCATTGATTCCCAAAAAAAAAACATATTTTTAGAGTGAAACTATTGAAAAGTATTTGAGCTAATATCGTAAATTTAAACTGAGATAGTCATCAGTAAATTTACTTTTTTACAGTTGAATATTAGAAAAACATTTTTTCTAAACGGAAAAAAAGTCATTTCTTTTCAGAGACGAATAAAGTTCAGATAATATCCGAAGTGCTTCACGATATGTTTCCATTTGCCATAGCTGCTCTTTTTTGTCGTTTTCTTTCCTTTCTGTCGTTTATCAAGTCTCAACTTTATAGAATGTCCAATTCCATTCACGGTCCAAAGATTTCGAAGGCCAACGTCACGGTCCATATCATCGAATGCCGATTCAATGGTGACCTTCAATGGTGCAACTTTTGCAATGAATGGAATTGTCGGACACCCTTTCACATCTCTCCGTTCCTAGAAGTCCAAACTATTCAAATCCGAGTTCTTGGAATGTTTGAACCGAAACATGTCTATGCTGTCCGACGAACAATATTGCATCAAGTGCGTTATAAGCTGTATATTTGAATTCTCTCGTAGCACCTTTTAGGATATAATACTTTATATTAAAGAGATACGGCGTCCTGAAATTAACTTCTATGGAACGTTAACTTCTATTTTAAACGTTAAGTAATTATTCTCTGGATATTAATACAGAGTCTTACTAATACCGACGGAGCAAACTCCAATAACTCGCCTTTTCAATTAGCCCGATACGATACTGTATCCTTTCTTCCCTTACAATCCATTAACACCTTGTTTTCCAATCTTCCCTTTCTCCTTAAAAACCCTTCAATCAATCTCTCCGAAAAGTTTCTCCAGTCTACCATTATGCTACGTATAATCCCTTCCCTCCTCCTTCCCATTTCAATTTTCTTCATTGTGTGAATTCCTTGCGGTATAAGATTCTTAGGAGTTTGCTCGTCTTCCCACATTCAATAAATATCAAATCGTTGCTCGGGGATATATTTGTACTGGTTCTTATAAAAGTCCTCCCGAAGCTTATGTGCCTTGTAATCATATTAAGGTTTAACTTCTTAGCACGAGAGAAAGTTTGATCATTAAAAAGGTAAGCCCATGTTAAATTAAATTTCTGTAAAATAATCCTCGATATTTGATGCAACATAAGTAAGATTTTGAATTAATTACGTAAATCGTTCGTATATTTTGTAAAATATTCCAAAATTAACTTATCCGCAGAGGTATCGGATAGTTAAGGTAAAATAAATTTGAGCTTATATGTTAGCAACTAGTCAACTGCGTAATGCGTAAGAAAATCTAGGCGAATTTGTTGTACCGCAAGGAATTCGGGAAATGAAGAAAATCGGATTGGGAAAGTGAAAGGCATTGGGAGTCAATATTGCTGAATTGCACGTCGGAGAGATGTTTCAAGAAAATAGATTGGAGCGAAGTGAAGAAGGAAACGCTGGGAAAGAAACGGCAGGAATCGGATTAGGAGACTATATCTGTCTGCTTTTTGGAATTAGATGAGAAACGAGTTTGCAAACGATCCCTTAGGTACTTATCCCATTTAAATTTAACAAAGTGAACGGTTGTGAAACATTTAACGTTTCATTTCCCAAATGAGAAGGAAATT
Source organism: Pantala flavescens (assembly GCA_020796165.1). Lineage (NCBI taxonomy): Eukaryota > Metazoa > Arthropoda > Insecta > Odonata > Libellulidae > Pantala > Pantala flavescens. The sequence goes on along the minus strand of CM036881.1, from coordinate 49,343,256 downwards.
ATCTTAACTCTATCCTTACCACCTTCTACCACATCATAAGAGCATTGTTTCAGTATCCTCGAATGATAATAACTAGTTGCAGTTTTGTTTTTAATTACATAATATACTAAAGGGACAAGGGAAAGTTGGCAATAGAATAGTCACAATATAGTACATTAGGGAGTTCAAAATGAGATTTGCGACTTATGTTGGACTGAAATTTATTTCTATTCGATCGACAATTTATATATATATATATATATATATATATATATATATATATATATATATATATATATATATATATATATATATATATATATAACAATAATATAATAAACATAAAATTCTATGGTATAAAAATTTTATATGATAATTAATGTGAATGAATATGAATAAATTCTTGATAATGAAAGAAAAATAATAGCTCATTCTTAGTATGAGTCATATGCGGAAATCTATGATACAGAAAAGCACACAGGAATATACGGAGGCCATGAAATTAAATCTTCTGTTGTAATGATAGGTAAACACATTTCTCCTAGACAAATATCACACTAACATATGGCTATTTTCCGAAAGCATTCCATGTCCATTCTATGATACGAAATGTAAAGCTATGACGTGCTTGCATATTATGCAATATTTCTTATGACAACTTACACTCGGCATCATGAATGTGTTTTGGCTTGAATAACATGCTTTGGATGATCTTAATGAAAAAGAAAACAATCAAAGTAACTCAATGATTAATTGGATTGTTTTATTGGTCCATGATAAGGAAGAATAATTCTCTTGTAAATGAGAAATTTTTCATAGCAACAAGAAGCTTATTTTTCCTTATCCAGTATCGTATACATATATAAGCTCTTAATTAGTATATGACCCTAATACAATATAATTGTCATCTTTATCAGTGCATGATATTTTGACATATCATTCAATCAAGTTCTTGCTAATCCTTACTTTTTTGGTGGTATATAATACTTGGATTGATTTATAGTATTTTCGTCTCTCTAAATTCTCTCTCTTTAGTATGAGATGCTTTTGAATAATTATTGATCCTTTTATTAATTATTAAGATTAATTGAAAAATATTTAAAAAATTAGTAGTCTCATCCAATTTTTATATATATATATATATATATATAGGATAAACTGTTTGAACTGTTTTACTTTTATATACTGTAGTTCTTCATTTTCCAATTGAATAGATCATGATCAATTAGATTTATACATTTTAAATACTTATGTTGAATCAAACCATCCTTTATTTCATAGAAAAACAATTTTAAATAGTTTGTGAAATATGTATATTCATGACTCTAGGATATTAATTATAATGAGTGGAAACCATTAGGTAGTCAACAACTCACTTCAACGGACTGAAGTATAAATCTAGCGAATTTCTCCCACTACTTTTTTTTCATTCTTCAAGGTAACACGACTAAAAAACGCTTCTCCATAGATTTCCGTGAATCTACTGAAAAATACATTGATGTGAAACATTCTGTTAAATGTGCATTTGAACCTTAATCTGCGGAATTCCTAAATGCATTATTTTAAAAAAATAATACGATGTATATAAACTAAAATTGGATATAGACGTACTGCACGTTATGAGATTCCAATGTGCTTTTAACAGCAGAAATAATACCTGAGATTGAGGGTCACTAATGGAACTATGTTCGCAGTCATGTGCGTGATTTAGTCGTTTTCATAATTGAATGGCAGTTGGTCACGAATATTCCTGCCCACGTACGTCATTCAAACCATTACGCTCAGTCCAAAGAAGATAGCCATTCAGATAAGCAATTTTTCGGTTTTTGCTTCACGAATATTTATATTTTACGGTTGGAATTGATTTCCCAAGTAACGTTCAATTTATATCGAACGTAGAAGATGTTATTGAATCTTTCTATTTAGAGGATCTGAAGTATATTGCCAAATTGCAATGGAAATGTACGGTTTATCATTTATAAGTATTGCACATAAATTAGGTTCTGCCTAATATACTTTCCGATTCAAACATACTTGCAAATGAAGGTCTTATTGGAAAGTTATGAGCGTGGAAAGGTCGGGAAACGAATGGAAATTCTTATGTCTGTTCTGAAAATATCTCTACATGTTCTAAATTACAAGACTTTTTCCAGCCAAAATTTATGCGGGGAAATAATACGTACCTCATAAATAAGCCTATCTTTGTATCCTAATTGATGTTATCTCATAAAAATATGTGTGAAATTAAATCCTCTCATTGTATGAAATATTCGCGAGAGTATATTATAAGAAAATATCTGCATTATTTCCTTTCTGGCCGAATAGCTTTTCTTTAAAAGGCTATTATATTCAATATGGATATGCTGCATAAAACGTTCAGCTTTGAGGGATGGATAAAGAGCAATAATTTCATTTTTTAAAATTCAAAAGAAGCTTCATGTTTTATTGCAGAATCCTTTTCCCTCTTGCCGAATACTATTATTTCTTAAAACTCTTTTCCTTTCATTCCAAAAGATTTGAGTGTACGAGAATCCCTTGCGAGGTTCTTCTTCTAGGAACTTCTTAAATTGATGAATTATTTCAAATGATCAGATTAAATGTCAGAAGGATCCTTATTTCGAAAATTGGAAGTATCACAATACAGTTAGGGTATTAAAAATAAATATAATTTGAATTTAATGCATACAATTCTGAATGATTGAGTCGAAAATGATGTGAAATTTAGGAATAATATCTTTTTTAAGATCGGAAGAGAACCTTTTGACCCACAACTATATAATAACCAGCATACTAATATCAACACGGTTTCGCACTGTGAAAGTGAGAACATGTTTTAATGGATGTTTGTCCTCGCGTTCAAATAATTTTCCCTCGATATTAGATGCGACGTTTATGACCTTTGAAACAGCGATCCATCATCGCGATGTTCCAAAGAACTTTAATCGAGTTCGGAACGACAAAGGCGTGCACTCAGAATGCTTTGTGATCCTCGAACTTTGTAGTGCATTAAGATCACGTGCCCAAGCCACGGAGGAAATGAGAAACGCGATTGGACGTTTTCGTACGCCGAATGGAAGAAGTTTGAATGACTGTCTCGTAAATATTCAGTCCTTAAAATTGAACGTCAAACATTTTAATAGAGGAATTTTTTATATTATATTGACATACTGCCCAAATACCTGAACCCGTGGAATGCCACTAATCTGTTGATAAACCATTTGGGATTTTATAGATTTTCTCTCTCTATGTATAGAGAGAGTGTAGCTTTCTACTATTGTTCCCATAAATTGTTTATACGATTCGTTGATAATGAAATCCTAGTAGAAGAAGATAATATAAACTTCTAGGGAAATTTTAAAGATCGATGGAAGTTTAAGTATGTGCGCTTCTTTTTTAAAATTTTTAGATTGAATAGTTCAAATTAAATAAGAAATTTGGAATCATTCTCTCGTTATACTTCGACTTGCTGAAGTAAAAATATTAAATCGTGCATGATCAAGGTCATTGGGATAAGCCAACAAATATATTAATTTTTAAATTATTAATTGATGCTTTTATCTTCAAAAAAGATATAATTCATAGTAGTTTACTTTCCTTTAGGATCCTAATTCTACTTTAAACAACTTACACAACTTGAATGATAACATATTTATCTTCTATTAAGGAAAAGTAAAGATAGACCAGAAATAATTTACCAATCTTTCTGATAAAAATGTTTTATTCGGGAAATTATTTATTTGGTTTATTTAATCTTTTTATTGCTTCTTTGTGGTCTATGTTCTTTCTTCACTGCTCTGAATCATGCGCAGCTAATTTAATCCCGGGCGCCGTTCACACTAGATGCGTTCTAGCTCACTTTAACTTCACTCACAGTGTGCTCCCCATTCTCTTGTTCTACTTTCACTTCCCCAACGGACATTCTACTGCCCACATGCTCTCACTTTGCTTGTTTTACGACTACTATGAACTTGGGATTGGGGTTTTTAAAGCCCATACTCTTTGAAGGAAAGCTAGAAAAGTTAGATGAAGTTTACGAGTCAGGAACGAGTTCGTAGCAAGACTGCCTTGAGAATGTGACCTGTACTTGTGCGAGATAGCGAAGGCTATTTGCAGGCCAAGGTTTCCTTACCTTAGTAACGTTTCCTTAATCAGATGAATAGAGCAGAAGATATAATATCATATTTGCAGATTCGACGTATTATCATTCCGAATATTTTGAAGTTAGGAAGTAATGCAATCGTTAATTGACATGTGCAAGCTAGGATTACAGAATTGTAGTAAATAGTTACCATTCTTATGTATTAAGTTTATAATCAGTGCTTATCTATTTACTTCTCTCTCTTACTAAACCAAACGCTTTCAAGTTGTATCATTGATACTTCTTTCATGGTTTTTCAACCCTTTCCCACGACTTACCTATCCATCACTTGAGACCAATATAAAATTGCTCTTTGTCAGTAACAAATATGCATATATTTCTGATGTTACTCGTTGTATTATTTGTGTGTTTGAGTAAATATTTCGGTAGGGCTGTACATAATTGAATTATCTACTATTTTAACCTATTTCTAGTGGAAGATAGATCCATGAATTATGATTTAAATGATACCTCAATTACAACAATGTATAGCACTTTTAAATAATATACCCCATAAGAATTACCCTTATTGCTAAGTATGTATTCTCAATGTTTCTTAATCCCCCTTTTTGATATTTCTAGGATCAGTTAAGAATAAAATCCCTTCTTTTCATGAATGCAGTTTTAAGTGTAGTTAAATCCATACATAAATTGTTATTTTATTTAATTCTCTGATTTAATATAATAAATATTAACCCCGATAGATAGTGTTGATTTTGATAGGAAACTATAACAGTGGATTTTTAATCTCGAGGGATGGGAAACATATTTTTGGAAATTGATCATCTGTAGCTTTTTTCTGGATATCTTTGGGAATTCGTTTCCCCTCATCCTCCAAACGGATTATAAAGTGATAAATCAGCCCATTCTTGAAAGGGATGGAGCCGCTAAAATTCACATTTCAGTCTCATAGTTCTCGCTTTCCTTAGGCAAATCCCTTAATACTCGCAGGGTTTGAAACGAGCTCTTCCCTCTGAGAGTTTACAAATAAATTTGGCAAAATCGCTTTCGGAGGAATTGGGCGAAGATGCAAAAGGGCCGTTTTTCCGATTCCGAGATAATGAGTATGCGAAGGTCGCTGAAGACGTTTACGATGAAATATGGCGAATGCGGCGTCCTCAGAAGCGGAAGAGAAAAGACGGGTGTTTTGAGGGTAACAAAGGGTATTTCGAGGAGGGAAGCTATAGGAGGGATTTCGAGGCTTAGTTGGGAAAAGGGAAAGTATTCTGCAAGTAGTGACGCAGATGTAAGAGGAATCACCATCCAATAAGGCTATGTGATTCTGCGGATTTTGGGATTAATATGGCTGATTGAATATTAAAGCTACTGACCGCCTCTACGCCAGACTACAAATGTGGAACGCCTTACTATTAATATGTCTAATTATGTCGAAGTATTCATGTTATGGATTCATATTACATAATATTTATTTATGCTATTCACGCTTATTTTAAATTATGAATCGAATTTAAATAGTTACCATGGATACCAGAGTATTGGTTTTTTCTTTATTCTAAATAATATTCGAATTTATGTACATTATTTACGAATTATTATTTTATTTTACGAATAATTATTTTTACGAAGCCAAATCATATTGATAAAGTCGTTTAACCCTATGATATAATGTCTTGCTGTCTAAGATATTATTTTAATGAAAAAATTTAAACGCAAATTAAGTTATTAAGTTGTAATTAAAAATAATTTTTGATTTTAATGAGACTGTTGAATATTTTCAAAAGAAACTGTTACGAATATAATGACTAAATTGTACTAGATACTCTGTAAACATTTGAATGCATAAAGTGAACGCAGAGTTATTTTAGTACGAGGACAAAAACGGGCTTACTTGTAAGAAAACTCGATACATACTTTTTATATACTTTACATATTTATTTATATATTAATCTACTTTTTATATACCTCACTCAATACATAATTTTTATTGGAACTTAGACGAAGTATTTATTTCCTGTACCGTCAATATCTACTTGTTTAAACCTCTTTAAATCGATGGATATTCTTTAATTACTAGCTGATAATTATTCTTTCTTTTTCATGGCAATAAATAATTGAGTCTGAGTGATCTTCTGAATCCTTTCAATCATGCATTGCAATATGTATAAATTGAGGTAAAGAAGAAGTACATCCATCTCTTTAAAATGCTCCTACTCGACCAAAGCAATAAAAATTTTTCCTCGAAATGTCTCGAGATTTCGCTGAAGGGAATGTCAAAGAGCCATTGAAGGGAATAAAAGAGTTCAAGAATTTTTTAATCGTAACAAGAGAATTAAAAAAACGTTGTACATCAGTAACAACATGGTTTGATGTTAAAAGAGTGGGGCGAATAATCGCTCACAGATGTTCTGTGTCGCTTCTGGGCAATGTGCCTTTGTCACCAACATTTCACACGTTTCATCTCAAACTTCTCGTTTATCCCTCCTCTGTTGGCACTTAACTGCCCTCTGGAGGCGAGTGGTCCAAACGGTAAGGACGCTTTCACCTTCGTGAGAATAAAGGAAAAAGGCCTTGTGAGAATCGAAGGAAAAGTTTCGATTTTCACGAAGAGATTTAAAGTGTGAGACCATTTGGTGAATTATGAATTACATGTGATAGTACTACTATTATCCCTCAATCTTAAAAATACTCAGTAAAATTTCGAATCTTATTCTTACGTACTTCACATAATCCATAACTTAGGTCTTTATTCATACTATTCATAACAAATGGTTAGAAAAAATTATACTCATCATAGGAAACTGTCCTCGACTAAAGAGAATATGTTTGTCATAGATCTTTAGTTATAGAAATTTTTTATCATTTTGTTCTATGTAGGGAGAATTTCCTTTGGTAAAAACCTTCAACTTTTACGAAAACTGTTTTTTAACTCAAATGAACCCCTGCATTTCTTATCCAGCTTCATTTAGCAAAGAGCGTTGCAATTTTCCTGATTTGTTTGATTCCAGAGGAAAGAATATTAAGTTTAATTCCTTAAGTCAAATAAATGAAAAGTACTTAAATTTGATGCAAAAATGAAAAGGTTTTAGGAGTGTATATAATATTAACAGAGCTTAAATATCTTAAAGGCATTTAGATGAAATATAAAACAAAGTGAATGTTAAGATGTGTTTCTTTTTAAATCGTCTGGGTGTTTCACCAAAAGTTCCTTTATGTTATTTTTCAATATATCTTAATTCTTTAAAATCGATAAGTGTTGCTTTCTCTTGGGTGAGCTTTAACCACCAAGTTCGTAGCTATGGACATTTGAACTTCCACTTGCTTAGATAGATCACTTCCCTTGTCATGAAACATACAAAGCATTGGCGAAGGGTTAAAATATTTCCACCCATAGAATTTTTTTCTTGTTTTCTTTACCCTATTTTATTCTTTCCTTTTCAATGATTCCAAGTTCTCTGGAACGGAAATGGGGCGGAATAACAGTACACAGGGTCCTCTCCAATATATATATTTGTGATGTGAAGGCCAAGTGGGAGTGTCCGTAGAGAAGAGAGGGCGAGATGAAGATGTTCTCGTAACACATGGCATTGCCTCCGTGGTCCACTTGCGACACGATTGGAAACGGAAGGAGCGTTCGTACATTTGAAATGGAAATGTCCCATGACCCTCCAAGCCATAGTCCTATGAGTTCTGCTGACGCATCATTTACGTTTATCCAAATACATTTAAGTTTGACATCGCCTTGTTTACGAGTTTAGTTATGAACTAACTTTGCTATAAGTTCATAAGCTGTGACTTCTTTGACCAGCCACCAGCACCAGACATTGCCTAAGTCGAATTATCATGAACAAATAAAACAGATTCATTCTTATAATAACTAAAGAATATTCAATTTAATGCAATAAAATGCAAATGGAATCAAATTTAAAAAAAATTATGTATTAATTTTTATCTATTATAGAAACTTATAGATCTTAATATCACTGAATTAGAAGGGGAAAAGATTATTTCAATAATTTTATGATTTACAGCAAAATACTTGGAATATGCGTATCCAAATTTTACCTAAATATTACTTATATTATAATTCACTTAATTGACTCCATTCGAACGCATAAATGTAAAAAATTATACATAAAAAAAAGCAAAATATATTAGATTAATATTACTGTGCTGAAATTGAGCCATTGCTCAAATAAATAAATTGAAGTAAACAGTGTGGATTCTTGTTTATACGTTAAGTGTGAGAATTTAGCTTTAATGAGTATTATAAATATAATATAACATGAAAAATATTATCATCAATAAATCTATATCGGATCTTTATGAACCTAATGGCAAATTTTCATTGGTTCTTATTCAATTATCATAAAATCTCGTTCCCTTTAATGGAAAATTAAAGTAATGAATGGGGTCGAAATGAGGCGAGAAATTGTGACGTAGGACATTAGCCGAAACCACAAGGGTCTTGAATCTATAGAACTTTCCAAAAGACTTTCCCTTGGCTCATATCCTTATTATCTAGGTGCTATATTCTTTGTCCTTTCGTGGGAATAGAGATGCAATTTAAGAGGCATTGGTCTACTTGGCTCCTTCGGTCTCCAGAGATACCATTCCTCTTAATCCTTGGCCTTTTATCTCCAGAACTTTCCCTTACATCGTAAGAGGTCATAGCCAAGGCATTCTCAATTTCCAGGAGTCTTACTTTAATTTGGCTCGTTAGGGAGGAAAGCTTCTGAATTGGAAAGTTTTTGGCGCGAACATTGGCAGGAATATTGCAGGGAGACTAGTTGATTACAGGAACAGGTATTGATAAATACTTACTATATTGTATTACATTATAGTTAACAATGTAAGTAATCGTAATGTAATGTATTAAATTATTAATGTAACGATTATTAATGGTACTACAATGATTCGTGAGTAATCAGTCAGATGAGTAATGTTTAGAATCATATTGCACGCTGATCGTGCCGTAATATTTTCTCCGAGATCCAAATTTCTCTTTTCTTTAAAGCTTTCAAAATACAGGTATTTTCAGTTCGCCTACTGAAACTTCCTATTCGTTAAATATAATCAATAAATGCTAAGAAAAGAATGCAATTTAGAGAGGATCATGATCTCAATATCTATTTTTTTACCGAAGTATTCTTTGAATTTAATAAACACTACTTGTCGATTAAATCAATGTGTGATTGTGTGGAATTAAAAAAGAGATACACATTATTTTTCGCAGTATATAAGTATTACTGCAAAATCTAAAATATATATATTAAGTATAATATTAAGTATTTCTCTCTTTATTGAATAAAGGGTGAAATTAAAGCAACGGGCCATAAATGAACGTGTAGAAAAAAATGGAAAAAATATTTACGAAAACTATTTCCCCATTCATCTTCGAGAAAAGGTCTATCCTAGTAATTGTATCCTTTCCCTCTCACCTCATCTTCCTGCTAGAATATACCCACCATCCTGAACTACATATTGAAAGATCTCTGTGAGGCATTAACTTCTATACCCTTATCATATGGGAAAACCTTTTCCTTCCAGGCCTCTAAAACTGTCTTATAAACTCCGCTATATCTCATTATTAATCCAACGCTTTTGCCCAGTCGTAAAACCTGTGCTTCCATTCATCATTTCGTCCATAGCCACCATTATCTTCCTTTTTCCTCTTCCTGGATCTACCTTTACGATCCTCAATGGATCCATGAAATCCTCCCCACCTGTGATCCATACCTCAACGCGCTATGAATCTTCCCTATCTTTTGAATAAGCCTCAACGTCCGAATTATGATGAGATTTCGAACTTACTCATTTTCTGAGAATATTGTTCTTCTAAAAAATAACTCGATCATTCGCATCAGAACCTGATGCTTAGAAGGTAATGCGTTCCAAGCGATTACGTTTCATTCGAACCGTGTTACGCTGCTCTACATATCCGCTTCGTGTGTAGTTGCAGTTTTTAACGACACGATTCACACGCCTGATTAAGTATTTGTTTTGCACTCCCGTGCGCAAGACGGATTCAGTGCGACTGAGGAGTTTGGGTGATCATTCGTGAAAGTTCGAACCGAATTAAGTTCAGTTTCCTACAGAATATCTCAGTTTTGGTCCAATTATTAATCTGAACAGCACATTTATCTCATAACGAGTTTGAATTATCGGAAGGATTCGTATTTAAAATGAGTATTATTGAATCGCAAGTCAATACCTTCATAAGGTATTCATATTATGTGTATTATTTCCTTGAAGATCGAATAAGGAGCTGAATGTTAATGATTTGGGAATTGAACCGATGAATGAATTGTAGAGGAATGTATAAGGGAAACAATAACTCATAAAATTACTTATTTGATAAAAAAAAACCCCGAAATCAATGTGAGAAGGCGTGACTTCGTGGAATGCCATATTAATAAAAACAACTTTGTAAATTTCCACAGAAAAAACCCCGAATTACATTTTATGCTATAAATTTTATATAACATAGAACTAATATGACTAAAAACTGAATGAATAGGATAGGATTAGATAAAATAAAAAAAAAAAATATAATACATAAGGTACATATTTCAAAATTTATTAAATTTCTATCGATATGTGTTTAATTTAGTTTATAGAGTCAACGGTGATAACGAAGATTATTAAAAGATATTATTTACTTTCCCGATTCCAATTAATTAAAAAATAAATCTTTTCACATCACCGGTTGTTAATAATTACAAATAAACAATTTGCTAAGTGTAACTAAGCGTACTCTCTCAGAATTCGAACCGTATGACATTGGATGAATTTTTAATGAAACTCTCTTTCTATTTTGAGATCAATGATTATTATTGCTTTTAGCATTCGTTCACGAGCTTGCAGAGTGTGAAAGGATATCCGGTATATCTAAAAGTGACACTGCGGAACATTTAAGAGACAAATAATAGAGTACGTTCTAGCCATTGAACTAATAAAAATCAGTTTCCGTGTAGAATCGTACAAACTCTTGTCTCGAACAAGTAGCAGAAGAAGGGCTGTGACATATGGCACTTAGGGGAGTGTTTAAGGGCGTCAGAGTGACGGTAGCATATTGATTATGGACCTTCTTCTGTTCCCAAAGGCGGGTTTGACGATGTTCATAACACACATTCTTTAACTACTATCTTATCTCCATTTTGTTTCATCAGATGATCTATAATTTTATCTTAAATGCCCTAACATCGAGTAATTATGTTTACAATTTTAGGTTTGGATATATTGAATATTATGCTATCAACGTATAATTGCATTCTAATTTAATTGTATACTTTGGGTCATTCTTAAAGAACATGTGAAGCTGTCCAATCTAAATATATATTTCTCGGGAGATCTATTGGGATAACTTAGTCAATAAGAAAATTTTTACCGACTTCTAGCTATTCATGATGAATGTGTGTGTGAGGAGAATTACTTGTCTCAATGTGAGAATCGTTCAGTTATTATAATTTTGAGAAGCAAAAGACTGAGTGTGCATCAAAGTAGAGTGATTGTTGGAAGTGAAAAGGATAAAGTAAAAGAGACGATTTATGAGGCTATTAATCTCGAACTAACTGTAGGTGGAACATACTGAAGAAGTAGAAAAAAGGAAATTCATAAGCTATGGGATAAGATGTGCTTATGGGAGATGACAGGAAGATATACGCAAACGAAAATAAAATACGAAGAGAAAAAGAAGGCAAATAAACTTTTATTGGAATTGAAGTTTGATGTGGACCTCAGAATGGGAGAAAACATTCATAATCCTGTTCCTTGCAACTTTTATTTTCATCCATTGACCCCAAACATTCTTGTTTACGATGGACATTTCAGTCTATACGAGTAAAATTTCACGCGCCCTTTCCACACGTGTATATACTCGCACGAGACAAATACAGTTCCGATGGAGTATATATCTCCAAATTTCTTTTCCGATGCGGGATCGATTCACCCAAGAATTCCCTCTCATCGTTTATATTACTCCCTAGGGATCGGTAGTATTTCCCTCTCCTTTTCACATGGTTTGTACTTCAAGGTATACAGGTATCTTATTCTTTAGGACGGATAGAAAATGGGTATTTGATAATCAAATAAGATAAATCGAAAAATGTGAAAATATGAGGTTAAAGAGACTTAATAAATCCTTAGAAATATATTGCTCTTTTCAGGATTTATCGTAAAACTACCTCTCCACTGAATATTTTCTTCGTGGGAGATTTTTATCCATAAAATATGATTGGATTTATTTCTCTTGTTATCCATCAATTATCTACAATGTGAACTAATTTTATTTTTAATTATATACATACACTACTTCTAATAAGATTCATTAGAGAATCTAAATTTTATAGGTGATGGAGATTTAATATATTTGATCATGTATATAATATTAATAAGACATTAGATATGATGATAATAGAAAAAAATGGTCAGAGAGCGAGTGTTCGCAAAGATTGTATTTTGCAACTCAATGGAGTCATCGTTTCGGGACAATATTTTCTCCACTCACATCTCATCTCTCTTCGGAACACTTTCTCCGTGAAAATGTGTGTTTTCACATCTCTTTTTGTCTTCCTTCTTTTCCACAAACGCGTTTCATCTTTTCCATGAATGGGAACAGATTTGGCGATGGTACGTGGAGTGAATCTGACGCAAGATGACGCGGAAGTAGCCCTTCGCCTTTAAGGAGAACTCGATTGCTCTCAAACGTAAGCTGACAATTTTCTTGATGTGGAGGTGGATTCGAAAATAACCCTTTCCCAAGAATGTTACTTCGCAGTAAGTATAGTCCTTAGGCCCTTCAAAAGGGGAAAAGTCCGCAAGAATTAGAACGAAACGGTACAAACTTTCTTATCAAGTAAGTTAATCCGGTATCTGGGGATTAAGAAGTTTTTGTAAGAACCTTTTTGGTATTCCTTAGAATTTAACCATAATGAGTTGAAATAGTTACGTTTTAAACATATTAAAGTTAAATCCTATTCTAACTTTTGCAGCTGAGTCCTAAAAATTGGTAGTTTTGCATGTATTTAGAGTTCGTCTTGTCCTGAATCGCTATGCACTTAAAATCATGTCTGGAGAGGAATCCTTTAAGAATAACGGAGATCAATTGTTGGTTTTTAGAAGCGTTTAAAAATAGCAAAGTGCCATTAACTATGCGCCATAGTTTGAATCGTTCTTTGTTCATCTTCGGTGTATTATGGAAGAAATAAAGGAGTTGAACCAGTTTCGTATATTTAATCTCAAATATTTCTACTAAATCCGTGAATTTATTTATAGCTATGGTTTATATATAATAACCCTTTTCGTAATACCTTTTGCCAAAAAAACCACCTAAATTCATTGCGATTTTAACGTCATTAAGAAGACTTCATTTATTCTTTTCATATCAGTACATTCATTCCTCTTCCTACGATATTCTCTTCGAATTCTCTTTAAATAAGATTGAGACTTATAAACATTCACGTGAATTTGATCATATGCCTCTTTAAGCTCTCAAACGTAACCCAACATGCACCGTACGAATTCGTGCGTTACGTAATACTTGCAAAGTAAGCTCTTTTATTTCTACGAGAAATTCTCATGAACGCTTTCTTCTCGTCTCAGATGAAATACGGTCGACCGTATGTCCTTAAATTTTCGTCACCTCAGCTCTCGCGTAGTCACGTCTCCTGTGAATGAGCCAAATAATGTCTGACACACCTCTTGATGGATATAGAGAATGGTTCCATCCTCAGAAGACATCTTGGAGACATTAAAAGAAGATGACTTGGACATTCGGTTGCGATTTGGATTATCGCGATACCATATTACATGATGATCACTTCTTGCTATTCTTTTTCTCAAACCTACTTTTTATTTCTTTGATATATTACTGATTGTATCTAACCGTGTTCAAAAAAAAATTTTCTTGACAAATAATAAGACAGCTCTTTTGCATGTATCTCAACATAAACCATCTATCTTACCCATCCCAAATACTTCATTCCATACTATTTGTACATTTTTTACGTTTATCGTTGAAAAATTACGGGAGAAAGATAGATTCAAGTCACTCGAGATCTTTATGTTAAAGAAGATGATAAAGGACTACGTCACTAAAGGAGATGGATGGGAGAGGAGATAAAAAGTAACAGATAACAATATTATCGAATACTTAAAAATGTTTGCGTAATTAATCGAAATATTTCCTTTGAATTAACTGTGATTAATTACGGTTAGAAAAAAGAGGTTAACATCGGTTGATGAGGGTACACGTATTTTGCTGCAGTAAAAATTTATATCCATCCCTGATTATAGGTCTCACGGACTTCTTTTTTCGGTCTCAACCATTCAGTTAGTTCAAAGCATCTTATTTTCACTTCGACTCCTCAGTTTCATCTAACTCTTTACTTTGCTATGAAATATTGCTCATTTTTTGAGTCTCTTATGTTTAGTTCTCTTTATACCTTTTTCTCATCTTCCAACTCATGATCCAACGATATCTTCCTTTTTCTTAAAAATGCATACCATTCACCGTTCACAAGTAAACTTAACCTCAATACTGTCCTCTACTTTAAACATCTCCTTTTAAAACAGTGGCCGAAAACTAAACATCTAAAGATTCCCTTCATCAACTGCCTCTGGTCTTCCTTTTTGAGACTTTTTTCTCTTTGCCTCCCACTCTCACAGCTCGTATTTTCCTCATCCAAATGACTTCAAGAGCACAACTTCTCTTTCATACACCTCCTCTCCTTTCAGCTGGAAAATTTATCTTGACCTTTAAGCATCTGTCGTATCTAATGTTTCAACTCCCACGTGAATGCCTATGATTCATCGCCCATGAGCAATGTCATTTGTTTCCCTTATTCAATCTTTCTACATTCACTTTATCGCTTTCGCCCACGCACTTTTATTAAATTCCATCCTCTCTTTAGAGGCAACGGAATTGGTATTCATCTAAAGGAATTTCGAGGAAAAAAATCATCGAAGGTAAAAGTAGTAGTAAAAGAAAAAATTCAAGCTTCATGTATTTACAGTATAGTTTGAGTTAAAATATTGCAAATACGAAATCCCTTTTTTCTTACAAGATATAATTCTACGGAACGAGATCAGTCAAAGGGAAACTAAAAAGTTTAATATTAATGCTCTGCATTTAAATAAAAATAATTTATGAATTTATATTTTTGAACATTAAAAATTCAAAGTTGAACATTTTTATTAATGAATGCGTGTAGCATTAATAGCGTCTCAACATTAATATAATTTAATTGTAAAAATATTATAGCAAATATTTGTAAGATTATTAATTATTGAAGTTTACTGAAATAGTTCTTAGTAAAGTTAATATAATAAAAAACTCTACAAATACAACAAATGCTTCAAAAGTATTTATTAAAATTATATATTATTTTATTTTGATTGCTTTGGATCATATTTCAATTTCTATTACGTTATTTTATCCAGTACATGAAAAAACTTATGTTAACTACCAGGTGTCACTATGCATTTTATAAATTATTAATTCCAACATTATTTTTCTTTCTCGAAATAGAAGTACTTTATAACTAGGATAAGCTTTTTCGAATGATCTTTGGAAAAGGTATTTCCCCTTCCTTTTGGCCCTATATCACAAAGAGCAGTGCCCAGTTTCCCTTTCGCTCTTTTGAAACTATTTACCGTTTGATTAAAAATGCGTCAAAGCGCTGCTTTGTTGACGTGTATCGCAGAGAAACTGTTGCCCGACGCTCACCCCCTTACACCCACCTCCATTTAAAGTAAATTATTTGGTAGGAAAAGCTATTTTCCAACTCTATCACTTCTGAGTCTTTATTGAAACTTGCATAAACAAAGGATGTTTATCCAAAGCTCGCCCTTGGTTGCTAGGAACTCTCTCTGGCAGCTTAAATATATCCTTTAAAGAACACTGACGCTGGATTAAGTATAATTTGTTTGTTGTGAAAATTTTATTCCTAGACTATTCTAAGAAGTAAATCCCTTTATCATAGAGAGTGAATCTTTATTATATCTTTTTATAATATTCTTTACCTGCATTTTTATTGGTTTTTATCTTTGTAAGTATTCCGAATATTTAATGATGTATTTTTTGAATTACTTCCGAACGTAAATCGTGATGTTATACTAGTGAGAGTAGTTGAAACATTTAAGAAAATAATAAACAATAAAATGTTATTCCATTTATTTCTAACATTTATCTTATCATCTCTTACCTTATAATGATAGCGATCGTAATTTTCGGAATCAAACATCAAAGGAATTACGTGAGATTATCGCGCGTACGGAAAGTTATCATCGGTCTTTTTTCCCGGATAGTGTTAGAAGAATTAATAGGATAGATAAATAGTTAGATTGGTGTATTGACACCCCTTGCCATGCGCCATAAGGCGGTTTGCGGGTTATTTATGTAAATGTAAATTTATAATCTTCGGTTACACATCCATAAAATAATAGTTTTCCTAAATTAGCGAAGTATACAAGATTATCGATAAAGAAATTTTAAATATACATATATTTATACATTATTATATTTATTACATTATTATTATTACATATTATTATAAATACATAATTGATAAGCTAAGAATTAAAAACCTCAAAATTCCTGAAGTGCAGTTAAAATGTCTATTTAAATTTGAATGTTCGTGGGTATGAAGTTAAATCCTCACTTTCTGATTAACACCTTCTCCGTAAGCATTTCTAGGATCTCGCTAACTAGTTGCCTCTTGGCTAAACAATTATGTGGCTCTCCATAGAATTACAGGGAAGGCGTTCAAAGGTTAGAACCCTTCTAAAGTAGCCACTCTTGTAGAAGCTCCAATTGCCACTATCCCTTCAAGGAAGTCAGGGTTATGTGGAAGGGATAAGAGTTACTCACTCAAAATACATTTCGATTAAAATGAAATTTGTATGTGAATTGGAGGTGAATAACATAAGCAAAAAATGTTTATAAATTATTCGCAATTATATACTATTTCAGATTAATCACGCTAATTGATGACTGAATGTGATGAGTAATTTCATCACTTAAGAAACTGGAAAAGAAATCAATATTATTTTAATATACTTTCAGTATTTTTAATTATTAGAAAGAAAGAAAGATTCAAATTTTATTACGCTCGTTGGAGAACCTTTTTTGATAATAATTTTTATTGATAGTTTCATATTAAGTTTAGAAAAACGACAATAAATATTCTTGTATACCACAAAGATAGAAAACTATTATCTTTAAAGAAATACCTGATTTCTTTTAAATTTTGATCGTAGGTACTCCTTAGAATGGTCCGTTTAAGCTAAAGCGTTACTTTCCCTTGTAATGCGTATACGTTTCGTGCTAGTGCACCGTGAGTTTGCTAAAACGAGATATTTAAATGATAGTATTATATCATTCCACATTTAAATACCTAATTGCCAAAATAATGTACAGAGTGGTAATTCAACGCCAAGTGAGTTTGGAGCTTCGGTTGGTAAAAAAGAAGAGCTTCATGACAGGCGCAGCCAATTGCCCGGAAGGCGTTATCGTGGGGTAATCACCTTTGTAGTTAGTCCCCAAAATGCTGCGTCATTCAGAAGTGGGAATTGTTGTACTAGAAGGGAGAGTGAATGCAAAGGAGGGAATAGACGGTGGAAGCGTAATGGCTTCGAGGCAGGAACTTAATGACTGCTTCGGGGAACTTACGCCAAGTACAATGAAAAGAAATTGGTCCCTTGTAGATTAGGAAGGAACTCCCGACCGACAAATGACATTTCCCAAGGTGGTAACACTGCGGCTGGAAAACCCCGATTGCCTATGCAACGGAAGCCGATGGGTAAGGGAAAGAAAGATTCATTTGATTTCCATTCCGTACGTAAGAGGCATTAAAAAGGGCTAAGAATACCTTCCGATCTTTATCAAGTTTCGTAGATCGATTTGTCGAAGAAAATAACCAACAGCAGTTTTATTTTTCTTTTTATATCATACTTTATATTTAAAATTTCTTAATCATACTATTTATCATATGATACATTCTGTCGTAACATATTATATTATGCTCATTGTTGATCGTAATATATACGAGTAAATATAACTTATAACATTCACTCTGGAGAAATGCAATAATTAAACCACTTACGTTCATTATTACAGGTTCCTGCGGGCTTTCCAGAGGATATTTGGCAACCTATAGCGGTGAGTTATACATTTAAATATCCGTAAAATTTTCAATTATAAGTCGTGATGTAGTAATGTTCCGTTTAGCATCAGATGCGTATAGTGAAGATAGGTTTCCAAGTGTAAGCGCGAAATCCGGAAATTTTGCTCGACTAAATTAAATAAATATTGGGTTTAGATTGGTAATTCCAAATTTCATTAGTTTAAACAAAATACCGTCTTCAATTTACTCAATATTTTAGTAATCTGTACTCTATACTTAGTAGTTTATATCACGTTTAACGTTTTTGTAAATTGCGTAATCAGCTAAAATATTCCACTTTTTAATAATAGGATAGAATTTACCTCAAACAAATTAACAGTTAGGTTCCATTTAGTATCTGCTTAGGTTACAGTAACTGCACCTTACTTCTTGGAACGTTTTAAGCCAAAAAGTCGAGCGTCAAAGCTTTAAATTTATGCAGACCGCTAAGATTGACTTGCGTTTGTCAAGCCCTCGGATCCATCCCCTTAAAATCAACCCATCAGAAGACGTAGGAGAGTTAATCCGCACCGCATATGTGCCGAGGGAAGACGTAAGGGAGAAAAATCTGCACCGCTTGTTTACACAGTTCAACGGAGTTTCCATTTACCACATTATCTTGTTACCTATGAAACTAAGTTCTCGAAAATGACCGAAGAAAGTGGAAACTTGAGTTTATCACAAGAGAAGGGACCTTTACTCATCAAAAGAACTCATTTAAGCCGCAAAGAGAACCATTGGGCAGAGCTTAAGTGTAACATCGCGTGATCAAATGTTCCAATATCCAATTCTTGTTTCAGTTCATTATTTAACAACGGACTTAAATCATAAAAAAACGTTGTAAATGGAAAGTTAATGGCTTTAATATGCGAGTCAATGTTTTTTTAAATTCTATTTAGAGTTGCCTGATGAATAATTTAACAAGATATGAGGGGTAATCACGTAACATTATATTTAGCATTGTATTGGATCCAAAAGAAATTATTACTTATCGTTCCGTACTTATCCATGCATATCTGCGTTCTTTAATCATCAAAAGCAAAAGTAATAATTTATAAAAAAATAACGACCTATTTTAAATACAAACTATTTGAGCTAGTAAAATTTATTTCATAATTTGAATCGTCACCAATTAGAGAAACGATTAAGAAGAGTATCCGTTCGTGCATTCTTAGCTAGTAATTCTGTTTATAAGATGAGTATATTTCCTGCCGTGTAATCAAAATATAGCGAATTTCATCTTTTCTATACTAGTGTATAATAGAACATTTAAAACAGATGAAGAAACAGAAATATTGAGTAAAATCTGAATAATTATAGAAAAATTCAATTTTAGATCCAACTTATTGATATTGGTCAAGTTACAAAGATTTATTTTAAATGAAATGAATAGATAAAATATCCATCCACGAAAAAATCTTTAAGATACTAGTAACTTATTAGGTCATTTCTTGTAACTGTCATTTTACATATTTCATAAAGATACCCAAGGTAACGGTAGTTTTCTTTTTGTAAAAAAATTCAAAATTAATCTAAAAAATACGAAAGTAAAAGATTCACTTCGTGAGGAAGCTATCTCTCCTCTGCCGTGAATTATATTGCGAGGCCTTGAATAAAGAAAGGTCGTGAAAGCAGCGTTTTATGCAGATATATGGAACGGAGCAGGTGAAAATGACGTGGTTTTGAAAAGGAAGAGAGGATGTGGTGCTAACCCCCATTTCCACTACGTTGACGTCGCCTCTTGTGTCCTTATTTGCTCATTAGAGATGCTGAAGTAAAAGGGAAAGGATTTGCATTTGGAGGTACACTTTTGCGTAAAATAAAACGATCTTTTCCTTTGGTCATCGATTATACGTAAGGAATTATATTGCTTGGTATTGATTTAGTGTCATGTTGTTTTGAATCTTTATATCAATTTCCTATACTTCTCAGTGACATGAATGGAATATTTTCAAAATTTGCATCCTACTACGGTTATACTGTTAATACTGTTACTGTACTGTTTGCATGTTCTTGATGCACTGTCCCTTAAATAGGACTGATTATCATAAACATTTGAATTGATCCTATTCTTTCCTTGAACCTAGTCTCTTGCCCATCCGAATCGGAAAATTCTATATAGAAATAATTCATTTTGGGTTCTATTCTATTGTAAATGCTCTTTTCACAAAGCCGCAGCTATACTTTTGTGGTAACAGAAAAAAGGTTGATAAGGAATTGGGATCAATATCAAACGTGGAGAATGTGATAAAAAATAGAATCAACTTTCAAGCGAAGGATGAGACGTTCGAGATGTTATAGAAGGAATGTTTTAGAAAGAGATAATCTTAGAAAGTAAATTTGGAAAAACAGACAGAAAGATGCAGACTGCATTAGAGTTTCTTATCTTAGAAAAAGTAGTATATAATACATAAATATTCACCTAATTTGTTTCTAGTATTGATCGATATAGAGATGACACGAAGAATACCATATTGAGCTGAATGATGCAAAAGAAATAATAAATGAAATAGTAAACGTTTGTCATTAAATCTCTGTAAAGAAAGTGAACCGGTCAAAGACTTATATTAATGTAAAAATACCCGTGAACGGAAAAATATAATTATATGTTATTATTATATACATTTTTAGTGAACAGAGATTCAATTCGTGGAGAAATTTGATTAATCACTTTCACTGTACCTCTAATTGAGTATGGATCAATCAGGGTTCGTTGACCCCTTATCATCATTTGTTTCCATAAAGGTCATATTCTGAATAGTGCTGTCTTCATCATCTCAACACTCGAAGAACTCTTTACTTTTTCGTCCATCGGTCAATTCTTATTTTCGCCATATCTTGATTTTTTCCTTTTCGTTTCTGAGAATCGTTTCCCATCGCTGGAATTAAAAACGGAGTGCTTCCCATCATATATATTCTTCCGATATATTTCTTTATCTTTGGAGGAAGAATTCCAATCTCTATTTTCTTCTGTAATGTTTGCATGTACATAATGAACGTATCGAATCCCACTTCTGACAATAATTTTGATCCTCGTAAAGGATGTGATTATGTAATTTTTCGCTAGATAAGTCTTATTTCATTATAAATAAAACATTAAGTCTGAAAATAGACTATTTTCGATCTTTAAACCTAAAATGCGGAAGGATTTACTTGTTTGCCAAATAAGTCTTGTAGCGGATGCTGTTCCGCGAAAGTTATGAGATTTCAAGAAGTTAACCCATTTGAAAAACATATTGATTGCTTAGTAAATTGACTTTGACATTAAATGGCTAGACTACGTGGTATTGTATCCACAATATAATGCGCGATCCCTACTACATTATAGCGTTTATATGGTGTATTATCAGAGAATTAAAGGAAGCGAAAATAGTTTTAATATCGAATTCGATATATTTTTTGCTGATAGAACGAATACGTAGACGTGGATGAAGAATCGTAGAGATTTTATTGTGTACCTATCACCGCCAGGGGGCTTGTATTGTGCGAATGTATTAATAAGAGATTCGTTTCTTTATTAAAAAATATCATCCTTCGATTCAGATATTTTCAGAATGATGAATAAGTGGGATTTATGATTAATTATGACGAGACTGGAGCTGTCTGCATGAATAGAATTTCACAAAAAACTTTGCAAGGTTGGCACCCTGCGGTTTCCCCTCAACCCTCGCTGGCATTTCACTCGCACTCCAGGATTCCCTTCCGATTTCTCTTATTCCCCTTCTCCGCAAATGCGATGCCGAATCTCCGACGTTTAGGTCCCTCGCGAGACAGGGCGAGATAAAAAAGAGGCGGTCTTGTAATGTGCTCTATCGAACACGTTTTGCAAAATCCCCTTAACAAAGCATTAGAAAATTGAATGCTCGTTTTAAATATTTACGTATGGAATATTTTTAAATAGTTCGGTTATATGGAACGCGTGATTCACTACATACAGACCTATGTACGGTTTTGGGTAAAGAATGAGTTGAGGTAGAACGATAGCCCATGTAAAGAAATTATTGATCATTTTCCTTTGAGCCGCAAATTAAATCAATCTGTCAGTTAAACTTTGATGATTTTTCAAAAATACATTAATATTATTTAAACACAAGTTAAGAATAATAAAAGATTATCATGCGTAATTGCATTTAAAGATTTAAAGTTACATTAAGTAAATAACTTGAAGATGATTCCTAAATATAAGAACCCACAGTCCGGTCTGCAAACCCGTATCCCCATAACTCCGTTAGATAGATCTTACCTTAAAGATGTCCAAACAAAAGATAATAATCTTCTTATTAAATCATAATATTCCAGTAATATATCTCAAATATTGTAGCAACTAACCTGTTATTGGTAAAATGAGCTTTTTGTAGGAATACATCGCGAAATACAATCTTTCGTATGATGAAAATTAAAGATTCGAATGTTGTACTCTATACCATCAAAAAAGAGTTAAAGCTATTTATGTTTAAGTTGCCAAATTTTATTTACGATCTTACATTTTATTACATCACCGAAATTATTGTTTGAGACCCATTCTTTGGTAATTACCAGATTGATTCTAGAAAAAATGCTCACAATAACTGACCCGTCTAAATAATTTTCTTTTACTGCCCTATGTGCAAAAGGAAACATCGAATCTCTCAAGTGTCTATCCAGATGGCAATTGTTGGGATTCGTTAATATCTATGGCAACAAGAATTCCATGTAACTATATTTGTTAAAGGATATGAAATCCATTTGTTTTTCAAATTCTTAAATAAATAAAGAAATTTATATCACACTTTTTCTGAATATATAAATAGTATAAATATACGGGTTGAATTGTCATCAGAAATTCTAAAGTCATTCTGAGTTATGTGAAGGAAATAATTTTTACAGGCTTCTGTAAAATTTAAAAGTTGAATCAAATTCTTCGTTTGATGTGTTGTACTGATACATGTGTAACAAATATGCACATCTAAGCAAGTTCTATTGGAAAGCATATAAACACGTTTGCATATGATTTAGAGTAGCAAATATATATTTTTATAAGAGTAAACGGACGAAATAAGATAAATCTAATCTGCTCACTCAATTGAATGAGATTTAAAAATACTCGCCCAAACTTCAACAGCGTTAGCACATTTCTCCTTTTTTGTATTCTTTTGTTTCGTCTCCAGGCTTTGTCGTTTTGATAAACACCGCTATTTAAAAGATTAATTCAAATTCAACCAACCGCTCTTATCACCACGAGAAACAAATGATTCTCAAACTTCAATTACTGTGCACGCAACCCTTTCGATTGCATCGCGTGACTCCTTTGTCAGTTCGCTCTGCCATCTGGTGGGAGGAACCGCAAATGCTCGATTTTTCTCACTCTTCGCCGTTTCTTATCCAAAACCACAACCATCTCCCGTTTCACGCCTTCATTTCACGTCAGCCCGAAATTTCCCATTCCGCCTATTACTGTCGAATTCCATTCTTTATGATGAATTTAACAGAAGAATCCGTTTTATTTTTGTTAGTATTTTATGCATGCAATAGATTTATACATTTTGAACGGACACTCTATTTTATAAACCACCTTATAATATATTGTCATATTGAAGTTTTGAAAAGACGGAGATGATATTTTCTTCTTTTGATATGCCTAGCACATTGTAACACTATTTGACTAATTTCTCTTACTTTCGCATTTGTATATGATCGGAAGGTAAATCAAGAGATCAACAAAACTTGTCTAAGAAATTCTTCTTGGGTGGATAACATGTAACATCTTGTGTGACAAGATACAGAACCGAGTAGGCAGTTTCTTCTCATAATAATCATATACCAGAATACAACTATACTTAATTTGCTAGTAATAGTGTGATTTTTAGAGACTAGATAACCTAGGTAAAATGTAATTTCTCTCAAAAAAAAGAAGTATATAAAAAGTGTTTAGGCGTACAATTTATACATTTGACTTGAAATATTATATTTTTAAAACTTGTCAAAATTAATCTTGTTTCCGTGATTGCAAGTTCAAGCTTAAGACCAAAAAGTATCACGTTTAATAACTTGCGTATATTAATTCAAGCTGAAGACTAGAAAGTATTACGTTTATTAATTATTTATAAAACTTTCAAAATAATGACTGTATAGTACAGTGAATTGGGAGTAAAAGTTTCATTTCTTTGATTTATTTTTGCCAAAAGCGAACAGTATTTTAGATGCAATCCTCTCTTATGCGTCTGTTTACAGAATATTTTTAGATCTCTCAGGCTTTCTCAATTTCGACTCCTTTAAACTTTTTGGACATCTAAGAAGATAAACCAAAAGTCACAAAAAGTAAAACATCTTCGTCGCACATAAAAAGTTTCGCTCGGACGCGTCTCACTTCTGCGCAGCACTTTATTTAGGCGTTGCTCCATTGTTTTGACGGAGATTGGAAAGCAACCCTCCCCTTGCACCTGTCTTTTGTCTCCCATCGCGAGATTGGCCTCTAAAATGCTCGGTCTTCCTTTGGAAGGCTTTCCATTTAGAAAAAGGGTCAGAAAGGAAGAGAAAATGTTTCCTCTGAGAATGGTATTGGACACCAAGAAGCAATCCCTGCTATATTAAGATATATATTCTTCTATTTTTTGAGCCTACTTGTTTATTTTTATCCTTAAAGTTAGGCTTTAAAGCACTTTTGATACAACTTTAAATTACTCTATATGTGTTATTCAAAAGCAACCCATTAATAGCTAAAACACAGGGTTAAAATGATATACGCTTTCTCCAAAAGTTTAAATCATCATTTACTCGTTTTTAGTTCCATAGATTATTAAATATGCTCAAGGGATTTTGTTTAAGGTTTAAGAAAACATGCTGATGGAACAGGTAAGAAAAGAAATAAATATTGCTTAACATATATTTTCGCAATGTCGTACGTAAATGCTATACAAATTATTTTATATTTACTTTGAAATGAGTTTAAATATACTTCAATTGAATATTTCGATTTAAAGATATTCGATCTTAGCCTTAATAGGAGTTCATTATTTTATTACTTGTTTATCTGATTGTATTTTTGATAGATACAGGTTTTTACGTTTTTAATTTACAAGTAATTTGGAGGATTTCCATAAGAAAAAAGTGTCCAAGTTTCCTCATAAATTAATTCTTCTTCTGATTAAATATATGTACACGTGTGTCAATTAAAAGTCAAGTCAATTAAAAATTATTTAAATACAGATTATATGCTTTGATAAAAAAGTTCTATTATCAGCGTGAGTTAAAAGGTAAACGTAATACATCCGTTAATCTAGTATCGAATTCATTATTAAATAACTTTCATTCTCGTCTAAAGATAGTTTACCTGTATATCTGATGATCTACTTCTTAACTTCTTTATAGATTACTCTTTATAGATTTATAGTAATAGATTTACTGGACTCGAAAAGCACATTGAAACACGTATTCTCCAAGTGTTCTATTGGAACTCGTCACCTCATCTTCTTTAACATCTCTTCTCGGGATGATAGTATTACTAATGCATATAGCTTTCTGACCCTAATTCTTTGCGGCATTTGGGAAGTTCACTCTCCCTTCATCGGTCTCATTCCATAAGTAAACAAAGAGGGCATTTAGCACTGCCCTTTCGAGGGTGAAAACTCCCTTCGCCCGTCTAAATGCATTCTCTTTCTACTCTTTCACGCACAATTCCCCCCAAATTGGCCAAGTTTGTCCCAAACGTGCGTTCGGTATCTTTCTCTCTTTTTTCGCCTCTTAGTGTACCTCCAACTGCTGCAATGTGTTTTTTTCTGTTCTCTATTCAAGGCATTTATGTAGACACATGAGCGTCTCTTACGGTGTCCTTTTATTGTTTTGATAAGTATCAGCACTTCATATTTTTGTTTCAAATTCATCTTTTATTATGCTATCAATATCTGCAGTCGGTAATATAAGGCATCAGAAGGAATTGGCTATTTTATTTAGGTTGAGAAGGTGTTATCTAGATTCTTGATATTATATTCTATAGTCTGTTCCACTTTTCTAGGCAGTATGGGGCTTATGGAGAAATCGAATAGCCTCGTACGCCGGGTCATTTTTCCGGAATATCCGCGATATCCACAAAATTTGCCTTCGCAACGGATGAAATTAAGATTTTCAACTTAGTTTGGTGGATTTTTTTCCAGTTTTTTGGTGAAATTTGGATAAGGAAGGATGGTTCTATATATTGACGGAGTTTTTTCAACATTTAAACAAAAGAAATAAATTTTACAGCGGAATTAAAAAAAATGGTCACCTCACCAGCCGTGAACAATACTAAAACTGCCATTTCTCTCATCCTATCTAACGTAAAGTGCTAGTTTTTTCATAGATTACTCTTTATACCTTATGAATACATAAAAGTCGACTTATATTAATCTTTGACTGATAAAATTTTAGTAAAAAATAATTTAAGTGGAACGCAACCTCCGAAAAATTGGATCGTGCAGTCAAATTTATACATCGCCTAAAAATTTTTTGTTTCTTACGTTACGAAAAACTTGTCGCGAGAGAAATTGAGATAAATGTTGTTATTTTCATTTACAGGTTATTCTGAGTCGATATCTTGAATAGAACTTTAGTTTTTGAATTTTATAACCGAGGGAGTAATTGATTTAGCGCTCCGACTGCTAATCATTGTTACTTTTTGTTCGAGGCTAATAGACCCGTAAGCGTAATTCGGATTGATTCGGACCCGCTCTCGGTTATAAAATTCAAAAACTAAAGTTCTATTCAAGATATCGACTCAGAATAACCTGTAAATGAAAATAACAACATTTATCTCAATTTCTCTCGCGACAAGTTTTTCGGAACGTAAGAAACAAAAAATTTTTAGGCTATGTATAAATTTGACTGCACGATCCAATTTTTCGGAGGTTGCGTTCCACTTAAATTATTTTTTACTAAAATTTTATCAGTCAAAGATTAATATAAGTCGACTTTTATGTATTCATAAGGTATAAAGAGTAATCTATGAAAAAACTAGCACTTTACGTTAGATAGGATGAGAGAAATGGCAGTTTTAGTATTGTTCACGGCTGGTGAGGTGACCATTTTTTTTAATTCCGCTGTAAAATTTATTTCTTTTGTTTAAATGTTGAAAAACCTTCGTCAATACATAGAACCATCCTTCCTTATCCAAATTTCACCAAAAAATTGGAAAAAAATCCACCAAAATTAGTTGAAAATATTAATTTTATCCGTAGAAGTAACTCAGAAATAATTAATTGACTCCTTCTCGGAGGCTAGGTTGCTCCCTTATGGGAATTTACGTGCATTTATTTCCCCATAAGCCTCCGTACTGCCAGCTTTTGTGGAACGGACTATAGAGTAAAAGAAAATGTGTAAAATAATCGATAAGTTTCGTATTTCATATTATTATGCCTCAATTTTTATGAAAATCTTAATGTTTATATTATGCACTAAATTTTCTCGTTGGGAGTTTGACAGGCATTATTACTGATACTTACCTAGAATTGCTGCTAGTAAAATAGTTATAAAATGAATATTTATGTATACTTTACGCATTTTAATATGACTTCATTCCACATCTCTCCCATGAAGCTTGCAATTACAAAATAGGTATATGATTGTACGTTCTAATGTTTTCTTTGGCGAAAGAAAATAAAAAATCATTAGCGGAGATATTATGATAAATTTAATGTCATATTATATGATCCTACAAAAACTCAAGTCTATTCGTCGTGAATAATATTTTCCCCTGTTTTAGAAATTTTCGTTTCTCATTTTATCTAAGGCAAAAAAATTACTGCTAATATTCATGAGATAAATTTGGTTGGTTTCACAGCAATATTCAAACCGAGTCTAAATGCTTTTACCAAAATAAATCACTGCCGCGTAATTGCCGCACAAATGCACACAATAAGGCAATAGTATAAGTAATTGGTTGTCGAGGAGAAGCAGTAAATTGCCATATGAGGATTGAAGGTGAAAATGGAAGCAGTATTGGATGAGCGTAACACGGGGTAAGCTATCCTCATTTCTCACCTCTTTGTCACTCCGTCCCTATTCTTGGAGCGCTTAATCATCTTTTCAGACTCCGAACAGCAATGAAGAGCGAGGCGACGAGGTGACTAACAAAAGGTTGTTGTTTACCCATGTGATGTATGCTGGTTTGAACTCAATGGGAGAAATCATGAGTTACGCACTCCTATTTTGTTGTTGCGGTTCAAGTGATAAATGCCTATCGGAGAATCAGTTGAGGGCAATATAACTTTCGAGGATAATAGAGAGACTAAGGTAAAGTTCGTATTCTAGGTCATGGATCGGTTAAAATCAGCTCTGATTTTGGAATCGAATGAATGGATGTATATGGGCTCTATTGAGAGTGCTGTAATGTAGTTAATGGGAATAATATTTTAGTACCGCTCTATTCCACACTTCCCAACTACTGTATTAACTAGCGAATACGTTTCTCGGGAAACTTCAAGCCCAAGTTGTCGTTCTGCTAAATTTTGGAAATTTATTCTATATACATAAATAAATTCCATTTGGAACTGGTAAATGAATTTTCGCCGATAATGGGAGATTTTTTGGCTTATATACAACATATTTTATTGATATTGAAACTTATTTAATATGTAATTCCTCTCAGTCGTAAAGTGTTATCGATGATGTTTAATATAAACTTAATAATATTTAAATATTTTATTATAATATAGTTAAAACTTGACTTCTAACTGCTTATAATTTATTTTAAATATATTTTTTCAATCAGAATTTTTATTTATTTAATCGATACCCCCGTATCTTCAACATTTCGTATTCTCCGTTCATTTGAATACAGGTCTAAATTATTCTTCCATAAACAACATCCACATCAATTTTTCAACTTTCCCATCGAAAATGACTATTTAACTCGAACCGAACGAAATCACGTTGTTTTCATCTTTTGCGTTGGCGGAGAACTTGTTTGTGATTAAGTCGTGATTACAAATCCGTCGTGAATTCATTGCTTTCTGATCATAAATCAACTTTTTGCTCCATCAAGAAGGCGGCAGATGAAATGAGTTGACAATGAATTGTTCTTGCAAATGAAGGTTTTCAATTCCATTCGATATCCACCCAAAAATTACTTTTTCCATTAAATTATTCAAATATACTTCGATTGTAGCGTTAACTACTATTATTTAGCAGAGTTTTACGTAATCAACTCAATGGACCGCTTATGAGAATAGTTGGAATATAGGAGGGAAATATTTTTCTTCCTTTTCAATAAATGATGTTTCCGTAAAATACGAAAAAAATTTTATTTGCAAATTAATATGGAATTGAAACATCCGGCTTTTTTCAGTGTATCGCTATCCAAATATAAAATAAACCGCCAAAATGTATAAGTTGATTCCCTCAGTTATTCAGCGCTCATTATTCCTCTGATTGTACTGAAGCAAGTTGATTTATTTCATGAAATGAAAGCGTTACTCCATTTAGAATTAACAAATTCTATTTAAGTTATTCAGCTACAAAGCGTCAAGTCCTCCCTCGGAATATATATTTCTCCACCACAAAATGCATTCTCTCTTCGAAGTTATTTAAAATCCTAATATATTAAAAAGGTCTCCTCATCCAGCCATAAATTAACCCCGCAAATAATGCCCGTCCCTCTGCCGCGAAATTCGAGCCGTCCTCGGCACTTTCTCTGCAGATTATAAAGCGATAAATCAAAACCTTTCCTACGGAGGGTCGCGGAAAGAATTTCTCCACCAAAATTCGCATTTAATTCCCATTATTTATGCTTTCTTTCGGTGAAACGCTTACAGGGTTACAAACGAGCACGCGGCGAAGCCATCTTCGGCTTTGAGTTTGTAAATAAATTACGCGATAGTTGTTTCTATGGAATTGGATAAGGAGACTCCCTCGTTTCCACACTTTCGAATGAAGGTCGCGAAGATGAATTATGGCCCAAAGCGTCGTCCTTTGAAGTGGAAGGATGTATCGGAAGAGAATGTTATCCTTTCTCCCATTTTTCCCGATTCTCGGATAAATGAGTTTAGAGGAGAAATATGGTTGCCAAGGAGTCCTTTGAAGTCAAGCGGAAGAACAATCGCGTGGATCCTATTGGAATTTTGGGAGTGAGGGTTGGAAGGCTTTTGGAATCATGAGGGAACCTCGGAGAAAGATGTTTGCGAGGAGAAACAACCTGTCAGCCAAGGATTTTTTTTTATGCGATATATCTTTTGAAACTGGGTGACCGTGTCGTGTAACACATTGAAATGTGTGTATTTACTACTAAATTAACTACACTTACGGATTTTAAATGTATTTTATTATTGATTTTTTCGTTAATTTACAATTATTTGAATCGAATCGTAAATTGCTATCCGATAAATTTGAAGAGAATTATATTAATTATTTTGCCGAATTCCTTAGAAAGTTATATGTGATTGGGAAGAAAAGGAACCAATTTCCTTCGGAATTTGTGATTATAGTTTCTTATTGCCTTCTTTATCGAAATTCTATGTTCAAAAATCATTCATGTACATTAACGTAAGTATAAACTAAATGTGGAGGATTAATATCGCTCTCTTTTTAACTTTTAACCTTACCTCCACATTCATATGTTAATGATATGTGTCCCTATTCTTTTACGCTCATGAATTACCTTTGATAGTAATTTTGATAACGAGAATGCGATCTTGTTGAATTTGTAACTCCTTCCGTCTATATTAGAAACGTATCTTTTCGATTGATTAAAGCAAATTCAGAATTATTTTGCTTCAGTTGTCTTTGATGAGGCATGTGAAAAATTTTGATACGATCTAAATTGCTTTACAAAAGTTAGTATAAGAATAAATTTTCTTCCGCTGTTACATGATTTATCAGATTAATTTTCATTATTAATAAGGATATAATACATTGTAGCGGAAATCCTTTCCATATGTTTGAATCTTTGAATACGTTCACTTTACTATGATCGCATAACCTAATTATTTTCTGGAGAAACATTCTTGTAATGAAAGAGTAAATTTTTATTTATAAATCCTGCGATTGCAATAGAGAAAATATATTGACATAGTGTGGCAAAATGCGGATGCTTCTCATGTGTATTTGCTAAAAATACGTTAATGATCCGATTCCGTCTCTAATACGACTCTTAAGAATTAATTACCTGTGATGAGTAGGAGACTTATCTTCTCGATATTTCTAAAATTCATTCTCTTTAGTCTTTGAAGTCGAACAAAGGAATCATTTAACTCGGGGATCGTTTCTCTTCATTAGTAAAGAACGCTTTAAACGAAACAGGGTATGTTCTACATAAGGATTAAATTAAACATAGTTGTGAATAGACATCCTAATCCAATAGATTTTTTATCTACGTTAGAAACATAAATTATAACCGAACCGTGGTTTTCCATCGAAAGGAGCGGTGAAAGCAACGGTTTAATCCATAAGACGGTCGATCGGCACAAACAGAAATCCTCTCGTGGGCTTAAATGGAGCATCGGTGGGGTTATTGGGAACGACCATGTGTTAAAGGTTTGAGCTCAGCTATAAAAGCTGGATTTTCCATTAAGAGTGTTTGTTTTCCCCAAGCCGTTCGTTTTTACCCTTACTTTTATCTCTATTGTCCTTGAACAAGTGTTGGTTCGTTTGGAATTCACTTCTTTCCCAACAGTCGTTCAATTTCTTACCATTCTTCATGGATCGCACCATCTGACTCAGGTTTACTTCTCTCCTGTTACACTGGTATGAGTAAGCACTTAAAATCCTCTTTAACTCTCTTAAATCTTATGTTTCTATACCTATTTTGTATGATGCACCTATTATTTACGGTCCGTTGTAATGTAATGAAAAAAATTTCGAACTCACGATACAGGTTTATTGGTTACTCCGAGTAACGTAGATCTACTCATACGCCTTCACTATCAATACCTTTTATGATGTTTGAGGCGAGAGTTGGATTACTTGATGTGTTGACATAAAAAATTTAGAGATTTTGAGTGAATGAATGTTAACAAAGAAAGATAGATATGGAAGGAAACGGGTAATTTTTCATTCAGATCAATTTTTCTCCTAAAATTTAAAATGAGGGCCTGTCCGGGATTTGAACCCGGGACCTCTCGCACCCAAAGCGAGAATCATACCCCTAGACCAACAGGCCTCGTTGAGGAGGATAAAGTCGTTTGATAATTTGATGGAAAACCTACGTGAATGTATTTAAATATATGTATTAATTTCTTTGAACTCTGAGATTCAACTTCTGACAATGTATAACGTTTCTATCGAAATTCCTTATATTACCAGAAATAATTGCTTACTACATTATAATTTAAGTGTCATCTTAATAATCGCTAAAAGTTGGTTGTATTGTTAAAACCTAGCAACACTCATTACAATACAGAGAAGACCCCTTACATCAGCTAGACTTGAAGACGAGATAGCAACTGAATCGGATATACACAAGATCCACGCATGCGCAATGGATCCGGTTATTTCCACTCCAATTCCGCGTTAAAACTCCGCGCAGGAAACCCATCTTAAAGCTCCTTCATCCACTCATCTCTTCCTTTAATTCTCCCTCATTACCCATCTCTTTCCCGCCCACGTTTCCTCATCTTTCCTCGGCGCCTACTCTTTCAACGACCCGTTACTAATGTGGCAATTTACCACTAGCATTCCTCTCATAACAAAGCATTTCCTCCCGTTTTGCTTCAACCATGGCCTCTGTCTTTTCGAGGAAATTGTATGGATCCGCAGACGCATTTCTCAACTCCTTAAGATGGAAAACATTTGAGCGAATAATGGGGCTTCCCCAGAAAGGGAAATGGCTGAACCATTCTTAGCAGATCCTCTTCTCTTCGAACCCAACGGACTAAACCCAAAAAATATTCCAGCGCCTCTATTTTTATGCATATTCCGATTATTTTTATAGAACTCATGAATGCTTTTATATTTATAAGTATATTTTTACTTTTTTCGTTTTCCCTTTTAAGCAATCGCTACTTTGCTCTTTTGCTCTCGTGAATCGCGGTTTTATCTTTTCTAACTTTGTAATCCATCTAAATTCAGAGTTTCTTTTAATTCATAAAATGTCTTTTCACCTCATAGTTTTAGTATTTTGCTTTGTACATAAATTATCTTCATTTGATTCTTTATTTTATGCAAACTATTAAAGGTGAGAAGTGATTATTGATTAGATTTATGATTTTGCGAAAACGATTAATGGATTTTTCTCTTTCTGCAACGTAATTATATTCTTTATTATAGGATCCCTTAAGTACTAAAGGTATAAAAGCTGTTTCCCCTCAAGATGCAGTACGTACCTTTAGCCTTTTTCAGAGACAGATATCCCGTTAGACCGGAAGAGAGGTTTTTATACATTGGAATTGTATTTCCGTAGTCATATTATGCTGTTTCCCTTTCATGCGGTTTGCTAATATGACTGCATTGCCCTCTTTAACTCAGACCTAAAAATGAATTGCTACAGTTTGCTTACGTTCCTTTCTCTCTTGTACCACCATAACATCTGCTGTTTCGAATATTCCTTATGTTATTTCAAAGGCATGAGGTTAGTTTAATAGAGGGTTATCGCTGGAGGTAAATAGCTGAAGAATGAGATTATAGCTTCGATTTCATACTCCAGTTTTTACAGTCGTAAGAGAGAAGTCCTATCTGTTATTTGAGAGTTGGAGTAACGGTTAGAAAGCGCTTTCACTGAAATGTATTCGAACTATGGTAAATGGCTGTTATTTTTATTCATCTGGAAGAATAGGGAATATCTTTGGAATCACTGTTAACTTTTGAATTTTATTTTATCGTTTTCTACTAATCCAGATACATTATTTGAGGCTGAGTTTAAAGCTTCCCGTTCAAACTCATTTTAACTCGTTTATAAAAGCAAGATATATAAATGCAAGATATTTGTTGTGTTTTACTTAGTATGGATACATTACACGTTATTCATACGTCATTCCGCTAAAGAGTCTGAAATGTTGTAAAATTAACGACGAAGACCTTAATTTAGTTTTTAGTTGGTGCTGCAAATTGATATCATCACTTCGTAGACTGCAAAGAGGTGAAATTTGTAGAAATAGCTATTATTTACAATTTATAGAAATTTTCATTGCTATTCTGTCCAATTATGAGCGAGATGTAATGGTAGTGACTTCTAGAATAGTTTTTTCATCCAATTCCATTGGTCAGGAAGTATGGAAAATTCAGGCTCACTCTTGCAGTGAATTTAGTCTTCATCTTATAAAAAACTTTGATATCGTCATAGTATCCTTACCTCTTACATTCCAAGTGCTCTTAAGATGATTATATGCAGTCCTTTAGCAGAATGTTACCTAAGATCTCATCTAGCGGGAAGATTTTAAAATCCATCATCTTCATAGTTCCGTGGAGAGTCTGCAGTGAGATTTTTAAAGAGAGTCTCAATTACTTTATTACTGTAAAGGTGTGAAAAATGCGTAAAAAACATGATACCAGTTCCTTCATTTCCAATGAATCAGTTCACTTTGAGAAGAAGATAAATTTTCCTTTAATCTATTTATTCATCATGGTCTCGTTCATTCACGAAAAATTGTGCGGGAGACAAGCTAGTTGAATTTTACCCGTTTCAATTTTGATATTAATTCTCTCGATTTTATATATTTATATGTTAAGTTTTATTTGAGACAGTTTCTTCTACAGATCTCAATATCTAATATGTCTCTAAATGAATGACTTTAAGACATAGTGTTGAAATATTAATCATTGCCTCGGTAATATAGAAGATACATCACATCAAATTTATTAAATACTTATCCATTATTTGTGGTCCATATTTTTTTCAGTAATTGTTTCATTTACTTTTATTATTATCTTATTTATCGTGAGTATCAGATTAAAATACTAGATATTTTAGATAACTCTACCTAAGTGAGACCTACCAAATGTATATAATGGGATGTACAATATTAAATGCATATAATGGAAGACTACTGTGAGAATGAGGCCTACGTGTCTCATCCATTATCCTCGGCTAAAAGATATTAATGAAATAGATTGGCATACCAGTTGAAAGGTTTTCGGATAGGTACGTGGGACGGCTTACCCCAAAGACTGTCTCTACGTCTAAATATAGCTTATAGTTTGAGGGGACAGACCTTATCCATTAAGGCTCTAAGGGACAGATGCAGAGGATTCATTCAAGAGACTATTGTGAGGCCCTTCGCTTGAATCGATTTATATCGAAATGGCATTCTAAATTATTTTCACATCTGTTTGCAGATTTTGAGATAATGTTTTGAATTTTATTTACGGGAAAGTATTAACCTTAATTCTTCGCGATCCTTTCACTTTGAAATTCGTTAGATGACCAATTTATAAGAATTATTTAGATAAATTAAATAAAAAACTTAAGCATCCTATCAATAATAATTTTCTCTTTGGTCGAAAGTGCGGATTTCATCTGTGAATTATTTTCCTCTCCGTCATGGAGTTCCCTTAAGTGACCGCTTCATCGATTTATTATATTTCTACAATAATTTTAAAGGTATTAAATCTTTTAAAGTATTGATTTTTGAATAAAATGTACTACATCTAATTATAAAATTATCATACTAGTATGTTTGAGTGCTAGGTAGTGTTTGGAGGCGGATGAGCAGGAGTCCGAGTGAGCGATTGCTGTACGTAAAATGATGTAAGGTAACTACCGTGGAGTCAACAGGTTGAATGTGAATGGCGATTTAAAGGAGTAGTTGTTAGTAAATGATGAGGCGAAATTATAGAATATATATTATAGCCTGAGGAAAGTACGATAGTAGGGTATAATAAACTATGAAAAATCAGGGATTATTTTAGAGAAACGCTTACTATTTAGTTATCCGTTGAAGGATTCGAATTAAATGCAACATGTTTTATGAAGGGATTAATTCAGTAATATTACTTCTATATTCACCTCATTGTTGAAAAGAAACTTCACTAGAAAATGTTTTTCAGAAGAGAGGTCGAGTTTTATTCAGAATATTTTCTCTCATCAGATACTTTTTAAGAATTCAAATCTCATTTCTCTCGTAACTTCTGTTTCAAAGTGAATAACTCATGACGCACACGAGAGCGTTTTGTAGTTGATCTAGCATTGGAGCTGAAATCGTAGAAGTTAGAAAGCCAAATATCACGGTTTCCTGATGCCCTACTAATCAATACGAGGGTTTAATTGCTTTCGCCTCCATTTCGTGTTTTTGATTGACTTTG
This sequence comes from Pantala flavescens, assembly GCA_020796165.1. Classification (NCBI taxonomy): domain Eukaryota; kingdom Metazoa; phylum Arthropoda; class Insecta; order Odonata; family Libellulidae; genus Pantala; species Pantala flavescens. Next base: position 49,306,836 of record CM036881.1, on the reverse strand, counting down.
TGAAGTTCCCCACTTCAATACTTCGGCGTGTATCCTCCAAATATCTTCCGGAAGAGGGAGCTGAGGAACGCTTTGCTATGGAAGTAATGCCTTTTATAAGTCTTCTTCGGCTGAGCACATTTTCCAAATTCCTTTCTTTCCACTTGATTACCAGCCGTGAAATTCCCTTTGAATCATACTCTGCCGTAAGTTTTCTTATTTTAGTTACGGAGGTACCTGAATGCCAATCTTATTTTGAAAGTTTGTATCATTTTCGTTCATAACACCTATTTAAATAGTTATATATTTCCAGTGAGTTATAAGATATTCAATTTAGTCCTTGTGCTTATCATTTGATATAATTTTAGAGGTTCTTAAATTATGATATGTTGAAGCTCGTGTGGTACAGATTGGAAATTTTGATTGATTGTAAAGAGTTCTTTTAGTTATCATTTTTATAGCAGTCAATAGAGAGTAATTAAATAATTTTCGCTTACAATGATCGAAATTCGCCATAAAGAGTTAATTTTCACGGAAAATTAATCCGTATTTTAGTTCAAGAGTGATGCTCAACGTGATAATGTAATACTACTGTTATTAAAAGAGTTATACACTTCTTCTATAAAAAATATTTGAATCAAACTCATTGATAGAACTTCTTTTCTGTGTTCGTCTCCGAGTTTCCTATGATAATGCGAGTGCTGTACATAAATATGTCTTCATGAATGTCGATCCATCATCGTGATACATGATGAACTTGAATGGAGTAAGCAAAGAAGAGCACTTAAGCCCTGAAAGCTTTGTGATCCCAAAAGTTGTCTGCCTTATTGATGCTCCTACATGAACTTACGGACTACATCAAAGGAGGAAACTAGAATTCGATGTGATTGAATGAAGGTGATGCTATTGGAAACATTGTAACCCTTTTAGAAGCACTAGCACACAAGGATTAAAATCACGCTTCAACCAATGATATAATTAATTCCATGTATTTATTTCCTTTGAGCATCTTTGAGTAACTTTGAAAATTTTCAGTGATATATTTGTTTAGCTCTTTCATTTTAAAAGGGCAGATTCTTCAGAAATTCACTTTCCTGTAGCAATAAATATAGAATAGATATATGTCGCTATGGTGCTCGCACCTCCTAAATTTCTTGCTTTGTGATCGTGTGTGAAAACATTGCATATCATTCAAATTACTTTACATTAAAAAATAATTCAAATATTAAAAACCGTTTTTAGAATATTATAAGGTTAACATCAGAGCTATGGATTATGTACATTATGCAAGATGTATAAAAGATACCAACTCGTTATATTTACGTATTTTTTATTTTATATCCTTTTTAATGAGGAAAGTGATCAAATTGTAAGAATGAATTAAAATATAATTCCTTATTATTTTAACAAAACTTCGGGGACCTACGATCTATAACGTATTCCATAGATTTCTCGATTCTTCTCATAAGTTGGCAATGGCCTCTAATACCACTGAATTCCTCTTCGTGTACTTTATTGACGTCACGTCTCTGACATTTGGGTCGAAGGAACTAAGCTATTCACATCATTGTGAATGGGATATTCATCGTTCTTAGGACACTTTGAGGTATTTGCTAGGAACGTGTCTAGTATCTTCAGTGTTACAAATGGTTTTACTCTGAACAGGGAACTGACTTGCTGACTAATGGACACCACTCCTTCTCCATGTACTTAACATGCGATGTATTTTTACCGTATGATTGTTATGAGATCCGTACCATTATGAAACCTATAGGATTTCATAGTGTTTTCTAACTCTTTAGGAAATACTGGTTAATTATATTGTGTGTTAAGTATAAAGTCTACTATTTACACATTTAATAATGAAATCACTTATAAAATACTGTATTGTTTCAATTTTACTTTCAAATATTGAATTAGAATTGAAAATTATAAATTTATTCCTTATTAATCATGGAAATGAAATACAAGAAATGACTTGCATTTCCCCTCAAAGAGCATCTGGCTTTTATTCATTCACATCTTGTATTTTGTGTATTATTTTTATAGAGATTATTCTGTCGAATTTTCTATGTGAAAGGATATGATGTATAGTTTAATAGCCTCTTTATGGGGAAGGATAGAGGAAAAGGAACAATTTTCTTTGTCTATAACAGACACAAGTCAGTCCCTAACTCACGCAAATATATCTATGTCTTCATAAGCTATTTTCAATCTGACAGCTGATGTTAGCCTGCACAATCTCTCTTCAGTTTTCTATATTCTGAGCCTTCCTTTTTCAAGGGACCACTAAATAGTTTATTATGTCTCATATTATTCAATCCTTCGGTCTCGTCAAATCTCTAGATATCCAAATCAGAATTGTTGACGTCCGTTGCCTTTTCTTTTAGCCAGTTGACCTGCTCTTATCCATTTCAGAGATCTCGCCTTTTCAATGATATTCGTAACTTTTGTCATCATTTACACCCATTTTCTACGTTTTAAGTCTCTTCTTGTGATTCTTAACATAAACCCTTCAATATCTCTCAGTTTTAATCACTGCGTGTTTGTTATTTAAATCCTAGTTTCTTATCCAAGCAATCATGGGTAGGGTACATTGCTTTACTTCATTGTGTCTGGCGTTTCCTCTTATAGTAAGCTGTTCTCTTAAATAAATATATTCTGTACACTTATTTATAAATAAGTACGCCCACACATTCGTAGTTCACCCATATCTCGTCATCCATCTCAGTCCATCCTCTCCTTTGCACCCTCATTTCACATTCATCCAACTCCGACACTTTCCCCACCAAAATCCGAAAAAGCTCTCCTTTATATTTTTTTTACGTGTCTGAACCGTCACTCCCAACTCTTTCAACCTATTTCACGCCCTGCGCTCCCCAATTTTCGCCTGTCATTTTTCTCCACTCATTCCCACTTTAGATGCGGTAGCACGCCACCTCTATCCACCATCCAAATCTCCTTCGATGGCCTCGATTTTTTCATTCTCTCTCGTTTAACTTTTTCTTCAAAAACCGTTTCCGAAAACTGGAAAAGACCTTTGGCGGATAATTATCGAGGGTAAACAGGCTCCGAGTAACCGCGAGTAACAACTCGGTCATTCACCTTTTGTCGATGATGGCTTTATTCTCCGTTGGGTGCACTAACCGATTGAGCCTTTTTTACTGTCGGTGTTGGTTTCAGCGACGAAAGGTACAGAATTGACAAATATGGAGCGATGAAGTTATATACGGGAATAGGAAAGCTCGAGTTCGATTTTCTCTCAATCAATTTACCTTTACCAACTTATCAACCTAAGTATTTCTACTTACGTGAATACTAATGAAGTCTTTGGGAATAATCCATATTTATCCCAAACATATTGACTACACCTCCACTAATAAATAAATTCATACCCCCTGTTGTGTCAGTGGAAGATTGCGGAGAAGATTCAAATATTAATAATTTCTTCTTTAAATAATAGCAATGTAATCTTACTGATATATTATGAGATCGTCAAAAGTTCAGTTATGTATATCTGTTATCCCAAGCTATATAAATTTGACGTTTTGATTCTAAGTATACTTAAAGGGTTTTATTTAATCCCTCTTTTCTTCATGGTAAATGGTTGTCAAATAACTTTAGAAAATCTTCAAGAAATTGAAGTATAATTTTTTCAAATTCACATTTATAAAATTTATTCTTTTTCTAACATAAAATAGGATATATCGTATATTCCCAATATTTCCTGTCTTAAACAAGCCCTTATCTTATATATAGGATGTATAAAATACGGGCTCAAATATATTATGATCCATTTTTTCCCTTTTAGTTTCCTTTACTTTTTTTAACTTTACTCAAACTCCATATCCACAATTCTCTTGTGTTACGAAATTTATAAATGCAATGTACGCTAACGCTATCGCTAAACTCTAACCTTTAATGTTAGATCGTGGAATTCAGTTTGATGTCATGAAGCTCCTTACCACTCAATTCGTACAGTGAGTCTTTGTATCCCCAATGTGGCGCTATTTCCCAATCAACATTTCTGGTTAGAGGCTGTAAACATGGATATTTGATAGAGAACGGAAATCCCAAAACGTATTCTGGGAATCGCAAGTTCACTAATATAACGGCCTATGATCATTGTAGAAGTGAATTATTGCTACAAAGAGCAGAACGGGAGTTAAAGCCACTTATTATGGGAATCTCAATACATTTACTTTAGCCGTATAGGGTTGTTTGCGAGTATTCGGTGCTTAATAGGTCAGCCAATGCTTGTGATATTAGGTTTCCAAGGCTTTGTTCAATTCAATCTGTGGACCGATTCACTCTGATTATTCACAGATGAGATCAAAGTTATTTATCAAAGATAGAGGTGAAGAATAGCATCACTGCACATCATCAGCGTATCCTTAATTTGAGTTAGCAAATTCGTTTCCAGATGAAGCATAGTTCCATAACTTTAGAAGTCTATATATTAAACCCATCGGAATGGGAAAGGGAGTTATAGGTTTCAAATGATATTATGTTTGAAATATCGTCCCTTTTTCGAATATAGGATAGTAATATTAATATACATTAAATTTCCTATTTAGGACGAGGTATTTATTGATTTCATATGTATACATATTCATGCAATTTCAATATCCAAAGAGATCCAAAAGAGATCGTAAGTACTTTACATGAAATTGAACTTATTCCCGAACGAGTTTGATTAAATGGATCAAATATAATACTGAATCTGTTCATTTTATTTTCAATACATAAATAAACAAATCTTTAATACTTTTTGCGGTCAATGTGTGCGATATTACCCCGAGTCACCGAAATACTTTTCTTTTACGTTATCCCACTAAATTTAGTATCTCGGCTTTCACTCTCGCATTCTACCGTCCATTCCGCGTTTCATTTCACAACGCCTTTGGTCTTACGCACCACTTGCCGCTCTTCTGCTGAGCGAGTTTTCCGGTTACTCACATGACCTAGCGCATTGTCTCCTCAGACCTGGATACATGTGGAACGCCATCTTGCTTCCTCTCAAATAACAGACATATGAAACAGTTGATTTACTCAGGTTAGAATGGCTTTGAAATATTAATGCGGTTTATCCATAAAAATATGTATGATTTAATGCAGATATGTACGCAATAGATGTTAAATTTCGTGGTAAATTTGGCTATTGGTGAATTACTTTTAATCAGAATATCTGATGTTATGCTCTATAAAAAAGTATGGAAAATAAATTACCAATTAACCAAATATTACAATAAATTCAATCATTGTAGCAGTTACTTCTCAAACTTAATCTTCATTTATACTATTAGACTAGTATAAATCGTTTAGCGATATGTGTTAATGATTCACAAAGGAACTTTTCAACCTAAAATCTGATGGAATAAATGATAAATATTTGGTTTCCATAAAAGAAGCACAGAAATTATAGATAAATCACGGACAGCGTATCATCAAACTTATCTGGTGGAATGTATTTTATTTAATTTAGCTATTTATTTCCTGACACATGCGTCTTTCATAATAGAAGAGAAGGAATGTGAATTTTATATGTTAAAATTTTAATCAGTTATTTCCAATTATTGGAAATTGTGCTTTATAAATATGTGATGGAAATGAGCTTGTTGATCCTGGTATCACAGCTAGATACTCAACATTTTGTACCAGAGAAGAAGCAATTAACAACCAGAAGTCTATCGCACCAAAACTCTTTAAATTATCGCTAGGGAGATGTCACTATTACATCCTGCCAGAAATTTCGAATTTCCTATTTAGTCCATGTGATTGCGATAATAAAAGGATAACCACTCCTTGATCGACGGAAAAGTCGATTTTCAGTCCGTAGAATATATTTAGTCTGGGGAAAGCGAGTAAATGATAGGAGTGAATTCATTGGAGTGGAAGAGAGGATAAGCAGAGTGATGAAGGGGAAAGTGCTTAAAATGGGAGAGACCGAGGAAAGATGACAACTGCTGAAGAAAATGAGGATACGAAGAGATGGGGATGAAGTTCCTAAAATATTGTTAGCAGCACATATAATGAATAAATTTGAAAAGAGGAAGAAAAAGGTTTTGAACTAATTCTTGGCGAATGACCTTATCGATCAGAATTACTTTGTGTATTTACTTTATCAACGAGTAGCATCCATTATGCCTTATTTTTCTCAACAGATGTGTATCAAAAGCATCTGATTGACTGATGTCATTGTTCGTTAGAATACACGTGTTAATTCTCAATTGCAAGACTTTTTGATTTTCAAAGATACAATACGTTCGCGGTGAAGAAATAAATTGAAATGTGTAGGAAGATAATCTAAACCTTACACTGTTCATTTCCCTAAAATGAACCAACATCTTAATCTTTTGAAGACTAGTAATCGAATCAATTCAACAGTTAAAACACTTAAAAATATTCAGGTTAAAGAATAATATTTTAACCTTTGAATCAATCGTTAATCAGTTCTTTATTGAATTGTATCTAGAATGGAACAAAGATATTTACTGAAAGAAATGTAATTTGTTATTTGATAGCTTTTATTTAATCATCTTCAGTAGTTTTATAAAAATCTCATCCAGGCTAATAACAATAAATTTAGTAAAATAAAAAGGACAAGTCAAAAAAAACGATGAAATTGGCGTTCAATCAAGAATAAATTTAAGAATTAAAGAATAAAACTTAAAAAAAAGAATTTTAGTGGAAATGAGACGAAGTATTATTTTCCTTGTCGTTATGGAGTTCCATAAAATGACAGCTTAATCAATGAGGTCAATCGGAAAAAGGTTAACTTTGATATTTATCAAAATTGGGGGAATACGAATTTAAATATGATTTCCTTGGAGACTTGGATTGAATTAAGAATAAATTTTGGCGAGGGATTTAATTCGGCTCACTTTGGATTCATATATTGATTCATGAATCAAGAAATGCGTTCATAGATGAGGACGGATAATCGTTCGACTGTTTTCAATAGTGAAGTATCCTTTGCTGCCATGGGATCATAGTTCGAGAGCACCCATTCGCACCAAGTATAGATGAGGGGAAACGTCAAAAGCAGGTGAACGGACCTCGTGCAGATTGCATGGACAGCCCAACGTTCAATGGATGACGCAATTGTAAAGGAAACTCTACCGCATTGTCCTATCGCTTCAATTAACCCGATGGCCTGTTGAAAGGAGAGGAAAGGGCCAAACCATGCAGAGTTTAGAGATTGATTTTGAATAGGAAATGCGAATGTCCAAATGAATGGATGAATTTCGAATAGAATCATTTAAGTCTTTTCACGCTGAACGTAAAAATGATTTGATTGGGGCGGTTAAATGTTGCGTATATAAATACACGCTGAGAAACTTGTCCATTTATCTTGATACTTCTTCGAACTCTGTCCATACGTTATAAAGATTATGACTGAATTTTCTAGCTGTAAGTGGTGATTTAGTACGTTTTTTAGTTGGCCAAGGAATAACTTACGAGTATTATATTCTTACCCTTGTATCGTTAATGAGGATTTTTCAACTTCAATCCTACCGATTTCGAGTAATACAGATGCGTATAAAATGTTTCCAAAAAGAGTTGTGCAGTCCGCCTCACCCTCGAGGAATATGAAGATGCTTCATTCAGTTGTCGTTCATGCATTCACCTCTTCCCTCTGCACTTCTTAGAAAGGGTTTCCTCAAAGTCGATTCACTGTTTGGAGCTTACCTCTTAATTCTTTTGGTCGGACTGCTTGAGCGGCTGAGTGTGTACCTCAGACGACATCCGATTCCTCACATATCTCCTCGAACTGTTTTAGATCTTTAAACGCACGATCCTCTTCGGACGATTATGAAATAAATGATCAATGGATTCTGCAGAGTCTTCCAAATACCTCCCATTCCTCTTCGTTTTCATCTTTCATTCCCAGATTTATGGGGACATTTCTTTACGTGATGGTAGCTTTCATATCTGCCTTGCGAAAGGAAATTTATGGTACAGACTCTAAGAAATTTTTCTAATAATGTTTTAAATACAAGAATTAATTTTGCGTATTAAAATTTTTAACCTGAAAGACAGGACGGACGTATTTCAATCATTCGCATCGATGAGTTAAATTAGATTTTATATTTCACCATTTTGCATTATGGCATCTATACTATAAAATGTGATAATATATTTGCCATATTGATAGAAAAGTCAGTACAATGTTAATTAATTTTCGCGAAATGGTATATATACTTTCTATGATGTTAGTAGAGTTTATATTAGGACCTTTTAAAGCAATTGGGGTGGTGATCCTCTCATGTTTTTATATATTCCTATAAGATACTCAATTGAAAAATATGTTCGTTAATATTTTATTGCCATTATTTTATATGAAAATTTAAGCAATCATTTCCTTACGATTTATAGAGAAATCAACTTGTAGAAATCAAGATTTTTTTAACGTCAAAGAAATAAAGATAAATTCTATGTAAACTATCTTTTATTTGTATATTTCAGAACAGATACAGGACTATACATAGCTAATATACATTACGATTGAAGTTTCAAATTGAAAGTTGAAGAATTAGGAAAACATTTGATCTCGTTATCTTGAATTAAGGTGTATAATGATTGAAGAGAGTATGCGAATTCTTCTTGTTCCGTGAACTAGAGGGGGCTGTCCGCAGAATATGGCCAGAGTTATAAAGCTTCTGATGCTGAAGGAAGAACCTAGAATAGAAAAGGAAAGAAAGATGAACAGAGAAGCACGGAAATATATTACACATGCAATTTTAATAAGAATTTTTTAAATTTCTTATGCAAAGGCGATTAGTTATATTCCTTGTTTACCTTTCTTCGTTCAAGGAAGTAAATTCAAGAAGTTTGAAGCATCGGCGAATCTCTTGACCGCTTGTTCCCAGATTTCTATCTTCGTGCGAATAACGTAGGACCTGAAAAGAGAAATAGAGGAAAGCGTAGAAGATTAAGACTATGTACTAAAAACAGGAAGAAATTTACTATACAGGAAGATGTAATTGAATGTAATTCTGCTGGGATTTAAGATTTCAGTGCGATTGGGTTTTTTAAGACCAATGTTGCTAAATCTAAATATCCTATTCATCCAAAATAGTAAACTTATTCTCAAAGTTTTTTGATGAAAAATAGATAAAATCTCTCCCGACCAAAATCAGAGGATATTACGATAATCGATCACCTGTTAATAATATCCACCAAAATATTAATAGAACGAAGTAATGTATCACTTCGTTTTTACTCATCCATATTCTTTGAATTCCCCATTTTTCCTTTTCCATTTTATCTTCTACACCTTTCTGGATGAAGGATATTTCACTTCCTTTTTGGTTTACCTCTCAATGTCCATACCGTTAAAATATTTCTTTAAGAAATATTCAAAACATAGTATGATTGAATCCAGGAATATATTTATTTAACAGATATTTTAATTTTATAAAACCTTTAGCTAAGACACTTGTTTTCGAACTTCTTTTACTCAATTCGACGAATTCTCTCTGTCTCTTTTCTTTATGATCAATGCAATGACTTGAGAAGGAAGGAAATAGATTACAAATTTCAAGGAAAATTTATTGATGATTGATTAAAACGTCGATCATAATGAATGAGAACCCTTAGCTCAGAGTGCAACATAAAAATAGTCCGCGTGATATAATTTTAAAGAAAACTTTCTTAAGAAGTAACTCCCCTCCTTACTAAAAAATTTAATACCCTTTTCGTAATTTCTCCCCCAAATTTGTAATATAAAAGTTGACAGTTCTAGTGGAAAGTAAATAGAACGAGGCAAATATTGATAAAAAAAGACTAGATATCTTGAAAGATAGACCCAAATTACTCGGTTCGAAAAAAATCGCAACCAGTTCTTAGTATTTCTGGGAAGTATAATTTTTTTATTTTACCTTAGATTGTTGTAGTTTAGAACGTGAATAAATCGCTCCAAGTTGTCCACAAATCTTTTTCCTTTATATTGAAAAGGTACTGAACCAAATCTTTCAAATTTCATTTTCGTATACAATTTTCTTAGTGGCAACAGCGCATCGTATTCTCTCATTTTAAATACACCGGGCCATAAGAAATACGTGGTCTTTTTATGATGCAAAACGGAGTGTAGTATCACATATATTCTTTATTGATCTTTCAGAGAGTCCGCATTTCTTTGAGCAAAACCTAATACTGTTGGTAGCCTCTCTATTACTTTTCAACTGTGTTCATTACCTGGATAACCCTTCCAATAATAAATAACCTGCATTCATTCGTATGAGCTCAAATCCCATTGTATGGCTCCATAAGGGAATTGCTTGCTTGCTGTTGCAATTTAGTGTTACCTTCTTAAAGTCTCTTGCTCAGTCATGGATGGATATTTCTTTTAGAGGGCTATCCATCATTTCCGAAGATACACATTTACTTCAAACGCATTTTCTCTGTGTTTTGTACTCAAAGTACAATTTAACCCCATTTTAATACATTTACGAGGAATTTTGATACTAAGTTAAAAGGTATTCAAAATGATTCTTTTCGTGTAAATGGATCTGAGTGAGGCCTTTTTTGAATCATCGCATCTCTTGTCACTCAATGCTCGAGGGCAGTGACTTGCAAGAAGCCTCTCAAAGGAACTTGTTGGTTAAAGTCTTTAGCTCTAGAGGGTTGCTGTTTTCGTCGAGGAGATTTAAAACCCACAGGTTAGATGATTCTTTAGATTATACTTTCTCGCTTAAAGATTTATATAATATTTATTAATGGTGGATTTTTATTGCAAGTTTTAAAATGAACTTATGTATATATAATATTTTACATTTTACTTTATATATACTAGATAAACTTATCGGTTTTTATTCGGAAACGTAATTCTCAAAATAGCCTGAATCAAGAAAACTGAAAAAATTCTATTCACACTCTGCTGAGATAATCATGCAGGTGACTTTCTGATGTTACGGTAAAGACGGTAATTTCGTAGCAAACTCTTATAGTTGGTTCTACTGAAGTTTTTCATTTCCTGTCGCTGACATCGTATTCTATCTCCATGGCATTCGTGTCGGGATATCCCATATTCCTTCCCAGCATTCCTCTCTCTCTTTACACCTCATTGCGCACATTTGCCAACCTTCATACGGAGCGAAGGCTACCTAATGACGGTTGTGGATCGCGTTCGAATGGAAGCCTTGGGTCAAGAGAAACGTCTAGATAATGCATTCCTATCAGTCGTATATGCTAATTTTCTATTCCCTATTCTGAACTATTTTCACCTTTCTCTATCGATGAACTGAGTGAGGATGCTGGGCTATAAAATTGATACTTAAAGCAATACTGGATAAAGGACGAATTACCTTTCTGATGTCATCAATATCTGTAATGTATATAGAAGAGATATATTTGTAGCAGCAATTAATATTATGTTTTTTATGACGTTTATACCCGAGGACGGGTTCGGATCAATCTGAAATAGGCTCTCGGGTCTATGAGTCTCCAGCAAAAAAGTAACGATAATTATCAATCAGAGCGCTTAGTCAATTCCTCGGGTTTGAAAATCACAAACTGCTAAAAGGAGTTCTACTATCTAAGTTGTAGGATATCTACTCAGTATAAACCATAAATGAAAATAACATTTACCTCAGTTTACCTCGAAACAAATGCTTCGTAATATAAGAAACAACAAAGTTTAAGAGGATGTATAAATTTTACTGCACGATCCAATTTTTGAATAAGATAAAGTTCCTTAAATATCAATAAAATTTGACTTTTATATATTTATAAGATGGAAAGAGTAATCTTAGAAATTCGACTCTCCCGTAGGACAATACTGCCTAGAATTTAGGATCGGCCGATAAAGATTAAGTAGAAAAATTTTGTTTATCATTTATTGCATTAGTGGCTGTTGAGAATTCATATATAGAATGAACATTATAAAATCATCAATGTGAGAAGGCATGACTTCGTGGAATGCCATAGTAATAAAACAACTTTGTAAACTTTCTGTGGAAATTTACAAAGTTGTTTTTATTATAATAAAATCATAATATATATTTGTAAAAACTGTTAGTGATTGATCAATCCTCAAATTTTTCAATTTGATGGGTAATCGTTAATGAATATCAATTAACCATTATTTGAGTGTATTCTATTAAATTTTAATAACCTTATTCTTATGAAAGAAAATAAAACAATGCTTCATTAGTTACACGACATTTAATTCAGTTTTTCGGCCTTATTAAGTTATATTAATCTAGAAAGAGGATATATAAGTGGTGCTATAAATTTATATTCATTTCCAATGAAACTAATTTTAATTTCCCTACCAAAATACGTAACAATGGAAACTCGACCTATATTTCAGCTAAGTTTTTATGCTTCCATTTTCATGTTGAGATATTCAGACAAATCAAATGAAGAGATATATGCGTAATAGATTTGTTGAAGATAGAAAAGAAGAAGCAACGTCAGAAGATAACGAAGGAATAGATGCACAAATGATAGTGGGAGAATACATGTTTTCGAAGTTGGAGGAAAGTGGAATAAATGTACGAAGGGGTGTGAAAGGGATGATGTAAGGATGGTGGAAAAGAGTAAAAGGATAAGAAGTAAAGGACGATGAGAGTTAATGTTGAGGATCAGAATGAGACGAGTGATTTATGTACCTTACGTGCCTGACCTGTATTAGGCACAGCGGGGTCTTCCTTCCTACGCTTCGCAGTATGGAGTGGAAAAGATAAACTCGGAACAGAGAGGGAAGAAATTAAAAGAACAATTGAAAAGAATCCAAGCAGAAGTAGATAGTGAAGGGAGAGATGGCGGGTTCTATAAATAAAGAGTGATTTGTTGAACTTTCAAACCCATCGGGAATTCTGAAGCTCAAAGGTCAAACCCATGAAACAATTATTCAAAAGCTGGATGTTGAAAATAGATCCTCCTACTTTATGACTAATATCAATAACAATATCTGTAGATTAAGGTATTATTTTTAAATCATTCTTTTCTTTTACTTCTATCCTATACCTGCAATGATTGTAACGATGTAAGGTACCATTCAATTGATTTCACAACTCAGTAACGTGTGATAAAAGATGTTAAACTTTTTCGGTAATACTTATTTTCAATTAAACATATTAGAAGATCCGATATCTATTTCTAGCCAGTAAATCGCTTATGATCGAGTTTTATCAAATTCTTTAAGTATACTTGGAACATAATTGATTCATTTATTTTTTCAGCTTCAGGCTTCCTTTTAATTAAAAACTTTCGTCGAATAATATAGTACCGCCATATATATCGGAAATTAAATGACACTGTTGAGGCAAAGTTTTAGCAAGAACTCTCTGTAGATTTTTTGTGATTAACAACTAGTAGCATATAAAAATTAATAGATCATTCACCATCAATCATGTTAAATATCCTAACCTTTTTTGAACAGTTAAAGATTATTTTTAAAAATCTTATTAAATTCTCTACAGTCATTTCATCTTAAAGAACGCTATAAAATATCGATTTATGTAGCTAACTCGGTCTCTTTCCTATATCTAATGTAAGACTTTCTGCTCTTCTTGTCCGTTTCGAGCACTCAAAGATTATTGTGCACAAGTTCAAAGGAAGAGATTGGAAAGGAAAATCACTTGTGTGTGAAGAAAGACTAAGAAATGGAGAGTCAAAGAGCAAGAGAAAGTAAGGAGTGAATGGAATGATGAATGGTTCGAAAGGAAGAACGTAGGAAGCAAAAGTGGAGGACGTGCATAGAATCGCTCATGAAAATGAATATATGAGGACAAATGTTAAGTGAAGGACCAGCCTTCTCCTTCTTCGTCAAATGCAAAGGTTGCTCCATAGTCCATCCTTTAGCTCCTACCTTTCTAAAAACGTAAAGAAAAATTACGCAGTAATTGAGTAAGTAAATCTTTTTCCACCAAGATATATATTCATAATTCACAATTACCAAACGTTAGTAAGCGAGCATTGGATCCCTAGACTAAGATTTAGGAAAAATCGTTTTTATATTTTGAGTAACATCCTAATCTAATAAGGGATGTACAAGTGGAGTTTTAAAGACGAGTGCTGTATTCCCATGCTGTTTTTACATCATGATTCAAAATTTATTATGACATAAAAGCGATGTCAATTGAAAGTGTGAACGATATCATGAGTGTAACAGTGTTAGCATATAAAGAATTCTTTTAGAACAGAATCATTTACTAAATGCACCAACCATACATACTAACACAAGAAGTAGGACTTTCCACTGATTGTATTCGAATTCATTTAACTAAGAATGTCAGGTAGTAAATTAATGGAGGAGGTACTGGAAATATAACTTACTGTTCTAAAATATTGTACCATAGTCCTATGATAAGTACAAGTTTACGTAAATTTACTTCTTTCAAGATCATTCATGTCATACAAATCACATTTTGATTTATTAATTTATTTGATTAATTAATTAATTAGTAATCTCTGAGATTGTTGATGTAGCTATGAATTTTCTTGTGTGCTCATTTTGCGAATTGTCCCGAAAACCTGACTGAAAGTTTGATCGTAGTAGTTTTGACATTTTTGAAAATAGACTTCATATCTTCCTGTTTTTATAATGGAATATATATTTGAAGAATAATCTATGGTATTTTTTAGAGTAAGATGGATGAATTCATAAATTAACTCCATAAAGCTAATAATGTATTAGACAATAGACTTTTTTATATTACACTAACAAGAGCATGATCCTAAGAAATGACTTCATAAACATTCTGATGAGTTCAGAAAAATAAAATAATATACAAAATAATGTAAAAGATGAAGAATTTGATTCCTCTGGTTATGGATTACGATTATTTCACTTGCTATATATTCGCTTTTTTACATTCTCTCGTAAAATTCAATTTTAATCCATATTCCTATCAAAGGACTGAATTTTTTAAATTCGAAACCCTTCTCGTCAATTACTATCTTTCAAATCTAGTTCAATTTCTTCTTTATTTATATTTAGAGTGGCCAATATATCATGAATGTTAGTGATAACGGAACTAAAATCATATTGAGACATACTCATTTGCTCAAAGCGTACCTCATATTACATAAGTACCTCCGATTAATTTGCGTAGTTTCCGGTATTACTTCTTTCGAAACTCCATATTATAGCATTCTCGTAATGGATTTCTTATGGATCAATCGATGGATGCATGTCATCACACTCTCGAACTACTTGGCCATTCCTCTTTGGATCGACATGGAGGCCAATTACCTGGAAATATCCTCTCAGCGAACGGAAGTAGGGAAAGATCCTGTTATGCATTAGTTATGTCCGTACGCGAATAATGAATTTTATATGCAAAGTATTGGCCATGAGCCTCTCTAGGATTAAAACTTCACAGCCAAGTTCGAAACATTTTGCGGTTCCTCTTCTCTAAAGTGTGGGTGTGGTTGGATACTGATCTTTTATTTTAACGGTACGCGTTCCTTAATGTAGTCTTTCTAGGGTCATTAAAAACTATCTATGGAACGCTTTCAGCGTATGGAAGTATAAGCGTATTATATTTTGAACTTTAATATATATTTCGTTTTTTCATTCGTACAATAAATTGAACTAATACTTAAAATCATTAATAAGAAAATGAAGTAAAAATTTAGCTCTAAATCAGACTCGTAATGCGGATCAATTTTAAGCCCGAGGGTGAGACAGGTTTCTTTGAATGGCACAAGACTTGACGTCGTAAATGTTCAACACCTTGGCAAAGCATGAGCTAAAATATGAGAGCGTTCCTTGATGTCTTGCATCATTTTTGGGCAACATCTAAGACTCAGATGAATTTTCTAATCTTATTGATGAAAGGAATTTTAAGGAAAGCAGTCTATGGAAATTTGTCGAGCTCTCAAAAAACTCCTTGAGGTAATAAAACCGCTACGAGTGCTTTAACTTTACTCGGGGGTGGCCCAAATTAAGTAATGTATTTAACTATAAAGGTTCTCTTTCTTACAAATGTTTCTCGAAGGTAGTCGAGTAAAACCCAGTTTTCAAAACATTAAAATAGAAACTTTATTCAATTCAAACATTCAGTTACATATCAAGCGATACGTTCAATTGACATAATCGTGCATCACATTAAACACATGTTCACGGTGCTGGTCGTACTATAAGTTGCATCGAATCTCCTTCCCAATTGAATGAAAATAACCATGTTCACTCCTCGTTCGAAGTCCCGGCCCTGTTGCCTTGCTCGCAGTGCCTACATAAAGCCTGCCAAGAATACACCTGTAAATAGAAGAATGTTTCATTAGCAATGGAGACATATTTTTGCTCTGAGCAGCTCAGATATCGCAATAAAAATCTAAATG
This sequence comes from Pantala flavescens, assembly GCA_020796165.1. Classification (NCBI taxonomy): domain Eukaryota; kingdom Metazoa; phylum Arthropoda; class Insecta; order Odonata; family Libellulidae; genus Pantala; species Pantala flavescens. The sequence continues at coordinate 49,290,561 of CM036881.1, read as the reverse complement.
TCACTAGAAATATCTCACAAGAGGTAATAAAAATTCACCTCGATTCGAATCTCATTTAGAATGGATTCTAATCTAGTTGAGAATCAGAATGAGTGTTTCTCAGTTGCAATGGAAGAGCTGGAAATGTACTCCATCGTTCGTTAGGTGACAAAATAATAAAAAGGAAATAAAATGGTTATCCAAGAGAGGATACACAGTACCTCAGAATCAATGGAGGCACGATTACAATGCTCATAGCAGTTAACTGTCTGCCAAATTGCTCTTTCCATCATCAAACTACGAAATAAAATCTAAACTATCCCTAACTCACATCTATTCGTCCAATGGAAATCCATTAACTTTGCCTTTCACCATATGGATTCATTTAATTTTTATGTTGAAGGATAGCTAAAACAGTTTACCTCTTATTAAAGAAAAGTTGAACATGAATCATTGTTTCATATACTTCTTATAGTGAAGGGAAATCATTGTACTTGCTCAAATGAGCAATCAATATCCATGCATGATCAAAACACACTCTGCTTCCCAAGTTTCCTTTCCCATTATCCAAGTACTAAGAAGATTAAAATTATCACCAAAAAAAATCAAAACTATCCCTAACTCACATCTGCTCATCCAATGAAAATCTACTAACTATTCACCTTGTGGATTCATTTCATTTTTATGTGGAAGGATAGCTAAAACTGTCAGGCTTCTCTTGAAAAGTAGTCCACTAACACATTGAAATGTGCACTCTATAGCCTCCACCCCAACGTTAAGCGATGACCTCTTCTTGCAGTCCATACCTCATGTCAGCAGTAGGAAGGTGTCGGTAGAGAAGCATCCTTGGATTGAAATAGAAAGATGTCATTGAAAATCAAGCAATTATGTAAAACAAACAATTCACCTCTGATTCTAAACGTAGTGAAAGCTACCAAATTGATTTGTAATTATTTATAGCGGTGAAACCTTGTCTTTCAATCTTAAAGAGTCAAGGAGTAGTGCAAATTACATTAAGAAGCAGAGAAATAACTAGAAGACCAGTATACCTGAGCATGGTACTCTGCTTTGGAAGAGATTCTTAACTAGATGAACACTTAAAAAAGTCTTACTTGAGCAATTCATCGATTGTACTGGCTCCGGAAAGCGATAAAGTAGAAGCAATTACGAAATGAACGATTTATCAAATTTTAATTAAACATTTTTGGAAAGGATAGTTAAAAATGTCAGGTTCACCTGTTTTGAAGGAGATAATTTAAACAGAAATCATTGTTTCAAATACCTCTTATCGTAAAGGGAATCCAAATCACTTGCTCAAATGAGTAATCAATATCCTTGAATGATAGCAGTGTTCTCTGCTTGCCTAGTTTCCTTTCCCACTATCCAAGTGGTAAAAGGTTTAAATTTATATCTCAGAAACTAATATTCATCCATTTGAAATCTCATTCTTGGTCACATCGGTGTTAAATCTTTGAAAGAGATATGTTAGCAGAAATCTATTTTTCGAAAACCTACTACCTTAAAAATGTACCCTTCCCAAATGTTCCATTACGCAAGGAACATCCTGGCATTATAACAGCAAGTTTCTGTTTGCATTATTGCCTTTCTCATTTCTGATCTAATAAATACTATTTAGTTTAACACTTACAGGCACAAATTGTTGCATTGTTTATCGATTATCATTTCATTTCCATTGCGGAGAATCATTCACAGTGTCACAGCCAATCAAGGGAATTGTTTACAATACCAATGTTTGAAATACCTCTTACCTTGAAAAGTAATCCACTGTCATATTGAAATGTGCATTTTTATAACCTCCACTCAAACGTTTAGCGATGACCACTCCTTGCAGTCCATTTGGGGCAGTGAATAACTCATGTCAGCAGTAGGAAGGTGTCTGTAGGGAAGCATCCTTGGATTAAAATAGGAAGATGTCATTGAAAATCAAGCAATTATGGAAAACAAAGAATTCACCTCCGATTCCAAACGCAGTGAAAGCTACCAAATTGATTTGTAATTATTTATAGCGGTGAAACCTTGTCTTTCAATCTTAAAGAGTCAAGGAATAGTGCAAATTACATTAAGAAGTAGAGAAATAACTGGCAACCTCCAGTATATCTGTGAATGGTACTCTGCTTTGGAAGAGATGTTTAACCAAATGAACGCTTGAAAAAAGTCTTACTTGAGCAATTCATCGAATGTATTAGCTTCGGAAAGCGGGAAAGTAGAAGCGGCGACGTAATCGACGATTTATCAAATTTTAATTTAACATTTTAAGATTTTTCTAATTTGAGCTCCCGGTTCAACATTTTTCTTGATTCTGATTGGCTGAGAGAAATACCACCGCTGTCAGTGCAGGCGCTGTATTAATGAATTTCATGCCAAATATATCTTGATCCAATTACCGATCTAGTAACCTCAAAATTTCTTTTTTCTTTTACGTCGACGGCGAGTAATGGCGGTTTTCCTCAATTCGGAAGAATAAGCTATCGATACATTAAGAAAATAGTATTGTTGTGCGGTAAGACTCACGTAGTAGGCAAAAATCATAATAAATACTAATCTTCATGAAAATTTAATCGTTTACGATGGACCGCAAGTTAATTTCGAAAAATCTAATTGCTATTTTAGATTCCCGCCGGTTACAATGGCGCCTCGAAATACCGCCACGCATTTTGCACTTTCCATGGCGGCCTCGCCGCGTTCACGTCGTTCCCATACCCAGTGACTTATTTTCCTCTTTTTCAAATGTAATAGACACGATTGAAGACGAAATCATCCTCACGTAAACTATGATGCTACGAGGAAGCGCTTTGACTACAGAAACGGCTTCGGAATCTTAATAAAGTTCGCGTTAAGGCGATCATATACGAGTCCACATCAACGATACAGCTGAGACAATGAAGCATTCGTTCCATGTTGTTTACGTCTGGTTTTATTTACAGTTATCAAGATATCCCCCGGACGAGGTTTTGGAATGCGGGCACTCCAAACTCCTCGCTTCGAAGCAATCAGGACGTTAAATTGCGATGCACATTCTTGTCAACGCCGGCAAAGAGATGAGGAAAATATTCCGATGGGTCTCACCTTAAAATTCTCCGTGAACCTCTTTCGAAGCATCTCGCCTCACTCACTCCACGATGTCACAATGCAGTCCCGTGCAAATCTGCCACATCGATTAAATCCTTTATGCTCTCCGATAACCACTAAACACAACATCACCGTCGCCTTCTCCAGGAGCAATCTTCAAGATTCCACTGGCCACGGTTGACATGAGAATCGAACGTACGCTACGAAAAAGCTTCTCGATTCGGAACATACGAGCACGATGTTCTCTCGCGAGACGGGCCAAGCAACTGAACGAATACTTGGCCCTCTGTCGGATTGCGGTTGGTAATTTCGGGGCAAAAAGACGATCTATTTTCTCTTTTCTTCGTTGAGCTTTAGAGGTTTCGATGACAAATAAATGTAGGGCCAGTCCTTCTATGCTAACTCTTTCCGATTCGTAATGCGGTTCAATTTTAAGCCCGAGGGTGAAACGGGTTTCTTTGAATGGCACAAGACTTGACGACGTAAATGTTCAACACCTTGGCAAAGCATGAGCTAAAATATGAGAGCGTTCCTTCCCGGATCTCTTGCATCATTTTTGGGCAACATCTAAGACTCAGATGAATTTTCTAATCTTATTGATGAAAGGAATTTTAAGGAAAGCAGTCTATGGAAATTTGTCGAGCTCTCAAAAAACTCCTTGAGGTAATAAAACCGCTACGAGTGCTTTAACTTTACTCGGGGGTGGCCCAAATTAAGTAATGTATTTAACTATAAAGGTTCTCTTTCTTACAAATGTTTCTCGAAGGTAGTTCGAGTAAAACCCAGTTTTCAAAACATTAAAATAGAAACTTTATTCAATTCAAACATTCAGTTACATATCGAGCGATACGTTCAATTGACATAATCGTGCATCACATTAAACACATGTTCACGGTGCTGGTCGTACTATAAGTTGCATCGAATCTCCTTCCCAATTGAATGAAAATAACCATGTTCACTCCTCGTTCGAAGTCCCGGCCCTGTTGCCTTGCTCGCAGTGCCTACATAAAGCCTGCCAAGAATACACCTGTAAATAGAAGAATGTTTCATTAGCAATGGAGACATCTTTTTGCTCTGAGCAGCTCAGATATCGCAATAAAAATCTAAATGTCACTAGAAATATCTCACAAGAGGAAATAAAAATTCACCTCGATTCGAATCTCATTTAGAATGGATTCTAATCTAGTTGAGAATCAGAATGAGTGTTTCTCAGTTGCAATGGAAGAGCTGGAAATGTACTCCATCGTTCGTTAGGTGACAAAATAATAAAAAGGAAATAAAATGGTTATCCAAGAGAGGATACACAGTACCTCAGAATCAATGGAGGCACGATTACAATGCTCATAGCAGTTAACTGTCTGCCAAATTGCTCTTTCCATCATCAAACTACGAAATAAAATCTAAACTATCCCTAACTCACATCTATTCATCCAATGGAAATCCATTAACTTTGCCTTTCACCATATGGATTCATTTAATTTTTATGTTGAAGGATAGCTAAAACAGTTTACCTCTTATTAAAGAAAAGTTGAACATGAATCATTGTTTCATATACTTCTAATAGTGAAGGGAAATCATTTTACTAGCTCAAATGAGCAATCAATATCCATGCATGATAACAACACACTCTGCTTTCCTTTCCCATTATCCAAGTACTAAGAAGATTAAAATTATCACCAAAAAAAATCAAAACTCTCCCTAACTCACATCTGCTCATCCAATAAAAATCTACTAACTATTCACCTTGTGGATTCATTTCATTTTTATGTGGAAGGATAGCTAAAACTGTCAGGCTTCTCTTGAAAAGTAGTCCACTAACACATTGAAATGTGCACTCTATAGCCTCCACCCCAACGTTAAGCGATGACCTCTTCTTGCAGTCCATACCTCATGTCAGCAGTAGGAAGGTGTCGGTAGAGAAGCATCCTTGGATTGAAATAGAAAGATGTCATTGAAAATCAAGCAATTATGTAAAACAAACAATTCACCTCTGATTCTAAACGCAGTGAAGGCTACCAAATTGATTTGTAATTATTTATAGCGGTGAAACCTTGTCTTTCAATCTTAAAGAGTCAAGGAGTAGTGCAAATTACATTAAGAAGCAGAGAAATAACTAGAAGACCAGTATACCTGAGCATGGTACTCTGCTTTGGAAGAGATTCTTAACTAGATGAACACTTAAAAAAGTCTTACTTGAGCAATTCATCGATTGTACTGGCTCCGGAAAGCGATAAAGTAGAAGCAATTACGAAATGAACGATTTATCAAATTTTAATTAAACATTTTTGGAAAGGATAGTTAAAAATGTCAGGTTCACCTGTTTTGAAGGAGATAATTTAAACAGAAATCATTGTTTCAAATACCTCTTATCGTAAAGGGAATCCAAATCACTTGCTCAAATGAGTAATCAATATCCTTGAATGATAGCAGTGTTCTCTGCTTGCCTAGTTTCCTTTCCCACTATCCAAGTGGTAAAAGGTTTAAATTTATATCTCAGAAACTAATATTCATCCATTTGAAATCTCATTCTTGGTCACATCGGTGTTAAATCTTTGAAAGAGATATGTTAGCAGAAATCTATTTTTCGAAAACCTACTACCTTAAAAATGTACCCTTCCCAAATGTTCCATTACGCAAGGAACATCCTGGCATTATAACAGCAAGTTTCTGTTTGCATTATTGCCTTTCTCATTTCTGATCTAATAAATACTATTTAGTTTAACACTTACAGGCACAAATTGTTGCATTGTTTATCGATTATCATTTCATTTCCATTGCGGAGAATCATTCACAGTGTCACAGCCAATCAAGGGAATTGTTTACAATACCAATGTTTGAAATACCTCTTACCTTGAAAAGTAATCCACTGTCATATTGAAATGTGCATTTTTATAACCTCCACTCAAACGTTTAGCGATGACCACTCCTTGCAGTCCATTTGGGGCAGTGAATAACTCATGTCAGCAGTAGGAAGGTGTCTGTAGGGAAGCATCCTTGGATTAAAATAGGAAGATGTCATTGAAAATCAAGCAATTATGGAAAACAAAGAATTCACCTCCGATTCCAAACGCAGTGAAAGCTACCAAATTGATTTGTAATTATTTATAGCGGTGAAACCTTGTCTTTCAATCTTAAAGAGTCAAGGAATAGTGCAAATTACATTAAGAAGTAGAGAAATAACTGGCAACCTCCAGTATATCTGTGAATGGTACTCTGCTTTGGAAGAGATGTTTAACCAAATGAACGCTTGAAAAAAGTCTTACTTGAGCAATTCATCGAATGTATTAGCTTCGGAAAGCGGGAAAGTAGAAGCGGCGACGTAATCGACGATTTATCAAATTTTAATTTAACATTTTAAGATTTTTCTAATTTGAGCTCCCGGTTCAACATTTTTCTTGATTCTGATTGGCTGAGAGAAATACCACCGCTGTCAGTGCAGGCGCTGTATTAATGAATTTCATGCCAAATATATCTTGATCCAATTACCGATCTAGTAACCTCAAAATTTCTTTTTTCTTTTACGTCGACGGCGAGTAATGGCGGTTTTCCTCAATTCGGAAGAATAAGCTATCGATACATTAAGAAAATAGTATTGTTGTGCGGTAAGACTCACGTAGTAGGCAAAAATCATAATAAATACTAATCTTCATGAAAATTTAATCGTTTACGATGGACCGCAAGTTAATTTCGAAAAATCTAATTGCTATTTTAGATTCCCGCCGGTTACAATGGCGCCTCGAAATACCGCCACGCATTTTGCACTTTCCATGGCGGCCTCGCCGCGTTCACGTCGTTCCCATACCCAGTGACTTATTTTCCTCTTTTTCAAATGTAATAGACACGATTGAAGACGAAATCATCCTCACGTAAACTATGATGCTACGAGGAAGCGCTTTGACTACAGAAACGGCTTCGGAATCTTAATAAAGTTCGCGTTAAGGCGATCATATACGAGTCCACATCAACGATACAGCTGAGACAATGAAGCATTCGTTCCATGTTGTTTACGTCTGGTGTTATTTACAGTTATCAAGATATCCCCCGGACGAGGTTTTGGAATGCGGGCACTCCAAACTCCTCGCTTCGAAGCAATCAGGACGTTAAATTGCGATGCACATTCTTGTCAACGCCGGCAAAGAGATGAGGAAAATATTCCGATGGGTCTCACCTTAAAATTCTCCGTGAACCTCTTTCGAAGCATCTCGCCTCACTCACTCCACGATGTCACAATGCAGTCCCGTGCAAATCTGCCAAATCGATTAAATCCTTTATGCTCTCCGATAACCACTAAACACAACATCACCGTCGCCTTCTCCAGGAGCAATCTTCAAGATTCCACTGGCCACGGTTGACATGAGAATCGAACGTACGCTACGAAAAAGCTTCTCGATTCGGAACATACGAGCACGATGTTCTCTCGCGAGACGGGCCAAGCAACTGAACGAATACTTGGCCCTCTGTCGGATTGCGGTTGGTAATTTCGGGGCAAAAAGACGATCTATTTTCTCTTTTCCTCGTTGAGCTTTAGAGGTTTCGATGACAAATAAATGTAGGGCCAGTCCTTCTATGCTAACTCTTTCCGATTCGTAATGCGGTTCAATTTTAAGCCCGAGGGTGAAACGGGTTTCTTTGAATGGCACAAGACTTGACGTCGTAAATGTTCAACACCTTGGCAAAGCATGAGCTAAAATATGAGAGCGTTCCTTCCCGGATCTCTTGCATCATTTTTGGGCAACATCTAAGACTCAGATGAATTTTCTAATCTTATTGATGAAAGGAATTTTAAGGAAAGCAGTCTATGGAAATTTGTCGAGCTCTCAAAAAACTCCTTGAGGTAATAAAACCGCTACGAGTGCTTTAACTTTACTCGGGGGTGGCCCAAATTAAGTAATGTATTTAACTATAAAGGTTCTCTTTCTTACAAATGTTTCTCGAAGGTAGTTCGAGTAAAACCCAGTTTTCAAAACATTAAAATAGAAACTTTATTCAATTCAAACATTCAGTTACATATCGAGCGATACGTTCAATTGACATAATCGTGCATCACATTAAACACATGTTCACGGTGCTGGTCGTACTATAAGTTGCATCGAATCTCCTTCCCAATTGAATGAAAATAACCATGTTCACTCCTCGTTCGAAGTCCCGGCCCTGTTGCCTTGCTCGCAGTGCCTACATAAAGCCTGCCAAGAATACACCTGTAAATAGAAGAATGTTTCATTAGCAATGGAGACATCTTTTTGCTCTGAGCAGCTCAGATATCGCAATAAAAATCTAAATGTCACTAGAAATATCTCACAAGAGGAAATAAAAATTCACCTCGATTCGAATCTCATTTAGAATGGATTCTAATCTAGTTGAGAATCAGAATGAGTGTTTCTCAGTTGCAATGGAAGAGCTGGAAATGTACTCCATCGTTCGTTAGGTGACAAAATAATAAAAAGGAAATAAAATGGTTATCCAAGAGAGGATACACAGTACCTCAGAATCAATGGAGGCACGATTACAATGCTCATAGCAGTTAACTGTCTGCCAAATTGCTCTTTCCATCATCAAACTACGAAATAAAATCTAAACTATCCCTAACTCACATCTATTCATCCAATGGAAATCCATTAACTTTGCCTTTCACCATATGGATTCATTTAATTTTTATGTTGAAGGATAGCTAAAACAGTTTACCTCTTATTAAAGAAAAGTTGAACATGAATCATTGTTTCATATACTTCTAATAGTGAAGGGAAATCATTTTACTAGCTCAAATGAGCAATCAATATCCATGCATGATAACAACACACTCTGCTTTCCTTTCCCATTATCCAAGTACTAAGAAGATTAAAATTATCACCAAAAAAAATCAAAACTCTCCCTAACTCACATCTGCTCATCCAATAAAAATCTACTAACTATTCACCTTGTGGATTCATTTCATTTTTATGTGGAAGGATAGCTAAAACTGTCAGGCTTCTCTTGAAAAGTAGTCCACTAACACATTGAAATGTGCACTCTATAGCCTCCACCCCAACGTTAAGCGATGACCTCTTCTTGCAGTCCATACCTCATGTCAGCAGTAGGAAGGTGTCGGTAGAGAAGCATCCTTGGATTGAAATAGAAAGATGTCATTGAAAATCAAGCAATTATGTAAAACAAACAATTCACCTCTGATTCTAAACGCAGTGAAGGCTACCAAATTGATTTGTAATTATTTATAGCGGTGAAACCTTGTCTTTCAATCTTAAAGAGTCAAGGAGTAGTGCAAATTACATTAAGAAGCAGAGAAATAACTAGAAGACCAGTATACCTGAGCATGGTACTCTGCTTTGGAAGAGATTCTTAACTAGATGAACACTTAAAAAAGTCTTACTTGAGCAATTCATCGATTGTACTGGCTCCGGAAAGCGATAAAGTAGAAGCAATTACGAAATGAACGATTTATCAAATTTTAATTAAACATTTTTGGAAAGGATAGTTAAAAATGTCAGGTTCACCTGTTTTGAAGGAGATAATTTAAACAGAAATCATTGTTTCAAATACCTCTTATCGTAAAGGGAATCCAAATCACTTGCTCAAATGAGTAATCAATATCCTTGAATGATAGCAGTGTTCTCTGCTTGCCTAGTTTCCTTTCCCACTATCCAAGTGGTAAAAGGTTTAAATTTATATCTCAGAAACTAATATTCATCCATTTGAAATCTCATTCTTGGTCACATCGGTGTTAAATCTTTGAAAGAGATATGTTAGCAGAAATCTATTTTTCGAAAACCTACTACCTTAAAAATGTACCCTTCCCAAATGTTCCATTACGCAAGGAACATCCTGGCATTATAACAGCAAGTTTCTGTTTGCATTATTGCCTTTCTCATTTCTGATCTAATAAATACTATTTAGTTTAACACTTACAGGCACAAATTGTTGCATTGTTTATCGATTATCATTTCATTTCCATTGCGGAGAATCATTCACAGTGTCACAGCCAATCAAGGGAATTGTTTACAATACCAATGTTTGAAATACCTCTTACCTTGAAAAGTAATCCACTGTCATATTGAAATGTGCATTTTTATAACCTCCACTCAAACGTTTAGCGATGACCACTCCTTGCAGTCCATTTGGGGCAGTGAATAACTCATGTCAGCAGTAGGAAGGTGTCTGTAGGGAAGCATCCTTGGATTAAAATAGGAAGATGTCATTGAAAATCAAGCAATTATGGAAAACAAAGAATTCACCTCCGATTCCAAACGCAGTGAAAGCTACCAAATTGATTTGTAATTATTTATAGCGGTGAAACCTTGTCTTTCAATCTTAAAGAGTCAAGGAATAGTGCAAATTACATTAAGAAGTAGAGAAATAACTGGCAACCTCCAGTATATCTGTGAATGGTACTCTGCTTTGGAAGAGATGTTTAACCAAATGAACGCTTGAAAAAAGTCTTACTTGAGCAATTCATCGAATGTATTAGCTTCGGAAAGCGGGAAAGTAGAAGCGGCGACGTAATCGACGATTTATCAAATTTTAATTTAACATTTTAAGATTTTTCTAATTTGAGCTCCCGGTTCAACATTTTTCTTGATTCTGATTGGCTGAGAGAAATACCACCGCTGTCAGTGCAGGCGCTGTATTAATGAATTTCATGCCAAATATATCTTGATCCAATTACCGATCTAGTAACCTCAAAATTTCTTTTTTCTTTTACGTCGACGGCGAGTAATGGCGGTTTTCCTCAATTCGGAAGAATAAGCTATCGATACATTAAGAAAATAGTATTGTTGTGCGGTAAGACTCACGTAGTAGGCAAAAATCATAATAAATACTAATCTTCATGAAAATTTAATCGTTTACGATGGACCGCAAGTTAATTTCGAAAAATCTAATTGCTATTTTAGATTCCCGCCGGTTACAATGGCGCCTCGAAATACCGCCACGCATTTTGCACTTTCCATGGCGGCCTCGCCGCGTTCACGTCGTTCCCATACCCAGTGACTTATTTTCCTCTTTTTCAAATGTAATAGACACGATTGAAGACGAAATCATCCTCACGTAAACTATGATGCTACGAGGAAGCGCTTTGACTACAGAAACGGCTTCGGAATCTTAATAAAGTTCGCGTTAAGGCGATCATATACGAGTCCACATCAACGATACAGCTGAGACAATGAAGCATTCGTTCCATGTTGTTTACGTCTGGTGTTATTTACAGTTATCAAGATATCCCCCGGACGAGGTTTTGGAATGCGGGCACTCCAAACTCCTCGCTTCGAAGCAATCAGGACGTTAAATTGCGATGCACATTCTTGTCAACGCCGGCAAAGAGATGAGGAAAATATTCCGATGGGTCTCACCTTAAAATTCTCCGTGAACCTCTTTCGAAGCATCTCGCCTCACTCACTCCACGATGTCACAATGCAGTCCCGTGCAAATCTGCCAAATCGATTAAATCCTTTATGCTCTCCGATAACCACTAAACACAACATCACCGTCGCCTTCTCCAGGAGCAATCTTCAAGATTCCACTGGCCACGGTTGACATGAGAATCGAACGTACGCTACGAAAAAGCTTCTCGATTCGGAACATACGAGCACGATGTTCTCTCGCGAGACGGGCCAAGCAACTGAACGAATACTTGGCCCTCTGTCGGATTGCGGTTGGTAATTTCGGGGCAAAAAGACGATCTATTTTCTCTTTTCCTCGTTGAGCTTTAGAGGTTTCGATGACAAATAAATGTAGGGCCAGTCCTTCTATGCTAACTCTTTCCGATTCGTAATGCGGTTCAATTTTAAGCCCGAGGGTGAAACGGGTTTCTTTGAATGGCACAAGACTTGACGTCGTAAATGTTCAACACCTTGGCAAAGCATGAGCTAAAATATGAGAGCGTTCCTTCCCGGATCTCTTGCATCATTTTTGGGCAACATCTAAGACTCAGATGAATTTTCTAATCTTATTGATGAAAGGAATTTTAAGGAAAGCAGTCTATGGAAATTTGTCGAGCTCTCAAAAAACTCCTTGAGGTAATAAAACCGCTACGAGTGCTTTAACTTTACTCGGGGGTGGCCCAAATTAAGTAATGTATTTAACTATAAAGGTTCTCTTTCTTACAAATGTTTCTCGAAGGTAGTTCGAGTAAAACCCAGTTTTCAAAACATTAAAATAGAAACTTTATTCAATTCAAACATTCAGTTACATATCGAGCGATACGTTCAATTGACATAATCGTGCATCACATTAAACACATGTTCACGGTGCTGGTCGTACTATAAGTTGCATCGAATCTCCTTCCCAATTGAATGAAAATAACCATGTTCACTCCTCGTTCGAAGTCCCGGCCCTGTTGCCTTGCTCGCAGTGCCTACATAAAGCCTGCCAAGAATACACCTGTAAATAGAAGAATGTTTCATTAGCAATGGAGACATCTTTTTGCTCTGAGCAGCTCAGATATCGCAATAAAAATCTAAATGTCACTAGAAATATCTCACAAGAGGAAATAAAAATTCACCTCGATTCGAATCTCATTTAGAATGGATTCTAATCTAGTTGAGAATCAGAATGAGTGTTTCTCAGTTGCAATGGAAGAGCTGGAAATGTACTCCATCGTTCGTTAGGTGACAAAATAATAAAAAGGAAATAAAATGGTTATCCAAGAGAGGATACACAGTACCTCAGAATCAATGGAGGCACGATTACAATGCTCATAGCAGTTAACTGTCTGCCAAATTGCTCTTTCCATCATCAAACTACGAAATAAAATCTAAACTATCCCTAACTCACATCTATTCATCCAATGGAAATCCATTAACTTTGCCTTTCACCATATGGATTCATTTAATTTTTATGTTGAAGGATAGCTAAAACAGTTTACCTCTTATTAAAGAAAAGTTGAACATGAATCATTGTTTCATATACTTCTAATAGTGAAGGGAAATCATTTTACTAGCTCAAATGAGCAATCAATATCCATGCATGATAACAACACACTCTGCTTTCCTTTCCCATTATCCAAGTACTAAGAAGATTAAAATTATCACCAAAAAAAATCAAAACTCTCCCTAACTCACATCTGCTCATCCAATAAAAATCTACTAACTATTCACCTTGTGGATTCATTTCATTTTTATGTGGAAGGATAGCTAAAACTTACAGGCTTCTCTTGAAAAGTAGTCCACTAACACATTGAAATGTGCACTCTATAGCCTCCATCCCAACGTTAAGCGATGACCTCTTCTTGCAGTCCATACCTCATGTCAGCAGTAGGAAGCCGTCGGTAGAATAGCATCCTTGGATTGAAATAGAAAGATGTCATTGAAAATCAAGCAATTATGTAAAACAAACAATTCACCTCTGATTCTAAACGTAGTGAAAGCTACCAAATTGATTTGTAATTATTTATAGCGGTGAAACCTTGTCTTTCAATCTTAAAGAGTCAAGGAGTAGTGCAAATTACATTAAGAAGCAGAGAAATAACTAGAAGACCAGTATACCTGAGCATGGTACTCTGCTTTGGAAGAGATTCTTAACTAGATGAACACTTAAAAAAGTCTTACTTGAGCAATTCATCGATTGTACTGGCTCCGGAAAGCGATAAAGTAGAAGCAATTACGAAATGAACGATTTATCAAATTTTAATTAAACATTTTTGGAAAGGATAGTTAAAAATGTCAGGTTCACCTGTTTTGAAGGAGATAATTTAAACAGAAATCATTGTTTCAAATACCTCTTATCGTAAAGGGAATCCAAATCACTTGCTCAAATGAGTAATCAATATCCTTGAATGATAGCAGTGTTCTCTGCTTGCCTAGTTTCCTTTCCCACTATCCAAGTGGTAAAAGGTTTAAATTTATATCTCAGAAACTAATATTCATCCATTTGAAATCTCATTCTTGGTCACATCGGTGTTAAATCTTTGAAAGAGATATGTTAGCAGAAATCTATTTTTCGAAAACCTACTACCTTAAAAATGTACCCTTCCCAAATGTTCCATTACGCAAGGAACATCCTGGCATTATAACAGCAAGTTTCTGTTTGCATTATTGCCTTTCTCATTTCTGATCTAATAAATACTATTTAGTTTAACACTTACAGGCACAAATTGTTGCATTGTTTATCGATTATCATTTCATTTCCATTGCGGAGAATCATTCACAGTGTCACAGCCAATCAAGGGAATTGTTTACAATACCAATGTTTGAAATACCTCTTACCTTGAAAAGTAATCCACTGTCATATTGAAATGTGCATTTTTATAACCTCCACTCAAACGTTTAGCGATGACCACTCCTTGCAGTCCATTTGGGGCAGTGAATAACTCATGTCAGCAGTAGGAAGGTGTCTGTAGGGAAGCATCCTTGGATTAAAATAGGAAGATGTCATTGAAAATCAAGCAATTATGGAAAACAAAGAATTCACCTCCGATTCCAAACGCAGTGAAAGCTACCAAATTGATTTGTAATTATTTATAGCGGTGAAACCTTGTCTTTCAATCTTAAAGAGTCAAGGAATAGTGCAAATTACATTAAGAAGTAGAGAAATAACTGGCAACCTCCAGTATATCTGTGAATGGTACTCTGCTTTGGAAGAGATGTTTAACCAAATGAACGCTTGAAAAAAGTCTTACTTGAGCAATTCATCGAATGTATTAGCTTCGGAAAGCGGGAAAGTAGAAGCGGCGACGTAATCGACGATTTATCAAATTTTAATTTAACATTTTAAGATTTTTCTAATTTGAGCTCCCGGTTCAACATTTTTCTTGATTCTGATTGGCTGAGAGAAATACCACCGCTGTCAGTGCAGGCGCTGTATTAATGAATTTCATGCCAAATATATCTTGATCCAATTACCGATCTAGTAACCTCAAAATTTCTTTTTTCTTTTACGTCGACGGCGAGTAATGGCGGTTTTCCTCAATTCGGAAGAATAAGCTATCGATACATTAAGAAAATAGTATTGTTGTGCGGTAAGACTCACGTAGTAGGCAAAAATCATAATAAATACTAATCTTCATGAAAATTTAATCGTTTACGATGGACCGCAAGTTAATTTCGAAAAATCTAATTGCTATTTTAGATTCCCGCCGGTTACAATGGCGCCTCGAAATACCGCCACGCATTTTGCACTTTCCATGGCGGCCTCGCCGCGTTCACGTCGTTCCCATACCCAGTGACTTATTTTCCTCTTTTTCAAATGTAATAGACACGATTGAAGACGAAATCATCCTCACGTAAACTATGATGCTACGAGGAAGCGCTTTGACTACAGAAACGGCTTCGGAATCTTAATAAAGTTCGCGTTAAGGCGATCATATACGAGTCCACATCAACGATACAGCTGAGACAATGAAGCATTCGTTCCATGTTGTTTACGTCTGGTCTTATTTACAGTTATCAAGATATCCCCCGGACGAGGTTTTGGAATGCGGGCACTCCAAACTCCTCGCTTCGAAGCAATCAGGACGTTAAATTGCGATGCACATTCTTGTCAACGCCGGCAAAGAGATGAGGAAAATATTCCGATGGGTCTCACCTTAAAATTCTCCGTGAACCTCTTTCGAAGCATCTCGCCTCACTCACTCCACGATGTCACAATGCAGTCCCGTGCAAATCTGCCACATCGATTAAATCCTTTATGCTCTCCGATAACCACTAAACACAACATCACCGTCGCCTTCTCCAGGAGCAATCTTCAAGATTCCACTGGCCACGGTTGACATGAGAATCGAACGTACGCTACGAAAAAGCTTCTCGATTCGGAACATACGAGCACGATGTTCTCTCGCGAGACGGGCCAAGCAACTGAACGAATACTTGGCCCTCTGTCGGATTGCGGTTGGTAATTTCGGGGCAAAAAGACGATCTATTTTCTCTTTTCCTCGTTGAGCTTTAGAGGTTTCGATGACAAATAAATGTAGGGTCAGTCCTTCTATGCTAACTCTTTCCGATTCGTAATGCGGTTCAATTTTAAGCCCGAGGGTGAAACGGGTTTCTTTGAATGGCACAAGACTTGACGTCGTAAATGTTCAACACCTTGGCAAAGCATGAGCTAAAATATGAGAGCGTTCCTTCCCGGATCTCTTGCATCATTTTTGGGCAACATTTAAGACTCAGATGAATTATCTAATCTTATTGATGAAAGGAATTTTAAGGAAAGCAGTCTATGGAAATTTGTCGAGCTCTCAAAAAACTCCTTGAGGTAATAAAACCGCTACGAGTGCTTTAACTTTACTCGGGGGTGGCCCAAATTAAGTAATGTATTTAACTATAAAGGTTCTCTTTCTTACAAATGTTTCTCGAAGGTAGTCGAGTAAAACCCAGTTTTCAAAACATTAAAATAGAAACTTTATTCAATTCAAACATTCAGTTACATATCGAGCGATACGTTCAATTGACATAATCGTGCATCACATTAAACACATGTTCACGGTGCTGGTCGTACTATAAGTTGCATCGAATCTCCTTCCCAATTGAATGAAAATAACCATGTTCACTCCTCGTTCGAAGTCCCGGCCCTGTTGCCTTGCTCGCAGTGCCTACATAAAGCCTGCCAAGAATACACCTGTAAATAGAAGAATGTTTCATTAGCAATGGAGACATCTTTTTGCTCTGAGCAGCTCAGATATCGCAATAAAAATCTAAATGTCACTAGAAATATCTCACAAGAGGAAATAAAAATTCACCTCGATTCGAATCTCATTTAGAATGGATTCTAATCTAGTTGAGAATCAGAATGAGTGTTTCTCAGTTGCAATGGAAGAGCTGGAAATGTACTCCATCGTTCGTTAGGTGACAAAATAATAAAAAGGAAATAAAATGGTTATCCAAGAGAGGATACACAGTACCTCAGAATCAATGGAGGCACGATTACAATGCTCATAGCAGTTAACTGTCTGCCAAATTGCTCTTTCCATCATCAAACTACGAAATAAAATCTAAACTATCCCTAACTCACATCTATTCATCCAATGGAAATCCATTAACTTTGCCTTTCACCATATGGATTCTTTTTATTTTTATGTTGAAGGATAGCTAAAACAGTTTACCTCTTATTAAAGAAAAGTTGAACATGAATCATTGTTTCATATACTTCTTATAGTGAAAGGAAATCATTTTTCTTGCTCAAATGAGCAATCAATATCCAAGCATGATCACAACACACTCTGCTTTCCTTCCCCTTATCCAAGTACTAAGAAGATTAAAATTATCACCAAAAAAAATCAAAACTCTCCCTAACTCACATCTGCTCATCCAATGAAAATCTACTAACTATTCACCTTGTGGATTCATTTCATTTTTATGTGGAAGGATAGCTAAAACTGTCAGGCTTTCCTTGAAAAGTAATCCACTAACACATTGAAATGTGCACTCTATAGCCTCCACCCCAACGTTAAGCGATGACCTCTCCTTGCAGTCCATTTGGTGCAGTGAATACCTCATGTCAGCAGTAGGAAGGTGTCGGTAGAGAAGCATCCTTGGATTGAAATAGAAAGATGTCATTGAAAATCAAGCAATTATGTAAAACAAACAATTCACCTCTGATTCTAAACGCAGTGAAGGCTACCAAATTGATTTGTAATTATTTATAGCGGTGAAACCTTGTCTTTCAATCTTAAAGAGTCAAGGAGTAGTGCAAATTACATTAAGAAGCAGAGAAATAACTAGAAGACCAGTATACCTGAGCATGGTACTCTGCTTTGGAAGAGATTCTTAACTAGATGAACACTTAAAAAAGTCTTACTTGAGCAATTCATCGATTGTACTGGCTCCGGAAAGCGATAAAGTAGAAGCAATTACGAAATGAACGATTTATCAAATTTTAATTAAACATTTTTGGAAAGGATAGTTAAAAATGTCAGGTTCACCTGTTTTGAAGGAGATAATTTAAACAGAAATCATTGTTTCAAATACCTCTTATCGTAAAGGGAAATCAACTCACTTGCTCAAATGAGTAATCAATATCCTTGAATGATAGCAGTGTTCTCTGCTTGCCTAGTTTCCTTTCCCACTATCCAAGTGGTAAAAGGTTTAAATTTATATCTCAGAAACTAATATTCATCCATTTGAAATCTCATTCTTGGTCACATCGGTGTTAAATCTTTGAAAGAGATATGTTAGCAGAAATCTATTTTTCGAAAACCTACTACCTTAAAAATGTACCCTTCCCAAATGTTCCATTACGCAAGGAACATCCTGGCATTATAACAGCAAGTTTCTGTTTGCATTATTGCCTTTCTCATTTCTGATCTAATAAATAATATTTAGTTTAACACTTACAGGCACAAATTGTTGCATTGTTTATCGATTATCATTTCATTTCCATTGCGGAGAATCATTCACAGTGTCACAGCCAATCAAGGGAATTGTTTACAATACCAATGTTTAAAATACCTCTTACCTTGAAAAGTAATCCACTGTCATATTGAAATGTGCATTTTTATAACCTCCACTCAAACGTTTAGCGATGACCACTCCTTGCAGTCCATTTGGGGCAGTGAATAACTCATGTCAGCAGTAGGAAGGTGTCTGTAGGGAAGCATCCTTGGATTAAAATAGGAAGATGTCATTGAAAATCAAGCAATTATGGAAAACAAAGAATTCACCTCCGATTCCAAACGCAGTGAAAGCTACCAAATTGATTTGTAATTATTTATAGCGGTGAAACCTTGTCTTTCAATCTTAAAGAGTCAAGGAATAGTGCAAATTACATTAAGAAGTAGAGAAATAACTGGCAACCTCCAGTATATCTGTGAATGGTACTCTGCTTTGGAAGAGATGTTTAACCAAATGAACGCTTGAAAAAAGTCTTACTTGAGCAATTCATCGAATGTATTAGCTTCGGAAAGCGGGAAAGTAGAAGCGGCGACGTAATCGACGATTTATCAAATTTTAATTTAACATTTTAAGATTTTTCTAATTTGAGCTCCCGGTTCAACATTTTTCTTGATTCTGATTGGCTGAGAGAAATACCACCGCTGTCAGTGCAGGCGCTGTATTAATGAATTTCATGCCAAATATATCTTGATCCAATTACCGATCTAGTAACCTCAAAATTTCTTTTTTCTTTTACGTCGACGGCGAGTAATGGCGGTTTTCCTCAATTCGGAAGAATAAGCTATCGATACATTTAGAAAATAGTATTGTTGTGCGGTAAGACTCACGTAGTAGGCAAAAATCATAATAAATACTAATCTTCATGAAAATTTAATCGTTTACGATGGACCGCAAGTTAATTTCGAAAAATCTAATTGCTATTTTAGATTCCCGCCGGTTACAATGGCGCCTCGAAATACCGCCACGCATTTTGCACTTTCCATGGCGGCCTCGCCGCGTTCACGTCGTTCCCATACCCAGTGACTTATTTTCCTCTTTTTCAAATGTAATAGACACGATTGAAGACGAAATCATCCTCACGTAAACTATGATGCTACGAGGAAGCGCTTTGACTACAGAAACGGCTTCGGAATCTTAATAAAGTTCGCGTTAAGGCGATCATATACGAGTCCACATCAACGATACAGCTGAGACAATGAAGCATTCGTTCCATGTTGTTTACGTCTGGTCTTATTTACAGTTATCAAGATATCCCCCGGACGAGGTTTTGGAATGCGGGCACTCCAAACTCCTCGCTTCGAAGCAATCAGGACGTTAAATTGCGATGCACATTCTTGTCAACGCCGGCAAAGAGATGAGGAAAATATTCCGATGGGTCTCACCTTAAAATTCCCCGTGAACCTCTTTCGAAGCTTCTCGCCTCACTCACTCCACGATGTCACAATGCAGTCCCGTGCAAATCTGCCACATCGATTAAATCCTTTATGCTCTCCAATAACCACTAAACACAACATCACCGTCGCCTTCTCCAGGAGCAATCTTCAAGATTCCACTGGCCACGGTTGACATGAGAATCGAACGTACGCTACGAAAAAGCTTCTCGATTCGGAACATACGAGCACGATGTTCTCTCGCGAGACGGGCCAAGCAACTGAACGAATACTTGGCCCTCTGTCGGATTGCGGTTGGTAATTTCGGGGCAAAAAGACGATCTATTTTCTCTTTTCCTCGTTGAGCTTTAGAGGTTTCGATGACAAATAAATGTAGGGCCAGTCCTTCTATGCTTACTCTTTCCGATTCGTAATGCGGATCAATTTTAAGCCCGAGGGTGAGACAGGTTTCTTTGAATGGCACAAGACTTGACGTCGTAAATGTTCAACACCTTGGCAAAGCATGAGCTAAAATATGAGAGCGTTCCTTCCCGGATCTCTTGCATCATTTTTGGGCAACATCTAAGACTCAGATGAATTTTCTAATCTTATTGATGAAAGGAATTTTAAGGAAAGCAGTCTATGGAAATTTGTCGAGCTCTCAAAAAACTCCTTGAGGTAATAAAACCGCTACGAGTGCTTTAACTTTACTCGGGGGTGGCCCAAATTAAGTAATGTATTTAACTATAAAGGTTCTCTTTCTTACAAATGTTTCTCGAAGGTAGTCGAGTAAAACCCAGTTTTCAAAACATTAAAATAGAAACTTTATTCAATTCAAACATTCAGTTACATATCGAGCGATACGTTCAATTGACATAATCGTGCATCACATTAAACACATGTTCACGGTGCTGGTCGTACTATAAGTTGCATCGAATCTCCTTCCCAATTGAATGAAAATAACCATGTTCACTCCTCGTTCGAAGTCCCGGCCCTGTTGCCTTGCTCGCAGTGCCTACATAAAGCCTGCCAAGAATACACCTGTAAATAGAAGAATGTTTCATTAGCAATGGAGACATCTTTTTGCTCTGAGCAGCTCAGATATCGCAATAAAAATCTAAATGTCACTAGAAATATCTCACAAGAGGAAATAAAAATTCACCTCGATTCGAATCTCATTTAGAATGGATTCTAATCTAGTTGAGAATCAGAATGAGTGTTTCTCAGTTGCAATGGAAGAGCTGGAAATGTACTCCATCGTTCGTTAGGTGACAAAATAATAAAAAGGAAATAAAATGGTTATCCAAGAGAGGATACACAGTACCTCAGAATCAATGGAGGCACGATTACAATGCTCATAGCAGTTAACTGTCTGCCAAATTGCTCTTTCCATCATCAAACTACGAAATAAAATCTAAACTATCCCTAACTCACATCTATTCATCCAATGGAAATCCATTAACTTTGCCTTTCACCATATGGATTCTTTTTATTTTTATGTTGAAGGATAGCTAAAACAGTTTACCTCTTATTAAAGAAAAGTTGAACATGAATCATTGTTTCATATACTTCTTATAGTGAAGGGAAATCATTTTACTTGCTCAAATGAGCAATCAATATCCAAGCATGATCACAACACACTCTGCTTTCCTTCCCCTTATCCAAGTACTAAGAAGATTAAAATTATCACCAAAAAAAATCAAAACTCTCCCTAACTCACATCTGCTCATCCAATGAAAATCTACTAACTATTCACCTTGTGGATTCATTTCATTTTTATGTGGAAGGATAGCTAAAACTGTCAGGCTTTCCTTGAAAAGTAATCCACTAACACATTGAAATGTGCACTCTATAGCCTCCACCCCAACGTTAAGCGATGACCTCTCCTTGCAGTCCATTTGGTGCAGTGAATACCTCATGTCAGCAGTAGGAAGGTGTCGGTAGAGAAGCATCCTTGGATTGAAATAGAAAGATGTCATTGAAAATCAAGCAATTATGTAAAACAAACAATTCACCTCTGATTCTAAACGCAGTGAAGGCTACCAAATTGATTTGTAATTATTTATAGCGGTGAAACCTTGTCTTTCAATCTTAAAGAGTCAAGGAGTAGTTCAAATTACATTAAGAAGCAGAGAAATAACTAGAAGACCAGTATACCTGAGCATGGTACTCCGCTTTGGAAGAGATTCTTAACTAGATGAACACTTAAAAAAGTCTTACTTGAGCAATTCATCGATTGTACTGGCTCCGGAAAGCGATAAAGTAGAAGCAATTACGAAATGAACGATTTATCAAATTTTAATTAAACATTTTTGGGAAGGATAGTTAAAAATGTCAGGTTCACCTGTTTTGAAGGAGATAATTTAAACAGAAATCATTGTTTCAAATACCTCTTATCGTAAAGGGAAATCAACTCACTTGCTCAAATGAGTAATCAATATCCTTGAATGATAGCAGTGTTCTCTGCTTGCCTAGTTTCCTTTCCCACTATCCAAGTGGTAAAAGGTTTAAATTTATATCTCAGAAACTAATATTCATCCATTTGAAATCTCATTCTTGGTCACATCGGTGTTAAATCTTTGAAAGAGATATGTTAGCAGAAATCTATTTTTCGAAAACCTACTACCTTAAAAATGTACCCTTCCCAAATGTTCCATTACGCAAGGAACATCCTGGCATTATAACAGCAAGTTTCTGTTTGCATTATTGCCTTTCTCATTTCTGATCTAATAAATAATATTTAGTTTAACACTTACAGGCACAAATTGTTGCATTGTTTATCGATTATCATTTCATTTCCATTGCGGAGAATCATTCACAGTGTCACAGCCAATCAAGGGAATTGTTTACAATACCAATGTTTAAAATACCTCTTACCTTGAAAAGTAATCCACTGTCATATTGAAATGTGCATTTTTATAACCTCCACTCAAAGGTTTAGCGATGACCACTCCTTGCAGTCCATTTGGGGCAGTGAATAACTCATGTCAGCAGTAGGAAGGTGTCTGTAGGGAAGCATCCTTGGATTAAAATAGGAAGATGTCATTGAAAATCAAGCCATTATGGAAAACAAAGAATTCACCTCCGATTCCAAACGCAGTGAAAGCTACCAAATTGATTTGTAATTATTTATAGCGGTGAAACCTTGTCTTTCAATCTTAAAGAGTCAAGGAATAGTGCAAATTACATTAAGAAGTAGAGAAATAACTGGCAACCTCCAGTATATCTGTGAATGGTACTCTGCTTTGGAAGAGATGTTTAACCAAATGAACGCTTGAAAAAAGTCTTACTTGAGCAATTCATCGAATGTATTAGCTTCGGAAAGCGGGAAAGTAGAAGCGGCGACGTAATCGACGATTTATCAAATTTTAATTTAACATTTTAAGATTTTTCTAATTTGAGCTCCCGGTTCAACATTTTTCTTGATTCTGATTGGCTGAGAGAAATACCACCGCTGTCAGTGCAGGCGCTGTATTAATGAATTTCATGCCAAATATATCTTGATCCAATTACCGATCTAGTAACCTCAAAATTTCTTTTTTCTTTTACGTCGACGGCGAGTAATGGCGGTTTTCCTCAATTCGGAAGAATAAGCTATCGATACATTAAGAAAATAGTATTGTTGTGCGGTAAGACTCACGTAGTAGGCAAAAATCATAATAAATACTAATCTTCATGAAAATTTAATCGTTTACGATGGACCGCAAGTTAATTTCGAAAAATCTAATTGCTATTTTAGATTCCCGCCGGTTACAATGGCGCCTCGAAATACCGCCACGCATTTTGCACTTTCCATGGCGGCCTCGCCGCGTTCACGTCGTTCCCATACCCAGTGACTTATTTTCCTCTTTTTCAAATGTAATAGACACGATTGAAGACGAAATCATCCTCACGTAAACTATGATGCTACGAGGAAGCGCTTTGACTACAGAAACGGCTTCGGAATCTTAATAAAGTTCGCGTTAAGGCGATCATATACGAGTCCACATCAACGATACAGCTGAGACAATGAAGCATTCGTTCCATGTTGTTTACGTCTGGTCTTATTTACAGTTATCAAGATATCCCCCGGACGAGGTTTTGGAATGCGGGCACTCCAAACTCCTCGCTTCGAAGCAATCAGGACGTTAAATTGCGATGCACATTCTTGTCAACGCCGGCAAAGAGATGAGGAAAATATTCCGATGGGTCTCACCTTAAAATTCCCCGTGAACCTCTTTCGAAGCTTCTCGCCTCACTCACTCCACGATGTCACAATGCAGTCCCGTGCAAATCTGCCACATCGATTAAATCCTTTATGCTCTCCAATAACCACTAAACACAACATCACCGTCGCCTTCTCCAGGAGCAATCTTCAAGATTCCACTGGCCACGGTTGACATGAGAATCGAACGTACGCTACGAAAAAGCTTCTCGATTCGGAACATACGAGCACGATGTTCTCTCGCGAGACGGGCCAAGCAACTGAACGAATACTTGGCCCTCTGTCGGATTGCGGTTGGTAATTTCGGGGCAAAAAGACGATCTATTTTCTCTTTTCCTCGTTGAGCTTTAGAGGTTTCGATGACAAATAAATGTAGGGCCAGTCCTTCTATGCTTACTCTTTCCGATTCGTAATGCGGATCAATTTTAAGCCCGAGGGTGAGACAGGTTTCTTTGAATGGCACAAGACTTGACGTCGTAAATGTTCAACACCTTGGCAAAGCATGAGCTAAAATATGAGAGCGTTCCTTCCCGGATCTCTTGCATCATTTTTGGGCAACATCTAAGACTCAGATGAATTTTCTAATCTTATTGATGAAAGGAATTTTAAGGAAAGCAGTCTATGGAAATTTGTCGAGCTCTCAAAAAACTCCTTGAGGTAATAAAACCGCTACGAGTGCTTTAACTTTACTCGGGGGTGGCCCAAATTAAGTAATGTATTTAACTATAAAGGTTCTCTTTCTTACAAATGTTTCTCGAAGGTAGTCGAGTAAAACCCAGTTTTCAAAACATTAAAATAGAAACTTTATTCAATTCAAACATTCAGTTACATATCGAGCGATACGTTCAATTGACATAATCGTGCATCACATTAAACACATGTTCACGGTGCTGGTCGTACTATAAGTTGCATCGAATCTCCTTCCCAATTGAATGAAAATAACCATGTTCACTCCTCGTTCGAAGTCCCGGCCCTGTTGCCTTGCTCGCAGTGCCTACATAAAGCCTGCCAAGAATACACCTGTAAATAGAAGAATGTTTCATTAGCAATGGAGACATATTTTTGCTCTGAGCAGCTCAGATATCGCAATAAAAATCTAAATGTCACTAGAAATATCTCACAAGAGGAAATAAAAATTCACCTCGATTCGAATCTCATTTAGAATGGATTCTAATCTAGTTGAGAATCAGAATGAGTGTTTCTCAGTTGCAATGGAAGAGCTGGAAATGTACTCCATCGTTCGTTAGGTGACAAAATAATAAAAAGGAAATAAAAAGGTTATCCAAGAGAGGATACACAGTACCTCAGAATCAATGGAGGCACGATTACAATGCTCATAGCAGTTAACTGTCTGCCAAATTGCTCTTTCCATCATCAAACTACGAAATAAAATCTAAACTATTCCTAACTCACATCTATTCATCCAATGGAAATCCATTAACTTTGCCTTTCATCATATGGATTCATTTAACTTTTATGTTGAAGGATAGCTAAAACAGTTTACCTCTTATTAAAGAAAAGTTGAACATGAATCATTGTTTCATATACTTCTTATAGTGAAGGGAAATCATTTTACTTGCTCAAATGAGCAATCAATATCCAAGCATGATCACAACACACTCTGCTTTCCTTCCCCTTATCCAAGTACTAAGAAGATTAAAATTATCACCAAAAAAAATCAAAACTCTCCCTAACTCGCATCTGCTCATCCAATGAAAATCTACTAACTATTCACCTTGTGGATTCATTTCATTTTTATGCGGAAGGATAGCTAAAACTGTCAGGCTTTCCTTGAAAAGTAATCCACTAACACATTGAAATGTGCACTCTATAGCCTCCACCCCAACGTTAAGCGATGACCTCTCCTTGCAGTCCATTTGGTGCAGTGAATACCTCATGTCAGCAGTAGGAAGGTGTCGGTAGAGAAGCATCCTTGGATTGAAATAGAAAGATGTCATTGAAAATCAAGCAATTATGTAAAACAAACAATTCACCTCTGATTCTAAACGCAGTGAAGGCTACCAAATTGATTTGTAATTATTTATAGCGGTAAAACCTTGTCTTTCAATCTTAAAGAGTCAAGGAGTAGTGCAAATTACATTAAGAAGCAGAGAAATAACTAGAAGACCAGTATACCTGAGCATGGTACTCTGCTTTGGAAGAGATTCTTAACTAGATGAACACTTAAAAAAGTCTTACTTGAGCAATTCATCGATTGTACTGGCTCCGGAAAGCGATAAAGTAGAAGCAATTACGAAATGAACGATTTATCAAATTTTAATTAAACATTTTTGGAAAGGATAGTTAAAAATGTCAGGTTCACCTGTTTTGAAGGAGATAATTTAAACAGAAATCATTGTTTCAAATACCTCTTATCGTAAAGGGAAATCAACTCACTTGCTCAAATGAGTAATCAATATCCTTGAATGATAGCAGTGTTCTCTGCTTGCCTAGTTTCCTTTCCCACTATCCAAGTGGTAAAAGGTTTAAATTTATATCTCAGAAACTAATATTCATCCATTTGAAATCTCATTCTTGGTCACATCGGTGTTAAATCTTTGAAAGAGATATGTTAGCAGAAATCTATTTTTCGAAAACCTACTACCTGAAAAATGTACCCTTCCCAAATGTTCCATTACGCAAGGAACATCCTGGCATTATAACAGCAAGTTTCTGTTTGCATTATTGCCTTTCTCATTTCTGATCTAATAAATAATATTTAGTTTAACACTTACAGGCACAAATTGTTGCATTGTTTATCGATTATCATTTCATTTCCATTGCGGAGAATCATTCACAGTGTCACAGCCAATCAAGGGAATTGTTTACAATACCAATGTTTGAAATACCTCTTACCTTGAAAAGTAATCCACTGTCATATTGAAATGTGCATTTTTATAACCTCCACTCAAACGTTTAGCGATGACCACTCCTTGCAGTCCATTTGGGGCAGTGAATAACTCATGTCAGCAGTAGGAAGGTGTCTGTAGGGAAGCATCCTTGGATTAAAATAGGAAGATGTCATTGAAAATCAAGCAATTATGGAAAACAAAGAATTCACCTCCGATTCCAAACGCAGTGAAAGCTACCAAATTGATTTGTAATTATTTATAGCGGTGAAACCTTGTCTTTCAATCTTAAAGAGTCAAGGAATAGTGCAAATTACATTAAGAAGTAGAGAAATAACTGGCAACCTCCAGTATATCTGTGAATGGTACTCTGCTTTGGAAGAGATGTTTAACCAAATGAACGCTTGAAAAAAGTCTTACTTGAGCAATTCATCGAATGTATTAGCTTCGGAAAGCGGGAAAGTAGAAGCGGCGACGTAATCGACGATTTATCAAATTTTAATTTAACATTTTAAGATTTTTCTAATTTGAGCTCCCGGTTCAACATTTTTCTTGATTCTGATTGGCTGAGAGAAATACCACCGCTGTCAGTGCAGGCGCTGTATTAATGAATTTCATGCCAAATATATCTTGATCCAATTACCGATCTAGTAACCTCAAAATTTCTTTTTTCTTTTACGTCGACGGCGAGTAATGGCGGTTTTCCTCAATTCGGAAGAATAAGCTATCGATACATTAAGAAAATAGTATTGTTGTGCGGTAAGACTCACGTAGTAGGCAAAAATCATAATAAATACTAATCTTCATGAAAATTTAATCGTTTACGATGGACCGCAAGTTAATTTCGAAAAATCTAATTGCTATTTTAGATTCCCGCCGGTTACAATGGCGCCTCGAAATACCGCCACGCATTTTGCACTTTCCATGGCGGCCTCGCCGCGTTCACGTCGTTCCCATACCCAGTGACTTATTTTCCTCTTTTTCAAATGTAATAGACACGATTGAAGACGAAATCATCCTCACGTAAACTATGATGCTACGAGGAAGCGCTTTGACTACAGAAACGGCTTCGGAATCTTAATAAAGTTCGCGTTAAGGCGATCATATACGAGTCCACATCAACGATACAGCTGAGACAATGAAGCATTCGTTCCATGTTGTTTACGTCTGGTCTTATTAACAGTTATCAAGATATCCCCCGGACGAGGTTTTGGAATGCGGGCACTCCAAACTCCTCGCTTCGAAGCAATCAGGACGTTAAATTGCGATGCACATTCTTGTCAACGCCGGCAAAGAGATGAGGAAAATATTCCGATGGGTCTCACCTTAAAATTCCCCGTGAACCTCTTTCGAAGCTTCTCGCCTCACTCACTCCACGATGTCACAATGCAGTCCCGTGCAAATCTGCCACATCGATTAAATCCTTTATGCTCTCCAATAACCACTAAACACAACATCACCGTCGCCTTCTCCAGGAGCAATCTTCAAGATTCCACTGGCCACGGTTGACATGAGAATCGAACGTACGCTACGAAAAAGCTTCTCGATTCGGAACATACGAGCACGATGTTCTCTCGCGAGACGGGCCAAGCAACTGAACGAATACTTGGCCCTCTGTCGGATTGCGGTTGGTAATTTCGGGGCAAAAAGACGATCTATTTTCTCTTTTCCTCGTTGAGCTTTAGAGGTTTCGATGACAAATAAATGTAGGGTCAGTCCTTCTATGCTAACTCTTTCCGATTCGTAATGCGGTTCAATTTTAAGCCCGAGGGTGAAACGGGTTTCTTTGAATGGCACAAGACTTGACGTCGTAAATGTTCAACACCTTGGCAAAGCATGAGCTAAAATATGAGAGCGTTCCTTCCCGGATCTCTTGCATCATTTTTGGGCAACATTTAAGACTCAGATGAATTATCTAATCTTATTGATGAAAGGAATTTTAAGGAAAGCAGTCTATGGAAATTTGTCGAGCTCTCAAAAAACTCCTTGAGGTAATAAAACCGCTACGAGTGCTTTAACTTTACTCGGGGGTGGCCCAAATTAAGTAATGTATTTAACTATAAAGGTTCTCTTTCTTACAAATGTTTCTCGAAGGTAGTCGAGTAAAACCCAGTTTTCAAAACATTAAAATAGAAACTTTATTCAATTCAAACATTCAGTTACATATCGAGCGATACGTTCAATTGACATAATCGTGCATCACATTAAACACATGTTCACGGTGCTGGTCGTACTATAAGTTGCATCGAATCTCCTTCCCAATTGAATGAAAATAACCATGTTCACTCCTCGTTCGAAGTCCCGGCCCTGTTGCCTTGCTCGCAGTGCCTACATAAAGCCTGCCAAGAATACACCTGTAAATAGAAGAATGTTTCATTAGCAATGGAGACATCTTTTTGCTCTGAGCAGCTCAGATATCGCAATAAAAATCTAAATGTCACTAGAAATATCTCACAAGAGGAAATAAAAATTCACCTCGATTCGAATCTCATTTAGAATGGATTCTAATCTAGTTGAGAATCAGAATGAGTGTTTCTCAGTTGCAATGGAAGAGCTGGAAATGTACTCCATCGTTCGTTAGGTGACAAAATAATAAAAAGGAAATAAAAAGGTTATCCAAGAGAGGATACACAGTACCTCAGAATCAATGGAGGCACGATTACAATGCTCATAGCAGTTAACTGTCTGCCAAATTGCTCTTTCCATCATCAAACTACGAAATAAAATCTAAACTATCCCTAACTCACATCTATTCATCCAATGGAAATCCATTAACTTTGCCTTTCACCATATGGATTCTTTTTATTTTTATGTTGAAGGATAGCTAAAACAGTTTACCTCTTATTAAAGAAAAGTTGAACATGAATCATTGTTTCATATACTTCTTATAGTGAAAGGAAATCATTTTTCTTGCTCAAATGAGCAATCAATATCCAAGCATGATCACAACACACTCTGCTTTCCTTCCCCTTATCCAAGTACTAAGAAGATTAAAATTATCACCAAAAAAAATCAAAACTCTCCCTAACTCACATCTGCTCATCCAATGAAAATCTACTAACTATTCACCTTGTGGATTCATTTCATTTTTATGTGGAAGGATAGCTAAAACTGTCAGGCTTTCCTTGAAAAGTAATCCACTAACACATTGAAATGTGCACTCTATAGCCTCCACCCCAACGTTAAGCGATGACCTCTCCTTGCAGTCCATTTGGTGCAGTGAATACCTCATGTCAGCAGTAGGAAGGTGTCGGTAGAGAAGCATCCTTGGATTGAAATAGAAAGATGTCATTGAAAATCAAGCAATTATGTAAAACAAACAATTCACCTCTGATTCTAAACGCAGTGAAGGCTACCAAATTGATTTGTAATTATTTATAGCGGTGAAACCTTGTCTTTCAATCTTAAAGAGTCAAGGAGTAGTGCAAATTACATTAAGAAGCAGAGAAATAACTAGAAGACCAGTATACCTGAGCATGGTACTCTGCTTTGGAAGAGATTCTTAACTAGATGAACACTTAAAAAAGTCTTACTTGAGCAATTCATCGATTGTACTGGCTCCGGAAAGCGATAAAGTAGAAGCAATTACGAAATGAACGATTTATCAAATTTTAATTAAACATTTTTGGAAAGGATAGTTAAAAATGTCAGGTTCACCTGTTTTGAAGGAGATAATTTAAACAGAAATCATTGTTTCAAATACCTCTTATCGTAAAGGGAATCCAAATCACTTGCTCAAATGAGTAATCAATATCCTTGAATGATAGCAGTGTTCTCTGCTTGCCTAGTTTCCTTTCCCACTATCCAAGTGGTAAAAGGTTTAAATTTATATCTCAGAAACTAATATTCATCCATTTGAAATCTCATTCTTGGTCACATCGGTGTTAAATCTTTGAAAGAGATATGTTAGCAGAAATCTATTTTTCGAAAACCTACTACCTTAAAAATGTACCCTTCCCAAATGTTCCATTACGCAAGGAACATCCTGGCATTATAACAGCAAGTTTCTGTTTGCATTATTGCCTTTCTCATTTCTGATCTAATAAATAATATTTAGTTTAACACTTACAGGCACAAATTGTTGCATTGTTTATCGATTATCATTTCATTTCCATTGCGGAGAATCATTCACAGTGTCACAGCCAATCAAGGGAATTGTTTACAATACCAATGTTTAAAATACCTCTTACCTTGAAAAGTAATCCACTGTCATATTGAAATGTGCATTTTTATAACCTCCACTCAAAGGTTTAGCGATGACCACTCCTTGCAGTCCATTTGGGGCAGTGAATAACTCATGTCAGCAGTAGGAAGGTGTCTGTAGGGAAGCATCCTTGGATTAAAATAGGAAGATGTCATTGAAAATCAAGCCATTATGGAAAACAAAGAATTCACCTCCGATTCCAAACGCAGTGAAAGCTACCAAATTGATTTGTAATTATTTATAGCGGTGAAACCTTGTCTTTCAATCTTAAAGAGTCAAGGAATAGTGCAAATTACATTAAGAAGTAGAGAAATAACTGGCAACCTCCAGTATATCTGTGAATGGTACTCTGCTTTGGAAGAGATGTTTAACCAAATGAACGCTTGAAAAAAGTCTTACTTGAGCAATTCATCGAATGTATTAGCTTCGGAAAGCGGGAAAGTAGAAGCGGCGACGTAATCGACGATTTATCAAATTTTAATTTAACATTTTAAGATTTTTCTAATTTGAGCTCCCGGTTCAACATTTTTCTTGATTCTGATTGGCTGAGAGAAATACCACCGCTGTCAGTGCAGGCGCTGTATTAATGAATTTCATGCCAAATATATCTTGATCCAATTACCGATCTAGTAACCTCAAAATTTCTTTTTTCTTTTACGTCGACGGCGAGTAATGGCGGTTTTCCTCAATTCGGAAGAATAAGCTATCGATACATTAAGAAAATAGTATTGTTGTGCGGTAAGACTCACGTAGTAGGCAAAAATCATAATAAATACTAATCTTCATGAAAATTTAATCGTTTACGATGGACCGCAAGTTAATTTCGAAAAATCTAATTGCTATTTTAGATTCCCGCCGGTTACAATGGCGCCTCGAAATACCGCCACGCATTTTGCACTTTCCATGGCGGCCTCGCCGCGTTCACGTCGTTCCCATACCCAGTGACTTATTTTCCTCTTTTTCAAATGTAATAGACACGATTGAAGACGAAATCATCCTCACGTAAACTATGATGCTACGAGGAAGCGCTTTGACTACAGAAACGGCTTCGGAATCTTAATAAAGTTCGCGTTAAGGCGATCATATACGAGTCCACATCAACGATACAGCTGAGACAATGAAGCATTCGTTCCATGTTGTTTACGTCTGGTCTTATTTACAGTTATCAAGATATCCCCCGGACGAGGTTTTGGAATGCGGGCACTCCAAACTCCTCGCTTCGAAGCAATCAGGACGTTAAATTGCGATGCACATTCTTGTCAACGCCGGCAAAGAGATGAGGAAAATATTCCGATGGGTCTCACCTTAAAATTCCCCGTGAACCTCTTTCGAAGCTTCTCGCCTCACTCACTCCACGATGTCACAATGCAGTCCCGTGCAAATCTGCCACATCGATTAAATCCTTTATGCTCTCCAATAACCACTAAACACAACATCACCGTCGCCTTCTCCAGGAGCAATCTTCAAGATTCCACTGGCCACGGTTGACATGAGAATCGAACGTACGCTACGAAAAAGCTTCTCGATTCGGAACATACGAGCACGATGTTCTCTCGCGAGACGGGCCAAGCAACTGAACGAATACTTGGCCCTCTGTCGGATTGCGGTTGGTAATTTCGGGGCAAAAAGACGATCTATTTTCTCTTTTCCTCGTTGAGCTTTAGAGGTTTCGATGACAAATAAATGTAGGGTCAGTCCTTCTATGCTAACTCTTTCCGATTCGTAATGCGGTTCAATTTTAAGCCCGAGGGTGAAACGGGTTTCTTTGAATGGCACAAGACTTGACGTCGTAAATGTTCAACACCTTGGCAAAGCATGAGCTAAAATATGAGAGCGTTCCTTCCCGGATCTCTTGCATCATTTTTGGGCAACATTTAAGACTCAGATGAATTATCTAATCTTATTGATGAAAGGAATTTTAAGGAAAGCAGTCTATGGAAATTTGTCGAGCTCTCAAAAAACTCCTTGAGGTAATAAAACCGCTACGAGTGCTTTAACTTTACTCGGGGGTGGCCCAAATTAAGTAATGTATTTAACTATAAAGGTTCTCTTTCTTACAAATGTTTCTCGAAGGTAGTCGAGTAAAACCCAGTTTTCAAAACATTAAAATAGAAACTTTATTCAATTCAAACATTCAGTTACATATCGAGCGATACGTTCAATTGACATAATCGTGCATCACATTAAACACATGTTCACGGTGCTGGTCGTACTATAAGTTGCATCGAATCTCCTTCCCAATTGAATGAAAATAACCATGTTCACTCCTCGTTCGAAGTCCCGGCCCTGTTGCCTTGCTCGCAGTGCCTACATAAAGCCTGCCAAGAATACACCTGTAAATAGAAGAATGTTTCATTAGCAATGGAGACATATTTTTGCTCTGAGCAGCTCAGATATCGCAATAAAAATCTAAATGTCACTAGAAATATCTCACAAGAGGAAATAAAAATTCACCTCGATTCGAATCTCATTTAGAATGGATTCTAATCTAGTTGAGAATCAGAATGAGTGTTTCTCAGTTGCAATGGAAGAGCTGGAAATGTACTCCATCGTTCGTTAGGTGACAAAATAATAAAAAGGAAATAAAAAGGTTATCCAAGAGAGGATACACAGTACCTCAGAATCAATGGAGGCACGATTACAATGCTCATAGCAGTTAACTGTCTGCCAAATTGCTCTTTCCATCATCAAACTACGAAATAAAATCTAAACTATTCCTAACTCACATCTATTCATCCAATGGAAATCCATTAACTTTGCCTTTCATCATATGGATTCATTTAACTTTTATGTTGAAGGATAGCTAAAACAGTTTACCTCTTATTAAAGAAAAGTTGAACATGAATCATTGTTTCATATACTTCTTATAGTGAAGGGAAATCATTTTACTTGCTCAAATGAGCAATCAATATCCAAGCATGATCACAACACACTCTGCTTTCCTTCCCCTTATCCAAGTACTAAGAAGATTAAAATTATCACCAAAAAAAATCAAAACTCTCCCTAACTCGCATCTGCTCATCCAATGAAAATCTACTAACTATTCACCTTGTGGATTCATTTCATTTTTATGCGGAAGGATAGCTAAAACTGTCAGGCTTTCCTTGAAAAGTAATCCACTAACACATTGAAATGTGCACTCTATAGCCTCCACCCCAACGTTAAGCGATGACCTCTCCTTGCAGTCCATTTGGTGCAGTGAATACCTCATGTCAGCAGTAGGAAGGTGTCGGTAGAGAAGCATCCTTGGATTGAAATAGAAAGATGTCATTGAAAATCAAGCAATTATGTAAAACAAACAATTCACCTCTGATTCTAAACGCAGTGAAGGCTACCAAATTGATTTGTAATTATTTATAGCGGTAAAACCTTGTCTTTCAATCTTAAAGAGTCAAGGAGTAGTGCAAATTACATTAAGAAGCAGAGAAATAACTAGAAGACCAGTATACCTGAGCATGGTACTCTGCTTTGGAAGAGATTCTTAACTAGATGAACACTTAAAAAAGTCTTACTTGAGCAATTCATCGATTGTACTGGCTCCGGAAAGCGATAAAGTAGAAGCAATTACGAAATGAACGATTTATCAAATTTTAATTAAACATTTTTGGAAAGGATAGTTAAAAATGTCAGGTTCACCTGTTTTGAAGGAGATAATTTAAACAGAAATCATTGTTTCAAATACCTCTTATCGTAAAGGGAAATCAACTCACTTGCTCAAATGAGTAATCAATATCCTTGAATGATAGCAGTGTTCTCTGCTTGCCTAGTTTCCTTTCCCACTATCCAAGTGGTAAAAGGTTTAAATTTATATCTCAGAAACTAATATTCATCCATTTGAAATCTCATTCTTGGTCACATCGGTGTTAAATCTTTGAAAGAGATATGTTAGCAGAAATCTATTTTTCGAAAACCTACTACCTGAAAAATGTACCCTTCCCAAATGTTCCATTACGCAAGGAACATCCTGGCATTATAACAGCAAGTTTCTGTTTGCATTATTGCCTTTCTCATTTCTGATCTAATAAATAATATTTAGTTTAACACTTACAGGCACAAATTGTTGCATTGTTTATCGATTATCATTTCATTTCCATTGCGGAGAATCATTCACAGTGTCACAGCCAATCAAGGGAATTGTTTACAATACCAATGTTTGAAATACCTCTTACCTTGAAAAGTAATCCACTGTCATATTGAAATGTGCATTTTTATAACCTCCACTCAAACGTTTAGCGATGACCACTCCTTGCAGTCCATTTGGGGCAGTGAATAACTCATGTCAGCAGTAGGAAGGTGTCTGTAGGGAAGCATCCTTGGATTAAAATAGGAAGATGTCATTGAAAATCAAGCAATTATGGAAAACAAAGAATTCACCTCCGATTCCAAACGCAGTGAAAGCTACCAAATTGATTTGTAATTATTTATAGCGGTGAAACCTTGTCTTTCAATCTTAAAGAGTCAAGGAATAGTGCAAATTACATTAAGAAGTAGAGAAATAACTGGCAACCTCCAGTATATCTGTGAATGGTACTCTGCTTTGGAAGAGATGTTTAACCAAATGAACGCTTGAAAAAAGTCTTACTTGAGCAATTCATCGAATGTATTAGCTTCGGAAAGCGGGAAAGTAGAAGCGGCGACGTAATCGACGATTTATCAAATTTTAATTTAACATTTTAAGATTTTTCTAATTTGAGCTCCCGGTTCAACATTTTTCTTGATTCTGATTGGCTGAGAGAAATACCACCGCTGTCAGTGCAGGCGCTGTATTAATGAATTTCATGCCAAATATATCTTGATCCAATTACCGATCTAGTAACCTCAAAATTTCTTTTTTCTTTTACGTCGACGGCGAGTAATGGCGGTTTTCCTCAATTCGGAAGAATAAGCTATCGATACATTAAGAAAATAGTATTGTTGTGCGGTAAGACTCACGTAGTAGGCAAAAATCATAATAAATACTAATCTTCATGAAAATTTAATCGTTTACGATGGACCGCAAGTTAATTTCGAAAAATCTAATTGCTATTTTAGATTCCCGCCGGTTACAATGGCGCCTCGAAATACCGCCACGCATTTTGCACTTTCCATGGCGGCCTCGCCGCGTTCACGTCGTTCCCATACCCAGTGACTTATTTTCCTCTTTTTCAAATGTAATAGACACGATTGAAGACGAAATCATCCTCACGTAAACTATGATGCTACGAGGAAGCGCTTTGACTACAGAAACGGCTTCGGAATCTTAATAAAGTTCGCGTTAAGGCGATCATATACGAGTCCACATCAACGATACAGCTGAGACAATGAAGCATTCGTTCCATGTTGTTTACGTCTGGTCTTATTAACAGTTATCAAGATATCCCCCGGACGAGGTTTTGGAATGCGGGCACTCCAAACTCCTCGCTTCGAAGCAATCAGGACGTTAAATTGCGATGCACATTCTTGTCAACGCCGGCAAAGAGATGAGGAAAATATTCCGATGGGTCTCACCTTAAAATTCCCCGTGAACCTCTTTCGAAGCTTCTCGCCTCACTCACTCCACGATGTCACAATGCAGTCCCGTGCAAATCTGCCACATCGATTAAATCCTTTATGCTCTCCAATAACCACTAAACACAACATCACCGTCGCCTTCTCCAGGAGCAATCTTCAAGATTCCACTGGCCACGGTTGACATGAGAATCGAACGTACGCTACGAAAAAGCTTCTCGATTCGGAACATACGAGCACGATGTTCTCTCGCGAGACGGGCCAAGCAACTGAACGAATACTTGGCCCTCTGTCGGATTGCGGTTGGTAATTTCGGGGCAAAAAGACGATCTATTTTCTCTTTTCCTCGTTGAGCTTTAGAGGTTTCGATGACAAATAAATGTAGGGTCAGTCCTTCTATGCTAACTCTTTCCGATTCGTAATGCGGTTCAATTTTAAGCCCGAGGGTGAAACGGGTTTCTTTGAATGGCACAAGACTTGACGTCGTAAATGTTCAACACCTTGGCAAAGCATGAGCTAAAATATGAGAGCGTTCCTTCCCGGATCTCTTGCATCATTTTTGGGCAACATTTAAGACTCAGATGAATTATCTAATCTTATTGATGAAAGGAATTTTAAGGAAAGCAGTCTATGGAAATTTGTCGAGCTCTCAAAAAACTCCTTGAGGTAATAAAACCGCTACGAGTGCTTTAACTTTACTCGGGGGTGGCCCAAATTAAGTAATGTATTTAACTATAAAGGTTCTCTTTCTTACAAATGTTTCTCGAAGGTAGTCGAGTAAAACCCAGTTTTCAAAACATTAAAATAGAAACTTTATTCAATTCAAACATTCAGTTACATATCGAGCGATACGTTCAATTGACATAATCGTGCATCACATTAAACACATGTTCACGGTGCTGGTCGTACTATAAGTTGCATCGAATCTCCTTCCCAATTGAATGAAAATAACCATGTTCACTCCTCGTTCGAAGTCCCGGCCCTGTTGCCTTGCTCGCAGTGCCTACATAAAGCCTGCCAAGAATACACCTGTAAATAGAAGAATGTTTCATTAGCAATGGAGACATCTTTTTGCTCTGAGCAGCTCAGATATCGCAATAAAAATCTAAATGTCACTAGAAATATCTCACAAGAGGAAATAAAAATTCACCTCGATTCGAATCTCATTTAGAATGGATTCTAATCTAGTTGAGAATCAGAATGAGTGTTTCTCAGTTGCAATGGAAGAGCTGGAAATGTACTCCATCGTTCGTTAGGTGACAAAATAATAAAAAGGAAATAAAATGGTTATCCAAGAGAGGATACACAGTACCTCAGAATCAATGGAGGCACGATTACAATGCTCATAGCAGTTAACTGTCTGCCAAATTGCTCTTTCCATCATCAAACTACGAAATAAAATCTAAACTATCCCTAACTCACATCTATTCATCCAATGGAAATCCATTAACTTTGCCTTTCACCATATGGATTCTTTTTATTTTTATGTTGAAGGATAGCTAAAACAGTTTACCTCTTATTAAAGAAAAGTTGAACATGAATCATTGTTTCATATACTTCTTATAGTGAAAGGAAATCATTTTTCTTGCTCAAATGAGCAATCAATATCCAAGCATGATCACAACACACTCTGCTTTCCTTCCCCTTATCCAAGTACTAAGAAGATTAAAATTATCACCAAAAAAAATCAAAACTCTCCCTAACTCACATCTGCTCATCCAATGAAAATCTACTAACTATTCACCTTGTGGATTCATTTCATTTTTATGTGGAAGGATAGCTAAAACTGTCAGGCTTTCCTTGAAAAGTAATCCACTAACACATTGAAATGTGCACTCTATAGCCTCCACCCCAACGTTAAGCGATGACCTCTCCTTGCAGTCCATTTGGTGCAGTGAATACCTCATGTCAGCAGTAGGAAGGTGTCGGTAGAGAAGCATCCTTGGATTGAAATAGAAAGATGTCATTGAAAATCAAGCAATTATGTAAAACAAACAATTCACCTCTGATTCTAAACGCAGTGAAGGCTACCAAATTGATTTGTAATTATTTATAGCGGTGAAACCTTGTCTTTCAATCTTAAAGAGTCAAGGAGTAGTGCAAATTACATTAAGAAGCAGAGAAATAACTAGAAGACCAGTATACCTGAGCATGGTACTCTGCTTTGGAAGAGATTCTTAACTAGATGAACACTTAAAAAAGTCTTACTTGAGCAATTCATCGATTGTACTGGCTCCGGAAAGCGATAAAGTAGAAGCAATTACGAAATGAACGATTTATCAAATTTTAATTAAACATTTTTGGAAAGGATAGTTAAAAATGTCAGGTTCACCTGTTTTGAAGGAGATAATTTAAACAGAAATCATTGTTTCAAATACCTCTTATCGTAAAGGGAATCCAAATCACTTGCTCAAATGAGTAATCAATATCCTTGAATGATAGCAGTGTTCTCTGCTTGCCTAGTTTCCTTTCCCACTATCCAAGTGGTAAAAGGTTTAAATTTATATCTCAGAAACTAATATTCATCCATTTGAAATCTCATTCTTGGTCACATCGGTGTTAAATCTTTGAAAGAGATATGTTAGCAGAAATCTATTTTTCGAAAACCTACTACCTTAAAAATGTACCCTTCCCAAATGTTCCATTACGCAAGGAACATCCTGGCATTATAACAGCAAGTTTCTGTTTGCATTATTGCCTTTCTCATTTCTGATCTAATAAATAATATTTAGTTTAACACTTACAGGCACAAATTGTTGCATTGTTTATCGATTATCATTTCATTTCCATTGCGGAGAATCATTCACAGTGTCACAGCCAATCAAGGGAATTGTTTACAATACCAATGTTTAAAATACCTCTTACCTTGAAAAGTAATCCACTGTCATATTGAAATGTGCATTTTTATAACCTCCACTCAAACGTTTAGCGATGACCACTCCTTGCAGTCCATTTGGGGCAGTGAATAACTCATGTCAGCAGTAGGAAGGTGTCTGTAGGGAAGCATCCTTGGATTAAAATAGGAAGATGTCATTGAAAATCAAGCAATTATGGAAAACAAAGAATTCACCTCCGATTCCAAACGCAGTGAAAGCTACCAAATTGATTTGTAAT
The DNA here is from genome assembly GCA_020796165.1 of Pantala flavescens. Taxonomy (NCBI): domain Eukaryota; kingdom Metazoa; phylum Arthropoda; class Insecta; order Odonata; family Libellulidae; genus Pantala; species Pantala flavescens. The sequence continues at coordinate 49,250,953 of CM036881.1, read as the reverse complement.
TATTTATAGCGGTGAAACCTTGTCTTTCAATCTTAAAGAGTCAAGGAATAGTGCAAATTACATTAAGAAGTTGAGAAATAACTGGCAACCTCCAGTATATCTGTGAATGGTACTCTGCTTTGGAAGAGATGTTTAACCAAATGAACGCTTGAAAAAAGTCTTACTTGAGCAATTCATCGAATGTATTAGCTTCGGAAAGCGGGAAAGTAGAAGCGGCGACGTAATCGACGATTTATCAAATTTTAATTTAACATTTTAAGATTTTTCTAATTTGAGCTCCCGGTTCAACATTTTTCTTGATTCTGATTGGCTGAGAGAAATACCACCGCTGTCAGTGCAGGCGCTGTATTAATGAATTTCATGCCAAATATATCTTGATCCAATTACCGATCTAGTAACCTCAAAATTTCTTTTTTCTTTTACGTCGACGGCGAGTAATGGCGGTTTTCCTCAATTCGGAAGAATAAGCTATCGATACATTTAGAAAATAGTATTGTTGTGCGGTAAGACTCACGTAGTAGGCAAAAATCATAATAAATACTAATCTTCATGAAAATTTAATCGTTTACGATGGACCGCAAGTTAATTTCGAAAAATCTAATTGCTATTTTAGATTCCCGCCGGTTACAATGGCGCCTCGAAATACCGCCACGCATTTTGCACTTTCCATGGCGGCCTCGCCGCGTTCACGTCGTTCCCATACCCAGTGACTTATTTTCCTCTTTTTCAAATGTAATAGACACGATTGAAGACGAAATCATCCTCACGTAAACTATGATGCTACGAGGAAGCGCTTTGACTACAGAAACGGCTTCGGAATCTTAATAAAGTTCGCGTTAAGGCGATCATATACGAGTCCACATCAACGATACAGCTGAGACAATGAAGCATTCGTTCCATGTTGTTTACGTCTGGTCTTATTTACAGTTATCAAGATATCCCCCGGACGAGGTTTTGGAATGCGGGCACTCCAAACTCCTCGCTTCGAAGCAATCAGGACGTTAAATTGCGATGCACATTCTTGTCAACGCCGGCAAAGAGATGAGGAAAATATTCCGATGGGTCTCACCTTAAAATTCCCCGTGAACCTCTTTCGAAGCTTCTCGCCTCACTCACTCCACGATGTCACAATGCAGTCCCGTGCAAATCTGCCACATCGATTAAATCCTTTATGCTCTCCAATAACCACTAAACACAACATCACCGTCGCCTTCTCCAGGAGCAATCTTCAAGATTCCACTGGCCACGGTTGACATGAGAATCGAACGTACGCTACGAAAAAGCTTCTCGATTCGGAACATACGAGCACGATGTTCTCTCGCGAGACGGGCCAAGCAACTGAACGAATACTTGGCCCTCTGTCGGATTGCGGTTGGTAATTTCGGGGCAAAAAGACGATCTATTTTCTCTTTTCCTCGTTGAGCTTTAGAGGTTTCGATGACAAATAAATGTAGGGCCAGTCCTTCTATGCTTACTCTTTCCGATTCGTAATGCGGATCAATTTTAAGCCCGAGGGTGAGACAGGTTTCTTTGAATGGCACAAGACTTGACGTCGTAAATGTTCAACACCTTGGCAAAGCATGAGCTAAAATATGAGAGCGTTCCTTCCCGGATCTCTTGCATCATTTTTGGGCAACATCTAAGACTCAGATGAATTTTCTAATCTTATTGATGAAAGGAATTTTAAGGAAAGCAGTCTATGGAAATTTGTCGAGCTCTCAAAAAACTCCTTGAGGTAATAAAACCGCTACGAGTGCTTTAACTTTACTCGGGGGTGGCCCAAATTAAGTAATGTATTTAACTATAAAGGTTCTCTTTCTTACAAATGTTTCTCGAAGGTAGTCGAGTAAAACCCAGTTTTCAAAACATTAAAATAGAAACTTTATTCAATTCAAACATTCAGTTACATATCGAGCGATACGTTCAATTGACATAATCGTGCATCACATTAAACACATGTTCACGGTGCTGGTCGTACTATAAGTTGCATCGAATCTCCTTCCCAATTGAATGAAAATAACCATGTTCACTCCTCGTTCGAAGTCCCGGCCCTGTTGCCTTGCTCGCAGTGCCTACATAAAGCCTGCCAAGAATACACCTGTAAATAGAAGAATGTTTCATTAGCAATGGAGACATCTTTTTGCTCTGAGCAGCTCAGATATCGCAATAAAAATCTAAATGTCACTAGAAATATCTCACAAGAGGAAATAAAAATTCACCTCGATTCGAATCTCATTTAGAATGGATTCTAATCTAGTTGAGAATCAGAATGAGTGTTTCTCAGTTGCAATGGAAGAGCTGGAAATGTACTCCATCGTTCGTTAGGTGACAAAATAATAAAAAGGAAATAAAATGGTTATCCAAGAGAGGATACACAGTACCTCAGAATCAATGGAGGCACGATTACAATGCTCATAGCAGTTAACTGTCTGCCAAATTGCTCTTTCCATCATCAAACTACGAAATAAAATCTAAACTATCCCTAACTCACATCTATTCATCCAATGGAAATCCATTAACTTTGCCTTTCACCATATGGATTCTTTTTATTTTTATGTTGAAGGATAGCTAAAACAGTTTACCTCTTATTAAAGAAAAGTTGAACATGAATCATTGTTTCATATACTTCTTATAGTGAAGGGAAATCATTTTACTTGCTCAAATGAGCAATCAATATCCAAGCATGATCACAACACACTCTGCTTTCCTTCCCCTTATCCAAGTACTAAGAAGATTAAAATTATCACCAAAAAAAATCAAAACTCTCCCTAACTCACATCTGCTCATCCAATGAAAATCTACTAACTATTCACCTTGTGGATTCATTTCATTTTTATGTGGAAGGATAGCTAAAACTGTCAGGCTTTCCTTGAAAAGTAATCCACTAACACATTGAAATGTGCACTCTATAGCCTCCACCCCAACGTTAAGCGATGACCTCTCCTTGCAGTCCATTTGGTGCAGTGAATACCTCATGTCAGCAGTAGGAAGGTGTCGGTAGAGAAGCATCCTTGGATTGAAATAGAAAGATGTCATTGAAAATCAAGCAATTATGTAAAACAAACAATTCACCTCTGATTCTAAACGCAGTGAAGGCTACCAAATTGATTTGTAATTATTTATAGCGGTGAAACCTTGTCTTTCAATCTTAAAGAGTCAAGGAGTAGTTCAAATTACATTAAGAAGCAGAGAAATAACTAGAAGACCAGTATACCTGAGCATGGTACTCCGCTTTGGAAGAGATTCTTAACTAGATGAACACTTAAAAAAGTCTTACTTGAGCAATTCATCGATTGTACTGGCTCCGGAAAGCGATAAAGTAGAAGCAATTACGAAATGAACGATTTATCAAATTTTAATTAAACATTTTTGGGAAGGATAGTTAAAAATGTCAGGTTCACCTGTTTTGAAGGAGATAATTTAAACAGAAATCATTGTTTCAAATACCTCTTATCGTAAAGGGAAATCAACTCACTTGCTCAAATGAGTAATCAATATCCTTGAATGATAGCAGTGTTCTCTGCTTGCCTAGTTTCCTTTCCCACTATCCAAGTGGTAAAAGGTTTAAATTTATATCTCAGAAACTAATATTCATCCATTTGAAATCTCATTCTTGGTCACATCGGTGTTAAATCTTTGAAAGAGATATGTTAGCAGAAATCTATTTTTCGAAAACCTACTACCTTAAAAATGTACCCTTCCCAAATGTTCCATTACGCAAGGAACATCCTGGCATTATAACAGCAAGTTTCTGTTTGCATTATTGCCTTTCTCATTTCTGATCTAATAAATAATATTTAGTTTAACACTTACAGGCACAAATTGTTGCATTGTTTATCGATTATCATTTCATTTCCATTGCGGAGAATCATTCACAGTGTCACAGCCAATCAAGGGAATTGTTTACAATACCAATGTTTAAAATACCTCTTACCTTGAAAAGTAATCCACTGTCATATTGAAATGTGCATTTTTATAACCTCCACTCAAAGGTTTAGCGATGACCACTCCTTGCAGTCCATTTGGGGCAGTGAATAACTCATGTCAGCAGTAGGAAGGTGTCTGTAGGGAAGCATCCTTGGATTAAAATAGGAAGATGTCATTGAAAATCAAGCCATTATGGAAAACAAAGAATTCACCTCCGATTCCAAACGCAGTGAAAGCTACCAAATTGATTTGTAATTATTTATAGCGGTGAAACCTTGTCTTTCAATCTTAAAGAGTCAAGGAATAGTGCAAATTACATTAAGAAGTAGAGAAATAACTGGCAACCTCCAGTATATCTGTGAATGGTACTCTGCTTTGGAAGAGATGTTTAACCAAATGAACGCTTGAAAAAAGTCTTACTTGAGCAATTCATCGAATGTATTAGCTTCGGAAAGCGGGAAAGTAGAAGCGGCGACGTAATCGACGATTTATCAAATTTTAATTTAACATTTTAAGATTTTTCTAATTTGAGCTCCCGGTTCAACATTTTTCTTGATTCTGATTGGCTGAGAGAAATACCACCGCTGTCAGTGCAGGCGCTGTATTAATGAATTTCATGCCAAATATATCTTGATCCAATTACCGATCTAGTAACCTCAAAATTTCTTTTTTCTTTTACGTCGACGGCGAGTAATGGCGGTTTTCCTCAATTCGGAAGAATAAGCTATCGATACATTAAGAAAATAGTATTGTTGTGCGGTAAGACTCACGTAGTAGGCAAAAATCATAATAAATACTAATCTTCATGAAAATTTAATCGTTTACGATGGACCGCAAGTTAATTTCGAAAAATCTAATTGCTATTTTAGATTCCCGCCGGTTACAATGGCGCCTCGAAATACCGCCACGCATTTTGCACTTTCCATGGCGGCCTCGCCGCGTTCACGTCGTTCCCATACCCAGTGACTTATTTTCCTCTTTTTCAAATGTAATAGACACGATTGAAGACGAAATCATCCTCACGTAAACTATGATGCTACGAGGAAGCGCTTTGACTACAGAAACGGCTTCGGAATCTTAATAAAGTTCGCGTTAAGGCGATCATATACGAGTCCACATCAACGATACAGCTGAGACAATGAAGCATTCGTTCCATGTTGTTTACGTCTGGTCTTATTTACAGTTATCAAGATATCCCCCGGACGAGGTTTTGGAATGCGGGCACTCCAAACTCCTCGCTTCGAAGCAATCAGGACGTTAAATTGCGATGCACATTCTTGTCAACGCCGGCAAAGAGATGAGGAAAATATTCCGATGGGTCTCACCTTAAAATTCCCCGTGAACCTCTTTCGAAGCTTCTCGCCTCACTCACTCCACGATGTCACAATGCAGTCCCGTGCAAATCTGCCACATCGATTAAATCCTTTATGCTCTCCAATAACCACTAAACACAACATCACCGTCGCCTTCTCCAGGAGCAATCTTCAAGATTCCACTGGCCACGGTTGACATGAGAATCGAACGTACGCTACGAAAAAGCTTCTCGATTCGGAACATACGAGCACGATGTTCTCTCGCGAGACGGGCCAAGCAACTGAACGAATACTTGGCCCTCTGTCGGATTGCGGTTGGTAATTTCGGGGCAAAAAGACGATCTATTTTCTCTTTTCCTCGTTGAGCTTTAGAGGTTTCGATGACAAATAAATGTAGGGCCAGTCCTTCTATGCTTACTCTTTCCGATTCGTAATGCGGATCAATTTTAAGCCCGAGGGTGAGACAGGTTTCTTTGAATGGCACAAGACTTGACGTCGTAAATGTTCAACACCTTGGCAAAGCATGAGCTAAAATATGAGAGCGTTCCTTCCCGGATCTCTTGCATCATTTTTGGGCAACATCTAAGACTCAGATGAATTTTCTAATCTTATTGATGAAAGGAATTTTAAGGAAAGCAGTCTATGGAAATTTGTCGAGCTCTCAAAAAACTCCTTGAGGTAATAAAACCGCTACGAGTGCTTTAACTTTACTCGGGGGTGGCCCAAATTAAGTAATGTATTTAACTATAAAGGTTCTCTTTCTTACAAATGTTTCTCGAAGGTAGTCGAGTAAAACCCAGTTTTCAAAACATTAAAATAGAAACTTTATTCAATTCAAACATTCAGTTACATATCGAGCGATACGTTCAATTGACATAATCGTGCATCACATTAAACACATGTTCACGGTGCTGGTCGTACTATAAGTTGCATCGAATCTCCTTCCCAATTGAATGAAAATAACCATGTTCACTCCTCGTTCGAAGTCCCGGCCCTGTTGCCTTGCTCGCAGTGCCTACATAAAGCCTGCCAAGAATACACCTGTAAATAGAAGAATGTTTCATTAGCAATGGAGACATCTTTTTGCTCTGAGCAGCTCAGATATCGCAATAAAAATCTAAATGTCACTAGAAATATCTCACAAGAGGAAATAAAAATTCACCTCGATTCGAATCTCATTTAGAATGGATTCTAATCTAGTTGAGAATCAGAATGAGTGTTTCTCAGTTGCAATGGAAGAGCTGGAAATGTACTCCATCGTTCGTTAGGTGACAAAATAATAAAAAGGAAATAAAAAGGTTATCCAAGAGAGGATACACAGTACCTCAGAATCAATGGAGGCACGATTACAATGCTCATAGCAGTTAACTGTCTGCCAAATTGCTCTTTCCATCATCAAACTACGAAATAAAATCTAAACTATTCCTAACTCACATCTATTCATCCAATGGAAATCCATTAACTTTGCCTTTCATCATATGGATTCATTTAACTTTTATGTTGAAGGATAGCTAAAACAGTTTACCTCTTATTAAAGAAAAGTTGAACATGAATCATTGTTTCATATACTTCTTATAGTGAAGGGAAATCATTTTACTTGCTCAAATGAGCAATCAATATCCAAGCATGATCACAACACACTCTGCTTTCCTTCCCCTTATCCAAGTACTAAGAAGATTAAAATTATCACCAAAAAAAATCAAAACTCTCCCTAACTCGCATCTGCTCATCCAATGAAAATCTACTAACTATTCACCTTGTGGATTCATTTCATTTTTATGCGGAAGGATAGCTAAAACTGTCAGGCTTTCCTTGAAAAGTAATCCACTAACACATTGAAATGTGCACTCTATAGCCTCCACCCCAACGTTAAGCGATGACCTCTCCTTGCAGTCCATTTGGTGCAGTGAATACCTCATGTCAGCAGTAGGAAGGTGTCGGTAGAGAAGCATCCTTGGATTGAAATAGAAAGATGTCATTGAAAATCAAGCAATTATGTAAAACAAACAATTCACCTCTGATTCTAAACGCAGTGAAGGCTACCAAATTGATTTGTAATTATTTATAGCGGTAAAACCTTGTCTTTCAATCTTAAAGAGTCAAGGAGTAGTGCAAATTACATTAAGAAGCAGAGAAATAACTAGAAGACCAGTATACCTGAGCATGGTACTCTGCTTTGGAAGAGATTCTTAACTAGATGAACACTTAAAAAAGTCTTACTTGAGCAATTCATCGATTGTACTGGCTCCGGAAAGCGATAAAGTAGAAGCAATTACGAAATGAACGATTTATCAAATTTTAATTAAACATTTTTGGAAAGGATAGTTAAAAATGTCAGGTTCACCTGTTTTGAAGGAGATAATTTAAACAGAAATCATTGTTTCAAATACCTCTTATCGTAAAGGGAAATCAACTCACTTGCTCAAATGAGTAATCAATATCCTTGAATGATAGCAGTGTTCTCTGCTTGCCTAGTTTCCTTTCCCACTATCCAAGTGGTAAAAGGTTTAAATTTATATCTCAGAAACTAATATTCATCCATTTGAAATCTCATTCTTGGTCACATCGGTGTTAAATCTTTGAAAGAGATATGTTAGCAGAAATCTATTTTTCGAAAACCTACTACCTGAAAAATGTACCCTTCCCAAATGTTCCATTACGCAAGGAACATCCTGGCATTATAACAGCAAGTTTCTGTTTGCATTATTGCCTTTCTCATTTCTGATCTAATAAATAATATTTAGTTTAACACTTACAGGCACAAATTGTTGCATTGTTTATCGATTATCATTTCATTTCCATTGCGGAGAATCATTCACAGTGTCACAGCCAATCAAGGGAATTGTTTACAATACCAATGTTTGAAATACCTCTTACCTTGAAAAGTAATCCACTGTCATATTGAAATGTGCATTTTTATAACCTCCACTCAAACGTTTAGCGATGACCACTCCTTGCAGTCCATTTGGGGCAGTGAATAACTCATGTCAGCAGTAGGAAGGTGTCTGTAGGGAAGCATCCTTGGATTAAAATAGGAAGATGTCATTGAAAATCAAGCAATTATGGAAAACAAAGAATTCACCTCCGATTCCAAACGCAGTGAAAGCTACCAAATTGATTTGTAATTATTTATAGCGGTGAAACCTTGTCTTTCAATCTTAAAGAGTCAAGGAATAGTGCAAATTACATTAAGAAGTAGAGAAATAACTGGCAACCTCCAGTATATCTGTGAATGGTACTCTGCTTTGGAAGAGATGTTTAACCAAATGAACGCTTGAAAAAAGTCTTACTTGAGCAATTCATCGAATGTATTAGCTTCGGAAAGCGGGAAAGTAGAAGCGGCGACGTAATCGACGATTTATCAAATTTTAATTTAACATTTTAAGATTTTTCTAATTTGAGCTCCCGGTTCAACATTTTTCTTGATTCTGATTGGCTGAGAAAAATACCACCGCTGTCAGTGCAGGCGCTGTATTAATGAATTTCATGCCAAATATATCTTGATCCAATTACCGATCTAGTAACCTCAAAATTTCTTTTTTCTTTTACGTCGACGGCGAGTAATGGCGGTTTTCCTCAATTCGGAAGAATAAGCTATCGATACATTAAGAAAATAGTATTGTTGTGCGGTAAGACTCACGTAGTAGGCAAAAATCATAATAAATACTAATCTTCATGAAAATTTAATCGTTTACGATGGACCGCAAGTTAATTTCGAAAAATCTAATTGCTATTTTAGATTCCCGCCGGTTACAATGGCGCCTCGAAATACCGCCACGCATTTTGCACTTTCCATGGCGGCCTCGCCGCGTTCACGTCGTTCCCATACCCAGTGACTTATTTTCCTCTTTTTCAAATGTAATAGACACGATTGAAGACGAAATCATCCTCACGTAAACTATGATGCTACGAGGAAGCGCTTTGACTACAGAAACGGCTTCGGAATCTTAATAAAGTTCGCGTTAAGGCGATCATATACGAGTCCACATCAACGATACAGCTGAGACAATGAAGCATTCGTTCCATGTTGTTTACGTCTGGTCTTATTAACAGTTATCAAGATATCCCCCGGACGAGGTTTTGGAATGCGGGCACTCCAAACTCCTCGCTTCGAAGCAATCAGGACGTTAAATTGCGATGCACATTCTTGTCAACGCCGGCAAAGAGATGAGGAAAATATTCCGATGGGTCTCACCTTAAAATTCCCCGTGAACCTCTTTCGAAGCTTCTCGCCTCACTCACTCCACGATGTCACAATGCAGTCCCGTGCAAATCTGCCACATCGATTAAATCCTTTATGCTCTCCAATAACCACTAAACACAACATCACCGTCGCCTTCTCCAGGAGCAATCTTCAAGATTCCACTGGCCACGGTTGACATGAGAATCGAACGTACGCTACGAAAAAGCTTCTCGATTCGGAACATACGAGCACGATGTTCTCTCGCGAGACGGGCCAAGCAACTGAACGAATACTTGGCCCTCTGTCGGATTGCGGTTGGTAATTTCGGGGCAAAAAGACGATCTATTTTCTCTTTTCCTCGTTGAGCTTTAGAGGTTTCGATGACAAATAAATGTAGGGCCAGTCCTTCTATGCTTACTCTTTCCGATTCGTAATGCGGATCAATTTTAAGCCCGAGGGTGAGACAGGTTTCTTTGAATGGCACAAGACTTGACGTCGTAAATGTTCAACACCTTGGCAAAGCATGAGCTAAAATATGAGAGCGTTCCTTCCCGGATCTCTTGCATCATTTTTGGGCAACATCTAAGACTCAGATGAATTTTCTAATCTTATTGATGAAAGGAATTTTAAGGAAAGCAGTCTATGGAAATTTGTCGAGCTCTCAAAAAACTCCTTGAGGTAATAAAACCGCTACGAGTGCTTTAACTTTACTCGGGGGTGGCCCAAATTAAGTAATGTATTTAACTATAAAGGTTCTCTTTCTTACAAATGTTTCTCGAAGGTAGTCGAGTAAAACCCAGTTTTCAAAACATTAAAATAGAAACTTTATTCAATTCAAACATTCAGTTACATATCGAGCGATACGTTCAATTGACATAATCGTGCATCACATTAAACACATGTTCACGGTGCTGGTCGTACTATAAGTTGCATCGAATCTCCTTCCCAATTGAATGAAAATAACCATGTTCACTCCTCGTTCGAAGTCCCGGCCCTGTTGCCTTGCTCGCAGTGCCTACATAAAGCCTGCCAAGAATACACCTGTAAATAGAAGAATGTTTCATTAGCAATGGAGACATCTTTTTGCTCTGAGCAGCTCAGATATCGCAATAAAAATCTAAATGTCACTAGAAATATCTCACAAGAGGAAATAAAAATTCACCTCGATTCGAATCTCATTTAGAATGGATTCTAATCTAGTTGAGAATCAGAATGAGTGTTTCTCAGTTGCAATGGAAGAGCTGGAAATGTACTCCATCGTTCGTTAGGTGACAAAATAATAAAAAGGAAATAAAAAGGTTATCCAAGAGAGGATACACAGTACCTCAGAATCAGTGGAGGCACGATTACAATGCTCATAGCAGTTAACTGTCTGCCAAATTGCTCTTTCCATCATCAAACTACGAAATAAAATCTAAACTATTCCTAACTCACTTCTATTCATCCAATGGAAATCCATTAACTTTGCCTTTCACCATATGGATTCTTTTTATTTTTATGTTGAAGGATAGCTAAAACAGTTTACCTCTTATTAAAGAAAAGTTGAACATGAATCATTGTTTCATATACTTCTTATAGTGAAGGGAAATCATTTTACTTGCTCAAATGAGCAATCAATATCCAAGCATGATCACAACACACTCTGCTTTCCTTCCCCTTATCCAAGTACTAAGAAGATTAAAATTATCACCAAAAAAAATCAAAACTCTCCCTAACTCGCATCTGCTCATCCAATGAAAATCTACTAACTATTCACCTTGTGGATTCATTTCATTTTTATGCGGAAGGATAGCTAAAACTGTCAGGCTTTCCTTGAAAAGTAATCCACTAACACATTGAAATGTGCACTCTATAGCCTCCACCCCAACGTTAAGCGATGACCTCTCCTTGCAGTCCATTTGGTGCAGTGAATACCTCATGTCAGCAGTAGGAAGGTGTCGGTAGAGAAGCATCCTTGGATTGAAATAGAAAGATGTCATTGAAAATCAAGCAATTATGTAAAACAAACAATTCACCTCTGATTCTAAACGCAGTGAAGGCTACCAAATTGATTTGTAATTATTTATAGCGGTGAAACCTTGTCTTTCAATCTTAAAGAGTCAAGGAGTAGTGCAAATTACATTAAGAAGCAGAGAAATAACTAGAAGACCAGTATACCTGAGCATGGTACTCTGCTTTGGAAGAGATTCTTAACTAGATGAACACTTAAAAAAGTCTTACTTGAGCAATTCATCGATTGTACTGGCTCCGGAAAGCGATAAAGTAGAAGCAATTACGAAATGAACGATTTATCAAATTTTAATTAAACATTTTTGGAAAGGATAGTTAAAAATGTCAGGTTCACCTGTTTTGAAGGAGATAATTTAAACAGAAATCATTGTTTCAAATACCTCTTATCGTAAAGGGAAATCAACTCACTTGCTCAAATGAGTAATCAATATCCTTGAATGATAGCAGTGTTCTCTGCTTGCCTAGTTTCCTTTCCCACTATCCAAGTGGTAAAAGGTTTAAATTTATATCTCAGAAACTAATATTCATCCATTTGAAATCTCATTCTTGGTCACATCGGTGTTAAATCTTTGAAAGAGATATGTTAGCAGAAATCTATTTTTCGAAAACCTACTACCTGAAAAATGTACCCTTCCCAAATGTTCCATTACGCAAGGAACATCCTGGCATTATAACAGCAAGTTTCTGTTTGCATTATTGCCTTTCTCATTTCTGATCTAATAAATAATATTTAGTTTAACACTTACAGGCACAAATTGTTGCATTGTTTATCGATTATCATTTCATTTCCATTGCGGAGAATCATTCACAGTGTCACAGCCAATCAAGGGAATTGTTTACAATACCAATGTTTGAAATACCTCTTACCTTGAAAAGTAATCCACTGTCATATTGAAATGTGCATTTTTATAACCTCCACTCAAAGGTTTAGCGATGACCACTCCTTGCAGTCCATTTGGGGCAGTGAATAACTCATGTCAGCAGTAGGAAGGTGTCTGTAGGGAAGCATCCTTGGATTAAAATAGGAAGATGTCATTGAAAATCAAGCAATTATGGAAAACAAAGAATTCACCTCCGATTCCAAACGCAGTGAAAGCTACCAAATTGATTTGTAATTATTTATAGCGGTGAAACCTTGTCTTTCAATCTTAAAGAGTCAAGGAATAGTGCAAATTACATTAAGAAGTAGAGAAATAACTGGCAACCTCCAGTATATCTGTGAATGGTACTCTGCTTTGGAAGAGATGTTTAACCAAATGAACGCTTGAAAAAAGTCTTACTTGAGCAATTCATCGAATGTATTAGCTTCGGAAAGCGGGAAAGTAGAAGCGGCGACGTAATCGACGATTTATCAAATTTTAATTTAACATTTTAAGATTTTTCTAATTTGAGCTCCCGGTTCAACATTTTTCTTGATTCTGATTGGCTGAGAGAAATACCACCGCTGTCAGTGCAGGCGCTGTATTAATGAATTTCATGCCAAATATATCTTGATCCAATTACCGATCTAGTAACCTCAAAATTTCTTTTTTCTTTTACGTCGACGGCGAGTAATGGCGGTTTTCCTCAATTCGGAAGAATAAGCTATCGATACATTTAGAAAATAGTATTGTTGTGCGGTAAGACTCACGTAGTAGGCAAAAATCATAATAAATACTAATCTTCATGAAAATTTAATCGTTTACGATGGACCGCAAGTTAATTTCGAAAAATCTAATTGCTATTTTAGATTCCCGCCGGTTACAATGGCGCCTCGAAATACCGCCACGCATTTTACACTTTCCATGGCTGCCTCGCCGCGTTCACGTCGTTCCCATACCCAGTGACTTATTTTCCTCTTTTTCAAATGTAATAGACACGATTGAAGACGAAATCATCCTCACGTAAACTATGATGCTACGAGGAAGCGCTTTGACTACAGAAACGGCTTCGGAATCTTAATAAAGTTCGCGTTAAGGCGATCATATACGAGTCCACATCAACGATACAGCTGAGACAATGAAGCATTCGTTCCATGTTGTTTACGTCTGGTCTTATTAACAGTTATCAAGATATCCCCCGGACGAGGTTTTGGAATGCGGGCACTCCAAACTCCTCGCTTCGAAGCAATCAGGACGTTAAATTGCGATGCACATTCTTGTCAACGCCGGCAAAGAGATGAGGAAAATATTCCGATGGGTCTCACCTTAAAATTCCCCGTGAACCTCTTTCGAAGCTTCTCGCCTCACTCACTCCACGATGTCACAATGCAGTCCCGTGCAAATCTGCCACATCGATTAAATCCTTTATGCTCTCCAATAACCACTAAACACAACATCACCGTCGCCTTCTCCAGGAGCAATCTTCAAGATTCCACTGGCCACGGTTGACATGAGAATCGAACGTACGCTACGAAAAAGCTTCTCGATTCGGAACATACGAGCACGATGTTCTCTCGCGAGACGGGCCAAGCAACTGAACGAATACTTGGCCCTCTGTCGGATTGCGGTTGGTAATTTCGGGGCAAAAAGACGATCTATTTTCTCTTTTCCTCGTTGAGCTTTAGAGGTTTCGATGACAAATAAATGTAGGGCCAGTCCTTCTATGCTTACTCTTTCCGATTCGTAATGCGGATCAATTTTAAGCCCGAGGGTGAGACAGGTTTCTTTGAATGGCACAAGACTTGACGTCGTAAATGTTCAACACCTTGGCAAAGCATGAGCTAAAATATGAGAGCGTTCCTTCCCGGATCTCTTGCATCATTTTTGGACAACATCTAAGACTCAGATGAATTTTCTAATCTTATTGATGAAAGGAATTTTAAGGAAAGCAGTCTATGGAAATTTGTCGAGCTCTCAAAAAACTCCTTGAGGTAATAAAACCGCTACGAGTGCTTTAACTTTACTCGGGGGTGGCCCAAATTAAGTAATGTATTTAACTATAAAGGTTCTCTTTCTTACAAATGTTTCTCGAAGGTAGTCGAGTAAAACCCAGTTTTCAAAACATTAAAATAGAAACTTTATTCAATTCAAACATTCAGTTACATATCAAGCGATACGTTCAATTGACATAATCGTGCATCACATTAAACACATGTTCACGGTGCTGGTCGTACTATAAGTTGCATCGAATCTCCTTCCCAATTGAATGAAAATAACCATGTTCACTCCTCGTTCGAAGTCCCGGCCCTGTTGCCTTGCTCGCAGTGCCTACATAAAGCCTGCCAAGAATACACCTGTAAATAGAAGAATGTTTCATTAGCAATGGAGACATCTTTTTGCTCTGAGCAGCTCAGATATCGCAATAAAAATCTAAATGTCACTAGAAATATCTCACAAGAGGAAATAAAAATTCACCTCGATTCGAATCTCATTTAGAATGGATTCTAATCTAGTTGAGAATCAGAATGAGTGTTTCTCAGTTGCAATGGAAGAGCTGGAAATGTACTCCATCGTTCGTTAGGTGACAAAATAATAAAAAGGAAATAAAATGGTTATCCAAGAGAGGATACACAGTACCTCAGAATCAATGGAGGCACGATTACAATGCTCATAGCAGTTAACTGTCTGCCAAATTGCTCTTTCCATCATCAAACTACGAAATAAAATCTAAACTATCCCTAACTCACATCTATTCATCCAATGGAAATCCATTAACTTTGCCTTTCACCATATGGATTCATTTAATTTTTATGTTGAAGGATAGCTAAAACAGTTTACCTCTTATTAAAGAAAAGTTGAACATGAATCATTGTTTCATATACTTCTTATAGTGAAGGGAAATCATTTTACTTGCTCAAATGAGCAATCAATATCCAAGCATGATCACAACACACTCTGCTTTCCTTCCCCTTATCCAAGTACTAAGAAGATTAAAATTATCACCAAAAAAAATCAAAACTCTCCCTAACTCACATCTGCTCATCCAATGAAAATCTACTAACTATTCACCTTGTGGATTCATTTCATTTTTATGCGGAAGGATAGCTAAAACTGTCAGGCTTTCCTTGAAAAGTAATCCACTAACACATTGAAATGTGCACTCTATAGCCTCCACCCCAACGTTAAGCGATGACCTCTCCTTGCAGTCCATTTGGTGCAGTGAATACCTCATGTCAGCAGTAGGAAGGTGTCGGTAGAGAAGCATCCTTGGATTGAAATAGAAAGATGTCATTGAAAATCAAGCAATTATGTAAAACAAAGAATTCACCTCTGATTCTAAACGCAGTGAAGGCTACCAAATTGATTTGTAATTATTTATAGCGGTGAAACCTTGTCTTTCAATCTTAAAGAGTCAAGGAGTAGTGCAAATTACATTAAGAAGCAGAGAAATAACTAGAAGACCAGTATACCTGAGCATGGTACTCTGCTTTGGAAGAGATTCTTAACTAGATGAACACTTAAAAAAGTCTTACTTGAGCAATTCATCGATTGTACTGGCTCCGGAAAGCGATAAAGTAGAAGCAATTACGAAATGAACGATTTATCAAATTTTAATTAAACATTTTTGGAAAGGATAGTTAAAAATGTCAGGTTCACCTGTTTTGAAGGAGATAATTTAAACAGAAATCATTGTTTCAAATACCTCTTATCGTAAAGGGAAATCAACTCACTTGCTCAAATGAGTAATCAATATCCTTGAATGATAGCAGTGTTCTCTGCTTGCCTAGTTTCCTTTCCCACTATCCAAGTGGTAAAAGGTTTAAATTTATATCTCAGAAACTAATATTCATCCATTTGAAATCTCATTCTTGGTCACATCGGTGTTAAATCTTTGAAAGAGATATGTTAGCAGAAATCTATTTTTCGAAAACCTACTACCTGAAAAATGTACCCTTCCCAAATGTTCCATTACGCAAGGAACATCCTGGCATTATAACAGCAAGTTTCTGTTTGCATTATTGCCTTTCTCATTTCTGATCTAATAAATAATATTTAGTTTAACACTTACAGGCACAAATTGTTGCATTGTTTATCGATTATCATTTCATTTCCATTGCGGAGAATCATTCACAGTGTCACAGCCAATCAAGGGAATTGTTTACAATACCAATGTTTGAAATACCTCTTACCTTGAAAAGTAATCCACTGTCATATTGAAATGTGCATTTTTATAACCTCCACTCAAAGGTTTAGCGATGACCACTCCTTGCAGTCCATTTGGGGCAGTGAATAACTCATGTCAGCAGTAGGAAGGTGTCTGTAGGGAAGCATCCTTGGATTAAAATAGGAAGATGTCATTGAAAATCAAGCAATTATGTAAAACAAAGAATTCACCTCCGATTCCAAACGCAGTGAAAGCTACCAAATTGATTTGTAATTATTTATAGCGGTGAAACCTTGTCTTTCAATCTTAAAGAGTCAAGGAATAGTGCAAATTACATTAAGAAGTAGAGAAATAACTGGCAACCTCCAGTATATCTGTGAATGGTACTCTGCTTTGGAAGAGATGTTTAACCAAATGAACGCTTGAAAAAAGTCTTACTTGAGCAATTCATCGAATGTATTAGCTTCGGAAAGCGGGAAAGTAGAAGCGGCGACGTAATCGACGATTTATCAAATTTTAATTTAACATTTTAAGATTTTTCTAATTTGAGCTCCCGGTTCAACATTTTTCTTGATTCTGATTGGCTGAGAAAAATACCACCGCTGTCAGTGCAGGCGCTGTATTAATGAATTTCATGCCAAATATATCTTGATCCAATTACCGATCTAGTAACCTCAAAATTTCTTTTTTCTTTTACGTCGACGGCGAGTAATGGCGGTTTTCCTCAATTCGGAAGAATAAGCTATCGATACATTAAGAAAATAGTATTGTTGTGCGGTAAGACTCACGTAGTAGGCAAAAATCATAATAAATACTAATCTTCATGAAAATTTAATCGTTTACGATGGACCGCAAGTTAATTTCGAAAAATCTAATTGCTATTTTAGATTCCCGCCGGTTACAATGGCGCCTCGAAATACCGCCACGCATTTTGCACTTTCCATGGCGGCCTCGCCGCGTTCACGTCGTTCCCATACCCAGTGACTTATTTTCCTCTTTTTCAAATGTAATAGACACGATTGAAGACGAAATCATCCTCACGTAAACTATGATGCTACGAGGAAGCGCTTTGACTACAGAAACATCTTCGGAATCTTAATAAAGTTCGCGTTAAGGCGATCATATACGAGTCCACATCAACGATACAGCTGAGACAATGAAGCATTCGTTCCATGTTGTTTACGTCTGGTCTTATTAACAGTTATCAAGATATCCCCCGGACGAGGTTTTGGAATGCGGGCACTCCAAACTCCTCGCTTCGAAGCAATCAGGACGTTAAATTGCGATGCACATTCTTGTCAACGCCGGCAAAGAGATGAGGAAAATATTCCGATGGGTCTCACCTTAAAATTCCCCGTGAACCTCTTTCGAAGCTTCTCGCCTCACTCACTCCACGATGTCACAATGCAGTCCCGTGCAAATCTGCCACATCGATTAAATCCTTTATGCTCTCCAATAACCACTAAACACAACATCACCGTCGCCTTCTCCAGGAGCAATCTTCAAGATTCCACTGGCCACGGTTGACATGAGAATCGAACGTACGCTACGAAAAAGCTTCTCGATTCGGAACATACGAGCACGATGTTCTCTCGCGAGACGGGCCAAGCAACTGAACGAATACTTGGCCCTCTGTCGGATTGCGGTTGGTAATTTCGGGGCAAAAAGACGATCTATTTTCTCTTTTCCTCGTTGAGCTTTAGAGGTTTCGATGACAAATAAATGTAGGGCCAGTCCTTCTATGCTTACTCTTTCCGATTCGTAATGCGGATCAATTTTAAGCCCGAGGGTGAGACAGGTTTCTTTGAATGGCACAAGACTTGACGTCGTAAATGTTCAACACCTTGGCAAAGCATGAGCTAAAATATGAGAGCGTTCCTTGATGTCTTGCATCATTTTTGGGCAACATCTAAGACTCAGATGAATTTTCTAATCTTATTGATGAAAGGAATTTTAAGGAAAGCAGTCTATGGAAATTTGTCGAGCTCTCAAAAAACTCCTTGAGGTAATAAAACCGCTACGAGTGCTTTAACTTTACTCGGGGGTGGCCCAAATTAAGTAATGTATTTAACTATAAAGGTTCTCTTTCTTACAAATGTTTCTCGAAGGTAGTCGAGTAAAACCCAGTTTTCAAAACATTAAAATAGAAACTTTATTCAATTCAAACATTCAGTTACATATCGAGCGATACGTTCAATTGACATAATCGTGCATCACATTAAACACATGTTCACGGTGCTGGTCGTACTATAAGTTGCATCGAATCTCCTTCCCAATTGAATGAAAATAACCATGTTCACTCCTCGTTCGAAGTCCCGGCCCTGTTGCCTTGCTCGCAGTGCCTACATAAAGCCTGCCAAGAATACACCTGTAAATAGAAGAATGTTTCATTAGCAATGGAGACATCTTTTTGCTCTGAGCAGCTCAGATATCGCAATAAAAATCTAAATGTCACTAGAAATATCTCACAAGAGGAAATAAAAATTCACCTCGATTCGAATCTCATTTAGAATGGATTCTAATCTAGTTGAGAATCAGAATGAGTGTTTCTCAGTTGCAATGGAAGAGCTGGAAATGTACTCCATCGTTCGTTAGGTGACAAAATAATAAAAAGGAAATAAAATGGTTATCCAAGAGAGGATACACAGTACCTCAGAATCAATGGAGGCACGATTACAATGCTCATAGCAGTTAACTGTCTGCCAAATTGCTCTTTCCATCATCAAACTACGAAATAAAATCTAAACTATCCCTAACTCACATCTATTCATCCAATGGAAATCCATTAACTTTGCCTTTCACCATATGGATTCATTTAATTTTTATGTTGAAGGATAGCTAAAACAGTTTACCTCTTATTAAAGAAAAGTTGAACATGAATCATTGTTTCATATACTTCTTATAGTGAAGGGAAATCATTTTACTTGCTCAAATGAGCAATCAATATCCAAGCATGATCACAACACACTCTGCTTTCCTTCCCCTTATCCAAGTACTAAGAAGATTAAAATTATCACCAAAAAAAATCAAAACTCTCCCTAACTCACATCTGCTCATCCAATGAAAATCTACTAACTATTCACCTTGTGGATTCATTTCATTTTTATGCGGAAGGATAGCTAAAACTGTCAGGCTTTCCTTGAAAAGTAATCCACTAACACATTGAAATGTGCACTCTATAGCCTCCACCCCAACGTTAAGCGATGACCTCTCCTTGCAGTCCATTTGGTGCAGTGAATACCTCATGTCAGCAGTAGGAAGGTGTCGGTAGAGAAGCATCCTTGGATTGAAATAGAAAGATGTCATTGAAAATCAAGCAATTATGTAAAACAAAGAATTCACCTCTGATTCTAAACGCAGTGAAGGCTACCAAATTGATTTGTAATTATTTATAGCGGTGTAACCTTGTCTTTCAATCTTAAAGAGTCAAGGAGTAGTGCAAATTACATTAAGAAGCAGAGAAATAACTAGAAGACCAGTATACCTGAGCATGGTACTCTGCTTTGGAAGAGATTCTTAACTAGATGAACACTTAAAAAAGTCTTACTTGAGCAATTCATCGATTGTACTGGCTCCGGAAAGCGATAAAGTAGAAGCAATTACGAAATGAACGATTTATCAAATTTTAATTAAACATTTTTGGAAAGGATAGTTAAAAATGTCAGGTTCACCTGTTTTGAAGGAGATAATTTAAACAGAAATCATTGTTTCAAATACCTCTTATCGTAAAGGGAAATCAACTCACTTGCTCAAATGAGTAATCAATATCCTTGAATGATAGCAGTGTTCTCTGCTTGCCTAGTTTCCTTTCCCACTATCCAAGTGGTAAAAGGTTTAAATTTATATCTCAGAAACTAATATTCATCCATTTGAAATCTCATTCTTGGTCACATCGGTGTTAAATCTTTGAAAGAGATATGTTAGCAGAAATCTATTTTTCGAAAACCTACTACCTTAAAAATGTACCCTTCCCAAATGTTCCATTACGCAAGGAACATCCTGGCATTATAACAGCAAGTTTCTGTTTGCATTATTGCCTTTCTCATTTCTGATCTAATAAATAATATTTAGTTTAACACTTACAGGCACAAATTGTTGCATTGTTTATCGATTATCATTTCATTTCCATTGCGGAGAATCATTCACAGTGTCACAGCCAATCAAGGGAATTGTTTACAATACCAATGTTTGAAATACCTCTTACCTTGAAAAGTAATCCACTGTCATATTGAAATGTGCATTTTTATAACCTCCACTCAAACGTTTAGCGATGACCACTCCTTGCAGTCCATTTGGGGCAGTGAATAACTCATGTCAGCAGTAGGAAGGTGTCTGTAGGGAAGCATCCTTGGATTAAAATAGGAAGATGTCATTGAAAATCAAGCAATTATGGAAAACAAAGAATTCACCTCCGATTCCAAACGCAGTGAAAGCTACCAAATTGATTTGTAATTATTTATAGCGGTGAAACCTTGTCTTTCAATCTTAAAGAGTCAAGGAATAGTGCAAATTACATTAAGAAGTAGAGAAATAACTGGCAACCTCCAGTATATCTGTGAATGGTACTCTGCTTTGGAAGAGATGTTTAACCAAATGAACGCTTGAAAAAAGTCTTACTTGAGCAATTCATCGAATGTATTAGCTTCGGAAAGCGGGAAAGTAGAAGCGGCGACGTAATCGACGATTTATCAAATTTTAATTTAACATTTTAAGATTTTTCTAATTTGAGCTCCCGGTTCAACATTTTTCTTGATTCTGATTGGCTGAGAGAAATACCACCGCTGTCAGTGCAGGCGCTGTATTAATGAATTTCATGCCAAATATATCTTGATCCAATTACCGATCTAGTAACCTCAAAATTTCTTTTTTCTTTTACGTCGACGGCGAGTAATGGCGGTTTTCCTCAATTCGGAAGAATAAGCTATCGATACATTAAGAAAATAGTATTGTTGTGCGGTAAGACTCACGTAGTAGGCAAAAATCATAATAAATACTAATCTTCATGAAAATTTAATCGTTTACGATGGACCGCAAGTTAATTTCGAAAAATCTAATTGCTATTTTAGATTCCCGCCGGTTACAATGGCGCCTCGAAATACCGCCACGCATTTTGCACTTTCCATTGCGGCCTCGCCGCGTTCACGTCGTTCCCATACCCAGTGACTTATTTTCCTCTTTTTCAAATGTAATAGACACGATTGAAGACGAAATCATCCTCACGTAAACTATGATGCTACGAGGAAGCGCTTTGACTACAGAAACGGCTTCGGAATCTTAATAAAGTTCGCGTTAAGGCGATCATATACGAGTCCACATCAACGATACAGCTGAGACAATGAAGCATTCGTTCCACGTTGTTTACGTCTGGTCTTATTTACAGTTATCAAGATATCCCCCGGACGAGGTTTTGGAATGCGGGCACTCCAAACTCCTCGCTTCGAAGCAATCAGGACGTTAAATTGCGATGCACATTCTTGTCAACGCCGGCAAAGAGATGAGGAAAATATTCCGATGGGTCTCACCTTAAAATTCCCCGTGAACCTCTTTCGAAGCTTCTCGCCTCACTCACTCCACGATGTCACAATGCAGTCCCGTGCAAATCTGCCACATCGATTAAATCCTTTATGCTCTCCAATAACCACTAAACACAACATCACCGTCGCCTTCTCCAGGAGCAATCTTCAAGATTCCACTGGCCACGGTTGACATGAGAATCGAACGTACGCTACGAAACAGCTTCTCGATTCGGAACATACGAGCACGATGTTCTCTCGCGAGACGGGCCAAGCAACTGAACGAATACTTGGCCCTCTGTCGGATTGCGGTTGGTAATTTCGGGGCAAAAAGACGATCTATTTTCTCTTTTCCTCGTTGAGCTTTAGAGGTTTCGATGACAAATAAATGTAGGGCCAGTCCTTCTATGCTAACTCTTTCCGATTCGTAATGCGGATCAATTTTAAGCCCGAGGGTGAGACAGGTTTCTTTGAATGGCACAAGACTTGACGTCGTAAATGTTCAACACCTTGGCAAAGCATGAGCTAAAATATGAGAGCGTTCCTTGATGTCTTGCATCATTTTTGGGCAACATCTAAGACTCAGATGAATTATCTAATCTTATTGATGAAAGGAATTTTAAGGAAAGCAGTCTATGGAAATTTGTCGAGCTCTCAAAAAACTCCTTGAGGTAATAAAACCGCTACGAGTGCTTTAACTTTACTCGGGGGTGGCCCAAATTAAGTAATGTATTTAACTATAAAGGTTCTCTTTCTTACAAATGTTTCTCGAAGGTAGTCGAGTAAAACCCAGTTTTCAAAACATTAAAATAGAAACTTTATTCAATTCAAACATTCAGTTACATATCGAGCGATACGTTCAATTGACATAATCGTGCATCACATTAAACACATGTTCACGGTGCTGGTCGTACTATAAGTTGCATCGAATCTCCTTCCCAATTGAATGAAAATAACCATGTTCACTCCTCGTTCGAAGTCCCGGCCCTGTTGCCTTGCTCGCAGTGCCTACATAAAGCCTGCCAAGAATACACCTGTAAATAGAAGAATGTTTCATTAACAATGGAGACATCTTTTTGCTCTGAGCAGCTCAGATATCGCAATAAAAATCTAAATGTCACTAGAAATATCTCACAAGAGGAAATAAAAATTCACCTCGATTCGAATCTCATTTAGAATGGATTCTAATCTAGTTGAGAATCAGAATGAGTGTTTCTCAGTTGCAATGGAAGAGCTGGAAATGTACTCCATCGTTCGTTAGGTGACAAAATAATAAAAAGGAAATAAAAAGGTTATCCAAGAGAGGATACACAGTACCTCAGAATCAGTGGAGGCACGATTACAATGCTCATAGCAGTTAACTGTCTGCCAAATTGCTCTTTCCATCATCAAACTACGAAATAAAATCTAAACTATTCCTAACTCACATCTATTCATCCAATGGAAATCCATTAACTTTGCCTTTCATCATATGGATTCATTTAACTTTTATGTTGAAGGATAGCTAAAACAGTTTACCTCTTATTAAAGAAAAGTTGAACATGAATCATTGTTTCATATACTTCTTATAGTGAAGGGAAATCATTTTACTTGCTCAAATGAGCAATCAATATCCAAGCATGATCACATGCTTTCCTTCCCCTTATCCAAGTACTAAGAAGATTAAAATTATCACCAAAAAAAATCAAAACTCTCCCTAACTCACATCTGCTCATCCAATGAAAATCTACTAACTATTCACCTTGTGGATTCATTTCATTTTTATGCGGAAGGATAGCTAAAACTGTCAGGCTTTCCTTGAAAAGTAATCCACTAACACATTGAAATGTGCACTCTATAGCCTCCACCCCAACGTTAAGCGATGACCTCTCCTTGCAGTCCATTTGGTGCAGTGAATACCTCATGTCAGCAGTAGGAAGGTGTCGGTAGAGAAGCATCCTTGGATTGAAATAGAAAGATGTCATTGAAAATCAAGCAATTATGTAAAACAAACAATTCACCTCTGATTCTAAACGCAGTGAAGGCTACCAAATTGATTTGTAATTATTTATAGCGGTGAAACCTTGTCTTTCAATCTTAAAGAGTCAAGGAGTAGTGCAAATTACATTAAGAAGCAGAGAAATAACTAGAAGACCAGTATACCTGAGCATGGTACTCTGCTTTGGAAGAGATTCTTAACTAGATGAACACTTAAAAAAGTCTTACTTGAGCAATTCATCGATTGTACTGGCTCCGGAAAGCGATAAAGTAGAAGCAATTACGAAATGAACGATTTATCAAATTTTAATTAAACATTTTTGGAAAGGATAGTTAAAAATGTCAGGTTCACCTGTTTTGAAGGAGATAATTTAAACAGAAATCATTGTTTCAAATACCTCTTATCGTAAAGGGAAATCAACTCACTTGCTCAAATGAGTAATCAATATCCTTGAATGATAGCAGTGTTCTCTGCTTGCCTATTTTCCTTTCCCACTATCCAAGTGGTAAAAGGTTTAAATTTATATCTCAGAAACTAATATTCATCCATTTGAAATCTCATTCTTGGTCACATCGGTGTTAAATCTTTGAAAGAGATATGTTAGCAGAAATCTATTTTTCGAAAACCTACTACCTGAAAAATGTACCCTTCCCAAATGTTCCATTACGCAAGGAACATCCTGGCATTATAACAGCAAGTTTCTGTTTGCATTATTGCCTTTCTCATTTCTGATCTAATAAATAATATTTAGTTTAACACTTACAGGCACAAATTGTTGCATTGTTTATCGATTATCATTTCATTTCCATTGCGGAGAATCATTCACAGTGTCACAGCCAATCAAGGGAATTGTTTACAATACCAATGTTTGAAATACCTCTTACCTTGAAAAGTAATCCACTGTCATATTGAAATGTGCATTTTTATAACCTCCACTCAAAGGTTTAGCGATGACCACTCCTTGCAGTCCATTTGGGGCAGTGAATAACTCATGTCAGCAGTAGGAAGGTGTCTGTAGGGAAGCATCCTTGGATTAAAATAGGAAGATGTCATTGAAAATCAAGCAATTATGGAAAACAAAGAATTCACCTCCGATTCCAAACGCAGTGAAAGCTACCAAATTGATTTGTAATTATTTATAGCGGTGAAACCTTGTCTTTCAATCTTAAAGAGTCAAGGAATAGTGCAAATTACATTAAGAAGTAGAGAAATAACTGGCAACCTCCAGTATATCTGTGAATGGTACTCTGCTTTGGAAGAGATGTTTAACCAAATGAACGCTTGAAAAAAGTCTTACTTGAGCAATTCATCGAATGTATTAGCTTCGGAAAGCGGGAAAGTAGAAGCGGCGACGTAATCGACGATTTATCAAATTTTAATTTAACATTTTAAGATTTTTCTAATTTGAGCTCCCGGTTCAACATTTTTCTTGATTCTGATTGGCTGAGAGAAATACCACCGCTGTCAGTGCAGGCGCTGTATTAATGAATTTCATGCCAAATATATCTTGATCCAATTACCGATCTAGTAACCTCAAAATTTCTTTTTTCTTTTACGTCGACGGCGAGTAATGGCGGTTTTCCTCAATTCGGAAGAATAAGCTATCGATACATTAAGAAAATAGTATTGTTGTGCGGTAAGACTCACGTAGTAGGCAAAAATCATAATAAATACTAATCTTCATGAAAATTTAATCGTTTACGATGGACCGCAAGTTAATTTCGAAAAATCTAATTGCTATTTTAGATTCCCGCCGGTTACAATGGCGCCTCGAAATACCGCCACGCATTTTGCACTTTCCATGGCGGCCTCGCCGCGTTCACGTCGTTCCCATACCCAGTGACTTATTTTCCTCTTTTTCAAATGTAATAGACACGATTGAAGACGAAATCATCCTCACGTAAACTATGATGCTACGAGGAAGCGCTTTGACTACAGAAACGGCTTCGGAATCTTAATAAAGTTCGCGTTAAGGCGATCATATACGAGTCCACATCAACGATACAGCTGAGACAATGAAGCATTCGTTCCATGTTGTTTACGTCTGGTCTTATTAACAGTTATCAAGATATCCCCCGGACGAGGTTTTGGAATGCGGGCACTCCAAACTCCTCGCTTCGAAGCAATCAGGACGTTAAATTGCGATGCACATTCTTGTCAACGCCGGCAAAGAGATGAGGAAAATATTCCGATGGGTCTCACCTTAAAATTCCCCGTGAACCTCTTTCGAAGCTTCTCGCCTCACTCACTCCACGATGTCACAATGCAGTCCCGTGCAAATCTGCCACATCGATTAAATCCTTTATGCTCTCCAATAACCACTAAACACAACATCACCGTCGCCTTCTCCAGGAGCAATCTTCAAGATTCCACTGGCCACGGTTGACATGAGAATCGAACGTACGCTACGAAAAAGCTTCTCGATTCGGAACATACGAGCACGATGTTCTCTCGCGAGACGGGCCAAGCAACTGAACGAATACTTGGCCCTCTGTCGGATTGCGGTTGGTAATTTCGGGGCAAAAAGACGATCTATTTTCTCTTTTCCTCGTTGAGCTTTAGAGGTTTCGATGACAAATAAATGTAGGGCCAGTCCTTCTATGCTTACTCTTTCCGATTCGTAATGCGGATCAATTTTAAGCCCGAGGGTGAGACAGGTTTCTTTGAATGGCACAAGACTTGACGTCGTAAATGTTCAACACCTTGGCAAAGCATGAGCTAAAATATGAGAGCGTTCCTTGATGTCTTGCATCATTTTTGGGCAACATCTAAGACTCAGATGAATTTTCTAATCTTATTGATGAAAGGAATTTTAAGGAAAGCAGTCTATGGAAATTTGTCGAGCTCTCAAAAAACTCCTTGAGGTAATAAAACCGCTACGAGTGCTTTAACTTTACTCGGGGGTGGCCCAAATTAAGTAATGTATTTAACTATAAAGGTTCTCTTTCTTACAAATGTTTCTCGAAGGTAGTCGAGTAAAACCCAGTTTTCAAAACATTAAAATAGAAACTTTATTCAATTCAAACATTCAGTTACATATCAAGCGATACGTTCAATTGACATAATCGTGCATCACATTAAACACATGTTCACGGTGCTGGTCGTACTATAAGTTGCATCGAATCTCCTTCCCAATTGAATGAAAATAACCATGTTCACTCCTCGTTCGAAGTCCCGGCCCTGTTGCCTTGCTCGCAGTGCCTACATAAAGCCTGCCAAGAATACACCTGTAAATAGAAGAATGTTTCATTAGCAATGGAGACATATTTTTGCTCTGAGCAGCTCAGATATCGCAATAAAAATCTAAATGTCACTAGAAATATCTCACAAGAGGAAATAAAAATTCACCTCGATTCGAATCTCATTTAGAATGGATTCTAATCTAGTTGAGAATCAGAATGAGTGTTTCTCAGTTGCAATGGAAGAGCTGGAAATGTACTCCATCGTTCGTTAGGTGACAAAATAATAAAAAGGAAATAAAATGGTTATCCAAGAGAGGATACACAGTACCTCAGAATCAATGGAGGCACGATTACAATGCTCATAGCAGTTAACTGTCTGCCAAATTGCTCTTTCCATCATCAAACTACGAAATAAA
Source organism: Pantala flavescens (assembly GCA_020796165.1). Taxonomy (NCBI): domain Eukaryota; kingdom Metazoa; phylum Arthropoda; class Insecta; order Odonata; family Libellulidae; genus Pantala; species Pantala flavescens. The sequence goes on along the minus strand of CM036881.1, from coordinate 49,223,406 downwards.
ATCTAAACTATCCCTAACTCACATCTATTCATCCAATGGAAATCCATTAACTTTGCCTTTCACCATATGGATTCATTTAATTTTTATGTTGAAGGATAGCTAAAACAGTTTACCTCTTATTAAAGAAAAGTTGAACATGAATCATTGTTTCATATACTTCTTATAGTGAAGGGAAATCATTTTACTTGCTCAAATGAGCAATCAATATCCAAGCATGATCACATGCTTTCCTTCCCCTTATCCAAGTACTAAGAAGATTAAAATTATCACCAAAAAAAATCAAAACTCTCCCTAACTCACATCTGCTCATCCAATGAAAATCTACTAACTATTCACCTTGTGGATTCATTTCATTTTTATGCGGAAGGATAGCTAAAACTGTCAGGCTTTCCTTGAAAAGTAATCCACTAACACATTGAAATGTGCACTCTATAGCCTCCACCCCAACGTTAAGCGATGACCTCTCCTTGCAGTCCATTTGGTGCAGTGAATACCTCATGTCAGCAGTAGGAAGGTGTCGGTAGAGAAGCATCCTTGGATTGAAATAGAAAGATGTCATTGAAAATCAAGCAATTATGTAAAACAAACAATTCACCTCTGATTCTAAACGCAGTGAAGGCTACCAAATTGATTTGTAATTATTTATAGCGGTGAAACCTTGTCTTTCAATCTTAAAGAGTCAAGGAGTAGTTCAAATTACATTAAGAAGCAGAGAAATAACTAGAAGACCAGTATACCTGAGCATGGTACTCCGCTTTGGAAGAGATTCTTAACTAGATGAACACTTAAAAAAGTCTTACTTGAGCAATTCATCGATTGTACTGGCTCCGGAAAGCGATAAAGTAGAAGCAATTACGAAATGAACGATTTATCAAATTTTAATTAAACATTTTTGGAAAGGATAGTTAAAAATGTCAGGTTCACCTGTTTTGAAGGAGATAATTTAAACAGAAATCATTGTTTCAAATACCTCTTATCGTAAAGGGAAATCAACTCACTTGCTCAAATGAGTAATCAATATCCTTGAATGATAGCAGTGTTCTCTGCTTGCCTAGTTTCCTTTCCCACTATCCAAGTGGTAAAAGGTTTAAATTTATATCTCAGAAACTAATATTCATCCATTTGAAATCTCATTCTTGGTCACATCGGTGTTAAATCTTTGAAAGAGATATGTTAGCAGAAATCTATTTTTCGAAAACCTACTACCTTAAAAATGTACCCTTCCCAAATGTTTCATTACGCAAGGAACATCCTGGCATTATAACAGCAAGTTTCTGTTTGCATTATTGCCTTTCTCATTTCTGATCTAATAAATAATATTTAGTTTAACACTTACAGGCACAAATTGTTGCATTGTTTATCGATTATCATTTCATTTCCATTGCGGAGAATCATTCACAGTGTCACAGCCAATCAAGGGAATTGTTTACAATACCAATGTTTGAAATACCTCTTACCTTGAAAAGTAATCCACTGTCATATTGAAATGTGCATTTTTATAACCTCCACTCAAACGTTTAGCGATGACCACTCCTTGCAGTCCATTTGGGGCAGTGAATAACTCATGTCAGCAGTAGGAAGGTGTCTGTAGGGAAGCATCCTTGGATTAAAATAGGAAGATGTCATTGAAAATCAAGCCATTATGGAAAACAAAGAATTCACCTCCGATTCCAAACGCAGTGAAAGCTACCAAATTGATTTGTAATTATTTATAGCGGTGAAACCTTGTCTTTCAATCTTAAAGAGTCAAGGAATAGTGCAAATTACATTAAGAAGTAGAGAAATAACTGGCAACCTCCAGTATATCTGTGAATGGTACTCTGCTTTGGAAGAGATGTTTAACCAAATGAACGCTTGAAAAAAGTCTTACTTGAGCAATTCATCGAATGTATTAGCTTCGGAAAGCGGGAAAGTAGAAGCGGCGACGTAATCGACGATTTATCAAATTTTAATTTAACATTTTAAGATTTTTCTAATTTGAGCTCCCGGTTCAACATTTTTCTTGATTCTGATTGGCTGAGAGAAATACCACCGCTGTCAGTGCAGGCGCTGTATTAATGAATTTCATGCCAAATATATCTTGATCCAATTACCGATCTAGTAACCTCAAAATTTCTTTTTTCTTTTACGTCGACGGCGAGTAATGGCGGTTTTCCTCAATTCGGAAGAATAAGCTATCGATACATTAAGAAAATAGTATTGTTGTGCGGTAAGACTCACGTAGTAGGCAAAAATCATAATAAATACTAATCTTCATGAAAATTTAATCGTTTACGATGGACCGCAAGTTAATTTCGAAAAATCTAATTGCTATTTTAGATTCCCGCCGGTTACAATGGCGCCTCGAAATACCGCCACGCATTTTGCACTTTCCATAGCGGCCTCGCCGCGTTCACGTCGTTCCCATACCCAGTGACTTATTTTCCTCTTTTTCAAATGTAATAGACACGATTGAAGACGAAATCATCCTCACGTAAACTATGATGCTACGAGGAAGCGCTTTGACTACAGAAACGGCTTCGGAATCTTAATAAAGTTCGCGTTAAGGCGATCATATACGAGTCCACATCAACGATACAGCTGAGACAATGAAGCATTCGTTCCATGTTGTTTACGTCTGGTCTTATTTACAGTTATCAAGATATCCCCCGGACGAGGTTTTGGAATGCGGGCACTCCAAACTCCTCGCTTCGAAGCAATCAGGACGTTAAATTGCGATGCACATTCTTGTCAACGCCGGCAAAGAGATGAGGAAAATATTCCGATGGGTCTCACCTTAAAATTCCCCGTGAACCTCTTTCGAAGCTTCTCGCCTCACTCACTCCACGATGTCACAATGCAGTCCCGTGCAAATCTGCCACATCGATTAAATCCTTTATGCTCTCCGATAACCACTAAACACAACATCACCGTCGCCTTCTCCAGGAGCAATCTTCAAGATTCCACTGGCCACGGTTGACATGAGAATCGAACGTACGCTACGAAAAAGCTTCTCGATTCGGAACATACGAGCACGATGTTCTCTCGCGAGACGGGCCAAGCAACTGAACGAATACTTGGCCCTCTGTCGGATTGCGGTTGGTAATTTCGGGGCAAAAAGACGATCTATTTTCTCTTTTCCTCGTTGAGCTTTAGAGGTTTCGATGACAAATAAATGTAGGGCCAGTCCTTCTATGCTTACTCTTTCCGATTCGTAATGCGGTTCAATTTTAAGCCCGAGGGTGAGACAGGTTTCTTTGAATGGCACAAGACTTGACGTCGTAAATGTTCAACACCTTGGCAAAGCATGAGCTAAAATATGAGAGCGTTCCTTCCCGGATCTCTTGCATCATTTTTGGGCAACATCTAAGACTCAGATGAATTTTCTAATCTTATTGATGAAAGGAATTTTAAGGAAAGCAGTCTATGGAAATTTGTCGAGCTCTCAAAAAACTCCTTGAGGTAATAAAACCGCTACGAGTGCTTTAACTTTACTCGGGGGTGGCCCAAATTAAGTAATGTATTTAACTATAAAGGTTCTCTTTCTTACAAATGTTTCTCGAAGGTAGTCGAGTAAAACCCAGTTTTCAAAACATTAAAATAGAAACTTTATTCAATTCAAACATTCAGTTACATATCGAGCGATACGTTCAATTGACATAATCGTGCATCACATTAAACACATGTTCACGGTGCTGGTCGTACTATAAGTTGCATCGAATCTCCTTCCCAATTGAATGAAAATAACCATGTTCACTCCTCGTTCGAAGTCCCGGCCCTGTTGCCTTGCTCGCAGTGCCTACATAAAGCCTGCCAAGAATACACCTGTAAATAGAAGAATGTTTCATTAGCAATGGAGACATCTTTTTGCTCTGAGCAGCTCAGATATCGCAATAAAAATCTAAATGTCACTAGAAATATCTCACAAGAGGAAATAAAAATTCACCTCGATTCGAATCTCATTTAGAATGGATTCTAATCTAGTTGAGAATCAGAATGAGTGTTTCTCAGTTGCAATGGAAGAGCTGGAAATGTACTCCATCGTTCGTTAGGTGACAAAATAATAAAAAGGAAATAAAATGGTTATCCAAGAGAGGATACACAGTACCTCAGAATCAATGGAGGCACGATTACAATGCTCATAGCAGTTAACTGTCTGCCAAATTGCTCTTTCCATCATCAAACTACGAAATAAAATCTAAACTATCCCTAACTCACATCTATTCATCCAATGGAAATCCATTAACTTTGCCTTTCACCATATGGATTCATTTAATTTTTATGTTGAAGGATAGCTAAAACAGTTTACCTCTTATTAAAGAAAAGTTGAACATGAATCATTGTTTCATATACTTCTTATAGTGAAGGGAAATCATTTTACTTGCTCAAATGAGCAATCAATATCCATGCATGATCACAACACACTCTGCTTTCCTTCCCCTTATCCAAGTACTAAGAAGATTAAAATTATCACCAAAAAAAATCAAAACTCTCCCTAACTCACATCTGTTCATCCAATAAAAATCTACTAACTAATCACCTTTTGGATTCATTTCATTTTTATGTGGAAGGATAGCTAAAACTGTCAGGCTTTCCTTGAAAAGTAATCCACTAACACATTGAAATGTGCACTCTATAGCCTCCACCCCAACGTTAAGCGATGACCTCTCCTTGCAGTCCATTTGGTGCAGTGAATACCTCATGTCAGCAGTAGGAAGGTGTCGGTAGAGAAGCATCCTTGGATTGAAATAGAAAGATGTCATTGAAAATCAAGCAATTATGTAAAACAAACAATTCACCTCTGATTCTAAACGCAGTGAAGGCTACCAAATTGATTTGTAATTATTTATAGCGGTGAAACCTTGTCTTTCAATCTTAATGAGTCAAGGAGTAGTGCAAATTACATTAAGAAGCAGAGAAATAACTGGCAACCTCCAGTATACCTGAGCATGGTACTCTGCTTTGGAAGAGATTCTTAACTAGATGAACACTTAAAAAAGTCTTACTTGAGCAATTCATCGATTGTACTGGCTCCGGAAAGCGATAAAGTAGAAGCAATTACGAAATGAACGATTTATCAAATTTTAATTAAACATTTTTGGAAAGGATAGTTAAAAATGTCAGGTTCACCTGTTTTGAAGGAGATAATTTAAACAGAAATCATTGTTTCAAATACCTCTTATCGTAAAGGGAAATCAACTCACTTGCTCAAATGAGTAATCAATATCCTTGAATGATAGCAGTGTTCTCTGCTTGCCTAGTTTCCTTTCCCACTATCCAAGTGGTAAAAGGTTTAAATTTATATCTCAGAAACTAATATTCATCCATTTGAAATCTCATTCTTGGTCACATCGGTGTTAAATCTTTGAAAGAGATATGTTAGCAGAAATCTATTTTTCGAAAACCTACTACCTTAAAAATGTACCCTTCCCAAATGTTCCATTACGCAAGGAACATCCTGGCATTATAACAGCAAGTTTCTGTTTGCATTATTGCCTTTCTCATTTCTGATCTAATAAATAATATTTAGTTTAACACTTACAGGCACAAATTGTTGCATTGTTTATCGATTATCATTTCATTTCCATTGCGGAGAATCATTCACAGTGTCACAGCCAATCAAGGGAATTGTTTACAATACCAATGTTTGAAATACCTCTTACCTTGAAAAGTAATCCACTGTCATATTGAAATGTGCATTTTTATAACCTCCACTCAAACGTTTAGCGATGACCACTCCTTGCAGTCCATTTGGGGCAGTGAATAACTCATGTCAGCAGTAGGAAGGTGTCGGTAGGGAAGCATCCTTGGATTGAAATAGAAAGATGTCTATTGAAAATCAAGCAATTATGTAAAACAAACAATTCACCTCTGATTCTAAACGCAGTGAAAGCTACCAAATTGATTTGTAATTATTTATAGCGGTGAAACCTTGTCTTTCAATCTTAAAGAGTCAAGGAATAGTGCAAATTACATTAAGAAGTAGAGAAATAACTGGCAACCTCCAGTATATCTGTGAATGGTACTCTGCTTTGGAAGAGATGTTTAACCAAATGAACGCTTGAAAAAATTCTTACTTGAGCAATTCATCGAATGTATTAGCTTCGGAAAGCGGGAAAGTAGAAGCGGCGACGTAATCGACGATTTATCAAATTTTAATTTAACATTTTAAGATTTTTCTAATTTGAGCTCCCAGTTCAACATTTTTCTTGATTCTGATTGGCTGAGAGAAATACCACCGCTGTCAGTGCAGGCGCTGTATTAATGAATTTCATGCCAAATATATCTTGATCCAATTACCGATCTAGTAACCTCAAAATTTCTTTTTTCTTTTACGTCGACGGCGAGTAATTGCGGTTTTCCTCAATTCGGAAGAATAAGCTATCGATACATTAAGAAAATAGTATTGTTGTGCGGTAAGACTCACGTAGTAGGCAAAAATCATAATAAATACTAATCTTCATGAAAATTTAATCGTTTACGATGGACCGCAAGTTAATTTCGAAAAATCTAATTGCTATTTTAGATTCCCGCCGGTTACAATGGCGCCTCGAAATACCGCCACGCATTTTGCACTTTCCATAGCGGCCTCGCCGCGTTCACGTCGTTCCCATACCCAGTGACTTATTTTCCTCTTTTTCAAATGTAATAGACACGATTGAAGACGAAATCATCCTCACGTAAACTATGATGCTACGAGGAAGCGCTTTGACTACAGAAACGGCTTCGGAATCTTAATAAAGTTCGCGTTAAGGCGATCATATACGAGTCCACATCAACGATACAGCTGAGACAATGAAGCATTCGTTCCATGTTGTTTACGTCTGGTCTTATTTACAGTTATCAAGATATCCCCCGGACGAGGTTTTGGAATGCGGGCACTCCAAACTCCTCGCTTCGAAGCAATCAGGACGTTAAATTGCGATGCACATTCTTGTCAACGCCGGCAAAGAGATGAGGAAAATATTCCGATGGGTCTCACCTTAAAATTCCCCGTGAACCTCTTTCGAAGCTTCTCGCCTCACTCACTCCACGATGTCACAATGCAGTCCCGTGCAAATCTGCCACATCGATTAAATCCTTTATGCTCTCCGATAACCACTAAACACAACATCACCGTCGCCTTCTCCAGGAGCAATCTTCAAGATTCCACTGGCCACGGTTGACATGAGAATCGAACGTACGCTACGAAAAAGCTTCTCGATTCGGAACATACGAGCACGATGTTCTCTCGCGAGACGGGCCAAGCAACTGAACGAATACTTGGCCCTCTGTCGGATTGCGGTTGGTAATTTCGGGGCAAAAAGACGATCTATTTTCTCTTTTCCTCGTTGAGCTTTAGAGGTTTCGATGACAAATAAATGTAGGGCCAGTCCTTCTATGCTTACTCTTTCCGATTCGTAATGCGGTTCAATTTTAAGCCCGAGGGTGAGACAGGTTTCTTTGAATGGCACAAGACTTGACGTCGTAAATGTTCAACACCTTGGCAAAGCATGAGCTAAAATATGAGAGCGTTCCTTCCCGGATCTCTTGCATCATTTTTGGGCAACATCTAAGACTCAGATGAATTTTCTAATCTTATTGATGAAAGGAATTTTAAGGAAAGCAGTCTATGGAAATTTGTCGAGCTCTCAAAAAACTCCTTGAGGTAATAAAACCGCTACGAGTGCTTTAACTTTACTCGGGGGTGGCCCAAATTAAGTAATGTATTTAACTATAAAGGTTCTCTTTCTTACAAATGTTTCTCGAAGGTAGTCGAGTAAAACCCAGTTTTCAAAACATTAAAATAGAAACTTTATTCAATTCAAACATTCAGTTACATATCGAGCGATACGTTCAATTGACATAATCGTGCATCACATTAAACACATGTTCACGGTGCTGGTCGTACTATAAGTTGCATCGAATCTCCTTCCCAATTGAATGAAAATAACCATGTTCACTCCTCGTTCGAAGTCCCGGCCCTGTTGCCTTGCTCGCAGTGCCTACATAAAGCCTGCCAAGAATACACCTGTAAATAGAAGAATGTTTCATTAGCAATGGAGACATCTTTTTGCTCTGAGCAGCTCAGATATCGCAATAAAAATCTAAATGTCACTAGAAATATCTCACAAGAGGAAATAAAAATTCACCTCGATTCGAATCTCATTTAGAATGGATTCTAATCTAGTTGAGAATCAGAATGAGTGTTTCTCAGTTGCAATGGAAGAGCTGGAAATGTACTCCATCGTTCGTTAGGTGACAAAATAATAAAAAGGAAATAAAATGGTTATCCAAGAGAGGATACACAGTACCTCAGAATCAATGGAGGCACGATTACAATGCTCATAGCAGTCAACTGTCTGCCAAATTGCTCTTTCCATCATCAAACTACGAAATAAAATCTAAACTATCCCTAACTCACATCTATTCATCCAATGGAAATCCATTAACTTTGCCTTTCACCATATGGATTCATTTAATTTTTATGTTGAAGGATAGCTAAAACAGTTTACCTCTTATTAAAGAAAAGTTGAACATGAATCATTGTTTCATATACTTCTTATAGTGAAGGGAAATCATTTTACTTGCTCAAATGAGCAATCAATATCCATGCATGATCACAACACACTCTGCTTTCCTTCCCCTTATCCAAGTACTAAGAAGATTAAAATTATCACCAAAAAAAATCAAAACTCTCCCTAACTCACATCTGTTCATCCAATAAAAATCTACTAACTAATCACCTTTTGGATTCATTTCATTTTTATGTGGAAGGATAGCTAAAACTGTCAGGCTTTCCTTGAAAAGTAATCCACTAACACATTGAAATGTGCACTCTATAGCCTCCACCCCAACGTTAAGCGATGACCTCTCCTTGCAGTCCATTTGGTGCAGTGAATACCTCATGTCAGCAGTAGGAAGGTGTCGGTAGAGAAGCATCCTTGGATTGAAATAGAAAGATGTCATTGAAAATCAAGCAATTATGTAAAACAAACAATTCACCTCTGATTCTAAACGCAGTGAAGGCTACCAAATTGATTTGTAATTATTTATAGCGGTGAAACCTTGTCTTTCAATCTTAATGAGTCAAGGAGTAGTGCAAATTACATTAAGAAGCAGAGAAATAACTAGAAGACCAGTATACCTGAGCATGGTACTCCGCTTTGGAAGAGATTCTTAACTAGATGAACACTTAAAAAAGTCTTACTTGAGCAATTCATCGATTGTACTGGCTCCGGAAAGCGATAAAGTAGAAGCAATTACGAAATGAACGATTTATCAAATTTTAATTAAACATTTTTGGAAAGGATAGTTAAAAATGTCAGGTTCACCTGTTTTGAAGGAGATAATTTAAACAGAAATCATTGTTTCAAATACCTCTTATCGTAAAGGGAAATCAACTCACTTGCTCAAATGAGTAATCAATATCCTTGAATGATAGCAGTGTTCTCTGCTTGCCTAGTTTCCTTTCCCACTATCCAAGTGGTAAAAGGTTTAAATTTATATCTCAGAAACTAATATTCATCCATTTGAAATCTCATTCTTGGTCACATCGGTGTTAAATCTTTGAAAGAGATATGTTAGCAGAAATCTATTTTTCGAAAACCTACTACCTTAAAAATGTACCCTTCCCAAATGTTCCATTACGCAAGGAACATCCTGGCATTATAACAGCAAGTTTCTGTTTGCATTATTGCCTTTCTCATTTCTGATCTAATAAATAATATTTAGTTTAACACTTACAGGCACAAATTGTTGCATTGTTTATCGATTATCATTTCATTTCCATTGCGGAGAATCATTCACAGTGTCACAGCCAATCAAGGGAATTGTTTACAATACCAATGTTTGAAATACCTCTTACCTTGAAAAGTAATCCACTGTCATATTGAAATGTGCATTTTTATAACCTCCACTCAAACGTTTAGCGATGACCACTCCTTGCAGTCCATTTGGGGCAGTGAATAACTCATGTCAGCAGTAGGAAGGTGTCGGTAGGGAAGCATCCTTGGATTGAAATAGAAAGATGTCTATTGAAAATCAAGCAATTATGTAAAACAAACAATTCACCTCTGATTCTAAACGCAGTGAAAGCTACCAAATTGATTTGTAATTATTTATAGCGGTGAAACCTTGTCTTTCAATCTTAAAGAGTCAAGGAATAGTGCAAATTACATTAAGAAGTAGAGAAATAACTGGCAACCTCCAGTATATCTGTGAATGGTACTCTGCTTTGGAAGAGATGTTTAACCAAATGAACGCTTGAAAAAATTCTTACTTGAGCAATTCATCGAATGTATTAGCTTCGGAAAGCGGGAAAGTAGAAGCGGCGACGTAATCGACGATTTATCAAATTTTAATTTAACATTTTAAGATTTTTCTAATTTGAGCTCCCAGTTCAACATTTTTCTTGATTCTGATTGGCTGAGAGAAATACCACCGCTGTCAGTGCAGGCGCTGTATTAATGAATTTCATGCCAAATATATCTTGATCCAATTACCGATCTAGTAACCTCAAAATTTCTTTTTTCTTTTACGTCGACGGCGAGTAATTGCGGTTTTCCTCAATTCGGAAGAATAAGCTATCGATACATTAAGAAAATAGTATTGTTGTGCGGTAAGACTCACGTAGTAGGCAAAAATCATAATAAATACTAATCTTCATGAAAATTTAATCGTTTACGATGGACCGCAAGTTAATTTCGAAAAATCTAATTGCTATTTTAGATTCCCGCCGGTTACAATGGCGCCTCGAAATACCGCCACGCATTTTGCACTTTCCATAGCGGCCTCGCCGCGTTCACGTCGTTCCCATACCCAGTGACTTATTTTCCTCTTTTTCAAATGTAATAGACACGATTGAAGACGAAATCATCCTCACGTAAACTATGATGCTACGAGGAAGCGCTTTGACTACAGAAACGGCTTCGGAATCTTAATAAAGTTCGCGTTAAGGCGATCATATACGAGTCCACATCAACGATACAGCTGAGACAATGAAGCATTCGTTCCATGTTGTTTACGTCTGGTCTTATTTACAGTTATCAAGATATCCCCCGGACGAGGTTTTGGAATGCGGGCACTCCAAACTCCTCGCTTCGAAGCAATCAGGACGTTAAATTGCGATGCACATTCTTGTCAACGCCGGCAAAGAGATGAGGAAAATATTCCGATGGGTCTCACCTTAAAATTCCCCGTGAACCTCTTTCGAAGCTTCTCGCCTCACTCACTCCACGATGTCACAATGCAGTCCCGTGCAAATCTGCCACATCGATTAAATCCTTTATGCTCTCCGATAACCACTAAACACAACATCACCGTCGCCTTCTCCAGGAGCAATCTTCAAGATTCCACTGGCCACGGTTGACATGAGAATCGAACGTACGCTACGAAAAAGCTTCTCGATTCGGAACATACGAGCACGATGTTCTCTCGCGAGACGGGCCAAGCAACTGAACGAATACTTGGCCCTCTGTCGGATTGCGGTTGGTAATTTCGGGGCAAAAAGACGATCTATTTTCTCTTTTCCTCGTTGAGCTTTAGAGGTTTCGATGACAAATAAATGTAGGGCCAGTCCTTCTATGCTTACTCTTTCCGATTCGTAATGCGGTTCAATTTTAAGCCCGAGGGTGAGACAGGTTTCTTTGAATGGCACAAGACTTGACGTCGTAAATGTTCAACACCTTGGCAAAGCATGAGCTAAAATATGAGAGCGTTCCTTCCCGGATCTCTTGCATCATTTTTGGGCAACATCTAAGACTCAGATGAATTTTCTAATCTTATTGATGAAAGGAATTTTAAGGAAAGCAGTCTATGGAAATTTGTCGAGCTCTCAAAAAACTCCTTGAGGTAATAAAACCGCTACGAGTGCTTTAACTTTACTCGGGGGTGGCCCAAATTAAGTAATGTATTTAACTATAAAGGTTCTCTTTCTTACAAATGTTTCTCGAAGGTAGTCGAGTAAAACCCAGTTTTCAAAACATTAAAATAGAAACTTTATTCAATTCAAACATTCAGTTACATATCGAGCGATACGTTCAATTGACATAATCGTGCATCACATTAAACACATGTTCACGGTGCTGGTCGTACTATAAGTTGCATCGAATCTCCTTCCCAATTGAATGAAAATAACCATGTTCACTCCTCGTTCGAAGTCCCGGCCCTGTTGCCTTGCTCGCAGTGCCTACATAAAGCCTGCCAAGAATACACCTGTAAATAGAAGAATGTTTCATTAGCAATGGAGACATATTTTTGCTCTGAGCAGCTCAGATATCGCAATAAAAATCTAAATGTCACTAGAAATATCTCACAAGAGGAAATAAAAATTCACCTCGATTCGAATCTCATTTAGAATGGATTCTAATCTAGTTGAGAATCAGAATGAGTGTTTCTCAGTTGCAATGGAAGAGCTGGAAATGTACTCCATCGTTCGTTAGGTGACAAAATAATAAAAAGGAAATAAAATGGTTATCCAAGAGAGGATACACAGTACCTCAGAATCAATGGAGGCACGATTACAATGCTCATAGCAGTCAACTGTCTGCCAAATTGCTCTTTCCATCATCAAACTACGAAATAAAATCTAAACTATCCCTAACTCACATCTATTCATCCAATGGAAATCCATTAACTTTGCCTTTCACCATATGGATTCATTTAATTTTTATGTTGAAGGATAGCTAAAACAGTTTACCTCTTATTAAAGAAAAGTTGAACATGAATCATTGTTTCATATACTTCTTATAGTGAAGGGAAATCATTTTACTTGCTCAAATGAGCAATCAATATCCATGCATGATCACAACACACTCTGCTTTCCTTCCCCTTATCCAAGTACTAAGAAGATTAAAATTATCACCAAAAAAAATCAAAACTCTCCCTAACTCACATCTGTTCATCCAATAAAAATCTACTAACTAATCACCTTTTGGATTCATTTCATTTTTATGTGGAAGGATAGCTAAAACTGTCAGGCTTTCCTTGAAAAGTAATCCACTAACACATTGAAATGTGCACTCTATAGCCTCCACCCCAACGTTAAGCGATGACCTCTCCTTGCAGTCCATTTGGTGCAGTGAATACCTCATGTCAGCAGTAGGAAGGTGTCGGTAGAGAAGCATCCTTGGATTGAAATAGAAAGATGTCATTGAAAATCAAGCAATTATGTAAAACAAACAATTCACCTCTGATTCTAAACGCAGTGAAGGCTACCAAATTGATTTGTAATTATTTATAGCGGTGAAACCTTGTCTTTCAATCTTAATGAGTCAAGGAGTAGTGCAAATTACATTAAGAAGCAGAGAAATAACTAGAAGACCAGTATACCTGAGCATGGTACTCCGCTTTGGAAGAGATTCTTAACTAGATGAACACTTAAAAAAGTCTTACTTGAGCAATTCATCGATTGTACTGGCTCCGGAAAGCGATAAAGTAGAAGCAATTACGAAATGAACGATTTATCAAATTTTAATTAAACATTTTTGGAAAGGATAGTTAAAAATGTCAGGTTCACCTGTTTTGAAGGAGATAATTTAAACAGAAATCATTGTTTCAAATACCTCTTATCGTAAAGGGAAATCAACTCACTTGCTCAAATGAGTAATCAATATCCTTGAATGATAGCAGTGTTCTCTGCTTGCCTAGTTTCCTTTCCCACTATCCAAGTGGTAAAAGGTTTAAATTTATATCTCAGAAACTAATATTCATCCATTTGAAATCTCATTCTTGGTCACATCGGTGTTAAATCTTTGAAAGAGATATGTTAGCAGAAATCTATTTTTCGAAAACCTACTACCTTAAAAATGTACCCTTCCCAAATGTTCCATTACGCAAGGAACATCCTGGCATTATAACAGCAAGTTTCTGTTTGCATTATTGCCTTTCTCATTTCTGATCTAATAAATAATATTTAGTTTAACACTTACAGGCACAAATTGTTGCATTGTTTATCGATTATCATTTCATTTCCATTGCGGAGAATCATTCACAGTGTCACAGCCAATCAAGGGAATTGTTTACAATACCAATGTTTGAAATACCTCTTACCTTGAAAAGTAATCCACTGTCATATTGAAATGTGCATTTTTATAACCTCCACTCAAAGGTTTAGCGATGACCACTCCTTGCAGTCCATTTGGGGCAGTGAATAACTCATGTCTGCAGTAGGAAGGTGTCTGTAGGGAAGCATCCTTGGATTAAAATAGGAAGATGTCATTGAAAATCAAGCAATTATGGAAAACAAAGAATTCACCTCCGATTCCAAACGCAGTGAAAGCTACCAAATTGATTTGTAATTATTTATAGCGGTGAAACCTTGTCTTTCAATCTTAAAGAGTCAAGGAATAGTGCAAATTACATTAAGAAGTAGAGAAATAACTGGCAACCTCCAGTATATCTGTGAATGGTACTCTGCTTTGGAAGAGATGTTTAACCAAATGAACGCTTGAAAAAATTCTTACTTGAGCAATTCATCGAATGTATTAGCTTCGGAAAGCGGGAAAGTAGAAGCGGCGACGTAATCGACGATTTATCAAATTTTAATTTAACATTTTAAGATTTTTCTAATTTGAGCTCCCAGTTCAACATTTTTCTTGATTCTGATTGGCTGAGAGAAATACCACCGCTGTCAGTGCAGGCGCTGTATTAATGAATTTCATGCCAAATATATCTTGATCCAATTACCGATCTAGTAACCTCAAAATTTCTTTTTTCTTTTACGTCGACGGCGAGTAATGGCGGTTTTCCTCAATTCGGAAGAATAAGCTATCGATACATTAAGAAAATAGTATTGTTGTGCGGTAAGACTCACGTAGTAGGCAAAAATCATAATAAATACTAATCTTCATGAAAATTTAATCGTTTACGATGGACCGCAAGTTAATTTCGAAAAATCTAATTGCTATTTTAGATTCCCGCCGGTTACAATGGCGCCTCGAAATACCGCCACGCATTTTGCACTTTCCATGGCGGCCTCGCCGCGTTCACGTCGTTCCCATACCCAGTGACTTATTTTCCTCTTTTTCAAATGTAATAGACACGATTGAAGACGAAATCATCCTCACGTAAACTATGATGCTACGAGGAAGCGCTTTGACTACAGAAACGGCTTCGGAATCTTAATAAAGTTCGCGTTAAGGCGATCATATACGAGTCCACATCAACGATACAGCTGAGACAATGAAGCATTCGTTCCATGTTGTTTACGTCTGGTCTTATTTACAGTTATCAAGATATCCCCCGGACGAGGTTTTGGAATGCGGGCACTCCAAACTCCTCGCTTCGAAGCAATCAGGACGTTAAATTGCGATGCACATTCTTGTCAACGCCGGCAAAGAGATGAGGAAAATATTCCGATGGGTCTCACCTTAAAATTCCCCGTGAACCTCTTTCGAAGCTTCTCGCCTCACTCACTCCACGATGTCACAATGCAGTCCCGTGCAAATCTGCCACATCGATTAAATCCTTTATGCTCTCCAATAACCACTAAACACAACATCACCGTCGCCTTCTCCAGGAGCAATCTTCAAGATTCCACTGGCCACGGTTGACATGAGAATCGAACGTACGCTACGAAAAAGCTTCTCGATTCGGAACATACGAGCACGATGTTCTCTCGCGAGACGGGCCAAGCAACTGAACGAATACTTGGCCCTCTGTCGGATTGCGGTTGGTAATTTCGGGGCAAAAAGACGATCTATTTTCTCTTTTCCTCGTTGAGCTTTAGAGGTTTCGATGACAAATAAATGTAGGGCCAGTCCTTCTATGCTTACTCTTTCCGATTCGTAATGCGGATCAATTTTAAGCCCGAGGGTGAGACAGGTTTCTTTGAATGGCACAAGACTTGACGTCGTAAATGTTCAACACCTTGGCAAAGCATGAGCTAAAATATGAGAGCGTTCCTTCACGGATCTCTTGCATCATTTTTGGGCAACATCTAAGACTCAGATGAATTTTCTAATCTTATTGATGAAAGGAATTTTAAGGAAAGCAGTCTATGGAAATTTGTCGAGCTCTCAAAAAACTCCTTGAGGTAATAAAACCGCTACGAGTGCTTTAACTTTACTCGGGGGTGGCCCAAATTAAGTAATGTATTTAACTATAAAGGTTCTCTTTCTTACAAATGTTTCTCGAAGGTAGTCGAGTAAAACCCAGTTTTCAAAACATTAAAATAGAAACTTTATTCAATTCAAACATTCAGTTACATATCGAGCGATACGTTCAATTGACATAATCGTGCATCACATTAAACACATGTTCACGGTGCTGGTCGTACTATAAGTTGCATCGAATCTCCTTCCCAATTGAATGAAAATAACCATGTTCACTCCTCGTTCGAAGTCCCGGCCCTGTTGCCTTGCTCGCAGTGCCTACATAAAGCCTGCCAAGAATACACCTGTAAATAGAAGAATGTTTCATTAGCAATGGAGACATCTTTTTGCTCTGAGCAGCTCAGATATCGCAATAAAAATCTAAATGTCACTAGAAATATCTCACAAGAGGAAATAAAAATTCACCTCGATTCGAATCTCATTTAGAATGGATTCTAATCTAGTTGAGAATCAGAATGAGTGTTTCTCAGTTGCAATGGAAGAGCTGGAAATGTACTCCATCGTTCGTTAGGTGACAAAATAATAAAAAGGAAATAAAATGGTTATCCAAGAGAGGATACACAGTACCTCAGAATCAATGGAGGCACGATTACAATGCTCATAGCAGTTAACTGTCTGCCAAATTCCTCTTTCCATCATCAAACTACGAAATAAAATCTAAACTATCCCTAACTCACATCTATTCATCCAATGGAAATCCATTAACTTTGCCTTTCACCATATGGATTCATTTAATTTTTATGTTGAAGGATAGCTAAAACAGTTTACCTCTTATTAAAGAAAAGTTGAACATGAATCATTGTTTCATATACTTCTTATAGTGAAGGGAAATCATTTTACTTGCTCAAATGAGCAATCAATATCCATGCATGATCACAACACACTCTGCTTTCCAAGTTTCCTTTCCCATTATCCAAGTACTAAGAAGATTAAAATTATCACCAAAAAAAATCAAAACTCTCCCTAACTCACATCTGTTCATCCAATAAAAATCTACTAACTATTCACCTTGTGGATTCATTTCATTTTTATGTTGAAGGATAGCTAAAACTGTCAGGCTTTCCTTGAAAAGTAATCCACTAACACATTGAAATGTGCACTCTATAGCCTCCACCCCAACGTTAAGCGATGACCTCTCCTTGCAGTCCATTTGGTGCAGTGAATACCTCATGTCAGCAGTAGGAAGGTGTCGGTAGAGAAGCATCCTTGGATTGAAATAGAAAGATGTCATTGAAAATCAAGCAATTATGTAAAACAAACAATTCACCTCTGATTCTAAACGCAGTGAAGGCTACCAAATTGATTTGTAATTATTTATAGCGGTGAAACCTTGTCTTTCAATCTTAAAGAGTCAAGGAGTAGTGCAAATTACATTAAGAAGCAGAGAAATAACTAGAAGACCAGTATACCTGAGCATGGTACTCTGCTTTGGAAGAGATTCTTAACTAGATGAACACTTAAAAAAGTCTTACTTGAGCAATTCATCGATTGTACTGGCTCCGGAAAGCGATAAAGTAGAAGCAATTACGAAATGAACGATTTATCAAATTTTAATTAAACATTTTTGGAAAGGATAGTTAAAAATGTCAGGTTCACCTGTTTTGAAGGAGATAATTTAAACAGAAATCATTGTTTCAAATACCTCTTATCGTAAAGGGAAATCAACTCACTTGCTCAAATGAGTAATCAATATCCTTGAATGATAGCAGTGTTCTCTGCTTGCCTAGTTTCCTTTCCCACTATCCAAGTGGTAAAAGGTTTAAATTTATATCTCAGAAACTAATATTCATCCATTTGAAATCTCATTCTTGGTCACATCGGTGTTAAATCTTTGAAAGAGATATGTTAGCAGAAATCTATTTTTCGAAAACCTACTACCTGAAAAATGTACCCTTCCCAAATGTTCCATTACGCAAGGAACATCCTGGCATTATAACAGCAAGTTTCTGTTTGCATTATTGCCTTTCTCATTTCTGATCTAATAAATAATATTTAGTTTAACACTTACAGGCACAAATTGTTGCATTGTTTATCGATTATCATTTTATTTCCATTGCGGAGAATCATTCACAGTGTCACAGCCAATCAAGGGAATTGTTTACAATACCAATGTTTGAAATACCTCTTACCTTGAAAAGTAATCCACTGTCATATTGAAATGTGCATTTTTATAACCTCCACTCAAACGTTTAGCGATGACCACTCCTTGCAGTCCATTTGGGGCAGTGAATAACTCATGTCAGCAGTAGGAAGGTGTCTGTAGGGAAGCATCCTTGGATTAAAATAGGAAGATGTCATTGAAAATCAAGCAATTATGGAAAACAAAGAATTCACCTCCGATTCCAAACGCAGTGAAAGCTACCAAATTGATTTGTAATTATTTATAGCGGTGAAACCTTGTCTTTCAATCTTAAAGAGTCAAGGAATAGTGCAAATTACATTAAGAAGTAGAGAAATAACTGGCAACCTCCAGTATATCTGTGAATGGTACTCTGCTTTGGAAGAGATGTTTAACCAAATGAACGCTTGAAAAAAGTCTTACTTGAGCAATTCATCGAATGTATTAGCTTCGGAAAGCGGGAAAGTAGAAGCGGCGACGTAATCGACGATTTATCAAATTTTAATTTAACATTTTAAGATTTTTCTAATTTGAGCTCCCGGTTCAACATTTTTCTTGATTCTGATTGGCTGAGAGAAATACCACCGCTGTCAGTGCAGGCGCTGTATTAATGAATTTCATGCCAAATATATCTTGATCCAATTACCGATCGAGTACCCTCAAAATTTCTTTTTTCTTTTACGTCGACGGCGAGTAATTGCGGTTTTCCTCAATTCGGAAGAATAAGCTATCGATACATTAAGAAAATAGTATTGTTGTGCGGTAAGACTCACGTAGTAGGCAAAAATCATAATAAATACTAATCTTCATGAAAATTTAATCGTTTACGATGGACCGCAAGTTAATTTCGAAAAATCTAATTGCTATTTTAGATTCCCGCCGGTTACAATGGCGCCTCGAAATACCGCCACGCATTTTGCACTTTCCATGGCGGCCTCGCCGCGTTCACGTCGTTCCCATACCCAGTGACTTATTTTCCTCTTTTTCAAATGTAATAGACACGATTGAAGACGAAATCATCCTCACGTAAACTATGATGCTACGAGGAAGCGCTTTGACTACAGAAACGGCTTCGGAATCTTAATAAAGTTCGCGTTAAGGCGATCATATACGAGTCCACATCAACGATACAGCTGAGACAATGAAGCATTCGTTCCATGTTGTTTACGTCTGGTCTTATTTACAGTTATCAAGATATCCCCCGGACGAGGTTTTGGAATGCGGGCACTCCAAACTCCTCGCTTCGAAGCAATCAGGACGTTAAATTGCGATGCACATTCTTGTCAACGCCGGCAAAGAGATGAGGAAAATATTCCGATGGGTCTCACCTTAAAATTCCCCGTGAACCTCTTTCGAAGCTTCTCGCCTCACTCACTCCACGATGTCACAATGCAGTCCCGTGCAAATCTGCCACATCGATTAAATCCTTTATGCTCTCCAATAACCACTAAACACAACATCACCGTCGCCTTCTCCAGGAGCAATCTTCAAGATTCCACTGGCCACGGTTGACATGAGAATCGAACGTACGCTACGAAAAAGCTTCTCGATTCGGAACATACGAGCACGATGTTCTCTCGCGAGACGGGCCAAGCAACTGAACGAATACTTGGCCCTCTGTCGGATTGCGGTTGGTAATTTCGGGGCAAAAAGACGATCTATTTTCTCTTTTCCTCGTTGAGCTTTAGAGGTTTCGATGACAAATAAATGTAGGGCCAGTCCTTCTATGCTTACTCTTTCCGATTCGTAATGCGGATCAATTTTAAGCCCGAGGGTGAGACAGGTTTCTTTGAATGGCACAAGACTTGACGTCGTAAATGTTCAACACTTTGGCAAAGCATGAGCTAAAATATGAGAGCGTTCCTTCACGGATCTCTTGCATCATTTTTGGACAACATCTAAGACTCAGATGAATTTTCTAATCTTATTGATGAAAGGAATTTTAAGGAAAGCAGTCTATGGAAATTTGTCGAGCTCTCAAAAAACTCCTTGAGGTAATAAAACCGCTACGAGTGCTTTAACTTTACTCGGGGGTGGACATCTAAGACTCAGATGAATTTTCTAATCTTTTGTTGAAAATCAATATTTTCAACAAAATTTGGTTCTACCATCTCTAATATGAAACCGTCCTACGGATAACTATCGTCATTATTCACATAAGAATGGATTTAATTCATTTGCATGATAAGAACGGTAATGACCAGATTGAGTTCGTTATTTGGAAAGGTAATCCACTCACATTTTCAAACGTTAAATCAATTTTTCCGGTCATCTAAATATTCTTTGGTTTCCATTTCGCAAAGACACATTACGCATCTCGCATCTCACGGCAGGGATGGCGAACGATCTCGATTTATTCTAGAATTGAAGTATGATGAATTCATTAAAAGTGGAAGCAGTTTTCCTGGACCTAGGCTCTCTTTTACTATACTTGCACCTTCAAGGCTATTTTAGTGATTTATTACTAAAGTTTGGCTTTTAAGTCATCTGTCGCACTTTTTAAATTACTTAAAACAAAACCTCCTATCAGAGAATATTTTCGCATGTAAATGTTTATAAACATACAGTTGTTCGTCGTATAGAATTGAATATAATATTATGCGAAAGCAATGCTTGAATAATTTAAGCTTTGTTACGTTCCAAAATGCAGAGAATAAATGAATTTACCACTTTTGTAAATCAATATTGAGTAAATATAAATTTATAAATTTTGAAGCCTCGCTAAACATTTATCTCGCTTCTGATTGGCTGAGAGAAACACCACTGCAATTTTTTTTACCTGATTACCGATTGAATATCGCCAAAATTCCTCTCTCCTTTTATGCCGACCGCGAGCAAGGGCGGTTTTCTTGAAATCGGACGAAAGAAGTTGACGATACTTATGAACTTAGTAAGATACAAGTAGTAGGTAAAAATCATGATAAATACTAGTCTTCATTAAATTTGAATCGGTTACGACTCAACTCATGTTTATTTTCAAAAATCTTTCTCGAATTTTAGATTCCCGTCGGTGACAATCGCGTCTCGAAATACTGCCGTGCGTTATGCACTTTCCACAGCGACCTCACCGTGTCAACATCCTCCCTTTCACCAGTCGTTAATTTTCCCTTTTTTCTAATTTAATGCGCTCTATTGAGAATAAAATCTTCCTCGTAAAAACTATGAGCCCGAGCTCTCTGGTCGAAGTAACGGCTTCGGAATCTTGATATAGTTTGCATCGTAGCGATAAGTTACGAGCCCATATGCACCATATGGCCGAGAGATCTTAAGGTCGTCGTTCAATATCATTGTAATCATTAACTATGTAGTCGTTTTCACAGTGGTAAACACATCGTTTGACAGCCTTTCGATTGATTATAAACGAAGTAACAAAAGCACCGCGAACCGCAAATCTGGCCCTCTGTCGGATTTCGAAAATTTTCCGTATGACGAAGAATGTCGTTCTCTTTCAACCTTCCTCATTTCTGCGTAGAGAATCTATACGTTTAAAACTCTCTTTGGATTCGCTTTTTCGAAGACTAGAGTGGATCGAGTTTCATTCTAAGATAAAATGCTTTTCGAGGAGGTATCTCGTTACTTGGGAAAAGAATGAAATTAAATGGCAATGACTCAACGAGTGAGAAAGAGATTAAAGCAAGCATTAGTTTCCGCTTTGGATGGATGGAGAGGGTGAAATGTTTCAGATTTCTGAAAAGTCGTTGGAGCATTCACGAAGACTTCATTTGTATATACCAAACGTATTGGCTAGATCTAAGTAATCTTCGGATTTTTTTTACTCGTAGGACACTCATGTATCTATGAATGGCGGACTTGATTTATGCATCCATTGCGTCTCGCCTGCGACTACATAGAACGATCTTTTTCGACTGCTTCCACATGAATTTAAAACACACGGGTGCGAATTTTAGATTCTTCTTTTGGTTTAACTACCGCTAGTTCTCCAGATTTGCTCGACATTTCCGATGCGTGTTCGAAACGACTGCCTCTAGAATTATAGAAGGCAAAGGGCCTAAACTTGAGCGGGAATAGGAGGTGATGAGCAGATGATGCGAATCCGCTTAAGTTTAAAAATGTACTCGTAACAACTATTCTTGGATTAGTCGCAAACAATAAGCGAATGCAAATTGATTCTTAGATAAAGTTTATTTAATATGTAACTTCATTTACGTCATAAGTATCACTTTCCCATCTTTTATGTATGCCTCTCATTACCTTGGAGCCTTATTTGAGAATTGGTTGCTTTATTCTCAGAGGAGATTAGAGACTAATTCTAAATCTATCGCTCGCTTTTAAGACCAACAGTCGACTACCGTTTGTCTTCTCTCACACCAAAAACTTCCCCTTATACCTTCGCGAGATGCCTTAAACGCCTCCCGTTCACAGTTATTTTGAGTGTTTTATCTTACAGATAATTAATAATAATCAGAATAACTGACGATAATGGCAATTGCTGTATATTCAACTGATTTCCTCTTTGGATCTCTTTATGTGAATAAGTCCGAATTTGAGAATATATGAACGATAACCGAACAATTAGCAATTGCGTAAGCAGTGCTTGACCTTTTTTGATAAGTTATTACGTTTCCTTTTAAAGAACGCATATTTAATAATAAAATAGTAAATAAAATTACGAAGAATTGTACCGTTCTTATACTGAAATGCCTCATTTAAGAGTCTACCCTAATAGTAAAAAATCTCTTCTAATTATGAAATAATGTGTATGATAAGTCTTGAGTACAGTATTTCGGTTAAGAAAGTATATTCATTAAACAACTGAAAATCGCTATCTCTTTCTCCTTAGTTCTTCTCCCACTTTTTATGCCAATTTTCTCCAAATTGGCTAAGTTTGTTTCAAGTGTGCTTTCTCAGTTTGGGACCAAGAAACTTGACTCCCAACAAATCCTTTCTATATACATCGTCACTCTTGGAAGTTGTACAATCTTTCCTCGTTTGTTTACTCACGTATTCATAACGACAAACTCATCCGCTATACATACAGAATCATAGGCTACTCCGCAAATACCATTTCCTGTACAAGCTTTAATGTAACGCGTCTATTTTTTACTTACCTTAGGGTATTTCACTATGCAAGCATCTATAAAATTATTGATCAAATTCAGGAAGTAAAGACGATCAAATGACGTTTTTTATTTATTTGCTTTAATATCGAGAAAGAAATATCCTGAAATATTTATTATTGAATCATAGGTTTGGTTAGTTAAGTAAATTCTACGTTAATTAAGACCTGAAGATATTATACATCTCATGGATATATTCCCCTAATAATAATAGTCCTAAAAAAGGGTTCTAATGCCTTTTTCTGAGAATAAATTCAGTTAGCGCATGCACTGAACAATGGAATGAATTCATTCATTGCATTATAAGGGAGTTATATTTTTAGGAATATTTTTATATTAATATTTTTTGTATTAATCAGTTTAACGTAAGCATTAATTATTTTATATATACTATAGCCATGCTCGCGTATTGAACATACGGAACTATAAAGATACCTCCTAAACAAAGGAAATTATTATCTTTATTCAATCCATTCTCACTGTGTACGATATGGAAATCATCCCAATCAATTTATATTCGAATGCCGAAAATGAATATTGAGAATTTTTCTATGAACGCAGTTAACTATCAAGTAAGATTTGCCAATGAAATGCATTTATTTTCTTCAGGTCGGTGTTATTTCAATCATTAATACGTATGTATACGTTTTCCCGTTTCACTTCCATGTTGTCTCCTTTTATTAGCGGTTGGATTCAGGAGTCATGTTGCCGATAGAAGATCTTTCTAATCTCGAGTTATTTAAATGAAAGATTTTTAATTCACAAGTCGTTATATTATTTTAATTCAGATCATTCTTCTTAAAACTTCAAAAGTTAAGTTACCAACAAAATTGGGTTTTACTCTTCTCTTGTCGATATATGTCCTTTCCAACCAGAAAGGTACTATTTAGTAACAATGTGGTTTTCGTCAAGAACAAAAGTTGATTTAAATATTAATTTAAACCTTTTGCATATAAAGGGCGAGTTCGAATGATCTCAAATAGTCCAATCCCCAAACTTCTTCCTGGACTTCAAGAGGTCCCGAGGCAGCGAAACGGTTACAAAAGTTTCATTAGAGCAGAAAATTGTGATAAATAGCCGTTAAATTGCTGTCCCTTACGAGGAAATTAAAATTTCATTTCTCAATGCTTTCTCTTTGATGACGCAATCACTTCAGTAGCTTTTCCACCGTTACTTCGTTAGCTTTCAGGACATCAGGAGCTACTCACTTTTAAATTGCTTCACTCTCAAGTTTTAATTTTAATCTCACGATTGAAATAGTCGAATATAAAGTATGCATAAGTGGCCCTTTTATTGAATTACATTCTAATGAAATATTCCTTAGACAAACCTTCTAATTTCGAAATTTGAATTTTAAAAATTCCTTTGAAAAGTGAAAAACATTAAATAATTCCTTTTTCGATTCTCCTTTTTTGGAAGCGGCCAATAGAAAATCATTCTTTTTTTTCGTGTTTTGAAATACAGTATGAATAGAAAATTTGTTTAAGCCTTCTCGTTTTAGTGATATGTATTAAAGGGAAGAGTTCGATAGCTTAAAATTTCAACTGAGAATCGCGTGAGATATTAAATTTTTACTTATCATTCAGAAGCGAACAATGAAATCATGTAACCGTGTGCGATGTATATCATCCCTTCTTAGTTCGTATCATTCCGAGAACGAAAAAAAATCTACGGTGAACTCTCATGTGACGAATGCCCTACCCATTCACTTGCTTGTAACAGGAACAGTATAGTCTAAGGGCGAAAGGTGAGCTAGATGCATTTGTCACCGCTCCGTTTTGTCTCCTACACCCGCTTCTTGTAACACTTAATCATCTTTTCAGTCTCTTAGCAACAATGAAAAGCGATACGGTGAGGAAGAATGCCAACCAAAGGTCGTTGTTAAGCAGAGTGATGTATTGTCGTTTGAAGTCGCATAAGGGCACAACCAGAATGAACTACGCACTTTCATTTCGACAAAAAAACAAACGATTTATGACAATATACGGATTTTTTGTATTTAAAGAGATAGGACCGAAACTTAGATAAGTTAGTCTCGCAGGGGAATATTCTAAAGTGAAGTCATTAATGAGATAAACGATGAATTGTACCATGACTGTAGTATTCTATCACACGATTTATAGTAATGCGATTTACTCTCCTCTTGGCTAATAGGTGGTAATGCAGGATGATTCGATTCAGTGAAACCAATGATGCAATTACTTTGCTGTACAGAGATTTGCAAGAAATTATCAACGATGGAAGATTCCTATTTACAGAGGCTTGGTCGGGTGTTAGGTATTAAAATTCAAATGTTTCTGCCTTTATTATCTGACAATAAGTAGCTAATACTTTTTTGTGTAAAACAATGTTTTATCAGGTATGGAATTTCCGAAACTAATATTTTTGATCGATTTCATTTACACAAACTTATTGATTTATTAATTCTTTTATTTCATAATATTTTCATGAAGAGACGTACCTGTCCACTCTAATTCGATGCGAGCGACTTACATTTATTGGTTTTGAAGATACTTTGTATTGGTTTACATTAATTTTCCATAGGATAGCAATGGTGATGTACCATGGATAATTACTATAATATATTATGGAATTCCGCTGCAAATCTGTTGCAAAAAGGTCCGAGACCTTTTATGAAAAATTAATAAAAACCAATTTCCTTTTTTATTTTTTAATCCAAGACAAGGGTCTTAATTGAAGTCGAAACTGCTTCCGAGTTGATAGATTGGAGGGGATTTGAAGAGTAGGCGGCTAATGAACTGCTAATTAAATGAAATTGGATTTCAGAATGGGAAAAATCTAATAACGTTGGGGATATCGGAACGTTTTCCGTTAAAGTTTTAAGGAGGTAAGCATTTCCAAGAGATTGACTTCATAGATTGGGGAATATTAAAATGCAAACGAGATACATTTTCCAGCAATTAAAAAGCATCGTTATAAATCAATAATATGGCAGGTGGACATCAGATAAACCTAATGCTGGTTATCTTGGATGTAACGCAAAAAATTCAAGCACTCAATTTTGATAAATACTTATTGAAAATTATTTAAGAATTGAATCGATAATTGTAATCAATTAATAATGTGTTTAAGGTGACATGTTCTCTTCATCGAGAGACTTAGATAAACTTTTAAATTCTGAAGTCCAATCGATCAATAACTTCTTTATATTAATACCCGCGGCCTTAAATAGTAACGCGTATTATTTTGCTTAAATAGCGAGAGTACTTGTAAATATTGATAATGATATTATAGCAATTAAAAAATATTTGTGGAAGGGAAAGATCGACACAATTCTATTATTACTTAAAAAACAGTGAATACAAACGTATTCATGTTGTCCTTTTAATTACAAAAGTGCTCAAAAATATTACAGAACGTTATAAAACTAGAGTTTCTCCATCCCAATACTATTAATTGATGAAGTTTGATGATATATATCAAGCAATTTATTGGCTTTAGGACATACGTCACACACAATGCTGTTAGTCCTTGAATCATTAATTCTCTCTTTGAAAACTATTAAACATTCGAACGTCAGGCTCTGAAGCCCTTAATACTCAACCGATAATACGTAGCAATGTGTCATTTATGAATACGCAGTCTTAATATTTAGCCCTTCCCGTCCATTGAACGATGTTACAATAGTGCTTTTGCCAGTGTGACTGTTCTATAGGACGAGTGGAAGCGTATGACGTCATGAATCGTAATCCGTTGCCGTTCTCCCATTGAGTCGCACGAAGCTAATTCCATGGGCTTTAGCATCTGCCTGCATTTCTCTCCGGATAAGGGCAAGGATTGCATTTGGATCCATGGGCAGCTAAAGAATAACAAAGATTAAGTAAGCGAGAGGATGCACAAATAAAAAGAGATTGACTTTGTGGATTGACCTCTGACCTGATTAATACACTCGGTCCATTTTTCTTCTTTTACTGTTTATTAATCTTGCAGATTGAAAGTTAATGCAGCGTAATCACACTTTCATTGAACAGTGAAAATAAATTGCAGGATATTTAATCCTTTTTGTCACTGAAAACGGAAATATAGCAAGTCAGAGACTTTGTTTCTATTACAAAAATTTCATGATATTGGACTCGTATACTCTGGAAAGTTCACTTTAGGCTTCTTTTAGAACTTTAAAATGTTCATTCACTTCAAAAAACTAATTTTAGACTAAATAAAGCAATTATTACATTTATATCTTAAATAATATGTTTTTATACCAACATCATTCACTATTAAGAGCAGAAATATCTTTAAATTTAACTGCTTTGGTATCGACTACGTTCACCTAGACCAATCGTTAACTCTATTGTATCCCAACCTTCCGATACTTCAAATAGCAATCGAGTAATTGTTTTCTTTCTAAATACGAAAGTGAGATGCTAAAGTTCCTTTCGGCGTTTCTTTCAATTCAAACGAAGTTCTCCATCAGTTCTCTTGAAACCCTCCGATGAAGGGGAAAGGCCGTGGTGTTGAGGAAAGGGTCTTGATGGGTAAGAAAAGAAATAGGAAAATCCATCGCTATAGAAAGGGTCAGACCCCGAGGGCAACGGTCACCAAAGGACACGATATTTCTTTCTCCGGATAAGGTTTGGTCAACGTCGGAAAACAAACGGAAAAAATTTGAAACTTCTCCTTCCTAAATAGTTTGAGATGGATGAGGGCAGTTCCCTCTCACACGCAATGCCAGGCTTTATAAAATTACGTCTTTGCTTGAATTTCGGTTTTTTTTGTATTGATTGCCGAATCTAATTTAGAATTATTAATTCTACGAGTATATCTCTAAGTGATACTTACATAATATTTAGTTATTATATATTCTAAAATTTGACGGCATTAATAAGCACTTGCATGTAAATCTGTTTATATAAAAACTTTTGAGTTACGAGTGACGTTAAATGTTGTAATTTTTTATACTCTTAATTAAAGGATTACATCTGTTATTCATAGTACTACTAAATAATTCTCCTAGATATGACATAATGATATCTATCCGACGTAAAAAATGAATAGGGGGAATTATCATTGTTCAGCATTCATAAAAACATACTCAGACATCACAATTGTAAAGCCTTTCATAACATTTTTGCGTTACCTGAGCATAGCATGCCAAGGATATAAGTCCACAATGGTAAGATAAGGCATTGTAATCTCGAATTTCCCCTCGGACTTCCCAACGTGTCTGCAGCATCTTTGCACGAGTTGGCCGAGACGTTCCGCTCCGGACCCACCGTCGACACGAGCGCCTCTTTCTACGGTTACGGATACTCTAACGGTGGAGGATGGGGTTCTTCAGCGGTCCCTCTCCCCGTGGTCTCTCCGATGCTCGGCGTGGATCTCTTCGAGAGATACTACCGCGCAAACTCCGTCGGCTACGGCAGCGGTTGGGGTTCGTGCAACGCGGCATGTCGTAGAGGTCATTACTGTTCCATCACGCGAGTGGACTACCACGCGTTCAGAGAGTGCATGGAAGCGGACATGGGAGAAGGCAATTCCGGTGTGGGAAAGCCCTACTCGCTGCTTGGGATTCTGTGCATCAGTGCTGCCCTCATATTCGGGCGATGAGGCGGTGAACCAAAAAGATCGACTCGAGAATTCTTAACTTTTTTTCTAACGAGAAGCCTACTGAGTACATTGGGCGGTTTTGGAACGCGTTTTGACGCGTGGGTTGTATCCGATGGCGTAAAATCCGAAGAGGCGTCCATTGTTTTTGGTAAGTGGACCAAAGAAAGAGGAGTCCCCCCTCTCCAAGTCGGTTCCTTGTTACGGCAAAATGAAAGACGAAAAGTGCTTCTCCGTTTCGTTGTGTTGCGTTTATACGATCGCTTACTTCCATTTTCTTAAATCGTCGTTCAGAATATTTTTTTTTTCTCTCTTGGGATATATTTTTGAATGTGAATTAAGAGAGAATGTGAGTTTTTAAATTATGAGCCCATTTTGAAAACCCAAAACGTTTTACATTTTCTATGCAATTTCCATTTTAAAAATTCTTATCCTTTGCTGTCCATATGTTGTATAACTGCTTCTTTTTAAATTATTCTGATATTCCGAGTTGATATTGTCGATTGGCACTGAAAGTTACGAAAATTGAAGATAAAGTTAACCTCAATAGGTGCAAATTAAAAAAAGAATAGAAGCAAATATCTTTGAGTAAAATGGAACTCTTTTTTTAACGTATGTAAAGTCAATTACTCTCTATATATCATTCGTAAAAGTAGATAGAGAGGTTACTGTAAAAATGCTTTGTTCTTGAATCCAAAAAAGTCTGAAATCATCCATGTTATATTTTTTCAAATATATATCTTCTTAAGAATATACAATTAATTTTAAACTTTCACTTCAATTTTTAAAATTTTATTTCGTGAATAGCTGAAAGTTTTATTTGAATATATTTTATACCGTTATTTTCCTTAAGTAAAACTCGTTCTTATGCATATTAAATCTTTACAAATGTCAAGGGACCCTATATAAAACCCTATGCTGTGAAAATTAGTTCATTCGTTTTAATAGTTTATATAATGGGAAGTGGATAGCTAATAAGGTAATTAAATAGGAAGAGTATAACTCGAAAGAATTTAAAGCAATTTACTGTCCTGTTAAGAAAAGAAACAATATAATTTTTACTTCCTTTAAAACTAAAAAAGTTAGAAAGAATATGACAAATAACAGTAATACTGTTCACTTTCATTTTATTTCAGGTATGTTAGATATCCTTTAAAAAACTTGTATGTTTTAACATCTCGATGTAAAATAATATTGAAATAAAATTCCTCATTTTTACAATATGCTTTTTATTGCCACATAATTATTACCCTTGGTTTTCCATCAAAATTTCTCCTATATTTAGAAGACACCAATGGAAGAAGGTAAGGGATTATAAAACATGTTTTCGCTGATGGACTGATGTAAGACGCAAAAGTCGAGGACAAGAACAACCGAATTCTATATTAGAATGAGGAGAAAAAGATTGGATAATTCATCGAAACTTGCTTCATAATAAAGTGAGCGCATTACTAAAGAAAGAATTGTATGTCTATAATGTATCGAAGTGAATACATCATCACCATTATGAAGACCTGTAGGAATAAAAGTAGTCCTTTACTTTGATATGTTTTTGTTTCAATCTCCCAGATCTTCTTGAACTGAATTTTTTATCTGAAGTGCAAATTAACATTCTTGTCCCCTTACATGGCTTAATCAATATAAATCATTTGCTATAATTGTAGAAATGCACAAAATTTCGAGGGATTTTAAATGGTTCCTCTTCCGTTTTTCTCCTTTCTAGAAATTTAAGGTGAAGGGTGGTTTATCCAACAAGATGATGAGGAAGAATATTAAATTAATAATACACACTGCATCAGAACTTAATGGAGGATCTTCATATATGATAATAATACTTAGAGAAATGAAATCGGAGGCATTAATCATGTTGATAAGGAGCATAGTTTTGAACTAAGCACGATAATTACTATGCAATTAAAGGGAAGAATCACCCAATTGGTTCCTTTTAATTACACGAAAAATTAATTTTTGTTTTAGCAGTTCATAATAACTATTTTCTGAATATTACCGATTAATATTCTGATTAAAATTTTTAATGATATATTTCAGTACAATATGCAGAGGAAAACCGTCTCTTATTTAATACTTAAGAATTTTAATGACTTATGACAAAGGTCTATCTATTAAGTAAATTGCTTTTATTATTATTCCTTAGTGAAGACTTTAAATTAATAATTAGATATTCAGGGTGAAAACTTTTTAATTTGTTATTCACGTTACCACATTTTTAATCAAACAATTTTTATTTGAACTGCTTTCCTATTTTACATGTTATATTTGGATTGATTTTAATGTTTCCGTTTTTCTAATTTTCTTTCCTACTAATCTGATACAGATTCATATTAAAGAGAAATAAATAGTCATTATATGGAGTTTTATAAGCCTTTCTTGTATAGCGTTTAAGTACCTTATTAAGGGACGATATCAGTCGACAAATCCTCGCTGAGCTATTAAGGTGGAGATCATTTCGAAGTACACTTAGTGATGCAAAGCGACTTGTTAATTTACTGGAATGATTGGCAATTGAGTGTTAGATGGGAAGGGAATCATTAGTCAAGTGAGATCACGACGGAAGTTATGATGCAGGGAAAATTAAACGGACTTGAAGTGGTAATTACAATGCATCCAATCGTAGCATCTGATAAATCTCCGTTCTCATCATGTATACATTGTCAGCGTCTTTCATCTATCAACTCCTTGTTAATCTTTACCTTAAGTAGTGAAAGAAAGTGCACGCATCTAAATCTGTCGAGTCTCGATCAATGTATGCGTTAAGAGAAGAATTAAAATCTTCAAATACGAGGTTACCTATTCTGTTGGCAGAAAATTAATTTTTTAAATATATTCTTAAAAAAGTCATTTTTATAAAATGAATGCAGATAAATGATGTTAGGTAAAACAGTTAATAAAGATTGAAAATGAAATGTTTACACTTAATTTTAGTATTGAAACATTAAAGTTGAGACAGAAACGCTTAAACGACTGTGTTAAAATTTCACAAACAGAGTTGATGAATGAATAGCTAATTTTAAAGTAATATTTTATTTTTTTTATTATTAATTATTTACTAGATATTTATTAAAAATTAAGCGAAGAATCGTATAGTTATATCTATATGTAATAAATCGAAATTTACTTAGCGCAAGCGTATTAAGGTATACAGAATTTTCCGTGAATGAATATTTATAGTATCCGGTGAATATAGTTTAGAGTAAATCATGAAATACTACTTCAATTTAAATTTATTTTGTTGCCATATGTGTTATGTACTTAGCCTGATCAGTGTAAAACACTAAAATACATTTAACCTTTCTTGGTTATTACTTTGGTGAGCCAACGCTTTTTTAACTAATACCCAAATTTATTCATACCTAAAAATTTGCCTTCGTTTTATTGGAATATCTCTTGCAACTCATTTAAGACTCACTGCGACCATAATTCCATATTTAAAAATCTAACGAGTATAATACGTTGCCAAGGGGAGATAAGCTATTTTTTGTATTAGTACATCTTAAATCCGATCAATAAGGGAAGAAAGAAAACACGATATGCTCGATCACGGACGGTTTTGAAACGTAATACAAGTACTTTTAGTGTTATTGAATGAATTACAGGCATTTCCTCTTTATCCATAAAAAGCACTCAAACTCACTGCTTTTTACAGCAATCTCATTTCGATATTTCTGATGGCGTAAACATGTCTTTTTTGTCGTTTTATACTTACTTAAACGTACTCTTTTATGTTTATCGACTTTCACTTATTGATTGATGTAATGCAATCGCCGTGTCCATTCCACTTTATATAGCTCTTCTCTTTAAAAGCTCAATGTTATTCCTCTTGGCCGTAAAGCGAACGTTAATCCGTTGTATAACCTGAAATAGTAGTCTTTTGAAATCTATTAGAGCTATATGCTTACTTCTCTATCTAAAGAACAATTAATGAAAGAGAACTTGAAAAGAAGGTAATGGAATTTTTTATGATTTTAGATGAAAAACCCTTAGGTAATTGAGGATTATAATGCTTACCCCCCTAATATGAGCGTATATATATTTTAATGATTCTAGATGGAGATTCAATGATTATAATTGCGCCAATAACGTAATGAATGACAAGATTAATCAATTAAGCCTATTAGTTGAAAAAAAAGGAAACATTTTTCTTACGTTTAATATTGAAAATCAATTGTCTTTTGATACAATTATGTCAGGATGGCCGAGCGGTCCAAGGCGCTGCGTTCAGGTCGCAGTCCGGTTCTCCGGGCGTGGGTTCGAATCCCACTTCTGACAATATTTTACTTATCATTCACTTAAAAAATAAAATAACGTGGTAGATAAGTATCGGGTTCCGTTCAAAATGATTCCTCTCTTTGATCAAATCTTTTCTTATTATCCTTGATGTATAGTACTGTTTTTAAAAGTGGAATAAAATTTATGTGACGTGCAAACAATATAATTTTCCATTTAATAATAACAATGGGTTTAAAAGACATGTTTATCTCGAATTAATGAGAAATTATAGCAATGTTCACATTGTTTGACAGCCGAATTATATAATCCTTAAAAACTTCAATCTTTCACAGTAGGAGTTTATAATTTAAAATCTGATACTGAAAATTTAAAACGGAGATTATAAATATAAAGAAAGAGCTCAGTAACTCCCGCGGACGTAGTTTTCTTGCGAAAAAAATTCTCTATCAGTAAGCGGGTGTTGAACATTGGTGCAATTCTTTAGTTTTGGGCAAATATATGAAATCTCTTACATTAACGGATAGTTTCTCTTTTGAATTGAAGTTATTTAATTTGAGTTGAATTTAAATGAAACGATTAAAAAATTTTCTGGGAATTTAATTTCATGGCTTCCATAAATGAAACTGGCATATTTCTTGAGTAATTCAGAAAGAGGTGGCCTTAAAATAATTTTCAGTACAGAAATGTTTTCTGTTCCTTAGCAAAGACAACCCAAAGGCTCAATGTACGGTATTCATTAAGTATCGAGCACAGCACTGGATTTGGAATTTCAAATGGGGGCATGTTTGTGCACAGCCCTAATCGTTATCGGCGATGGAGTTTTGCTAAGATTAGAGCTTAAGCCATACAGTGGAACACGGAGTGAATATTTTAAAGAAACATTCGAAAAGGATAGTTTTAAACTGAGTTTGGAATGCCGAGTCACGTCGGTTTGGTCATCAGTAGCGTGGGGTCAAAATAGTTAGGATTGATAACAGGATTGCCGAGTTTGCATGTATGCCTCAATTACGCATAAGAAGGGGCGTGATAAACATGTAAATGGATAGGGAAAAAGCACTATTTTAGAATAGAATGGAAGGAATATATAGAAAATATGCCTCAAAAACATTTTTTGATAAAGGCAAAATTTAAGGAGTATAAAAATATAATTCTCCTACGCAGTCACAAGATTATGTCAAATGGTAGAGAAATCAAGGCATGAATCGAGCTCATAAAGATGATTTTATTCCAACATTAGTATCACCTGTTACAAAGAGAGCAAAACCCTATGAAATAATTCTATGTGGAAGCATCATTATCTTTTTGAATGTTTTCTTTCTGCCGTTGCGGGATTTGAATCTGAAACTCTCCTGATCGCTTATGTAATTGCATGATCCTGCATCGTTCTTGGAAAAGACGCATTGTCTGATAAACAGTTGTGTTTGTCTGCTAAACGAAGTGCTTTACAGTGTGTAAAAACTTTTCTGTGTCACTGTGTTTACTCCCGTTTACGCTGCTTGTAGTTTATAAATCTGCAGGAAATCCGTTGCCCGTATCACAAATACCGGCTGATATTCGGTTAAATAAGTTATTTTTTATTGCGCTTTATGCACAGTTACTGAAAGAGTATTTCAAAAATCGTCCACCAATATGAAGACGAGAATAGTTGATTCTACTTATCTGGATTCTAGATTTTTATCCATAAGGAGTAACAATCAATTGGAAGTTGGAGGAGTTTTTTGCTATGGCGGACATAATTACTTTTTGAATCCCTAGTCAAGTAAAAAGGGTATATGATTTACAAGTTAGTAAAAAACTGCACTATATTGAACCGCTTATATGATAAATTCTTTATTTTACATTCAATTTTGAAAATTATACCTCAAACTCCCTCGTATTCATAAATACTGCCTTTTTCCTTTCGTAAAACGATACAAAGTATTCATATTCCTTCCTAATGAGATTTAAACATATTTATTATAGTAAACTACGGACGTAATCCTATGCCAAAGCTATATTCTTTTATTTAATCAAAACAAATGATTAATCAGAATCATTCCCAACAAATCGTGCACCTAAGTAGACAAAAGTTTATAAGTATGCATTCTCAGGAGTTGGTTACGCTCTTAAACTTATAAACATACCAAAAACTCTACCCTTCATTTTCTTATATTCGATGTTGTTCCTTAACTATTTCCAATTTTCACTTTAATCACCAGCCCCTACCTTCTTATAAAGCCTTATATTTTTAATAATAACGTCCATCATGATATCCAATTGTTTGACGAAATTGTATCCTCGTTGAAAATAAATTTCTATGAAAGGCTTAAGGTCTTTATTTGTGTAGGAGTGATTGTGACTAAAAAGACTCTTCTTCCATCCAACCTCTTATAAAAATGTTAAAAGTACAAAAATATCTGAAAGGGATAAATAAAGTAGGCGTTATTCGGTTATTAAATATGATGTTCTTCCACAAATTTAAGTTGAACGCGCCATAATTTACGCTTTCTTCTCCGTTTATTTAGTATCCAACGAAATACAACGGATCTCGCGTGATCTTCTAAGGTGTCCAATCTTGTATCTAAGTAGGCTCTACGAGATTTATTTATCGACATTCTTTTTTTTAAACATTTAAGGTAAACATTCTCGTTAGTTACGGCTCTTCGCTGATATTCCTCTGTTAAATCAATTATTTTAAAATCATATGTATTATTCTCATAGACCGTTGCAAAAGAATTAAAGATATCGATACCCTGATGTTTGAACATTTTATTTTCTGTAATCAAAGATTCATTTTTAGGGGTCAATTGTGCGTATCCTGAAAAGAAACGACGGCTAATGAACTGATGTTTGTTTCTTCATAAGAATAACATTTTGGAATTTAATAAGCTACTGATTCCTTGATAGGCATTGGTGATAGAAGGGTAGTTTGTGATGGAATCAAAGCAAAGATATTTATTCATCATTAAATCATTCATTATTTATTCTCTTATTTTTATTTTTATGACTAGAGTATGTATTACAAGTATTTCCGTCCCGTTTCTTATTTATTAAATTTTACATTTAACTTAAATTAACTTTTCATCGTAGTAAATAACATTTTAAAATCCTTTGGGCTAATGATAGTTTCCGAAAGTTCAATTATATTAGAGTTTATAGAATTTATTTCAACCTATCAATAGATTGGGTGCGGATATTTTAATTACAAAATTATCCTGAATAAATTTTAATTACATGAAGGAATACCGAAACTATCAAATCTTAGGCACAATGATGTTAATTGTTTAGATATATATAATATACAAGTTAATATACTTTCGTAAGAGAATTCTCAACCTGTTTACCAAAGAGCATAAATTACGGATCGATTAAAAGAGTCTTTGAAATCAAAGGAGAAAGATCTTGGAGACGGATTCGCGTCATAAGTTATTACATCCATTCGTTTCCATAGATACAGCTCTTGGTCCTCTTCTTTCAAATGTTGGAGCTTCGGAGGCATAAATCTCTTAGCGACTGCTAACGTGTATAGATCACTTTTTCCCCGATTCGATTGGATGTATTTTATAGCTCCAGGACGCGTCGTAAATAACGAGAAAGTCGCACCGATTGGAAGCCACGCTTCATTTTTCTTGTTTAAATGATTCATTGTTGACCGCCGTCCGGTTTTTCCGTCAATGAGACCATTCATTCCATTTATAACAATCTCCCATGGACCGATGCTGTGCACGTTCATTCATTACCAATTCAGAAAGCGGTTCGGGAATTCTAAAGCGTGAAATAAATACCGCCATTGACCCCTGTGTCTTTTTAACAGTGTTAAAATTAGTCTCGAACGGCGTTTATTTCCATAAATACCGATCGTATTCCGAGGAAAATCGAGCTAGAATAAGCAATCGAACTCTTTTTGAACGAATAAGTGAAATACGTAAGGTTGAATCCGCGTAACCTTAAATAAAATATAGATAAAATGAGGGAAACTAATTGCAGCTCATTCGCATAGAAGTGGACTATGAGCATCTCTCGTGAACGTTTAATCCGAGTAAAGAGCTTTGAATTGTAAATTCCGATTAGGATTGGGGTGACGAATGGCTTTATCGCCCGAAAGGGGTCGTACCAACACCGCTGAAGGAAAAAAGGGAACAAAAGCTATTGACCAGGTCGAGCCAAATTAACGCTGTTTACCGTAACTCTTGTTTTCCGATAAAACTCTCAAGAATGACCAATTTCTTTTCTCTACTTGTCTTTTTTTTACTCAACCGATATCATCGTCGTCCATGCTGTCAGCGTTTTATGATCTTAAGGTAACCTTCCTTGAACTACATATGTAATGACAAATAACTTGTCGAAATAGAACCCTTTAGTATTGATCGATAAATATTTGATCTTCGAACATAATCACATAAATAATTAATCAGTGTCAAGAATTTTTTACAAAATTACTTGAGTAGGTAGCATATCCTTCGTTATCTCATTTGCCATATAAATGATTTAAAATTATGCTAAGTATATATTTAAATTGAACTATTCCTTATTTTATTGATATCAGAATATCTAATATTTGAGTAGTACAAGGAGAATTTGTTATAAATATATGGTTAATTTTAAAAGTATATTAAAACCCTGCTTGAGAAAATACATCGAAGCATTCCCGACATATACATCATAAAATTTAGCAAAACAATTCTCTATTAAAAATTAAAATTTTTATCGCTTGATTTTTGATGATGCAAGTCCATCTTATCTTTCCTGTTTGATGAGTTCAGTCATTCCCAAGTAGCTATACGTACCTCACCTCGCCTCCTCATTGGCCCCTCCATTGAACCGATTGGCACTCTCCCTCGTGTCATATTGGGAATCTCATCTTTCTTGCAAATCTCTAAGGAGTGTTCCGTCGTGTATTGCTCATTCACTTTTATATCGCCCATATCTTTCTCTCGGTTTCTCTTCCTTTTACTGCCTCTTCTTCTCATTTCCTCGAATGATCCCATCGCCCCCAATCCATACATTTCCTTGTTTCGCATCGGAACTCGGGAATTTAGTGTTCCCAAGACTGTTCTCGGAAGAAAATAGACAAGAGAGGATGGAGTCTTATTGGGAAGGAAGCAACATCTCCCATACCTGGCTTATTTGTATCCCTGAAATGAATTTTTGCTTTGATGCTCTCCGACGTTACTTTATAGTACGGGAATAACTGGTGATGGTTGCGTTTCCTTCTCGTATTCCCAAGCGATGCATTCGGTGCAAGTGTGTTACGGTGTCATTCCTACAGTAGGGCGCTACTGAAGCATTTGGATCCTGGAAAAGAAAACTCCTTATCCAAGCAAACATGAGGGTTGAGATTCTGATTAATAACTATTAATTATATCAAGAAATATATATTAACATAGTAATAGGTAGCTTATTATTTATACGAAATAGTTCTCATTATGTCCATGGTTACGCATTGAATTAAAGTGATACGTAATAATAAATATTTAATCTCAAAATAAAGACACGATTTCGAATACTGTTCATAAAACTTGCCATTTTCTATTTTGTCTAATAAAACTATATTTAATATGGTATTCCAGTACGAATTATGAGTTTCTATAACAGATTGTGAAAATAATTTTTTTAGTAAATAT
Organism: Pantala flavescens; assembly: GCA_020796165.1. Lineage (NCBI taxonomy): Eukaryota > Metazoa > Arthropoda > Insecta > Odonata > Libellulidae > Pantala > Pantala flavescens. Next base: position 49,184,720 of record CM036881.1, on the reverse strand, counting down.
TTTTTAATATTATTCGCACAGTTATCCTATTCCGCACTTTAAAGGTTACGATTAAATCTCGTTATTAATTATTAACAATTGAGTAAACAAGCGTATATTTAAACGATGCATGTTTACGAGATTAACCCATTTTTCCTAAAATTAATCTCGGAAAGAGCTGAGTGATTTACTCAAATGCGAGTTGCAAAGCATATATTTTGCTTCCTCGGCTACTTAGCATTTAAAGGTAGTTTGTGCTTTCAACGGCACCGAAATGTGCACTCAGGCCAACTGCTGCATGACCTTCGCAATTAATTTTGGCGGAATCCGCGTATCCATTATTCCTTCGGAAAAGAAACGCGTGGGTTACTGAGGAATTATTCTCTCGGCTGAGAAACGAGGCAAGTGAATGCCCTGTATGGACAAAGAGCACTGAGCCTTTAAGTACTACTTGACTAATTCGGAGAAAAAGCATTTTGCGTAGAGATGCATGATGGTACGGTTTTCTCGGCATACCGCAATAAAACCTTCCTTGACAACGGGTAAAAAGGACGCCTATTTATGTTGTGCTGTTTTTAGGCCAAGACAAAATAATTTCGATAAATAAGTATTGTTTAACTGCTGAAATAAATAGGAAACTAATTTAAAAGAAAATGCTTAGTTTATATCGATCTGTAGTGTGATAAAATTCAAATCAAATACTTATTGCAAGTGCAGCTGCGAGTTTTTAACAAAACTTACAATTAAAATAATGATGTATAAATTATAAAGAACTGATAATAATAAGTAGTGGACGAAATTCTAAATGTATATTCCATACCTCGTGAAAGACCAACGTTTATTTAAAATTCAAGCATAATTTTAATATATATATGATGAATGAATTTTAAGATTTATAGTAAGGGTGAATATAACTCCAGTGAAAAAAATCAGCCAACAGGTAAATAAAGCTGATATATTAGGCAAGGAATATTTTACAAGAATTTCATGAAAAAATTATCTTAATTGAATATTTTTTTAGTGGTTGATTCGATTCATAAAAATCAAAAATAGACTCTCCACATTAGGAATAGTAATCAATTTACTTTCTCTTATTTAAAGAACAAATTACAAAATCAATGAATTACTTTTTCTGATGCAATACATTCTTCGCAAAACTGCTATTTCATCCTCTGAATCACTTTCCATCCCTTCACCAAAGGGGTTCTTTTTCGCGTGATCTATGAGAGAATGTTCTTTGGGTCCAAGCACCACGCCATTGCATGCTTTGAGCACTGCACTAGCTCATGAACCCAAATCCTCATCCAATTTTCCTTTTAAAAAAAGCGCTATTTATTCCTCTCACTTAGCTCCTCCTTCTCTTTAAATATCCGCTCTCTCTCATTACTTATTCCCGACTTTCGATTTCTTTTCCTACTTTCTCATCTCCCAGTTCTATTTTTAATGTCACATCTTCCGATTTTACTTGGTCGGTTTACTTCTAACTTATAATTTGATGATTTTAGATTGGACTGTTTCATAGAAAGATGAGCTTTATAGATTATATTTGATTTAAGAGAAGAATATATTTTACTATATCTTATGATACAGTTCACATAAAGTTTCATAACCACTCATAAATAATCTAAAATGTATATTTAAGAGGCTAGGGTTGATTAAAATAAACACTATACTTTAATTTATTGTTTTATTATTCAAATTTTTATGTGTAGTTTATTATATAGAACGCCATAAATATTCTTCCTTAATCGTCCATATACCAAGGGAACGAATATAGGGGTTAAAATTTTTGGGAAATGAAGGGTTTAATTCGTTGTAAGGTCTTTCAATTATGAAATAATTATGCAGAACTTTGAAACGAATTATTGAATATAAGTCAAGTAGACAAATGCACACGATAAAGAAATGTATGGATTTTATGCTGAAAATCTAAATTTTAGATTTGGTATTTACTCTCTGCACAGCATGTGTATGTATAAGGAAGGGTACTTTACGACTGGTTATCTTCTTATTTCGGAAATGAGGAATGGAATGTAACAATAGAGTAATTATTTTGCAGAATTGAAATCTTTCGAGGTGGAAGACCTCTGGCAGTGTAGGACTTAAGAAATAAAAATCTTGAGATGGACAGTGAGACCTTTGGGCAATTCAGAAGAAAAGCGTAGGGAAGTGGTCGGTGAAGATAAATTGAAATGCTTAATTTGGAGAGAAGGAGTCACCTCTGTAATTGGATTCGGAGAAAAAGGGGAAAAGGGTTTGCTAAGGGTCTCCTTCGTTTAAAAATTAAGATAGAAAGCTTTTGCGGTGCTAAATTTATACTTGCCATTTAATTTGATTTTCCAACCGTAAATTTTTGATATAATTATTATCCTGAAAGATGGAAATAAGAGAGATTTTATAATGTTTTGCTAGGTTGAGATTGTGTGGAATAGAATGTTAACTGTGATGAATCAATTATGTTACGTTAACAAAGTTTAAGAATGATTATGAAAAATGGCATGCGTTTCATTATTTATGAAAATTGTTTGATGCTAATAATCAAAGACTTATATACGATGAATGAGCAAAATGCGATATAGCAATAGAAACAGTATGTGATGTCGTAATAGTCACCAAAAGTTAGGTGACGATTTCATTGAAATGAACGCTCTTTATATTATATTGTTTCATAGAAATAGTAGAATAAAATGAATGCTTTAAATATTAAATGGACTTTGTTTATGAAAAACGGGTATATGCAGATTAAAAAATTGCATTTTTTTGTATTATAGCTGACCACAGATCCTTTAAAAGGTTAGTCAATTTGAGTTACAATTAAAAAACATAATTATAACGATTTTCATATCTTCGGGAGTAGATCATTAAGTGTCTGAAATGATTGCTTCTTTTGAAAGTAGAAAAGATGATTTTACAATGTGGGAACATGAACAACATTTATTGAATGTATTAAGTCACTAAATTGTTACGTGATCCATAAATTACACTCTTACTTCCGTCAACTAAAATAGACCGAGAAATTTTTAAACGATAACAACGCAATAGGGATTATATATCTTTGAGGGTTTAATGTTATAGAGTACACGTTCTTTAAGTTAAATTAAAGCTCATATTTGAAATAAACTTAAAAATTTCGATTGGAGTTCTATTAAAGTAGTTCGTAACAGCTCCTCTTTTTCAGTCCCGAAATTATAAGAGCTGATGCACAGTCATCAACTCGCCAAAGACCTTTAAAGAAGAAAAAAAAACATCTCTCTTTTTGAGGTGAAACAGAATTCAAAGGGAAGAAATGAAGAATGACTTTAAAACGTTGCAAAGGCGAAGGTTCGTGAAAGATGACTAAAAAATCCTTCTGTAGGCAATTCTTTTTGCGCCTAACAAACCCTATGAAGCACATTATACGCTTCATACGATGCAGCTCCTATCTTTCTTCAAATCTCCACACGTTTTGCCACAAAGAATATTCCCATCGCTTTTTATCCTTTTACCATACAACAGAAAACATTCAGTTTTGTTTTGTGTCTAGTAGAATCTGCGTGGTTTTATTTTAAGTAAAATCTTTTGTTTTCTACTTTGGAAATACATAGAGAAGATGCGAGTATATTCTTTCTCTTATTCTTCCCTCTAAAACATAGGAATTGGATGAAAATAATAAAATCTGTTCATTTGTGAGTCACCTATTGTTCCAAATTATTCTCTAGAGAAAGTGGGGCTCTATTCAATTAGTTTTATTCCTGAAGAAGAATTCATCCCATAAATTTGTACAATTAAAAATTCCAATCCCTTTCATGGCTCGTATAGTTTAATGAAATGCTAGTCGCTAAAACTTTTGGTGATAAATAATTCTTAAATCTCCATTCAAAGTGCACATAACAGTTCGGAGAATCATAAATAATAATTACAGTAATATACTATAATATATAAAATATAATATAATAAATTACAGTACCCATGTCTATCAGCTCTTTTCCATATGTATTATACTCGTCATGCTATGCAGGCTAGATTCTCTGGAATAAAATATATATTATTAAATAATATTTGAATGGAAAATTTTCTCAACATTATATGTATATTATAAAAATAATACATTATAGCTTACACATTTTTGATGCTCTTAGCTTGGCTGGCAGTATAAGACTGCGGCATGGAAAAAAATCACTTGAAACTAAGCATTACATCATAGAGGAATGCTTTTCATTTTCAATAAAGTATCAAGCATTGAATAGAGATAAAAAACGCAAAACAAAGGGCCTGTCCGGGATTTGGACCCGGGACCTCTCGCACCCGAAGCGAGAATCATACCCCTAGACCAACAGGCCGTCGATGCTCGAATTTAATTAAGTGAAACCATACTCCAAATCAATATTTGGATCGATTATATATATATCCGACCAGATTAAGCGCATTAAAATAGTAATATTATTATAGTATACTAAGAAATATAACGATTGTCTTATTTTTTATTATATTATTATATTTATGAAGAAACTAAATTTTCGATTTACGCTATAGGTATCACGCTTCTCAAGGTATGCTACTTTTTTCTCAAATAAGCAAGGTATTTTATTAATACGAGTAATAAGAGATCTTTTGTCTAGTCACCCTTGAATGTAATTTTCTTTCGACACCGTTACCATAGCGTCGTCCATTGTTATCCTCACGTCGATCTCGGCGTGGATTTTATTCCTCTATCTCCTCTTCTTCATGGGCTCTTTGTTGAGGTCGAACGTATCCTTGAAGGTCGCTAGTTCAATCCCATTTCACCGTTCCTATGGGACCAATTCTCTCCGGAGAAGACTTGGACGTTTCTTTGTTTTCAAGGAAGAACATTGCGTTTCGTATGGGCTCACGTTATGGTCTTACGGAACTGAAATATCCCGTCAGATTTGATTCTTTAAGTCCAAGAATATCTAGTGCCAAAGTGCCGCCATTTCATGATTATTTCATCAGCTCTTCCTTCCTATTCTACCATTGACTGTCGTATTTTTTCCTAGGAAGCAGGACTCATCCTAGTATACTAAGGAAAGGTCACGTATCTAATATTACGTCATAGATACGGTCACATTAATAAATGAAATTTCTGATCTTACAGAAGTTAATCTTATATATTTATAATGTAGTTTATATTAATAGATATATTTAGGTATATTATTGTAAAATAAATTAATATCCTTCCAAGCATTCTACATATGTTATCTTGGTTGTAATAATAGGCCAAAAAACTCAAACGTACCTATTCAATCTATTGAAGATGATTTCTGATATTTATATTTATAACTCGAAACGATAGCGGTGTTATCTGTTACGGAGAATGGTAGTATTATCTGAGAACTCACAACCTAAAGATGACACCTGTGCGTAGAGTGAGGTCATGAGTTCTTAGAATATAATATTGCTGCGATGCCTGATATGTCTCGGAAAGAAATTATGCCTCATCCGCGCAGAAATTTATTTTTATATCAAATTTTATCATTGTTTCTATTTTATTTTATCTAGTTTCTACGCATATGCATAGTCTCTACCCCTCTTTGTAATTCCTTTACTGAAAGATCGTATTTTGAAACTTATATTTACTTATTTTCATTCGAATGGTTCCTTCTTAAATATCGAGAACAGCTGAAACCGGTTCTGAAAAAAAAACTCGGAACGAGAGTATTTTGATTTTTATTCTATTCAAAATTATGAAAACAATGTATAATAAATTTTAAACGAAATACAGTAAATTTTAGGCGAAATATAATGAATTAATCATGCCCGTGTAAAATTAAGCGCAACATTAGAAGTAGTAAAACTCTAATCGTTCCTTTTCACGTAGAACACACTATATCCGTTTAACGTAAAAACGAGGGTCATTTATGGCAATAATGCCTTTCTCTTCTGAAGTCCCTCACAAGAGCAATTACTTTTTTGAGAGTCCGCACTCTTGAGCTAACCGAGAAGCGCTCTATATTGAAGGCCTTGAGGCTGTAATTTTTGACCCGTCTAATGGTTGAGGCGAAGAGACCTTAACAAGGAAGTACAAGTGTGTGGAGATAACGCGTGGAGAGTGTGGATGGTGATTAAAGGGTAAGTCTTCTCGAATCTAATTAATAAGCCGCAGAGTCATTGAGTATCCGATTGTATTGAGAGACGAGTAAATTCACGTTTTCTTCGATAACAACTCCCTACGCGAAAATGTCTCGCTTAAGATGTGTACGTTGCGAATTCCCTTAAAGCGAAGGCGGTCGATGTTTTTTGTCTGTTAATGCTTACGAACTTACTTACTTATAACATCGTATAATTGAGCCACATTCTAGTAAAATTCGTACTAACATTGTGAGTTCCGGATACACATATTCTAGTATCCTAAGGGCACTTCTGTAGAATCGGATAATCCAGGATTCACAGCAGTAAGCATGATTCCAATTAGAATCCTTGGCTGGGAATATTGGTTTTAACCGCCTTAGCTCAAACAGCTGTGTTCTAATTTCTCTTTCTTTTATCTTGAGCTGATGCATGAAATTGGTTTTAGGTAAAAAGATACCCCATTCTCTCCTAAAATTGGTAACTGGGGAAAGAAAAATCAATTTTTTTCATCAAAATAAAAAACATTAAGAAATATTTTAGTTTACTATTTTTAAATATTAAATGCTTGAATTGATTTAAAATTGATGGAAACTTCTAGTTTTGTGCTTTAGAGGATAGATTAGTTGAGGTTTAATTTCTTAAATGTAACAAAATTTTAAATTTACTCTATATGTACTAAAATGTTTCCTTCATTTCACGTTTAGAGATATCAATCGATCATAATATGGCTCTGAAATGATAAAATCGGAGGCGTAATTATTAAGATAAAGAAATCACTAAACAGTTTTTAACTCATCAACTTAGATTAGAAGAGGAAGAGTTTTTATCTAGATTTGCACGAGTGTTTGTTAGATTCTCTCTGTGATTGCTTTTGGGCATCGCAATCCCTCCAAAATTCATTCCAAAGCTCTGTCTTCATCGTAAGGGGCTAATCCTTCAATCAGAAATCCAATCTTCTCTCTTAGGCAGATACTCTGACTTTTCATGACACATTTCTTGTACTTCACAACTTGCTTATGAAAATCAATTTCAGATGCGCTTTGATCCGAGATATTAGAAAGAGATGGGAAGATAGCATAAAATATCATTATTTATGTACCTTTTTTCATAAATTCATTTCTTCTTAATTTCTTTTTCGAGAAAAATAACAGTGAAATCGATTATAACAATTTTAATGAAGTCAGAATCATAGTAGCTTATTTTATTGTTATCAAATGCGTACTATTATCATGGCCTATGTATAAAAATATGTTAACATATTCACCTAGGTAAATGAATAGGTTATTGAGGATTAATTTAAGTTTATTATTTCGTAAATTTAAAGTAAAGTATCAATTTTCTTGACAAGAAATGGGCTATTGCACGGGAAAGATGTTGTATAAATGTTGTACATGAACGTGATGAAAGGGTTGAAATCTTTAGAACTGCCTAGTAGAAACAAAACTAGAGCGAGGAAGTTAACCAATTTAGGGATAAGATGGTGGCTGAAATTGAACGAAAATATTGAAATCAATGTGATAATGCGTGACTTCGTGGAATGCCATATTAATAAGAACAACTTTGTAAACTTTTTTTGACAACTTTTTTTTCTGTTGAAATTTACAAAGTTGTTTTCATTATTATGAACGGAAATAGATCATGGAATAGCGATGTCAATAAACTGGCAAGAATACACTTTTTGATTCATCAAATGTGAAAAAAATAGTTTCATTTAGTAAATCCTTTATTTGCTCATTATGTAATTTATAAAAATTAGGCGCCCAATTAATTTCATTTTTAAAGGTTTTAATTACATAAATATAGTATACTACACTTACGAGTATATTAATATACTTTTAGGGGTTTTTAGGGGTTTAATTTTTAAAGGTTTTAGTCACATAAATAATCTATTCACATGCTAAACCAATAAAATTTTTAGCAATAAAGAAATTGAAGTGATTGTTAAAATTGTTTACCGTATGATTTTTTCGAGGAAAAATTCGTCCTTAATATTTCACATCGTCACTTTCATATCTTGGTTTACTCTCACTTAAGCTCGCATTTTTATTCATGGCCATTTCGATGCATTCATGAAGCACTGCAGGAGACAACGCTGCAGTAACCAAAGTTCCTCTCATTTGGCGCCGTACGTTCGTCGCCTCAAAACCACGTCTTTCCCAATTCGGTCGCCTCTAATCACAGACGGGTGCGTGAGGCAAAATCCTCCATCGGGATAATCTCCTGTGGTCGAATCGAGAAAGCAATGGCGGCTTACAACTTTAAGACCATCGTGTGCAGTGTGCATTATTCTCTCCTGAAATTGGTTCCTGGCGAATGTTTATTTCAGAAAATAGGATTAATGTGCATTCTTGATAATTGTTGATAAACCAGCTAATTATTGTTCATTAATGTGATGGATTGTATGAACCAAAACCCTAATCCACTCATTTATCTCAATTTAAGTTAATAATTTACGGAATTAATCAATTTAAAGGAAAATATTTCCTAAGAAAATCGATCATTCTTTGAAAATTTTAAGAATACAAATTAACTTCTACTCCTTTACCACGAAAATTCGTGATGTTCACGATTAGAAAGAGTAATAATACCTCAATATTAATTTTCAGTAACAATTTAAACCTTTCCCGAAAATTATATATTCCTTCGCTTTTTCCAGATATTACAAAATTCCACTTCTTGTTTGTTTTTATAATTAGAGGTCATCTAATGCCCTTACGATGATGATGTAGGTCGAATCTGAAGCTTCAAAAACACGAAAATTATTTACCGTTATTACACCTCGGTGTAAGTTCTGAAGGGTTTTTATTCGTAAACGTCTGGAAAACATGTATTCTTTTTTAGAGTTCTCTAGTTCAAATGAGCTGAAGCAGATATAAATATGCTAATAGGAATTTAAAATGGACCTTAACCTTTTAACCTTAAACTATTTATATTTTAGGGTTAAACTTTGTTCTTTCAATGAGCTCAAATAGGTATAGGCATTACGGTGGTGCAAATTTGGTATAGTAAAAAATCTCTCATTACTTTGTCATAACGTTCGTGGAAAGTTGATTTATGAAGATAGCTGAAGAAATACATCCTGAATTAAATTCAATAAATAAGGATGTAATAACCTGTATCAATTAGGGATGTTTAACGAGTTGAATACCTTACAAGTTATAAAGATGTAGTTGAAGGCTAAAAGAGCTGAACGAAGTCTCACTTACGGAAAACTTTGTGACCTTTAAAGTTGTCGGATTGATAGCGCTTTAAAGTGCTGAAGCACGTGCCGCAGAGGAAATGAGAATGCGCGGAGATTGAATGATCTCGTGTTCGGGAAGAGGATGAAGTTCTCTTCCGAGAAATGCACTCGAAAACCCATGCTGCACTCTCGATATCCACTCTTCAAACTATGCAATGAAAATACAGTTTCTCCACTACGGACTTAAGAAATTCGATACTTATTATTGAATGGGGTTGATATATTATATGCACATGATTGCACAAATTTGTATTTTTATTGTTAAAGTCTTTATTGCTTTCATTTTAGGTAATTTAATGAAGTTTCTAAATCTGTTCTTATTGATGTTAGACAATACCTCTTCGTCAAGTTAGAGATAATATAATTAAATCCTACTTTAAAGATTTTATATGAATATTCTAGAGTTTTTTAAAGGCATATTCAATTTTCTTTCGAAATAAGTCTTTACATTTGAATTTTAGTTTAAACCTGACTCTAAATTATATTAGTCATTTGCTCTGAAATAGAGGTTCGCTATAAGTAATTCCTTAATGGTATCAGTGAGTATAAATTCATTGGATGCTTTAGTGTTTATTATTTCGGAGTATTTTAATATATTGGCGATAGGATTTCCAATTATGAGTCCTCCTTTTTTTAACGTGCTTGATAATCAGGAGATAATGACCTTGCAAATTAATATTTCAAAATGAACAAACAAGAGTCAAGAATTAATCATGTATCTCATATTATTTCCCATTTAATTGGACATCACTTCCACGAACTTATAAATTCACCAGTTAATTATTAATGAGGAATTGAGAATTCGTAGCCTTAATTGTGCGGCCAATTTAAAATCGTTCGAGCAACTTTTGGAAATGTGAAGCTGTTTATAGAAAGGATTTAAGAAAATATTCATTTATATATTATTATTGTACTTTTTTAAATATTCCAAACTAAAAAATCACTAAAGTTTTACCGTTGGGGTTATTTTTCAAACATAATGAACTTAATTTTAAAATCGATCGATATTTGGTGTTCATATTTTAATATTTCCCTTTTTTGAACTCGAATCAAAGTTTTAAAATAATATAAGTCTCCGATTCATTTCGAAGAATAAATAACTGAATTTTTTACGATCTTATTTAATGTGCATATTTAATTCGGTGAGAGCGATGACACACCATACCAAAATGAGGTAATATAATCCTAGTGTTATATAATTAATCACTTATTCCTTACTTCTATAACAGAACAATAAGTAGTAGAATGTAATCGTTATAAATATGAATATTTATCCTTTTCAATTACCTCTATTTACATTTAATACGTTTGCGGGAAAATAGTTTTGTATCTTTACAGCAATAAGTAAAATAAACCTACCAAAATGAAAATATTTTAGGTCAAGTTGTTTATGAATTACAATTTCCATTGAAAGTGTAGATTAATTATGATTAATGATACGATCAATATGATTATGATAAATTAATGATTTTCGTGAAAATATTAAAATAAGTTGTCCTTAAACTATAAAACACTTAAAATTTAAATTTTAGTTGAAGAAATCTCCGACTTCTGATTGAATATACCTTTAAATTGTATAGATATAATTTTTTTTGAAGCGAAGACTATTAATATTTTTCCTTCAAATTCTCACCTAAATTTATAGACTTATTCGGCTGATTATATTGTTAAAATATTTGGTCTAAAATATGAATATCTGATGGTGAATTTATCTTTTTTTAACAGACTTTTTCATTTAAAATATTTATGTGAAAAGTGTTTCCCACGGAATTCTAAAAATTTGTTCATTAGAACTATAATTTCAATTGCAATTTACCTTTACTATATCCGGAATAATTAATAATTATAAAAATAATTGCCTAGTCTTTCTACGGAAATAAGTATAAAATAAACAAGATCGATATATAGTGAAGTCGGAGATGATGAAAACCCGCACCTTCATCTTCGTCAGATACGAGAGAAATAGCCTTTCAGGGAACAATTCCAATATCATTTCTGATTTTCTCATCCCTTGTTCATTACTCGTCTCTTATTGTGATTGATCCGATCCACACCCTGTTTTCTAATTTCTTTCCCCGCAACCGACTGCCGCACCCAAAATATCTCTTCCCCACAGGATTCTTCAATATCGGTTCCCTTTCACTTTCACTCCAATGTCTGTCATTCTCCAAATTCCTTGCGGCGTAATAAGCGTTAAGTTTGCTAAGATTCTTGTGTTCAGCTATCGAATACCACGTGGACATGTGCCTGAAAAAAAAGAACGATTAACTTCGAAGTGTATCATTCGATTCTCTATCGAAAATCTTTTCCTGTGATAATGGGTTGATGGATCGGATGTTGTTGCCAATATTTTGGTGAAAGTTAAAATACTGAAGGTTAACCTTTGTTTAAAGGGAATAGATACAAAACGAAATATATTGGTTCTAGAAGTGTTAGTTAAGAGCGGGATAAAATGACTGTATATCAATGAACAATTAAATGATTCTATAATTGTAAAAATGAATGAAACGAATTCTGTCCAGCAGATACACTCTAAAGGCTGTGGATGTGATGTTTATGAGCTGCACATTGGAGAGTTATTAGAGTGATAGAAAGAATGAAGTTAGAGAAGATATGGAAAATAAAAACATGCGCTGAGGTAGAAAACGTAGGATTTCCAAATAAATACTCAAGTCGATAAATATTTCCGTAGATATTTAATTTAGGGTGCTTCGTTCACAACTTAACTGTCCTTTTCATTATTCTGAATACATTTTTACTCTAAAGCTATTTACAGCTCATCGAGTAAACATATACCATTCAGTAACTGATTCTATCAGCCACTAAGAATTAGTTCTTTGTTTATGAAACCTAATTCACTTTTTGAATTGCTTAACTGATTAATTTATCATGTCGTTCATATGAATTATTCGAATAAAAATACGAGTTAATTTTTGACTAATAATATATTTAAACATAGTAAAATTTACAGAGTTATAGTAGAGAAACATGGATGGAAATTATGCCCTCGAGTGATTGTTGTAAAGCTTTTAATTGGGTGAGTCGGTTGTAAAGGCCACATGATCCATCTTTAATATTAAAAAATGAAGTTGTTATTTGTAAATTTGATTTCCTCGAAGAGAGCTATTCGATTTAGGAATTAAATACATTTAGAAACGTTTAAACGAGCAATTAGCGGTGGGGGTGTGTTAATCGGCCTTTTGAGAGTGGATTTTGCAGACGATGTTAGAGGATCGGAAGCAGTGAAAGTGGAGGATTTGGTGAGGAAATGGGTTTTGAGAGATTTAGCGGACGCTCTGCGGTGACGCGAATTTCGGTGCGAAAGGAATTAAGAAAATGCGCCAAATAAAGTGCCAAACGAAGCCCTGTAATTGGAGACGATAAACAAATTAGGGCAATCGAAAGAGAACTGCAATAGAAATCCAAACCGTAATTAACTACAATTTCTTCTGAATATGTACATACAAAGGGATGTCTCTTGATGTTCGAGATTATGATAAAACCTTTTTCATATTGAAGCAGGGATAGTGATAGTAGATAGAAAAGAGAAACAGGTGTTCACTTCATGTCCACAGGCACTTGTTATTGAGAAAATTGATAAAAAAATTGGTTTTGTTGATTATACTTAATACTTACTAAATGTGTATGCTTCATTGCACAACAGCAGTTTCTGCAAACCACGGCTGTAATTCCAATGGAAATACTTGGAGGTAAATATACTTCCAAGTATGCAGGTCTTCTTATAGGTCTACACTTAGTTTCTGCTAAAACCGAAAGGAGTGGAGGGGAAGTAGAAAAGTAGAGATATTGATATTAGAGGAATAGAATTAAAAAAATGAAGGGAAGATGGAATGAGCAACGGGAGGATGAAACGGTTCATATATTCTAAGTTCGAGGTATAAAGTTTATATGGTCAAGCATTACTGGGTGGAATGGTATTCTAAGGCCTCTAAGAATATAACCAATGACTATTTCTTTATTTCGAAAGATATCTTCAAAATAATTTCTCATCATTTTCATTTCAATTAATGTGAATATTTCGTCGTTTAACATCCAGATCTTCTCTGATTGATGAGGAATCCTCTGTGAATAGTAATTTTGTAGATTTAATATACATACTTCAAATTTGACTCTAAATTATTAAAATTACAAATGGCGTCGATCTTCAAAGCATCAGGTGATCCGAACCATTTATTGTGTATCTTTAGACACGATATAAGCACGAGTGTTGAAAGAATCAATATAACGTACGACTTTTAGAAGTCACCTTTTACTCTCCAAGTTGATGACGGCCTAACGACCTCCCTTCTGAATTCACCTCAATGGGAAAGCTTTGTAATTCGTTTGGCCGACGCCTTTCCCATCCCTTTACTGGTTAAATGCCGCCATTACTTTCTTAAGACACTTCAATTTCCTCGATTCATTTGAACTCACCTTAACCCATTACTTACCGTTTTACTCTTTTTTAGTTCTTCGAAAGAAAGGCGAATCGAAATTCTTAGCCCAACGGAAATTATTTGATAAATATAATTTTTCCATACATAATCAAAGGCCGAGTTTTGGAAATGAATGGCAGCATAAAAGTTTCTCAAAAACTGAATCAAATTATTCTTTATGATAAGAATTAACCTATTACATTTTTTCTGTGACTGCCCACAAACTCTTAATTCATAATTTAACTTTAAAATTGATGGGAATATTTATCTGAACTGATTTATTCTATTGTATCTCTTGATATGGCATTTTAATCTTCATTCTTTTTCTCCTAATTCTTTAGAAATCTGTAGTGTTTTGGATCGGTAGAGGGTAAGAAAATATAATGAAATTACCCTAAAACGTATCTACTGACATGCATAAATGTTTTGAAATCATAATGAAAACGCTATGTTTTGTTTTTTCCTAATCTAGGCAAAATTTTAAGTTTTTTATAACAAATTATCATAATAAATAAGCAAAATAGTCGCCCCCGGGTGGGCTCGAACCACCAACCTTTCGGTTAACAGCCGAACGCGCTAGCCGATTGCGCCACGGAGGCTACGACAAGTTACTTATTTATTATTATTAGTCAGTTCTAGTAATTAACGTAAATATAATAAATACTGAATTTTCATTTGGTCATTGTACTAAAAAAATTTTTCAACTATGAAAAGTTGTACAGAAATTGTTAGTATAAAAATATTTTTATACATTTGAACTTCTTCAAATGCAATTATATTTTAAACACATGAAACGTGTTTAGGTTAAATTTATGATTGATACGTTACCTATGTATTATCTTCTTTTATTCTTTTCGGAATTAAAATTTTTTCGTTCTTCCGTATAACTAATATATTTTTGTCTAAGAGAATTGGTGGAGGAATAGTTTTGGACACTAACTGTATTTAGTGTAGGCTCCTTATAGAATAAGTCTTAAATTGTGTCAATCAATGTATTCAACTTATAGTGAGAAATTTACATCAATGAAACTAATAAATAACAAAATTGTATGGAAATGTTAAGCATACAATTATAAATGACTCTTGAGCGATGTGAGAATACTTCCCAAGTTCCCAGCAAGTTGGTGCCATCAACGCTCACAATTTCCGGACTATCAGCCGAGATCCGTTCGCTCTAGATTCGCATCTCTTCTTCATCCCCATTCCATTTAAATCTCACAGAACATAGGGATTCTCGTGTACACTACTTCAACGCGGTCGTGCGGTCGATTCACCGCATCGTTCCATTGCTTCCAATGAGAACTTTTACATGTGTTGGCGGCCGATCTATGGGAAGATTATAGACCTCGTTACGGGAATAGGGCTTCTCCACGCGCGGCCGGATTTGCCGTCGTTATACTCTTTAAAGGGGGACATTCCCAGTAATTGCCACGAATGTAGGTGTGAGCGAGAACAATAAAAACTGAATCATAACTGTAATTGCAGAGGTGAAAACAGACCTAGAAGTTGAACATTTGATATTATCGGGGTGTTACCAATAATAATTCTTTATCGTTCATATATTGGTTTAGAAATAATTTTCTGTAATAAAAAAACATTAAATGAGGTCTTACAGTTTTTCTTAAGTTTCATTTCCGAAATCTGAGTACTTTGAGTACACGAGAGGATAAGAAATATAAAATTAAGCTTCTTCCTTCTTCCACCTTCTTCACTTATGTTAGTTGGAATTAGCATTACGTATAAAATGTTTCTCAATAATTATTCATATTAATGTCACAATTACTCGTGAAGTGATAAAAACACTCAACATCGTTTAAGTGGGATAGATAAGTTCATTGTGGACCAAAAGAATCGTGCAGTTTGATCTACTCATCTAAATATATTATGAAAAAATTTATTTATTTTTATTCTACGAGAACATTAATCATCTTGAAACGTGTAGTATTGTGTATTTTATTTAATGGTTTGAATTATTTTTCAGGTTTTAGTTTCTTATCTAATATTGATCTTTTCGTTTAAAAGTTCGTATTAATCAGTTTGGAAAACAGCCTCTTATCTCCAATTAAGTGATCCACTCTTGAAAAATAAAACTTCAACGCGATATTTCGAAATGAAAACATTCCAAATGTACCTAAAGAATCCAATTGCATGGAGGGTACGTAAATATTTTCCGTTGGCTTGAAAATCGTCCAAAATACTTTGTTGGCGAAAATATTTCCTCATTCGCTAAAAGCCTCTGCGGAATGCTAAAGCCATTATTCTCCTCTTGCGTCACATAAAAAGGTCTTCACACAATTTTTTTGAGGAAATATAGCCTCCTCTATTGATTCGTGAATACAAGGTCAAAGCGAAATAACGTAGCCGCCTTGCAACGACTTTTATCTTGAGGCTCCTCTTAATATAAAGCAATCTTAAACGGATCTTAGGTGTTGAAAATTGTATCTTTAAAACGATTAAGCATTTCTAATCACATAAACAATGAGCAGCTAAAAAGAGAGTGTTATTAAGTTTTCATGGCAACATAATAGAGAATTAATAAATATAAAGTTGAATTCTGTAAAGTGCAACATCAATACATTTTGAAGGAAAAATTTTGTAGAGCGTTATGGGTATCCATAGGTAAGGATCCATCTCTTTATTCAGAAAGTATTCCAGCAGCAAATTTTCGTAGTCCTAAATCCAAAAACTACATAGTTGTTAATCGTTACCACATTCTTTTTCTCTTTTTACAAAGTCGGAGTGGTGCCTCTTAGTATTCTATGGAATTTTATTTCCGTTCCAATGAAAAGAGGACATCGTCTAAACCAAAACGAAGAAGTATAGTAACGACGTAGTATTTCACGATCTCCAATTCTCTAATTGCTGGACCTAGTCGTCTCGTTACAGGTCATGAGCCTTTTCTTCCGTCGTACTTCGCTGTACGTGACGGAGCAGTACGTCTTACCGTCTTCGTGACGAGATATGACCCAAACGCAATAGCTTTTCTCTTAGTGCGAGTGCAAGATTTCCGCATTACGAAACGCAATTATATCCCAAACTTTATAGTCACGTAATCCATTTCGAGATTCTAGCATTATTAAGTAGGGACTAAGTTTGTTGTCTTCGATGGTCGATTCGGAAGAGAAAAGTACTGCGTATTTTTTGGCCCTCAATTTTTCTGCTTCAAATAATCTTTTAAGAGCTAGACTCTGATGTAAGAGATCAGGCTACATTTCCAATTGCAGTTAATATATTGATTAATAATTAAAATTGATATAAATTGAAACAAAAAGTTAAAAGATTGATATTGAAAAATTATAAATCTCAATTCGCTTTGATTCGCGGCATGTTTAGCGGAATACTTGTCATCAGTGCAATCATAAATTGAGAAACATAATTCATATCACAATCTAAATTAATTTTACAAGTAGTAAAGGTTGATCAAATTTTTAAAAAAAGGCCGTAAGTATTTATAGGTGTATGATTTTGCATTTATTTTTATCTAAAATTCTCCCTTAGCAGACCGCTTTTCATCGAATAATATGAAAAGAGGAACTTTCTAATTATTTTCGTTCCTATGGTTCCTTTTGAATGATTAGTGTTTGTATGATTCCTATTGTACCTTATGTTTAGAAAATGACTTAATTCCCCTTTCATTATATTTTAAATCTTTTTTGTACATTTTTATTCAAAGTTTCCTTTAAAATAGAAATTTCTTCGATTTTCACGAGAGATTTTAAAATTCCGTTGTTTTCTTCATTTTTTCTTTTTATGTCCTCTTCCAACTTAATTGTATATTTCATGATTTCATTTTACTTTTTCAGAACGCGTCTTTCACGCACGCACTCTTCGTTGTCGAGGACAAGATGAGAGATGTCGAGACGAGTCGATGATGTCCGGAGAGGAGCAGAATCCATCCACCACTCCGTTGGCATACTCTGATTATAAACGTCCAAAAAGAAGCATTTTGCCTTAAGGTATTCAATGTAAAGTCGCCTTCGAAGATTGGATTCGAATTATTTTTTAACTTATCTGTATGTTCTTTTTCTTTCCTTAGAAAACGAATCATCAGTGACATGGAGCCCACTTCGAGCAAGGCAGAAGAAGACAGCGAGGTGAACATTCGGTTTGAGCAGGAAAATTCAGTCAGAAGCGGGAGGCAGAACGTCTTGAGCTGTGTTTATAAGTGTGCAATATAAAGAAAGATAATGTAGAAGGAATAGAAATATTAAAGAGTTTCGAAGCATATTGTTTTGTTTACTTATTTAGTCTACCACTTAGTAAGGGAATGGGTCGGAAGGAAACGATGTCCAGAATGACGTTTCAAAGACGAGTATATGTACTCGGTAGGTGAAACTGAACGTGGTATTCAGCGCCACAACGTAAAGGTTTTGAACTAAAATAGGTGAAACTAAACATGGTATACAGCGCCACAACGGCAAGGTAAGAAACTAAAGTTCTCGAGATGAGGTGAAGAGGGAAATATTTGGGAAGATTAGCGTTGAGGGAATAAGTTGTATAGATGTCTCTATGATTTTGAGCTTTTAGTCATCGTGGATACCATAAATACACTAATATACCGACTAATACTGAACCCCCTAGGCTTTAGGGGCATGAGGGTGGGGCGACTCCTTTTACAAAATGCGTTTCGATTAAAAAAAAAATCCCTTCCAATTTTAAGATTCTTCGTTTTCTTGCGTTTTTCAAATTATTATGAAAATTTTCATTACCCAGGTGTTTTAAATTTTCCGTCATTTTTAATTTACTCTTTTTAAATTCGGCGGGTGTCTTAAATTACGTTCAAAATCTGGTATGGTTATGTTCCAGAATCTGGAACGGGAGGACATGTTGAAGAAATGTACACCGACCTGAATTGGTGTAGCATTTCCTCCATGCCCCCCCAAAAATTTTGTCCTCGTCTTAAACCTTATATACTCTTAGGACAACCTCCGTAAATGCGATAAATCAAGGGAGGCTATGGCGAAGGCTGTCGATACGAGAGTACCAAAAATTTCATTTTGAGATATTATGCATCCAGAGCTAAAATTCGTAATGATGGAAAAGGGTCAATAAATAAACATTAAAAATCAATCTAAATAGGGGTGATATTTGAAGTAATTTTTCTCTTAATTCGAAAAAAACGTAATAAAAGTAAATTTTTGGCAAACAAAGGTCGAGAGCCATCTCGCGTTAATTTTTACGTAACTTAAAGTAATCAAATTTAAGAGGGATATTCAAAATTTCAAATAGATATCAGAAGAGTTTTGTAGATGGCTCTTAAGTTTTCTTTAAATCGTAAATTATTTAAATTAATGCTTAAAGGAATTATGCAGAGGATTGTTTAAATATCCTACTAATATTTATTTCTGCCCGTATATAATAGAAGTATTTTACCTGGTGAGATAATTGGGAATTAGAGTTAAATATTAACAAATGTTCCGTTGTCATCTTCTTTGACCGGAAAACTACGAATAATGATTTCACCTACAGCCTCCGCGGAGAAATGATTTCAATAGTAGAATTTGTTAAGTATCTTAAGTCAGACCAAACCTTGAGTATGCTCGTAGTGTATGGGATCCTGCCGATAAAAGTAATATAAGTGAATTAGAAAAAGTCCAACGTAAGGCGTTTTGTTAAAAATTGCTACGATAAATCGATTAGCGTAACTAAATTGCTCAAGAATGCGGGATGGGAACCATTAGAACTAAGAAGATCTAAGCATAGATTAGATTTGCTAAATAGATTCAAAGAAGAAACGTTCAAGGAAGACGTAGTACAGATCATGCGCCCTCCCTGCTATATAGGTCGATCAGATAGAGCGAATAAAATAAGGGAAATAGATGCGAAAACCGACCGTTTCAAAAATTCGTTTTTCAATCGAACAATACGAGAAAATAAGCGTCTAGGAAAGTAAACTCACGGTGCATGCACCCCGTGCCACACACCGAAAGGTGGCTCCCAGGGTATCTACATAGACATGCCCAAGAGTAATCACCGGAATTAGAATCAACGGTAAACTGTGTCCATCCTTTTAAAAGGATATAATAACAGTTCCCAAAGTTGAATTCAGGTATGGTGATCCATTAACAACATCCAGCCTTAGCTCTAGTTGCACTCCTTAAAGATACATGAAAAAGCTAAACGAATACGTGTTGTTAATTGCCTTGTTAATGACTAAAGCGTGAATACTAGGGAGGTCATTGTATGTAATGTACCGGGTAAGATATCAATCATAGTTAAGAGACATTTGTGTGATAAAAGTACGTTTTTCACTGTAATTGTTGTAATTGTTAGGTAGGTGTACACTAGTAGCGTAACTAGGCTCATCTTAATAGTTGAAATTACTCTTTATTGGCTAAATAATTAGAATTGTCTTCGTTTATGTACTGAAAAATCTGCAGAGACCTCTAAAGGAATTCCCTTCAGAACAATTTCGAATTTGAGCATTGCCGCGTAATTACGTCACAACGTTACGAAGATGTTAGTTCGCGAACGAAACCGGTCGTGAAATATATTTATTTTTGGAAAGCACTAAGTCATTCTCAACATGTTACAAACATTCCACAAAGTTAATCTTAAATATATTAACTTAATAAGTACTATACAACTCAAGGTGTTGAATATTTATGGACTTACAGTGATTACGAGCTGTTATTGGTTGTGCTATAAGTTATCTTGTCCTTTTGTTATTTTAGTGGCAATGATATTATTACAATGGCAGCATCCTAATGAAGAGGAAGAGGCAAATGGTGAATGTCTAATTCTTCGGACGATAAATGTAATTCATGCAGAGGGAAAGATAGAATTTATTTCATTAAATATATATTTATGCATATTACAGAATATTATCCATGATGAACGCGAAGGTTATTTAGAACGAAAATTACACATCCCAGGGATAAATTTTTCTAATTCACCAAGCTCCTGGTTGTACTTCGTTTCTCATTTTGTTTTACTTAACGTCGGAGAGTTGTATCGTTGCTATGTACTTTCGTGAAAGGTGGTGGTTGTATGAAAGAGATAAATATGTGGGAAATATATCCCATAATTACGTAGAATATTATCTGAATTCAGCTTATGAAAAACATTAGCATAATTTTTATGGATTGATATGATGTAGGTACGGATAACAATATAACGGACCATCCAAAGATGAAGACGGACATCCTTAATGCTTAAACAACAATGTTTTCGATACTGATCCAAACTTGAAATATTATTCATCAAATAAGGTTTGATGAATGTTCACTTGTTGCACAATTAAATTTGAGCAATTTATTTGAATGCATATAATTTATCTGTGTGTTTGTCCAGTCCGTCTGAATGAAGAATACATGAATGTATTACTCGACTATACGTCAAAGGAATGATTCATACATATAGCTGCGTTCGTTCGAGAAAGGTGCTCGTTTCGAGCAGCTCTTGACGCTCCTTCAGGTAATTTACACATCCTGAATATCCGATTACATGTTCAAATAGATATTTTATAACCGACTGCTGATTGGACGATTCCCTAGAAATAGTTTGAGATCTGAGAAGTTTTAGCCGTGAATGTTGTATACACAGCTGAAAGTATCATCACGTAAAAGAGCGGAAGTAAAGAATAACTATCTCTTTACTAAGACAGGTGAGTTTAAATCTTTCTTTTCAGTTAGATTCCTCATTTGAAATGGTGAATTCTGCTGGATGAAATTATGAGAAGTGGGATTTGATAAACGTGAAGTTTCAGATACAGTTAGACGTAATATATCGATACTCGAATTATTCTAATCCTATCCTTAAACTTCGTTATATTTACTGAGTTATAGAGCGGTCCAAGGAAGAGAAAATATCTTAAATTAGAATTGTCTGATTATTAAGTACTGTGCTAAAGTACTGAGCGAAAGAGTGGTGCTTAACTGTTAATGAGTTACATTAAACTTATTAGGAATTATGAACTCCCTCCGTAGCCAAAAATCAAAAGTATTGTTAAAAAACGATTAATTGAACGTATATTCTCTGGTTCCAGATTTCGACGTGTCGACATGGTTGCGTCAGGTGTCGCCGTATGCCTGTCTTCTATAGTCTGTTCCACAAAAGCTGGCAGTACGGGAGGCTTATGTGGAAATAAATGCACGTAAATTCCCATAAGGGAGCAACCTAGCCTCCCAAAAGGAGTCAGTTAATAATTTATGATTTACATCTACGGATAAAATTAATATTTTCAACTAAGTTTGGTGGATTTTTTTCCAATTTTTTGATGAAATTTTGACGAGGAAGGATGGTTATACATATTGACGGAGTTTTTTCAACATTTAAACAAAAGAAATAAATTTTACAGCGGAATTTAAAAAAAATGGTCACCAAACCAAACCTCACCAGCCGTGAACAATACTAAAACTACCATTTCTCTCATCCTATCTGACGTAAACTGCTAGTTTTTTCATAGATTACTCTTTATACCTTATGAATACAAAAATGTCGACTTGTATTAATCTTTGACCGATAAAATTTTAGTAAAAAATAATTTAAGTGGAACGCAACCTCCGAAAAATTGGATCGTGCAGTCAAATTTATACATCGCCTAAAAATTTTTTGTTTCTTACGTTACGAAAAACTTGTCGCGAGAGAAATTGAGATAAATGTTGTTATTTTCATTTACAGGTTATTCTGAGTCGATATCTTGAATAGAACTTTAGTTTTTGAATTTTATACCTGAGAGCGGGTCCGGATCAATCCGAATTACGCTTACGGGTCTATTAGTCTCGAACAAAAAGTAACAATGATTAGCAATCGGAGCGCTAAATCAATTACTCCCTCGGTTATAAAATTCAAAAACTAAAGTTCTATTCAAGATATCGACTCAGAATAACCTGTAAATGAAAATAACAACATTTATCTCAATTTCTCTCGCGACAAGTTTTTCGTAACGTAAGAAACAAAAAATTTTTAGGCGATGTATAAATTTGACTGCACGATCCAATTTTTCGGAGGTTGCGTTCCACTTAAATTATTTTTTACTGAAATTTTATCTGTCAAAAATTAATATAAGTTGACTTTTTTGTATTCATAAGGTATAAAGAGTAATCTAAGAAAAAACTAGCTCTTTATGTCGGATAGGATGTGAGAAATGGCAGTTTTAGTATTGTTTACGGCGGGTGAGGTGACCATTTTTTTTTCATTCCGCTGTAAAATTTATTTCTTTTGTTTAAATGTTGCAAAAACTCCGTCATTATATAGAACCATCCTTCCTTGTCCAAATTTCACCAAAAAATTGGAGAAAAATCCTCCAAACTAAGTTGAAAATCTTAATTTCATCCGTTGCAAAGGCAAATTTTGTGGATATCGCGGATATTCCGGAAAAATGACCCGGCGTACGAGGCTATTCGATTTCTCCATAAGCCCCATACTGCCTAGAAAAGTGGAACAGACTATACAAACGTTATTATTGGTTCCCGAGCGTCTTTTTTAAGTGATTGATATGAAGAGTGGAAAGAACTTACAGCCATTGTATTATTCGTTTTTCATGGAGAACAATAAACAAAAGCAACTTGTTGCAAATTTTCTGATTTGAATATTCAAAGTATCTTAAAATTAATTAGAGCAATTATATTTGTTGCCACGTGTCGCACTTGCTATTCCTATGAAATTCAGCTTTGAAGTTAATTTTATAATATTATCATAACTTTTTTGGCTTAACATAACCTAATTTTTCTTTTTGTGTGTGCTTTTAATTTTTTATATTGATTGAAGGCCGCAATTTTTATTCAGGTGGTGTTCTCTTTCACCAATAATTCTCTAGGAATTGTTAACTAAGAAAAATGCCAAATAGATTATTACATTTTGATTTTGAGATTAAAATGATGCCATAGTTGATTTCATATATACTACTTGTCTTTCGTACTGGTTTCAGCAAATCCATTAGAAATTATATTTGGAACGAAACAATGTGATGACGTGATTACGCTCCGATTAAACGATTCCTTAAATGAAAAACATTCTTGATATCTATTCTCCGAAGAATATCAGATATTTTAAAAATTTTTATCAATATTTCACAATATGAGCTTTGAAAAGCTCATTCTAAATTATCATGTTTTAGATTTTACTTAATAATATAAATGTAAAATAAATGAATAATGAACTCAAACAAAAGAATTCATTTTATTTTTGAGTCTTATCGCTTGCCTGCGAAAGCATTACTTTTCTAAGTAATATATAATAATATCATTTATAATTCAGAAAACAAGAATCAATTTATGAAAAATTATAAAATTCCTTTGAGCGCGACATTTAATACAATGGCCAGCTGGGAGTACGGTCACAAACAGGAAAGGATGGAACGTAATCATGTACTACTACTACTACGTTCTAATTATTTTCAAATTCTTTTCAGGTGAAATTTTCTTTTTCACAAGAATTCTCTTCCTTCATATCCCCTTTGCATTTTAGGGAAGGTGCTATAAGGTACCCCTACTCCTACCTTCCTATGAAGGGGCGGGGAGTGCACCACTTCAACCTCTTCCCTGCACACCACCTATGAACCTACCCACGAAATCCTTCCCTGCTACTGTTGTTTAACCCCATACACCACCACCTTAGGAACCAACTTTTTCTAGGAACACTCCAACTCTTATATAATGATAGATATTGCAGATTATTTTTATCTTCACATTTCTAAGTTCAACCCTCCCTTGCAAGGCAGAACCTAGTCTACAGGCAGGGAGGGGGAATGTGTTCCCAGGAGGGACTCCAAGGACGAAAGAGTTTCCAGGAAGGTAAGACGGAAGGTTTGGGGAGAGTTAAAGAGGGGTTGTTTTTAGGAATGAGGGGGTTGAGGGATCGTAACAGGAGACGTAGTTCCTAAGAGTGAAAGGGAATTTGGGAGATTCTCCCACGGTGGGAGGGGGTTGAAGGTTATACCTGGAAAAATAAAAGAATTTGTTAGGCCAAGATAAGAAATAAAATTAGACAAATATACTTCAATAAAACTCAACATTATACTGAACTATTTTTACCTTTTCTAGTATCTCTCAGGTGTATCTTCTACCCTGCTACTAATCTCAATCTAGCATTTTTCTATTTCGGATGACTTCCCCTGTTCATACACGGAATTTCTAAGTAAGTATACTTTATCCTTCATAGAGTTCTCTGAATTAATATTATTCCGAGAATTCTATTAATACTTGATAATTCTCAATTACGTTTAAAGGAGCTTTATATCTGGAGCTCTTAAGAGCATCTGAATAACGCTATCATACGATCCTCGGTCTTTAGTCAACGAAAAAATGTAACACCAAACTTTCCGTTGATGCCAGCATCTGAAAGAAAAATCCAAATTTATTATTAGACATCATATATTTCAATAACTATTTTTCGCATTACGAGGACTAATCTTCATGAAGTTAACAGTAAATCTTTTCTCGAAATGCTCAATAGCAAGACTTACTCATGAAAGTAAATGATAAAATTATCAGCAGCTGCTTATTGAATTACTCAAAGTATTGCAAAAAAACACAACAGGTTGCGAAAGATAAGTAGTGATTCCGTATAATCAACTAAGTCAACATTTTTTTTCTCAAAATAAAAATATAAACATCTACTTAGCGTTTTCCATAGCTACGAGTGGAATTTATACATATCGTATCAATTCCCGGAGAATCAGTGGTAAGAGGGGAGATCTACCGTGAAGAACCTGATTAAAATTTGCGGTCTTCAATCAATATAGTAATTTAATAGCACACTTTCCGTTGATCCTAACCTGTGAAAGAGAAATTCGGTTATTTTCATCCATAAACAGCATGTTGATAAGTAAAATTAACCATCAGAACTTAATTTGATAGAGCAAGTGCGACATGTGGCAACAAATATAGTTGATCTAATTAAATTCTAAACCAAACATATATTACCTTGAATATTCAAATTACTGAATATTAGCGACAAGTTGTTTTCGTTTATTGTACTCTATCAAAAACGAATAAATTGGCTGCAATTTCATTCTTTTCGTTCATCATATCAATCACTCAAAAAAGACACTTGGCAACCTATAATGACCTTTGTAGAAGACAGGTATACGCGCCACATGACGCAAAAAACAAAATGCGTCGATATCTGGAACCAGAATTTATGTTCAATTAATCTTTTTTATAAGAATACTTTTTATTAAGGGTTACGAAGGAAGTTTATGATTCATGATAAGGTTAGTATAACTCAATAACAGTTAAGCAGCACTTCTTTACTTTCATTATCAGACGAATCTACTGGGAGACACTTTCTCTTCATCAGATCACATTATCCAACTAAAATATTTGATAAAAGTAAAAATCATAATTTACTACTTGGATATATTTAACTACCGATGATTTAGATCTAACTATATCTAAGACTTCACATAAATCACATTAGTTGATTCAGTAACTTGCACTATTGATTAATAGAATGGAAGAGATACTTACGTGTCCTACTAAAGAGAAATCTACTCTTCACTTAAAATAAATAGTGATAATTGCAACTGTATACATCTATATCACGACTGAAACTTCACATCGCACACGAGTTCTGAAGGGCTTCTCAAACAACATTCGATGATCATCGGCGCAAATGAACTCGTCATTCTCGCCAACTAGTTACTTAATGTAGTATTAACACAAGTACTTGTATGAACTTACATGTAACTGTCCATGCAATTCATATACTCATAATGAACTAAATTTTGAATGTAAACCACTTTAGGAACTCTCAAAAGGTGCTCGATACACTCACCTTTCTCGAACGAACACAGCTGAGCGAATGAGTCAACCCACTTCTCTGACGTAGAGATGAGTGTCGGGTTTCGCTCATCCGTCGTCCAAACGGACTGGTCAAACTCTCCTGCAATTGTAAGAGGGAAAGTATTTAAGGAACGTTAGTCGAAGCATATGCTGATAAAAAGAGCTCAAATCCGTCAAGCAGAGTTTCATCAAAGCCTATTAAATGTTTAATGTTTTTAGAATTGATATTATATATTTGTTGGATAATACTTCATGAATTAATCAATCCCAAACGCGCTCTGGTGAAAGTAATTAAGGATATGCGCTTTCGTCCTTAGATTGTTGGTAATCTTATTATCGTTTCCTAACATTCTCATCCTAATCCTTTAACGAATGGCTCGCAACTCACATTGTGTCTGTCCAACGTATGTGTAACTGTAAACCTTTTCGTAATAGTTTTTCAATTGTCACCGAAAATATTACTCATTTTTCAAAACCTGCGCTTCTTGCTTTTTACTGAATGGAATTTCACATCCAAAAGACAATTTATGAGAAAATAGAATGCGATTATATTTTTAAACCTGATTCAAATGGTACAGACTCTATGCAGTTTTATAGAAAGGCGAAAGTGTCCCTCTTTTCTTAAATTCTAATTATTTAGCCTTCGCACGCGGCACAGAGAAGTTGGCTAACTAAATGTGTGATTCTGAAAGAAAAGTATTTAAAGGAGCTATCAGAAACCCTGATGTTTCCCTGTACCTAATTTTATATTATATGTTAATAATAATAATATGAAATACATTCGTGAGTATTAATTGATATTGAAATTCTAATTGATCCTGAAATATGTTACAAATGTTGTAATGTGTGTATATATATATGTGTGAAAATGTGTAGTGACTGATATCATTAGGTACTTATCCAAGTTAATGAATTTTTATAGAACATTCATATTAGAATTTAAATCTATCTTCTAATTTAGGAATTTCATTATAAGCATAACAAGTATTATAATATTCATTTTCTTCTATGAAATATTAAAGATGATACCATTTTTGGGAGTTTACTTTCCAAGGAATTATTCATTACGATAAAATAAATGTAATTTAGATAAATGAAGCGGTATATTTAAACGGTTCGAATATTTAGAATTCATTGCAATATAATTTAATAATATCGAAATCTCTTAATGAAGCTGATTTTCCTTATTATTCATCAATATTTTAGCAGATTTAATTGATCGATGGTAATGGTTTTAATGTTATGATCGGGTAATTTATTCATTAACCTTATATATTAATGGCCAAATCAATTGGATTAAATATTGATCCGATAAATTAACCAATCCCACACGGCTGTGCGTATTTAAGTCGCTGATTAAGAGCAAAATTGCTCCTTTTCGTTTTGCTGGTTGATAAAGTTATCGGTATAGCTAATGAATAATTAATATTTATATTTCCATGCATAAATTGCAGTAAAATGCTTTAGGTATCCTTGAAAGACTCAATTAAATTTTATTTTATTTTAATAAGAAGAATAAAATGAGCAAACTAATTCCTTCAAGTTTGCATTTCTTTACTCTTTCCTCTGAGTTAAGGACATGGAATTAATAACTTATCATTGCATCGTAGTCTATTATTTAAAAATTATTCCCTTTAAAATAGTATATTTTCTAAATATCTTTGTACTTAAGAATATCTTCGTACAGACCTAGTTGGCGTGCATATATGTAAAACTTTCACGTACAATTTCTCATCTTATTTAAATGTGATTCGCTACTTGATTACCTCTTGTAGAAATGAATTCAGAGTACCAAAGTGCAAAATTAAATCTTGAATCAGAGGAATATAAATGGCAATTTTTGAAGATCGATGAAAATTATGATAAGTTACCAAAATCATTCGCCTGAAATTTAGTTCTATCGAAGATTGTTTACTGTGGGCTTTCAATCTGACTGAAACCAAGGCCCAATATTTTAATAATTCTACACAACAATTAATTCATCTTAATTCTTTTGCTGGATCAAAGAAATGGGTAAATCTGTCTTCTCGTCCCGAAAAGTTATTCTAGAAATATAGCTCTTTACTACAAAACCTTTAACGATCCTCCTAAAACAATTATCAAGGCTCCCGCACTATCAAGTGATGCTTTTACCTTTAATTAGACATGAGCTTCAAGTTCCAATTCAGTTTTCCCTTTGCATTTATATTCTGTAATTATTGATTTTTCCATCAGCATTTCCCTTTGTCATCATCCAACCTTCCGTCAGTGAATCCCAGTAAAATTAATATATTCGAACTCTTATTGGACAACTGTAATATATATTATTCCATGAATAACAAATGTCGTGTGTTTTTGTTCATTGCCTATGAAATCAAGCTAACTCTTATATTCTCAAATCTTCATTATCATTATTGATCGTGATTGTTGCTATTAAATGCGCTGCTTTGAATTGAACCGAATCCATCACTATAGGGTTTATACAATAGAAGCTTTAACTCCTTTCAGTCAGTAAAAATCAATATAGGAATATTTCATCAATCAATATTTTAAGGTTGCTTAGTTCCTGATGGATAACTGATCGTGATAAATTCATGAGATGTATTTCATAGTCATAATCGCTTTGTCATTCCCTTAGTTGGTTTCCATGGAATGGAAAATTCAATAATAGTATGTAAATCGATGATTTGAATTCACCGATTACGTTAATTTCGAAAGGTTTGGGTTGCTATTCCTGATGATTTGGCTTACGTCCACGAAATTAGTTTCTCTTCATTGGTTATTCTGAATCCTTAAATGTTTTTCACTCGATTTAATTACCCGATTTACGGGAATTTGGATAAATTTACATCTTTAATTGTTTTATTTAACATCTAAAACACGAACCTCAATTATTCTCCTGCGAGGTAATGTTGGGAAATCTGAAAATTATTTTATACGCCTTTCACCTACATTTTTCTGGATTTGGCAATGTTCATAGTATATACTCTTTAAATTCCTGAGTTATTATCTACAGTTCCCGATACTTAATTGCCCTCTCCGAGTTGGAAACCAAATATCAAAATTTATGATTCATTTATGGACAAATTCTGTAACGCTCCTTCAAATCCAGATTAATGATGGAAGAGTATCGTCTCTCCTCATTAATATATACCTAATGACAAATTCATTTCGATGTTTCTTTCGCTGCAAGAAGCCTTCGCAGCAATGATTTATATAAAATATAAGAGTGGTGATGAAATATCGTCATTCATTGTCAAAAGACATGAATCGCAGAATTATCCCATTGAGTGTGCCTATTTTTTCGGATTGGAAAGTAACCATTCTCTATAAATCGACGATAAACGTCATAATAATAAAATATAAACTGAGTGCTTCATCTAAAGTCTAGTATAGTCTATACTAGACTACTAAAAATCTTTAAGAATAGTAATTCTGGGTACTTATTATGGAAAATTGATAGTTTTTAAAATTTTACCATTGATTTAATCGTATTGCTGTTTGTAATTGATTTAAATTTAAATTGAAGAGGAAGATTTAAATAAATATCTTTATATAAACGAAATAGATAAATAAGTTTTATTGTTTGAAAGTAAATACCGCTGCAATCAAGATGTTTCTTACCTTATTCTCTGATCTGATATATATATCCAAAGTTTTTTTTTCATTCCCCTTTAGATCTTGAACCACCTTTTGCAATGTGGTCCTTTTCTAACAGAATACTATCATCAAAGACGACGCATTTACGATACCAAAGGGTCGACAACCGAGCTTCTTTACCGTATCTGGTATTCGTCGCATTATGAAATTTGAGTGTTCAACGAAGGCAGTGAAGTTCTCACCCTACATCTTATTTTCCCCTTACTCTCTCAGTATATGCAGCGTGAATTTCATCTTAAGGAGGAGAATAATATTCCCCAAGTATTTACTGTGTTTGAATTTAAATCAATGAAATATAGAAATTACCATCCATCACTGGATATTATTCAGGTGAAATATCAACTTCAAACAAAATTAAGCATCGAGAGCTTAGTAAAAGGCAATATTTGCGCAAATTAAAAGCGCTACATACTTTTCTCCCACTATATTGGAACCAGAAAACTCAAATTTTTAACTCTATCTTTTTAACTCATAACTCAGTATCTTTCCATAATCCTTAAAGATTGTGTAACAAATGAATGTCGTAACAACAACAAAACTTCATTATAATCGTGGTCATCATCGTGGTGTGTACGTAATGTAATCTGATTCTATCTAGGGAAATCTGTATCTATCATCGGGAAATCATATTTATTGCTCCTCCATTAAACGAAACAGGTAGAGGTCACCATTGGTTTATCTGTACACCTTCAATGTGATCTACGAATAGCGTTCTCTCCGATGCACCGTGATTTCAGCAAGAAGGCAGTTCGTTCGTGACTTCCCCCATTAAGACCATCAATTTTAATCTTCCGCACATCAGCAGATGTGCATTCGCTCGCATGTTGTTATGACCGAATTATGGACTTGTTCGTGAGATTGAATCGGAAGGCAAAAGTGATCGATAAATAGTGCATTCGCTCGACTTTATCTCTCACGCGATTTACTTTCCGAGTGAATCAGATCTCGCCGTGTTTTCAGGGTGAACGGGATAAAGAGCACTTCCATTTTAACATCGCGAAATTAAAGCCGTCCAACGCAATCTAAGTGAACCATCGACGCCCCTGCGGTTTGATAAATGACCGAATCCAATGCTCCCCTGAAAGACCTAGATGACCAGTCTCCCTTTACACAATACGCAGCAGAAAGCCACTTTCGGCTAATTCACATTCCACCACTGTTGACTACAGCAGTAAGAAGGACAAACATGAATACGTTTTGGAATTCCAAGTTCAGATAAACGCACAAAAGAAATATGTAAGCATTCCTTACAAACAGTCATTAGGAATTCAGGGCACGTGAATGTTTTTGAATTCTACATCACCCTTATCTAGTACAGGAAAAATATCTCAAAACATCCTGAAGGTTTTTAAAGATCAAAAAACTGGAAAATTTCGAATTTCAATGATGTAAGTAAAGATTATTATTTCTTTTAAATCTCGCCTACAGTATTCTAAATGAAAGCACTAAATATCAAAGTAATCATTTACGTGAAAAGTTTTCTAAATATCTAAATATCATACGAAGATATTATGCGAATATTCTTTCTAATTATTAAAATATATATTTATGAATCCACATTAAGAATAAAGAAAAAAATAAAATAATTTAAGTTGAACATGTAAGAAAGTACAGTCTATAGACAACCTACAAAAATCAGCACCACATTTTCAGTATTAGAAACCATAAAGAGCTTATTTTTAAATATTTATCTCTTGCTTTCAATTTCAGCAATCGACATAACTACTGACATTACTTATTATTGTATGTATTGGAAATGTTTTGCATAAAATTTTAACTCATAGCAAAATCTAGTAACGTTGAAAGTGGTGAAAAAGTTTATGAAGACTTTATTGTGACTACATCCAACTTTTAAAGCCGTCTTTAAATAACTAATTGATTTCTATATTATTTCTAAATTTACAGGAAACATGGTAGTTGTGTATTATAAGTACAGGCCCTTTCTGCTATATGGAACAAACAACAAATGCATTTCACGTATTTTATACTTTTGACGGTACTTCAGAACTTTTTCATTGTGAAGTCTCAGCTATAAAGATTATTTCAACCGTCAATACGTCATGTAAAGATACTTTTAGGTAAGAACAGAATTCTCGCCTGCAGATTCAAGCAGATCGTTCTAAAGTGTTTCCTCGTCGTAGAGAAAAATTCAGCGTCCCAAAATCTTCGATTCTTCAGTATTTTGACGCATTTTTAAGTTTCAAACTCCGAAAAATGTGATCATTTGCATTTTGGCACTCTAAAATAGGAAGGCAAAAGAGCGTGAAATGTTTCACACGTACATTCAGACGAGAGAAAAGTGTATGTCACTTTGTTGCAGTGACGTCTACACGGCTTTTCGCGAGTCACTTGCAGGAACAAATAACGCCTTGAAGGGTAAGAAAACTGAAAGAATAAAGGAGCATGGAGCGTTGCGAAAGGTTTTAGGAGAGAAGCGGGTCTTGCGTGATTTTATAGAAACGATTTGTTTTTTGTTCAGTTTTCAGATTCAGTTCAGTTGCAGATTTTTTGTTCTATCTTCGATGATAACATTTTGCACCGTCAAGTTGTTTTTTGCTCCGTTAATAATTTTTTAAGTGGAATGTTATGATCAATTTTGTAGACCTCAATTACTGATTAGAATAACTTGACTATCCCTGAGGTACGTTTTTATTTCCCAACAATATCGATCGAGTAGTCGCCACATAATTTGTCCCTAAGGAGACATCAATATCCAAATGAAATGAAGCGAACACGTTGAGGGGGTTGTAAAGAGAGTATCATTGTGACCATTCTGGCTTATAAAATGTCGTTCGATTAACAGGTGAGGGGAAGGAGGGTCACCACTAATTGAATTAAATAAAACTCAATTAACTGTCCATTAAGAGCATTCAAAATTAATTAATTATTTTCAAACTTTACAGTAAAATAACATACGTATGTATAAATATATATTTATGAGAAGCGGTCCTAATTAAAAAGGATTTTACCGTCAACCTCGTAATATAGCTTCATATAGATTAGCTTCATGATACTACTACTATGATCCCTTCTCTATATCAGTATGATTCTCTATTGATCTACTTTCATATGTGTATTGAGTAGTTTGGAGACTCCTATAATACAACTCTTCGTGATGATAATGAGCAAAATATAGCTTTGATCTTAGAATATATATCTCCGTGCATGCTCCCCCTGCCAATCGCTGAAAGGCGTAAATAAGTAGATGCAAAATGTACGGCAGAAAACTATACAGCAATGATTATGTCGCATATTACACAAAATTTCTAAAATATCACCGAATATTAAGTAGTATAGTTGAGAAGAAGCCATAAAAAGACGGAATAAGAATATAAAAGTTAGTTTAGAGATTTAGATTAAAAAAGAAACGGATTATGGATTTCAACTTATTATGCAGACACTGTGTAAAATATGGTTATACCTTTATACTAATATCGATATTTGATTGTTGATGAAATTCGTAATTTAGTCATCAATAAGTAAAAAAATAATGAAGGAAAAGAGATACAATATAGTTGAGCGTTAAATGTAAAAAAGAAATTTCAAAGCCAGGAAGAATATTTTTCTGTAGGTTCACAATTTGATCCCGTTCCGAAGTGTAACAGAAGAGCAGCTGTCACCTTTTCCGCCCTACAGATATTTTTAGATACATTTCTTTGAAAAAACCCTCGCATTCCATCGAATATGCCATTTCACCTAACTAAGAATACAATACCCCTAATATATAAAAATATCCGTATCGAAACATTTCTATAAAAATGCTCGCTTTGGATTCCCGAATATCTTTTCCCGCTATCGATTCATCCCCACATCCTCAATATTATGCCCAGAAGGAAAGTAAGGAAATTCTTTTTTGCGAATTCCCTTCGAGAGTTCAATTTCCTATACATTCTACGCATGTTGGCCTTTTTCGATAAGAATTATGGATGATCCCTGAGCACGTGGTAGGTTTTTGAATTGTGAGTTTGGAGCGATATAATAATGCGAAAAATATGCGTTTTTATTATTGTGCCAATTGAACATATTGTATTCTTGAAAATGAACATATAAACTCACGTTTGTTAAATAATTTATTGACTATATGGTAACCACTGTTGGTTACAGTCAAACTAAGAACAGTTTTTTTCTGTCGGTATTTATTCACTGTTTCTTAATTATATGCTATTCATAAAGCTGATGTCACGAATCAATATAAATGAGCCAAGTAATATTTAAAAACTTTCTCTTATAGATAATTATTCAATTATTATTTTATTTACAAGTATATTTTTAGTTTAAAAATCGCGATAATTATTTTAAGATTCTTATTCTTACGCACCATATCAGGAAACCTATTTATTACAGATTGATTTATAAATGTCTTTAGTCTTACGTAAAACTTACAAATATTGTTAGAATGATGAATTATAAGCTTTTATTGAATACTTAAACGTTTAGCACTTAATTTTGTTTCTTTCTCAAAAAAGGTGAAGTAAAACAAAGTGGTGTGCAAAAAGAATAGCAATTCTTTTCCACTTTTCTCTTAGGCATATGTAAATGGAAATCAGTATTATTTGAAATGCATATCCTCCCCAATAAATAAATATACCCTATTCCATAACTCAATAACCACGTTATATACTTTATTTCAATAATATAAGCTGCCATCTAATTTCCTTTTAAGAAATATTGGGATCTGAAAGGTGAAAAATAAGCCGTTCCATATACTTACTTGGTTAAACGAAATATGTTATTTTTAAATGTGATTATTTAAGCAAGAATCTGAGTAGATAATTTCATAGAAAATGACTTAAATAGTTCCTATGCAATTAACTACAAGTAGGACAGAATTCATCTCCGGATAACTTTATCCATTAAAGATTTGTAGCTTATCAAACACCGAAATTCAATTGTCTAGTTGGTAAAATACAAGATGGCCTTTGCTATATAATTTTCTGATATTATATCACTCATAAATGAGTCAATTTTCATGGTTCTATTAATGCTATTACATAAGCTCATTTTATCTCATAAACTCTTCACAGCAGGAAAAAATATCTGGACCGCCAATCTATAAAGATCCACTTTCATCGTCGTCCAGAAAAAGCATCCTTTCCCCCTTTTGCCAGTGTTTTCGGCAGTAGAAGGTATTGTGAGGAAACCATACACTAAATTACAGAAACATTGGAGGATTTTGTGGCATCCGCTGCGATTACGTGACCGTTGCAGAGAAAAGGAATTTTGTACGGAAAGTAAATGTCATCCAGAAAAGAATTTGAAGGGAAGAGTCAAAGAAAAGGAAGAGTTTGTGATTGTGGGATTCTTTCTACGTGTATTCTTTGGTTGAGATGACAATCTTAGAAATGAAGGTGGGGTCAGGTGATATAGAGTACAAATTTGGTGTAAAATATAACATGATGGAAATTGTAATAGAAGAAGTTGCCTATTTTAATAACTAATCCAAAAGAGTCGTTCGGAGAATAAGGGTTGTGTTTAAATTTAGGCAAATTAAATGAAATAGAACATAGAGTAAAATTATTCATATAAAATGGGTTGGTAATTATTAATTTATTATGAATCATGAACTAATATTCAACTAATACACTAACTAACTAACTAATTTACAACTTTTTTTGATGAAAAGTGGTAAAATTACGTATGAAATAATATATTTCTAAACCTATCATTTGCAATTAGTCATTCGAAAGGATAAGATCAAAGAAAGACTATATTTTAAGTCTTCATTAATAATCATGTTAATTTGTGGATAAGATGAGGATATACTTTAAGCATCTGACACCTTAGAAAAGAAATTAATTTTAAATATTTACTTGAGAAGGAAGCGGTTTATTACAACAAAATTGAGGTAACTTTATGGTCTTTATCTCTTCAAATGTCTCTTAAGGCTATTAAACGGAAGTAAAAACAAGGAAACTGAATTCGAGCATCTTTATTGAGGGAGTATCTCATATGGAAAGAGTAATAGACGTGGTTTCATTGTAGGAAAGAGGAATTACATTTTGGAACTCAGTAAAGGAATTGGACTCTCCGCCTCAGGGTCTATGTCCTCTAATAACCATTCGTCTCTCTAAAACACTTTCTCCAGTATCTATTTGATGCTCTATCTTCTACCCCTTCTACTAACGAGGATAATCGCTCAGTTTCAATGAAAACTGCCTGCATCTCGGAATGCGTGGGAGTGAATCGTGTGGGAGTATTTTAAATTAATGAACCTCGTATTTCCGATACTGACTCAATCTGGCATTTGATACACTATCTGTCTAAATAGGAGTCAAGACTTCATTAAAACATAAAAGCAGCGTTTCTATCTTCATCTACATCTACATATTTACCCTGCGAGCCGCCTTTCGGCGTTTGGCAGGGGGTGCATGCACCATGACTCTATTCCCCTAAGCGATTGTTCTCGCGAATAGTCCGCGGAAAAAATGAATTTTTAAACGCTCCGTTTGTTAAGCAAAGAGCGTTATTTAACTAATCCTTAGTAGCAAAACAATTAATGTCCTCAATGAAAGTTTCAGAGAAAACTTATACAGTGTTACCTCGAGTTACGAGCAGCCCGACATACGAGTTTTTTGAGATACGAGCTGGAGCTCGGGCCATATTTTTGTTTGAGATACGAGCCCAAATTCGAGGTACGAGCGCAAATTCGTGTTTCCGGAGCGTCTAGCTAGTTGGTGCGCTGGGTCGAGCATTATCCGAGAAAATCTCTCACTCATTCGCACGTGTTACCCGCTTGAATCGAAGTGTATCTTGTGCGCTGTAATCATTTTTGCTTGATTAATGAACTTTTTTTTACAGTGCAGCCAAGAAGGCAGAAACAAGTGATAGTTAAATTTACGTTAATGTTAAGGTTAGTTTCAGTTTAAAGTTAAGAGCATTGTTTTAAGGATTTTCTTTTATTTGAAGTAAATAAAGTATTGTTTTAGTTTAAAGTTACGAAAATAGTTTTAAGTTTTAAAAAAGCGCCGTTTACGTATGGTTCTAGAGTGCCTACACTCCTTCCCTCCTTCTCGCCGTTAAACTTCGTTAGCCGAACTTGTCCTTCACCAAAGTAAGACTATTATTCTACATAACTCTTTTATTTCTTTGCTTCATAATTTTGTTACGTATTTGTTAATTGTACATGTTTATTTTTTAATTAAAAACGTATCTTTATTCATAATTTACAATGTTTTGGGGATTTTTCATAGGTCCGGAACGGATTAATGACATTTTCATTACTTTCAATGGGGAAAAATGATTCGAGATACGAGCAATTTGACATACGAGCAAGGTTACAGAACGAATTAAACTCGTATCTCGAGGTACCACTGTATAGCCGTACCAACTTTTTGCTTGCAGTTGAAGGAAAGTTTGACTGATCTGCGGGGTATTGCGGGGCCGTCAAATGGAATTGATTGGCAGACTGGATAACCGGATGTTCGGTATACAATGATGTGTCATCGACCGCACCAACCCTGAGCCCTAACTATTTGAATAGGTGACGACAATATCCCCTACGTAAAATCAGTTATCAATCTAGGACTCGTTATTAATGAGACTCTCACTTGGGGCGATCACGTCACTAATGTTTGCAGTAAGGTTAACAGATCCCTCTACTCTTTAATGCGCCTTAAAAATATTCTCCCTCAACCTCTCAAGAAGTATCTCGTACAGTCTCTTCTTTTCCCTCTTTTTGACTATGCTGATTCTGTCTATCAAGATCTCACAGACGAGTCTGCTTACAAACTCCAAAAAGTGCAAAATTCTTGTGTCCGATTTATTTGCAACATATTGAAGTACGATCACATATTACCTTATTATAATAATTTGTCAGTGCTAAAACTCGTGAGTAGAAGAAAATTACATCTTCTCTCACTTTTCTTCTTCATCCAATCCAATCATGTACCTCTCATCTTTCACCCGCATGTCCTCTCTCCATAATCGTTACACAAGGGGATCAAACTTGATGCAAATACCCAATCATAAATCTAAAACATTTAATAAATCTTTTCATGTTACTGCATGTAGGCAATTGAACGCACTTCCCTCCATAGTTAAAAATTCCCCTTCACTTTCCTCTTTTAAAAAGCAATATAATAAACTTCTTTTTCAGGAACAACAAATCAACAATAGTTAAATTCAATCTCATATACACTAATCAAGAACACTGTTTTGTATTCTATCTATCTGTATTCCTTTCTATTTATTGTATATTATTGTATTATTGTATTTTTTTTCTCTTCTTTCTATTTTAATATTATTGTTTGACTAATTACATTAATGTATTTAGGTTAAATGGAAGATGGGACTATTTAGTCCCAATTTCGCCTAATAAAGACCCATGTATGTATGTAACTAGGGAAACTGCTTGGTCTTACTCTATTAAGAAAGATAACGAGGACGCAGGCTCCCGCTCCCGCTGGATTCTAGGTACCTATGTCATGCTTTAGGGGCATCACGTACTAACGAATGTCCGACCCATTCTTTTGACGGTTGTACCCCGTAAATATAAGAATAATAAGTTTAGAAAGGAATGATTAACTAAGGAGTACGTGTAAGATTCGAACTTAATTCGAATTACACATACGGAATGTATTTCAATCTTGGTTGAGCAGTGTGTGTTTCATGACCTTTTGGAACACGTGATTAATCATTTGTACTGTACATATCAAGAAATGAAGTTTCCGTACCATACAGTATTTAAACTGTGTATTTTTACGTAATAGTATGACGTAATTACGCGGCAATACGAAATTCAAAAAGGTTCTAATTGAAAGTCACAAAGAGGTCTCTGTACGTCAATCAGTACAACAAAGAGCAAGTTTAATATTTATAATGACTCTAACTAGGTTAAAAATACAAGCCTACCTAACAATTACTTCAACATAAGTACTTTTAATACCCAATTGTCTCTGATTTATGATTGATGCCCGGGTAAGTACCGAAATACAGTGACCTTACTTGATTCAACGCGTTGATCCATAACAGTGTATATAACAAAAGGTCCTCAAAAATTTTCGTTGACATTCCTAAGGGGTACAGCCTGACCGTTTTTTTTCGGATGTTAGTACGATTGAATGCCCATAAGGCTCACGAAACCTGATCTGGGATCTGTAGGAACTTCCCTGTTCGTAGGGTTAGGAAATACAGGTTCTGTGGAATCTAATCTCAGTGATTACTTATTGGGCTAGACGTACTGACTATAGTCCGGCGCCTTTTTTTTAAGGCGTACCCCGCTAAGATCCCAGAAATGACAGTTTAAAATTAACAATGTGCTCAGTAGTACATATAGAATGATACTGCTAACACTAATATTTTTTAGATAAATTTGAGAACTGTGCGTGTTTCATAAGACGCTTAGATATTTTTATTTACTCTTTAAAAGACCACTTGCTTGTCTTAACATACCTTCCGGTGTTTGGTTGCGGGTGCAAGCACCATGTCTTTACTTACATAATCGGTTATTCTAGAGTATCGTTTGCGGGAAGATCGAATTTTTTTATCGAATAGTTCGGGCATCTAATTCCCTGATCTTTTCCTTATTGTCAGAGCAGCCTATAGAACAGGGAGGACGGATATTAGCAGTAACAACTTCCGAGTAGGTACCTTCTCTGAATTTATCTAATAGGTTTAGCCTTTTTTTAAACAAATTTTTACGTTACGCTCACCGAATTATCGTACCAGTTCTTTGCAAAACGGATCGCCTTCCGCAGACCCTTTTCTAAGTCGCTGATGTAGCGTTTTTCCGCAGGGTCCCATATACTGTACTTGTACCATCATTAAGGTGTATAGCCTGATGTTTGCCGGTTCGGTTTTTAGGTTCGCTTGATGACTCATAAGGCTCACTAAACCTGAATTCCGCAATAGGTATCTGTGAGGTCTACTCTATAAAGATGGTTAGCGAGCACAGATTCTGTTCTCTAATCCCGGTGATTACTTTTTGGCGTCGCTTATTTTGTGACTGCTGTAACCCGCTGAGATCCAAGAAATGACTTGTTAGAAGAATAATGCACTAAAAATTACATGGAAGAGGGTACTATAAACACACACACGGAATGTTTATCATTTAAGTTTGAGCGATCTGTGAGTTTCATAAACCTTTCGTAAATCTTTATTTACTCATTCATTTTCTCACACATTATGCTCATTGCGTGTTTTGAGTTGGATATATAAATATTTTTGTTAAATAATTTAAATTATTAATACGACGGAAATTGATGATTAAACGAAGATTAATTATAGTTTCTATTGTTTTAAAAAGTAATTCATTGTATTTAAGTGTATTTCAATGCATAAAACGTGTGTATGTATGTATTCTCTATTTAATGTATGTCATACGAATCTAATGGAATAAATAAATTTTTTCGAGTTTATTAGTGTATTTTTTCGTGAATTGAAATATATCCTGTTATTTCTCCTGTTAGGTCGATCAATGTGTGAACCTAATAAAACTTTCATAATTCATGATTAGATATATCAACCATTTACTTGCAGTTTGTAAGCATAATTTTATTCCTATTTTATACGGACAGAAATAAATATAAACATTCTTCTGTTAATTCATGAATTCAAAGAATTTACGATTAAACGAAGACTTAAGAGCCATTTACAAAACTTCTATTACATCTATTTTGAATTTTGAATTTTTCCTCTTCATTATGACTTGGTAAAAATAACGTAGAAATGATCGCGAGATGGCTCATGACATGGAGGAAATGCTACACCAACTCATATCGGTGTACATTTCTCCCCCATGCCGTCCTGTTCCAGAAAATGGAACAAACCAAATTTTGAACGTAGCAGAAGACACCCGCCAAATTCCGAAAATTATTTAAGACACATGACTAGTCATCATTTCATCATAATTTCAAAGACGTAATTTAAAACACATGGGGAATGAAAATTTTCATAATATTTTAAAACGGATTTTTTTTATGAAAACGCAATTTTTAAAAAGAGTCGTATTTGTTAATTATACATGTTTATTTTTTAATTAAAAACGTATCTTTATTCATAATTTACAATGTTTTGGGGATTTTTCATAGGTCCGGAACGGATTAATGACATTTTCATTACTTTCAATGGGGAAAAATGATTCGAGATACGAGAAATTTGACATACGAGCAAGGTTACAGAACGAATTAAACTCGTATCTCGAGGTACCACTGTATTATAAACACCAAAACAATAATATTTAAATCTCAGAGTATATATCTATTTACATGGTGGAACGAATAAGTATATAACATCTTGAAAAAATGTTCCTCGTCATCCATATTTTAACCAGTTTGATTGCATTTGATTCCTCCTCATTAATTTCTCATACATATTTCAACTTTCATATTAGCAGAACAAAGATGATTAAGATGAAACATGTTATTTAAGTTATTATTCCCTATCGAAGAACGGAGAGTTATAAAACTAAATATATATGATTCTGAATCCAATAATAATAAT
This sequence comes from Pantala flavescens, assembly GCA_020796165.1. NCBI lineage: Eukaryota > Metazoa > Arthropoda > Insecta > Odonata > Libellulidae > Pantala > Pantala flavescens. The sequence goes on along the minus strand of CM036881.1, from coordinate 49,143,192 downwards.
AATAAAAATCGAGTATTATTTAGTGATTGATTCCATCATTTCCTGTGCAATTTTAAATGTTTTCCTTTTATTAGTCAGGATAGTGTATGTATATTATTTATAAATGTTTTTATTAAAATATAAATTCATCAAGCTGCAAATAAATGATATCTGTTTATGAGGTGGATGCTTTACGTAAAATATCAAGAATCCAGAAAGGAAGATATCAAGCTGCATAAGGGAAAAGGAGAATGATGCTGTGTCACATTCACTTGCCAAAGCAAGGCTTTTCACGAGAGTATTACATATCTCGCCCCACCCACTGAGTGGGGATGAAATTATTGGAACAGAGGAAAGGTTACGGAGGTGGAAAAATTTTTGAAGGTTTAAGCGCATAAAGAATGAAGCCAGGAAGTAGGGATTATATGGATGGGGGTAGCAAAAAGAACGATCTTCTGGTCCTACATGTGAGAATAAAAGGTGCTCTGGGACGAATGCCAAAGGGAGAAAAGTGTTCCTACTTTTTAAGGGGCTTTAAACAGAAGAATACTCACGGGAAATTTGTCCTGATTAAAAAGCAGTCTGGATAGTTTATTGCAATGTATTATCATTCTGCCAAGAAATTAAATTTAGATGATATACGCGTGGAGTTAGACTATGACACATATGCTGAACGAGAGATAAAGATTCTGAATTTTTGTAAACCGTTAATTTAAAGATAACACATATGTACATTTTTACAACAATAAGACATTTACCTATCCGTAAAATTCCATCAATGGTCAACATTCATTTAAAAGTGCTCACAGTCGTTGTTTCACACATATTGTTTCATTCTACGAATGTCGGAAACAGCACTTTGACCAAATTTTTTTAAGTTCAATTTTATAGAATTCTATTTTTATTTTTCCTTTCCCAGTAGATTGCATGATTACCGTTTCCTTATCCTTTAATCGTTAGAATTGATTTATTGCTTTGGCATTTAATTCTTTTCTGATGTAATTAGAAATTTATTAATGTTTTTTTAATGACAGTATTTTTAGGTATCCAGTTATTTCACTAACCGGTTCCACCCCAAGAATCGTTAAACGAAACGAATAAAATTAATGTAAGTTAATGAAGAATTATTATTTGTCGATAATTAACTTATTTTTGATTTTTATTCTATAACTTTTTAAGATGGAGTAAATATTTGATTAACTCGTCGTAAATAAGGGAGGCTTATTCTTTCAAGTTCAGGTTCTAAGACCATTTTATATGAATAATTAATCTAATTTTTTCCAATCATATCGCAGTTATACAACTGAATAATTAAACAACCACATCAGTAAATTAACAAACTATAAATAAGAACACAAATGGACATTTTAAAAATATTAAAAGAGTCATCTTCACAGATCCTTAACTCCTTAGGTATCAATAAGAAAATCAATAAATAAAAAAGTGAATAAATGAAACGTAACACGAAATGAAACAGATCCATTGAAAGAGAAGTGAATCGAGTGAGCAAATAAAGTGAGTTTTCCGATTCTCGGGCATCGTCGATTCTGCCCCTCTTCCCTTCATTTCACATTCGTCTCCACACCCTCTCCCATCGACAAAAATATTGCTCATTTATATTTTTATTCCAAACGTCACTCTTTCAAACCATTTCACGCTCCGCACACTTCTTTTATTTTTTCCCTTTCGGATACGCCACCTATATATCTAAATCTGTATCTTCTCTTTCAAATTTCTTCTTTCGAAACCCGCAAAATGAATACCAATACTGTTTTTACTCCTTCATGATCTCCTTCTTTTGTCCATTCTGTTTAATTTCCCATTCTAATAAGTTCCTGCTCAACGAAATACTCTCCTCCACTTACATCAGGAGAACAGTCATTGTGACCTTATTGCATTTCGGATGACTCATGTTCAGTTGTTTACCTGAATGTTAAATGATGTTGGACTACAATTATAGCTGTTACTTGTGACTTTTTATCAGTTATCAGCACTTCGCACAATACTCATCATCTCTGCTTTTATATTTTATGAATTTTGAAATTGACTTTCCGTTTTAGAATTATTATACCTTCTATACAATACTTCAGAATTATAATATTATTAAAAATGTAATTTTTATTTCATATTTATCTTTTTGATATACTTCCCTAAATTGATTACATCACACGTTGATAAATAGAGCGAAAAAACACGAAATATTCAACCAATACGAGATAAATGTTATATTGAGTAAGGAATGTAACTCTCTTGACTCCAAAAATGATAAGTAAAAATGAAGACGAATTTGAAATTTATATTTTACTCATTCCTTCTCAATTTATGATTATTAAGTACCTTTTACTCTTCCTATTCATTTCCAACCCTTTTATATCGTAGAATCACTTTCTTTTTCAATTCCTTTGATCTTCCGCGTGAAGTATCAAGTTCCGTCCAAAAGAGAGCGATATATGCTTGAATATGAGATTCTCTTTCACCAAAACAAATAAAACGTATTCCGCCTTCATTGTATCTCACGGACACATCCGGCCGTGTGCAATTTAGAAAGCGTCACTCAATAGACCACGCCCCTGATTATGATTTCACTTGGTATCTACATATTGACTTCGGTTGACTTTTGATTCATCCTTTCTTCTTAATTTTATAGTACTTGGTTGTTTCCAATGGTACCAGAAGTTGGAGATTTTATAGTAAATATATCCCACTCCAACGAACTCTCATTGTTTGATATAACGATAGAGAGCTTGGATATTTTAAAAACACGCTAAGGTTTCCTTTCAAATATGATTGCTAATTTCATTTTATCGCATAAAGAGTTTTATATATTGTTTTATGTTAAATTTCCGTACAAATGAATTCATATAAATATAGTTTTCTTTTTACGAAATATATCGTCTCATTATGATTATATATCGATAACATATCTCATATTACGCACCGCATCCTCAATGATTAACTTTTTTATAAAATAACAGCCTTTTGTTATTGATTTAATAAAATTTCTTCATTCCCTTATTCGCTAATTTCATTTTATATCACGCGCTCCGAGTTGAGACACTCCATTAGTCCCACACGGGCCGCTGTTCTTTTGTTTAATGCTTGCAGTGGTGTTTGCTTTCCATTATATCAGCTACTGCTGCCTATTACACGCGCGTGCGTGATTTTTTCTACTACGCGAGAGGGAAAGTAATCAAGCGATACGTAGATGCGAAATGTAATTTTAGACTGAAATTTGGTCGCACGAGTTTCGTTGTAGTTTATATGAGGGAGAATTTGGATTCTTTTTCATACGAAGAGATGGTATTATCTATCCGTGAAGCTATTCATTCCGTAAAGAATATTCTTTATCTTTTTAAATAATACACATTTTTTGAAACCAGTAAAACTTAATATGAATATCAATGCATTAAAATTAATTTAAACATATAAAATGGCAAAACAATATATTTAGAGAGTTTTTCGAAATAAAGCACAAGTATTACTAGTATTGGCACGAATCGATATTTGCTGTAAATAGAAGTAATTATTTACTCTTAGCATAAATGTGCCATAGAATAACTCGTATAATAAATAAATCGTTGAAAGCTCACAGACTATTGAGCTATGGATAATAAAACTTATTTACTTTGGTAAGGATTTACATAAAAAGATTAAAAAAGTATGGTTTTGCATCGGAAAATAGAATAAAACATACTTATCACCTGTCTTCCATCGCTTAATTTTCTTAGCGAAACAAAGTTTTAATTTTATATTTCTTAAAACTGTAATTAAACCATTATTCACTACTTATATTCCCATTCTAATTTATTCTTTATGAAGGAATGCGAGGACAAATTTGGTGTAACCTATGAGTTTTTGCAGTACAAAACTCTGTCGAACTTACAACTTGAGCGTCTGGTGGTTGTAATGGTTGTTTGAGTCTGAAACAAGGCCGCCTATAGGTCGTTTAGTCTCATCACGTATTCTCAACATCAACGACTTAGTAACAGAAGGATCTGTGGGAGAGACGTTTCATAGCATACTCGAGATGTAAGATTTAGTGGATGTAATCTCGGGAAAATGGAGGAAATTCTCGAGAATCGATCGTGGAGTTATGAATCCTTTTATTTGTTTCTTACTACTATAAATGTAGTGTGTAACATATATATATGGGAATAAACAATTGAAAATTCCAATCCATATGTAATACTTGAAATAGAGGTTTGGTTTCCAATCATATGCTGTAGCTTTATCGTTAAATTTTTATACTAAACCGAAATATATTCCTTTACTTACGAATCATTCATAGTAATTTTCTTTACATTTCGATTATAATTTCTCGAAACTTATATTAACCACCACACAAATGTATTTTTCTTTAGAAATTCCATGTGACTCAATCGCTAAGCTGTAGGAAATTAAAAAGAGAATGCAATTGTATTACATGGATGATCAAAATTCTAGGAAAACGACTTTCCACTTTCGGCTGCTGTCACATCAAATCAACATGTACGAAAGCTTTGCCGGAAATTAGGGCTTTAAATAATCCATCGAAATTCCGCTCCTCCCTCGTCATAACACTGAAGCAGCTTAAATTTAAAATATTATTAGGTTTACAATGAAATTAAGATTAGTCATGGTAACCATCGTTAGAGACTTCTATATTTACCTACTCCTTACATCGTTTTCTCAGTATTTCATTAGCTTTATACTATCTTAGAGAAGAATTCCATATCTTCTATTTCAAATACAGCGTACGTATTTGAGGAAATATATGGGTCTGAAACATATCAGTTAATTTTATGTACTAATTTCATTATTTATCGCATCTTAAATTGATTTAAATAATATATATTGATACTTCCCTGCGTTGTTTTAAATAACAGTTTTTGAATGGCTAGAATACATTCATATCACATCTTAGCTTTCATTAGCCTTTCTGAATTAAAGATGAAATTTCTTTTGCATCGATGGCCCAACTGTTTGACAACATGTGTTCCTCTATTCTTTGTCTCTCCTCTTCTTATTAAACAAAGATTATGAATCCCATTTTCTCCTTTTACCGAAAGCGCTGTCTATTTGATTACAAACTCATCTGAATTGGTACAAAGCTTCCTGAAACGTTAATTGCTACATCACAGACTGTCCCTTAGCCTGTAGACCGTACGAAAAGACCTACCAAACTATGTTATCTACACAAAATTGTAGATGAAATTTTCTAATTTCATGCTAAATTTAGTGGATAATAAGGTTTTCAGCTTCCTTTATAAATGTACTTAACGGCATATGACTTTATGAGTAGAGAGATCGCCACACATGTGAAGAAGCGAAATAACAATCAAACACATTTTATAATGATTATTACGATACTTAAACTCAATGACTTCATCAACGATTATTCATCTCTTATTGATAAAATTCGCATTTATCGAAATTCAAAAATCGTTATTTTATCTTTCACATTACTTGCTAAATATTTTAAACAACAGCTTTAAATTAAATTTTGCCCCTAGTCCAATAGCAATATTCGATTTTTAATGACTAAAGGTTAGCTGATATATTAGTCTAATTGTAATAGAGTATTTAGAATAAAATAAAATGGTATCCTTCACATTGCTCAGCGAACTAGTTTTTGTAAGAGCATTTCATTCATTTGCTTTAAAATTCAGTCTATATCATCCTCTGTCCACACCATTCAAATTAAGATTCAAAATCAGATAAGCCAATTGCATAAATTTAGACGAGGGAAGAAAAAATGAGAAGTGAAAATGGTTTAAAGCTATTAATTAAAATTCTTTTTGGAACTTGCGCGGATATTAGGATTAAGGAATCCCATCAATTTTTTCGTAGCATTTTAACGACAGAGCAGTATGGTCGATAACCCAAGACTAGGATTGCGAAAGTGTAGAAGTTCACTGTCTACGGATTTGGGTTTTTTTGAGAACTGGAAGAATTATCACTGGAAGCCAAGAAATGAGGAGAGCTTACAGAGGAAAAGTAGAGACCTTTGGAACTTAATTAACTGGAAAAGGATTGAATGTTATAAAAAACCAAGAGCCTTTTTAGAAAATGGATTATAGAAACTAGGGATTTTATTAGAGAATTCTTTAGACCTTGAGATTGAATCATACGGATAATAAATTTTGATTTATGAAACTTTCTTTTTAGCGTTTTTTCGCTCTCCTAATTAAATATAATCATCCAACTTCTTTTACTCTAATGGTCTCATTTCTATTAAATAACATATTTTTGTCGAATAAAATATTTAAAGTAAATGAAAATAGATTAAGCGGAAATAAAATTATTTTTATGGGAATGATGCTGAGATAATAATAGATAAATTAAATTTAAATGGTTAAATTTCGGCGTAAGATTGACTACAGTCCAAGAAAATGTATGGATTTGTTCTCAAAGCCTTTTCAAATTTACATGAACAAATGATACACTAGTTTATATTGTTACTTGTAATTAAATAATGATAATCACTGAACGTTTTTTAACCTATAATCAGTTAATAATTTAAGAATATTTAAGAATCAATGGAATAGCATACCACGAATATTGTAGTCTAGTTAACTACATACCGTTAATATCCTTTTTTAAGAATCGAATAAGAATAATACTACATGGTCTCAATTTTAGTTTACTCAGCCTACAAGCTAGACGTATCTAGCGGATAATGGACGGTATCTAGGGAATAAAGGGATACGAATAGATTACATTCGAATGAAAGCGTGGTAAAATGATGAAGAAGAGAAGGCATAAAATGAGTGTGGAGGGATGACAATGGCAGAAGAGAATGAGAAGTGATTGGAATTAACGAAGGAGACGTACCGAAAATAATATTAACAGCGGAAATAATGAGCGTGGCTGAAAATAAAATCCTCGTTAAGATTCTTAACGGATTTCCTCAGAATCAAGGTCTTGTGTCGAACAAAAGAGTGCAAATTGAAACTCTTTTTCATACGGCAACACCATTTGATCTATTATCTATCATTCAGTGTAAAGTTTCTATTAATTTTTAACCTTTAATAAATCATTTATTATAATCTTCGTGCAAAATCGTGCGATTTTATTTAGCAGAACTGGTTTCTTTAAACGAAATTGTACTTACTGATTGAACAGCTATTACTCTATTGTAAGAAAAATTATGGAAATTTATGTATTGAATTACTAAAAATATCTTGTAATACTTTAACAATACAATAATATTATTCATAAATTAAATAAAAGGATTGTGTCCTTACGAATCCAGATTTTAATTGCTGATTATATTATATGTTGATTTTAGATATCCATTGGTATCAGAAGGAAAAGATACCAAACTGTCTTCGCTTGTATAAAAAGTTTATTTATTTATGTAATAACAAAAGTTTAAGTAGGACTGATTAAAATTATTTATCTTTTTTTAATAGATGCATAGATAATTTTATTTGGAGCAAACTTAAATATAACCCTAAAACTGCGTTTATGATTCGGGATAGTATTTTTTTATTATCAATCATGTGACTGATTCTCACATATTCCACAAACCACACCATAAATACGTTAATTAGAGAATAAACAATTGGATGAATTGGGTTTTACAACGAAAAAGTTGATCTGTTCACTATCTGACAGCAAAGTTATGCGAAAAGTTTCCAAAAAGTTTTTGCAATGAAATTTGTGAATAAAAATTATAATTTTTCAATAGTTTTAAAGAATAAACTATAACAAGAAATAACTATGCAAGATCAATAGGGTGTATTACCACTATCGGATTTTAAAAAAGTAATTACAGAATAGCAAATTTTCAATCCTAACTTATACCAATATTGAAGATTTCATTATAGGATCAGTTGGTGAAATCGTTATAAAATTTTCGCATTCCAATAATACGTTTAATAATTAGTTTGAAAAACTAAATAATTTTATTAATTTTATATTTAACTCTTAATGGTTACACGTGGCTAATTGGTGTCAACGATTCTAGAGGATGTCTTAAAAGGATTTGGAGCGAAAGAGGGAAAAAATATTCGCTAACGATATCGGAGATGATTAAAGAGAATATGTCTTTAAGGAAAGGGGTAAAACAAGTGCTATGAGATTAAAAGTAATATTTTAATCAAAGAAATAGCTGTTTGAATCAAAAAATAAATGTAATACCTCTAAAGTTTGACAGCAATCGTTGTAACGAAAATATCTTTAAATTCAATTCCTTAAGAAGAATGGCTTTATGTATATGGTTACTCAAACAAACAAACTAACTAACAATCATAACCTGTTTCTGTTACATCACATATTTATATATTCATAATGCTTATTTATATATAAGTCTGATAAAAGCTGTTTTAATTATATTATACTTATAGAATGATTAAGATTAATTAATAGAGATAATTCAGAAATTAGTTGAGTTCAAATTTTATGAATTTTAGCCTCGAAATATTATCGATCTAATAGCACAACTACAAAAATCGGAATTAATAATTAATTTATCGAATTATACAACTGCAATAATAAAATTCTTCTTTAAGGTTGGAATTAAATTTTTTTAAAATCAACTTGAAAATAGCGAATACAGGGATATTTCCTTAAATTCAACGCCGAAAACTAATCTTAATATAGTATAATAATCTAAATTAATTACTTTCTCCATCTTGCTTTTAAATCAGTGCATATATATCTTTAGAAGAAAATAGCATAAATCCTTTTAAATTAGAGGTAGTTTCTCAATACATCTATTCTCATCTTCTAAAATCCGGGACAAATGTTCCTCGATGTTCCAAATACTGTCTTTTGTCCGTCCATTTAACTTTACAAGTATCTGCCCACATCATCTACTTTTTTGTTACATTGTTGCTTTTTGGAAACATCCATTATCATTCTTGCATTTTAATCTCTATATATTTATATCTCTATATTCAATTCGAATCAATGTACGCAAAAGGATAACCGAACAAGGATGTATAGAGGCGATACTGTTCAATTATTTTTTACCGTTTAGTTTCCATAGAGATTCTTCCTTTAAAAAATTCCAGATAGATCGAAAATATACAGTTTATAGAGCACAGAATACGAGTTTATGGGTATTTTTCCTCACATATGTTTCTCTGATATCTACACATAGAAATTAAAATGGCCAAAGCGATTTCTATGAAATTGTTCATATCAGATGAGAGATGTATTTTAAAGCAATTTCGGCTTTAGGCGTTCCATTTAAGGTTTCAATCTCAAAAAATTGAGTTCGCGTAATATCGAGATGTATAAAATATTTGGAGAGTGCCACTTCACTGTCGAGGAATATGAAGAGGCCCTTCGAAGGCTTCTTTCAGTTGGCGCTGATGCGTTCGCCTCTGCACACGTTCCAAAGGGCTCCCCTCAAAGTCACCACAAGGAGCTTACATCCGCATCTTTTGGTCAAGTACACGAACTGCGGCTGAGTCGACCTCAGACTTGATACTTTTTAATTCTTCCGCTTCTTTTAATCTCTCTTTTCATCTTAACACACTCTCCATTCCAGAAGATCACTCTAAACTATCAAAAAAACCATTCCCAAGCTCCTTATACATCCCCATTCATTCAAAAGTTCCTCTTCCTTTCAAATATCAAGACAAACGTTTTAAAGAGTTATCTAACTACTCTTACAGTATTCCAATTGTTTAGACTTACTTAAAAAATCAAGGAATGAAAAAATGCAGTTCAAAGAGAATTTCTTTTGAATTTTTTCTCTTAAAACTTTTATGAATGACGAAACAATTATGATATGACGAAATTCAAATAACAGATGTAAATAAATATAAGAAGAGATGAAGTTTTCAATCATAAAAAGTGCAGGGAATCATCTTAAATATTAAAAGTTCAACCATCAGCAATATTATAGTAGTCTTCCTTTGAATACATTCGGATTGAACGTAAATTTGAAGAATGTCTATAAATAATGAGTATCTTTACTTATTCTTAATAGGTGCGAATGTGCACTTAGCTATCGTGATTTCAGGGCTCTAATAGAATATGAAATAAACCTTTTAGGTCCCATGAAAATAATTTTCATCGGACACAGAACTCCCGTTGAACACACCCACTGCCGAATTTGACGCCGAATCCCTGATACGATCGGTTCCACATCTGTTTCTCCGCTTAAAGCTCCTCATAAATAAGTTACGAGGAAAGTTTGGTCGGATTGTCAAGATCTGGCGTTCATCTAAACGTTTCAGTAAGTAGGTAAAGAGAAAGGGATATTTGGGGTTTGGAATCGTTTGGTAGGATTTGTCACGTTTAGAAAGTAGGGATTGATGTATTTGTTCTCTATTAAAGGATCTATTTCGAGAACGAATGGGTTTCGGTACGTAAATAAACTAGAGTTACCTAGCAACAACAGGTTTATAAATCTACACTGGATACCTATTTCTAATAATGCAACTTTACAGGTTTAAGGGATGTAATAAATATTATGGGAAAGTTCGCGTGCTACCTATAAATAAAATTTTGTAATAATTTGGTAGTTATTCTTTTTGAACTGAAAATTTTATCAAATTTAGTATATTAAAATGAATTAATGCAGTTTGACGTTTTTTTATCAGAGAATACTTTACTTAGTACTACCGTAAGAATGGCTTCGTGTCCCCTTCATCTTCTAAAATTTGTATCTTAGAAAAACTAAATTCTGAATGGAGTAAAAATACGTCCTTCTAAAAATAGATTCTTTTGTATTATGAGATGTTGGGATGTGTCATTTCTCAGACTCTTCTTTCCAACGGAACTATTCCATCAAATAAATGACATATTTGGACTTCCGAGAAAACATTGACGGAACTCAAAAGGTTTTCCTAGTCTTCGAGAGAATTGAGAATAAATGAAGACGTCAAAAACAGGAATTAATGAAAAACATTCGTAAAATATTATTGCATAGAATGAATAACTTGATTTGTCTTTTAAAAAATTAATGAAAAACAAAACCAAATTCGTAACATTTAGTCAACTGAATCTGAAATGGTTCATAGCAAGTTAGGAAAACGTTTATTCCCATTTCCAATCCCTACTTTATTATATTTATACCTTTCCTTTCAATAGCGCTAACGAACATTTCCTTAGTTTTACATTCGTCTCCTTTATTCATGCAATATTAAATTAGGTTCGTAATTGAATAGCATACACCTTCTTAGCCTCTTCTTCATGAATCGGAAAGGATCTTCTATTTTATCTTTCGTTCCGTAAAAGAATGCCGAAGGACGTAAGTGGAGTCCTTAATGGTTGAATCTTTCTTACCGTCCATTCATCGTCGTGGCTGAGAATAGAACTGGTATTCAAAGGTGTCTTGACTGTGCTGTACGAACTAAGATTGCGAAGACAAACGGAAGGAGAAAGTAGCATTTGGAGGAATCGTTAAGGGAAATACTTCTTTCATGCTGAAAAAAAAGACAGGGCCGAGTCTAAAATAAAACTGAATCCTTGGAGGGATTCAAGGTGAGGATGTGATTAAGTTTTGTGTGAAAATTAACACAAATTCTGAGAATATTCTTTCAAGAATGATTTTCAGTTTTGTGAAACATACACATGTTGCATACCATTTGAAATATCTGGTTATACTTACGTGAAGCGTAAGACTAATTCTTGCCTTTTAAGGTAAATTTTAGTAGGAGTTATGAAATATAAAATAACTTCACAGAGTTAAAAAAAACGAACTGAAAAACGATACTTTTAATAATCATTCAAGTTCTGTAAGAGTTAACTTTCCACTAAACAAATATAAAGTTATTTATCGAATTACATAAATCAAATTTTAAAGTTGCAGAGAAGAACTCTGGCAGTATTAACGTAGTAAAACTATGATATAATATAATTTAGTTAAATTTTGCTATATCTGTATACAGATATTACTGAATAGGCTTCTATAATCTGTAGTAGATGACCCTCCAAATCCTCTACCCTCTTTTATAAGTGACTATGATAACACTCCATGAGGGCGCTTTAGCGGGTTGGATTTCCCGTGAGCGGAAGTAAGGATACGTCATGCATTAGTTATGTCTGAATGCGAAGAGTGAATTTTATATGGGAATATTGCCTTCCTCAGATTAATGCCTTCGAGCGAGAGGTCTGCTGCCTCCTGTCAAAAGCGTAGGTGTGCTGGAGAAGAACACGTAAACGCATAGGTATATTCATCTATCGTAGAAGGCCAGAAATAGAGATTAAGGATCAATTAAAGCCCCATTTCTACTCTATAAATCGGACGCGATTATCTTTTATATTTTATTATTACGCGTTATTTCAGAGTCAGCTTCTATTGTTACGACAGCGTTCTCTCCCCTTCCCTCTCTTCCTTCCCTCTGGAGCTCCTGTCTTCTCCCGCAACTTCCCCTCCAATCCGATTGGGGCGATAATTGCTCTCATTTTCCCAAAATAGACGACGAAACCGAATTAAGCCTTAAAATTTTGGCTGAAGTAAACACACTAGATAGGTTTTTCTGTTTATTTAAATACATTCCCTAAGCAATTATTAATCCTTTTTACGAAAGGTATAAAATATAATTATATTACTTGAATATAAAATAATTTTCTTGGAAACGCTTTTTCTCTAAGTTTTACGAAGTGTTTGCTTAACTAAAAATTGTCGATTTTCTTGTCCGCAGTAAGAGTGTAGATGATATAACACGCTGCCTCATACGTAACACAAATTCTGAGATAAAACAGCTTCGTTATCTCCCCAATAGTCCTTATCTAAGCTTCGAATAACTATTTGAAAGGAGACCTTGCAATAAAGAAACCCGAGACTTTAAAAAGGTCTCGGTGAGTAAGCGAGTTGCGTAACATTTCCCGGTTGCATTTCGTCAAAAGAAAGTCTTGGAGTCGAAAAGCATTGAAAGTTATTCAAATACTCTTTGAATGTTTCCTTTTGATCCACGAATATTTCCTCCGCGTGTTCCAAGGAATCCTCTGAAAAGTAATCGCCTTCGAAATCTATATCTCCGCTCTTAAACATCGTGCTAACTGTAGAACTTCTACTCCCATTCATGAAGTATCTCGATTCTTACTTCACATGCGTCTTTAGTAACTACAGCGATTAGACCTTCCTTTTTAAATTTGATAAAAGAGATTTCTGCAGTTCCTTCTTGAAGACTACCGTTAACAAATGAATATCAAAGACCAACGTTATCACCTCAATAATAACGAATAACACTATGTTTAATTATCTTGTGATTAGAAGTCAACGGAAGCGATGCCACTCTGTTTGTCTAAGTTTTCTTTTTTACGTGCAGAATTTGTATTCGGAAAATATATTCAGAAATGTAAAACTAGCAGTCGGGAATCCATGATCTGGCCGAAGAACTAATATTTTAGTTGTAATAAAGAATTGAGCCAAATAGCAAGAAGGCAACATTTAATTTGCAAAAGCTAGGCAAAATACCTACTTAATGGCTGGGAGAATACAATATCAAAAGGTGAGGTAAAGAACCTTTTGCACGCTCATGAGGAAGGGCCACGAGTAAGAGCAATCCCAGAGCACGGGTAGAGAAAAGGTTGAAGACTAAAGATCGCCACTATGAGGACGAAACTAAAACTAACTAACAAAATTGGACAAAATTATTCCACAGGTCTTTTGTGTTTTATTTATTTAAGAATAATCTTCCAAGAGGTTATTTTATATATTACATAAAATCGTAAGCAGTATTTTACTTACAAAATTATATCGATATCATTTACCCGTAGTTCTCATCGTTATTCTAAAGTATTTCCTTTATTTTTCGGTTGTCAAGACATCTTTAAAACAATCAATAACTCTCGCAGAAAGATTTCTCCTTCACTCTCGTTACCTACCGTAATCTTGCCAACTTCCTCCACTTACGCTGTGTGACTTTGAGACTTTCTGACCCCTATTCTGGGCCTTAATGCGATTCTCCCCTCAACTTGCATTCATCAACACTCTACTTGTTTAACAGCGCTCCCTTGTGGGTGAAAATACCCCTCCAAATGTATTCCCCTCCTTTTACGCACAAATTGGCAAAGTTTGTCCCAAGTACGCGGTCTCTTTTAATGTCTTCCTGTCGCACTTTGCCACCTACGACTTTGCTGACACGCTTTGCCCCTACAAATCCACTTTACACATGATATCTCTCGTAAACTCCGCTACGTACATAATCTCCACAACTCTTGACACATTTATTCGCAATGTATTATTATACTGCTCTCATCTATAGTTCTTGTAGAAGTCTCTTAGAAGAATTAAGAAAAATTATATTTGCCATCTAAATATATCTTAATCCCTCAGACTTTTTTCACTTTCATTGTATTTCAATTATCTTTTGGTGTCTAGGATAGCTGAATGACCTCATCATAAGAGAATAACCGACTTATAAAATTTATGCGTTACAATTTCGATATTTTAACAAGTGCACAAGTGTGAGAATTATATATTTTGTTCATTAAATGAAAACTAATGACCTATGACATAAGTCATGTATTTACATAACGATAAAGATACAATAAAATAGCATTTCAATAAATTTTCTCATATCCTTTATTACAGTTTTAATACTTCCTTTTTAAATAAAAATATTCTATTGCTATTCATCGCCTTCCACAATAATATTAAGTTTATTCGACTTTTCCTGTTGTCTGCATTTTAAGAAGAATCGGCAATAAATTCCGAAAGAAAGAGGGAAAATACCATCCTTAATGTCCTTCAGAAGGTTCTAACTCTGATGATGGGTTTCAAATAAACCAATTAATTAAAAGTTTTAACTTCATTTTGTTTATAAAATACGTATCAGTACTCATTTTAAACTTTCCATCGCCTCTAATAGGGATTTGATGTCTACTTTCCCTTTGGAGCTCAGATAAACTCTATCCGATTCGCATTTACTCCATTTATCCCACTCCCTTTTAGTGGAATCCCTTTCGCCTATTCTCGCCTCATTTAATCCCAAATACAGTCGATTGTACAAAATGTGTCCTCTTTTCCAATCCATCGAATCGCTGCCCCTTTTGATACAGTTTAGCGCAGAACATGTGAAGAGCGCTCCCTTTGTTTGTTTATGGCAACAGAAGTCACATTATGAATTGACTTCTGTTTAGAATGATCGTAGGAGGTCCCTTTTCAGTTGAGGGGCGCTTTGATCGATTATCTTTTACTTCCATTCTAAAATTCTGATTAGATGTTGGAAACGCGCAGATTATCCGTTGCTGATTATAACATCGAGTAGTTAATGATACGAATTATTTTACAAATATATTTTTATACCACGTTTGTAATTCGTTACTTCCTGGTCAGAAAACAATGAAATTTATAATTATTAAAGATTATATAAATTTTTCATTTTTATAAGTAAACTTAATAAGTTTGAGATTTTGGCTACTACAATACTTTTTAATCTCTCCTAAAAATACTTCTAGTTTGTTCATTACTTTGATAAACCTTATTGATATCAGTTCATCCTATTTTTAGTCTTTTAAATTTGATAGTGAGTACGTACAATGAGTACGAGAGATAATTTATACATTCTATCTCACATTAATTTAAATAGATGATGAAAATAATTCGGAAGAAAAAACTCGAAAATATGCAAAAGAGCGGTTTGGTTATGATAGGAGAAATTTTATTTGCGAGAGATTTTGGAAAAGCTTTTCTTGGCATATTTACTTAGGATCTTCGGAAAATTTACAAAGGCAAACTTTCGAAAAGAACAGATTCTTTTCCCTTCTCCATCGGAAATTGATTTCCAATTTTGAGCTCAAAATCGATATATTCATCCTTTATGAAGACTCCATTTTGTATCTAATATTAAAGCAAAAAAAAGTTATAGCGATTTAATGTTTATTACACTATATGGGATGAGAGAAGATTTTCCATCCCTCGCTAAACCGAAATTTTTGATCATTATCTATTTTTGGCGGAATCCAAACCCAGAGGACACCCACATATGGATATAGAAATTTATGAAATATAGAAATGGAAGGTTATCTTCCGAAAAGTGATAACATATAGAAATTTTGCTATAAATATCACTTTCCATTTCCATCAGTTTGGGAGGTTATTCTCCGATTTATGGTTGTGCTCACTTATCATACATCCAAATCGCATCGATCGAGATGATAACTTGAACGCAGGAAAGCTTTTTGCGAAGATGATATCTCGGCCGATATCCCGCATGCAATATATCGAAACAGTTTTGCCCTCTAGGGGGGAAAATTTGTTTTACAAGGGTTTCCTTTCAACCCAATTGCGAAGGATGACAACCTCTTTCAAAGTTATAAAAATGCACCACTAAATGGAAGCAATAT
Source organism: Pantala flavescens (assembly GCA_020796165.1). Taxonomy (NCBI): domain Eukaryota; kingdom Metazoa; phylum Arthropoda; class Insecta; order Odonata; family Libellulidae; genus Pantala; species Pantala flavescens. Next base: position 49,126,977 of record CM036881.1, on the reverse strand, counting down.
TTTACCGCTACACATATAGTGTATATCTAAAGCCTCAGGTAAGAGAAGAAGATCTGGAAATGGATTTTCTCGTACATCGGTCGATATACCTCACGTTTTAATGTTAGCGCACGGAAATTATGTTTGAAGACGAATATGTGGACTGTAATCTCTTTCTTGAAGAATAAATAAAGCGTTCTTCTCCTATCCTTCCTTACATTTTCTAATATTCTCACGACGTGTTACTACAGAATGATGAATATCTTGCATCCTATTACATATTTGATCTGAGACGTAAATATTTTACGATAGTAATACTCTCATGTTTTCATCTTCCTCAATAAACAGTTCATTTAATCGAAAAACAGGGTAGATAAACAAATGTAGAAGAATATATGACACATTATAAACAATGCAGTTTGTTGTTTGATAAATTCTAAGTTATCTGTTGTTGTTTTTATATTAGAATTTAAATAGCTATGTTCCTATATAAAATTAGTTCCACTACCTGTATATATCAATAATTTATGTATATCAACTCAAAAGCGAGTAAACTTTGTAAAATTTTATTGATTATCTCCATTTTAAGGATTCAGATGTGCAATGTACTTTAACTTTTATTATATATTAATATTCTTATTCCTGAGTTTGACACCACGGCAGTTGAGAGGGAAAAAAAAGGAAAAATTTTTCTTACGTTTACTATTAAAGATCAAATGACACTTATCCAATGTCAGGATGGCCGAGCGGTCTAAGGCGCTGCGTTCAGGTCGCAGTCCGGTTCTCCGGGCGTGGGTTCGAATCCCACTTCTGACATAGCTTATTTTACATTAATTGTCATTGAACAATATATTATGATAATAACAAACATTTACCTTCAATTTTTCTGAAGAATTAAAGCTGAATATTTTCGATTTGAAATCGAATTCGCTAATGAAGAATTTCTTCCTTTCACATTTCAAAACCTATATCATGAACAGAGAAGATAATCAAAATAAACAAAAGAATTAATCACAGGTCTACATCAACTAATCCCCAAATTAAAGAGAGTAAATATTTGATGAATAAACGATAATTTGATGATAAAACATTTTTATTAGTTGAAATAAAGAAAGTCCCTAACAATAGGGAAAGTCTCTCTCCATGTTTACGAAATTTATTATCCATAATTTTATTTCTCTCCATCTGTAAAACTTGGTCACGTAGGGATGATTCACGATGGAGTTTACTTTCGAAAATCGGAATATTGTGGAACTAAAAAGTGTTCCCGTGTAAGAGCTCAGAATGTAAGGTCGTAACTCTGGATTATTTCTATGAGAGCATTTCGGAAAAGATTTACAGCTCTGAATTTACTCCCCTCGACTCTTAAACATGAATCTTAGAGTAGTATTCTAGAAACAAGAGGTAGAATAGTAGAAAATAATGGCACCTACAAATACAACATGTTTCATTTAATGTTAGAGAAAAGTAGTATCTCCTTCTTTATATACTTTAAGGCGAAGGATTGAAACAGTAGTTTAGGGATTGAGGGTTACCTTACGAATAAAATATTTTAATTTCATAAATTTCAATAATATTATTCTAGGTATACCGTAAATTTGTTTTTATATTAATTTAAGTAAGATTATTTAGGTCTGAGCAATCGTAATTGTTCACGCAAATTAATAGCTTATTAGTGAGAACATATTCCTTATATTGGAATCGAATTTTAGTCCATTTGGATTTTTATTTGGAGTATGTCAACGTTATAATACGTATCGGTTTTCTTAAGTTTAAAAATTATATCAAATGTAGATCATTTTATCCTTTTTCCCATAATAACTTCAAGAAAGTAATTAATTTGTACGAATTCTTGTATAATTTTCAACGGATCGTATCCAAATGCATTTCAAGCATGTGATATAAAGGGTAAAAAATTTTTCAATAATGATCAAAATATATTGATCTCGAAAGCAATTAAGCATGATTTTTTACTGTCATTTAACACTCTATTACTGTAAATTCTTATTCTCTCATTCAACTCCAACTCCTCAAATTCAACTCTCAATCAATTTAGATTTCAGTAACTGAAAGATGGATGAGTAATTTACAGATAATCTCAACTCAACCGCAAGCCATTGATCTCAAAGTGACTCTGCAGAGAAATTGAAAGGATTACGGACGCTTTTTCAGAAAAATACATCCAAACGTCGATGTGATTCAACTTTTTTCTGCGACTGGCGATCTAATTTTCTCGATTGCTTTCGTTTTGGGCCTTTTCATTCCTACTTTCACTTTTTAACCTCCTTTCACTTCTTCTTTTATTGGAACCTTCTTTCACATTGATTCCACTTAATGTGCCCGCTTTTCAATTCCCACGAAATAACATCTGTTCAGCCTTAAAATGGCCCCTTTTGGGTTATTATGGGAAAAATATCAATCTCGTGGTTTCTGGGATTTAATTTACATAAGCTACTCTAATAGACGACTTTTCAATCTGATAATGTAATTACTGAGATTAAAAATGGTTTGAAGCATTGGAAATATCTGACTCGCCAGATTCAATCGTTTGGTCAATACAGATTCCTTTTCCTACATTTACAACTGTAAATAGTAAACAGAATGATTATAAAAGTAAATAACCTATTCTTCCCTTCTATGAAACTGATTCCATTTTCCTAGTTTATGATTATAAGATATAGGAAACATTAAATTCTAATAAGAACTTGATGTTTACAACGGTAAGCATTAGTTAGGGTAATAATTTTCATCCAATTGCGAAGGATACTAGAGTCAACTACTATCTTCAATTTATCAGCCGTAGATAAAGGCTCAAATTTACAATTCGCGAAACGGGTAGGATAATTTATTGTGGGCTTACGGACTCTTATTTACTCTTACTCTTATTATACTCTTATTATACTATTTACTTATACTCTTATTTGTTAAGCAAATCATAGAGATTAACACACCAGCAGTTGTTTACACATTTAGCGGGTGGACAGTTATATAAGAATGCGATTTTTAAGACAAATATTTTTTTACAGAACTTAGGCTGTCGTTCCCTTAATTAGCTATGATGGCAATAGAAAATTGATTGAACAGCATTCGGCAACTACTTCTTGAAACCTCATGTGAGTCAATCTCATCGATGGGAATTCAAACCTTCAGATCGGATACCCATTTGGTCACTAACACTTCCTTAGCTGAACGTCAATTATTTTAACCCTCTGCCCTTCTCTTTCGTAATAGGAAGGGTCATCTGCTGAGATTGGATGGACTCATAGTATCATTTCTCTCTCTTGGAGAAAAACTCATTCCGAGAAACTCACCTTAGAAAGTCGATAACATATGCCAAAAAGAAAGCTCGGAAAAATTGGGAGAGAGCTTATTGCAAATACTCTTACATATTATAGGAGGAGAAACCATGTTTAATTATCAGCATTTTCTGAGCCCTATCTATATACGTAATATACATATTAGGTGCATTGTAACCGATCTTAAGATTCGTACTTTATCCCTTGTAAAACAAAATCGAATCTTTAAAGTCGAAGAGGCAGTCCCCTTAAACATATGCAACCCGCCGATCCAAAAGTTCACGCCCTCAAATTTCTTCTGCTCGTTCTTATAAATCAGTACAAATATTAAGATGCTTAAAGTAATTTAACCGTAAATTTTGATTAAGACTGGAGAAAATAAAAGATCTTTTAGTGAACGCAAAAGTAGATTGTAATTTTATATTCTTAGGGATAATATTTGTCGATTTTGCTTTCCTGGATTGGGTATGAGAAGAAATGAGGTTATTTGGAGAAGAGGGTGAAATTGAAGATGTCTTGAGTAAGTATTGGCGTCAATTTTAGGGTAAAGAGTTTTATGAGAGAAGAAAATCGCCATTCAAGATAAATGAATCAAAAGGGATGCGAACTGAGAAAATCCTTTCAGGATAATATTAGCTTATATTAAAGACACCGAGTTCATGAATTACCGCGACTGTATTATTAATAGAGACTTTCTCTATTTTTATATAATTATAACCTTACGAATTTTAAATTCTAACCCTTAATAGCATTTTTTGTGTTGACAGCCACAATATATGCTTCAAGGTGCTCGCTAGGGATATAAAAAACAAGGGCCTGTCCGGGAATTGAACCCGGGACCTCTCGCACCCGAAGCGAGAATCATACCGCTAGACCAACAGGCCGACCATAACTACAAGCGTATGAAATAAATTTACATCTGTATCACATTCGATGAGAAATATAAACAATTATAAGAAGCTGGCTTTTAATGCCGAACGATTTCAAAATTAATCAATATCTCTTAGTCTCTCTGGGTTACTTACTATACCATTGTAATTACTACGTGGCATTAGAATTCTAATAATATCTATACCTTAATCCCGAAAAGAAAACAAAATAATACAACTGTGTAAACAATAATAATAGCGGAAAGGGATAATTTGAATAACAAGTACTTAGAAATGTTTTTAGCTCTTTTCGCGTAAGAACAGATTCAGAGTTATTCGAGCTCTCTCAGAACTCTATGCAGCATTACAGCGTAAAAATAACGTTTTTAAGTTCATAAAATAATAAAGTACGTAAAGTTAAATGTTTCTAAAGAAACCCTACAAGTTTTTACTTCATATAATTATTCGTTCACTAAAAGAATATTTAAAGACCATATATTACATATTCAAAACAAGAGCAATTCTCGTTTATGCAAATATTCAAAAATTATCGATTCATAAAAAAACTGAGGGGAAATACCTTTTGAAGAAAGTATGTTGAATTAAATGGTCCCTCTCCACTTGACTCCCGTACACGCCTCGCGTATCCAAGCAACCACTGAACGAAAGAGGAACCTTGGAGCAGACCGAAGGAGACATCTCGTGGGCAAAGATGCGTATCACCAAAGGTAGCATAGAACATCCTAGTTGACCATTTGTACACTAGGAGTAATATGGTTTCGGGTATTACTACATACGGTTATGTAGCTACCGATGCATACTTTAGAATAGAAAATAATTTACAAAATGAACTTATGTTATTCTCGTACTTGAGTCTTTTAATTGATTCTTATAATTTTAGTCTCAGCGTATTCAGTTTTTCACGTTAAATATGTATTTAATAGCCGTATACATATAACCGTATAATTGATCGTATGGTTGATTTGTCGATGTATTTTTAAAACAATTAAAAACTAAAATAAATTTTATTTATTTTATCCTACATTACAATAACTCCCATTTCTCAATAATAGTTTCTATATATCATTTCATGTTAATGATTGCACATAACACATTAATTTTTCCGGTGACTTCATATCTAGAATTTACTGCTTTTGACAAAAAAAATTAAAAAAGTTTGTTTGTTTGGTGAGCTGAACCCTATTAAAACTGAACTTCTAAATGAGTTGCAAGCAAGAAAAGCGAAGACAATTCTAACAAAATGTAGCAACTTTAAAAATAGAATGAAACTAATTTTATTCATATCCGAGTGCGATTTTTGAAAAATTTAACAGATTTAATTGATCAAAAATAAAATAGTTTTTGATATTTAACGAAGAGTAAATAATTTCATTTGAGTATTAAGAAGTTCAATGAAATTCATCCCTCGATATTATTTTGACTTTGCCACTATTTACACTAGTAAAAGTTTTATATTTATTGGTAGGAATTCATTCATTATTAATGATGGTTTATTCCTCTTACCTGTATAATTGCGCGAACAGGAAAGGAATAATTTTGATTAATCTTTGTTCTTCTTTATTATAATCCTATTTTTTCTTATATTCATACTCTGATTTTTGAGCATTGAGTTATACTAATTAATATTAAATTATCTAGAAATTCAAATAAGTAGATAATGCTGAAATTTCTGTGAACAACATCGACACAAACAAATTTATTTTATAACAAATTTATGCATTTTCTTACTTCATCCGGGAAAATTTGAAGCAAAACTCAGTATATAAGTAGTAACTTAGGAGCTCAATCGTCATGGTAACAAATAGTTTTTTAATAACTCATTTAATTTATATTTACGTATTTCTAAATTGATCTTCTTCCACGACTTCATTACTATATCCAAATACTATTCCTTCCGAATATTTCTGAGTCAGAGGTTAAAAATAACCACAAAAAAACTTTGCTATTCAGTATCAAACTGTAATTACAAACCGTTAATTCATGCTTTAATTTGAAAATCCACAATAATACACATTTTGATGATTAAGAAAGAAAAAATAAACTCCGTATACTTTATTATAATTTTAACCAATAACCAGATTGAATTCGATTCAAAGAACCACATAAAAATATTTCATTCAAAAGTAACTTAGAGTACAGACACAACCAACTCAACTCTCCAGTTCATCTCAGGAGGAGGACGTTGAAATAAAACGCCATCAGTGGAATAAAGAAGCTTCGATACCTTTATTTGTGTTAGGTTTTACATTTGGGGCTTTTAAAAGCACAAATAACTTGCACTTGTCAACATTCAATGCTGATGAAACACCCTTAGAAATCAAAACAGGGTAACACAGCAACGCTCTCAATTGCTTCCAAAATACATCGAGAGTAAACAAACACAGGGCAGAGAAAATACACATTTTGAGGCGGATAGTTTCCGAAAGACAAACGAATCAAACAGCATTATGGCATTCGCTTCATAATCCTCTCAGATTTTCTTCGATTCTTATAAAATCCATGCAAGTTATTAAATATCCGATAAGTTCAGCGGTAAGACCCCAAGTATGTTTCATAAACAGCTAACAAGACGACGTTTTGGTCAATCCCACGTAAAGGAAACATTTTGCCGATAAATATCCTTTTGTTAAACTCTTCGTTTAAACTAAACATGAACTAATATGATTAACATTTTCATGAGGATCACAACACTGCCATATGTTCTTTTTAGCTTCGCTTACATAAGCTCTTTAAAGGTGGTAACACAACCTCAAAGTAATATACTCCGTAACAGCTTCACGCAATGAAAAAACAAGCTTTTACAGTAAAAAGCAACGGTAACTTTGGTCGGTGCGGAATATTTCTCAAATATAATGCACCCAAAGATTCTACCACAGAAGAGTGGCACATACTTGGAGTTATCCATTCAAAATTGTCTTTGTCAGTTTTTGATCGAGAACATCTAGAGCCTTTTTTCTTATATGTATTTACACCATATTGTATAAAAATATATGTTTACTCGCCTTCAGCTGTAGCATAACCCCACAGACAATAAAATGTTTCTTTTTTATGCCATATAAAATTTCTCAAGGGCAGAAAAGGATTTTTGGGAGGGTAAAACATATTTCTGCAGCTTTAAAACCATCGAACACAGCATGAGGACAAAAATATAGCATTCCACCTTCGAGACGTAGTTCATACAGCTCTCCTGCATTACGAAGTGGTTGCGTGGTAACGGAATTGGATACCCATAACTCGCAACCTGCGATCCAACTCACTTGTTAGTGGAAGGGCACATCCACGTAAATATATTACAGAATACACAGATTTTTGTTTTGTTACAGAGCAACATCGAAAACGGGAGACTTCTTTTCTTCTAGAAAACCACTCCAACTCTTCCTTTAAAAAGCGCTGTTACAGAGAGAATCATTTTCGAATTTGTTTCCGAAACATTTTCTCCTCAAAAAAAGCACCTTCATTCAAATCACGCTCAAAATCGTTCGGTGAAGAGGAGGAAAAACAAACTCGGAGGATTTTTGGGTTTTTAGCGAACAAAAGAGCATCGATTTCTTATTTTTCGAGAAAAACAGCCCGCCCATCTTCCTCTCCCCACCAAAACAGTAACAAAAGCGGACAGACAAAATATCCCGTAGCATCACAGCCTGAAATAGGCGAGCGATCGTATAAACGCAACACAACGAAACGGAGAAGCACTTTTCGTCTTTCATTTTGCCGTAACAAGGAACCGACTTGGAGAGGGGGGACTCCTCTTTCTTTGGTCCACTTACCAAAAACAATGGACGCCTCTTCGGATTTTACGCCATCGGATACAACCCACGCGTCAAAACGCGTTCCAAAACCGCCCAATGTACTCAGTAGGCTTCTCGTTAGAAAAAAAGTTAAGAATATCTCGAGTCGATCTTTTTGGTTCACCGCCTCATCGCCCGAATATGAGGGCAGCACTGATGCACAGAATCCCAAGCAGCGAGTAGGGCTTTCCCACACCGGAATTGCCTTCTCCCATGTCCGCTTCCATGCACTCTCTGAACGCGTGGTAGTCCACTCGCGTGATGGAACAGTAATGACCTCTACGACATGCCGCGTTGCACGAACCCCAACCGCTGCCGTAGCCGACGGAGTTTGCGCGGTAGTATCTCTCGAAGAGATCCACGCCGAGCATCGGAGAGACCACGGGGAGAGGGACAGCCGAAGAACCCCATCCTCCACCGTTAGAGTATCCGTAACCGTAGAAAGAGGCGCTCGTGTCGACGGTGGGTCCAGAGCGGAACGTCTCGGCCAACTCGTGCAAAGATGCTGCAGACACGTTGGGTAGGCCGTAGAGAGATGTAAGGTTGTACTCCACCTGCCACTCGGCGTGATCTCTGTGGTTTGCGGAACTCAGGTTGAGGAAGTATTGAACGTAATCCAACACCTGTGAAAGGGAGTATTAGGTTAGGGATCATAGTTCACCATTAAGATACGTGCTTTCCCTTCGAGGTAGGGTGTTAGGTTGTTCCTTTGGTTAGATATTATCACCCACGATGTCTAGTGTGAATGTTGATGTTAATGGAAGATGTTCATTAAGTATAATCTATTTCTTCTGTTGAACTTAGAGATTATATCTCGACCATATCATATGTATATTCTGATATAAGGTATTTCCTAAATAATTTACATACTTTTTGATAGACTTTTTAGGATTATTGTCTTTTGCATTACATATTCATTAGAATATCAATTTCAATTGTTTACTATGACATAAGATTCTCATATCATTATAGTCCGTTCCACAAAAGCTGGCAGTACGGAGGCTTATGGGGAAATAAATGCACGTAAATTCCCATAAGAGAGCAACCTAGCCTCCCCGAAGGAGTCAGATAATTATATCCGAGTTACTTCTACGGATAAAATTAATATTTTCAACTAATTTTGGTGGATTTTTTTCCAACTTTTTGGTGAAATTTAGACAAGGAAGGATGGTTCTATGTATTGACGAAGTTTTTTCAACATTTAAACAAAAGAAATAAATTTTATAGCGGAATGAAAAAAACTGACCTCCTTACCACCCGTGAACAATACTAAAACTGCCGTTTCTCTCATCCTATCTAACGTAAAGTGCTAGTTTTTTCATAGATTACTCTTTATACCTTATGAATACATAAAAGTCGACTTATATTAATCTTTGACTGATAAAATTTTAGTAAAAAATAATTTAAGTGGAACGCAACCTCCGAAAAATTGGATCGTGCAGTCAAATTTATACATCGCCTAAAAATTTTTTGTTTCTTACGTTACGAAAAACTTGTCGCGAGAGAAATTGAGATAAATGTTCTTATTTTCATTTACAGGTTATTCTGAGTCGATATCTTGAATAGAACTTTAGTTTTTGAATTTTATAACCGAGAGCGGGTCCGGATCAATCTGAATTACGCTTACGGGTCTATTAGTCTCAAACAAAAAGTAACAATGATTAGCAATCGGAGCGCTAAATCAATTACTCCCTCGGTTATAAAATTCAAAAACTAAAGTTCTATTCAAGATATCGACTCAGAATAACCTGTAAATGAAAATAAGAACATTTATCTCAATTTCTCTCGCGACAAGTTTTTCGTAACGTAAGAAACAAAAAATTTTTAGGCGATGTATAAATTTGACTGCACGATCCAATTTTTCGGAGGTTGCGTTCCACTTAAATTATTTTTTACTAAAATTTTATCAGTCAAAGATTAATATAAGTCGACTTTTATGTATTCATAAGGTATAAAGAGTAATCTATGAAAAAACTAGCACTTTACGTTAGATAGGATGAGAGAAACGGCAGTTTTAGTATTGTTCACGGCTGGTGAGGTGACCATTTTTTTCTCATTCCGCTATAAAATTTATTTCTTTTGTTTAAATGTTGAAAAAACTTCGTCAATACATAGAACCATCCTTCCTTGTCCAAATTTCACCAAAAAACTGGAAAAAAATCCACCAAACTTAGTTGAAAATCTTAATTTCATCCGTTGCGAAGGCAAATTTTGTGGATATCGCGGATATTCCGGAAAAATGACCCGGCGTACGAGGCTATTCGATTTCTCCATAAGCCCCATACTGCCTAGAAAAGTGGAACAGACTATAGAAAGTTAATCTATTAAACATACTTGGCTTTAAAATGAGTGAGTTAAATTTTTCGTTATTCTTATGGAATTTTAAAGCCTAAAACTAATGTAAAGTCCTAGATTAACATAGTGAAATATATTCATATACCTTTCTCGTAACTCTGGAAGTTTTAAAAATTATAAAATAGAGGAAAACAACCATCCGTTACTCTATATTTTTGTCTAAACCGAATGATGGTAAAACATGTAAATAAAATTTCCACCAGAAATACGATTATAAAAATTTGGTGAAAGCAACATCAAATCAAGATCTATAAAATATTAAAAGTATTCTGAAATGCTAAGAATTTAGCTGTACATTTTAAATATTTTCTAGGTATTCTTTTGATATGTAACCAATATCTTTTTCTAATTGTCGCAAACGGATTTTTGGTTGTGTTGTTATTTTCACTTACTTGTCCCGTATCAGTGTCAAATTTGTACAAGCGAAGTCCGGGGTTGTTGGCTCCACTGGGCGTACGCCATGGAGTCACTGACGGGGCCAGAAACATCCAGGATATTGGTTGGCCTAAGTGTAAATGAAATTATATCAAGAAAAATTAAATGAAACAAATATAGAAGATTAAATTTCTCTAAAATGAATAGTTTAACCAATTTACATTAAATAGCTGTATGCTATACACTACTATGAAACATTTCAGAGTTATAGACAATTGATGACACTAAATTACTTTAACAAATCAAATATTTTGAAGAAGTCATACAAAAATTGAGTTGGTGTTTGTGTACTGTACTTATTTTCATATTGGATGGTCAAATGTTTAAATGGTAGATATTCTTGAAACTTAAGTAGATGATAATGAAGTCCTCAAACGTACTAATGACATTCTTTAAATATTAATTTATCTACACATGCATGTATAAAAATTTAAATTATCAACTCCTTCATTTTTATACAGAAGGAGTAGCACTCGTTTTAAGGTAAAATATTCAAAAGAGACTTTAACTCTCGTAAAAATCCACAACAAACTTTGAGGAGTGTATTACCCCTCTCATTGTAGATGACACGGAAAGAATCAGAGTGGTGATGTCCAAAGAACTGGCCCACGATGACCTGGGAGTACTTGCGGACGAGATGAAGGTATCTCCTGTTGAAACGCTCCTTAAAAGCGCCGGAGTTCATTGAGTTGGGGCGCCTCTCGTCAACTCCTGGAGGCACATGTCCAACCAAATAAACCTTTAAAGTGAATGAGAAAATATCGATTAAAATATAGCTGGGATATCGTGAATGACAAGAACATTTTATAGATAAAAGATTAATTATAATTCAATGACGATTTAAAATTTACAATTTTTTTACATTTGAAAACTGATATTTTTAAATAGAGAGATTATTCCCAATCTCATTCAAACCTCGATGAAAAATATCTCAATAAAAATTTTGAATACAGTAAAAGTGACGTTATATCAACCGTGAGGGCAAAAAATATTATGCTAAATTTAGATATGAATGTATTCAATAGGAAACTTTAATTTGGTATCCTTATTAGTAAATTTGAATTGGTAAATATTATGAAAAAACCTATTATAGAATAGAATATTAATCCAAGAATTAAATTTCAAATACTAATATTTTTAATCCTTTGCAAAAAGAATGTAGTTAACATTAAATGCGATGAAATAATGCTGAATCTTAAATGAGGCCTTTGATAAGTTCGACAGACAAATATCAGATATCAATAACAATATTTCAATGCCTGATGGATATACAAACTCTTATTGATCTTAAGAAATTAATAACAGAGTAATGCAGCCATAAATATGTGTTAAATAATACAATTGATCTATAGATTACGTCTTAGTAGAATTCAAAATAAAAACACTTATAATTTGAAAAATTACGGAAATATACACAAGGAAAGCTCGAATTCTTTTTCTACCCATCCACCTTTCTGGCATTCAGGAACTTTGCTTGCTTCCTTGGGATTTTCATCAAACCCCAGCAAAACTCTGATTCTAAACGAAAGTGAATGTATCAAAAAGCAGAGTGGATCTGTGGAAATCGGAAAACTTGGACGAAGGTATTTTAGAAGGTGGGCGTGATGGAATGGAAATGCTATTTATAGAATGTATATAACTCCAATGCAGTAGTAGAATGATCAAAAGATTGGCAGATTGAAAGTCTATCAATTTCTTGAGGTATTGGCTTCATATAAAATTTAAACTTACTATTTAAAGTAAAATTCATAGAAAATATTTAATTTCAATTCATCAGAAATTGTCAACCTTCTTGAGAGGTGAATAATTAATGTAAATAGACATTCAATTGCTCATAAATTCTATAATGCTAGTTCAATACCCTCATATTTTCTGAATCTATGGACAAAATTATTTATCCGATTTAGCCAAAATCTTATCCTATACCCTCACCTAACCATATTACTATATATTACTATAAAGCACTATATCTTGAGTTTAAACTATATGTCATAGTGATTGATCTCTTTAAAGAATTCATAAATTTACTCAAACTAAACTACTATTAACCTTTTATTATTAAACATTATATTTCTTATGTAAACTGTGTGTTTAACCCTTTATTTATTCTTAAAGGAATTAGTTAGAAAAACTATCTAAGACAGGCCAATCATTAATCATTAGACTTCTTATAAATTATCGTGCTTATCTAAGTCAAATCATTATGTTTCATCAACTACAAGACAATATGTCAAATCAATTGATGTGCAAAATGCAGTTTGATATGATTACTCAAACTGCTGTAGCTTATGAATGTAAGATAAGGAAACTTTTATCTTCAGCGTTCATGCAGAAAATTCATGTACCAGAGATAAAGTCAATTATTAAAATTTTTATGGAGAATTAGGCAATTAACTTCTCCGCTAAAGGAACGATAAGAAATTGCGTGGCCTCATCACAACGTGTTTTGTCAGTTGAAGATAAGACTTCGTCCGTTATCAATGATTTCCGATGAATACATAATGAAGAACAGCATTTCACAGCGAAGGGTTAACAGATTGAAAACTTAAAGGAAAGATTGAAGGGCTTATCCCACAAAATCGGTGAAATAACATGCGAATCTCTAATTCATCAAAAAGTGTCACTTCTTCGAAAGATATTTGAGTATAGGTCACGGTCCCCGCCTTTCACTTTCGTTCTAAGATAAGTCAAATACTTCATCTTTGAAATGTTGAATTTCGAAATAAATTTTTCAAATAAGATTCCTCAATAAATTACTTTTAATGTAGTCATTACGATATAATTTTCTTGTAAATATTCAAAAAACTATTTAAGAAAAAAACTATTCTTACTTATAACAAGTTATTTCTACCTTACACTTTCTTAAGGGAAACATCGTATTCAAGAAACAGTTAACTTTCTGAATATGATTGAATAACATTATGTCTCAAAATGTTTTCTTTCATAAATTTTAAAACTATTTTCGTTTGATATAAGGGGCCCAGAAAAGAAGAAGAATTATTTGTGATTATTCATGCTTATTTGTTGCATATGTGTGGATTTAATTTTATATTCATTTCCTTAATTTTTTCTTTACAATCTTCGTAACTAAAATAACCCACTTTTAACTTACTCTCTTTTTGTACACTCCTTAGGAGGATTTTTTAAGAAAACCGAAGAGTTTTGTACATTTAATTTAATTAATTAGAATAATTTTCGACAAAACTCTCCTGTCTAGTAAAAATTTTAAGTTTTAAGACCCAATCTTCGGTTACAAGAGAAAATTGAAGAAGAATGTCTTTTTCCTATCTATTCTATTAACATTGAACTCTACAAGAATTGCTACTGAATGATCCGAGGATGAATGTTGATTGAAATATTTATCGAATCCTTTTAAATTAACTGAATATTCATGTCTAAGGAGAGATTGGAGATAAATATCCAAGATAAAAAATTTAATTTACCAAAACCGAATTAGAATTTAGACCGAATTTTATGAAAGAAAAAATCGCAAAATCCTTATACTCAATGGTATTGAATAAAGTGCTCTATTGAATTTAGCTACTAGATTTAGAGCTGTTGTTATATTTCGATTTCATCAATTTGAATAACAAAACTAGGAAAACATTCTTGATTAAAACACTTAAAGCCATTGAATCTATGAACAGAGTAAATTTATGGTTCCATTAAACAAATGAATTTTTCTCAATTATGATGCTCTTCATCACACGTTAGCATTTGATGGAAATATTCTATTCGATACGAAACTGCCTGTAGCTATGCTTATTTATTGATTACGGGCTGATTAACGCCTAACTTATTGACTTTGCAATAAATGTTTATTAGAGAATAATTTACTTCCGAATCAGGCGATTGATTTATATCATTAAATTGAGCTAAAATTTGGAAAAAGTAAAAATTAATGAATTATAGCCAAGTTTATCTAATAGATTCAGATATTTTCCTAGATTTCAGTCTTTTATAATTTGATTTTTCTTCTCAGATCACTTATGCAATCCTAAACATATACCAGAATCAAAGCCTTGATTCAAATAATAAGACCACCTTATGTCCAATGAAAACAAATGTAAAATAGTATTCCTCTTCTTACAACTGAGAAATTAAATGGAAAAAGTCGTCTAAGATAGCCGCGGAAGAGTTTCAAGGAGTTAAGAAATATGCATTATAGCATGTAATTACACAAGTATAACCATTTTAAACAGTGCACAGCAAAATTACGATATACGCAACCTCCACCCTTAGATATTGGATCCACAATGAATATATTACTTGGTAAAAATGTGAACCTCATAATCCATAAGTCAACAAGTCAGTAACTTATTAATATTACACCATCATCAAGGATCAGCTTTTTCAATAAGATAGTTCAATTTACATCATTCCTCTTCTCAAATACTTCTTTAAATCCTTTCCATGTGTAATGAAAGATTAATGGAATATCAAGTACACTTCCTGGGTGAACATATGCGAGTAATGTATTAAAAACCCTCACCGTCTCCCTATTACGGAGGGACTTCTCCAGCACTCCCTCCAGCCAGCGCCACTGTCCTGCTGGATCATCCTCCTCTTCATCCGACGTACTCATCGCCATATTTCCACCCCCAAATCCGTTGCCGCCGTTGCTGTGTCCTCTCCTTTCGCCGTGGCCACCGGCGATGCCTCCGCCGCCCGTCTGACGGTTCGCCCGGTAGTACAGGTTCGTGTTCAAAGCCACCAGCCGAAGTCTCCTCACCTTCTGCTCAATGGTGTAGTAACCACCTGAAAACAGGAAATATATGTATAAGAGTACTGCAATCACGTATCTTATGATTAAATGAAATTTGCATGGATAAGATAAAACAATAAGATGTGCCCCATAAATACTAAGGCTTCATAACATCTTTAACCGCTAATGAAATAATTTCCATGTATACGTGGCTGTTGATATGTGGTGATAAAATATTTCATAGCTTCCATAGTTAAGGAGTGGTTGCTAATATTATTGATTAGACAACAGGTAGAAAATAAAAATAACAATAAACCGAACTACTAATAAAGTTTTGTAGCATTAAAATTTAGAAATACCTTTGAATTCAATTGAAAAACGTTAAATCAATTCGTGGGAAATTTTGAATGGATAGTTTTGCGACTTGATAGATAAATTTTCCATGCTTTAAATATAATTTAGTATGCGTTAATTTTTGAACGAAAACCCTAGTTGGTTTCTTCTCCAGTTAAGATGAATTAGGTTTATAGCATTGATTATAAGATAATGTTTTACTGCGTACACAGTATCTGCTATAATGAAATATCAGAGAATCTAGTTATAATAAATCATAGTAAATAAAATTCTGCAAACTATTTGGTATATTTAAAAGCTTTAAAGTAGAATACTCATATTATTCAGTAATTAATAGCCGTTTGAAAAGGAATTATAATTCAGTAACATATTTTGCACTTTCTAGATTGAGAAGGAATAAAAAAAATCAGGTATAATTAAAATCTACATAATTTTTCAATTCATAATTTTCAATCTTTCACTAACTAACTTTCTTGAAAATAATTCGATAGATATAGGGCAACCTTTCAAAAATAACCTGCAAAGAAACAATTTAACAAGATGGAAAGCAAAAGAACAATGAAGGCTTGAATTAGAGAAAAGGGAACTAAAAATATCTCGCGATAAAAAACGAGCTGGTGATGAATGATGTGAATAGCCTAGGAGTAACCATTAAAATAGGGTCGGAAAGTTATGCTTCCCACTCTCCCCACATTGTGGTGCGCATGGAAACCCCCGGCGGAAGTAAATAATCGCCTTATCTCCTCCATGTTGGAAGAATACATTATCGCAGCGTAAGGAAACAAATAGAGATGAAGTGATGTAATTACTCTTGCATAAAATAAACCGCGGCGTATGAGCATCATGTTCCACGTTTATTAAAAGCTTCACCATAAGTAATTATTCTTCACAAATTACATGCATTCATAAAGAAAAAATAGCTTATTTTAATTTAACGATTAGTATATATATATATATATATATATATGGACCACGTAGAAGAGAATAAAATTTGCTAGGCAATATTTTCCAGTGCATAGAAAAATGTAACATGGATATCCCATAAATCCACGGTAATTTTCAAAAAGTCTTTAAGTCCTTTAAAAGAGTGCTTATTTATGTAACTCATCATATTAAGATTTATAATTATTTTTATTATGAATGAAATAGTCATCGTCCTTATTTTTGAAGAAATTATAAAATTTATAGTATTTATTAGTAAATGTAAGTATGAATTTATATATCTTTAGATGATAATGAAACGTGAAGTTAACTTTCGATACACTCGAGGAATTTGAATAATTGCTCAATTATATATTTTAAAAATACTGAACTTAAAAATATTTTGAAACGTTTTGGAAACATTTAATGTTTTAAAGGTTCCATAGAAATATAACATAATGGAATAATTCTAAGCATCGAATGTATTCGAAACATCCTAAATGTAAGAACAATAGCCATATTTATGCAATATCAGTTCAGCAATTCCTTTTTAATTTACAGTTAGTAACATCATTGTTAAAACTAAATTAATACTATTTATATGAGCAAGATTAGGCTTTTAGAAGACATGTATAATGCATTTTTCTGAAAAACACCTTGGATTAGGATGATTATTCAGCAATGTTTAATTAATGAGTTGCATAATATAAACGCGAATTGCAAGTAAAGAAGTGAAATTACACCAGAGAAACTATCATAAACTTAAAGTATATAACGTTTACTGAGGAGTTTCGGCCCGTTAAGCCTTGTAATTTTAGTTTCCTTTTCAGACGTTGAAATCACCTTTCTCGAATGAGTCGATGGCCTCCGTTGGAAGCCAATGGCGCCACATATCGGCCACTTTTTTGTAGGTGGGGTGTCTCCTGGGCGGAAGCTGGTTCTGGGGATAGAAGTCGTGATTGCCGAGGACAGGGAACACGAACTGCGATGAGAACGTGTGGCGCAGGAGGTCCGTTAGGTTCTGCATCACCATTAACACCTTGTCCGTGCTCAGATGCTCGTCGTTCACGTGGGCGATGTCATCTCTGAAATGATTAAGAGCTTATTTAGGATATATCCACGTTTAACAACACATTTTTCTTTCTTATAATAAATAGCTCATAATTTTATAGATTTATATGTAAAAAATCATTGTGTTCTAAGATTTGAATGAGATATCAATTTAAAATTGTAAGTAATGCCATGATATCAACTGATAATGCCCCTTAAATTTGTTCTACAGATTAATTTTTCTCGAAATAGAGACGAAAGTTGATAAAATATAATGCAAAGTAAACGAAATCTTCTATTTATTATAGTTTATAAAGGATAAGTAAAGCAGATTTACTTAGGACTCGTCAGTACTCTGTATCATATGTACATGTATTAATTATTGTTGAAGTTTAGAGAAATATATTATACTAATAAAACTCCATATAAGCAACTCTGAAAAGGTATTTTTATATTTCATTTTTCTTTATTGCAATCATATTCCATGATGGACAAATTAAAACTAAAATGAACTTACTGATGCCCATTACTAATTGAAATAAGTTATCTTTAGTTAATAGTTAAGTTTTTGTTTTAATTCTAAACCTACGATTACTTTTTATCATTAAATTATTAAAAATATCAGCTCAAAAGAAAAGCATGAAATTTGAAGAAGATAGTTTTCCAACTTATGAACTTTCAAAAAACGTGGAAATATTTGCCGCAATTTGTAAATCCCCTGACAACCCAAGTCTTATCTGATAACACTTGCTTGAGAGCGCTCACGCCACTTCTCCATCAACCACTCACCCTGTCCACAAGACGAACTCGATGTTGTCTCCGTGTTTGCTCTTCATTGCTCTTGCAGCAGACTCCACGAGGCCCCACGGAGAGTCACAGCTGTGGTCGCCGAATCGACCAGCGGGCCTCCTCCCTCCTCCACCGCCCCCGCCTCCTCCGCCCCCGGAGCCGGGCTCCACCCTCCAACACACTGTGAAGAGAGATTATGTCTCATTAGATAAAAGTACATCTTGTCAATATAATATTTGGTAATATTTTCCCAGAGTGTAGGAGAGTAGTATCTATTTCAATGATTATTGTAATTGTATTATTAATCAGTAGAGAGAATCAATTGTGATCCAATATTTATCAAACCATTTTCGGTTTTAAAGTAATTCAGTTAAATTAATTAAGATTTAAGATTTAAGCATGCATTATGAGCTTAATATCAATGCACTACTTGCTTCTGTCTGATTGTTGTTTATGAATTCTTTGGTAAGGAATAATTAAAGGCAAAAATTTCACCAAGATATATTAGAGGATAAAAATGAATTACGTTGTCTAGTTTATTTGAAAAGAAACAAACTTTCTTTCTTATTTCAACTTATAAAGTCTTTCTTCTACTGAAAAAATCAGACTTTGCACCAATCAAATGTATAGGAAAACACATATTGACTTTAGGTTTGAACTTTCATATTTCAAATGTTCTGAGTTTATTGAGTGATACATGAATTATTAAAGCATTGAAGTATGTTAAATAAAGTTACTCTTATACGTACTCATCATAATAAAATCTCGTAAAAAATTTTAAAATTTTGTTTTCGATATGGGTCAAGAGCAAGCTCTCAATGGATATTGAATACGCGCCATGGACTCAGGAGGTCATTCATTCACTTGACTACACCTTAGGTCACCAAAAATGTCACTTTCATATCACAGCTGTTTAACGATTTCATAATTATTTCGATCAATGAAAGATTATTGTATTTTTCGATTCGGAGAACTATGAGATATACATGAGTCGTTTCCTCCCAAAAATCAGAATGTATCAGCGTAAACTTGAATCATCCTTTCTCTTCGTTAAATATTCGACGTTTTATCCATTCCCACGGCTCCAATCTCCCGACTCTCAAACTAGCTTTCATACATTTTTTCGATACATCAATCTCGGTCACATTCCTTCCAATATCCGCCGCATTCATTTGTTTTACTTTGAAATTCTCTCGACAGAATTTCGACATCGAATT
This sequence comes from Pantala flavescens, assembly GCA_020796165.1. Classification (NCBI taxonomy): domain Eukaryota; kingdom Metazoa; phylum Arthropoda; class Insecta; order Odonata; family Libellulidae; genus Pantala; species Pantala flavescens. The sequence goes on along the minus strand of CM036881.1, from coordinate 49,107,198 downwards.
TAGTGGATTCTATTTTGAGAGCGAAAGTTTATTTTGGGATCGAATCAACTTTCTCGTGGCGACATCCATTTTTAAACGACAGCTTTCTTTGGAATTGATTCCTAATTATTGAAGAGATTTCAAACAGCTTGCGAACAATACGAAAGTGACATATTTAATTCTTTCACTCATCCGATTAAGAAGTTACTTAAAGGTTATCGTCATTTAAATTAGTTCGAATTATCCAACTGAATAAATGTAAGATACTGAATAATTTGCTCAAAGTCTTTAAACATAAATCATTAAGTATTTTTATTTAAAAATTTCATATTATCATTATCCTAAACTGAATAATTATGTGAATGTATATAATTCGATAATCTTATTAAATGAATTAGCTGAGTTATGAGCTGATAATTATGAATTCGCTGAGAACGATCTTCATGAGCTAAGTACCATTTAAAATTCTCAATTACTAGTTGAATTAGAGAACATTATTGATTATTCATTAAGGAGGTAATTTTTCATACGATCACTTTGATTGATCCACAGTATTCAATTATCAGATCACTCCTATCTTCATTCCATTCCATAAAGCAATGCGAATTTGTTAGTGCTAGCAAATAAATAATTTAAATTTTATGTTTGTGAAATAAAAAATAACTGATATTTCACGTAGTGGTTATAAGATTACTATACTTACTTCTTCTACTATCCCCGTTCAAGGTGTAATTCACATCGTAGTGGATATCCGTGATGTGCCAGAAATATCCTGAAATGGAAAAAAACATTTTAGTAAATAATCTATTATGGTTGTACTTGTAACAAATAAAAGCGAATTTTAAGAAAAGCACATAAATATTTCGCCTTTAAGTCTTGCCATATATCGAAATAATGAAAATTAACTACTGCTCATTTAAGTTAATTAAGCTCATTCAATTGATTAAATATATCTCGATACATTTAGAAAAACTACAAAATGTGTTAGCTAAGGGAGAAAAATTCAGAAATAAATATATATACTGTACATTAAATGTAAAGACGTAGACTCCATATCAAAAATCACAAACAAGCAATTGAAGAATCGTATATGAGAGAAGTTCTTCCACTTTTTGTCGTCATCAATATTTTCCACTGTAATACTTTAAGAATTATTGCACAGTCACAAGAAATATTCCTCCGTCCAGAAACAGTATCGATAGAATTTTTGTTGAAATATTTAATATTAATATCGTTACTCAAAATTTTATTAAATCCTCAGATCATCCAAAATAAGTAGTTTATGTGTGATTCGAATGCACTACGAAATGAATGGTTGCAATCTAAGTTGGATTTGAGCATCCGATTCCATAGAGAATGCGCTCCAAACACCAGCAGAGGAAGTAATGGACCACTAAGATACGTAGCATCGCAATTTCTAAGAGGAAAATGGTCCAACACGTGGGATTAGTTTGGGGAAGGAATCCAACCGCAGAAGGTACGTCGTTGCGGTTCCATACGAATGAAGTATAGAGCTATAAACTACGACACGTATAAACTCGTATTTTCTAACTTTGCTCATTTATCCTTAGCTCAACAAAACTTAAGAGCGTTCGCCTCAGCTATCATGCACTAAACGTAACTGTGATAGTCTGCTTACGATCAAAAGATGTCAAAATTGATGAGGTAATATTACAACAAGAATATCAAATTAATTTTGCCAAAAAAGAAGGAGAGAAATAAAGTTACTAAGTAAGTAATCAAAGCTGATTTTAACCACTTACTTCAGGGGTTTAAACATAAGTCTATTTGATTCTTAAGTAACTTTATTATTATTTTTAATTTATTTGATCATCCTGGTAGCCGTAGATATCAGTTCATCACGCAGATATTACATTATTACTACATATTATTTAATTTTCACGAAATTATTCTTTTATGAATTAAAACGCAGAATTTATACAATTGGTCGAAAATAATTCCCAAATCGTAACAAAGCCAAAATGACTGTTCACTGGCCGAAGACAATATCGGACAAATTTTTACAGCGAGGTCGTTCTCTGAAAAGATTGACCTCCCGCGGATTTATCCCATCGTAGATGGTTGCGTTCGAATTAATTCGGTATCCATCCATGGCCGGAGTGCAATCCCTTGGCTCGTCATTCATCCCGAGAGAAATGCAGACGGGCATCGACGCTACGTTTAAGCTCATGGAATTAGCGTGCACCGACCATAGAGGACGGCGCAGGATTACAATTCATGACGTCATCCGCAGGGACCTATCCCATGGAGTAGTCACACTGGCAAAATCGCCCCTTTCAATAGATCGTAGAGGTCGGACCAATTGTTATGAATTTGTATTCACCGAACGACAGACTGCGACCCTTATGCTCTCACTGAGGGGAATATTTATGATGGATTTACATGCAGTCGAATTGGTACAGCCTAGTTTCTTGAGGTTCACGTGGTCTGTTACATGAGAAAATCAATAGAGACTTTCTACATGGACTTATACGTAAAACATCTTTCAGGTCTCAGAATCTTATATATTAAACATTTCAAAAAATTAAAAGTATTCTATTCTAACGAATAAATAATATCGAAAGGGAAAGTGCATTATAAACTTCCTTTACCATAACGGATTTTTTTAAAGAAAATTTTCTATGCCGTTCATTTATATGCATTTCTTGAATTATATCATTATACGATTAAATTATTACAAAATACTTATAAAATTCCATTCATATAGAAATTAGCTTTAAACGGGAAATATTCTATAACTTCTCCAGCAGAATTATTTCTTGGGGTCATAAATTATCCAAGAAATAACTATTTGGAAGTACATCCTCTTTATCTTCTATTTTATCCAAGTCCCTTTCAAAATTTCCTTAAGATTCTTGTCGTCTCAATTATGTTTCCTTCTATTTTTTAAACGAAGCATTTGGTGGTGGTGATTTCTTTTTTCTTCCTATATTTATTCATTATCCATTTTTTTCCTCAGCTATTTCAAGTACGAACTTATTATGGTGCATTGGTATTCTAATATTGGCTTCATAAGATTAAAACATAGCTGTAATTAAATTCTCTGTAGTACGTAAGTAGTAGTTTTATTAAGCTTGAAAGTAAGAACATTAATAGGCTTATATGCAAGGACCATTATTACCAGCAAAGTCAAGAATTAATAAGTGTATACTCAAAATTATAAAAAAATTATAAGTCTATTAGGAATTTTACATTTTTAATTATCAGAGTAGAATGTTCTGAAGAACTGATTGGATATATGTTAATAATACATAACACTTATACGTACATAACAAAGCTGAACAACAGGGTAATAACATTGTGATATTCTCAATTGAAGATACCCAGCATAAAATATTTTTAAACCCAGAGAATTCCTATAAAACAATCTCATTCATTTAACCTAGGTTGGTATGGAATGATATTCACCCACTACTTCGTGCTTTACAGTGACGAATTCCTCCACACTGTACGCAAAATGCTCGCAGCATAAAAAGAGAAAATGATTTGGAAATATCTGCCATCTTGAACATTAAGGAAAAAGGTAGCCTCATTTTCTCCGTTACTCGATTACCTATCTCCGGAAGCAAGGTCGAGATCCAATTCCTTTTAATTAGCTCTTCATTAGCCACCTACTCTTCCATTTTCTTCCAATCTATCAACTCTTCGCCCGGAAACTGTTTCGACGTCAATTAACTTTCTTGTCCGGAGAAAAAAGGCAGAAAATGGCGTGTATAATGAAATTCCGCATCTTGGAGGAAATTGATTTTCTTAATTTTTGGGGACGAATATTTTACTTGTACTCTTTCAGTTAGTGATCTAATGACATATTTTTCGATAATTACGATGCAATTTAGTTCTTTCAAAAATTAACAAGGCCAAATGTAGTCTTTTACCTTGAAATTTCTTCAGTATTGAATGTAAACGTTTTTAAAAATTCATACATGCAATAATGAACGACATTTATTTTACAAATGCACGTGTCCTCTCCACTAATTGAAATATGATAAATAAACGAAATGCACTAATTTCTTGAAAAACTATCTCTTAATTTTCATTTTTGGTATCATTCTACGTTTTTATATAAAATAGATTAAGTTGTTATTAACTGTGAAAATATTTTAAATTCTACAGAAATGAAGCTGAAAATTTTATTTCATAGGCATTAATGATAGAATTCTGCTATGCTGTATTACAAAAAATTTGCTTTTACATATAAGTAGTATACTTTTAGCATTAGCGAAAGAATCAATGATAAAATAAGGGAAATATATGATGATGATACTAAAAAGGAAAGAACAAAATTGCGAATTGAATACTTTTTTCCCTACAATCTCACAACATATGACTTCACAAGGCTATTTGAAGAACATAGTGAACGTTAATGATGAATAGGTTAACAGGTGAGTCACACCAACACACCGCGTTGACGCTTACTCTGGAGAGCACAAACGAATTTATTCCCTGGTTTCTAAGCATAGACCTAGCTTTTAATTTGGAAATGGCTCAGTACATGAACCTCTACTTAGCCTTAACTAAGTTATCCTTCCTTTACGCAACACCCGGATAAGCATCCATCACTTAAAACTCTCCTAAGGAATAACATTACATCGCTAATTCCGCAGGTATCTTATGTCGAGTTCTACCAACAATATATCACCGGAGTAGACAATGACCTTTAGTTAGTTGTCTTCCTCTCCCTCTTCGTTGTTGCCTAGAGACTGAAAAGATGATTAAGTGTGGCACGGGTGACGAGGCAGAGCAATGATAAATAGGCCTCTCTCCCCATTTGCTCTAATTCAATACTGCTCCCATTTAATCAGAGCCTATTGGTTGGTGATTCCTCAGGTGAAGATTTACTTTCACAAATTGATTGGAATTTCTAGAACCGTCCCAAAGGCAAATCTTTGTGATCGTTGATTTATTGAGCTTGCGTTGAAGTGGCGAAATCGGTAATAAATCAACGTTCATTCATTCGAAACAATCTATAGGAAATGTAACATCTTTTAACATTCCAACAACGATTTTGAGCTTAAGGAACAAGCAAAATATGAGTGTTAGGTGACGATTATTTTCTTAGAAACTTACATTGGAATTTGTCATAATAGATCGTTCTGATAAAGAAAATAAACCAATGTAATTTATAAAATATGTCTAGCAAAAGAATGAATCTAATCACTACAATAAATAAATGATTTTCAATTGCGCTTCATTTAGAGCTATTTAATTTAAATATACGACTTAATAGCGATCAATTTAGTACTAGTGTTTTGGTGTTTGATTTATTTGAACTCTACCATGATTTACCTAATATTTTAACAATAGCTTTATAGTATATGGTCATGAAATAAATAGAGAACGATTTAAATTTGTATTTTAAAATTTTTTAAAAAGATATCTTATAAGGACGTGAAACGATGATATTTAGAATGGAAAGATTATCAGAAAAATAATTAGCAATGTAGAACCTTAATTTAAGCTATTTTAAACTGTAATGTAGGAATTTACATTCCAGAGTTATTTACGTATGATACGTCTCGCTTGTGAAATGCAAATATCTCCAGCGTTCTTTGAGTGATAAATTATTTTATAAACGCAAGCTGGAGATGAAAAGCGGAATATGGTATAATTCAATTCCAAGTAACTTCTGGTGCAGCTAACGACATAATGGAGGAACTGCTTCGCCAAAGGAAATGAATTGTGGAACGAAAATATTATTTCTTGCGAACTGTAATTTAGCGGCAATTTGTCGCAGCTTTGGCCTCAAACGAGTCTCCCTCCACCGTTTCATTGCCCCTTATTTACGAGATTGCTCCGTATTTATGTGGATATAATCCGTCATAAATTCTTGAGCATAATGATGGGTTGGAGCCAAAGACGTGGTTAAACGAATGGTTATTTTTCCATATTGTTCCTGAATAAAAGTCCTTGGATCAACAGTTAGCTCATATTCTGATTTATAGCGCTTTAGAAAGGATGCATCCATTCACTCCCACGACCATTGTGTTAATAAGGAATAGGCTCCAAACAAAGGTTTTTATATGCTTTGGAGATTTTTTAGAGAACAAATTAAATGGAAATAAAAATATTTTTTTTATTTTAAGCGCTTTTCAAAATTTAATAATAAAATTAAAGTATATAAAATTAGATAAAATTTCTTATGAAAATAATTAAAACATAAGGCTTCTGAAGAAAATCTCGAATCGTGAAATTGATTTTTTTGATACACTCATTCGAATGAAGTCTCTCATAAGCCTCCAAGGATATCATATTTTCTAAATTAAATATGTCAATTTGAAATATTTCTCAATGAAATTCCTTTTCTCTCTCAAAGAAAACGTAAATCGGTGTACTTTTTTAAGTTTACAGCTCTCACTCTAAAATTGATTAGATTGTAGATTGCTATCAAAGATGATATCGCAATCACGTGAAGACCATGGAATCATAATATTCAAAGAGTAAGATAAATATAATATTACGAGATTTTTTACTTTGATGTTATTATGAGATACGAAAAGCTCACCATATTCTCACTGAGATATGAGAGATGAATAAAAAGATAAGAGGCGCAAAGTTTATTTGAACGGAGTTTTTGTAGATCATCTCTTTTCGATAAAATCTTGAATAAACTCTGAAGTGTTTGCAAACAGAAAGGTTTTAAGTCTTTGGCATAAAAGTTCAGCGAAATCAATGAAGAAGATAGATTGATTGTAGAGACATCTGATAGAAAGGAATACAACTTTCATTCAACTCGAATGTAGTTCCAAAGTTCTAAAAGGAAATGAAAAAGATTTCTCGGAAAGAAAATGGAAAGGATCGATATATTTCAGTATGACAGTATTTGTAAACTTCTATGAGCTTAAGAATTCTAAAATATTGTACTCAAAGGCCAGTTGTACTTAAAAGAGTAGGGGAATATCTATTAAATTGTGATTAATTAAGTTTAGTTCAAAACAATTAATTTAAAACTTTCCTCAATCAAAGAATAGTCAACAACCGATACATGTAATTTGTAAATTGATATTTGACTCGGGTACTCATTCAAATTGTAGTACTATCAAAAGTCTTTTGAAATGCATCTACTACGGACAACTTCTATCATGCATTCAATTTATTTATTTAATTCCACATTTATTCAAAATTCATTATTAAGTGAAATAAGAGATTCTCATTCAATATCCAGAGCGTTTGTATTACATCTATCTGAATGGAAATATATAAATACTTTGATTTTCATTTCCCTTAAGAACGAGAAAGAGTATAAATAAATAATAAATGGACAGAGGAAAGGATATCTTCTTGTTTCATAGATATGTTGTGCGAAAATCATTGAAAAGAAATATAGCTTCGCTTTGTCTTAAAAAAAAGAAAATCCCGAGAAGTTTTTAACAGAATATACTTCCCACAACACTGTTCCTTAATACGAAAATGAAAAAAATATAGAACTCTACGGATTTGACTCGTCGCTACGAATATTATATTAGACTTACACAATAAAAATATACGGTAAAGGTAGGATCTATTATAAAGCTCCAAGTTAGTTGAGAAGGTATATTCCATTTCTATCAAGCAGGAAATTATAAATGCGAACAAAAGAAGCTTTAAAACACTTCCGGAATAACGTTTTCACAGTACCACCGCACAATACCACAGCATATTTATAACACAGTAAAGAGTATGAGGACATGAGAATTCTAACCCATTACATTTCATTTGGTATATATGAAATATATACTAAAGGTGTTTGAAGATAATTGAGTTTTAACAGCTCATATTATTTTACACCATACTGAGAAGTTGAGATAATTATTCAAACCCCATGAGAAGTGGACGGAATTAAGCGGTGAGAAGGAACATAAAAGGAGTGCATTAGATTGTTTATGTCCCCGAGTTTCTAGGTGACACTGTACGTAAAAGGTGTCCGTAAGGGAACAGGGAGTGTGCGTTCAAGAAACCAAACAGGCAGGGAGACGTAAAAAGAGACCGCGTTCTTGGGACAAACTTTGCCAATTTGTGCGTAAAAGTGGGAGAATACATTTGGAGGGGCATTTTCACGAACAAGGGAGCGGTGTTAAACAAGTAGGGTGTTGATGAATGTAAGTTGAGGGGAGAAGCATATTAAGGTCAGGTACAGAATAGGGGTCAGGATATCTTCAAGTCAAATAGCTTAGGAACTGGAAGTTTGAAGGATTTGTCCTGATCATAATAACCATTTGAATATTTGAATCTTTTTTACTGAGATTTATGCATTTTTATTAAGCGAGAACCTGGAAGTTTGCTTTCTATGTTGATAGGATTATATTTTTCAAGGAAACCATATACTTAATCTTTTTATTGACCGAAAGAAAACACTGCTCATCCTGATGATAATAATTACATCTAATTGGAAAAATTAAAAACTAAAACTTTAGTTTTTATTACTATGAAATGATTGTCATTGTATATCAGTGGTCTTTTATCTGAAGGAATCACAATCTATTTATGTGAATCCCACTATCCAGAGGTTTCTTCTCTACAATCAACGCATCAAAAACTTCGCCTCTCATTTTGTCTTCAAAATGATCACCCTTCCTCGACAAACCTTGAAACAGAAATGCGACTGAAAGTATGAAAAATGTTTCTTTGTCACCACAACGATTTACAAACAGAGAACACACTTGTTTGCCGCCTCTTAAGGATCTGAAGTTTTTATTTGAAGATACTGTTTTCCCTTTTAGGGAAACGAAGGGCGCGATTGTGGCGCCAATCGGAGAGAAGGGGAAGTTGCGGGGGAAGACGAACGACAGGTGCACCGGAGGGGAAGGAGACGTATATTTCCGTCGAAACAATAGAATCCGCGTCTGAAATAAGCGACAGAAAAATGGGGCGCGTCCGAATGAACAATTTTTAGGGTGATTTCTCACTTTTAAGAATTTCTCATCATCTTAACAGACGGCGCGCAGATTGCAAAAGATATTGAATGAGAAATTACAACGAGTGACAAACCTGTTTCGGTGGGGATTCAATTACACAGGAGTAGTTCTTGTAATATATCAACACTCTCTTTGTTTCTGAGTGCAGTCTCCACTCTAAGAATTTAAATTGATACATTTGTGCGATTCTTAAAAATTGGTAACATTTACTGCAACATGATGATTTATCTTATGTCTTTACGAATCGGGAATTATAAGAATAACAAGAATCCCATCTAGTTCAGAATATTTATCTGTAAATATTTACCACTATCACCATCTAGTTAACCTCCGACTTTATGGTAATTGATCATAATGAATGGAACAAAAACACACTAGCACCACAAGGATAATTTAATTTCTAACATGTGAGGAAATATGATACGTAGTTCTTTTACTTCCCTCAATATTTTCATGGCATTATACTAATTCCAATTCTCTATCGATTAGGGACGTTCCAATCTAAATAAAGTTCCCATATTAATATTATCAGTAAGATTGATTATAATTTCTCACAGTGATGACAATGTACATAAATCTTGTTACTTTATTGTTAAGTTTAGTCTAAATACATTTTATAATTCATTTTTTCAATATTGAGTGTTTTCTTTACTAGAAGGCAACTCCCTCATAGCAAATTTAGTATGTTATTACAATTAGTCAATAATGGATACTTAAATATTCATGTGAGTGTTATTTATTGCAGTTATCGATGAAAAAGTTAAAACTACTCAAGAAAAGAATCATTCGCTTAATTTTCAATGTTGAAACATAAACTTCTGATTAAAAATTGATAACAACATATTCTTTTAATAAGAGTGGTCATGAACATTATAACTGCGGATACAGAATCATGATTATGAAATTGAAACATCTGCAAAAATTAAATCCTCTCCATAATACAAAACCCATCAAATGGATCATAAAATTCCATAAACGAAAAAGGTTTGCAGATAGAAGATCAAATTCCATCGTGTCGGCGCCGACTGTAACGGGATTTAAAATTATCGCTGCTTAAAATTTGGATGAGTTCTCTCTTTATAAAACAGAGATAGAGAAGGCTAAAAAGAAAGATAACTGAATGGAAGGCTAACACCTCACTGACACGATATATGGGCGCGAATTCCTAGGGAGCTGTGGTCATGTATTAAAGAGAAGGAATAAAAGTAAATTCGTAAGAAGTCCGCACCACGTCTTCCGGAAGCTATGGCGTGATGTTTTGAATTCAAAGGGAATAAGGGAGGTCACGCGATTCAATCGAGTCGATATGCGTGTACGGGAGATTGTAGTTTGAAAACATTTGTTCTCTGATGGAAGGGAAGGCAAATGTAGTTTAAATTAATCTTTTGAACTCAAAGTCTGATAGGAATGATGAGGTACTTTGGAGCAAAAGATTCGCTCGTTCTTATTCAAGATTTCATTTTGATTTTCATCTTAATTTCCTTCGCTTTAGTAAAAATACTGTTCTCTCAACTATAATACTTTACAAAATTCTATCTATTCTAAATCTGTTTTATGATGAGAATTTAATATCTAATATTCTACTACAACAGACGTAACTAAACAAAATGGAAATAGTAACAGAAAACAATAATTTTTACAGTCAGAATGGTCTATATAAAATTTAATTTGATATTGGAAATCAATTCACGGAAAATAACCTTTATTTGTTTATTACCTTAAAATTATTTTGCGGAAAGGTTTCAGCTGAATATATATATACAAAACAGAGATATTCTGAAGGTAACAAAACAGTTCCTCACTTATGAGTTCTTTGTATGACATAAAAAATATAATCACAAATGGCATTTATTAGCATAAATAATAATATTAAAATAATCTTAGTTATGCAATATGAAATATTTTATAAGTATAATAATAAATTCCATTCGGCATAAACCATAATTTGCGTAATAAGAGTTTTGAAGAATTGTTTCCTCTAACATTTTTCTTCAATATATCGAATTAATGTCAGTTTCAGTTAGTTTTTCGTCTTTTAATTTTGAAACATGTAAATCATAGTCTTTAAGGAGTAAGCAACAGAATAAAATCAGTTGCTTTAATATGTTGTTCTTCCTATGCTCTAAAATATAATTTAACTCATATCAACAACTTTAAAATTAGAATCTGGAAAGTAATTATTTCAACATTCACCTCAAAAATACTGCAGAAACAAGGCAATTAAATTCATGCGCTGACTTGATCTTGATTTCTTACGAGAGAATTAAAACTTTCCAATTTAAAATCTCTGCCGTGCGTACCAAATTGAACAGCACCTACTGGAAAGGGATCAAGGTCAAAATTAAAGAAAGAAACCACGAAAGATATCCGCTGCAAAACATAGCAGAGATGGTCCTTGGAGCGCTTTCGTGGAGCAAGATTTTACGAATGAATTGAATTTCCAATTAACTGGAAGATCCGAGGGGAATCTTGGTCATAACTGAAAATCCCTTCGTCATTAAGAGTAATTGAGACTGCGGTTTGAGTGTGGATAAAGAATTAGGAAGGATTATGAGAAACGAAAAGGACTTCAAACGAATGGAAAAAGGAGCAAATAGATGAATGAGTATGAATACGGGGGAAATGATGAGTTTTTCGAGTTGCGATCTCTAATCTCCCTCAGCAATAGTATTTCATTTTTCAAGGAGCCAGGTGAGAGAGACCGGCGGACTTTTTCATTGTTGAAAAGATCCGTTCTTTTCCTAGGAATCCTGTTGATGCTCCCGCGATGATGAAATTTCGCGAATTTTCGGCCTCCGTCGGTGGAAGGATATTAGATTTTTTCCTTTTTGAAGATCGAATCGCGTGTCAACGGATTCGTTTTTTGTCGGTTTATTTTATGACTTGTGATTTTCCTCTCTTAAGAGTTTGAGGATTGCTTTTCAACGCGGCTTTCTAAGATGAAATTAGAATCATTTCATAAAACTTTCAGCGTGAAACATGTCTGTTTCGTAAAGTATTTATTTTTTAAATAACTGAGAAATTTCATTGTTCTTTAACCAATTTTTTTATACATAAGAAATAATTTCTGAACGGTAGTTATGCTTCTTGTTATGAAAATTTCTATGCTCATGTTAGTTTCGACTCTTATTTTAGCATAGTTCATTCTTATTCTTCGCCTCATGCTTTACAGAGTTCTTTTTTCTGTTTCTTACATTGTTATTTCAACTTATTTTTTCTTGGTAATTACATAAATCCACAACTTATGAAACATTATTTTCAAATAGTTTACGTTTACTTGAGATGGGTCAATTGCATGAGAAAATTTAAATCAATATTATAATCACATGGGTCTAGGCTTCAAACAGATTTCTCGTACAGACATATCCGATTATTTGCGATGTTCTTATAGCTTACTGCATACTTTCTCGAAAATAGTTTTCTCCAAATATTTTCAGTAATGAGTAATTAAGGGTTGCGAAAATTTATGCTAAAATTATCTCCCAAACCTCCAATAAGAAGATGGAAAACTCTGCGAAACGTAAGAGGAAAGCCGCAGCCAAAACCTCCCACGCTTTTGATAGCAGACCTTTCGCACGAAGGCATTAATCTGAGGAAGGCAATATTCCCATATAAAATTCATTCTTCGCATTCAGACATAACTAATGCATGACGTATCCCTACTTCCGCTCAGGGGAAATCCAACCCGCTAAAGAGCCCTCACGGAGTGTTATCAGAGGGCAAAAGTGAAGACTTGGAAGAAGGGGTCATCGATTGAAGTACAAGTAATGGTTTCAGTAGATAGAAGATGGTGGGTGGAGAACTGATAATATCGGCTGAATAACAAGTATGTAATAATGTACACTTTTTATATATTAGATAATACGATTTTTTATGTAATACATTATAATTTCATAGTAAGAGATACTTGAATTGATAATAAATACATGTTTATATGTATATGAGAATAACTCTTAATTCAACGAACAGTTGCTAACACTATATGCATCTCAAAATCATATGTATGTATGTTTATATGCCCTATACATCCTTATACATGTAACAGTACTGTGTTGGAATTAGATGATTATTGTTGATCATTATAACGAAACGAAAATAATTACGCTTCAAATGAATTTTTACCATTTTTATATCTTAGATACTTTTTATTATTGTTCATTTGGTTCTTAAAAAAGGAATTTTTAAAGATATAGGTATGTAACATAAAACATATTTTTATAAATGAATACATCATTAATGTTATTGTTATTCTATCATAGTGAATGAAAAAAGGAGTATGTATCCTTGAGGTGAATTTTCTAGTTACTAAGGTGATCAACAAGGTAAACCTAATGCATCCTCCATACACTAATCACCGATACCATAAGACAGAAACTTCACTGGATCTTTTTCACTTTTGGAAGTACTTTGGTGACGTGTTCATCAGTTAAACCTCTGCTTAGTGGACAAGATCTCTTTCATCTGAGGGTGACTGGGAGCACCAAAGGCAGAAAGAGACCTGAAGAACTAAAGCGCACTGAACGATCTAGGATTCTTGTGCATTAAAGGAAAGAAGAGACATGAGAAGTGTCCTCCGAAGCATAGAAGGAATGTTTGAAGAGACTAACACTCCTCTTGCATTCATTCTCTTGAGAGATTCCCGTCACGTTCCCTTCCTGTGACACTTTCTCGCGCTTTCCCTTCTTCGCATCCTTCAATATCTTCATCCTTTTTTATTCTCAATATCCCTTCCTCGTCATTTATCTTCATCTCCTTTTATGTCCCAAGTTCCTTCCACTCCTGTGTTGTGCACGTACCGTTTGACGTTGAAATGTTTTTGTGTCACCTCCGCGTCTCCTCACATACTCAAGGAATCCCGTAAAATTTAATAATACACGGAAATGGATATAGCGTTTATTTTTACGAGGTTAGGCGTAATTGGACCTTCCATCTAATCTCTTATGCCGTTGGTATATTTTACGTGAGACATTTAAATCTAAACAAAAGAAAGAACAGGGTGGGAAAATAAAGCTTGGATATTGAAAGTTATCTAAGGTTGAAAGATAAAATATGCAATTTTAATGATGGAATAACGGATGTGCTGCAAAATATTTATCAATATATATTTTTATATTTTGAAGAAAATCAATTCAGATCTCGATAGCTTTAATCTATAACGTTCATCAATAAAGAGAAAATTTATATTTGATGTAAGAGAACATTGTTCGAGAGAATCAAAAAACTCTTTAAATCTCTCATGTAAAAAAACAGTCCACAGTCGATAATAATAATAATACATACTACTTTTCCCTCCAAAATTGGATATTTATTAAAGGACACCTACTCTTTATTTCATAGACCAATGCATATAATAGTAAACACACATTTTAAAATCATCCACAGACTCTTAATTCCGGAAGTCGGTCTATTGAAAATTGTAAGATTCAAATGAATTATACTATAATAATTTTTATCTGGATATGTAATGTAATTTGAATGAATAAAAATTGGAATTGAAGCAACTCACTCTTTAAATTACCAAATATTTTTAGATTCATTTTCATCGAATCGACCATAAAGGAAAAGTAAACAGATGCATAAAACGATCCCTAACTATGTGAAGGAGCAGTTAGCGCATTAAATCTGTTCCCATCCAAGTAATGTGGAATCTCCCTCTAATACTTCCATCGTCGTGGAAAATTTTCAATATCTCTTTTTTGACTTCTTCCATCCAATGGTTATCATTTCCACTCCCAAGCGTCCGATCCCACGGTTCCTAATACACGTTCGGCACGTAAGGTACATAAATCACCCGCTTCATTCTGATCTTCTCCCTTAAACCTCTTCCTTCCCATGCTGCACTCCCCTTCCGCTCTTCACGGAATTCCCTTTTCTTGCGCAATATTGCAGTGCAAGACTCATTCTGTTCGGGCGTCTTTCAGGTTCTCGCTGTTTGTGCTCACATTTTTCGCAAGATTTTGATATAAAAGTATACACAGTTCATCTAAGGGGAGTACATTGGAACTGTAATTTATCTAGAAGAAGAATGGACAAAAGTAAAAATGATGAATAAATAACTTCTTATTTTCCTTGGATAAATTATCCGTGGTAAGTTCGAAGTTATTTATTTATTATGTAACCATTCCACAAAGTAACTCTTGACTATATTAACTTTATGAAAATAAATATAACACGAACATCTACTTACATTATCTTTTCATCAGAAAGTATTTGATCAATATCTAGAAAATTTTTGATTTTAGAAAAAATCTTATAGAAGGATGTATATGATCTACGTAATAGTAATAAAAACTTTGATATATTGAAATTTGATACGATATTGGAAGATTTATTGATGTTGAAATAATTTCGTATATTTTTCAGCTTTAGTGATGGTATATACTTTCAAATCATCTACTTTTTGAGAAAAGATTAAGACAAAACTAAGAAGAGAGATTTAAAAATATTATATAATGATTAAATGATTAAATCTTTAAATTTCAATATTGATTGTATAACTACAGGGTTATATACTTAGTTTCAAAATACGAAGATTGCCACGCTCTGATGAATCAATCTTTAAAAAATGAACCCTTAAATACATACTCTCAATAATCATGGTTATAAATTAGTTACTAGCAATCACCATGGGAACTATCGTCTTTAACACCACAAGAATTAAATTTTCATTGGCAAGATGAAAGATTCGCATTCAATAATTCAATACAAATCAAGTTTCAATTTCAGAACAATTCTGGTCGTAAGAGAACAACCATTAACGGATTTTACAACGGAGTTAAAGCAAAAAGAGGGACATCAAAGCCGATACAGCGTCTTTTGTCGGTGCAGAATAAAGAATCGGAAGAAAAGTATCAGAGAGAGTATCCTTCCAATACATCTCGTACACCTTTCCCGCATTTCCATCCTCTTCTGTTTTAGATTCCTCTCTCTCCTCCTTTCTTTCATGCATAAAAGAACCATTTCTCTCCTTCGCCGTCTAGAATCGCAATCCCTGTACATTCAACACCTTTATCCTCTCACACCTCCCAAAGATTCCTCCCATTAAGACGGATTTTTTCACTGTGGGTCATTCACAAGATCAAAAGGGATGCCAAAGAAGGAGGAGAATCCCAAATGAGGCGATCTTAAAGAGTATTTACCCGTCATACGCTTTAGATCGTTCGAGGTGACTTGCGGTAAAACATAAATGGAATGAATAATGATAAGAAAGAGAAATAATATGTTTTAATGAAAAGTTTAGAAGATTTTGCGAGAGAAGAAATATCTAGATATCTACTAAGAAATTGACAATTCTTTACGATTAAATTATGAATTCGTATGTAAAATTGTATCTTATATTTACTACTTCAAATAATTTAAAAGTAAATCTTTCTTCAAATTTTAATTGCTCAATTATAGATCTATATTGCATGAAATGAATTAAACTATTACTTATCAGATATGTTTTACCTTTTTACTTAGCAATTAATTTCACTTAGAATGCTCATTCATTTAAAAAGAATTTGTTACCTAAATCCTAAGCGATTCTAACAGCAAAAAATACATTAAAAGCTTTATTTTCTACAATCTTTTATTATATAAAATTTATGTTCTATGTTCAGATTTTTCTTCATCTTTGCTTCTTTCAATGCACCCAACTCTTTACATCTTTAACATATCACTGTCATAAAGAATTATTTGTAAGTACTAAGAATATACATTTTATTCTCAACGCTGCCCTGTAATGTATTCCACAAAACACGGCCGTATCGATATCTCCTTGACCCTTTTTCTGGAAAATGTTCCAAAAGATTTCGCATAATTTCGCCTTTCCCCTCCAAAGGAAGTAGGTCGCTGAATTGATGGAACATTCCTGTGAGAAATGAGTTTTGTCCGAGAAATGACCTTTTCCTTAATTCCCGTAATGCAAGAGAGTGATATTATTAGATGGAATATTTTCTGCCTCGTTTGGATCTTAGTACTCTCAGATGAAAATGGGAAAAGCCGATGGAAAAATACTTGGTCAACTATCTAAGTAGCCCGTGAAGGTCATTTATCATTAGTCTGCGAGACGTGCATTTCCATGATACGAAAAAGCGACATTCCTAAGGGCATTTGCTAGAGATATTCATGCCATGTTCCTTCAAGAGTTCTGAAAGAATAGAGGCTTATTCCGTAATAGCCTAGACCTGCAGACATCGCCTAAATCTTTCCGTATTAGGAGATCAGAGTATGACACACTCATACTCGTAGAATCTTCTCTTATCTACTGCGACTAACAGAGAAAAGTAGTTCAGATATTTCTCACATATACTGAAAGAAGAATAATTTTTTACAATTTTTTAATTGAACAGCATACAAAATTTATTCTTTAATATCCTAAGTAGTAAAAAGCTATACAAACAAAAATATCTCAGAAGTCGAATATAGTTAAATATATATATAAATGATTCACTTAATATTACACTTATAACGATAGCTTCATAAAATATAACACCTTCACAATCACATACATCAGAGTAAACACCTGTTGCTAAAACTAATTTATCTAATTTATTGCATTTCCCCTAAGGTTAACATTATATTGTGAATGTGTACTATAAAACTGATCAGATATATTATTAATATAATTCAAACATACGGATGAGTTTATATCTCAAATACTAGTTCGCGAAAAAGAAAATAATATTCTTAATCTTTTTGTAGTATACAATTCGTAATTCTAATTAATAATTCGTAGCGTAATTCATCTTAAGGTATTTCGTTTGGCTATGCACTGATTATAATATAAATAGATGAATAACTAGGGGATAGAATCACCAAAAAAATAGTATTTTTCTATTTATTTCAAAAGAATTATCCTGATTAAGAAAAGACACCTCTCATTAATTAGCATACTCATACCATTTTGAAAAGGAAACGGATGAAATTTTACATAAAAAGTTAAATATCCAGAATGAGATTCATATTTTACTACAGGTTATTTAATTTTACCACTCCTATAATATATCTATATCTATGAAAATGTTAAACTTATTCGCTTATCCATCGACATATAACATTGAACTCCTTTAGGAGGAAGAATAATAATAAACTCGTACTATTCTATCATTCATACCTTTGGAGATCGTTTTCGTATTGGGCTTCTAGTAAATATAAAACTTTAACAGAATAGCTGAAAAGATTAATAGAATGCGTCTAAATAATTCAAAGCTTTCATTACTAAAACAATTAATTATATATTTAATTTATTTTATTTTTTGATCAAATGAAAAGAAAAAAAAATCGGACTATAAAAAAGAAAACTGAGAGCATAAAGTAAACGATGGATATTACTATAACCCATCCAATAATACACTTCGATTTCCTTTTCCCCCTATCAAATCCAGTGAGCTTATATGTGAAGGTGAACGGTCGTAAGAGCACAAGGGCGCACAAATGACGTAGGGTAATGAGACACGGAGAGAGGAATGCTGGGAAGGAATATGGCCGAAATGAGCGTCATGAAGATGGAGCGCGATGTC
This sequence comes from Pantala flavescens, assembly GCA_020796165.1. Taxonomy (NCBI): domain Eukaryota; kingdom Metazoa; phylum Arthropoda; class Insecta; order Odonata; family Libellulidae; genus Pantala; species Pantala flavescens. The sequence continues at coordinate 49,088,804 of CM036881.1, read as the reverse complement.
AGCGATAAGAGGCGAAAAACCGCAGGGGTGCCAACTGTGCGAATTTCCCACGGAATCGCTCTCTTTATGGGGATGACTGTGGTCTGACCTTCTTTCCAAAACCTCATTAAGCCGTCACATTGACGAGAGTTGGTACTTCGATTTAATTCCACTTGAATCCGATTCTGAAATCACACCAATCTAGTGGATGGGTTTCGCTGAGAGTTATTAATTAATCTCTCGAAAGATTTTTCATTCATTTGCCTTTGATGTATCAATGGAAATTAAAGCTATAAACTCACAAAAATATAAATATTTGCAGGAAAAAGTGTGGCTTACAGTTCTTCGTCTTATATGAAACCGCTGATTGCTGGAAAACTCATTTGAAACTATGTTTATAAATAAATAAAGATTCTGTTTAAATGTTATGCTAAATACTGGTATTCTATACATACACACTAAGTAGCTGTTAAGAAAGATAAGTTGAAATTCGAGATAATCCTTGAGGTTTTTGAGGGGAAGGTATTTATTCGATTCAAGAAGTTGTTATATATTATACTTTTCAGAGATTAATTCACTCATCTTTCTTAAACTCCATGATATAGTAGTATATATTGTGCGAACTACGCATCTTAACCATATATATATTGAACTAGATAAAACATTCACAGTTGGAAACCAAAAATCTTATAAGTGTAGTAAATCTAAAGTTTATTGATGTAACAAATTTGTCTTTCTTGTAACTCTTACGCAACTCATCGACTTAAACAGTACCCAAATGTTAAAATTCCGAGTCCTTGCGATGGATCAAGCAACAGGCAACAAACACATCAATCGCAGCTGAACTGTGACAAATCTCCCAAAACCATTTCGAATCCGAAATATCCCTTTCCCTACTTACCGATACATTTAAACGAACGCCCGATCCTCCCAAAGTCCTTTCGTGTAATTTATTTATGAGAAGCGTTGGACAGAGAACGTAAATACGTTGCTATCGAGGATTTGGCGGAACGGAATTGATAGCCAAGGCAACGGGTAATATATGTTGAATAAAAGACTGTCGCACACCACTCACTGGAATATATATACCTAAAAGAGTGAAAAGAAAGATTTTAAAAGCACTGTTTATGATTGATAGATTGTGAATATATTTCTCAATTACTTTGAATTTTATCTGAAAGCGACAGTTAATATCGTACATCGTATATAGTTGTCTATAGTATAGTAATCCATAGGAATACGTAACTGTGAAACAATTCGTTGTTTCCTGACTCCATAGCAATGTATTTCATCAAGTAGATGAAATCGAGTACAAGTAAAACTAACAAAATTCTATTTAAAGAATTAATAAAGAGAAAGATTGATGGAGAACAGTTTCAAACTTAGCTCATAGAAAAAGGATAATGATGATGATTATGGAATAGTGTCCTCTCATGAAAGTTGAACAAGAAGATAAGAAAAATGATAGAGTCTAATGCTTTGGAATCGAAGTAATCTCAGTTCAACATAATAAATGATTAAGGTAGAACCTTTTTTACGGTCTCCCCAAACATTTGCCGATCATATAAAGAAGAAGAGACAGGAAGGAGTTAGTTAATGGATACGAAGAGAAGAAGGAGAGAAGAAAATCTTTACAAATTCAAAGGCGGTGGGAGAAGAGGTAAATAAACGCTGAGCCTTGTATCGGAAATCGGAATCGATGAGGGAAATATGGTTTCCAAAAACTCGTTCGTCCCTTCGATCAACTGCTTCTGTCCCAAGACCGCCAAAGGTGCTGAGGAAAGTGTACGAGAAACGATGAAATATTACGGATTTCGTCATATTTTTACGATGAATCCGTAACGGAATCGTTACAAAAAAGATTGATCACTCTATTGATGTTGTTTTTCTTTTAACGGTGAAATGAACGATCGGAGATCTCTTCGAACAGGTTCTTAGAGAGTAAATGTGGCACTGATTGTTATTTTAGCGTGTTAAACTGGTAAAAATCTATGAAACAGTGCATAGACGTAGAAAATAGAGAAATTAACAAGATATTTGTTTTTCTTATAATTTTCCATTACTTAAATAGAAATATAACTTCATTTTAAAGCATTGGGAGCATACGATGTTAAATAATAGATAACGTCCTTCATAACGCATGAGTATCCCGAGCAAATATATACATTTCGACTTCAAATCCTCAGAACAAGCCTATTGCCGTAAAACTTATGCAATAAACTGTTAATAAATGCTCCGTTCATTCAGCTTCACCATTACTCTTAATAGACGTGGATTTAAACCTTGCAAAAATATTGAAATTTTAAAATAGACCTAAATAATAAATGGATATTTTAACAAAATAAATCTAAAAATGAAATTGGGCAAGATGAAATGCTTAGAATATTCAATAACTGCCACTTTATCATTCCTTTTATGGCTTTCGTGCGATTTTAACCGAATGGCTGTGTACGCTGCAGTTAAAGGACGTAAGTTCTACGTAAGCTCTCCAAAGGAACCGTTGGACGTTTTTGGGAGAAAGTGGAAAAGTGCGTGAAATCTATTTGGAAACAGAGGTCAGCGCACGTCGACCGGAAAGATGTTAAGGATAGACTTGGGAGACGGAAAGGAGGCTGAATGCAGCGTCCTGTTTGCTCTCTCGAACTGAAGCGATGAAAAAGGATGACGAGAGAGTGTTTCAAGAAGCGGAATGAGTAAAAGGAATCGAGTGTCGTCTGAGGTAGACTCAGCCGCTTCGTGTACTTGACCAAAAGACGCAGAGGTAAGCTCCCTGCGGTGACTTTGAGAACTCTTTAAGTCGGGATATGTGCAGAGGCGAACGCATCAACTGAAAGAAGCCTTCGAGGGCCTCTTCATATTGAAGTGAAGTGGGAGGAGTACTCGACGGAATCCCTCTCCAAATATTTTATATATCTCGATATTACTCGAAGCCAATCACTCGTGAGGAAGGCTCCTTGAACGAGGCGGCGGTACTAGTTGAAAAGCACAGCATTAAGTCAAAGACTCAGAGAGTAAGAAGTTCACTCTTCCTTCATCATATTTGGAATGTAGTTCAACTGCTATATGGAATGAAAGTGTACATCTGCAAACTGAAATAGAATAAAGTCTTAATTTTGAATAAGGAATTAAAAAAATAAATTACGATGAAATTGAATATTAACAGGGTTTCTTTGATTTAGCTTAATTAATTTTATTTTATATTAAGGATCGTGAGAAATATTAAAGATTAAAGATCTCTTGTCATTTTTTTGTGGAGTTCAATATATTTGTCATATTAAATATGGACCATTCATATAGAAAGAAACATAACGCAATTTCCATCAGAATCAGATATGAAAAACCAGTTGTATGTAGCGTTTATTGAGAGTAAAAAGTGAGCTTTAATCTAGATCGTATTGGATCTCAAAAGTATTTCGGCACGGATAATTTAACATCAACGTTCTTTAAATGGTGCTAGGTAAATTGAAATCTAACACAAAGTTATTCAGAATGCCTTTCCAGTTTTTGAGAGCAGTTGATGAACTCTGGTTACTGTCAAATTCGTACGCGCGTTGATGCAGACGAGCAAAAGCGTATACTTTTCTAAAAGGAAAATTAAGATGGAGGAGAAAGTAAAAGGAAGAGAGAAGTTTTAATTCACGGATGAGAACCGCTTGTAAGGGAAGACAAAGAAGCTTTCGCCGTGGAGATGTGATGAAGAGCCGAGACCAATGGGCAGAGATGAAAATGGATTTTCTCGACCGAGAGTAATGTGTCACGAAGAGTGTAAGAGCAGGTATATTAAATGGGGGAAAATGGTAGGCATTTGGAAGACAATGGTCTAAGATTCCGCCCTGGATTTTAGCGAATGAGAAATTCCGAGGTGAAAGGTGGTATGACCTTGCTTTAGAAGAATTGTGTCATTGCCCATGATATGCTGACCCTAAGATGAGTGGAAAGTGTAGACCACTGTACCAAATTAGACTTTATCGTATTCGACCTCGACTATTAACGTAAATGACCAATGGCAGTTGATGCTGTATACTTCTAGAATGATTGTCCAAATGGAAAAAGCCTCTAAAGGAATTACATTTTTAAATATTAATAATTCTCATACTCGAATGGAAAGATATTCAGTTGAAAATTATTATAATCATGAATATTAAATTCTACGGTGGGTTTATGCATAACTTAGTATTATGGAGCCGTCAGGGGAAAGAGTTAAAAGTAAATGTCCAACCTCGCTCTTGTTCGAATCTTACGTTAAATAACTTCGTAAAATTTGAATGGAATAGTCCATCAATGCCTAACACTACTAGTTACATCTTTATAAAAGATAAAAATTAATTTTAGGTTTCATCTCTCGTTAATTATGATCACAAATGCATAAAAAATTATGAAAATAGATGACCATACAGAAAAAATTAAGTAAGTGTGATTGAATGAAAATGGTTGATATTACTTCCCAACGCAGTTTAAACTAAATTTAGATTTGTATAATAGTGCATATTAATATAAGCATCTTCTTTAACATTTGTTTTAAAAGATGCTTTGAATAAATCACCTAATAGTGAATGAAGCTTTCCATTATCTTGCGCCTAATTCAACAGTCCTATTCCTAATTATATTTCTCCGAAAGGATAATTGAAGTGATAGGCCGATGTGGTGAAGGCCTCAACTACATAAGCGTAAAGTGAGTCATTGAACGTTTAGCCCATGCAATTTGTAAGAGCTCCTGCCTTTGACATTTCCCCTTCTCCAGCAGCAGACACTTCCTAACATCCGCACAACTGGATTTCGCTCTCTCAAACGGCCATCCAAAGGCCGCCGTTCTATCGAGTGCTTCGCTTTGGAGATCGCGGGTCAGTGACCCGAAGTCCGCTTCGTAATAATTCTCACGAATTTGAACGGAAGGAAGAATAGTATTCAGATGTGCCAAAGACAATTCCTTGGTACTTCGTTTTTAAACTCATGGAATTTATCTGAAAAGGGTATGTATTTTATATGTAAAAGATGCTATGGAGTAAGGATTCTCATCTTTGAGAAAGTTTATGGGGAATAGAAATTCATATTGACGAAAATGAATATAATTATTCATAGATTGATATGATAGAAACTTGACAGGCTATCTAAATGCAACTAATAACTTAACTATTACATACATTAAAATGGTATTTTATATATCATGTAATTTAAAACACATCAAAAGAGAAAATGAAGTTATATACAATAGTATTATGGTATTATAAATGAGGATTACCACAACATCTCGGTCGCCTCCGTCAATTATAAATATTATAATAGAAGTGAATGTCTTATTAAAGATCTTAAAATTCTCATGGAAATAATCATCAATTGAAAGGAGTAAAATTATATATTTTTAAATGTGTTATAACAAATCGTCCTTTAAAATAATCCGAATATACTCAACTCTTATTACTTTTGAACAATTTTCATGCATCTTATCTAAAACTGATTATGAGTAAACTGTTTTAATTCTCAATTTCAAAACCAATCCAATTGTTAGAGATTAAAAAACCGAACCAGATAATTTGAATACTACCTCCAAATAATAGGATATATCTCGAAGAAAGAGATAGTAAAATATGCACTTGCTCTCCTTTGCGTAATTCTAAGTCCTTTTTAATGCAGATCACAACACCTTCCGTGAAATGATTTCTCCAGAAAACCTCGCTTCCTGTGTCGCGCATTTCCATGTAACCTAGATCCCTTACACAGAAGGTTTTGTACCTTTTTCGAAGAGAATGGAATCGTGTCGAACTCAACCCGGCATTGATACAACTTCCACAGAACTCGTTTCACGATGCAAATGGCGGAAAAATGAAAATGCTTTTCTGATGCTCGTTATTTTTGCAGCTCGTGCGTCAGTGCACTTCTCCTTTGCTGCACTTATAATCGCCATCACTCGCTTGCCTATGTGTTACCGTGGTAACGTCACATGGAAATAATAGCCTCAGATAGAGATGCTAAAGACCTTCTTTTATCATCTCAAACGATTAAGGTCAAAAATTTACACACGTTTTTCCATTTGATCACGCATGAAACATATGTAAATTGCTTAATTATGATCTCATAATATAAGCTTAGCTGATGGAGAAAAGAAAAAAATGATTCTTTTATTTTTATTTTCAACATAAATATAATAAAAAATCATAATATAAATATTATTATTTGTATTCATATTCACATTTATCATTATTATTATTATTATTATTATTATTCATACAATATTATGATGATATTCGGGAGATGAAAGTATGGTAGTCATTCAAAGAAAGTACACTAGAATATTATATCAACTATTTGTAATGATGTAATTTATAATAGAATGAAGTATTCGTAGCGATAAATTTATTACGAATTATGAATTATTATGGACGGCGGAAAAAATCTAGGTATGTGTATTATTGAATTTTTACGGTATTCTGGCAAATAGCCTAAGGCTATGGGTGAGCACTGATATTCAAATCCTTAATTTTTATTGAATGAATAATGTAACCACACATAAATATCAAAGGTAATAATTTATATTATTCAGAGGATTTGGATCCATTTTTGTGGAATCCACCCTGATGAGTTTAGGTAAAATCGATAGAAAGTGTTCTGCATACTTTTGAGTCCAACTCCAAAATATCTCACAAATGAATTTCTCTCAAATCCCTTTTAATTTCCAAGAATTATGTCCTTCCTAAGCCAATCTTTGAAAATAATTCTCCATCTACGTTCGTGTTCATTCCTTGCGAACCTTTGTCTCGAATTTCCCCTTAAGATTCCTTGTCTCCAATTCCAATTTTCCCTTCTCTTTGTATTTACGATTCTTTCTTCTCACTTTTCAGTCATATTGTTTTCCTTTCCATTCTGTACTCTTCCAATGGACGACTATATGCCTCTCTCTTGCCACTCCAAATTCTTTCCGAAATGACCCGAGTATTCCAATTCATTCCCATTTCCTCTTCTGAGAGGATAAAACATAGTCTCAGCTTAACTTTTTTTTGCATTCCTAGATTCTTTCGTAAAAACTATTAAATAAATATGAAAATTGAATTATTTTAATTTTATGAAAGTTATCTCTCAAGAATCCTATTTGAATAACATCTCATTTATCGTACGAAATGAATTTCGATGATACTTCGTTTTGTAACGTTTTATTATTGTTACGAAATGAAATGTTCACGGTATTTTATAAAACCATATATGAAGGCACACTTGAGGGACGGAATATATTATTTTTAATACACTCAATTTATTCTCCGTTAATATATCCATGAATTATTTTTCTTCTTCTATAATCCATAGTCATAATACGTAGTAAATTGATACCTATATAAAACTTTTGATTCTATCAAAATTATATTGATATGAGTCTAAGTTCTCAATAAATATTGCGTTTTTTATTCTGATTTATTAAGCGTTTTTTATAAAAATCTTTCAAATTTAATGCTCTGAAACTTAATCTTTATTACTCGAAGGATATTGCGCTTTCCGACCCATTCTTAATGTAATGGTTCTTTACTGATCTCCACCCACATCCTCTTAACGACATATCCACTTTAACCTTATCCTGTATCGTTAGCGAATTAATAAAACTGTCTCATTTTTCCTCTCTTAGTCGTCGTCTAGACCTGAGGATCCTAATTGGCCACGAGAGACTATTGAGAGCACCAAATAAGACGGGTGTTGAGGTGAACAAACCTGAAAACACTCAAGAAGTCCTCCGTCTCAAGTTGAATTATAGGCACTTTTACTTTTTCAGATTAATGAATAATTCAGACCATATCCATGCGTAATATTATTATCTCACACATGTACATTGGTAATCATAATCAGCAAATCATTCAATCAAATGATATTATTCAGTAAATTATTATCCTATTAATTACTGTAAACCACTTTCTCTGAATTATGAAGAACAAAATTGATATGGAATATATAAGAAAGAACATCAACAATTTTATGATAAATGAAAGTGACTGATTCTGAATAACTGTTCATTCTTTTTCCATTTTGAAAAACAATTTCAAAATCTTCCAAAGTAGTTCCAATTAGTATTAAAAGGAAATATATTTTATGGTTTAGATTTCGTTGAAAGAATTCTCATTAATTCTTTTTATAATTTAACGCAAATACTGTCACATATTTAGTCATTTTTATATGTTCTTGATCTTAAATGAAAGATATCTATCAGACTTAGTATGTAGTTTCGAATGATAATACCATATTCAGGTCCAATGAAGTGAGTTTTTCGTATGAATCTATCGTACAAAAACGATCCCCTGTATACAAAGATAATGTTTAAATCGATATTGATAAAATATACGAAATTAACTATTTAATAGCTGTGCTAATGCAGTAACTTTTCCCTTCTATACATCCGGAATTGCTCCGTTCATCAACGGAAATCCGAAAATAATCCTATCAAAAAATGTCTGCTTTTTCTTTTCGAGAATTCTCATTATTTCCACTGCTAACATTATTTTCGGGACTTCTACGTTAATTCCAATCACTTCCTCATTTTTGTCTGCCATTGTGATCCCTCCATTGTCTCCACTGAACCATTTTCCCTTATCCTCCCTTTCTCTCCAATGCACTCCTTTTACTTCCACTATTTCTCAGAGCGAAAAAGCTATGGAAGCATATACTACATACTGAATGCTGAATACATATATTTATGTTAAAAGAGAATGAATACAATGTAAGAGCTTACCTCATTTTCATTCCATATCATTTCTATATAATTCGGCGAGGCTATAAATATTAAAATGATTATAAAATTACATAATGAATGTTATGTTTTATCAATATTTCCAAATTAAAATGGTTATAATTCGCGATGAGCTAAAGGAATGTTTTTCAATGCCTAAATTCTAAAGAATTGTTGCTAATAGTACTTGGATGTTTCGGATATCATTTCAATTTTGATCTTAAAATTTAAACATCTCATTTATTAAAAAGTTGAACAGAAGTGAAAAATAGCGGCATGACTGGGACTCGAACCCAGGTCTCTCTCATTTATTTGTTATAATCGATATATTTCTACCATAAAACGACAGTAACTATTGTTCCACTGAGCATACAATTATATTAACGTACATGTTGCTTCAAAAACTCAAGTTGTGTTGCTAATAGACCCTATCGAGAATACATGTAGAACGTGAGATACTTACAAAAAGAATAATAATCTGTGTGTTTTCTAAGGAGATTGATTATGTTAAAATTCGTAGCTTCGCGAGAATATATAAAGATACTTATAAATTATACGATAATATTTTTACTTCCAAATTCAGAAAACTAATATTTCTCCACATATATCTGTTGAAGATATTAACCAATCATGAAAATGAATCAATCAATTTGATTGTGTAAAGTTGTAACGATAGTAAAAACGTAGTTCCACTATATAGATTAAAAGAAGTAATCAATTCTGAGTATGACGATGGCATAACGTGCATCATGAAAAATGTAACTCGTTTTTGCGTGAATGCCAAAAGTTTTTATTAGCAACTTGGAAAAACTTAACCTTAGCAAACTTTGTCGAGGGTTAATATTTCCATTATAAATGGAGATATTAGCCTCCCCCGACCAAGATGGCACTTCGCTTGTTCTCAGCCTTCAATCCTTTTCCAGCTAATTAACTCCCCAGAGGTCCCTCTACTTTCTCCCACTATGCCCAACGCCTTCAGCCCTTTCTCCGGAAAAAAAGGAGACAGTAGGCGTCCCTTCTCCGGCAATGCTAGCCTCTGGTTATAAACCATTCCCCCGTTTAAAGGTCAGGGAATAATAAGATGGATTTTTAAATCCTATTCCGAGTTTCGAGAAGAATTTTAATTAATGGTCCCAAGCTTCTTTCTTTCTACATCCACATTTCCGTCATTAAACTTTGTATAATTAGTTTATCTCGTTAAAACCTCGATTCCTCACAATGCCTGAAAAAACAGCGCTAAAAAAATGAAAAACCAACTTAATTATGATAGCAATAACTATGTTCGTTGTCCAAATACGAAAGGACCTTGGAGAATGTGGGAAAACAGGAAACTTTCGGCTGTTAATTACGTACGATATCAAACGTGAATGGTAAAAATGCCCGAAATAAAACTAAATATTGTTAGAGTCAAAACTGTTCTAATCAAGATTATTTATAGAATTCTCTCATATATTTGAATTTTGTTTAAATTTTTGATTCAATTTCTGTTATAAAAATGTTAGTTTCAGCTCTAAAGAGAATAAAGGTTTTCATAAAAGCGTGAAAGATGCTTAAGTAAATGGGATCTTCGAGATTAAAATGTTCAATAAATATAAATCATGGAATTTAATTATGTCCTAGAGAATCTAACCCGATACCTAAATATATGTGAGCATTCTTACATATGAACTGTTGAAATGAAGAAAAGAATAATAATATTATTAGGAATTAATCTTCAGGAAAATATTTGATAATAATAGAAAAAGTAATGTGTCTTTTATTGACAAATCAGCCAATATCTGCACCATAAAAACTGAAAGTAAGGTGTATCACTTCTCTATGGAATTCTAAAAAAGCATAAATTCAACTTAAACACAAATCGTTTGATAAAAGTTTAATAGCTAAGTATTTAGAAAAGGAAACTGCATAAATTATTTACTACAAGTGTTGTTACTTTTTTCGGTTAATAACGATTAAAACGCTCTACGGCTTTGCAAATGCAAATTGGGTATGAATAGTCAAGGCAAGTAACAAACTATTTGGATGTGAGAAGGTGAGAGCGTAAGACTAAGAATAGTTAATTTAAAATATTTAATGCGTTAATCGTATAACTTTTAATCAAACATTTTAATTATAATTTTCCGTTCCTATTGTGTGAAGGAAATGTATTTAAAGATGTAGGAAAATCTGATACTGTTCTGTAAAACTATCAAGCAAACATCAGTAAGAGGGCATTTAATAAACAATCTGATTCCTTAATCGAGATGACAAATAGTGCTTATGATCCGCTTTAGAAATCAATTTAGTCTAAATCACTAGTGGTCACACAAAAACCAAAATTCATTACCTAAAAATCAGTGACGAGAGCTGTGTAGCGCGTTCGATAATCAATGAAAATTGATATTGACAGCGCATTTGAAGAGGGTGGAGTGAACGGATTAAATCTTTTTTCGTCAACGTGAATTGACCTCCAAACACATTTCCTTTCCCTTTTACTTTCAACCTCATCCTTACGAACAAAAGCCCTCAACCGAATAGTAATTGGCTAAGAAGAGTCTACGTCATATCCGCTCATTCACACCCCTTCATATTCACCAGCTCTTCTCCATTTAACTGCTTATATTTATACGAAATCTTCATGATTATACTCGAGCATTATAGGTGGCGGTTTATGTTGATAAATTATGTTAAAGATGAATTGATATTGGTTTCGTGTTAAAGTGACAAGATAAACCTTGTCAAGATGAGTTATTTAAGTATAAATTTTTATACTATTTCATTTAGGCTATTTACATCCAACCCGCTTTCGATATTGTAAAATTTTTACCAATGATTTCTAACAGATGAAAATTAAGTATTCTAAGAGAAAACAAATCAGATGAATTTGAACATCCATACCGGGCTAAGTTTCAAGTTTCTTTACTTACAATTCAACAGTGCCGTACGGTTATCTATGCAAAGCATGAACATACCTGAAAAGGAAGAATAGCATAGATTAATACTTTTCTTTCGTACATTTTATGTAACAACAATTATTATTCATACATTTTAAATAAGCAACAATACATTTTGTTAATGAATTAACCTTTTTACAATTCCTAAGAGTGCAATTGAATCGATATCTTTCCAGTTCTTTTTTCACCTTCTTAACTCTAACCTCTTTCCGAAGCTTAGAAAATCAGGGTTTTTAGAGATTTCACCTTCTTTTGGGATTGCCTTTTCTAGTTCCCAACTTCCTCCAAATCTGTGAGGCACCAATTTCTTTTAGTGCGCGTCTTTGACTTCCCTCCTTAAACGTCCCTCCTCAAATCAGTTCCGTTTCTAGACTCCTAAACCCATCTCCTTTCATTTCATCTTAACATCCACTTTTCCAGCAGTTTTATTTTAATTTATTACATTCCCTCATTAATTGATGAATCAATGAATTAATGCTGAAATCAATTACTAATCTTTTTACATATTTTGAACTGATATATACCTAATTTATAATATAATTACAATTTCTATTGTACATAGAATATATCACAATAATATATAATAGTACACAGTTTAAACAAAAACTTTAAAATCATATGCAAGAATATGTTATCGGTAAGTTAGCAGTTACTCATCGGTTGTTGAGTTGAGATAATTGTGTATTATATAACTCGTTCAGTTAATGTTGAACAGTTATTTACCTGAGATGTAATAAAGATTGAGTTTCTTTAATACGTATTCGTTTATGATCGTACTTTCGAAAAGTAAATAAATTTCCCACTGGAATAGAGGAATTTTGTTATTTTAATAGAATTATATGATAAGAGGAGATTTTAAAATCATTTCTAAATAATGTCATTATTTCAATTCTAAACGTTTAAATAATTTCATTTCAAATAACGAAACAAATAGCTGCCAGCAATATCATAAGAATCCTTTTTATTTAATTTTTTGGACCTTTGGATGAATAACAGAAAATAGATACATCTCAACACTCGTCATGTCCCGTTGCTTCTTCGTACTTCATAGCTGTTCAATCTCAATTCCAGTTCACCCGAAAGTCACTTTCTCATCTCAACCTTCATATTACTGAAACTTGAGGGGTGGAAATTTGTGTGAAGTACCGTGGGCAACAAGAATGGCCAGTCAAGGGCTCCTTTGATCGTCGTCCGTGTAATCTGAGGGAGACGTTATTGCACCTTCAGAACACCTAATTGTTTCACCCCAAGGCGACTAGTTAGTTTGACTCCGGAGGTGGAATATACAATAAGAGAGACGTCCTTGGATCCGATGAACTTTCAAGTGACAATTTAAGACGAACTGTACGTAAGTAAGACGTACTGGAGATGTTGAATCGTTGAGGAGTTTCTCTAATGACTTGTCTAGGTTAACTAGAAGTGATGAGCTTTTTCCAATTCTAATTTAAAGAGTAATTTAACGAATGGAAGATAAGTAGGAAAAGAATTCATTGATTAAGCTATCTGGCGCTGGTTTTAGAAGTGATTCTGCTAATGGAGTAGATTCTTAATATTCTACCAATTATGTTCCTGACTGATTGACATGCTCAGTAGTAAGAGGTCAAACTTGAATCAATGAGACTGAAGTAAAGTTCGGTAAGTTATAATTGTGATATTATAATTATTACAAAAATCTGAATTATCATTTTCTGAATGAGGGAAGATAAATAATATTTCCTCCTTGTTTAATTTACACAGAGTGTACATTCAATGAAATATTTTTCGTGCTATGAATAGATTAAAATTAAGAATTAATATGGAATGAAATGAGGAAAAAAATGAATTTCGTGTTTTATGAAAAAAAGAGGGAAAATATTTAATTTCATAAAGAACAATGGACAGAATTGAATTAAAATTCAAATATTATCCATTGTAAGGCGTTTTATTATTTCCTTTCACTTTTCTGTGGAAAACTCAATTAAAAGCTACGCTACGCTAAATAAAAGTGATCGCAATAAAAATTACACACAATATATAATCTGCTCTATTAATATTAAATTATATTAAACCAATAATATATATAGTTGTCTTGCTATACTGGAAATTCAAGAAAGATGCTATTTTAAGTCCTTCCTATTTCTCAAGATGATTATACAAATACACAGCGAAAAACAGAAATAATAGTATAATATACAAATATAAATTATACGCATGTAACCATTATATTCATAATCAAATGTATATGTTGATAAATTGAATACGATAATAGTGACTACACTATACGATTAAAATAGTAACGAAGGCTAGTAGTCCTGAGTAGAAGAGGTACGTTTAAAATGTAGAAACGCGTACAAAGACCGTTCAGCTCATAAAGACAATGAAGGAATTGTAAAAATGAGAGATGATTGCAATAGTCTCACAATGGCCGTCACCCGGAGCAGTTGATTTTTTAATCAAACAGTCAGCGCCTCTTCTGGAAGGGAAATTCGGGTTTTTTGCGTCCGAGACAAAGAGGGTCAAACAGGTGAACTGGCGGTGGAGAAGGGAATAACTGTTTTTCGAAAGAGTCTAACAAAAACCTTTGCTTTGATGCTGGTATAATTGCAAGGGTCTAAGGACGTTAGAAATGAATTTAGATTGGAATTGTTACGAGCTTCCTTCCGAATGCGTTGCAGCAAAAAAGCGATCGAAAAAGAGTTCCACTTAATGCTCGAGACAAAAAATGGCCTATATATCCTAAAACATATTCTTTTGCCTAGGAAAATGATCTGCTTCATACTTAAATTATCTACTGAAAACTGAAAAACTCTAGGTGCTCAATAAAAACTATAAAACGTTTGCATAAGTTTTCGGTTCAAATGCACAACTCGTACTATGAAATTATTTCATCCTTTACTTTTCTATCAGATATTTAATAAAACCTTTACTGGACTTACTTTTTGTATTTATAAAAAATAACATGATAATCTTTACTTTATAATTCTGTTAAAAATATCGCTATTGTTTATAACCACGGCGAATAATTTCCAGGTATGAAAGTTCTAAAAATGTTTTCAAATCATAAATTTTATTCTCAGTTCTTAATATGATGAAAAATAGCTTCTCTCTGGTAGCGATAAAAATTTTTTACATAAAATCGATCAAATAATTATTCTTAACTTAAAGTAAACAATTTAACGACCTAATTTATGGATTACCGAGGCTTTGTCATTCGATCACATCAGCCGATTCCAAAGCCCTAAGGACTGTGTCCATGGTGATGAGAATAGGAAAATAAAATTTAGAGAGAGAGCTTATCCCGATGCCACAGGGCTTCTTCCCTTTCGATGGATGATATGATGTGACAGTCGCCGGGAAAGTCATTCCCACCAAAAATTAAGCATGGAATTCCCAGATAATCTCCTTGCGTATCATTTAGTCGGCCTATTTTCGACGGCTTAGCGACTAAAGACAGCTGATGAATGGGCACTAGTGGGAAGGAGATTAAGATAGTGGTTTCAGAGGCTTTGGCAGACGAATGGGTTATGAAGGACGGCGTTGGATAATGAGTCATTTGGCGCCGGAGATGTTTTGGTAACGTTTGAAAACATGAGTGTTCAAAGGACTCCCGAAGCTTAGGATTAGCGATGGATTTGAAGACGTCACAAACTTTATTTCCCCATCCCACGACTCTCTCTCTCTGCTATGGCAACCGAGTTGGTGATGCTATTGCCATGGTAATCAATAGATCGATTTTTTGACTTTTTTTATTACTATGCATTCTATAAGAGTTTGATATCTTCAAGGTATTTCATCTCTCCACGAAATGATTAAAATTCTTTCTAACGGGTGAAGTTATGGGAGGTTTACGTATGAATTCGAGAAAGAAATATACCTTTGAAATGGTAATCCATCTCAAAAATTCGCTTGAGTATTCCAGTGAATTCATTGCTATTTTTTTGGAAGCGCCATTAAAACTTATGCTAAGAAATTCACTTTTATTAGAAGCACCTCATTCCAGTATAAAGTACGCTGCATCTGAATTACTCCCTTGTAGGACGTCATTTACGAATTCCATCAACTGCTTCCATTTCTGGGAACATCATATCCTTAGATGTGCATATTTAATGAGATTAATATTCCGAATTTAAATTGAATGACATATAATTTATCAACGTCCAATAACTTCAATTCCCAAGACAATTTGTACAAAATACTTAGAAGTCTAGTCATAATATCCTCGCTTTAAATATCCATTAAAAACTTTCGGAGAGCAAGCTAAAATTAAAAAAGGGAGCGTTTTTCATTTCCTTTCGAGAGAATGTTTGCTTTAAGATTAAAACGAAGCGTTACCGCCTTCATTTTCCCAAAATCCTCGTCTTATGTTCCCCTCGAAAGAATGATTCAAAGTCGGCACACACAGGTTTATTAAGTTTTTAAAACAGATTCTCCGAAGAGATGGTGTGACCGCTCTTTCAGGCGAAAAGCGTGTTTTGATTACTTTTCCGAAGAAATTCAAAGTCTCGGAGAATCAGACTGTGAAGCATTGAAGGTAGGTCGCGGTTTTTATTCGTCGAATGAAAGACTCCTTGAGTATCCTTCAAATGTATTTATCGGAACGTCTAATACTCGTGTTACTGAAACATTTTCAGACGCCTTAATGGGGTACTTTAAAACGCAGGTGATTTCAAATAATTTCGAAATATCGGAGCCGAATATTTCGAATCCTATCACATTTAAATCTGCGTTTATAACATCGTTCGAATATTTAATTTATCACATTCCGAATTCAATTAATGGAATTTTCACTATATATGCTGGGCATAGGATAAATTAAATTCGAAATTAATTTAGGAAATATTGAATTCGTGATATTTCGTAAAATATAAACTTGTATTTAATTCCCAAGATCGTGAAGTACCTATTCAATTTTAAAGACGTTTAGCTCATGGTGTTACTTCAATAGCGCGTACATTCCTTGGCTGGGAGGGACTACTGATGCGTTATTTTATTATTGTAGAATAAATGATCGATAGATAAGGAATGGTATTTCATTACTCAAAGGAGTTTAGCAAGTGCATATCCTCTGGAAATTTAAGCTCCTGACATTTGGACATTATATTTCTGGTGTATGAGGGATGGCTTTCAGTTAAGTTATTCTTTATATTAACAAATATCGAGTAAATTTTCCTTAATACATGCATTCATTCTATAATTTACAATGAAAGATCAACGTCTTCTTAGAGTTACAAAGTACTAAATCAGCAATATTAAAGTGATGGCTGTGAAATTTTAATATGAAGTAGTACCAAATAAGACATTTTATTTCTAGAAGAATTGAAAGGAACGCAAGAAAAAAAGGAATTTCAAAGTCAGAATTTAAATCAGTCTATTAGTGTTAGATGACCATTAATCATTTAAAGGAGGTCAGTGAAATACATGGCTATAAAACCAAGAGAATACTATAAAAGTGGAACATTGACCGGAGGAACGTAAAGTAGAATATTATATTAGAAGAAGATTGGAAGAGTGGTTTGAGAAGAGGTCTTTGGATTGGAAGCACAGATGGACTTGAATGAAAGTTTGATAGTAGATTGGATTGTAAAAGAAGATGGCACGAGAAGAAAAGAATGAGATCAATAAGGAATGTAACAGATGCGATTGAGAGAGAAATCACTATGAAAATCATATGGACTGCATGTATGTAGTTAATAATACTATAAGTGAAAAAATAGAATATCAATGCAAATGATATTACTGTATACTACCTGGCCTGGAGCCTATTTGTAGCTCTATTATACATAAATAAATAAACAAATTATTATTCAAATTTTTTATACTTAAATGGATGTATAACACTTTTAGAAACTCTATGCTAATTTGATTAAACGTTTTTCACTATATTCGCACAGCAATCTATACGTCTTATGACTCAAGCCCGGAAAGATATTACATAGATATTCATAGTAACAAGCGTCTCTTTCAATTTATTTGACTACGCTCAATGGATACATTAATATCAACGAAGATAAATTTCAAAATTATATTAATGTACGAAACTAAAAATAAAGAATTTTGCGTATAAACTGAGATTTGGTACTCTATTACAGAGAACAAACACTTATGCAAATGATATAGCCGGAGACTTACATATCTATTCTTCTGGACGCTATTATACACCCTCACACGAGAGGGAAAGTTATACCTCATTTCAAAATGTTATAATTCGGAGAAATGAGGCGCCGGACGTTTATTTTTTAGCTTTTCTCCCACAAAAAGCCAGTTGAATAGCATAATAGAGGCATATTAAATGAGAAATAATAAATTGTGATAATTTAATAGAGAAAGGACTTGAAACTAATGATACTCAGAAGTAATGAAGAGTACTCTTTTTTGCTCACTTCCTCTTTATAACCGAATCACTGCTGATCACCCATTTTCCCGGAACTCGGCATAATTATTTAAACATTCTCGCTGACCTCGTTGACACTTTCGCGACTAAATTCAGAGCGACTCCATCTTCGCACCATTTTACGCCTCTCGGGAAAAATCCATTCATGCACGCGCAGAAATAATGAAAAAGAAACACCCCGCTGCGCAAACATTGAACAAAAGAACCACGGGGACCGTGAGCGATTAACGAGGCGTGAAGGCTGACCGCCGAGTATGTGACGCGTAATGGGGAAATATTAGAGAGAGTGGAAGTATGCGATGAATTAGAGGTAAAGCTCTCTTAATTAAAGTAATGAATTCCAGTGTCTATTGGAATCATGCATGGGCAGTCATCAAATGCGAGGATAATGAATTCGAATATAATTCCAAGTCATGAAATTAAGCTCGATTATAATAAGACCAAGACTTTATTTTCCTCTTCTGTTGTTTGAAAAAAAAAACACATGATACGCAATGACGCAATGACGTGTTGTCTCTGGCTGTACAGTAAAATAAGGGTCAGGTATATTTTATTACGTTTATGAATCTATTTATGAAGCCTTCAAAAAATTTGATGTTAATCAGAAAATACCGTTCATGGGATATAATTACAATTCAATATCTATTTAAAATTCACTAAATTCACTTTCCATGCTAAAAGAATATAAAATGGCAATCTCTGATTAGAAAGTTTCTTAACTTAAGTAACTAAGATCTACGTTAATTTCTTATGACTCAGTTTTCACAATAATCATATAAGAAGGACTCAATAAGCTATCACAAAAGAATAGTCCATAATATTGTATGAAATAAACAGAAATATTAATTATTCCATTTTTTACAATGTCTGTGAATCCTGTTTGTCCTTCGTAAAAATATTGGCTGAGAGAAGAAAACTATTCTGATCTATTATCAATAGATTTTTCTATATTTAAGAACATGATATTGATATTAGGATGTGTACATAATAACGCATTGCAGAAATTAAATTGTAATGTTTACCGCATCATTAATAAAATATTTAGAATAGACTATTTAACAAATGTACAATAAATTCACAACTTAAATATGTCCTTACAAAACCACGCATTAATATTGCACGGTGTTGCTTTTGTTCCATAAATTGTAGAACCTTAATCTTTTTGTTATCTTCCACGTTAACCTTTGCATTTAGCGCCGAAACCTTTGAACCTCTTCGTGTAGATGAAAACAAATGATAATCGGGATGCTGGCAGCGATTCCCATCTCCGCCGGTGGATTGTATGGAACAGATAAAATCTCAACGGAGTGGAAATAAATTGCTCTTATTTCATAGATTCGGATGGTGCTAGGTAACAAGATGGCGTCGGTCCGCTTGTTGCCAGGGGAGACAATGTGGGCAACCGGATAGCTCTTTCGGCAGCGAGACGATAACTCATGCGGAAGACCAAAGGAGTGGTAAAAGCGAGAAAGGGTTGTGGGAATGCAGAGAGTGAAAGCGGGGTTGTGATACTAAATTTAGTGGAGCTGCACCGTAGAGAAAATGTTTTGATGTCTTCGCAGATTGCGTAGAGAGTAAATTGAAATCAAGGCAAGATTACAGTTCCCTTTGTTTTGAGAAGTACTTGCATCGTTCTTCACGGTTGGCAAGTGTGCGTAAAAATCACATTTAACGCCCTTAAATTTACATTATCTTGGCTTAATTTCCATCACGAATCATCCTTCAAGTACATCTTCCGCTTATTCTTTCCCCTTTACTTTTTGGTTCGATTTAATGCTTAATTGAGTAATCAGACAGCGTAAAATCGATTTAAGAAAAATATTTTTCCCTTCAGCTTATTTTGATGAATTTTATAATAATTCACCATATAACATCCAACAATTAAACAGCTCTCACTGGAGCATATTTCCATTTGATTTTAAAGTATTCCATATTAATAATTAAGAAATTAAATTCATGAAACTATTCACTTACGCAAAACTAATACATATCTCTCATATAGCTACCATTACTGTAGAATTTATGCGATATAATAATTCCAAATTCATACAAAGATAACTATTCATATATTTTTATTATCTGACAAAGTCATTGAAAGAGATTTGTCGAAATTTATTCAAATTTCCGTTCTTCTATTTGGAATATCAGTTTTTTTTTATTTGCGAGCCTCTTATGGAAAATAAAGTTCTAAGGGTAGATATTCCAAAAATGAATACCATTAAGTAAAAAATAAGCTAATGAGGAATGTAGCCATCGGTGAAATGAAATCGACATTGTTTATATATAAATAGGATTTTATGCCCAATGGAAAAGAACTCATGAGATAGTTCCAGGTTATTAGTGAATACTTTAGATATTCTTTACTAAATTCCATATTGAGAGATTATGGAATTTATTACGTAAAATGATATTATTTAGTAAGAATTTTGATGATATACATATTTATACATGTGTAACTGAGTTTTGGAATTACCATGGTTGGTAAAGGGTATTTATTTAATAATTAATATCTAAAATGTAATTTATGCTCTCTGGGGTAAGTAGCAAAGAATAATTTATTATAACAGATGATTCTGTAAATATATCAACAATTTTCGTAATCATATGGTGATATATATTAGGATTATATTATTAAAATGATTTAATATTGCATTTTTTAATTCGTCTAATACGTATATCATAAAATTCAACATAATTTTATGCCTAATTACCATCACGTATAACGTATGTGCTTGGTTAAAATCCCTTGGAAACGAGCGAAAAGAGTTTTCCAAACACGCACATCTCTTCTAGTGATTACCTTGGGAAAAAATACTCGCACAAAATGAGATGGGTTCTCACTTAAAAGTAGCAACGATAAAAGAAAATTCCCTCCGAAACTATGAAATTTTCATCACGGTTGACTTCCAACAGAGGAGATCAAACTAACGGAGAGTAACATCAATTTGGCGCTATGACGTTGCTTGCCTGAAATATATACCGATCGTGTTCCTTTAATTTTCACCCGCCAAGAAATGAAATTCCCCGAGATCATATAAAATCTGCATTACCCTGAAAAAAAGGGTTCTAAAGGGCTATAAATCCTTTGGAGGGACGTAATTGAACTTACCATGTGAAAGGGGAAATATCGCGCCAGACCAAAGTTCGGGTGAAAAAAGGAGACTGCTCTGGATTATGAGCATGAAATACTTTCTAACTTCTACGGTGACAATGTGTGGGTAAGAGAGGCTTTAGGAGCTGAGTGTAAGCGAGGGATGAGCCCTCTAAATGAGTAGGATACAAGGCATTATACAGACAAAAAATGCATAAATGATGATCATCATAAATGGCATAAACAAGAAGATGTACAAGAATATGCAAAAGAATTAGATAATGGAAGTTATCTCATGAAATACTAAATAAATGTTCTTTATTCGTAGAATATATGAAATGAGTGAATATATTCAATATATATAGTCTACATGTTCATTGAGGATCTGGTTACTCGTTAATTTCAATTTCTCTCGTTTAACTTGTCCGTTACAGTCTCCAGCCCTAATTTTTTTCTATATAAATTGTTTATAAATTAAAAACATAGATTGAATCATTCGTTAGATAGTTCAACGGTTCGAAATTCCAAATGTTCGTACCTCAAACTGTTTTCTGATGCATTATTTAGTCAAGATCGTGAGTCAAATACGGAACTTATACTCACTAAACATTAATTGAAATAAAGCAATTAGGATAATATATCGTTAGATGAAATACCTTAATTATTTGAATTGAATAAGAACTTAACATTTTTATGCTAAGTTTCCCTAAAATAATTATAATTTTTAAAACCGTTCTCATAAGTACTAGTTTCATGCTTCACAAGGATTCAATTCAGTCCCACGATAGATTAAAACATACATTTTTACTACTTGCTGTTATTTGTATACTTTAAACAATCATAATACTATTCCTTGGAGTACTAAGATGAAGACAAAAAGATAAATAAAAGACTTTGAAAGTATGAAGTATGAAAAATAATTGTGTAACATTCATTTATCCATTACGCGTAAAAGAATTAAAACTTGAACAGCAATAAGAGTCAATATTTACCAGCAGAATTTGGATTTATAATAAAATACTGGAAATCCTCTTGCTAATGAAGATAGATTATAAAATTTCTTCAATGCAAACGATAGCAAATGTAATCCATTAGGGTTCCTGATAGGATTCAAAAGTGCAATCAGTAGATGGTTAGAGATAATTTCAAATGTAGAGCATATAAATGAAGAGAGTGCATGACTTACAAAACATTGTTTACTATGCTTATTTTGAACTATGCTTATTACTATGCTTATTTATTATTTTGAAGTATCAATGGATGAAAAACTTTAGAAAATTTCCCAAAATCTGAATAAGTATCGATGAAGATATTAAAGGTGAGGCTGATCGAGAGAATATCTCCTTTAGGATACCGATCGAAAACCTTTCTATTCTTCGTAATTATTTTCTTCGCAAACGGTTCCTTATCCGCGTTAGATTGCAAATATCCTCATTGATTACTGTTGCTGATTCATTAAACTAGCAAAATAATGAATCATAGCTCAGCCCTATGCAAAATATGTATCTAAAGTTATAAAATAAACACCTACAGATATATACGTATAAAATATTAATGGAATAAACAACGACGGATAATTACTGTATATCTTTAGAACATAACAAAGAATGGGAATGAAGGCTTTTTGGCGAGCTGAACTAAAGAGCTAAAAATCGAGAAAATGGAAAAAAGCGAGCGAAAGGAATTCCGAAATAAATTAAAGAGTTCGGAGAAGAAATCGTTCATCAGAGGGCGCGCTAATACGGTCGGAAGGGAAGCATAAGTTATCGCGGAAAGGTCAAAAAGATTTTCCACTTGAAACGAGCGAAGAGAAATGTACCCTCCTCGCACGATTGGAGAATAAGGAGACAAAAGGAGAGTGTGATGAATGAGGGAGAAGAAAATCTTTTGGCGTTCACTCCGCGGGTTTCGAAAAGAGAGCTTTTAAAAGAGACAGAGGTGAAAAAAAGACGAACGGAAAGGGTGAGGCGTGAAATGGGTTAAAAGAGAAGGTTTGAGATGCGCGTGAAAAAATAAATGAACAATATTTTGGCTTCGGAAGGGGGAAAGGCGTCAGAGCAAAGGATGAATGTGAAATGGGGCCGAAATCGGTGTTTGCGGGGATACGTTAATGTGGGAGTTGTCATGCGATAGTCCATGGAGATTCTTTAATTGAGCGTTAAGATGTGATCCGTAGGGAGGAGTTTGTTTAAAGATGGAACAGAGCAGAATGAATTCGATACAAGTAAACTGATTTAATCGCTTGTTTAAGTACTATGATTTTGGAACTTGTATATATTATATTGGGCTTCATAAAACAAGCAATATCGTGTAAACCTCTATTTAAATCGTTTTTATCGATCAATAGGTATTTATCCTTGTCAATGATTTAAATGTTAAACTACGTTTAAAACTTAATAATCGGGGATACAAAATATTTCAGAAAAAATACAAGCAGTAACTATTTTCATAAAAGTAAATTTCAATCTTCCAAAATATAATAGTGTCGATTCTGAGTAAAATAAATCGTTAAGTATAAATTCAACCAATTGAATGCAATTCTTCAATGCCATTATCATCGCAGACTTGACACCGTGCATTGTACATCTCATCTCATATTATTGTAAGGCGCACAAGAATAGAGTTGTAACTAATTAGGTGGTTTTATAGTTAGTTGGGAAATGTACAACAGCTGACTGTGATTAAACACTCGATTGAGTTCATAAAGATACGGATTTTTACTTCCAAATGTTCCTCAGTTTGATTTGAAAGGCGATCTTCAGTAATTTTGCTCATTATGCAATTCCAAAAACGATACTAATCAATGCATGTACCCATATTATTCCCTTTAACGAAAGTGAATCGAGTCTGTATAAAGTGAGATGTAATGTACGCAGATAATGGATATGGAATGCTATCCATATGTTAGAGAACGCGCATTCTCTACTCACTATTGCAACGTCGGAGTATCCAATTACGTTCCGTACAAATGCCATAAAGAGTCTTTCAAACAATGAACGGCCACTCTAATAGGATGCACACCAGAACTCCAAAGCTCAATCCCTGGAAACGTGACGTCAATAGAACGAGAGACTTAAACAAATGGGATCCTGTTTACTACGCTCAATAAAAAAATACGAAAAGAATGAGCGTAATGATATTATCTGAGAACGCTAAACGTAAAAGACTAAAGTAGTAAATAAGCTCTGCTCCGATGTAAATAAAGAAAGAAATCAAATTTATCGTTCGAATCGAGAAGATTATGAGCATTAACTATAGAAGTTACGTTTTGTGGAGATTGAAACATATTACAGCGAAAGATGTCTTTACATCATTGAGTAGATTTCTATGAGGATCAATTATCGTGGTAAACAATAATTTTATATTTTAAACGAAAGATTACTGGCCCTGGAGATATGTTTTCTCAACCTATATTACTTTCCATACAAAATTAAATCCCTGTTACAGTACGGCCAAGAATGGTAGAACTTACTTTGCAGAAAGATTTTCAACGTAAGATATTTAAAAGAAACCATTGGTCTTAAAATTACCCTCTTCAGCTATCATCACTATAAATAGCAATAACAAGCCTTAAAATAAGATACGCGTGACACAGAATACTGAGCTACATTACAAACATTCTCCTCGGCTTACATTTTCCTTCAAATTGACGAGATAACTGGCAAGAGATACTAATGATGACGGCAATGGATCGTTAGGAGATTTCAAATATGCTCTGTATGAACGTAATTACGTAGCAGCGAAGGAATGAGCATACGAGAAAAACATTGAGAAATTAGTTGAAAGGGTCATTCTAAAAATATCCAGGATTGTGGTCTGAAGAGGAGTGTGTCAAGGGCATCGCGAAAGAGACATTCGTACGGGAGGAATAGGAAGGAAGTTGAGATTAAAATGCTAGGCACAAAGTAAGGGCCTTCTCGAGGGAAAAGGACCATGTTGTACCTTGTTTCCTACGTTATTACGACCCTTTGATTGTGAAGATGAAAGGACTGTTTGAGGCAGATTTTTTTTTACATTCATGACTCTCGTCTTTTTGAATTAATTTTCCTCTCGCCTCTCAAATGCCTTGCAAATCTCATTTCTCGATGTTACAGTTTCTCCGAACACAAAATAGGAAATAAATTTGAATCTCCGCAGGGAATTGCAATTGTTTTGAAATAGCCTCGGATTTTATTTTCCTTAACACGATTTCTCTGGTGTTTTCAGACATCGAGTTCTAAAATGTGTTTTATTCAGTGAAATAATGAAATAATCTAATAAAATTACGACCTCTTAATACAGTAATAACAAGTTTTCTGGACCAGGTGGCGACTCAGTGAATATCACAGAAAACAAAGGCCTTTGTTGAAAAGATAGGATAATTCTGCCTAAGGCATCTCTAAATGGAGGCATCTAAGATTAATTTTTGGCTCTTTAAAGCTATTTTTCGGACTAAAGCATATAATCTACGGAACTATGGAGCGAATGAAATAATACAATCCAAAATGTGAGATCAAATATGTCTTTCAACTCATATTCAGGCATGAAAATTAACTTTTGCTCTTTAAATTCCTTTATCCCTTCTTAATGAGAGAAGAAAATGTATTATAAGAAGAAAATTGAATAATTATTGTGAGGGTTGAATAGTAACTCAATTAAGTTCTATTTTATTGCAAATTTCTGGGTGATCTTTTATCAAAATTAAATTCTGTATTTAAAAAAATTCAATTTACTATACTGAATACATTTTCTGCAGCGTAGAAATTTTTGGGGAAAATGATTTTAAGAACTTAAAAAATTATCAGTAGTTTATTTTAAATTAATTGCGTGAGTTAAAATTTACATACAAGTGATATTATTCACGAACTGCAATTAAGGTCATGGTATTTTAACTATTGATCACATTCTAACTGCATTCGTTGAAAAAATAATAGATGGACAAAAGTATAGTGCAAAATATTTTGCTCATTTAGAATTTATGGATCACTTATAGCACCTCAGAAACTCTAGCATTGGAGTTTTTTTAAAGAGAAGTATTTATTCACTTTTCTTCCAACTGTTTCATTGGTTAAACCTTTTTAAAGTTACTCCTTTAGAAATATCCTCTAAGCATCGCTGTACCTTGTGCTGTAGAATCGTAATTGCTAGAGACAAAAGAAAAGGAGATAAAAAATATAGGAAACGAATCACGGTATTGTGTAAGAGGTAAATTTTCCTCTTGGTCTACCTCAATTCGTTGTTTTAAAGGTCTGCCGTAGAATTTTAACTGAAAAAAAGAAAATTAATCAGGTTGGAAAAAATTAGGGTTTGCCTTCGTTTTTCTGCTTTTCTCCTTTTCCATGTGGGTCATACGAGCGCAGAGATATTTTATTTTCCAGATGATAATCATTAGGAACTTCTTGTGATACATAAAATGTAAGAGTACGCGTTTCGGAGCAGTTTTATAGGCTAAATTAAAGTCAAACTTTTTAGTATTCATTTAAAATATTTATTAAATACTGCTCTAATTCAATATCAATGTAATAATTTATTTGTATCATGGATTTCTGTTCTTACTATAATTATTCATTTTCAATCTTTCAATTCGGCTCGCTTGATCCAGTTCTGATGTATGTTTATATTCCGAAATAGCAGATATGAATATAAATACGTTAGGGATTTTTTCATAGATTTCCTCAAGTATTGCATATAAAAATATGCGGGTTTTAGATTGATTCACTAAACGTATGAAATCAATCGAGATGAGATAAAGATTACTGAATACTAAAACTTTTCAGAAAAAAAATTATTATTAACATAAAATTGTCATGAGTCATAAATAAGCAGTGAAAATGATAGAAAGGATTAAATTTGTATCATTTACAACACTAATTCCACTAAATTCGGTATTTAGTACGAGTTTAAATACAGCTCATAGAGTTAAGAGTAGCATGAGCGTAAGAGTAAGTCAAAAATTCTTGAAACTTAATTGGATGTTTCTAAAAACTGAAAGAACAAATGTTTTCCGTAATTGTTGTTAATTCTAGAATAGAGGGCATACATTACAGTGATTTCCTTGCTAATTCAATCTTTATTTATATAAAGTATCACAAGTGACTATCATTCATTATTATCTCTTTCTCTTTATAATCAACATTTACTATTTATTCTTCTCTTAGCAACATTCCACATAACAATGACATTATTAAAACCGAAGCGTCTCTCTTCGGACCTTCCATTACCCGTCTTGCCAATTTAGTTTTAATTCCATCGGAAGCACAACGGCAATAAATTCTCTACTAAATTCCTCAAACAGTTTTAAATGAGCCCACTTTTTCCTCGGAAGTGGAATATTCCTTTTGTGCGGATTAAAGCCCCTAAAAAGTAGGAAGATCTCACTTTTCTCCCTTTGGCATTCGTCCCAGAGCACCTTTTATTCTCACATGTAGGCATGGACCAGAAGATCGTTCTTTTTGCTACCCCCATCCATATAATCCCTACTTCCTGGCTTCATTCTTTATGCGCTTAAACCTTCAAAAATTTTTCCACCTCCGTAACCTTTCCTCTGTTCCAATAATTTCATCCCCCTTAACTCAGTGGGGGGGGGGGGCGAGATATGTAATACTCTCGTGAAAAGCCTTGCTTTGGCAAGTGAATGTGACACAGCATCATTCTCCTTTTCCCTTATGCAGCTTGATATCCCCTTCTGCATTCCTGATCTCCCTATATAAAGCATTGCACTCTATAAAGACAAATACCTGGAACTTGTAGGAGAATGGTTAAAAAAACCAATAAAGTTAAATAGCAAAAGCCTAAATATCCACATAACAGATTTCCTTTCTGTTCATACGTAAAATTTTGGGTTTCATTGCTTTCCAGAAAGACCGTTGATGTACATTTGAATGTAAAAGGTTTCAAGGACTATATACGGTAATATGTGTGATAAGAGAATATTGAAATTTCTATGAGTACTTTAAAAAATCTTTACCTAACATAAAGCATAATTATTTATATGTTTTACAGCATGATCTATATCCTCTTACTCAAGATTGTAATCTGATAAACTAGGAAAGGATAAATAAGAAGCTTCTGGAGTGTAAAGACTGAATTCTTGTTTTGAGATCCTTACTGAATACGTTCCAGACAAATACGTGAAAATAAGGTACTTGATTTCACGTATCAGGGAAGTGAGCATATGCAATGCTGACTGACTAATATTGGTGGAAATGAAGTGTAACTACGATTACTTTTTGAGTGGAATTTTAAGTCAACGAGAAAATAATTGGTATAACTGATAGGTAAATAATTCATATCCATAAAAGCCCATACCCTTCATTAAACACATATAAGTAAATATGTTTTGATTTTGGACGACAGTAAAAATCATTAAGGAAAAGTTAAAAGGGAGTGAAAGTGATCGAGATCAACCCACAGTATTCATTAACAGTTGCATGGAAACACATAGTAAATATGGTTGCCCTAACATTATAGACCCTTATCTTCAGACAGAGCACATTGAATAAGTCTCTTAGAGGCTTTCTCCTAGGAGTGAAACAGTATTTACGGGATCCGATCAGCCAGGACTGCCCCACGTCACTTTGGAGATGCGCAGACGTTTATCCGCCCACGCATTCTGCTCCGAAGCGTGTTAGTGGAAAATGATGGGAGATAAGGAAAGTCTGCGGAGAAAGTACTTTGAAGAAAAGGCATTAGACGGCGCAGCCTCAAGTACAATCGCTTTATTGAGTTTCCAAGATTTCCCCTAACGCCTCTATTACTCTTCTCGTGAAGCATTACCTTAAGGGAAAGGGTTACTCAAACTTATCTCTAGGACTATTTGAAATGATGAAAAGCTTTAGATCTAATCGATGTTGCGAAAGATACCCTTATGCACGGAAAGCCTCTTTTTATTTTTATGTTCACGTTCATCAGAGAAAAGTATTATTCCGTAAGTATTGGTGAATTTTAGGAATATATCTAACATTCGATTGAAAGAAAAGGATGCGGGACACAGGTTAGCCATAAACATACTATATTTGAAAATCAGGGATTAAAAAACATCCTGAAAGAGTTTTGATTAAATTTTATGAAATTCCTAATATGTACAGAATAGATAAAACAGTAATTTAAAAGAGTTAAGAGAGTAAAATTATATTGAACAACGATTAAATTGTGGCGCAAAAAGAACCTGATGGATCCATCCTTTGGATTTTAAATAATATAATAGAACTAGATATAATAGACCCTGATTAATACTGGGTCTGTCAATGTGGCAATCTTTTTTTATTTATTCAAGAGAGAGTCTAAGTAAAATTTTCTCAATGTAGCTTACACTAACGTCTTGAACTCAAAGACTTCATTTAAAGAATAAGACTTATAATCTATCAAATAAAACTTAATCCACAATCTTTCCAACCAAGTTTAAGTTAATTATAAGAGTTGAAATTTTGGTAGGAAATTACTAGAATTCTATAAGAATGTTAAAATACATGTCATAATTTTTATTAACTTTAAATTAATCTATCGTATCCCTTTATCTAAACCATCTCATCCACATGGCTTGGTGAGGCATGTTTTGGTAGTTTATTTATCCCGAAAAGTCCCAAGAATCCAATCATCCTAGAAGATGGTGTTTTCATTGTGATTTATTTTCAAAAAAGCTTCGGAAATTTCCGTGACCTCTTCCAAAAAGCAGATTTCCTTTTTCTACCATCTTCTATCGGAATATTCTTCCCAAAATGACATTTGCTGACCACATCATTTTCCTCCCACTTCATTTTTCTGGCATGATCATTTCAAGCTACTCGCTTTCCTGTCCAACCATCAAAGCCTTCCATCTTCCATGAACAACCTTTCTTTTCCTTCATCCTTTCTTCATCATCCAATTTCTTTCTTTCTGAAAACCCTTTCCCATGAAACCTGTAATTTTAATTTTATCAATTTCTCAGTTCCTTTACTTGATAATAAAAGTAATACTTGTTCAGAATCTTCAGTCCTACATTAATGTATTGCAATAATATTTCTCGACTCTTGGCCTATTTAAATTTTTTCCATGGTATTACTATCAAAAACAAACTTTTTTATACTTAGGTTATTTATTTTTTTTATTATCTACTTTCGATCATTTATTCTTAAAATTTATGCACGAATTCATAATCTACCATTTGAGAGTTTACCAATGAAGAATGTTCTTCTTAAAGTCGGTTTTATGAATATTACACCCTATTGGACTACCAAAGAGATACTTTAATATCGAGATGGTTATCAAAGAGTACAAAATTTAACTTAAGAAATAAGAATCACAATTCTAAAATTTGAGAAGCTAACGTTCGTACTCGGCGAGAAGTTTATAATCAAGTGTATGGAAGAATGAAAATTACTTACTTAAAAAGATATACAGATGGTTTTAACGTACAAAGACACATTACTAACAAAAATAATAGTTATCATATCAACTTAAATTCTTCATACGTTCTCGTTTGTATCGGAATTCTATAACAAGAGAAAGATTCCTCTACACAATACCTCTTTTATAAAGATGACATCATATCACAAATCTAACCCGAAAACGATTTTCCAAGCCCCTAAACCCGAAAAGGAGCTTCTTAGATCCAAGAATATATGTTACGTAACTTCTAGGCCCCCACTTCAAGGCGATTCGATTCCCTGGCCACTAATTCCTTCATTCTTCCACATCCTCGTGTCTGCCTATCTGGCAAAGTATATATATGTATAGGCTCCCTTCGACGGAATTCCTTCTTTCCTTTTCTTAGGAACCTTCTCCATTCACTTTCGAAATTCCTTCTTCGGTCACGTGATGCTGGAGAATTCTTGACGTTGGACTCTCCAATATTGTCGTAATTTACTGTATGCTTCTGCAAATCCCGTTGAAAGGACTGATAGTTTGGCGAAAGGGGACTCGTTTTATAAGGATGGATGAGACGGATTTTAGTGAAGTATGGGTTGGAGGCTCTTTTCCTAAAGAAATCGGTTGGAGAAATGAACCACAATGTCGCCAGGAACTGCAGTGACAATGAAACTCTTTCTTTAGGAAAATTTACAATACCTGACCTTTTCGGAGGATTGTTGTACTATTTGGACATTCAAGTATTGATTATTGGTTAAGAAGATGTTATACGTTCATTCAAAACGTTCAAGATCATTCTTTCAGAACTTTCTCTTGCAAAAGAACAGCATATGTCGAATTAAGTTACGGTTTAAGGATAACTTTAAAAATTAATTCCGATAAGCTATTTAAATACGAAACAAATATCTTGACAGGTAAAGGTTCTAAGAGCATATATGTTAAACATGAAGATGAGTCTTTTTATTATTAAAATAGATATGATTGCTGGAAAATACAACTTCAACAACAGCACAATTTAAGGAGTCTTGAATTTAATTTTTTCTTAAGTTCAACTCTATAAATACGACATGAATATTTTTAAATTTATAATATACACTTATGAATGAGAAATAAAAGTAAATTTTAGAAGAGAATCAAGATATGTATAATATAGGTAAATTAAAGAAGTAGTAGTAGTACTTAAAAGGAATAGCGTATCATATAAAAAATAGGTATATCGTAATAAAGGTCTTTAAAAACATATATATTTCATGTGGTAGCATAGATGTATTACTGTGAGTTGAGTCCTCATTCCAGATAAATCAGCGCTGCATTTACATAAAGGACCGACTTAAAAATGTATGTCCTTTGCATGAGAAAGAAGAATAAAAGCAAATTGTCGTAAAGGTTAAAGGGAACGGAAAATAAATTTATACATCAAATGACAGGAGAAAAATCCAGGTTTGAGGGAGGACCAGTCGCTGGTCATGACAACCCTATTGATTACATTTCATTTGGCCAAACAAGAAAAAACGTGAACAAAATCGATGCGTGTGACAGCCTTACAATATACTTTTTCGTTTTCTTCCAAACTTTACGAAAAGTGTATAAGTAGCTGAACACAACTTCTGAGAAATGTGGATTTCATAGCCTTTGAGTTTTAACATGAGGATATGTAAAAGTTGAAAGAATTTCAAAGTCATTCGAAGTTTATTGTCCTTATTTTTGGATGTCACTCACATAAAAAGATCGTAATGTCCGGAGTAAATTTGCGGAAATCTTTTTTCATTTTAACCCTTTTATGCAAGAAAGTTTTGCAAAGAATAGATGCAAAAAAGAGAAATATATGCATTGGAAAGAGAGAATATGAATATAGTATGCTTTCTAAAACATATGCGCACTTTCATAGAAAATGCTTATGTAGATGCTTATAGTGAAGTATGAAGTCACCTGAGGATAAGGCACATGTAAGAAACGGATGTGTGGAAGAATGAAGATAGAGATTGATTTTGCGTCGACGTAAATAATACTTTAAGAGAGCCTTGATACTTAGAAGCATTTCTTCAAGCTATCATCATTCAAGAGTTTAGTTGTTATGTCAATACACCAGTATCAACAATTATAATGTACTATAAAACTAAAATAAAAATTTTTCTAATTTTGAAACACTTTAAAAGAAGAGAATTGAAATGTTTCTTTTCGTTGTCATGTTATATAAGATCTGAAATTTATGGATTTAGATTTTTAAAAGGCGAATCATTACAGATAACTGTATAGTTGAAAAGATAGCTTACCTATTTTTGCACTTGCAGAAGAAAACAGCAGCTGTACCAGCAGTAAAACAGCTATATCCATTTTAGCCATCTCGATTCACTGAAAATGAGAGTTAAGGAACATTAAATTACATTAATCAAACAGAACATTTGATATATTTAATGTATATTTATAATATAAATAGAGAACTGACATAGTATAACGTGTGAGACTTTTCCATTCCTAATTTGCGGCTGAAGAAATGAATGGTAAATAACTTCAAACCTTGAAAGGCATTGAAATAAGAGCTATAAATAGATGAATATCGATAAAGGGAAAAATAATTACAGCAAATACAGGAATTTGTAATTTAAAAATTCCAAAAATTCATCTAGTTTAGATCTAAGAATATGTATTTTCTAGCGCATCCATTTACATGGATATATGTTATAAAAATAAGGAATAGTGACTTAATATTGTAATTTATTAATAATCATATATATTCCAGAAAATAATGTGTTTTTGAATTAAGTTAATGAGTGTAATTGCTTATTTAATTAGAATTATTGCGAAAACCTAGAGATCAGATTAAAACTATTTCCTTTTAGATTTAAATGTGCAAATAAATGGCGAAGGAGATTTTCAATTACTCCTCCAATGACCTACATTATTATTTTGTGGTCCAGATACATATCTGGCGATGTTCAATCTCAGCAGAGGAAGTATTTATTTTCCACAGAGCAATTCCAATTTCATCCTCTGAAAATAACAATTTATCCGCTTTATAATCAATTTTATTTAATAGGTGAAATGAATTCTACATTATGTTTTCAGGGAAGCGTGTCCCTCTATTGGAAATCAATCAAACAAAATATTTTCCCTCGTCTATTATATTTTCGACGATCGCATTCGGTCCAATTTAGTGATTAATATAAAAATCGGGAGCTATGCCTTTAGCAAATCTGATGGAATACTTCGACTGCACGTTCGATGGCGAAATATTTTAATTTAAAATTATCCGTAACCTTTGTCGAGAGAATTTTAAAAATTTCACCAATTTTATCCTCTGAATTCGGATATATTAAAAATGCATACATTATTGGGTGGTTCTATTTTGGATTGAGTGAATTCCCCGACATTGCAACCGGATAAAATAAGATTTAAGAATCGCATTTCAGTGCGTAGCAGTAGTTATGCGCGTATTTGTGTTTAAATACATGAAATTTCATACTTATATCATATGATATTCATATTAATGCTATTGTTAATACTTTATATAATTAATGCATTAATTATATGAATATTTAATACTTCAATATATTGTACCTAGTATAGCAATTACAAATACGAAGAATTTTTAATCGTACAGTCATTTGTTTATTGTGATTTCTCTACCATCGCTTTCCTCAAAATGACCTTTGAACACGAAAATACAATTCATAAGCTTTCAAATCGATTGGATTTGAGATAAAAAGGCTTAGAAGGAATTTTAAAATCCCTAGCAGGGAATAAGACATGTTGAAAAGAGAAAAACCGCATTAAATCGGAAAACAATACGAACTTACTTTCTGTAATTTTTTGTCGATTCATTATTTTCTCTCAAATTCCCCGTTTCCGTCTTCCATTTTTGAAATCCTATTCCGACTTTCAATTTGTCTCCATTTCTACGTTTTTCCTTTTAATATCTCCAAGGTAACAGCAGAAAACCCCGCCGTTTCTTTTGTCCGGTCTTAACTCCCCCGACGCGTTGGTCTACTTAAGTGGATTTTACGTTCAAAGTCCCGAAGCGCGCTAATCAACTTTTGTCCACGACCTTAGATAAAAGAAAGAACGCCCTACTTTTCACCGAGATGGACTTAAGTTCTCCAGAGATTTTTGTGGAATGAAATTCTCAATGCGGTTTCCTTTCTGTTGGTGAAAGGCCATATGACTTTCTTGATTCGTAAAATCCATGTTACTCGTTATACGAAGAATAATTGCATTAATTGAGAAATAAATATGAATTTTAAAAATTTATTTATATGACAGTGAAGCATTCTCAATTTTTCTAAGGGTAATACCAAAATATGCTGGGTCACGTCAATGGGATATTATGTGGTTTTAACACGGTAAAGATCATTTTACAGACATTTTTGAGACTTTAAATATTTCAATAAATGTCAACTATTTTTAACATATAATTTTCTTGAATGAATATCTCACTCGAAAGTAGGTTGATCTAAATTTGATATGTTGATTGAAATTGTACAATTTGGTTAAAATTAGCTAATAAGAATCATTTGGATGAATTTGCGTATCTGAAATCAAAATCCAAAAACTAGATAACCCTTATATATTGCTTTAACGAAATAATAGTTCAGATACATATCTGAATTAAACATTTGAATATTCGACTCGGAATAATTGGATTAAAGAAGTATTAACGGATTTTAACTCTAATTTATTTTGTATCATATCTCTCATAAACAGAAACTACAATAATTTAACTGCTTCTTTGAATTGAATTCGGAAACCGTCATGAAAAATAATATTGAGTCCCATCCATAATTCGATAAAGGCAACGTTTGTGTAAGAGTGGCATCAAATTCGCGTAAACGGGCAGCAGAATAAAACAGATGACGGCTGTAGAAAGAATCGCACTGCGTGGAATAATTCCGAGAAACGGTTACGAAAAAATTGAGCTGAACTAAGATGAGTGTTACGGACACTAGCCATCTACACTTGGAAGGGTTCCCATATGCAAGCAATCTGCCACTGTCTTCTTACAAGTTGACCCTCCTCGATCCACATATCTCACAGCCCTCGCTAATGGTTTCAGACGGATTCTCTCTTTATATCAAAACTCGAGATTAGGACGTCCATTCGTACCTCCTGATGAGCGCTTAAGAGAGCACCAAGGATGAGGGTCAGTAATGCTCAAGGAAACGAGACCTTGTCGG
The DNA here is from genome assembly GCA_020796165.1 of Pantala flavescens. Taxonomy (NCBI): domain Eukaryota; kingdom Metazoa; phylum Arthropoda; class Insecta; order Odonata; family Libellulidae; genus Pantala; species Pantala flavescens. Next base: position 49,053,234 of record CM036881.1, on the reverse strand, counting down.
AAATACTTAAGGAACGAGTGTCCTAACAAGAAACCTTTCGGCGATAAAAGACATCCAGCTGTGATTCCGTCGCCTCTGGTATTAATCAAGCTGAGGATAATCCACGGAAAAGTGGCATGCGTTTTAAAGACGAATGATTTATTGCTATCTAAGCAATTTCCTCTTCATTTATTACAGTTGTTTTTTCTTGTTATGGCTTAAAAATAATTAAACTGGTTTTCAATGAATCACCTGCAAGAATGTATTATAAAAGGAAACTCAAGGAAAATGCATTTTCCCTTGAAAGGTTTATAAGTGCTCATAACAGTTGTATTTTTCATGACAAAAGAACATTAATGTTTCAATTTGAAAAAACATATTCGACGTTCACTGAATTGTATTTTTTATACTTTTTCTCGATAGTGAATATTTTTGCGACTTTTCAAGATAAAAACGAATTTTTGGTAAGCAGCACCTATAATACATAAATTTTTCAAGAATATCTTAAATATTTAAACAAACACAAAATTTAGTTAGCATATATATATTTCTTATATTAAATATCGATTATTTAAAAATTGATACAAAAATTGCATTTATGTTTTAATAAATATTACTCTTCAATATCAATAATGAAATGGATGATATCACAATCATAGGTATTGTGTTGTAACTCTGGAATCAATGACCTAAATCTCCTAAGTTGGAATATGTTATTTTTGTGCTGAGGAACTGAAATACTTTCTGTGGGATTTTCCACATTATTCTGGTTAATTCAGATCTCAATGAAAAGGATATCTTTCTGAAATTACTTCCTCCAATCAAATAATCCGTTTCTGAAATTCTGTTTCCGTCTATCACCATGACCTGCACCAACCATTGTCCCCCCTATGAGGCAGAGTAAGTCATGGGATCCAAAGAACTCTATTGTGGGGGCGATGCTATTCACAAGATGGCTGATATTCGACTAATCTCAATGCAATGGTCTGACATAAATCACTTGGGTCGCGTACCTGATCCTAGTGGTCCTTACCACATTTCATGTTCGGAGGATGTGTGTCACTTAAGGAATGCGTGTGGATAGAGGTGAGGAATCGTGCATCTAACAAGCACTGATGTGAAATGTAGGTTATGACGTGATTTGCTCTTTGAGCATTGGACGAATGCACTCGACGGTGGTATGCCGAGATTTCAAAGTTGAACGATAAATCTGAAAATGAACGGATGTGAAAAAAGAAGGGAATTATCAGCTCCTTCAGAATGTACGTCGTTATTCCCATTTCCCTATTCAAGCCCAAATCAATCTAATTTAGATGAAGATAAAGAATTTTAATGACTACGATCGCTTAATTCATAATAACTTTGGAAATAAAATATCGTTTGATAATCTAATTGAAATAAATTCATATTCAGTTTTTATAAATTTAGTTGGGATTGTTTAATTTCTTAATTGCTCCAATGTTAATATAAAATGTTATATTTAGATTATAATTCTTTCAAATATTACTCACTTATGATTTCCAACGTTTTATAAATTCATTGAAATAATTATATCTTTTATTAGTAATAAGTGGTTTTCTGTCTTTGTTACGTATAGCAAACACGGTTTAATTTACCATAAATATTTTTTTGGACTTGTTGTCTCTATAATTTTCGTCATCAAAGGATTCAGTTTAAACAGATACGAATATTTACGATAAGAATAATAATTTACGGATAAGAATTTTTTATTTTTAATTACAATGGATAAATTGTTTGAAAGCTAAAAACTGCATATCTATGATTCAAATTTATAGAAAACATTTGATATATAAGCATTTAGTGGGTCTTATTGTATTTCTTACCCTAAAAAGATTTTATTTCATTTTTATGTAGGTATTAAAAGAATAGATTTACATGCTTTGGATAAATAAATATTATGGGAACGAAAATAAACTAATTCTAAGCTGCATCAAGCGATCATACAGCTACTTTTACAGCAAATGAAATAAAGATTGAATTTTGAGATTCCACTAAGCTAAAGAAAATCCTCTTCAGTATCTTAAAAGACAGGATATAACATGAGAGCATATCTGACATCCATTTTTTTCACGAGTTGAAACGCTTCAATAATTTATCGCATGAATATTTTTTTTTATGATCCACTGGTGTAACTCCATCCGGAATAAATTTAACACTAGCTGTTTCATACGTCAACTGATTCAGCTCAGTGTATCTCACTTAACATAACCACATCCCTCATAAGTGTATTCGAAAAGAATGAATTTCGAAGGCGTGGATTTATAAAGAATTCCGCGCATTTATCGCATCTCTAAAAAAGAGATTTTCTAGCGCAGACGCTTCTTTTCCTCGATAAAAGATGCAGAGTGTGGTAGTGATAGCGAGGAAGCAATGTTTTATGTCGGTGGCCTAAGAATTTATGGAAAGTCGGCCACTGTGGGAGTTTTTCTCAAGGCGTTACCACGGAAGTGTAGGAAATCCTCGATGTTTCTAACCGGAACTTAGGAAACGGATGAGTTCATTGGCCGGTCTTCCACACCGCATTCATCGTAAAAAGCCGATTTCTAATGGAGGTAGAAAATATTTTTTGCGAATAAATTTTCCAAGGTTTAACTAATGGACTCCAACGATCGAGTAGAAGTTATCCTTCTTTTGGAAAAGTTGAATTTAGATGAACAGAACGGAAATAACTTCAGATGCATATCTCGGTTCCTTCGCTTGGCATTATAGGTGTATAATTTATCAATAATAAAAAGAGTTCTACCGTTCCCATCTATTTTCTACTGGAACTTAATTCCATAGGTGGCAATAAATTCGTTGATTTAGTTATTCATAATTTGCTTTCTTTATCGTACACTACTACTACTGACAACGTTTTAAATGAATTTTCAAATGTATTTCTCCTTCATCAACTTTCATTGAGTATCAAATTGTGAATAAAATTGAACCTATAAGATGGATAATTTTCATTCTTTTACCTTTTTAGATGTGATTCTACGTATAATATTTCCGTTCTTTAACTAAAGTACAAAATAGCACTGAATTTTCTTAAAATGATGTTTAAATAGAACTTTTTCCCATAAAAATATAAAATTTACCATACCAATTTACCATGCTTATATTCTTCGTATAAAATAAGAGCAGTGTCTATTTAAAAATTCTGAAAAAATTCAAGCGTCCATATTCATAACAAATAAAGGTATATGGACATCTCAAAATTAAAGATACTTCAAACTAGATACCCAGCAAAAGTTCTTAAGAAAACTATTCGTTCGTCAAATTCTCGTCGTTCAAATTCGTTCTTGCCTTGCTTTTATTAAGAATAACTCCCAAAGGAACTTCTCCTTTTTACCGCATTTGTGCACACTAATGCCGAAGTTAATTACCATCGGATATTCGCACGAAAAACTAAACATAAAGCGAAAAACACAAAATTAAGACCGAATAAGGGAAGATTCCAATCTAATCCCCGCGAACTCGTGCCGGCAATATCTCAGTCGACCAAATCTTCGGGACCTACAAAATATAGCGTGCTCCCTGATTGCACTTTAGCAGGTTTTTTTCGCTCTGGAATCGCTGGAAGCCACGAAAACTGGTCTAATCAACGTCCGACGTACGGAGCCGACCAATCTCCCAAGAATGCCTTGGGTGTGACTTCCCCTCGTGCGGTCGCATGACAACGTTTAACGGCCGCCCCACCACGAGCTGTGACCCTTATCGGCGTCACGGAGCGTTCGATGCTATCCGATGGGGGAGCCACTGAACCAAAACACGCCCTCTTCTTTCTTTCTGCGTTCATCCAAGGCTAACGGGCGCTCGTTCCAACTTCTACGCTAAAGGGACTGCAGAATTGTGGGTATCTACGCTCATCGATATAAATACGAGTTAAAGTTTTCTATGCGAGCCTAATCTATCAACGTTTACGGGAAATAAAAAAACGATCATCTATTGCTTCAGCAGGCTTCAATTTGAAATTCCGAAAGGGATATTTACTTGGCCTTAAGGAATTTTAAAGTTTGCGATATAAATATTGATTATTGAATAACTATTGTCAATTATTGTCTGGAACTTGAACGTATGATTTCATTTCACAAGCTTCATGTCTATGATATATTTTCTCTTAAGGTCTGCAGTGACTTTCATAGTACTTTTAGATAATGCTATTTAAACCCTGTTAGGCTGAAAATACATCCAATCGATCGTTTCTAATGGAATTAAGTTTTTTTTTAATCGGTTTCTCGATCTTAGTGCTCGGAATCGTTGAATAATAAATCAAATTTACTGTAGAGAATACTGAATTAACAGCGGACACTCTTGTTAGTCAAAAGAAAAGAAGACAGGTATCAGTTTTAGTTTAAGCGAAGTACATCACAGTCAGGATGGCCGAGCGGTCTAAGGCGCTGCGTTCAGGTCGCAGTCCGGTTCTCCGGGCGTGGGGTTCGAATCCCACTTCTGACATACCTTTTTAGTTTGACTGTTGAGATCACTCTAAATACCTCTTAGGCAATGGAACAGTTTGAAATTTTAAAATCATTCCAACTACTATACTGTATAAATAACTTCATTTTATTTCGATGAGGAGCACAACCATTATTTACTGTGCAAGAGTGAATTTTTATTTCGTCTCCTGAATTTCCTAAAGGAAATTTTTTAAAGTTACACCCTCGAGAATAAACAAAAAGAAAAGTCAAAAATACAAGTTCAGAAATTATCATCAAAGGGATAATCTGAAAGGAAGAGTGGAGTTCCAAAAATACAGCAAAAGGGGGAGCATCCAGGTCTTTGACAAATAAAAGACAAACACCTGTGCTTACATTTAACAAATCGACTCATGTATTCATTCCTTTGAAAACAGTTCAATTTACTTTTTATCTCTTCATAATCTTAACACGTTCATAGAATTTTTTTTAAACTACATCATCTGTAATTGATCGAATCGGCTTAAATTCCTGAATATGGCTATAATGGTTAAGAATTCACCTATTTTTTATTGAATATGTGGTAATTTCTATTTAAATTGGATATAAATTCACGTCTTAATCTATTTTAAATTAAATATTGGGACAATTATCTTTATGTGAGTTCACTTGGGTATACACGCAACATTTATTTCTACGATACAAATCTAAGTTTAAAATAGTAAAGAAAAGAGAAATTGGTAAGACCAATATAAGAATGGAATCTATTTGATTAAACGAAATTACTATTCGAATGAACAGCAGAAATATCAGTATGTTAAAGAATGACTTTCGATATATAATCTTTAGAGATAATAGCAAAGGATACTACAATTAAAATCCATCGATTCACTCTGATGACTATCGATCCTAATATCAAGATAGAGTAGAGAATATCAGTTAACCGCTATTCAAATGGTCGCAGTGGGAGGAGACTCTCCCATTATGCTACCATCCGGAAATTCAGTAAACGATGTACATTCCGCCATCGAAACGCTATATTAGGGATGCGTTTGCATAATGCCGCCGTTGGAGTAAAAACAAAACGGCACCGGTGTCATTTCATTGGATTTTCTCCCTTATGTTCCATCCATTTATCTCGAGATAAAAGGTAAACAAAGTGCGGATTTTGGGGGAAAAGAATTTAACGGGATGCGGTCGTAAAGGAGTAGGAAAATGTTTCTCGGAAAGGTCTTTGCTTTCATGACAGTTTTCCGTTTTTCTCAGATGGAATGGTCGTGTGTCACGAACTTCAATTTAGTCGTCTTTGGTAGGAAATCGAGTGAAGATAGTCATCCAGCCAGTTTCGTATCGTTCCGAAGGTAAAACATTATTCTCCAGAGAATCTCATTTTAAACAGCTCGTTCCCGGGATATTTAATCTCGAAATGGGAAGGACTGGATTGAAAATGGATATCAATCCGTTTCCATTCCGGCTGTTTTCTTTTGTGGCGCCTTTAAAGAAATGTTTGTTTTCCATCCAGGTTATCTCTTGGCACGAAATTTGTCGACGTACGTGTCTATAAAAGTAACTCCGACGATTGATTTTGAGCTCGAAATAAGTCTCGGATGTTTTATACTTTTTCCCATTTTCCTGTAACCTTCTACTTCCGTTTTTTTCTATGAACTCTTCCGTCTAAATCTCTATTGATTTTGAACGAAACGAAATGCGAATAGTTTTATTCTTAGAGTTTAGAACGTTATATTCCTTTCGCGAATGAAGTCTTTTGCAGAAATATTCGACATTGAATCAGCCATAGTTCGCTGTAATATTAACAATTTTATTGAGGAAAACTATTCAACAAGGACTCCATTTACTTCTATGAAAAAAAATTCCAGTGATGTCAAGGAACAACGTATATTTAGTATAGTATTGACCTTTTCTCACAAGGTTACATCAACGTCGTTTGATAATTTTTCTCATAATTGACAGTTTTGAGGCAAAGTTTTGAACTGAGACATTTCATTAAATATAAAAAATACTTTTGGGTATTCCAGATGTCGTATAATGCAGCTTTGGTTGTACGACATCGCGACGTAAAAAGAAAAAAACGTGGTAACCTTGAAACACATCCAGCTACGACTGAGTGCAACCGTTTGTTTATCACGAACTCGTTGCGTTGAAGAGACTTTAATCGCGTTAATGCACCACGTTTACAGATAATTATCTGTATCAAACCGCACGGCGTTAATTAAAGCCAACTTATGTCGAAACTATGGTAATCGTGCAAATTGCGCGACGACTCGTCTCTATATCTTTCTTCTCTTCCTTTTTCCGGAGTTGCATCATTAGAGGATTCGCATTCCGCCGCACCTGGAAATAGTTTTCTACCTCACTAATTCGAGCAAAACGCCTTTGCGGATGACTCTGTTTAAAATCAGGCAAGCGGAGGAGATGGCAACTGTTCGCTACGCCATTGTTGCGTAATTGGTCATTACGGACGTTAATTGTTCCGAATGAAAAATAAATACTCCAGCCGACGGTGGGCGCTCCGTCCCTCGGTTATTAAATTCCTTCCCCGAGAAAAATGGCTCTTCTGCTCCACTGTGCGACGACAAGGGGCCCTTCTAAATGGTCTGCACCTTTCATTGTTTTAAGAGGTCCCACTTTCCGTGCGTCACATGGCACTGCAACGTGACGAATCTTACCGTCTGCCGTTTCGAGCCGTCTTCTTTTTAAGGCCCTTCATTATGTGGGGATGAGGTTTGTGTGCCTAATCCATCTTCTGGTTATGTCCTTTGGACACAATGGCCCTCTGCACAGTCAAATGCACGTCCATTTCTGAACATGGGGTAAGAGTGAGTTCTTTAGAAAGGTAAGTTAAATGGTCTTGTGTTACGACCAGTACTGAAATGAGGCCAAGTCCAATACCTATCATATCTAGAATTAGCTGTTTCGACAGAATGGGCATTATGCGAAACTATTTTCTTGATGATGACAATTTAAGTAAATATTGAATGATCGTGTGAACAAATATAAGCTAACTGCTTTTTCTGATACTTTTGATTCATGGGCTTGATTTTTCGCCGTAATTCATTTTTAACTAATTTTTAAACCTCAAAAGAAACAAATAAAAAATTCCTATTTTATCATCAAGATTATGATATATTTCTTCTAAAGCTTTGATAATTATAGTAATTATTACGTATACAAAGTTTTAAATTATAAATATTGAATTATTTTTAAAGTAAAGTAAATTATATGTCAAAGACCGACCTACAATTTCTATAGATATATAATGTAGGTAGCATTTAATTAGCAATAAATCGTAAATGATTCTAGACAAGAAGGTAATTAAACAGAGTGAACAAAGAGGAGAAAGCATGCAATAATTAAGCCACTTCAATAAAACCACTGCGTTTATATCACCATGGAATTCGCATTTTCTAGAATTCTCTCAAAAAACTGTAATTGATTGATTAGTTTCTAATGCATATTAATCGTAAATACACCTTTTGATTAAAATTAATAAGCGAGTAATTTTAGTTTTCCAAAATTCGTCTATGCCATACCTTTGATAAGGGACTTCTAAGATGACAATGACCAACCTAACACATCCTCAATTCAATCAAAAGATATTACAACTGATGTATCAGACAGGACAGACCCCAACCGCGATTTTTTGCTGTCCATCCGAAAGGACCGCCCAACTAATCCTCCTGTTCCGCAGATAAAAGTGGAAATATATAAATAGTCGTACATATCTTCCTTGGCGTCCCTCAGGGCGACGGAAAACGGGGTCAAAGCTTCAAACAAATGAGTAGCGGATTTCGTTTGTCGCGAGTATCTCAATCGACATCAAATGGAAAGGGGCTTTGCTAATTCGAGTAGGGGTCGCCGCACCACAATGAGTGGGCACCCTAAGGACTTGACATGAAAGGGAACGAGAGGAAACTTTGAGAGCGGGAAAAGCCTCAAGTCATCCCAGGAGGAAAGAATTGAAGGGCACGGAACGGAGGCGGTGACACCACCTGGTGGTTCTTCCCGGAAACACTCGTCCGAAGGGAAGTGTTCTCTCGTAAATTGCGCACGTCGCCCGGTTTTTCTAAATATGAAAAGAACAATCGGCAGGAATTGAAAGAGACTCATCGCTTGAAAGTTGATTAATATTTTACTGATTTATATTATACTAGAAATATATGTGTTCTATTTTATTGAAATAAAGGTTATAAATATTAACAAGATGTAAAGATCATAGGCATCTTTCAAACCAATTTTTCTGAAATATTTTATATATTGCATCCAGTTGTATAGGTTAACGGTAAGAAAAAGATTCCATGGCTTGAGTTTTTTTATTTTTGACTCTATTAGATGTAAGACTACACACGTATATAATAGTTATATCATACTAGATGAATTATAAAGTATCTTGAGTTTGAATTAAGGTGGGAAAATAAAAAAATACAGGAAAAATGATATTTAATTCACATCAAGATGCGATTGGAGAGAATGTGGAGTATTCCGGTTTCACGAATGCGTAAATTTTCTAAGTATTTGCAGCTGTAATGATATATCGTTAGGTGAGACTCACAACAGTTTACATATATTTTCTATAGATCTTATTTTCACTTCTTACATAATGAAATTTCCTCTCAATTCTCTGCCCAAATTTCCCTTTTAATCATATGTATATCAACGTCACCGCGATATAGAAACTCAAGCAGAAGAGTATAACACAAATAAATTAGGGAAGCAAGAGGAATTAATTGTGGGTTAAAAGATGAATAAGATCAGCTGATACTAAAATTTCTCACTAGTTAAAGTATTAATACTTTCTTGAAAAACTCTTAGTATTATGTCCGGGAAAACTACTTAGTAATACAATAGAACAAATCCAACTAAATTAATGCAATGCATAGGTATTCGATTAGTCCCTTAATATGTGGGAAACTAAGCCTTAAATCAATTACATTCTTGAACTAGAATTAAAAATTTTAACGTACAAAATGATATGAAAGAATAGAGGAACCTCATTGTGAACTGAATACAAGCGAACAGGTAAGTAGACAGTAATGGGGAATGTTGCTCCAAATTCCACATTAATCTTTCATTCAAAATCTCAATGCATTACAGGGATTTGGAACGAAAAGTGGGCACTTTCTCACTTTTAGAAGCAATTCACGTTGAGAACAATGAATCACGCCTTTAAAATATCTCGATCATATCTTTAGAAACCCATGGGAACAATGCACTCAAAACGAGTACTCTCATCCATCAAATTTCGAAAAACTGCCACCCTGAACCGAGTAATTCAATCCGTCACTCGCAAATAGACCACGTAGGGAAATCACCGATTTGGGCATTCAAAATTTTTAAGTGCCAACTCAACGGAATAAATCACTTTCCTTTCTTAAAAGAGAGCTTAGCATTCGCTTTGAGGGGATAGAGATCAACTATATGAAAAGAGGGGGTAAGAATCGCAGGTGGGAGTTTGCGGCGGAGACAGACTTAAGCCGAATAAAAAAGTTTTGGAGAGGATGGGCACAGCGGGATTGACGTGGAGAACTCTGAGAAGGGATTTGAGGGTTTCTTCTCAAAGGTATATAGGGACGAATGTCAGACACAGGAAGGGAAGAGATTTTGGTTACATTCTCGCTGTGATAAAGCAGCTAAAAATGAGAGACTTAAGAAATAAAGTAATACAGGATTTGAAGGAGGTTAGAGTTCAAGTTCGCATTAGAAAATAATAGATGTGAGTCGTAAGAGATGAGAAGATTCCATTCTGGGTATTTTTATATTTTTCGCTTACCCTGAGAGATAACATACACTATAGGATTCCACATACAAAGGTTACCGAGTCAGATGCTTGTAACAGGGGAATCGTATACAAAGAGACGTTTTTGGATTATAAAAATTTGAATCCTCGTTATATGCCACATCCTACAGATCTAACGACTTTAGGTAATGCTATTCAGTAATATTTAACCTAAAGATCAAAGTATTCTGTACGATCCAATACTTGAGCTTATTCGTTTGCTATAAATTCCAATTTTTAAAGCTAAATCCCGTTAATTAACCATACATATTACCTAGGTAATTAAGATATAAATGTAGTAATATTTCGTTTTATCGACGAAATGCAATGTGAAGTTCGAAAAAGGTTTGCAGCCAGCGATCTCTTAGCCCCTTAAGTACATTTATCCTGCAGGTTAGGCAACACTTGGTACTAAAAGTATCGCTGGCTGCATAAGATCACGGGGCTACGTATTTATCTCATTCTGCTTTGACTGTGGCTGTCAACAGTAAAAACTCATGGGCCATCTTTCTAAAACCCAAGAAGGAATGAAGTGTATTATTTCTGTGAAAATGCACACTATTATTTTTTTCAGACATGAATGTATAAAATACATCCACTGAAAAGAGTAATTAATTGTTTACCATAAGCATCAAAGTGACAAATATTAACTATATGACACATGACAAACAAATCGAAAACTCAAAAGAATAAAACTAATACGACAAGAATTGATTTGATGAAGTGGAATAAAATTGGTAGAGTTTCGTAATGGGAGGAATATCATGCCGTAGGCAATAAAAGAAGATTTTAGAATGAGATGGGATAATGAATCTTGGGAATTGAGAGAAATTGGAACGCCGTTGCAGATCTCAGCATTGGAAATGCGGAAAAGAGAAAAGCAAAAAAAAGGTCACAAGAAACGATAAAAGAAATGGAAACACTGAAAATTTAAAAGAATTAGAAATTTGGAAAAAAGTATACCGGTAGTCAGTATTAATCCATGGTCTAGTCCGCTCTATTAAATCCAAGGATAACGAAGTTATAAATAACTCTCATACGTTTTATACAGTAGTCAATGAGTAATATGTGCAATTCAATAGTCAAAAAATTCTATTACTCTTATAGTTAATTATTACAATCCTGTTTTAATTGGGAGGATCAAATGTCAGATGAGTAGGTTAAGAAGATGATAAATGCCTTCCCTTATTTTATAAGCCTTCTTCGAAAATCGTGCTTTTATAAAACTAAGATGTTTAGAGAGAAGAGTTTGCTTGATTGACCAAGGATTGCTTTCATTTTACTCATAATCCTCTTGAGAATATTCCGAGCAAGAGCATTGATAAAACTTCGGCGATTGTCTGAATTATTATTCGAAAAGCTGAGATTAACTTGTAAAAAATATTTCTCAAGATTTATGATTAATCTCCAATCCTCTGATATCTTCCATAATTAAAAATCTATAGTAAAAATATTTATATTTGGACAAAAACTATCACTTTATAACATCCTCAATTTTGTCAAATATTATTTTTTCGTTTTTGCATACCACGATCTGAAGCAATTCACTCATTTATTTAAGAAAACTATTAAATTCTCAGACTAATAGTGACAGATTATTTATCAATTCGGGGTATAAAACATTTCTTGCTGACATGATTATAGAAAATAATGAGTTGCAGGCTTAAATAGTATATTTTAATTTTTAATAATATACTACTTAAGCCTGCAACTTAATAGAATATTTTAATTTTCATTTCCGTTGTTATTAGTATTTATCGTTTCGATAACACACATATTACCTCTAGAACTCGCTTTTCTGTGTTGAGAGTGTGTTACCGTTATTTAGCTTATGTAGAGGAGATGAGAGCAGTTTGTGTCAGAGGGTTCGATGGAAAAGCAGCTCCTGTGGGCGACGCAGGAAGACATGTACGTTTTTGAGGCATTGAGCGACACCAAGGGATTGAGAAAGTTCAAAGAAGTGGCGCTAGTGGCAGCACCTTCAATGCATGTCCGGAAGGGAGTTCGTTTGCGCCTCAGCGGGAAAATGAGCGTTCGTCAGGGAAAGGTTTTTAGGCGATTCGCAGGACGTGTTTGATTTGGTTTGGATTCTCTGACGAAATCTCGTTTCCAGTTTCAAAGGACTCTTTTGGACGTGAGCAAGCGTTGAAGAAGAAAGACGTAAATGGAGTTTAGTAAAAGGAAACCGCCGTAGGCAGAAGAACGAAATAACGGGGAGAAAATTCCTCGACAGTTATAAAGAAATGCCTCGGGTGGAAAAATGCTCGTAATGCTGTTATGGAATCTTCAAGCGTTAAATTTATACGGGGATGTCTTAATAGTTACTATGGAAATGGCTCTATTTAATGTTCTGCGGAGATAGACATAGGCAGACGTGGCTTTTGCTAAGGGAAAATACGATGCAAACGTTTCCTATGATATCCTCTATTGAAACTTGGGAAATTTTGTAGCACATGTAGTCAGTTACCGGTCAGAAACATTGTAAGTTGTACTCATTTATTTTAATTATAACTTACTCTATTAAATCTTAATAATGGTTATTTAAGATTAACATATATTAATTTATTATTTATCTTAACAAAATAATGCAAAAACATTAATGAACAGAAACCAGAATGATTGTTATAATGATTCAAACTTTTGAAATATGGAGGCTATCTCCAGAAACGTTACTGATAAATGAAGAGTTTTTACCCATTCAATTAGTTAATTATTCTTTCATTTGCTTTTAAATATAATCCTTCTCCACATTTATTTTTTCCTCATAAAGATTGTGTGTATTTCTCTTTGAAGTAAATAGAAACATGGAATTATGGCCAAATAAAGATATCATTCGCGATACTAACTAACACAATGAAGTAAAAACTGAAATCAAAGACTTGCTCATATACAAATATATTTGTTATTAAAAAGACAAATATATTTTCCGGTTTGAAAATGAGTTTCTTGACGGAAACCAAAGATTGAAGAGAAGAGGAATTTTAAGCTCGCGGAAGTAGAGATACGTTTGACATTAGAAACAATATTTATGCCGTCGAGGGAAAAACGGGAGGTCATCCGCATGCATCTAAAAAGGTAAGCCTTTTGACCCAATTGCGTGAGCAGCCGAGAAACATAAAAGCCTTGCAGTTAATGCGGTGCTATTTCATATGTGGACCGCTAATGCAAATTAATATTAATCCAAGGGACTCGGCGAGCGGAAGGAGAGACGAGGTGCCATGGAGGCCTTATGAATAATGCTCGGATTGAAAGAGATGGGCACTGGTTGTGAAGAAGCGCGACTTTGGAATCACGTGTTTTTTAAAGGGGCTGTTGGGGCAGGAATTGTTTGTCCTAGATAAGGAGCGTGACGTGGAAAGAGAGCGAAGTTTCCGGAAAGAGCTCCGAGAGCGACGAAAGCTGTGTAGAGGTAATGGGGATTTCCTGAAGTAATGTTAATCGCAGTAAGATACGAGCCCTTCTTAGACTCACATTCTGCTACTTAAGAATCTCGTCAGCCCGCGCTCTGTGTAAACTTTATAGCCCCCGAATCTGTGACGGAGTCTAGTTTCTCTCACTTAAACTCTTCTTATAAGTCTCATTTTCCCTCATTTCCGCACTTTTACGTCAATAATCCTAACTAAGGAAAGAAAATGAAATACCTGCGTGCGATATTAAAATAATTTCCTCGTGATTGAGTTATGATATTTTCGTTAATAATAATAAATAATCGTAATGTTCGTTAATAATAAAGATTACGTAATGGAAGATGCCATATAAAACAAAAACACTTACAATAATAGTAATAATAATAAAGGTCTTTATTAAGGGTGAAATTGAGACTAAAAAGTCTACTATTCTATTTAACCCTGAATATAAATGGAGTAAATATTAATATGACGAAATTTGATAAATTTATATTTAACTATTTCTCTTAAAAATATAAAGACCGTTATTCATAACCAAACAAAACAATGAACTTCGTTCCAAATTAATCGCAACCACAACTACAACTAATTCATACAAAATATTAGCTAATGAATGACAGATTTAGTCACACAAACCAATAAAAAGTATAATTTTTTACTATTTTGAACTTCTACAAGCTCTTTGGTGCTCAAACCATTTGCATTACTATATGGTGAGCTGAAATAATTTCCTTTTGATGGATATATATTAGGATTTGAGCTTAATCGATCTAAAAAATAAACCGTCCCCACGAGAAATGATATTCGTTGAAGATAAAGGAGAAAATCCGCCCTTTCAAGAAAAGAAAATATTTTCCTGTCGATGGATGCAAGAAAATTAAGTTTCCTCATTCTTTCCTATCAAAATAGGATATTTTTCCTCCTCCTCACTTCAAACAAACCTGCAGTTGGTTCGCGAGGACCCCATATTTTTACAATGAAATCTGAAATCATGTCACGAGCAAACTTTCTAAGAAACACAGAGTATCTCTCGAATACTATTTCTCTTTCGCAGCGGAATAACTATTTTTCTTTACTGACGAATCTAGAGCTATGACCAACATTGAAAGAGGAATCTTTATCTTTCATCTAATTTTTCTGCAAAAACACTTCCGCTGAATAGTAAGATATGCTATTTTTACTTTAAGCACACGGACTGATACTTTAAGCACACGGACACGGACTATTAAAACTCAACGGAATGAAGGTCACATAGATGGGAATCAGAATTGAAATAACATATATATATTATTAAGTAAATTTATAGTGTGCAAAATGTAGTATCACTGACTATATTGCTATCCATAGGTAAGGCAAAATACAATAATTATATTTAAAAATAAGATCCAATGGGAGGATGATTGTAATGATTGTGAATAAAATTATACAGAGAAAAATGATATTTTACACAGAAATTAAGTGATAAGTTATTGCGAAGCCATTTGAAGAAACGGACGAAGGTAAAGTTACAGTTAAGTGATGCTCTTGGGTCATGAATAAGATACTTTTGAAGAAATAAAGAAAAAGATTAATACAATAATGGAAAGAGTTAACTCAAATAAATTATATCAATCTGCTTTATTTGTTACCTGAGAAATTTAAAAATGAAAATACACAATTGATATGAACAAGAATTTTAAGTACGTTCAGTAGCGGAATCTTAATATGATCAAAGTAAATTAGACTTTTAATCTCTAAGACTCATTTAATATAAATGAGATTTTCGATATGTAATATATTTAGAAGACATTTGAGAAGTTTTGACGATAAAATTGGGCTTGAAAATAAATCCAACTCTTTGATAAAACAGAGAAAAAGTTGGAGCGCACAGAATAAAGTGAAACAGGATAGGAAGTGATAACAGCTAGAACGTCGAGACTCGAGTTAAAGTTGGAGATGATCTCAAACTCACTCAAGAAAAGCATAAAGTGCTTTGCTCCATCCAGCGCTTCCTTACTGAATTTTTCACCTATAAACAGAATAGGCCGACGAAGAGTTTAAAGGTCAAGGACTACAGGCATCAGAAAGTATATCGTCTCGAGATCGTTGTTGAAGTCTCTTTAGATTCCACGGATTCAAATGCAAAAATTACGAAATTATTTCCGAGAGCTATTTAATGCTTGGACGGGTGTAATAGCAGACACATACTTCCCTTTACGGAATCAGTATGTACCACTAGTACGTGTTCAACGAAAGAAGAAGTTGATGCATCACCATCTAGATTTTCTTCTATATTATCTCTAACTCCATTTTATTTCATGCAATTAAGATGGTATATAAATGTCAAGTAGGAACGTAAAAATACTTTCAGTCAAAAAATTCGTGAGCAGACTCAAAGGACTATTGTTGTCACTCACATTCATTTATTAAGTTAACTTAGCGGTAAATATTCGTGAATAAGAATAATTAATAACGCTTATGGACAAAGTAAAAAAAATAGCTGAAATATTAAAACAGTACTCCGAAAAATACCGCATTTGTACGAGTATTAAACGAAATATCTTTTATGCGTAATGGGCTTCATTGTAGATATTAATTACCTTTTGGACACTGATCCATGGTTCGTTGCGGAATTAAAACAGAAGATGAATAAAATTGTGTAAATTCAATGAAAATTCTCGCATTTGGGAATTTACTTCGCCCTATTTATTCCAAAAAGCAAGTGATGGGTGAATTAATCATCTCGGATATTTCCGAATTATATCAGACGACATAATTACTCATTAAATAAAAAATGAAGGATTAAGGCTATTGAATATTGAGCAAATCCATATTTTCGAATTAAATGGGAGAGACGAAATTCATTTCCAATATTATTCTACAGAATTTGAGTTTCAATACTGAAATTCGATTCTGAACATATATAAAAATATGCCTAAAAATTTATAACTTTCATCCACGAAATGAAGAACGAATTTAATATTTAACTGATGATTTATCAAGCTATTTGACGTCTCTCCTTTTAGTGATAAATTCAGTTTTTTAGAGTCTTGTAGTTTATAATATGTACAGTGCATACAAAAATATCATGATCGTGAGCCATGATTAACCGACTTGGATGTCTTCCAATTGCTGTACTTTTTCTATAAAAGCGAATAAATATTAATCCGTATAAAACAGGAATACATAAAGTATCAAAATGCTATAAAACTCAAGATTCATGTCATTATATTTCTAGCGGAGTTTGAACCGATCGTCACGTTTTACGACACGGTGCATTTAGTAAGAGAGGCAGTACTTCGTAATCGGTCCGACAGCTGAGGCCAATTCACAAGAACGGTCTCTATTGAGGCTTTTCTATCCCCATTTATCTCGTATCGTGTCGACATTATGATTATTATCGTGCTGGAACGTGTGGAAAAACAAAAATATGGACTCACAGCCCATATCTGGCCCTCGATTCTACGACGCAAGTAGACATAGCAACTAATCCGCCGTAACCCGGCAACTCGCACAGTCGTATCCGAGGCGAGCGACGGCAGTTAAAAATAATGATGGAGAAAATTAATCCGCCCCAACGGCGTACCCTAGCATTAGGCGCGCGACCAGCGAACGATTGACAAACCCCTCCCTTCTTCCACACGGCGAAAACTTCAATAGCTTACCGATAACGCCGTCCCAATGAGCGGAAACCCTCCCTTTATGACCACACTCTCAAAGGATTCAATATTTCAGCCTCGATCTGGGCGAACATTCCCGCCGACCGACGTACTACACCCGTCCATCATCTCTTGATGGATGCTCTTTTGTTAGACGAAGGTTTTAAGGGGATAGCAAACGGTGAGAGAAAGGCATGATTAACCGAAAGGAGAGGTGAGAAATATTCACACAGAGAAAGGCTGGATCACGTAGAGCTTAGGAGCGAGATTATAACTGAGTACAGAAGGATTCGTTTAAAGCGGTGGAAATACACAGACGGAATGTGCTTTGTTGTTCCCGAACCCTTTGAGTGCGCGGATCAGTTAAAAAATTACGGCATCGGAAAAGACCTCCAGCGATCTATTCTTCGGGGATGCGGTATTAAATTGGGAGATGTTTGATACAGGGTGAATATGGAGGATTAGAGGGGTGAAATGGATTTTGGACCGACTCAAAGGCTGAATTAAAGCGGAGGAAATTTAAGTAGTCGATGTATCCGTTTTCAATGATCGGGTAATATTTAAGGAGGATTTTGGATGCATTTGATGTGACAACTGGCTTAGAAATTTTTGCCGTTTTCGCTCTTACTTCAAGTGACTTTCATTCAAAAGGAAATTTATCATTGGGAATCTTTTTGTTTAGAAATTCTATTCTGTAAAAGAGACAAGGATTGCATTTAATATGATAATATATTCTTTCAACGTGATAAACTTTCTCGAGCATTAGAATACAATAGTGAAAGGAACTTAAGGTTAAAGGACTTCATTCTCAAAGAAATAATAAAATTGATATTGAAAATGTTTTAAATGATCATGTGACCGCGAATGGTATATATATTCAATGAATAAACATTGTGTCATTAAGTTTCATTAAAATTTTCCCGATATTTTACATATGTACAGAATTTATGTAAAAGAAGAACTTGATGATTTTCGAGTTTATCAGGGAGAACTTTTTACTCATAATATGAATCACTGCTATTGGAAAAATTCGGAAATTGAAAATCGAGAATTGAAGAATTCCAAATATCTAATGTGAAATTTTATATCTGTTAAAACGCTTTTCATAACAATCCGGGATGGAAAATATGGCAACGAATTCTGAAATTAGTTCCGATACTCAAATATTCAAGAGGAACATTTTAATTGTCACTTTGGGTCGTAATTCCACAAATTTTGGTCGCATAGAGTGGAACAATTCGTTAACGAATTTCCACCAGCTCATTTTCAGCGTTAATTAATTATCTCATTGGCTTCATAATTTAAGACCCAAATGAATAGCTCTGAACAATATCACTTTCGGCGATCGAAAAATCACAATGCATACCATAGAATCAGGTCACTACCTATATTATAATTATTATCAATTAAGGATCCGTATTAATGATTTTGATTTATTCATAATGAGTCTAGAAGTAAACTTCATTTTGGTGTTCATAATAGAATAAGCACTCTTTACTTTTTTTTCTAAGCATCACTATAATGTAAGAAAAACTTATTTTTGTCACTTTTATATATGATTAAGACATTCAATACAATTTCATGCTGCTCGCTATCAAATTTGACAGCTTGATTCTCATCTTCGGAATCAGAAAATCTGTTTCATTTGACTGGGTATACTACAGAGCTCTCCTGTTCTCTATTTTTACAATTTTATGTCGATATTTATTAAAGAGACGAAATAGGTTCATGATCAATATCTAAATTAGTAGATAATTGTATCGAATATTTTCTACTCATACCTCAAATTTCTATGTAACACTTTATTTCAGTTCAATACCCTATAAATACTAATTAGCATTGTTAATTCTATGAAGTTATCAATAGATAGTAGTTTTCATTATAAACAATGTAAAATTCTAAATTATGTTTCCAGATACAAGGACGTAATGTCAAAGTATAATGGCATTTCAGTTCATATAATCGTAGGAAAAAGAAGATCGATATGATCTTTAGCAGTTAGGTCTGTCTCCTCCACTCAAAGAATCATTCGTAAAAAGCATTCGAATAACACAAAATATAGTGTTCCAAAAGTCTCGTATCCCAGCACTTTCTCCCTCCGAACAGCGAAAATGATTTAGCGTTCGAGGAAACACGGCTGCAACTCGCGAGTTCTTGGGGGAGTTATTTTCCAACAAGCGTCGTGGGACAAAGCGAGGTGGTTACGTCTCCTTCCTTTTTTCGCAACCCGTATCCAACTTCCAGAAAAGTCCTCTCTTGAGAAATGAGTACTTCCGCCGGCATGCGCTACATACTTCATCGAACCCGGCTTTTCCCCAACTGCGGTGCGGTTGCACAGATATAGGTGACGCTTGCAACATATGGAGAGGACGAAGGTGGGTGAGAAAGCTGCAATTAAAAGAAAAGGTGGAAGCTCGGAAACTTGGCTAAGAAATCCATCCAACGGAGCAATAATTCCAGGAGATTTATTTTTTGGAGAGGAGGAAAAGTTGTATTCAGCAAGCTGCTTCTATTTTATGCCCGGATTAAATTGGTGCTAGCGGAATTAATTAAAAACGTCGGGGCTGAAACTTTCAAAGGAGTTTTTAATTTCGGGACTTCGTCTAGGATCCATCTCCTACTTTCTAGTAAGAGTGGAAGCGAGGGAAAACGTATTTATGGAATTAACCTATGAAATTGAAAATGTGGAAACGTTAGTTGCGAATTAAATTGCAATTTTGTAGAGTTACTTCGCTATAACTGGAGCTATGATTTAATGCATAAATAAAATTTGCCTAAAGTTTTTAAAATTTTCAATCTTAACTAATTCAATAGTAATGCTGTATATACTAAGTTTTATTAATCAATTTTTACCGGTATACGTTTGATTGACAATGTAATAGCGAGAATGGTGAACTAAATCTGATGGGGCTCTTCATAATAATAATAAACGTCTTCATTAAGGACATTATCAAAATCGTTAGTTATATATTATACGAAATATAATTTTTATAATTTCATGTTATTCAATTCCAGTTTTTTGATGATTTGATTCCAGCCCTCTTACATGAAAAATATTAACTAGAAAAAGAAAAATAAATAGTGTTACTCTTACAAAAGACATGAGAAAGTAATCGAAACAAAAATATAGTTATATATATCCATAGTTATCCACGTAACTAAAAGAGGCGAACTTAACAATTTAGAATAACATTTCACAATCGCTTGATGTTCTTTAAATTAGGATTGAAAATCTACCGAATCTATATTAACTTGTATCGTAAAATATCGATTCTCTGTAAACTACTACATATTTTCCCATAATGCACATACACCAAATGAATGAAATAGAGAGACTAGATTGGTCGCAAATCAACAATCGCACTCAAAGGGGATTGAGTAATCGCTTCGTTGGGAGAATATTCGCAGCCATAATGCAGATCGGAAAAGGACAAGAGGGAATCTGCATCCTCACTGAGCTCCATAATTCCGGAAGCACCCAAATGCGCCTATTCAATCTAAGAGGAGCAGTTAATCTTCAACTCCAGCCAATGGCAAATATCGATGCCCCGGACGAAAAACGATGACATTCGAATAGGTTACGCACACTCCACTGAGCCTTTCCCGTAACGTATTCCTGCGCCTATATATATTCCGCCCGCGCACGAAAGACAAAGAGGCGATTCGCAAGGAGAATGATGGAAATGGTTCCTTCCAACGCGTCGATTCTACCTTCCTTTACAACCACCCTCCTCTTTTTTACGAGATGGAATCTTTCCCCACCTTCTCACGAGCATATTCCCCTTTTTATATAACTCTTTTTAGCGGAACAACCTCATTCGCATGTCGTTTACCACCTTTGGAAAACCATCCCCTCGCTGTTTCCCGCTGCTTCAAACACCTCGCATAAACCACTGCCTTGGGATGATGCGGAATAAAAAGGAGGAATCACGGTCGGGTACGCGTCGAGGCTTTCCCGGGGAGCACACATTCCGATGCTGGGATTGTCATTAACGCTCCGCTTACGGAGGGTAAACTCGTTTGGCACGAAATACACATTTCAACTCCTTTTTCCTTTGCTTTCTTTACACTTCCTCATTCTAGCGATTGTCGCCAGCGTGATATTTGTCCGGGTAATCGCTCCTGTGACTTCAACGACCTCGTTATAGCGAAAGGGCGATGGATGGAATCGTTAGTAGTTTTCCGTCGCTAATCTCTGCAGGAAGTTCTTTCCTTCTCGAGAGAGTATCAGAGTAAGTTGGCGACGGAAATGGACGGCGGAATAATTGAGTTCATGAAGAGACTGTTGTTGGGCGCTATTAATAAAGCAGCGATTGATAGGAGTGCGTTTTAATTGGAGTTGGTGGTTCGATGCAATTAAATCCAGAGTGATTTATATTAAGAGGCAATTTGTTAGCGACCTGAAATGGGCGATCGCTAAGTACATCAATCAATTAAAGGCATCCTTTTAAGTTGCAACGAAAGCAAAACTTTAATAAATGCTCTTCTATTGTACGCTTTTGAATGGATTAAATCGTTTAAGTCGCGAGAAATACTGCGATAAAACCCAAAGGTGTTTTGCTGTGATTAAGTAGCGAGACAGGATTTTTATAAGACTATACTGTGGAAAACTTTTGCCAAGCTAAAGATAAATACTGATTTGCATTCTGTGCTAGAAAGAAATGAGTTTTCATACTATACACAGAAAACTTTATATTATGTCGTAAATTATACAACGTTCAATGCCCTTTTCTCGTTAATATTCCAGAAATAAATATTCTAACTTTTCTTTTCACGCAATGACTCTTAACTTGTAGGTCTTATTTCATCCAATTACCAGCTAGATCTAATGCACTACAATAGCAACCGCCACACTTACAAGCTCTTCTGGAATAATGGTTATATACTATGATATGTCTGATATTTAATATTTTATAACAAAATGGAAATCCAATTTGAATATTTATCCTCCTAGTCGGATTAAAATAATAATTACCAAATAAACATAGGGATGTTTGAACGGAAGCGTAAACAAAATATTAACGAATTTCAAAGTGTCATTTGATAAATGAAATAAAACAAATAAAAATGTACATTTACAGCCACGTAAGTTTAATAATACATATGTACATTAGCTTGCATTTTGAGCGAATATTTACGTAAATATTATTCCACGATAATGAATTTAAAACAAACACTGGAATATTAAATTTTGTATCATTTTTATTTTTTCATTCCAGAAAGTCGCAAACATATATGCAATCGCATTGCAAAAATTTGCATAGAGATCGAAAGAATACTCCCAGCTCGGGCGTAATGAAATTACCTCCGCAGTGAACTTGGTGGTGTGTTGCGAAACAATCTAGATTAAGCATAGTGGAATAAGCCATTAAAATAGTTCAACTGGGTACATTTTTCCCTTGTGCTCTTATCCCGACCCGAGTTGGGAAACTAGGTCCTGGTAAGAGATCATTGTGGGGATCAAATCCCTATGGCAGCTGCAGTTATGAACAATGATGAGGTTTTATGGTTACTAAGAACACGCAATGTAATTAAGGGCGAGGGTCCCTCTCCCACGATGGGAAAGCAAATACATGCAACAAAGCTGTTGGCAGGGGTTTCTACGGAACACAAGAGAAAGCAGGCGTAAGAAAGAAATGCTTAGGGGTATTTGACAATGAATTGCTTTGTAAATATAATATGGAAAGGGTTTTTTTCACCACAATGTCTAAAGGGCTCCGTTTGGTGTGGATTAGAATGAATAATAACTCCGTACATTAGGGTTTCATAAATTAAATGAATAGCGGCATATTCTAACTCATTATCCTTCCTCTAATTAAAGTTTACTTTTAGGCTGGTGCAAATATGTATATATGCAATAAAAAAATAGAAATTTGGAAAATAATAGCCCTTCGTCATTCATAATAGTCTAGTGCTATTAAATTTTGATAATCACGTAATTTGTCAAAAAGTTAATTCTCTTCCGCCTAATATATTTGACAGGTTATTATAATTTGATAAGATAAATTAATTAAGTGATTAATTTTAATTATAGAAAGGAAATCATTCAAGATTGAACAGATGTTTGTAACAGGTTGTTCCTTTTCTATTTTTCCTCTCCTCTTATTCACTTCCTGTTTCGTCACTAATTGAATATTAAATAAATCCAAAAATTATCGTTAAAACTAATTACTTTCTGATAACCTTCTATCGATACTAAGGGTGAATCATACGATTAAGTACGAACCCTTAGTATGTATAATGGAGTATATAGGTCCGCATACTATGGATATAAATCCTTACAATGGATAAGGGCGTGAAGTTAAACATGTAGTTTACAAAGAATCTGTCCATAATTAAAAGCTATCATTTAGCAAATCGTAGAGGCTTATGATTGTATAGAAAATATAAGTTGTACGAAATAAACATAGAACGGTATTCAAAATGAAGGAAGTGGAATATTTTTCGACAAGATTAATAAGAATGACTATTTTACAATATTAATCCTCGACTTTAGGTAAGAAATATCATACGTTAAAATTTAAATCCATTCCACAACTCAAATATCTTTTTGTTATAATTTATGATGTACTAAACAAAATCTTTTAATTATAAGTGACTAAATATAAATAAAAATTTCAATCTGATTGTAAGATCGAAAGGTTGGACAGGATAATTTTCCCTTCACATCATTAACCTCAGAATTTAATTCTCTGAGGCCATATTATTAACAATTTATGATATGATTATGATTAGTTATTTCCATAACAGATGAATACGTAAATCTGTAATAATTAATTGAAAATTTTAACATAAAAATACAAATAAAGCATTCATAAAATAGGAAACAATGGATTCGAATCAACACTCAAACAAAAGATAGCACCAAATGAGACATCTGCATCTCCAGCGTAGAGAGTTTACATAAAAAATACAAAGATCCACTTGCAGCGAAATACGTAGAATGCACGCCCGGGAGTTCATACAGAAACAAGAAACATCGAATAAAAAAACAGCGAACCGCTTGACCAGTGGAAGTACACAATTGAATAAAGAGCGCTTTCTAGAGGAGGCGCTGAATATGTTGCAGTTCACGCGGGATGGAGGAAAGGATGTAAAAGGGAATGAGACAGACGTCGTGGGAAGGGAGGAGGCAGATATGGTTTGCGCAGTACATCTGCCGACAGCCTGTGCCGGGTCAGTGCACATGGCTAGTCTCTTCTCCTGCGATGGAGGCGGGAGAGATAAAAGGGAGGAACGCGGTTTGCGCCTCCATAACAGCGTGAACTTGGCTCTGGAATAAGCCGCGGTGAGACGGAAAAAGAGTTTTGTGTGTTCGCGAACCGAATGCTCGCGATCGGCCGCCTCTTGGAGTCTGCGAAGGCTGAAATCGCCTCGAGGTGTTTACTGCCCTATAATTGCTCGTTCGAGTGACTTTTTGTCGTGGGAAGTCGTCGAGGAATCCGGAGTTTGCATGCGCTGTGACGCACAGTGACTTACGGCAGAAGTACTTCCGCTGCAATTTGGTGTAAGACGAGGTTCGAAACTGTGATCTGTACGGAATGAAAGTTTTGCTTATTTATTAAGGAATGCAATCTTGCTTCGCGAAAAACTTGTCGTTCTTTTTTTTACGCTCAATTGTTTTGAAAAGGAGTCACCTTGACGTTTCGATGTCTTAGTATTTTCAAATTAAAAATGAAATAGAACTATTCCCTGTCCATAAAAGGATTATAGGTTAGGAATCTCAGATATAAGATCATAGTTTTTTGTAAAATAAAGACGGTAGAGTAATTGACCACGAGGAAAATTTAAATTATACTATCATGGGCTTCTATAGTTATAAATGCTTTGGTAGGTGAAACTCCTCACAAATGAGAAACTATAAACCACTTTTAATACAATATTTGATACCTTAAAAGGAACAACCATGATAGCGTTTCGTTCAACTAATTTTAATTGATATAATTATCTCTAAATCAAGTAGAAACAAGAATTTTGGATCCTTTTTCTAAAAACGTTTGTACATATTTCCTTAATAAATTAATGTAGTATTATATGATACATTGCACGTTTTTTTATTATATATTTCTTATTTTTCCATGTATAAATTGGAATAAATGATCGGTAATTAAACGCTTGGTACTTTAGCGCTTCATAAAAGCAGCTTTACCAATGGAATAACTAGAAAATCTTAGGATGATTTTCTAAGTACATTCTATTTATAATCGTACTGATAGCTAAAATATCTCAAAAATAATATTCTAAAAGCTATCATCAAATTTGTAAGACCCTTTTATATTGCGTTTACGGAATCATTCAAATTCAACCAAGAAAAACGCTTTAATTATCACAAGGAATAATATCCAAAAAAAGAAATACCTATGCTCAGAATCACTAGCCATTACAACCTTGCTTTCATTTAAGAGGCTCTGCATTCACCTCAAATTTTCTAGCAACGGACAGATGAAGAGCAGGTAATTAATTATCCACTCTCTTCGCGGCGTCCGACAGATATATAAGGCGAGAGATTGCGTTTATCTTTTATCTCATCGGCGCATCCATTAATTAGCGAAATTTCGGGATTCAATTAAAGGAGGCAATTTCAATCAAACTCCGACAAACATGCTCCATTCTTTTATCCAATGCAACTGCAATCACGAGCCCAAACTCAATTAAATGCGGCCCCTCAAGAACCTCAGAACGCCCATCGAAATTTATTCAAAAAATCCCTCCTTAAATAAGAGAAAGGAACTCTTAACGTTTATCAAAGAGGGATTTTTGTTCCGAAAAATCTCGATTCCTTTGGAAAGACGAAGGGAAAATATATTCAAAGATTAAGTACAAAGGAATCCCATTTAACGACGTTTGGGAGGGGGTGAATTTTTCATGCAAATGGACCCGCTATGAAAGAGTGTAAGGGGATGGTAAAAGATACCTTATTTTGGGAAACGTAGGAGGGTACGTCATAAGACCGAAACGCATTGCTTTTATAATCCCGAGACGACACCAATTAGGCGTCGGTCTTTTTGATGATCACGCGAAAGAGAAAAGATTACAATGGGGAAAAAGGAAAGATTAGTTTTGCGAGGGCGTGAGAATGATAAAAATAGCAATTGCTTCTATGAAATTCGGAACGAAGATTGCACTCGCGGCGTAGGTGAGGGAGAGGCGCCCTTTGGCGCTCGGGAGGAATGCATTCCTTTGCCTCGGGAAAAATTGACGCTGTAGTGCCTCCGCAATTTTATTTGGAAGGTGACCTGAAAATATCGCCTTGCTTCGATCAAAAATTCGACTTTCCTTGTTAAATTATATATAGTTACAAAACTCATTACTACAAATATAAAAGCTTATAGAAGAAATTCCTAAATGTTCCTTTAAATATATTTTTAAAGATTTTCTAAAGGATCAGAATGATTCGATATTAGAAATAACAATATTAAGTCTTAAAATCGCAAGAGGCAAATAAAATATTAGCATAAAATATCGTTGTTGAAGAAATTGAACAATTAACAACATTAGCTGGAGATATTGTTACTCTATTACTTTCGAACGAGATTTGATGAAAATTGGAGACTCTATTACCTACTGAGTAAATATTTTCTAATTCTTTGTATCGAATGAATTCAATTTCATATGATGGCACCTCATAGAAACATAAATTCTAAGATAAGATTAAGGAACAATTACTTAATTAGCATTAAAATAAAAGACCAAAACGGCTTCATCCATCTGAAAGGCAGATTTTGATTTGAGAATCGTAAATATTAAGTAACCTATATTATCAACACTCACAGAAAAGAGATAGTATTTTCGTATAATTTTATACTAGTAAATCGAATTTCTTAGTGAATTTATCGAATGCTTTTCATATAACAGCTGGGAACTAACAACTTATAATTTTTTGAATTATAACAGAAAATTGGGTACCCTACTAATTATGCACATTTCATCTCCGGACCTACTTCAGCTGTCGGTAGCAGAAATGAACGTAAACATTGATCTGAATATAAATTCATCAAAGTAGTAATGAATGGAGGAAAGATAAAGGAGAGGAGTGATTAAAAAAACAAATATAAAGACCGATCCATTCATATTTCTAAAAGGAATAAATCCCATATTAAACGTTGGAATAGATTTTTGGAAAATTTAAGGGATATAAAAAATAAATAAATGAGATATTCGAACATAATTTCGAGTGATACAAATGAAATCTAACCTGTTTATTTTTTTCAGATTGTTACTTCTTAGATACGAAAGGTTACGAGCAAAATTTAATGTAAAAAAAGGAAACAAGTGTAATTCTAAAGTTATATTAAGGCAGTGAGTGAAATATGTTAGAAAAATAAGAGGAAGATGGTGAAATTAAGTACATATATAGATATAATTTATATTTAAGGATTATAAATGATGGAGACTTGAGTTATAGCAAAATTTTTCAAAATATAGCGTTTATCGCCATCTACATAATTGACTAATTATTTCGAAAAAACATTGAAACTTAGACGACGATGAAACGTGATCAGAGTTCCAAAAATGGATTTATAATTCCAACGAAAACATCGTAAATTAGTTTCACCTGCAAGTAGGGCAGTGGAGGGAGCGAAGTAGCCATCTTCCGGACGATTGGAGGGCGCTGCGTAGAGAGCCTTAATTTATAAGAGGCCCAAATATGAAACAGCGAAAGATCTTTCTCGATCCGCGAGGATATTGATCCTCGAATTTTTAATCAAGAGGAAAGACGATGGTTAAGGAGATGAAAGGGCTTAAAACCACTCGTAATCTCAAAAGAACTTTCCGAAGGAGGGTCGCATATCTTCCCCTCGTTCGGAATAATCAGAAGTCGCGCTCCCACCGATCGAATGCGCCACTTGAGATAGGGTCCGATTGCTTACTCAAAGGAATCTTCGCATCATCTTCTGCATCCTTCTCATCAATCCGCCCTTTTTAGGCCGATCGATGCTGCGGAATGCATCAAACCATTGGAATCCCTTGTTCTTCCTTCTCTCAAGGAGTATGAATCTAATTTCCTTAATTTTTAACAAGATTCTCGTCTAATATGATTAGAAAGGGTCAAATGTGCTTAAAGGGGAGATATCGATAGAAACATCGAATTATGCATTTATTACGTGAGTGTCGAGGATTGACCTTGATTTCTCGGATGCTTGAGATGTTTTCCCAGACTTGAAGATGATCTTAAACCTCCATCTTCTGCATTCGTTATCGGTGTTTTTATCATTCTATAGAATCATTGGTATGAGATTTTCTTTTGAATGGAATACATTCCACGTCAATGAGTTTTCAAATGTTAGTGGATTTCTACTTCAGGTACTTCTGCTTATAGTTTCATCACCATCAACTGATAGATACCTTCTACTTGACTATGAGACGGGAATTACTGAAAGATACTTATCTAATCAGCCCTTTCTATAGTCAAAAAATACTTACACCTTTTTCGAGTTATGGTATAATAAATGTATATATATACATAGTGTAATAGGAATGTTAAATAATTCGATGAAATGAAATTTTCACTCACTAAGAGAAAATGTATGGAAATTTACTATGACTGCTACGAGTAAAAACAGATTCTACTACCTTAATTATGTAATTTCTCCCAACTGAACTGATATTCGATAATTTGCAATAGGAACACATACTTCCTTTTTTATGTTTTGACCGTAAGAAAATTATATAAAAATCACTCTGATCTCTTACATATAAAATAAATTTTTGTTTCAAATTAAATGTCAATATACTTCACGAATAATCAGAGAAGAGTTTTATTTAACATTTTGTTTTTCTACTGTTTATATTTATACTAGCCATACTAACTCAAAGCTTTACAACCCAAACACTAAATGGAACTATTGAAACTTAACTATATGTGAAAAACATTCTCCTATCGGACAAAGTTCACATAAATATAGCCACATATATGAAATCATGAAAGCAAAGACATGAAAGACTGCGAGTCTTTTCAAATCGATTCTGCAATTTAAATCCATCACTTCGATCGATAGTTACGTGTGGATTACACCGCGAAAATCGAAAACAGCTGATATTTGCACGTTTAAAGCAAGCAACATTCAACCATCAGAGAAAAAAACACCAATTTCCATTTGCGGCGAACATTGTTAAACAAACGCGTCAGCCCTTGCAGATAACGCCCGATAGATCCATCCAGATACGTACTTCCATTGATGCAGAGCGAAATAAAAAGTGAACTTCGAAAAAGAGGCGAATGGATAAAAAAAAGTCAAAAAGGGAGATACTCTAGTTTCGCAAGGACTTTAGGGCACGGGACGTTTTCTGGTGATTTCGACGGTGACGCGATAAAAAGAACAGATGGAAAAGAAAGAGGGCGTTGCAGCGAGTGTATGTGGGGGGAGTGAATGCACCGACAGTGGCGCCCCATCGGAGGAAAGGGAAACTAGAAACAAAAGAGTTAAGGAATGCGCCTCAAAGAGATAAGGAAATTGATATTCAGAACGCGTTTAAGATAATAAGACTGTAGCTTTAAAATTTTAACGGACGGAATTTAGTTAAGTTCTGCGAAAGACAAAGCACAGGGAGGACCAGTGGTGGATGTAAACGGTAAAGAGAGAGGCTTTTTACGGGAGCACGGGCGAGTGACCCTCCGATGCGAGATAAAAGGTGAATGAGGTGGTTAAGTCTTGTAAAAGCGAACGCGTAGCAGAGTTAAATAAAGGGAAGGAAATAAGAGGAGTGATTTGTAGCCCAAAGGATTGCAAAGAATTCTGTTATCAAGGTTTGCGTGTAATTACCTCCTAATATGTTCCAGGGATTTCAAAGGCGGATTTTGGTAACGTACCTGAAAAGAGGAAAGAAAGAAAATTAATTACGGTTGTAAAAAATAAAGAAATAATACACTAATACGATAGTACATCAATTTTTCATAAAATAAATTAGAAAATCATTCGTTTATTTATGGGTTTACCCATAATTCAACGAATTTTAAAATTATTTTACAGATTACTTCAAAGAAGAACAATTAGCAATGAAAATGAATCATACGAAACAGGATCACAATCGTAAAAATCAATCGTTAACCTATCACCTACCTTACGCCAAAAGAAACGAATACTACATTAACAAGCATTAATTTTTTATAAACATATAACAGTAGAATAATTCTCTTTGATAATTAAGAAGTAAAAAAGTAAAATGAAAAGCAACAGATATGGCAATATCTACCTATCTAAGCCCATATTAGAATGGGAGCATTTTGGCGAATTTATTCCTTATTTGTGAAATTTAAATACAGAGGCATGAATTCATTTATCACAGCCTTTTTCTAGAAGGAATATGCTCGTCTTTGATATTTTTTTGGTTTTGCCACTCCTTAATCTAAACTAATGTCCTTTTAAATATAGCATTTCCTATTTCATTTTCCTTCTCTAATATAGGGATTAAATTTCAAGTATTTTCTTCTTTTTAAGCAGCTTTTGACTTTTAATATAATTATATCAAACTCGCATCTCGTAAAGATAGACCGTTGATAGTCTATGGAGGTTTCCAGCACTTGTTACGCTTTTGATATCACATATAATGATGTATCGTTAAGTAAATGATGAAAATCATATCCTATTTGCATTTCAAGGCGTATTATACTTCTAACTATAGGCATCGTTAAGGAGACAGACATACCTATTCCAACGCTAAATCCGTCTAACTTAGAAGAACTAAGTACGAAGAAAATCTCTTACACAAACTGAGTTGGCATTGAATACCACGTCGTCGCTTAAATTTAGATCTTTCTTGGATATGCAGGAGGATTGGAATAAGAGACCCTATGCGGCAAAAATAATCAAATCCTTATTATACATTTATTCAGTTATTCTTTATTATTATAATTTTAAAATTGCATTAATGCAGAGTATTGATAATGAATACAATCCCTGTAACCTTTTTAATACCGAATTCTCTGTTAAAATAAATACATATTTTATTCTAATTTGCTTATGGAATTTATTCATCCGTATAATAACAATAAGATTATTTCCGTACCTTAAATATTCAAACTTAAAGACGGTTTACAATGTAAAACTAAAATTTTTATAATTATTGTGCGAGGGAAGGAGTGAAGAAACCCTACTCCTTTGACTTTCCAGCTGGCAAACTTCCAAGCCATACGCCATTAAAGCTGTCTTTAGCAAACAGATCCATAAAGACTTGAATCAAAGATTGAGTGAAAGAAGAAGAGAGCCATCGTCAATGCACGATTTCAAAAGATAGTTCAGATTAGCTTTGGAGTTACCAACTCATGCCAAACACGCTTCGTGTCTCCTTTTCGAGTAGCATTAAAAAAATCCACGTAAATTTGTTCCAGATGTCACAAAGATAGCATATAACGAGTAGAAGGAAAATGGCACCAAATCACTTGGGATAGACGTTCGTCTGCGAGTTTTAAAAGCTTTGGCGATTAATTAAACGCTCCTAGTTTAATTAGAGCAATTTCGGATAATTAGTGATTACAAAACGTAGAAACAAGATGAACGTTGTTTGATATTTTAGCAGATATTTACAGAATAATGAAACGTTATGATTGAGTAAACTGAAGGGAGTCTCCTTTGATTTGAAAGGCTTCGTTTCGACGATTTCTTTGCTTAATCTAATAAAGAACGACTAAATGAATTTGCAAAAATTCGGTTAATGGACATTACCATTAGTAAGAATAACTTCGCTATAAAATTTTATCCAAGTAAGGTTTAATTTATTTATGACTCAAGTGAATTCTGATGATGAACTTGCTTATGTGGGGTTATTTAAGAAGAGCAGAAATCTTACATTTCTCTTACTGTTTGTAACTACTTCCCAAAGTATAAGAATCGGTGATTGCTAGTTTTAATTCACTCAACCAAAATTAGAACGTGGAAATTCTAAGAGTGTTGCTTTAACCAGTTCAATGCGGTGTATTAGAGATTTTTTTCGATCACAGCTTAAAACATATCAGTAAAAAAACTAACCCGATAGCAAATCGTAACACTCAATTAAAATATTTATCATAATAAAGGTTAAAAATTAAACTATTTCCAACTTATAAAATAAAATACCATAAGGTATTCTATAGTCCATTTGAAGGTACTGGTAATCCTGACTAAAGTGTCGGTTCAACTGAACTGAACTGTCTTTACTGGTTTTGACTTATGTAATTCAGGTGCCACTACTGTTTACTATCGCATAGTTACAGTCCCGATTTTTTCAACAAGTAATTTCCTTAGAGTTGGTTTATAGAGAAAAAAGAGAACCGCAGAAAATAATAAACACAGGAAACACCACAGAAATCACACGCCCCTAAAAAAGAAGAGGGGCGCGCTAACGCAACGAGAGTGGAGAAAAAAGTACGGCAGAAGAAAACAAGATAAATCCATCAGAAACACGGGAAAATAAATGCGGAAAACAGAGAGAAGAAACCGTAAGAAAATTCGGTGGGGTGGGGAGATAGATTCGTCGGGAGTTAGTAAAAGTTGAAAAGGGAAACAGAGATAAAATATTGGGAGGGAATGGCAAACAGGCATCAGATGTTGCGATCAGTAGTGTTCACAAGAGGGTGGGCTGTTATCCGTGGAAGGAAAACATTTCGCTTAAAAAATGGAAGGAAATACATAGGATGAGGTGGGAAGGTGATTTCAAGGGAAATAGTTTGGAGATACGACCTCGAATTCGGGACTACGTAGATATTACATCTAACTTATCGCCGCTTGATCACTGAGGCTTCAAAAGCAGGAATTCTGCGTGCGACGAAAAATTGACTTTCCCTCGGAAAATGGGATTCACTCAAGCACGTTCTCCGCTCTCGTATATATGTTAGAATCATTCGTTAGATTCATTTGTAGAAGATATTTGCTCGTCTCGATGATGGGAACTTTTTCGTTTTTTCTTGGCAGAGGTAATGAAAAATGATCCCATTTAAATTGGCCTCGTCAAGGGTCTATCGTTCTGGGTTATGATAGTTTGAAAATGTAGATTACTTTCAAATTACATCGAGGCAAAAATGGGAATAGTTCTTTTATTATTTTGTTGCTTAATATTACTATTTTATTATTTTCCCCATTCGTATTAGTTATGGAATTCTTATCAGCATTCTTCTCGAAGAATAGCTCAGGGTCATGATCACATTAGAGTTCTAATTTCTATGAAAGTCATTGTGAGGCAATGGTATCTTTACATTTGACCGCTATAGCACACACCTATTTCCATCTGTTCATTGTAATGATAACCCAAATCCCTAGTTAACGTGTTTCGTGTCTTTCTAGAGCAGTCCCAGAACACATTTACTCGGAGATGACAGTATTCAATGCCATCTATTTCCCTAATAGCTAAAGCCTTGAGAAATTAATCGTCATATCCAACTTTTACTTCAATCTCCTATTCTTTTGCTCCTTTTAGCGTTCAATATCTAAAATGCAACAGATTCCGCAAGGAAAACATGCGGCTGGAAAGGCATCACACAAAAGAGCCACGGAGACGAAGGGGGAGGGGATCAAGGATAGCCTTTGTGATGGAATAGGGGTGACATAGACACTCGAAGATCAAGGGTAGCGTAAAAAGCGTGGGGGTGAGGACAAAAATGGAGTACAGGAGGATGAAATTTTCGATCCGCGGTATACGTCACTCGAGAGGCTTCCATTTTAAAGTAATGTCGGTGGAAGTTTGGTATGGGATGGATGGCAAAAGAATGAGGAACTGTTTCTGGTAAGGAAAGTTGAAAGTTTCGGGAATTACGAGACACGGAAAGCTCATATACGATTGTACTAGATCCTAAAGCTGTGCTTCATTCTCTATTATTTTAATACGAATTTGATATTATGTCTTCTTCATATACGCTATGCATAGGGCAGAATATGTATATTTATATATTATGCATATTTCGAATATAATTATACGCTACGTATAGTGGAAATAAATAAAAAAAGTCACACATATATAGACAGACAAACTCTATCGATAATTTCCTTGAAATTAAACTCGCTTTTAGCTTTACATGAAGAAGGTAAAATTTTATTCCATAAAATTAGCTTAGACTAGTTTTTTCTCTGTCCTCATAAAAATCTCTGCTAGTTTAGAGTTCATTGTAATTTATTTTAGAGAATAAGATCTTCGTTTTTAATAAATTAAGCTCATTTATAGCGTATAGTTTGGCTTTAAAGAAAATTAGCTCGTTATATAAGCAATTTTAATACGTTGTCCATCTCGGGCAAGCGGATTTTGTGGAAATTATTACAGTTGATGTCTCTACTTCTCAGAAAAATAAGCACCTGTAATACCCAATTAGCTAATTCCTGGAAGTTAAATTAATTGGATTTTTATGGTTACATTCCAGGAATATGGAACATTGAATTAGTCGGATTTACTTACGAAAAGACATTTGGATCTCTTCAAAAGTCTAATTCATCAACAGCCGGAGAAAATAATTTTTTTGTAAACTACTATATTTCTCTCTAACGCTAAATTTTAGTTGAATTATCTATAAAATGAATAACATGTTCTCTGGCGCTGAAAAGTTGACGTGAATATTTGGTAAATGAGGGTTGAATCGAGTAGAATTATAAATTTTATATCCTTTAGTACAAGATAATTCCCTGCTTACCTAGGGCACCCAATATTTATAATACAAGTAATGAAAGATTCTAATCCTGAAATTCATGTCTTTTTGTCGCGAAAAATGTCCAAATATCGGAACAACAACTTTTGATCGCCAATGTTTCATTCCTCCGTGGAAACTCTCGGCAGATGCAGTAAAAAAAGAACAAATTGTTTGTTTCCACTTGAAAAGGAACTTTGAAAACTTTCAGAAGGAAATGTCTTGATGGGGTTTGTTTTCAATTTAGAAAAAAAATCGCGAACAGTATATTTTCTATCCACGATTCTTTCCAATCAACGTTTTCGAGTTTCTAGAATCGACGTTGTTTCCGACGTGAAAACATTACGTAGAAGATCCATTTAATCCCGTAGATCTAGTGCATTTGCAATATTGATTCGTACGGATAATTTACGAAGATGCTTTTAGTCCGCTTAAGTGATCCTAGAAATCGAAACAGACGCGGGAAATGGACAGAGGAAAGCTGCCAGGGAATACATTAGTGGGACGAAATACGATGTCCGTCTAAGAAAAGAAGGATTCGATGCATGATGCTTCCGGGAAAAGCGATTAAAAAAGCATCGGAAATTAGAACTGATGGGATGAAACACGGTCGATCACCATTAATCAATCTTGGTTTAAAAGCATTTGACCCGGAATTGACTTCAACTTGAGGATATAAATAAAATGAAGAGCATTTAATATTGTACAGATGGACGCAATAAACTGTTTGAATGAAAAAAACGATTAAATCTTTCAAAAAATAGGCCTTAAAAATCCTTTGTCCATTTGAGCTCCCTATTCTGCTACCATTTAGAAAATTTCAGTTAAATAACATTTTTTTAAAATTGTCTTTAGTTCAGATTTCTTGCTTTATTTTCTGAACGAATTGAATTAAATACGATTTGGGCAATAGTATGCTACATTTTTGCTCGAAACTATTTTCTAGTAGTAAGGATAGCACATAATTATAACTATCATATTATTTAGAGGAGTGCATATTATAATGATTATAAACTCACTATTTAATAGCACTCACGATATTGAAAGCATTAAAGAATTTAAAAATCATGCGTGATATACTCTAGGCGATATCTTCAAATAATTATTAATGTGCGGGCATTCAAAATTTTATAAAAGATTTAAATCAAAATCTAAAGATAAATTAAGCACATGTCATCATTTTAAAAGCCAAAATATAAGCTCGTTATTAGAAATATTTTAAATTCTTTCTACTTGCTTTAGATTTACACATCGTTAAAAAAATGATCCCTCCTCATTGGCATCATTCATCTATAAACATTTGTTAAAATTTCAAATCCAGATATGCCCTCATTTATGATTATAGTAACGTTTTGACTGTTTATTAATTATTTCCGTATATGCAAATCATTTATAGTTATGAGGGTACCGATCCGTAATCATTATTTATGTAAATTATTATCAGATACATGGATGAAACGCATCTAACGGATGACTTACCTATATATTAAATTTTTATGAAAATATTGTAATATAACTACTGTTTCATACGTCGTGCTCTTCATATTTAATGCTATTCTACATAAGAGTTGTTCGAGATACGCAAAAACAAAAATTTGAAATAGAATCGTTGTCACGTATATATTTTTTATTAATCTCCATCCTAAAAACTGTAATTGAACAGCTGGAATGTTGCAAGACATTCTCACTCTTGGAAGCATAAATTTTTATCGTAGATAAAATGCTAAATATAGAGCTGGTTAAAGGAAATAATAATGTTAACGACAGCAGAATTTTTCATGAATGAAGCAAAAAAAGTTTGAATTTTTAAGGAATATTGTAAAAGTGAACAACAGTTTTGAAATATGGATGAATAATTATAATAATGAGTCAGAAATAAACAAATGATTTTACAAATTACTTTATACTTATATCAATTTTATCATTTATGAACCTCGAATTCAACAATAATTTTAAACATATATTTAAATAGCATATACTCCGATTTACATTATAGTTTCACTTCGTTTATCAAATTAGAGCGGCACTTGCGAGCGGACAATTTTCACGACATTTTATATACGCGAAATTGTTTAATATTCATGCGCCAAAGAAAACAAAACCCACTTATCCTTCCGCATTAATTCGACGAATATGTTAATTATCGGAGTGATTATGTCGAAGCCCTGAGAATTTGCATGTGATTAAGTCCGCATTTTTCAATTCATCCGAGACCGGAGATTATTCCCAGGCACTCGCGAAATTATCAAGAAGATCATTCCAAGAGAAGAATTGCTACTTACGGGAGGAGGAAATGTATTCGGTCCAAAGACAAAAAGGAAAATCCGTTCGGGGCTCATTTCCCCAGTGTATAGCCAACGGATAAGAAGGCTCACTCTTGATCGGATTCAAGTGCTTCATTTGCTTCTTTCCCTGCATCCTAGATGGAAATCAATCGGTTAGCAACGGATTCCCTGGCGACCTAATTTCCAACATTATCTCCCATCTGACACCACCAACGCCGAAGGAAGAATCCTTTGGGAGGATTTGAATACATTACTGTCGGGATAAATTAGAGTTAGAAGAAGAAGTGGATTCTTTGAATAAAAATTGGCAGTTCCGAACGACACAATATCGATTCGGTCTATTTTTGCGGGGATTAAGTGTGGAAAAACGATCGGCTCATATGGTGAAGTAGTTGTTTCAAGGCGTTGGAATATAAGCCTTTGGCTTTTTGGTGGGATGTCATCGGCGGATTATTGATTGGATGATTTTTGGGTGTTCTGTGGTTAATAGCTACGTTTAAAGATACGAAATGTTATCTTCGCTATAGTAAAAGTTTCCCTCTCTTAAATACACATCGATGTTATGGAAATAATGGACGAATTTTGAATGAACTTCTAAAGATTCTTCCTAATCCAAAATTCTCTTCTTCTGGTAAAGGTATTTTTTTCTTTTCTGAGTGAAATAGCAGTATATCGAGGCTTCGTAACATACAATATATATTTAAGAACATTCGTATTCTCTTTAATTATTTCATTTATTCGTTATTTTAAAAATTTTTATTGAAGCTAGACAACTAATTAGTAAAGATTAGCTTTATATTGATGGAATTAGGGAGTATAGTATAAGAAATGTATCATATTTTTTGTCATTCTGTATATTGATGCCTACCCTAGCGCTTTAAAGAATACCTAGCATGAATGCTATATGATGAGAACTTCGATAGAATACACAACAAAGCATCTCTTCACTGTACCGCAGGATTGTAAAAGTAATTAAAAGGTAAATAACTATTAATCTTTTGATTTACGTGAGAAATGTCAACGTTTATATAAAAAATATAATATGCGTGCATTATACATCTTTCTTCTTGCAAACTGCAGAGAGGAATAATTCTTACGACGGAATGCAGCATTGGAAAGAACAAGAGTGAGAACCAAACCGTACTGCGGCAAATTTAAAGAATTAAAAACAACTGATTGTAACTCTGCAGCGTTCTTGATAATCTCTCTCAAACTCCTGCTGTTCCCAAATTAATTCATGGAATATTTCCATACAGCGAACATCACTCGTTTTATTACAATTCATCATCCCCTGCCGATTACCGCCTGCTCCATTGCTGAAACCAGAGAATCATTTTTCTTGATTCGAAACTTAATGATGGAACGAATTTACGAAGTGGCCCTCCCTCCGAATGCGTCTGGACAAAATACGATCAACTAATTAACCCGTCAAATTAGAATGTAAATGATATCGAATTAATCCTTCTGATGATGGACAGGAAAACTTCGATTCTTGTTATGCCAGAATTTTTTCGCTTCGGCGCCAAATCAGCGGAGAATCGAATTACGTTTTATTTATTTATTCTGCGAATCTACCGCAGCGACCCTGGTGATGATTACGGGAAATAAATACCCAAACGCAATCGGAAACAACAAATGACAGCAGATTGGATATTCGAACTTCCGAAGTCGAGTAAATGACTAATTGCAATCGTGGAATCCGGATATGTGTAAACTTACACTTTTGATTCTCGTGTGGGATGAGAAAACAGTAGAATGAATGACACATCCATATTCTGGTTATAGAATTGAGTAAACCCTGCATCGATTTTGAGGATAAGACTAAATTTCTTTTTAATTCCATAATGGTAGATTTAATTAGTCCCAAAAAACTTAAAATATTCTAAACTCTCTTGTACCTTCTTACCACGAAATTTCTTAAGAGTCAAACCAAAGAGTTATGAATCTTATAAATCTTAACAATTATTTCATAATAAATTTTAAGTCATAGCTTTCGATAGCTTATTTGGTGGATTTTCAGCTTTGATTTGGACTGCTTTTTATCATGAAATTTATTGCTGAACTCAATCAGGATTAGGGTTACAAAATATATAAGGGATATTCAGATCTAGTGAACAAATAATGCGTTTATTTGACCTTTTTTAGTGACACTCGAGAGTATAATACTTGTCCTATTACTCAAAACACATTATATCTACACTCAATCATATGCTATTAATACTAGGGCTTTACAACACAGTTTGACAAAGGCTGGAGAAGTAAGGACACTTTTTGGAAATGTTTTCTTTGGCCTTGAGGTTTATGGACCCATTATTACATTTTAGGTACACTTACATGACGGTTAGATGGACTGTAGCGAAAACAGGAAGTTTTAAGTAGAAAGGGAAACCAGCCTTGGCCAAACCACTCAGATAAAAGGTCAAAGTAATCACGCAATCCTTCGACATAAGAGAAAGCAAACAAAAGCACAGGAAAGGTGCGTTTTAAACGCATTGGACCTTTGGCCTCCAACAAGAAAAGTTTTAAGATCTTGAGCCTAGATGAGATGATCGAGGTAAAATAAACAGAAAGGGTAATATAGGGAAGGTATAAAAACATTCCAGGGTTAGATTCACATCATAATTACTGACTTCCATTTATTATAATTTTGCTCTGGATAGAGGAGAATCTACATTTTTTCTCATTGTACCATTGCACTATTTTTGAACTAACTTGACTTGAACTTCAAAAGTGAGCGATTCTAGAAATGTAATATGTAATGGAATGATATTATTAATAGACCAACAGAATCAATTACATTGACGCAACATTGCAGCTTAATCTCCGTACAGAGAACTTTGGGGCTGAAACTACCAATTTAGAAAATATGTCCTTTCTTTCATTACTATACCACTTTTTTATTCATCACATCCCAGAATATAAATAAACATATTCATATATAACATAAGCTTCATATAATCCTATTATTGTGAATTTAATTGTAGTAATATTGGGATTTCAGTAATTATATAATAAAGTCTAATAATTGGGAAGTAATTCATGCTAAGTTATAACATGTAATTAATAAATCAATGAGGCTATAGTATTCCAAAACTCATATTTTATGATATTGATTGATTCTGAAGATCATGAAGATACTGTATATGATTAGAAATGGAATATTATGATTTATATATGACTAGTTAATATTTTAGGCATGTTTACCAAAAACGGGCAACTGATTTTGTTTATTACATTTTAAATATGGCGCATATTGCTACTAACAAATAGTCGCAGAGGTGGCATAAAAAGACATAGAGGAAATGGAATGAACGGAAATAGAATAAAACATAAAAGTAGGAAACGGAGTGGAAATATACCTCCGGAATCGATTTCACCCAAACTGTGAAATTGGGTGAAAAATACTCGTATATAATCGCACCACTCCGGGAACAGTGGAATAGGCTCCACTCTAGAGGGAGGTTATGAAAGCGGAGTTCCCCCGGAGCCAATGCCCCGATGAAAATGAGAACATTTTCTATTTCTCAATCAGATTTGAATATCCCGGGAGATTTCACGCAGATACGGATTACCATGGTGATATTTTGCGTTCGCAGCCTTTCGCGTTATCGTATGGCGCACAAAATGAGTTTCATTTCACCGATAGCTAATGCGATTCATGGATTGCGTCGCACAAAAGCTCCAGATTATGTATTAATTCAGCTTTCCTTTCAAACCCAATTTTCGCCGCGAGGATCCCAAATCCGCGCGAATATTCATTCCTCTGCGTTGATTAATTGTTGCAAAAACGAAACATTATCTTGAAGCGAATCTCGGATAGATAAAGCGACGAATTCCGTTGTGCTCATCGGTGTCATAAATTAAATCCCGCGACATCAACGAGGATATAATATTGCTTTTCAGGCGAACTTTACTTTCTTTACATGAAAAGGATTCGAAAACAAAATCGAGCGTTGAAATTGTACCGAATTCTCCGTACCAAAGGCTCATCGTATTTTAAAATTTGTATAAAACCTTGTTCACTGCATCGAGTCAGTGGATGTGAAATCGCTTTGTTCGTAGCATTTCCGATAATATTACAGTACAATTCTTGTCCTCGACAGTCCCACCTTTGAAGAGGCAACACTCCATATGTTTATGAATTGTGTTTACGAGATCGATTTGAAATGAAAGCGTAAGAGAAATTACTAAATATAATTTTTGGTCTGCTCTAATTGAAAATATAAACTAATTTTATAGTGATCAAACAGTGGGGAAGGTTATTTTAAAAACTCAGATACGTACATTCATAAAATTTCATTATTGTATCTGAGGATACCATAATGAAATATGTAGTTCCAATATCACTTGCAAACATTTTCATGTAAAGTGAATTAGTTTGGTATTCAGCGAGAATTTTAGCACTAATTTAACAAACGAAATTTATTGGATTTTAGTCGTAAAAATGAATTGCCTATTTAATAAGGACAGTTCATGACATTCAGGAATATCTATGCATACATTAGTTCATATTTTAATAATTATACAGTCATGCAATAAAATAACTAAGTTTAAATAGGACCGGTGAATATTAATCACATTTTGTTGAGAAAAAGCGATGCTTAGTGCGGCATTATAAAGTGCGATTGGAATAGACATGCTATCCCTGACTAGGAAGCAGTTTTATTCTTAGTAAAGGATAATCAAAGTATAGATTATTTGGCCTCTCCCTTTCCACTATAAAGTCTTTAATTATTAGTTATAATAGGAGATTCATTAATAATGTAACAGCAACTTGACCTTTTAGTACCGAGCACGAATCAGCCCCTTGGGGTGGTTCGTTAAAGAAGACGGCAATTAGGATTTCTAATCCAATTAACTCATAGCGTGATCAAAATATCTAGTGGCTCTTTAATTAAACAGCCATCACTTGGGGGATACAAATTTTAAACACATCCTCGGGAAGGAAAATTTAATCTATTTTCTTGCTTTATCAATTTCTCATATTTTTCGCCCAATCTAATATACAAAATCATAATTAACTTAAATAAAATTATAAGATAAGATAAGCGTTATCAAGGGGTATTTTTATTAGCATTAATCACTATTAAACACCTAATATTCTACTTGAAAAATGTTTCACAGTATTTCACATAAGATAACGAGGAAGCAGGATAGAATACAGTGGTGGAATATTTATTTCTAAATTAATATCTAATTAATAATTCTTTACCTGCAGAGCTAACCAAAGTAGGCTAATCTATTCTTAAAGGTCATACATAAACGGTTTTTGGTATCGAATCTACTAAGCAAATAGATACCAATGAACAAAATCTATCACATGCACCCACCACGCTCAATTTGCCTAACCTAAATAGTTTCCGAGCTTTTTGAATCGGAACGACTTTGCGTAAATTTTCCCTTCTAAAGTCACCGAAAACTCGCGAAAAAAAAACAACGGTGACGTGACCGGTCCCTTCTCCCTGATGACAAGGATAAAAAAAATCAGGAATTCGCCGTAAAGGGTTGCGCACCCCATCCCTTCGCCTTTCCTAATTGCACCCGCTCTTTAACATGCTTAATAGCACAAGAGAATGGGTAATTAAGGCGCCACGAATAATAAATCGCGGCGTAAAAAATTTATAGGGAAAAAAGGAGCTAAACATCGTTTCCCTGGAGAATCGCGAGGATAAAACTCGTCCGTGAGAATACACGACGACCTTTCGTTTGACTATTAAAAGGGACGATTATTAAAACGAGTTCTTTCGGAGGAACAACGAAAACGGGTTCAATTAAGGAGAAGGCGGATTAGCAAAAGGGAATCGACAAAAGAAGCGCTGATTTAGAAAAATAAACTTTACGAAATAGGATTTTAGTATTAATGGGTTCACTTTTTCTTCACTACCAAAGTGTTCCTTTGTATCTAATCACTAATATGTTTTCTACCTAGACTCACTTAAATAAAAATATGTAATCAATAAATTAATTGATAATTTAGAGAAAA
The DNA here is from genome assembly GCA_020796165.1 of Pantala flavescens. Classification (NCBI taxonomy): domain Eukaryota; kingdom Metazoa; phylum Arthropoda; class Insecta; order Odonata; family Libellulidae; genus Pantala; species Pantala flavescens. The sequence goes on along the minus strand of CM036881.1, from coordinate 49,010,146 downwards.
TGTTAAGTATAAAGTAATGTTAAATATATGGAATTTTCCTAAAATTTCCTTAATATAAAAATATAATATACTGCTAAAAGTTGCTTTGCGATGGAAAAATTAGCGATAAAGATGTATTATAAATAGATATAGATATTTTTGTATATCTTAATAATTTACAGAAATCCACATAGAGGTATTTATAGAGAGAATTATATAATAAATGTTGATCTATTAAAGAACCCTCTTAGTAATGAGTGGTAAGTATAGCATCTAAACTTGCAACAGTTAATTTTGACCACGCCGCTGTAATTTTTCACAATAAACGTATTCTGCCTTATTTACGAACAAGGAAAAGTTGAGGTAAGAAACCTGATACAAGGAAGAACGATGAAAAGCCGTGCTGAAAAATCGAAAATAACTATTATAATCTCTCACAAAAAAAGATAACGAGTTAAAATAATTAATTAGTTCCTGAGTTACCATGATAAACTAAATGGGAATATTGTAAGCCTCTTTTAATTTACAGAACAATATTTTTTTAATATTACTTAATTTTCAAATACAAGCAGAGTAAAAACCTTGTATAAAGTAAGAGGACTACAGCCATTTGATTCCATTTGGCATTTATTCTGCTTATATTCATTGAAATCCATGAAAATCAATTATTTTCAAACTTGTTGAAGTATAAAACTTTCACATATTTTACTCCTAGATACGCACGAATTCACATACGCAATCACATCCTTAACTCCATAAACATTGGAAAGTGTTAACGAAATAAATCTGAAGAAAACACAATATATACATTCAAAATAAATCGTAACGAATTGAATATTCATCTCAACATCGTCCCTTTAAGATCCTTTGAAGCATTTTTAAGACTTCCAAATCATCAAAGCTAAATAAAACGCCTCAAAAATTCACGCGGAATTATAAAAAAAAGTCGAGGACCTCTGGACCGAATGTTTTCGTTTCCCGACGGAGAAAAGGCGAGACGTTTCTTTATCAAGAGAACGAAGAGACTCTAGGAATGAAACGGCAATCCGCGTAAATAAATACTTGTGTAACAGCGTCGGTGCCTTGGAGACGGGCGCTCCCAGAGGCCACGTCGATTCCAGGAGCTAAGGAAAGGGTCCGAAAGAATCGATCTTCTTAATTAAGGCGAAATTGAGTCTCCTTTTTCACGAGACCGCGAAGGAAATGAAAGGCAGAGGATTAGAAAGGAGAGACAAAAATTGGAAGCCATCGAGTTTCCAAAGAAAGCGGAAAAGGAGTGAATCGCATCTTCTTTGAGAGTTCGTTAAAAATAGAACGGCTAACGCGCGGAGATGAGGAAAATGAATCAGTTATGAATCGGATATTTTGTAAACTATGGTAATAAGTTGGAGTTTAGCGTTTATTACGGTTCTAAATGGGATACACATCTTTTTTTCTCGTAAAGGCTCCGAGGGATTTTTCTCACCATTTAAGATATCTTGTATCTGTTAATGTATAATGTGATCTCTATTTATTTATATTATGTTCTTTAAGTGTGCATTTAATGTTTGAAGTGAAATGAGCAGTCATGAATGAAAATGCTGCGCTTAAAGTCCTAACAGAAATTAGAAATAAATCCAGCATATTAAATTACCGTCTAGTATTACATTTTTAGCATATTAAGTACTTCTTATCCTTGCATTGTCTCTTTACATTTCAGAGGAATTATTAACAGTTCTTTGAGCTGCGTTAACATAGCTTTCCTCTACTTCTTTACCTAGTATCTTTGACCGTAGAACAGTATATTGAAACATAAATATTGTCATTATTAATTTATTATATTTCTTAACAATGAGTTGAACACTAAAACAAACTTATTCACAAAATGATCGGGATCAAGAAAAAGTATTCCTTACAACGGAAAAAAATAAAGATAACCTTCAAACTACAACTTCTTGAAACTAAGAAGCCTGAATGATTTTCAAAGAGGCTACTGAAATTTCTTAAAATTTTAGCTGACTATTTCCACTTTCAATTCTCATTTTAACTTTTGGTCGGCACCTTTTCAAAGGACGGAAATGTAGTTTAAGCTTCAAAGTAATCTTTAACAGCTACCCTTTCTTTTGTCGCCATCTCCGGCACTTCCTCGTTAGTCTATCAACCCATATTCCGTCTCGTGCGTCACGGCCTCAAAAAGAAACCCGACCTTTTTTAAAAATCCCAATCGAAGAGGGAAACTGTCGTTAATTTACGAGACGAAGAAATTGGACTTTGAGGATATCCGATAACGAGCATCGAACGGGGGTACCTTCTGGGAGAATGCAGATGAGTGACGGCCACGGAGGAGACGTCCTTTTGTCACGGGACGTGCGAAAAGAGTGCGAGATAAAAATTGAACGACCCGTTCGTCTCGTTAATTGGATCGACCGTGACGATCTATGGGATTGACCCGGAGACTTCGGAAACTTAATTGGCTGGCGTCGACCATTGCGGCCCTTTCCGCGATAGGTGAATCATCTGGCCGCAGAAAAAAAATTGCCCGTGTTTGATACGGTCCGAGTTTCCGAGGCATGAAATTCCCGACGAATTTTAGCGTATAAGGATGAAGAGGTAAATTGGCCGCCGGTTAATCTAGATGCAGAAAGCGGTGGAATTTATTCGGCCCGTTATTTTAAGGAAGTGGATTTGCGTATTAATCGCCCGGTTATATTGATCAAATAATTGATCTCCACGGATATTAAGGCGGTGGACGGAATAATTGAGATGTGGTTGCTATGGCGGAGGCTTTAATTAAGAGAGGTCCCCGCGAAATGATTTACGATGCTTATCGTTATATCCTTTGGGTGGATAAGTTTTGGAGATATAATTCAATCCAGTCTATTAATTGAAAATAATATTCCGGTTGGGACTTGCTAATTTCCGGATGCTTCAGCTCATACTATTATGAGGTAGCTGGATATTTTCTTATAATACATTAAAGAATATTATAAAAAAACAAAATTTAAATTATATTATAAACGCAGTTAATTGCGGAATATCAATAAAATGGCCAGTAATTAATACAAAGCAATTTCTAGTGCTTATTTTCTCTTGAGCAATTTTGTCGCATAAACTCGCTCCGAACTAGATGGAGACTCATTGATATAAATTCAGATTAGAATAAATAAATAGAATATTTACATTTTATTGAATTTTACTCTTATGAGGCTCAGATTGAATAAATACTATATAAAAGGCAATATCATGATGAAGAATTTGATTAAATGAAACAAATGCATTTGCTATTCAGCCCGAGAGTGATACTCAAACTTCCACCATATTATTATGATCAAACTTAAGTATTTTAGCTAATATCAAAATAAACATTGCTTCCATTAACAATGATAAGTAATTTGTTTGCATTTGGTTAAATTATATTGGGTTTGATTCTCACAAGATGTACGTGTATATGAAATTAGCTTTTGTACCTATATTATATAACTTGAATAATTAAATTGAAGATTAGTTTATAGATGAAGGTGTAGAAAAATTATGTAGTACGCATAAACGATTTTTACATCAAAGGAACGATCATTAACCATTCAATTATGCGTGTAATCAAATGTGTAGCTAAGAAACGGCATTACCATTTAAATCAAAGGCTCAGCATATCAACGAGGAGGCATCGTATTCAACCGAAAGAGGAAAACGAACTGTGCGATGCTCAATAAACTCCAATCTGCGTTGGTAAACGAATATGGAATGAAGTGCGGTGCGGTGTGAAATTCGTTCTTTTACGCACATATCCTGAAAATATGTTCGAGGGACTAACTAGGGGATTAACTATGAGGAAGATTGCAGGGACGTATCTCATTCCCAACTAAGCCTTCCTGTTTTAGCGAAGAATATTCTTTTACTGCTTCCGATAACGTTATACTATCAAAATGCATCACGCTTATAAAGAGAGCGATCCAAGTGAAGATCACCATAAGACAAAGTTACTAAATATAAAATGATAAATACATTAATAATCGGTATATGCAATAAACTGTGGTCATACTTATTAATTCTACGTCTATGTTAAATGCGTTCTCTTCTGTTAGATACACATAAAGATTTTAAGTGAACAGACCATAAAATATACTACGATCTCTAAAATTTGTACCTAAAACATCTCTTTGAAAAAGTGTTTCCCTTTTATGACTTTAAAGAGAGAGGGATGATATATTTGACTTTAAGTAAACTTAATTAAAAGTAAAGGGACAAAAGAATCTTCTGAATGGGATCACTGGAAAATACAGAAAATATTATGAAGAGAATAATTTATAAAGGACACTAAAAGAAGATTGGTGAAAGGAAACCTTGGAAAAAGGTGATACTCAATCCAGAAATGAAATTCAAAGAGAATAAAAAAGAGATACGAGAAATAAACCTATCAGACAGAAAGGTACATGACAAAAAGTATATAAAATTAAGTAGATGAGAGTATAAAAGCATTCTAAAATTAAATAAAAATTGGACCAAAAAACCTATAATTTAGAACCACTTCATTTTCACAAAAAATGGAGATCGGTCACAGAGATATACCAGCCTCGTTACCTGGAACTTTTTTTAATTTAATACACGGTGAAAATAAAAAAATATAAATAAACAAAACTTTGTTTTTAAAGAAGACTTATCTTCCAATATTTTTAAATACATTAAAATATATTTATTTTGTTAAAACATAACTATCATGATATGTGCATACATAAAAATATAATTTTTCTATTTGTGCCATGAATGCTTATTATATCTTAATCCATCCTACAATCTAAAATGTGAATGGAATATAGTTTGACTTTTTGTGTGCGTACCCAATAGCCAATAAAAATATCGAGTAAAAAGTGTTATGTAGTTACAAAAATAACGAGAAGAAAGGTGAAGATTTTTGATGATTAAGAAACTAAATTCATAAAATAATTCACAGCTTTAAGATTGTATTTTACTAATAAACGGGCTTATTCTAATTTGAATATATTCAACGGGTAGACATAAATCACCTACTGAACTTCGTCATCATACGTACGTGTGTAGTAATGAACAAGAGCGCCTCTGGAGATTATGCGGAATAATGCGGAAACACGGGGAGAAAACAGTGCGGCAGAGTCGCGAAGGCACGAGAGAATAAGCGGTCGTTTTGGAAATTTGCACCGCTGACCGTCGAATGAGAAAGAGGTGCAAATATGGGCCCAAAGAAGAGGGAATGCACCACTAATCATTGTGAAGTGGCGTGAATCGGGGAAAACTCTCCGATATGCATCCGAAAGTTCCGCTCTTGTGTTCGGAGATTGATGACCGTGGATGGTTTTTCCGATGACGAAGTACTTTTGCAACAAACTTCTCTTTTGGATTCGAGGGCCGTTGTAGGACTTGATCGATTACGCGAAGAGATGTGTTGCTGCTAAGCTTATTTTCCTCGTCGAAAGAGCTTATTTCGCGATCGATTTACCGGGAAATTGGGATGCCCTCTTCGTTGCATCTTTTAAGCATAAAGAAGTGGTCTATATTAAGAATATACGAAGTACTTTAAGGTTAAATACGTAATAGAAAAAAGTGATTGATATTTCTTTAAAAATTGTACTTCTCAGGTTATATAACAGGCTATCTTCTAGACACGTATTCAATGTTTGAACCTCAGAAAATAATATTGACAATTCGTAATTATAAAATTATTCTCCATCAGATTCATTTAGTTTTTTAATTCAAAAATTCGTAAAAGTTTATGTAAAATTTGGACTATAAATGATATTCAACTACACAACAGCATAAGAATATTGAGGTGGACTGAAAATAGAGAATAAATATTCAATGCTTATTATTTTTAACTCACGTCATTATTACAAAGAATATTAAAAAGTACATTATATTAGAGTACTCTTCGGTTTAGGGTAGGGATTAGCTTTAAATAGAGTAAATTCTATAATTAAAGTATATGTAGGTTATGATATATGGAAATAAATTTCAAATACTTATTAACGCTTTAAAATAACTAAACTGACTAAAGCGATTCTCTTCAGCCCTAGCACGATGAAAAATTAAAAGAACTCTGAGGCGTGTGCGCTATATGATAAAACAATTGATCATCGAATATCAATTCTCTGACGTCATCAAATCAGACACAGTTGTCAACATGATCGCGTCATCTCCCTTAAAGCAGATCATTAGCGAAATTGACCTTCACGTCACGTGACATCTGTAGAACTCGTGCCTTAATTGCGTCCGATTTTTTAATGGCTCCTTGGGACCCGAAAGAGAAAATTCCGTCTCGCCCATGGGCCAAATGTCATTTCATATAAGAACCCCTTTGATGTACCCGAGGAAATTTAAAAAGAGGGATATATACGTACTTGACCTAGCTTTCCACGTGCCCAGATTGGGCAGGTGTTCAAAGAGAAGGCACGAATAAAATAATTGCGATATAAATTTTTTCCGCACTTAACAGTTACTAAAATTACCTAAAAAACGGGACTTGTTTGGGAGGTTCCTTCGCCGAAGAACGTCCTTTCGACTCTTTCATCTTCGAGGAGACTTCATATATATTTTCGCGATCTTTCTCGCCTACGTTTTTTGATGAGCGGTTACGCGTAATTCAGCAGCGTTTTTCTTCCCACGATTCGTCGCATTCACGTCGTCGCTTTGAATGCCGGGAAATGAGAGCCGGGGGATTATTGCGGGCTGAAGTAAGGTTAGGGAAGGTGAAGGGTGATGACAACAATGGGGTGCCCTCTTCTTGGGCTGATTCCTGCCGTCACCTCTGCCATTCTACCCAACCTTTCACCGTCTCATAGAATCTCCATTTTGTTTCAAGGGCCTGTCCTCGGCCCACTCCATTTCCACGCGTCTTTCAACTCGCCGTAGTTAAGAAGGTCCCTTTTTACTCCTAACACCTTAACCTCTCCCAGTTTGGGATCCTCCTGAAAATACCTTAACCCTCTTTGTCTTTCTTTAATAAATGTACCCCTTGCCATCTATCCTTTCCCTTTTTTTCAAGTCTCGAACCTGCTTTTATCTTTGCTGCGTCCTTTTTCCGCTTTTCCAAGGTTTTTTTGATCTCTTTGTGAAACAAATTCTGTAGTGCACGCATCCCTCTGATGGTACTCACACACGTTTATAACAACGTATACGAATGTCGTAGTTCGGATCTATTTGAAAGTCAAAGGATTGTTTTATACGACGGAGATAATGAATATTTACTGTATTTTCCGAAATGAGGTAGACATGGGTGCATAGCTCATTCATTTTTAATTTCTAATGGTTGTATTTCACGATAATAGTATTCTATACTAATATTTGTCTCGGCTAGAATCATCCATTGCTTACTTATATATTGCATATATTTTTAGACCAATGACGATTTATAATTGCGATAGAATTGTATTTATATAGGTGTTAGATCATATATTACAAACATTTGCCTTCATATGACTATGAAAGTTTGAATTGAAAAAAGTTATAGAGAACTATTCAAGGTATAAAAAAATACTAGCTCTGCTATAAATAGTCTCCTGACAGTCTAAAGTTATTCGTTACATATTACTGATCTCTAGCGAGAAAATTATATTTTAAAACTGTCATAAACCATATTTATTACTTTCTGCATGAAACACCAACCAAAACGTCTCTTTATGTTCATTTACTTTAGGAACATTTATTACAAATTTTCGTGTGAATTGACCTTTTTTACAATCGTTTACCAAAGTATAAGTACAATGCCAGCATTCATGTGATTTAATAACCGGTATATACTTTGCTAAGGTAAAAATAAAAATGAGACTGATTAATTTTTTAATTTAAAGTATAGAGAATATTTGATTTATAAAAAAAATCGGAGTTCAGATATAATAATCAATATCACTCAGACATACAGGAAAATGAGTCTTTGAAGACATTGATTTTTATATTTAAATCAAATGAAAGACCGACGCAGGAATGCAAGTATTAAATTGTAATGAGTTTGAAATAAAAGAAATCATTTTGAATTGATGATCGACAAACAGCTAATAAAGCGAAATATGCGTCTAAAAATATAAACAAGGGAATAAAAAAGAAGTTTTTGTGAATTTTGAATCGTATATATGATTAACAAACCAGATCTTAATCAGAAGGACAGGAGGATGTTTCATCCTTAAATTCTTTCCGAAGTGCATATAAGAATTTTATATACACCGAGACGATAACTCATCGATCTTAAGGAAGTAATACAGTGGTTCGATCGATTGGAGGACGCAGCAACAAGGCGTCTTTTGAGATATTCCCGTCGGGGAACCTCACGTTACAGTCTCTGCTCATCTCGTTGTTCTTTTTTCTCTCGTTCCGTTTAACCTTTAACCCTTTTACCCCTCGCAAACAACCCTCTTCTCACATTCCCTAGCACATTTTCTCTCCCCCTTGCGGCTAAACCCTTTGATGATTCCTGTCCAACCTGTTCTTTCTTTACGGCCCCAACGCCTCCTGTCACCGGAGCTGCGTCAAAGGCGAGCTCAAAGTTTTTCCAAGAGCTCGAAAAAATATTTTACGCCTTTTCTAAAGCCGAGTGGTTGGCGTTAAAATAAGATATTGCCCGAGAGGCTGACAAGCGAAACGCTCGTTCCAGCGATGCGCGAAATTAATTGAATTATTGCGTATTTCTCGCGGTCGTAAGTCTCCCACCATTAAATGCGATGTGTAAATTTGAAATCTCTTCTCGCCGTTACTCATAGTTTCGTGGATTCCCAAGTTTATTTTGCGCAGGACCTTTCGTTAAGTGGAAATTGTGTGAATGATTGGGATATGTTTATTGCTAATGTATAATGAACAGAAAAATTACGGACTATTGTATTATGAGCATCATTTTTTCTGATAACAGCTCAATAACTAACAGATACACTTCCTAAACTCTCACACTGTGACAGCTATTAGAAGTAATATTTCTTTTGAATTCACACCTGTGACGAAGATTCGATTACGTAAGGATGTAATTTAAAATGTTTTATCATGATTTTAACCTCTAAAAGAAGCTGTTTCATCAAGTGATTTGTCTATTGATTATTATCGATAAAGTAAAAATTAAACTAAAATTTAAAGAATATCTTAATCAGATTAGCAGTAATTTTTATTCGCTATGTTTGCCATCGCTGTCCTAATAAACAGGAAGCATAAGGATTGCATCAAATGCATTCAATCACTCCAACAGCGAATGCTAATACTTAAACTTGGAAACTAGAATATTTTAAAGTTGTTCATCACGGCATCCAATGAAGTTTAGTAAATCTATGCATCTATTGTAGAAGGATAACACACTATCTAATTTTCATACTAATTAATTTGATCAACTAATCTAGTTTCCGCAAAATAATTCTAAAGGAGCATCTTTGTATGCTACACGTGCAACCAAATAAAGCTGATAGAAACGCTTAATTGAAAAAAAATTAAAAGCAGAAAAATCACTTAAAATTGACGTACTTTTATTAGCAATTAGTGTGTGGAAAACCCCAATTGATCGACGAACGAAATTCCCTCAAAAGGGATTAAAATTACGGCAATCGTGTCATTATTCAAATGAACCCTCAATCCTTCTGTTGAACCCTTAATTAACGTATCATAATAGGCTAAATTTAATTAAATTTACGACCAATTCCACTCGTGCTGCGAAAGAGCGGAAATTAAAGAATTCTCAACTTGTTATTCCTGTAAACAAGAGTAGAATTGAAGGCGAGAATCGGCCGAATAACTTTCGGGACAGTCAAACGTTTTGCTACTCGAGTAGAATAAACCTCTATTCCAATTGAAACGTAAATAATTCGAGGGCCAAAGAGGTTAATTATCCCCTTGTTTAGGGACTCCAGGAAATGAGGCGAAAGGTTAAAAACACGAATGTAGTCGTGTTTACAAACGAAAACATTAAACCACGGAATCGGGCCGAGTTAATTATCTTTTCTCGCATATGCAATCAGACCGCCCAGAAATATTAAATAACCGGAGTTGTTAATCCGTAATGCGGAGAATAGAATCCCAATGCTTGCCTGACCCAATTCTCTAAACCCTTTATTCTAAAAGCCCTTCATTTTCGTTCCGAACTACGCCAAGTGTCACTAAAGGCGTTGAGGTTAGCTCGACACTAAAGCGTTCCCGTTATGGCCGTATGGAGTAGGGACAAAGGTGTACATGACGGATAGTGACGTGTGTTTGGCATGGATAAGGGGAAAATCGGGTGTGCAAGGCGGGTCGGCGTAAACGGCAAGTTTTCGGTTTTGCTACGAAGAATAGACAAGGACGAGGGGGAAACGCGCTGTGGTCACATCGAGTTTTACGTCGGCAAAGAATTTAACGACTTGAAAAACATTCGGTAAAAATACAGTTGCTGCTCGTTCGTTGTTACGTGCCGTTTCGAGGAAAATTCGACTGAATTATTGGAATATAAGGAAAATATCGAGTTCCGTGTGTGATACTTGAGGTATGAAAGTTTCGAAGTAGGTCTGGAGAGCTCTCCAGTAATAAAATATACGACTGAAGTTGAACTGTATAAAATAACGATCCATTACTGTACAATATATAATTGGTTCCTTTAGATTTATATTTGTATCTCTTATTCTACATGAAATCGAAAGGGATTTACCATGGAAATAAATACAGAAATAAGCAGTAAGAAAAGTTTTTATCTCTTAAGAACGAATAAGATAAAACAAAATTCCTTTCATATTGAAAATAAGTCTCAAGGGGAAAATTATAGATAATATTTAGGAGTATGAATATATATTTTTAGCTTATTTCATAACGGTTTTGGAGCATTGCAAGCGTTTATAAATCTAGGAGTAAATCAAATATAAATTGATTGTTTATTAGTTCCTTGATACGATTGCAGGAAACAAAGTGGCAAAAATATTATGGTGAATTTCTTTTTAAATTTAGTAACATAGATCGAATTAGGAAGCAAGGTAGATGGGATGTGCATATTTTTACGCTTTAACTCCATAACCTATCATTTTACTGATGCTTTCTAATATACAAACTTTATATTCAATCCATATAATTTCTATGATTCACCTCACTTAATCTAAGGCTTCCAAATTTACCGATTAACTATTAAATACGTCATTCAGAGATATTAAATAGAGAAAACGTTGTCTTCCTAATCTCAAAATACACCTACAATCCTTCTATTAACATACTATCCCACTCTTTTAGTCAATACAGCAGTTCTCAAGGCCAGATTATCTTCTATGCATTCCCTTAAATTTCACTGAAAGAACACCTATTTTTCTAAACGAAAAGGACGATAAATCATCTCCATAAAATTCTCTCCGAATGAATCAAATCAGCGAAGGAACTGCTATCCACGCAACCTGAGCATCACTCAAGCATTCGCCTATCGCTTGGACCAATCAGAAGGGTTTGGACGTGAGAAGATATTTCCGAGGAACCATTTATGGGTGAGCATGAAAAAAGCCGAGGGCTGATTCTAAGAAAGCTCCTTCAATGCGAGGGATAGTAATGGTTGAGGGCTTCGTAGAAAGACAGAGACGAAGGGTTGCAGATCTTTAAGAGAAACGGTTCCCATTCAATTCCCCTTGTCCTTCAATCCTTTTTACTACTCAACTGGACCCCCCTCTTTCGCCTAACATAACAACGCCGAGCGAAAATATCCGATTCTGCAGTTCGATTCGAGAATAGTGAAAGGAAATCGCCTAGAAGTTCTCTTTCACTTTTGCACACAGCTCGAGTTAATTCTACATTTATAACCCCAGCATCTGCAGAATTCTAAATCCATAGTAAAGTTTCTTACAACTCTCGGAACTTGTTTCTTTCCAGTTTGCTCAATTTTGTTCAGAGTTCAAAATTACAACTACAGCAACAACTTTAGTTAGTAAAAGTTACGCGAACTTCCATGACGTATTTGAAAGTATCGGATTTTTAAGTATCACAGGAGAGTTTGGAATTTTCATGTTTTCCCTCTGACATGGAATCTCTTTAAAGATATACTTTTATTTTATGAGGAGAGTGATTCATTTTCGTAAAAATATAACTAAAAAACTTTTAGCTTTTGAGATTTGGATGTTTATTAGATGAAATTTCAACATGCTTATAAGCTGTAATTTGAGTTCATGCTCATATCATTTTAGCATCTGTTGTTTAACATACACTGTTGTGTGCTGTTGTTATCTCATATAAATAGGCATTGAAAATAAAATAATTGACTCTAAATCTTGTCAATTTTATCAGAGTAAATGAATTTTTAAAATAATAAATTCCAGAATTTTGATAAAACGACTGGATTTTGTAAAAATGTGGTTGAATATCTTTTTTATGCGCTTGGAAAAATATTTTAAGAATTCAATGCTCTAGAATGTTGTAAAAGCGATTAAAAGCCACGTTTCTCATAGACGTTAATCAAAAATAAGTAGTAAATAATCAGTGAACTTCCTATCATAAATTTAGCCACAGAATTAAAAATACTAATCGATCAACAGCCTTATTTTTTTGGTTACTATCTGGTATTATTAAAATATTTTCGAAGTACGTTTCTAAATTTCATAAAATTAAAAACAAATCATATAAAATATAATTTTGTTAAAATCGTTATCAAAGAAGTCAATTAGATAACTTAACCTTTGAAGATAATCATTCTTTTACTTTTCGCTGAATGGTATTAACACTTATAATTCCTGTCGCATTAATTTTTTACGTCATAATAGGAGTGAGATTTCAATTTCCATTGTTCAAATAGCAGCTCCTTTGTGTATTCTTGAGCCATCTTCAGAATATTCGTCTACTCTATTGACTCAGCTGTCTAACTCTGCAGTAATTTCCCCTTCCTTTGTCTTTTTCTCATAACCTTTGATCTTTTCAAATCTCCACTGTTTTGTACTCTAAATAACGTTTTCTTGTCTAGCTTCTTTTAAGCTATTTGCGAATTTACTTCCGACTTTTTTATTAGCATGTTTAGCGACGTGAATCGATAAAACTTATTTCCGCATACTAAAAGGTGGCTTCAAAAGTATAGATGTTCATAAACATATACTCACGATGCAGATGTTCTAAAACAAATACTCATCTCAACCTTAAAATTGTTGAAACTAGAGCTTTGTTTAGAAATTAAAGTAATTAGAAATTTCAACATTCGTAGGTATACAAAACTCAATCCTCCCGTTAGTTTAAAGGATTTACCTTAGCTGGATTAGTGAAGGAAGTATTAACATCAAGGACTCATACGTTCTCCTTATCTATACTTTAGAGTTAACAATGAGAAATAAGAAATAAACATCTGTTTGCTAATCAAATAAAATATGATCAATTTATAGATTTATATAGTTAGATATAGTTATAGTTATATAACCTGCCTCATTGTTAAAATATAAAAGAATAAATATTTAACACTCCAACCACTATAACCTTATCCATTGGCAGTAATGCCTTTCAACTTTTTTCCGAATAATTTCCTTAATATTTCATTAATTCTATGCAATTCATTACATCATAATGTAATGCATCTCTTTATTAGACAATCGTTTCAACATTTCACTTATTTCTTATTCACGTACTTCTTCTTCGCTAAAAACTATACTTTTTGAAATGATATTTTTCCTTAGAAGGATTTCCGAACGTATCCCTCGCCATCCCCGTAACCTTTTCCCATACTCTCGCACTTCGAACATATTGCTCTCTTTTCCCCTCACAATTCCTCCATCCGCTGCTGTTTATTTTTCTCTTCTGCTCTCACAGTTTCCTCTTATCACTTCAACTGCCACCTCCGGAGCCTTCCTCATATACCTTTCCATATCAACCTTTCCTATTGAACAAATTCTCTTCTCACTTATCTTTCCTCTTGTCTCGTAATAATCCCTCTCTTTATACATCCTTCCCTTTTTTGCAACCCTTGTCGCGTTCTTCGATCTTCGGATCCTTTTGCGAAAAAAGCGAGCGAAATACAACTCCGTACAACTTTGCATCCTTTCAGATTTCATCTCTTTTAGAGGCGGCCAATGCTACAGATGAAGATAATAGAGCAATCATAGCAGTCTCTCCCCGTTTGTGTCGTTCAGGGAATCGCTTTGAGCTAAAAGCTGTTTCGTTGTCCATGCGATGAGTTTTCCTTCCGTTTATAACGTGAAGTGCTCTATAATACTTCGAATAGAAACCGTCAAATATTTTACACGATAGCTACACTTATTATGAATTAGAATCTTATAATGATGATTTTCGACCAGTTTCGTAATTTGCATTACATCTTAGGCTACGATTACGTTTCCACTAAAAACATTATATTACAGCACCATTCGATCCCTAGGAGTTATTTTCACGAATCTTAAAATTCACGCAATGTAATTGTAAATCTCGCATCAATATGGAATCAATTACAATTTATTATAAATGCTGATAGTATTGAACTACGTGCTAGTTAAGAGTTCAATATAAATTATAAATAAATTAAATCTGATCATATAGGAAATAACTAATTGTGATAAAACTATGATATTCACCAAATTTTAAACTTAGATGATGCCTGCTATTGAACATTACTTAAGGTTAAACCAATGATATAATAATTTGAAGTTATCTGAAATCTTCTTGTTTTGAAGTCTCGTTTAAATATAAATCAGAATTGTTATGAAAATTTATTTGATTTGGAAGGAGCTCCATCGATGGATATTTATCCATTCCATATTTAGAAAGGAACCATGGAAATTTGTATCCACCAGCGGAATAAATATCCACAGAGAAACTGTCCATTGCAATGAGCAAAAACACGATTTATCAACATCAATATCTCTGGATTATTGTACGTACATTCATCCGCGGATCTCCCAAAAAATTCGTACCGATTATCATAAACAAGCATCTTCCGAGCGATTCTCTCAATACAAAATGTTAAAGCCTTTCACTTAAAAAATATATATATAGGGAGCGTGCCTCTTTTCCATAAGCAATTTTTCTTTTCGGAATCCATACATCTACCGTGAGATTAACGCAGCTTCACATTTTACCTGCTTTCTATATCTTTGGTGCCTTTCACTCGCTACAGAATCTCACATCCGAATTTCTTTCGCTATTTCTGTATTCCGCCGCCCTCTTCCCCATTCACCATCTTTTCCTTACTCTACTGGACCTAACATTCAATTTCCCTTATCGGCTGCCTTTCCCACGCTATCTAGACCTGTATCACGGTCAATCCTCGTACTAAGAACATTTTCTCTTACTTTGCAGCTGATTTTCCTTGGCCTTCCTTCATTTTCTACGTTGCTTGTGTATTCAAAAGTGGAAGTGTTCCGTTTCCTTATATTTTATCTCAATCGATAAGATGCTGAATGAAATATTCTTTGTATCCCTGGTATTTTATAATTCGTACACTTTAATTCATTAATGATGCGATAGTATATTCGAAACTACTTTATTTGTTGATTTAAAAATTTTGCTCGAAAGTAACTTAAGGATATCAGTACTACGTAACAGATAAAAATAATTACAAATTTACAAAAAACAGAAGAATAATTTATAATCGAAAACAGCGTAAATTTTACTACTTAAATATTAGTTTCTTCGAATAAGCTTATCAATAATGAAGAATTCCAAGTAATCGTAACAAAAATATGTTCCTGTATATGCCTATGTATAAATATTAAATATAAAACCCCTTTTTTCAAAAATTATAATCTCACAGGCTGAAATTAATCACCCAAAATGTTATTAGCATTTTTAATAAATTTATAAAACTGAATTTTGAATCTTCTGCATATCGATACCTTAAGGTGTTATAACCCACGTAATAAGGATGTATGTCATTTCCACACCATACCAAAATATGGAAGGTCAAGTTGAGGAAGTTAAGAAGGGTTGTATAATCCTGATAAATCTTTAACAAGACACAGGATAAGTAGTTCATCATATGCCGGCACTCGTTACATCCGTGAAATCCTCAAGGAACGGCCCTTTTCCTGTCACCCGTCCCAAGATTTTCTCGGTAAAGAATAGAGAACCGAGGTTCATATTCTTCTTTTTTCGAGGACTCATTTACCATTGCGCAACCCCTCAAGGGGTTAGACCTTCTTATCCCTCCTACACTGACCGTCGCGTGACTAGAATACACGCGGAAGATCGCGCTCTGCCCACGTACTCAGTCCCTTATTTATTTTTCTCCTACGTTTCGCAGAATCTCCCGTTCGGTCCAATCTGTTTGTGCATACATGGAGAGAACGTGAAAATGGCGGCAGAAGTGGTCCAGCGGAGTCTGGATGAGAGTAAGAGTGACGGGATTTTCACGGTGTGCCCTTGGATAGGGGATTTTTTGTGTCGTCCAGAACTGATAAGTTGTATCTGATGGACTGCCCGGGACAGAAGAGCAGGGTTCAAGATTTTTTTTCCTCCGAGGCCAGGAGAGTATATCCTAGAGTGCGCGATAATAGAGTTTTTTTTATAACGGACACTCGTTTTCTTTCTTAGAGTGGAAGGTTTTTTCTCACCTGCGTGAAATATTTCGTTCGTTGCATTTCAATGGAAATTGAGTTTTCTGGAGTGTTCCTAATCCTAATTTGATTTTTTTGGCTGAAACTCTACAATTATAGACAAGGATTGGATATTCAATTTTTTAGATATAATGGTAAGCCTTATATACGATAAACGAATTACCTTATTCTGTTTCATGTAAATAGTGACGTGTTTCTATGCTTTTCGTATTAACCTCTACATAAGTTATAAGATGAGTTTTAAGATGTTCATAGTCAAATCAATAATTGTAATGTAGGTCATAATCCTCTATGATATGCATTATGCATTAATGCTTTATATAATGGTAAAAGTTATGTCTTTCCAAATTTTTCTCGACAAAAGTTGTTTATCCTCAAGGAAAATAAACAAAGAACACGTCTGAATATAGAGCAAAACAATAATGGGAAAACTACTAATTTGATATTTATTATTATTATTATATTCACAGAAAATGTGCTATAGACATTGATATTGAATCTTAATCCACCCTGGACGTTTCATGGACGGATTTATGGATGTTTTCGAAACTTGATAACTTTATATCATTAATAATAATGAGAAAGGGAAATTTAAATTACGCATAAAAAATTCGCAAAACATAAATGACCTCCATAATGTATCGCTTGAATAATTTAATAACCTCACAAAATAATTAACGTCTCTTACGCTAAGGTCACGAATCAAATATAAATACGAATATCTTCGGAAAAATTACTTTATAATTCGATACTCTTTTATGATTACGGATTAATATTGTTATCTCAACACTTTCACTGCGAGTGTTGATTTTCAATTTTCCGCAAAAATATCGCATTTCAGCTTTTAATCAGATCGCTCGGAAAAAAGCAGCCATTCGAATTCGAAAAAATATAATTAACATTAACAAAAGCTCTCCACTGGAATGAACGCCTTTGAATGCCCTCAGGATTCACCGAATCCGAACGAGGAATTAATTCTACGAATTAAGGGTGCACACAATCATCCGGGGAAAGATTCCAGCAGAGTCTACTTTGATTAAATTCCCCTCACCAAAAATATCCCTCATCGTGCATTTAGATGCAAGGAAACGACCACGCAGACCAACGGAATCTCTAATTTAAATCTTTTATGTCGTCTACGAAAGCACAACTCGTTCTGGTCCAGCGGATTGACTCGTTCCGATCGAATTTCTCCATCGACATCAACCTCTATTCACTTTTTAATACATATTTCGCTGAGTACATCACCCCCGGTGCAGTGGGTGTGCCCATTCAGGCGGCACGGGGTTCGAACCCGGCTTTGAAAAGAGGTCATCGGATAAAAGAGGAGTCGGACAAGGGATACGCACCGCGGGATTTATTTTCCTCGTCATTTCGAAAGGGAGATTCCCTTTTTTCCGATCCGAGTGCCCTCCAACGCTGATCCAGCGCAGCAGCGTCTTTTTTTTCTACCGAGTTGTAGCCACGCCGCCTCGTTTGCTCTGAACCGGCGCTTATGAGATGAGAACGGTTCGACGGGAAAAATGCTGTATCGCGATGTTTTTAACCACTTCCTACGATCTTAACCTGGATTCTGTGTTTTCGAAACTCTCTCTGCATCTAATATTCGCTTGTGATGGGTGATGTGAATTGGACACAACGGGAGGCACGATTTCCTTTGGTTAAATCGTTGGTGAGCGTTTAATAGAGAGGGGAAATGAGTCAATGCTGACTTTGTTCTTCTAGCTGGTTTTTCTATGGTGAGATAAGGATTTTGTGCACTAATAGGCCAAATTTTAATTGTCTCTACAATCAATCTACTTCCCTTCATTTAATCTTTGTTGTTCTTTTCTCTAGATTGATTATATTTATTCTGCGAAATTATGATTGGATTTCAGTTGTTTGAAGATAAACGCTCTTTCAATCCATAGAAAATGTTAGATTATTGTAATTGGTCAAACTTTTTTCAGTCCCTCCTAAATGATTGCTTCAGATATTAATAATTTGATGATTTTGTAATGAACTTCAAATGAATATAATTCTTAGTAAATATTTTTACTTAAAAATACTGAATATGGAGAAAGTAATAAGAGATCATTAAATACAAGTAATCATGCTCTTTATAACAAAAAATTAACAAGATCTATTCCTGGATACGGATTTGTGTGGTTACCACAAACATTCTCCCAGTATGACTTAAGAAGACATAATAGCTCTCTAAAATTCTCGTGTCTGATATACAAGAAAGTTACAGACTTTTGTTGAATTTTATTCTAGTAGACTTGCTAGACGTTCTCATTACTAATGAAGCATACATTTATTGCATTACAATAATCCCTTAAAGCTAGAGATGGTGTTATTCAAGCAGCATGAGAAGTATCTTAGGCCAAGGTATAATGAAAGCGTGTGTAAGATCATCATGGAGAAATGTTTAAGCTCATTTAAATGATTGAACTATTTGTAGCCTCAGTTTCAAGTTCTGTCATTGGATGAAAGATATGGGATTCTATGACATGTATTTTAGGGAACGTGATCTTAAACAATTTCTTGCACACAGATTTTATAAAATTTCTATGTAAATTTAAAGCAACGACACGTGTTCGCAATTTATCCGTTTCTTATACAGGATCAGCGACGTTTGGAAGCAAAATCATTATCGTTGCGGACAAAAATGAGGAAATGAATCGTCTGGGACAAATCCGGATTTAACTTTCAACGCTCAGTTTTTCCTTTCTAATGTTAATCCGCGGAAATGCACAGCGCGTGCTCTTGGATGCAACATGACGCTCATGCGCTATGCTTTTGTTTCCACGAATTTTGGGGAGTTGCTCGAAATTTATTCACATTACTCCCGGCTAACTTCCGTACTCTCTCCACCTTTTCTTCCGTTCTCCTATTTCCACCTTTTCTCTACTCTCTCTACCATCCCTTACGGAGCGAGAGAGTCAATTTTTTCCACTCATGTTTTGCGCAAACGGGCACACTGAAAAATGATGCCATTGTTTTCCATGAGAATGAAGTTCCGAGAGAAGCAGGATATTTATTTTTAGTGGATGGTTTATGCACGTGATCTTTCGAGCCTTTTTGGAAATTCGTTTTTGTCGCGCTGGATTCGTATAATTCCTGACGTTAACGGATCTCTACTCGTTTTTTATATCCGCCAGTTGGAGGAGGTCAGGTTGTTGAGTGTGGACGCCAAATGTGCCTAAATATGGGACGTAATGAGACGTAATCTCTGTTTTTCTTACAAATCCGGGATCGTTGCTGAAGCGTGTGGTTTTTTTACAACAGCAAGAGCGAAGACTACATCTAGTGTTGTGCCTGGTCTCAGTTGGGGCGAGTGGGTGTTGGCAGTCGAGTTCGCCATCGAAAATAAGAACCCAAATTGTTGTCGCTTCACAGCTTCCACATTATTATGACCGCGGAAGTAATTTTGCCCTTAATTTGTTGCTATTATGACGATGAATACTTCTAAACAGTGAAGGAGTCGCTAAGGTAAAGTGAATAATACTTGAAGAGTAATAACATATCAGACGGTGAATTCCATGTATCCTTGATAATTTGTCTCTACAATTCTTTAGACTAAATTTAAGATTCTATAAATTTCTTTTCTATAATATTATGCATGATTTATAGAAGAAAAACTGCCGTTTTGTAAATCTAGACGATTTTAAAAGAATATTTCCGCGCCTGAATTTTGCAAGCGATAAATAACGTTTTCAGTTAAGCACAAAGGTTAATGGTAACAGATAACATTAAAGTAAAATTTAGTAATGAATTTTCTCTCCTAGTATATAGTTTTCGCATTGTCACTACATTATATGTATATGAGCAAACATAAAGTCTACTTATCGCATATATAAATCAAAAAGAATATTACATTTATAGTTCAAATGGCAAGATTGGAAATTTAAAAATTATTTTTTGAAACATCTCGCGATAAGGATTCTGTTCAACGATAGATTGACGTTATTTATTTATAAACTCTAATAGAGTAATAAAAATGTACCATAATTTGTGGAAACTTCGATGATTCTTTTGAAAGAGTAAAAATATAGATGATACAGGTTCTCAAACGTGACAGCAATATTTCCAATGAAACAAAACTATTTTAAAACACAGTCAAATGAGAATGGCGATGGATTGATATGAAACTAAAATACCAACTGCAATACGAAGTAAATTCAGTCTGTGGGTGATCATTATTCAGCACTTCGATATGGAAATAACAACAGCCTGACAATATATCGCTTTGATTCGGTAAATCATTGCGTCAAATCGTTTAATTTTGTCGATAAGTTTTGTTTGTAGAATGGAAAATCCTTTATCATTGACTCAATCTATTCGCAGCGGTCGGACATTAAATGTAACCGAATTCAAAACAATGAAGAAGAGTTAATTAATTTCTCTATAGAAAGCGGTACGAGAAACAGCTGTTAGAGTGTTTTCTGTGAACTATAACGTTATATTAATAACGCTATAACGAAGAAGTTTAAAACTTATGTTGAATACAAATTAACGATTTTATTATGTTTCATAACACATGATTTTATGAATAATCCAAATATTTGGATCAATTTTATTAAGGTTCATCATTAATATTGTTATATACATGGTATATAGCAGTATCTAGAGTAATATATAGTAAAATTTGAACTCTTACTGTCACTGCGTCAATTCTAAAAGCATTTCATAAGAGAAAATCTTAGAATAGCTTTGTAAAGTTTAGTGTATGATACTTAGAATATGGCGGCCATGATGTTACGCAAACCTTTTACGTATTGATTTTTAGTTCTATCAGACTGTTATCTACCTGCAGAGTAAACTATAAACAACTTAATAACTGTGTTAACGGAGATATATTATTAATTTGATGGAATTATTCTTTACTCCTCCCTATAAAATTAGATGGGTTAAGATACGAATAAGAGCTCCAGAAATGTATCTCCTTTTCATGGCACGCAATCCGAGTTTCTATCAATGAAAGATCTCCACGACCACGGCATTAGATCCACATCTGTTCCATTCACAGACATCCCGCATTGAAAGTCCCCTCGACGCAGGAAAACATAATCGGGAAAGCATCGTCTCAATTACGAGAAGTCGCATTCGGGCGGAGTTATCATCCCACAGACGTCTTCATAACTCTCGCTCCCGTGGACACGATGATCACATCCGGATCGGAAAATTACGTTCTCGCAAATGGAACGACGCGAGCACGTAAAAAAGAACGGTTTCGAGGTAGACAGCGCCACCCGCAGCCCTGGTGGATAATCGGGGAACCTGACTATTTTCGTAAGATTGACGAGTCTCCGATATTTTATCCCCACTCTTTCAAAAACGCGTTTTTTATCAATTTTCCCTCACCGATGAGATAAAAACGTGCGGTATGGATGTCCGCTGGCGCTCTCTCCATGGGTTTGGATGACTCCTGGCGAAATGGGTGAGTCCGAGCGGAATCGAGTTTGAATTATGCGATTACCAGTGTAATGCTGATGGCAGGATTTCCGTGCGTCGGGACGCGTGGAGTCGCCGTGGGTTTAAGCTCTCCCCATTCGGGGGTTATGAGGAAAAAACGCCGTATATTATCCCGATTAAGACATTAATACGGGGGAAGGATTCGTCATTTGTCTCCGCTTTTTATGTCGCATATACGTTCGCCGGGGCTCGTAAAGTCTGGCACGTCGAGGATTTGCAGTAAATATTTATTATTCGGGAACAAATCGTTCATAAGCGATGCACGTCACGTATTTTATTAATGCCGGAGGAGTGGTATTTTTTACATTCGATGAAAATTCCCGACCGACGGGGGAAGATTTGTGCGCCGTTATGGTAAAAATTCGCGGGAAGTGTATTTCGCGGAAGGATTTATGACCAAAAAATGGCTGCGGTCCGTATATAAAATGGTGACCTATTATAAAAATGCGGAACTAGAATTTTGTGGGTGTAGTTTGTGTGCGTCACTTTTTAACGCTGTTCTGTATCGTGTACATGATGAGTCTTTCCGTGTTGCTATGAAACGTAGAGAATTATGGAGATGCGCTGTAAAGGCAGAGATGAGGAATTAGTGTGACTCTAATGGAGGGGTCTTTAAAAGAGCAGTTAAAAAGAAAAGCCATTGCTTGGTTCGAAACAATGGGTGTGATACTCGCAGATAAGTTCTGGATATTCGAGTAAATGGCACTTAAATTTGGACCATGATAACTTGTGAACATGAGACTATGATCATGAACTGTGATAAACCATCAGAGAAGATTTATACAAGATTTAAACATTAATGGAATTGTTTACTGTTTTCTAATCTGCATCTTCTTTAGTCTCTTTCACAATAAACATTTTAAATATAATGATGGAATCTATAAAACTATTTACGGTCAAAAATTTAACTAAATTTTCATTCTTCAAGAAACCCTGTTAAGTGTTACAATATGCTTTTTAATAATGAAAAAAAAACCTTTAACTCCTAGAAAGTAAACTGCAGAACCTATAATCTATGATTAAATCCATGATAAATGAAATATAACCGCATCCATGAATCAACTACGTTGATATTTAAAATTAATTTTGACAACGTAGTCATATTTGATGCTTCTGCTAGTCCATCAAACAAAACAGAGTAACTAGCCTAATTATTCCTAATTATCTGCTATTGAGTCCCAGAAACAATTATTAGAATGTAATAGATACATTAAATTGATTATCCTATAGCCAAATCCATCTATTCAATATAATTGGACGACACAAATCAGGAAATCCTGCACAGATATCGAGATGCAACCTACGTCACACATTCGGACGAAATAGACTGGAGAATCCACTTCCTACAACAATATAGAATCGGAGAAGAGTTGGATACTTTCCTTAAAAGTTAACGACCATCTTTTCCCTTTCACCTCTGCCCACATTCCCACTCCTTCGTCCTCAAACTCACCGGTTCCAGTCCACGCACACCATCTGCTTTCTCTCGCAATTCCATCTGA
Organism: Pantala flavescens; assembly: GCA_020796165.1. NCBI lineage: Eukaryota > Metazoa > Arthropoda > Insecta > Odonata > Libellulidae > Pantala > Pantala flavescens. The sequence continues at coordinate 48,986,772 of CM036881.1, read as the reverse complement.
AATTTCCTTCGTTTCCTAGAAACGTCAAATCTGAGGATGACAATAACATGTCGTATTTAGTCGTAACGATTAATTAATCTTGTGACTGAGAAGATTTTAGGCTATCGATATCGTATTACACAGATAAATCAAAGAACACGTAAACTAGCAAGCAATTTTAGAATTTAATCGATTCATTGCTGTCTCATAAAGAAAAGGGTTTCGTTGTGAAACGATGTACTCATCCTTCATTCTAAAACATACCTGAGTTTAAGATTTACATGTATAGCTTTAGTTTATTCTCTTAATATTTGTCTTGAATAATTAAACATAAATGTACTTCAAGCAATTATCACTTTCGTTCTTGAATTTAGGATTATAAAAAGATATAAAAATAACGCCTGAATTACCTAATGTATAAATGCAAACTTGAGGAGTTTAAGTCTCTTTTAATACCTTCGTTTCCTCAATTTCAAGGCTAATAAATTAAAAATTAAAGAGGAACGGGCAAATTAGAATTTAATGTGATATTTCAGACCGATTCAACAGCTATGTAATCATCCGATTAACTGCTTTAATCAGATAACAGCCGACTCTCATATAATCTAGAACGTATGAAAACGAGTAATTAATTTAATCTGATTGCTGATAGCTACAAAGGGATGCAAAAAAATTGATCGTATTAATTAGGATTCCGGTTGTAGAAAAATATTGGACGAAAAGACCACTAGAACTCTCTCGGACTAAGTGATTGCTCATCCTTTGATTGTGAGCGGAATTGAATGCATCCGAGAAGAATGGTGACATCAAACGGCTTTTCATCTCTCACGATATTAATAGCTGTATCTGTAGATGAATTTACATCTTCCTACTAAAACATTATTTGTAAATCCTTAATTACTCTTAAACTATCCGTTTTTTGCAATAAAATTAGAGTTTTTCGGTTTAAAGCACATATTTAATTCGATTACAAGTGAGATAATCCGATATCTCAATAGAATATTTCGCAAGAATAGAGATTTTCCTTAAATATTTAAGAGATTAATTAACGAACTAATAAACTCTTTTGGTGTTTAGTTCATTCGAGATTTTTCTTTATTTTCTGTTGAGTAATTGCAAATTGTTTCAATTCCCTAAAACATTTTGGGGAGAAAGAACTTATCTACTATTTTATCGATTCATTTCGACTCACAATTACAAGTTTACGTTGAAAAGAGCTGTTTCTATGACACCAAATATGGAAATGTGTGCTTCTCTTGTAATGTTACACTGTTTTATTTGCATTCATTAGATAAAAGTAGCCTTAAAGCTACACACTCAGTTCTTTCATCATAAAGCAGCTGAAGATGATACCTAATGGTTCAGTCTAACCGTTTTAATGTCCCTCTCACATTTTCTCGCGCATAAAGTAAAAATTCCTTCCAAAAGTTATACCGCATTTAAACGGCACTCCCACGACCTTCTCGAACCCCAAAATACATATTAAATTCCGCGAACACGGTTCGGCCCATAAATCTCAAGGACCCGCTTCGATTCGAATTTAAGGACGCGTTTTTCCAGAGCATCTCCCCTCCATTCTAACCCCAAACCAGAGACGCATTCCTAAATTAAAGAGGCGTGAATACTCCTAAAAATCCTTCGAACCCCGGACTCCGGCGATGAAAGAAACGCGGTTTTAGGAGTTCGTCGCGGAGTGGCGAAGATTTCACGCTAATGGCCATTGTACTCCTTTTTACACGTGTACCCGTTTTGCACGAGAGGTACTAGCATCTCCCATTAACAGTTCGCCACCCACAAAACCACCTCACCATTCTGCTTCCCCCTCCTTTGCATAAAGCGCTTTTTTGCAAGCATTTGCAATCCCTATCCGTTGCTAATTCTTCCGCGAATTTCATGACGTTTTTACTTTTACCTTTTTCCCTTTTTATTCTCCCGTGCTTCGAAACTAATCCTTCCCCTTCAAAAAAGTCTCGTGTGTGCATGTTCTTTAAAAAGTTCCCATCGCACGCGCTTTATCGCTTTCTGCTGTCATTCCCGAAACGTTTCTCATTTGTCTGTTGGGAAGGGGAGGTGATTGTTTTTCCGACGAGCATCTCTCGAATTTCGACCCATCCATCTGTCACTGTGTTTCGGCCCTTATCAGACTCCTTGAAACTTTCTCCCGATAGGTGTCCTTTCCTTCCCACTGCCTCGTCCCTTCATATTCGATCCTTGCTCTGTTATGACAGTAACTGCCTCTATTTCAGAATTCCCTAATCATTCACTCTTCCCCGTACATGTCTGTTTCCTTGGCAACTATTTTCGCGAATTTCTCTTCTCGTTCGTCCATATTCTCCTTTCCTCCATCCAAACACTGGTGGTTCACTGCTCTTCAAGGATACCGGAAGGTTCAACCCGATAAGGTTTGGGAAAAAATTTAGGTGGTTGTCATTGGCTGACATTTTAGTCTGCTGTTGATCAATAGTGAAGGTAGTGTATTACCTCACTGTCAAATAGCAGTGATATAGTAATTAGGTAGTGAGCATTACAATACCAAGGTTCTAGGTTGGAATCTATATTAAGATATGATTGCAATGTCTCAAAAGCTAATTTGAAATAGAGTCCCGTTTAGATCGAAACTCGGGCTACTCTCTCTTTCCTTTGATTCATATCTCTATCCATTTTTCTTATTCCTTCCTTTAACTACGTACATATCAGATGAGAGACAATTCGTGAGAAGTTTCTGTTATCCCACAGCTGAAAACTTTGAGACAACCGGAAACTTCGACACAAATTTTTTATCAATATGTTCAAAAAACAAAGTTTAGCAACTTTTGAAAGAGGAAAACTTTCAATTCGCCAAAGATTTTGAGGACGTATTAAATGCATGTAACGAAATAAAGCTTGAAATTAAACATGATTGTCAGAATGATAGAACTTTTGTGTATTAGAGACTCGTTTTATAATTGATAAAGTGTACTATCGGATCTGTATCCGCAAGTTTTGAAGATTCTGAAGGAAAATAAAACTAAGTTCTTCGTGAAAATTAGTGAATTATACATTTTTAACATTAGGACAAAGAGCTTCTAATCAAAAGTATCTGAACATCCTAGTCATTACTCTTACATACCTTTATCTACATATATCTATATCCATGCTTACCGTTTGCTAAAAATACATATTTTCACGTATTCAGTTCGGAAGCCTATTTTATAATTATTCTCTTAGACCTTTACGCTTTAGCACTAAATGCAATGATTACCTATATCGATAATTAAATTCTGATTAACAGCACAAAATAGTCATTCAATTTAGTAATAAGTCACCTTTCACGAATAATAAAACCCACATGAATACTCCACCCATTCCTAACATAAACGAGTAATCACTCAAACGATACTCAATTCGCTGATTTGTCTCCGATATCTTCACCGTCTCCTCGTATCATCACTTCGCCTTCATCGACGCAACCCTCACTACACGTTATTTACACCGATTCTCCCGCTTCTTCCAATTCTTTCCATCGGCTTTCCCGCACATCCTTCTGTACCACTCCATCATCCCTTTCTCCACCAAACCACCGACTCCACTCATGAAGTGGATGGGGCACATGACGTCATTTCCGTTCTGCCGGAAAGGGTTTTCGGCTCTGCCGTTGTGGATACGGTTTTGTGTGTGTATTTTCGGGATACAATGGGATTGATTTCGTGAGAGTGATGTTAGCGGTAAGGGTATCGCTGTTACGAGTTCTTTTTTTTATATTTTTCCCGTTTCCTCGCGGACCGGGGAAAAAAATGCCCGCGACATTTTTACCCGATGCATATATATACGTATCTCGGATAAAAAGTATCCGCTCCGTAGGTATTAGCGTTCGAATGCCAATGGAACAAATGGAAAGAGCCGTAATCCGTAGAATTAATTCCATTTTTTCATGTTGGATGGTGGCTACGTATAAAAAGGTCAGCTGCAAGAGTATGATGCATAGCATTACGATTCGGTTGAGCTCAAAAAGATTTTAGAAGTCGTGAAGGGCGTGATTTTGCGATGCAATGAGTTCTATTACGATTCGCAGAGTGAGAATTATACAATAAAGTTCTCGCCGATAACAGGATAGTGTGTGCGTGGTAAGAGCATGAATTTAATTTTGTTGAAATGCATTTAGAGGATCGGAAAGGAGGCTTTCAATCAAACTAATACACATGAAGATTTTCTGCTCTTTCGAAATTACTACAAATTGTGGTCGGTTCACTGAGTGCATCTCTGAACGGATTCGAAATATTAGTAAATTTTAAATAGTAATTTTCATTTGTTCCCTTTAAGGCATCAATGAATCCTTTATGGATCAATTGCTATTATATAAATGGGAGCAGATTTAAAACATAAGCTAGCAGGAGGTATAAAGCAAAACAAAATAAGGGAGAATTTTGAGTACTCCACCACTTATAACAAAACGACAATGCTTTTTCTTTTGGAGAATTATATGCGAGTGAGAAATCCGCAATAAATTCATACAAAAATTACATTTCATTCATATATTAGTGGATTTGAGTTAATATAATTAAAACTTAATGCAATATGGATGGATATAGTGAGCGGTGCTTTTAATCCAATAGTTATTATCAAATTCAATTCAATAAATATTTTTTCTGAAGCATATTGAAATCGAAATTTAATCTTTACATTGGAAAAGGTAAAGAGCTATTTAAAACTAGTTTGAAATAAAAAAAGACTGCTAGTAACATTCTTGTTCAACTTATTAAGAAACAACAATTATAAATAAATTATACTACTAGATTAATGTATACCGCTGAAGCCATCCCTTAATTACTTTGTCAAAATCCAAAAATGACACACATTCGTCTTTCAGTGGATCGGAAGCCAGAGCTGTAGATTTTGCCCAAAACGGTATTTCCGTTTCTTAAAAACCTTTCGCTACGAATCGTATTTCCACCCATTTTTACAGTAAGGCGCCCCATGGATCCCCAAAATTGCCTTCATGCGATCTCGCACATTCACGTTCCGAGCAGAATCGATAGAAAAAAAGCCGACGAACGAAAACGCATAGTCCTGATTTATTACTGGAACTGGTCCCACGATGCCATTTAGCCAGTTCCGAAATTCCCCGCAAAAGCGATGCGGCAGCACTAAACGGCGGAATTAGAATGTGACCTCTTATGGGCAAACCGCCTCAAGATATTGCACGGAGGGCTTGATATACGTACTCCCACGGAGAATGTGACCTTATGGGACAGCCGTGAAAAGAGGGAGTGGATTTGTTGCCCAGGAGACGATATCGAGTTGTTGACGGCGACCTGATGTTCAAGATTGGATTTTTAGAGCCGAGACATTTTCCTCTGGAGAAGGATATTTGGACGGAGGTATACTATTTGATAGTGTGGTAAAAGTATTCTATGGATGGCAGAGAATTGTTTTTTAGATTTAGCCTAGTGCGGAGTACTGCATGATGTATGAATGTAACTTTTTATTCATATCCTATCCTTTATCTTCCGAGCTAGTAAATTAGATGCGAAAAAATTAATTGTATCAATTTATGAATTATTTTAAGAATACCTAAGCTTAAATAAGATATTATCAAGTATTATTATGCAAGTATTAAATTACGTTTCAGTTTAAAATATCATTCAAAAAATTACTAATTGGATTATATAATTACTTCAAATTGGCTAACTTACTTCGATCATAAGAAAACTAGGATGGATTAGGTTTAGAAGAACACAATATTAAACTGGAAACGGATATGTGCATTATTAACGGATATAACGGATATTAGGGGTGCAATGACAGTAACTATAACTTTCCGTAAAACTATACTTTATATGCTTATAAACAAGTTAAGAAAATATCAAAATCGTCGTTCAGACTGTAGTTATACTTCTGAATCGTTCAGAATACCCTCAGCCAATAACATACATTCGTTCCAAGTCTATTTCCAACAGAAATAGGACTCATTTCTAGGGCATCTTCAAAACGCACGCTTGTCTTCCCCTCTGGAGCGTTTAGTACTTTCTAAAAGGCGCTCTTTAAAGAGGTTTTAGGCGGAATAAGAGGAGAAAGCCATTTCAGGATAAAACTTTGGAATCTCGCCGACCCCACACCTATTTCTTAGCCCTGTTTACCGATCGTAAATCGCGGGTCACGACCCCTCCGCTTCCCATAACGCACTCCGGTCCTCATATCCTCTCATCTGCAATTTCTGCTCCCTATTTCGCGCCACACCCAGCAGCGTGCATTAGGGGTATACGGAAATATTCGGCCGATCGTAACTCCTACGGCTCTCTCCCTCGGCGCCATCCTCCAGCATTTTAACGTTTTTTGCCCTCGAGAACGGATATCGAATGCTTAAGGAGTTGAACGGTGTAGCAGAATTCCTAAATTTGTTCATAGCATTGTCTAGGTTTATGTTTTAGTTCTAATATGAAGTTATTTTCGATTATTAATTGTTGTTTAAAGGTTTTGAATGGAAGAAACAAATAGCGTAAAAAAGGAGTTTTTTAAATGATGTGTTGTTATTTTATCGTTAAAATTTTCGTCAAATATATGAAGTAATATTGTATAATATATATTATATATATTATTATTAATATTATATTATTACTTGAATCGTTTTATGCAGTTTCTACGCTTACAATCAGCTTTACCCCTTGATACAATATGGTATAAAACTGTTCGTAAATTTACATTTTATAAATCAACACTAGAGAGAATTCAAAATATGGTCTCGATTTTAATCTAAATACACGTAAAAATGTGGTAAATAAGGAAGTTTTTGGAATAAAATATTTAAACTATATAGATCACTTCTTAAAGTGTCCTTCTAAGTGGTCTTCTTAAAGTTACGATTTTTCTGTAACTTCAATTTTAGCTTCATATGTTGTTATTTTAGCTCTAAAAGGTTATTTAGGATTGGATGGAGCGGTTAAGCAAAGAATGTTTTCGAAGGAGCCATGGAATGGAGCCTAAATTAGCAAAAGTAAACATAACATGTGAACTAACAGGATAGCATCATACTATTCATGGAACAATTAGTTGAGTAATTATTAAAGCGGAAGAGCAAGGAAGAAATATTTGTACCGCATCTAAACAAGAGGGGGGGGAAGGCTACAAACAAAAGATAATGGCAGAAGGAAGAAGTTACTATACACAACGATAAGAGCCCTCTTACAGCGAACGACCGAATGAACAAACTCTTTAGCGACGCCCTCTAGCGGCCACTGTTTATCTCGATCTTGTTTTGTTTATTTACGTCATCCCGCTGTCACTCGTCTCCCTTCCGGTCCCGCTTCCCGCAGATTTAATTTATTTTTCGTCTTCTCCTCAGATGGCGTTATTGCTTCCAGCGTTCTTATGAACACTCCCTCCTTGTTTAGGTGCTTTATGGCTGCAATGCGCAACTCCTAAACTTCCCCTTTCTCTTTTAGGTAACTCCCTTAGTGATTATGGAACTCATCCACTATCAATGACGTCATTTTGATGTCTATTTGTGCCTTGGTTAACCTAGCAACCGAAGTGGAATTATTTGAGAAATTAGCTGTTTTAATCCTAATGGTAATTCTATCGCAATAAACTTTGTGCGTTAATAGTTATGCTCCTAATAGAATAAACATTTCTAATAAGTTATTAATGTCAGAATCTTCGCTCCATTATTGTTACAAGAAAACACGTAGAATTTAATGTTTTCACAACCTGCAGATTCTGATAAAACGTTAAAATATTTCACAACTATAGTATTTTAGTTTATCTTAACATTTTATCACTTAGTAATAATACGTAGGCACTTCTTAAAAGCGAAAATTTTTTGCATCTAACGGTCGAATTGTCTCAAACTAAGAAGAAATCTACAAAAAAGCATAAACTATTTATTTCCACGAATGATTCGTAAAATGATAGTACAAAATATATTCGTTACAATCGTAGAATCATAAACTAAAGATACATACGTTAAATCCCTGCTTTTAAGGCGAGAACATACATCAAACGATGTTTGTGCCCTATCTTTGAAAACTTCTCGATAATTCTCACAAATCGCGACAAACGCGCTTATCTTCGCAGTGCAGCTAGAAAACTGCTTTAAAGGAATTCCGGAATCAACACCACACTTAGCCGTCCTTTTACTCAACTGTTTCTCCTCCTTCTTAAAAGCCTTCTCCTCATCTCTTCATTTCCTCCATCCGCTTCATTCTCCGAGGTTTCCTTCACTTTATAAATTCTCACGCATTCCTTCGTCTCCTTACGTTCTTGTTACGTCATCCTTATGTCCTCTGCCTTATCATTACTCCCTTTCCACGGCCATCCTATTATTCAACTCCCCGTTGAGCTGCTTCGATAATTTTCTCAGCCCTATCTCGGAAACCGCGAGCGTTATGAGTGTGACGTATATCCCATTTCCGCCATAAACATTCCAAGCATCCGAGTGCAGCCCTTTTAAATATCTCACTTTCCCGCCAGATCTTACTGCTATTTTCATTAAGAACTAAACGTGAGAGCTAATGCTACGGCATGTAGTGACGTTATAATATTCAAAGAATAGACAAATACGTGATAAAAGAATGCATAATACGCATTAGAAATTCAACTATGGGGCTTATAAACATAATCGCAGGATAATTAATCGTTTAATCGTAATATGTTGCCATGGAAATCGGATCAACGCTTCTGATGCAATATAATAATTAAGCTGTATAGTTCTAAGTACAAATAAAATATATTTCTGTTGTATAATTGACGTACCTTTTGCATCGATAATGATTATCTTTCAACTATATTTTACATTGATCATTTAATTTTAGTTTTATTACCTGTAATAATATATATGAACGATTCTTTTTTTATAATAATAACTCCACTTTCATTCAAGGATATTTTCACAGACTCATTCAATTAGCCTTTTTAAAAATTTTCTATGAGATCTATTATTTGCAAAATTATTTTCCGCACTATCAAAATTATTCGGCATTCCCAGAATCAAATTATTCGGCTAGCATTGTTAATTTTCCACCGAATCCACTGCTTTTCTATCGTTTTTAAATTCCATTTGGCTTCATTGAGAGAAAAAGCGTAAAAATAAATTTCACCCCATGAATGCAGCCCGATATCTATAATTAGGTACATGAATTACAACTTCATCTAAATACGTTATCGAGCAGCCATTCATGAGCACTGATGCATAATCTGCTATCAAATGAAATATTTCGCTTATACGGTGAAGTGATTTTTTCTCACCTACTTTTGTGGTCACCTGATATCCATCACTGCAGTGAATCAAAATGTTCCGTCCATATATGAAAACTGAATCGATTTAAGTAATGTTTCTATTGAAAATAACGTATATGAATAGCATTTAATGAATGATATACATTTATACTCTTATTGTTTAGTTTTATATGTCAAATTACTACCCAAAATATTTGCGAATTATTCATTGATTTAAAATATTTAAAGAATAACATTAACCTGATGTCATAAAAATTGAAATATCCTTGATACTAAACGGATCTACAACTAATAAATTTGTAAAAACAACAGTTAGGATTTTAACCTTCTTTTCAACTTCATAGAAATGTGTTTTTTGAGTTTGTTTGTAACATTAGAAGCTTCGTTAAAACTTTCAATTGAATCAACAGATTGAGAATTGACTTACTATTATTTGGATTCTATCCTAAGAAATAACTTTAAATTATTTATGTACCTAAGTAACCAAAATGAATTAATGCACTAATTTAATATGCATAACTTTAATTCTTCCCATAAACGTTTGAATATCGTTATATAAACAAGTTCCAATTTTGTAGAATTTTCCTTGGTGTGTACTAATTTTTCAACCTTAAAAGGAAGGTATAAAAATACACAGCAAACGGTAACGATAAATATCAATTTAATAAAATGAGAGCATTATTCTTTCAAATAAATCCTTAAAATCTACACAAAACTGCTATCTGTATGAAGATGAATGGTAGAAATAAACTGAAAAACAGATGGAAATGATTTTTTCTTTCCTTTAATCTCTGTAAAGGATTCCCAGAAGCAGGCCATCTATCTGATTTAAAGATAAAGATGAAAAAACGTTGATTTAAAAACCTAGCAACGATCACATTACTTTCCTCTTTAAGGCCGATTTATCGCGTTTTATCTTGACCAACCCTTTGTATAAAAGGCTGCATTCTTTTCTGAATGACATGCTAAAGGAAAAATACCGGATAGAGTTTGTGGTATTTTGAGGCCTTTTCCGAAAGAAAATATGCCATCCTTTGGAGGCACTCATGCGCTCTTTGTTACAAAGAGTTGAAAATGTGTGCGATAAAAGCGGTGGTAAAAAAAAACCATTCATAAATTGCTGAACTGTGGAAGACTACCATTATCACTTTTAAAAAATATTCTATCGCTGCTCCATTAGAAAATATTTCTATTCAAATCATATGTAAATTGTCAAATAAAGATATTAGATGAACCAATGGAGATACTACTTTATTCACACACTTTGTACGTTTGAAAAAGGGAGAAATACCTAAAAAACAAATGTTCTTTGATAGGTCGAATTCCTATGCAGCAAAAAGAACTATGCTTTTTGTGGGACAGAGAGATTCTAGAGTTAACATTCTCCTTCTTTTTTTCTGTGAATGACTGAACCTTCGACAGATATTAAGCCCCAATATTTATATTTCTAATTCATCCTTATTTATTATTTAATCTATAAAGTTAATTTCTCATAATTAATGTACATCTTCGCTATACTTTAAAGAGTGAAAAGTTCATATTTGGGTATAGCTCATTCAATTCAACGAGGAATAAAAGAATTAAAACACTAAGGAAAGAGTACAAAAAGTATTTATGAATAACTTTTTATAATCAAATGACGGAATTTTAGATTTGAGATTTTAATTAATTTTTTATAAAATCGATTTCCTAAAAATCCGAGCAGAAATACAGAACTAATCTTCATTTTTTAAAGAGGATCCCAGACAATTTTATTCAACCAAGCTGCAACCGCTCTATCGAAATGTAAGCCCTATATGCTGCTGGTAAGTCAAGAATAATGCAAAACTCTATACTGTTTAATTTGCGGAATTTTAATGGCTTATTAGTTACTTTTTTGACCGATTCAGAGAAGAGAAATCAATAGAAAATTGCTTAAATAACAGACAAATATTCTTTACCGTTAGCAAAGATTAAATCTATCAATAAATTATCAATAAATGAAGATATTTGTTGAATAATTTCATTTTTATTCGTAAATATAAGAGTATTCCGTGCACGACAACGCTGACATATAATTTTGCTTGATAAAGCGTTACAATTCATGTGTATTACGTAAGAACATTTTCGTAACTTCTCGTGCTCCATAGAACCTCATTAAAATGGCAATTCAAATATTTAATAGAATTGGAAATAAATTGGAATGGGACTGGACCTTCAGCTCTAAGATCAACTAACGAAAAAGTAATTTCTGTTCACAAGGAAATCTACGGACGTCCATTCAAAACGCTCCTTGGCACCCACGACCCGAGGCGGTTTTCAGGTGTCCGGAGCACTCTCCGAATGCAAATTCAATCTCCAAAAGTACGTGAGCTATTATCCAAAGCGCAAATTGAGGAGAAATTCGCAAAAATGCGCAGCCTTCCAAATGCAAAATTCACGATTTCTCTCCACAAAAGATACCTTTCAACGCTACGGAGGTGACACTCACGAAACTTGTTCTCTTACCAATCACAAACAGGAACTCCAATTTCGGATAACACGGTCCTCTTTCGAAGAGGAGGAACCCCTTTCTCAATCCACACATTTTTTGTTTTCCTCTCTTTGTTTCTTCTACCGCCGGCTTACGTTATTCTGCATGACTTTCTCTTTCACTCCTTCCCGAGGGAGATTTCATCTGAATATTCCATTTCTGCGAAGGTTTATTAAAATTTCAATTTGAGAGCTTTCCCGCACGATCTCCAAGTAGTATTGTAATCTTCAGAAAGTTGTCCATTCGTGAATGTGGCAGAGGAAATGTTCCCGTCATGAATAGACAATTTTCCGATGACCGGATTTCGTATACGTTGATTGCAGTCGGTACTTAACTTCGAATTATAGATAAATATGACTATATGCCAAGATTATTGTTGAAATAGTTATTCATTTTACGGGCAGATCATTTTAAGCGACAATGAGTGATATATGTTTAATTTTATATCTGTTTATTCATAAATAGTTAAAGATTGTGAGATATGATTTATATAAATCAGTCCATACATTACTTCAATTTATCGCTGTAAATTCACGCTGTATTATGAATTGCTGTTAAGCGGCTCAACTGTATGTAAATGGCAGATGAAAGACGTTTGAAGTAATGCATCTAATCTTAAAAAAGTAGTCTAAATTAACAAGAACTGAAAACAAATTTTTAGATATAACTCCTATTTAATTAACAATTATCTTAGATAGCAGTACCATTTCTCATCAAACGTGTTTTAAATCGATGTTTTGAAACCAATCAATCAGTATAATTGTCCGTGATATAACTGATATTGGAATATAAAGATGTATATTTATATCTTCATTATTAGTATATATTCATACAAATTTCTTACACTTAATAAAAGGAAATCTTCTGTACAATGCTATAGACAGCCGAATACTTAATCAGGCATTCCCAGGTAATTTCGAACTGAATGGCGAATATACATACATACATATACATCTTTTTATTTACTCAGTTTTTTCATTTCAGATATAATATTTTGCGTAATAAATCTACATTTCGTGCATTATCCACCAATTGAATAAATACCTGAATTAAGGGATTTAAAGTTTGTGAATCTTAATATTTTCTCTCGAATCGATATTTTTTACGAACTCTCCACGAGAGTGTGCACACAAAGCGTATGATAGACTCATCTCCGAACCAAGAAAAACGTGTTCTTCACCAGATACAAGAAGGAAAGTGACTTTGAATGTCGATGGACCCCGTAAACTATGAAAACGACCCAAAACTCTCTTCTTACCCCAAACTTTACTCTTTCCTCAACAGCCTTTTTTCTCCTTTACGACCGATTCTTTCCACACTTCCTTTGCCCAACTTTTCCCCACCAGATTTCGGCAAATGCTGACATTCAGGACGATTTTTGGAGGCATTTCTCCTTTTCTTTTTTGCAACTCTGGTCACCAATTCCCAGAAGAGCCGTTTCCCCAACTGCCGAAACACTCTAAACCTGTATGCTTGTCCCCGCAAAATGCCCGCACCGCCTCGTACCTACGCGACCCTAACATGCTCGTATTTCCTTAGCCCTCTTTCCTTCAATGCGCCGCCATTATTATATTGTTGTCCCGATTGTTGTTCGTTGCCAAGTACAAATCATTGCTTTAAATTCCTTCAATTTGACACAGAATTGCATAAATTCAAAAATACCAATTATTATCAGTCTTTCTCCATTTATAGGCATATATATAAGCAACGCCATGTAAAACACTGTTCTATCATTTAATTTTCAATAACGAAATAGTTTTACCGAGAACCATATTTCCGGATATTAAAGCAAACGTACTCGAGGTACTTCACAATTTCGAATCACTGTATCAATCAAATAGCGATGTATTGACATATGAGTAGCATGTGAAGTGAATGTCCAATTCAATTAGAAAGTATTGCACTGAAATGTGAATCAAATTACTTTCAACCGATACATCCCCCGACAACAATATTATGTTGTTTGTTCCTCAATATAATATTTTATATAGTAAGTGAGTAAATGTATCGTTTATAAAAACATAATAGAGCTCATTCAAAGCGTTGGTAATTATGTAAGTTTATTCTACCATTTAAAGCCTTTTAGAATGATAAGGTTATGAGTTCGCGATTCTATTAGTTCTCTCCGTTTATTAATTAAATACCTGTATATCAATACTTCAGCACTAATACTACAACATACCGATGATAAATGTGATATAGAGAGTACGAGTATTTCTGAGAGATTCATAAACAGTAAGTTCGCTATGTTCACCATTCTTATAACACTTTGTTCCTCTTCAAACTTATATTCTGATCGAATTCTTTAATCTAGAAATCCTAATAGGAAATACGGGTGCGAAGGAAACATCTAACGAAAAAGGTGCTCGAGAAGTAACAAATGGTGTGGGACGAGTGTGGAAAGGACAGGAAATGAGAAATTGGAAAAGAGAAAGAAGAGAAGCTATTAACCCATTTGGAGCGCGTATGATGTGAGGCAGTGGAAAGTGTGTGATGATATTACGAAGATTCCGGGCTCACTTTGTTTCCTGCTGCCAACGAACTGACACTAGTGAAATGCCGAGACTTAAAAGGTCGGATGAAAACGTGAAGCTTTAATGCGCCCCCTAAATTACTATCGTCGCTTTTATTTTACGTCAAAAAGTTGATCGATTATGAGGATGAAAGACGGTAGGTTGGTTAAAAAAATTCGAAAAGTTAAGGGAGTTGGTGTTTTGTTCACTAATAGACTCAAAGAAACTTCAATGGAAGTAGTTTACCGTGAATTAGTTGGGATCTTACAGAGTTATTTCGCAGTGACAAAATGCACATTCTGCACCAAAATTATCTTCATTGTTTAATTTCATTAGAGGAAGATGCATATCAAATCGAATGACTCTCTTCTTAAATACTTTAACCTAAAAATAAAAAAATATCTCCTCTTACGTTCCGGAAAGAACTTATGGAAAACTTTAACTAGTTATGCAATAAATTTAGACGCCAAGAGTAACTTGAGTTTAAAATATACTTCTTTCTAGTTTAAAAGCAATATATGAATTTTTGAATTGTGAGAAAATATACGGACATTTTTAAAGAAAATATTTCTTATACATTTAATATTTCCCTGATCTTGATTGCAATGGAATTAAATGCTTGCACTTGTGAATGATTGATATTATGCAAGATAATAAGTTGACTTAAATCTAAATACATTAACCTTTTATAATGTATTAATAGTTACGTATTGTACGTTCAATGGCTACACATACTTGAGCTTTAAATTCCATCGTTTAATTTGAATGGTCATCATAACGATAAATACATTAGAGATACATATGCTTTTGAGTCAAGCAGCTATTTCTCTTGCTACGACAGAAATAAGTATTTCAGTACGGAAGATGATAAATCCTACGCAATAAGTTAAAGGAATATGAGTGATGATTTGATAGAAGAAGAGAAAAGTAATGCAACTATATTGTCCTTGTTTAATGACAAATTTACAATAATTCTCAATATGTATGTTAATGAGTTTAAACAAATAGTAAAATTTAATATAAAAGATGATTAATATATGTGAATCTTCCAATTCAGTTAAGAGAAAGACATTAATACCTCAAATTCAGTACTTATAACTTTCGATGACTCAAATTTTGAATTAGTCGAAATATTGACCCTAAATTCGGAATTCACAGGCGAATTCAAATATCTCCGCCTGAAGATATCCTTCATTATCGCAGTGATATGCATTCGTCCAGCGGAAAGCATTCCTCAATTCCCTTTCCGAATTCCGAGGGATATAAAATTCACCCTAAATATCCCCGAAAGCCTTAAAGAGTTAGGGATGAAGGGGCACAACAGCTTTCCTATAAATTAAGTCCGGCGTCGAATAGGAAAATGAATACCGCTATTCCATTTGCATTCCTCACGGCCCTCCGACCTTCCACCGTTTGGATAGCCTTTCCCTCTATCTTACGCATTAATCCTTTAAAACAAGTCCATTATAGCACCCTCTTACATGTTAAAACCCACCCTTCCCAAACAGTCTCTCGTCATTGTTCCCTCTTCCCTTTATAACCAACCAACCCGTTCCCCTTGGCCTTTTAGTGTGCTTTCTCTATCTTTCACTTTCTCTCTTTCTTTCACTTCCGTTATCACAAAACACCTCCCTTACCCCTCCCCCTCCCCTCCCCTCCCCCTCCCCCTCCCCTCCTTTGCCCCTTCCCCTCTCACCCCCCACTCCCACGTTTTTTCTCCATTCTCTCGTCAACGTCTCCTTCGCTCATTTATTATCTTTCCCTATAATTCCCTTCCTTAATCTTCTTCCCTCTGTTTCTTTTGTGCGCCTTCTTTGTCCCGTAATCCTTTTTTCCTTTGTCTCGTTCTATTTTCGTCCACCTTTTCCGTTCTTTCATCTTCTCTTCTTGCCTTTTCTAATTTAGCCCTTTTTTCTTCTCTTTTGAGGACTAATTGTGTCCTAGAGCATTCCTCGCTCTACCACTATTTACGCTCTCGGGAGCGAAATTTTCGATAGCGCCCGTTTAACGCTTGTGTCAATTTGGATTTCTATTAAGAAAATTAAAGAATGTTTTGTGAGTCACCCGAAATTGCCTCCCATTCGGCCTTTCAACAAAATTATTCCCCCTCCCTCCGGAGACGTTCTTTTATTCTATCCAATTTCTTGTAATCAGGTCCCGATTTTAATGATATTGAAACAGCTCCGGCCTTTGAAGGTTTGCTCACAACTTATCGCTCACGTCAGGATAAATATATTTTAGCTATATTTTATGACTTTCACACAAAATCTTTTCAAGAAATTGCATCAGAAATTAGGTTTATTTGCGCCAAAGAGCTCACTGTGTATTGACTATGAAAAGCTTGACTCCATTCATTTTCTTTCTAAATATTCCGATAATTGTTATTAGTTTCTCAACAACTGCTGGATTAAGTTTTCCATTCAAATATTCGTATTTCATCATAGTTTTCATCTTTTATACTTTCCTACGAAACAAAAGCTAAAGAGTGTATGAACAGGTTGAATTCCGGGAAAGATTTATCTATTTACTAAGAGAAAACTATGTATTTCTATGTTTGAAATTTGTGAACTCTCTTAATTAAAATTACAAAATCAAGCATTTCTCTTATTGATGTTACTACAACTGTTTATTATTTTCGTCAATGTATGCATATTAATCGAATGTTCTCACAGTCTTAATTCCATTACTATCCAAGTAATGGCTGATTCTGTTCAAGTTTAAGTTACTAACTCTGAGCTCGTATTTCTTTAAATTCTTCACACTGCAATGAGAACTATAAGCGAATATTACAGGTTTAAATTCTGCAAAATACTCATATTAATCTGTTTTTGATTTCCTTGGATTAGTTGTTTTTACCGGTTTAATGTTATTTTCCTACAAATTTGATGATTCATAATACTCGCTTACATCTGTCTCATTTTTATTTATATAAATAGTGCGTTAGTTAAGAAATATTTCTATTACGTGCTTCTATTTGCACGCTCCTGAAATCCTTTAAAACAAAGTTATACGTCCACGTTCATTTAAATTGCATTCGTTCTATCAACATTCTCATCGCATTTATTCTCCCCGTTCTCTCTATTCGTCTTAATTATCCATTCCTCTTTCCCTCTCTTCGTTTTTGCCCTTTCTCCTCATTCCGACGTCACAATAGCATTTATTTCGCAAAACACAATTTCTCATGCCCATCAACCTTTCACTTCCCCTCTGGACTCGCCCTTTACCCTTCTTCCATGGCCTCTATTTCTCACGTCCTCCGTCTTCCACCGCCCACACCTTCGCAAACCTCAATTGAACGCGCTATCAAGTCGAATTTCCCCTCTCAATTTTACCACTTCCACTCGTTGATTATTTCAAAAGGGTTTTTGTTTCGTTGCGTTTGTTCTTCTATTGTTTCCCACGAAAACGCCTGTCATTTGGTCCCTCATCCGCTGACGTCTTCTTTTTCTCCATCCACGCATATTTATATCCAAACGGATCTTTGGCGCCAAATTTACAATTAACCGTTTGCCTTTTGAAGGCCTCTTTCGCACGAAATCGCGAAGGTATTCTCGCGGATTCGCGATGCAAAGAGATTAGGAAGTTCTGAAACGCCGACGTGAATCGCTTGACGTGCTCCCCTGATTTCGTGTCTGGACGGGCGGAAAATTTTTCTGTTTGTTTGTTCGGATGAAGGTGAATCCGTCTTCCCTTTGATCTCGGGGATCATGAATGCGGGAAAATGAAAGTTTTAAATGAGACGTTTAAAAACGCTCGTCTGGCGGCGATGCGTGTACGAGCGAAATATCAATGTTACTTGTCTTGGGAAACAATTTACGGAAATTTCGGAAACATCTTTCATCATCAAGCGGAAAAAGTCTGACAGGGACTGTTAATGCACAAATGTATTCCTTTCTGTTACGCTTTGTACATTTGTTTCATGCCGAATATCTACCTCCATAGAATTTAACTGAGAAGACTAAAAGATACATTTTGCTTCTTAATATTCCAAGGCCTTAAGCCTTTTTAAACACTAAAAAACCTATTAATAAATATTTTAATTTTAGCAGTAATGGTAGTTGACTTTGTATAGTGAATTATATCCGAGTATTGTTTTTTTTTTCACGAAGTAAGCAACTCGTCCATAAAGGAAAACTGGTAAGAATTCATGTATCCGATGAATACATTATTTCAATATAGATAGAATCCAGGAAAGAATAGATATGAATAGGATGCAATGTTACACAACTAGGTTTCTTCGACTCAAGGCAATGTAAAGGATTAAATATCAAGTGGAATATTTTCCACAAAATACCTCCGGAACCGAATACGATATGAATTGTTCGTTCAATAAGCGCTGCTTACAAACAAAATGATCAGTGGAATCTAAATTATAGAACTGCAAAAAGAATTAATAACTTTCCATGGATTACTTTTTCATGCCTAAATTATCATATAGTCTATTTATTACTAAAAGAGACTTCATATATAATTTATCTACTCGGAATTATTTATAACCACAGTAATTCATTTAGGAAAGGAGATTCGGAAGCCAAACAATTTGAATGAAGGTAGCACGCAACGAAAAAAATGTACTCTCCATACTTTACTTTTTATTGGATTTTTTCGTAAAGTTGGATTTCCGGAGAAAATTCAACATTCATGATTTCGACTAAATTAAATCCCCTATCTATTGAAAGAAGTCTGTTTAATCCTTTTAAAGGACTAGATATTAAAGAGGGTTTAATGTAAGCGCCAAAATCACTTTTAGAAAATGGACTTTGGTCTCATTTTTATCGCTTCCTCGAAATTCGATTAACTGGAAGGGCCTTCGATAAGGGTCAATCCAATAACAGTCATCGAGAGTATAATCACATCAAACCAACATGGACCTTTTATCATTGACATAATTGGGTAATGAAAAGTGTTTATAACTATAAATAGTTCTGTACACCAGATTCCTTCAGCAATCAAGATAAGAAAGTGATAAAACCGTATATTCTCTAAAATCTTCATTTATTACACTCTTAGATTTTTATTTGTATAATAAATAAAAAAGGGTTCAGAATTTAGACCTGAGGCATACTATGGTAAGCTATTAAAGAAAAATACGTTCGAGAAAACTCTTTTAGCAAAAATTGAGATTTTGAGAATACCGGAGATACGTTATTACGGATATCGACAGCATATGAAGGAGTGGAAAGAGATAAAAGGATATATGAGACATGTTCGACGAGAAGCCGTT
The DNA here is from genome assembly GCA_020796165.1 of Pantala flavescens. Taxonomy (NCBI): domain Eukaryota; kingdom Metazoa; phylum Arthropoda; class Insecta; order Odonata; family Libellulidae; genus Pantala; species Pantala flavescens. The sequence continues at coordinate 48,967,334 of CM036881.1, read as the reverse complement.
ATGGGCTGCATTACTGTTCGAAATAAAAAAGAACAAGGGATAGCAAGAACTGACAACATCAAAAGATTTGAAGGATCGCAAAATGATAGCACGAAGTTTGAAAGGACGTCTAAAGATTAATGTTTAGGCTGAGAAAACAAAAAGACTTCATCAGGGAGATGATGATGTTTATCTCCGTTTCGCACCAGAGGGTTCCTTGCCCATTTTCATATCCTCATTAAACGGCCGATAAAGGAGCAATTGAAAGTGTGGCTTCGGAGGAAAATCGAGAAAATATTTCGGCCTAAAATTTCGCCAAATCGAGTTTACTCTCGGATTGCGAAGCAAAACAGCCTCCGGGGACACAATGAGCCAAAAGAACCGACGGAAACTCTGAAATTCTGGAGCTTCGTACTTCCAAGGCTATTATTAGAAACTGAAACAAGAGCCCGAAAATGCTTCCGACTCTTCGTGAAGGGCTTTTTTTTAAAGCGGCACTTCAGTGGTCCAGGATCGATCAACCAAAGGGGCGCTCTGCCTAAAGAAAGATTAAGGGAGAGCTAAGAATAAAAGGGTATGGATTGGAGTGTATGCGGATGGGATAAAGTATGAGGAGGTTGTAAGAGTGGTATTAAAGTTGGGAAAAGGATGGAGAAAGTTTATGACTCGCGGTGTGCTCCGATGGGAATATTACATCTCGATGTCGTTTGAATGAACGATGAGTATAAATCCGGCTCCCTTTCTATACTTTATGTACTCGTAAGTATTCTCTCAAAGAACGTAAGGTAAAAAGCTTCGAGAATTAAATTATGAGGATTCAAAGATAGATGTATGAGTCCATATTTGCATTTGATCTGTACGTTTCCAAAAACCTTTTCCGTGAGGGATTCGGATATACTTTGCGGTATGGTCTGGACTTCTGGTGAGTTTTTATTTATTTTTAGATCATGCCTCCGAATCCACTCATAAGATGTTATGGTAACCATATAGTAGAATCCATGGGACGTTTTGAAACTAACATTGATAGTCTTGCTTCTCCGAGATGGAGTTACAAAAATATTCGAAAATCATCATTGGAGATAGTATCTATGAATGGAAAGTATCTTCAGGAAACGGATAAAAACTTTGCGATAGAGATTAGATAGGTTTACGATACTTTCTAGTAAGAGAAAATTCAGCAATACTGAAATTATAAATATTATAATTATCTTATAAATTTACTTTATACTTTACTATATGATCTTATAAATTTTCCGAACTAATACATATCTATATAAACTAGTACATATCTATCCAAGGCACTCCGTTAATTCTGTCAATGAAATTTAGCCATACCCCATAATAAAATAATTCCGATTTTTTCTTTTGTAGTTAACTTGCATTTCTATATTCGCATTGCAAAATATATTGCACTGCTTCCATGATAGCAGAACCTGCAATTACCTACTATGCTTTTATAAATATATCAATAGCTTTTATATTATTTTATTATTAGATGATTATTAAATGAAGTTGAATAAAATTGTTATGTGTTCCTCTATATTCCATATACATAAATACAATGTGAAAATCTATCAACAACTTTAAAAACGTTAGAGATGAAATAGGTCGACAAAATAAATGGATTATGTATGTAATGCCAATATGTAATGTGATCCAAAGTTAAACAAAGAGAAACCTGTGTTTACATATTTATCTTATTATCTCATAAACCGAAATGTTTCGCTTATGAAACGGTTACTGTAATTAAAAACTCTAATTGATCGCCGTAGGCATTTTGCAGGCGTAGTTGCAATTCCTACGTCAGCGAAGAGTAATTAAATCAAAGAGAGTAATTGAGAGTCGCGGTGCGGGTTTATTAAAACGAACGGACGAAGATGCATCCGCAAACCGACATCGTTACGTAACCTATTTCAACGTTGGCAGTAAGATTAATAAACGGGCCGTGGTCCTTAGGCGAAGCAGGATTCGGGCATCGCACAACTCCCATCGGAGGCGCACGGAAAAAAAGCTCCCGGAAAGAGAACTTCTGAAACCCGAAAAATAACAAGGATGAGGTTCCACTTTCGTGGGTGACCCAAATTCTTGGAGCATTTTGCGGTTCGATAGCATATGAATGTACACAAATGTGATCGCTCTCGAGGGCCGTCTAATTCGCCGTCCTCAAGGCTCCATTAGACACGCAAACTGGGCCGAATGTTTGAGTCCTGACATTTCTTGAACCGATGGTGTAGGTGACCCTCAAAGCGAACGGCGTAGTTTAATCCATTTGGAGAATCCTTGAAAGTCAGCCGTTCACTAGTTGGTGAGCTTTTGTGAATGAAACTGGGACATTTGCTTGTTAGAGTTATTGGAATATTCAGGAATATAATTGGGATGAATTTACTATGGGGTGCATCAAAGAAATTAAATGATCTACTATTTTACTATTTATGAGAAATATTATGATAATATTGGAACAAGAATAATAAATGAGTGTATAAGTAAGACGGTTTTCTAAAAAGCTTCTCAAATATTTCAGAAATTCGAGTCAAAATAAAGGTAAATAGCTATAATTGGGCTGGTATATCCAATTAATTCAAGGGAATAATAGGTATTCAAGAAGATGAGGATTAAGTACGAATAGTATCAACTCTTATAAGGTTTATAAGAGTGATTAAAGTTAAATTATAAGGAAACGAAAAAATTTAATTTAAACATTTTTAATGTTACATCTTGCTCTAGTAAGACTGCCTTCTTGGACGCTAGAATAATTGAAACTATCTCAACAGTATTATAATTACAGTAATGTTTTCAGCTTTGATATAACTGTAGGTACCTTCAACTATCATAACGTGTTATAAGATGATTTTTTAATAATTTCCTCAAATTATTCTCCAGTATTTCATCATAATAATTACGAAAATATAAAATAGTGCTTATAATATTTGTTCCATCTTAAAGCATCTTTCTTTTAAGGCAGATAAATTTCTAACTAAACACATATTGCTTTAATTTTATTTCCTGAAGATCTCTTCTCATTACTCAATGCAATGAGAAATATTATTTCATATATGAAATGTATGATTTTGTAAAATTAACTTTGAATGGAAGAAGAATATATATTTATACAGCAAATGTAAAATAAACCTCTCAAGTGTTATTTGAATGATAAAGGCTGGAGAGATATTCTTAACAACTCGTAAAATAATTTAAATTTTTAAACTGCGGATGGAAAAATCTCATTCGCTCGCAAAGGATCCAACTTTAAGCCTTTCCGTTGGAGGAGCAAATCATCATAATGAGCTATTTTGTCACTTTAATTGGATGAATAAAATTACAAACAGAGGGAGAATAAAACAAGAGGCAGCCTTTCTAAGAGACCAAAAACAAACAAACTTCCGTTTTGGGAATTAAACATTCGGCCTAACTGTCACGCAACAGTGGTCTTCTATATTATCATCACAATTAAATATTTCAGCCTTTTCCCATTAAGATAAAAGGTAAGGGTGTGTCTTTCCCTGTTTATTCGATAACATATGCACTTTCCAATTATGACGATCCACTCTCCAGCGCGTCTTCATTTGTTATGTAAATAAGAACCACATTTATACGATAGCTGAATTATACGAGAGTTTAACTAAACTAATTTTCGATGTAATTTTTTTTAAAATAACCATGATTGAATATTATTAAATATTAATTATGGATTACTAAACCAAGAATTTATTATGAATTTGAAACTAATCCAAAGTAGGTAAAAGTTTTTAAAGAATAAATACTAAATTATGATTATACGTAGTTTGCGCTAATAATGTTTAAAAGGTAGTCAAGTTGCAAGTCTATTGCGTCTTACATTTAGATAAAACATTTTATATAATTATATTTTAATCTAGATTATAAATAAAATTTTATCGATATAAAAGAAGCGAAATCAAACATGACATTGTTGAGTTGCTAAGAATTGAGTAGAATTTTATGAATATTTTTAACTAATCTTTTTCTTAATATAATTGACTCTAAATATATGTTTATATATGTATCTACATTCCATGATAAAATAAAAGAAATGTATACTTATTAAATCCTCATCACAGAAAATATTTAAATGGTAACAAGTTTTTCATGAATGACATTTCAGAAATGAAATTATAAGATTGTCGTTTATCATAATTTAAACCCATTATTAAATTCAATTCATTTCTAGAATGAAAATCCATTGAGATAAGTGTTGATCTAAATTTCAATCCTATAAAGCCATTTTCATAGCTCTCCTTGGAATCCTTCAAAAAGCATATTCAATGGCTGTCACGGAAGTATTGAGAAGAACAGAAATATAACGCGAATCACTACGAGATACGGAAATTGCGTCAGCTATTTCACCGGAAATTCCTGCACCTTACTACGGGATTTACGGCGTCTGCCAAAGACGTCTCCGCAATGAAATCCCTTCCTTGGTCCACGCGCATGCACTTCAGCAGGGAACTGGGACGAATCTGTGGTTCCTAAGGTGCGATCCTTATCTCATCGTCTGCTGTCATATTCGACCCATGTCGCATGGGATTATGGGATGGGCGGTTTTCCGAAAACTTCTTCCAAAGGAGACTCCGATCTTCGGCTCCTTTAAGAGCGCACAAAAGCGGAGGGGGCAAAGGACGATGCCTTGTGGGACCCCGAATTTGGAAGTTTTGAAAGGGAAAGTTTCGACTTCAAGTGACGGCGGGTGAGATTAATAAAAGGATCGTGAGATTAACGGCACGAGATGAACTAGGGGTGATAATGCAGGGAACCCTGTGATAACCCTTAAGGGATGTAAGGGGAAACGAGAGACTGCTAATTGCTCCTAATGGAGATTCCGCCGGGGAACATAATCAGATAAAGTTGTCTGTAGACCAAATATCGCGCTGTGAAGGAAACAATGACCCACAAAATACCTTAACCCATGAAAGGGAGACGAGGAAATCGAATCTACTCTCGTTCAGTTTGCGATGAAGGTTTATTTTATTTCTCCTTCTTGTTTGATTCGCAGGTCACACAGTTTTGGAACACCCTTGCCCTTCGGAAACTTAATAATCTTCTTCCGCTTTCAAACCAATTACTCTCTTTAATGTTCCTTTATTCTAAAAACATGCGTAGAATATGCTTTACACTAATACTAGATTCACGAAAAAACTTGTCGTATATAATTACTTAGAACTCATTAACATTTTTCTATTTAATGAAATATAAAATTACAGTTCTGAAATATTCTTGTATTACCCAAGTATTATATTGTATTTTGTCTTCAACTTGAAGAATATTCTATTAGTACTTTCGGCATCTGAAACTAAATTATCTCGATCAGAAGAAATCATTTGGAAATTTTTAAATATAGAGTTTATGTAAAGCTGTGTATACTTGTAAGATAACCATGTCTAGAATTAACTTTGGAAAAGCTTTACATTTCAAAAATTCAAAAACTAACGTTTCAAGATTATTCTCACCATCACGAATTCATCACGAGTCGCTCACTGAGTCTTATACTTTCTTCACTATTCTAAAATTATCCGTGAGTTATTTCCAATCGAAAGGAAGAGATTTCGAGACGTAAACTTAACACACCGGTTCACTCATTGTTGGGAAAGAGTATTGTGAACGGAGACATCTGCAACATCTTCCACTTTCGAGACGTATATTTAATCAACGGCAATAACTCTGAATCGTTCCGAATGAAAGCGCCCCTATGATTCGGAATGCGAAAGAGCCCAACCATTCGCGCAATCCCATTGTGGATTCCTTTTCATTTTTCGGCCCACGATTGATAAATTCGCGCCACGGGCGAAAAATCTGGCACAAGGGTTTACGTCTTGGCGCTCCATTATTCATGTATATGTCCCGACCGTATTCCTTCAACATTCCATAGAAAATCGTTGCGTCAGACTACGTAATGAAAAACGCTGGAAAGCCACGCAATCCTATCCGGGATAAGTATTTTTGAACGCGGACATACCGACCCCACTCCAATTTCTCCATATTTTCCGTACTCTAGTCACAATGCATCCATTGTGACTGGGCTATGAATGCGATATGCCACCCGCAACGCAACTTGTCTTCGGGCCATGACTTATGAATTCTCCCCGGAAGAGGTAAAAAAAAAGGTTCCGGATGTTAGAATAACTGGAAAGCTCCACCCGGTTTTCCGGGACTGGTGTAAAAAGTTCAATTGATGGTAAAAAGCACTTTGGTTATGCTTTCTTAATCGATTCTACAGGACATTTGTACCACATTTGATTTTGTACGGAACGTGAAATGAACCGACTGTTTTTCCCTGAATGAAAGAGAGTACCTTAAAATAATCTCGCTTAACTGTACAAGCCATAAATTATTTGATAACTCTTAAGGATTATGGTATTTCATCCTTAAAGTTCGTAGACTGAGCTTATGCGATAGAATATTTATAAAGAATGAGATTTAGGAGATAAAAATGATATTTATCATGTCTTATTACGTTCTTGGAATGCATACATGATTAATTGTTACATTTTACTTTAGAATCTATGATCCTTACGAATAATTGATTATAAAAAAGCCAGTTATTTCACAACCTAGCAATGTAGTTCGATGTTCTAGCTGGTTAGTGGCCACATTTATTATAAAAACTAATACATAGGGTTTAAATATAGGGTAAAATGATTATAAATATTTAAAAATTGCATACTTAAAATAAGTTATATGTATAGGTACTATGACAGTATTGCTATATGAACATTTCGGTAAATTTTATACTTTCTGGAAATAAATAAAACCTGAGCGATTATGTGTTACGATAATTTACCAAAATTGTTTACATTGAATTATATTTTTTTCTGTAATAAACGTTGCTTAAAATCATTACACCTTAACTACTCAATAGTAGTAAAAGGATCAGTAAATCCAGACCAATGAATTATCACCTGTCTATGGTATCGTCGTACATTCCAAGCATCTCTAACAAATTTTCTCTTCCCTGATATACGCCCAATTTTATGATCTCGTGAAATCTCTATTCACCGTCTTAAACGTCAACGTTGGAAGCTCTGAAAAGGTCTTGTTATACTTCCGGGAATAATTAATTTCGGAATTTCCCCAAAACAGCTGACAACGTGTGGAATAGAGAGATTAACCGAATCGACTCTCTACTGAATCGATGGAACTGAGGTGGGAAAATATTGACACTTGGAAAAAGAAACGGAGGCGTTTCAAAAGCTTTTGAAAGGAAGCTTTTCTTAGTAGAGCCATCAAGAACGAGACAAAGTTGTTGAATAAAGGATGGAAATCTCTTTTGAAAGCGAAAGCGTAAAATTTGAAGTAGATAAATCAATTTTAAAAGGTGAGACGAAGATAAATGAAATTTTCATGTGCACATTTACGGAGAGATGTCAATGATAGTTGTTTGACGTGCAAACGCATCGCTCTATACATGCATCAATCTTCCGTGTACGAGATAGATCAACTATAGTGCAAAGTTTTGAATATCGAAGGCTGGGCATCGAACCCCATGTGGCTGAATTACTCTCACTGATGTTAAGAGAAATATTGCTGGCGATCACTTTCGTTCTATCAGAATAAAATAAATGAAGACTTAGTAATTTTGGTTTCTAGGATTTTTCTGCTGAATTTTGAGCTCCATATTCTTTTATTAAATTCTGACACATGATAATATCTCTGATCCAAGATTTATTAAGTATTTAAATAATGAATCGCTAAAGAATTTGTGTAATCTTTTGGCGATGAGAAAGTTTCTTTAAAAGGATCAGTTGAGTAAAGCATTTTATTAACGATTGGGCATGCATTTCTTTCATAAATATGCCTTAGTTTAAAGAATATTTGAGTATGATTATCATAACACACTCCTAATCCTTAGAGAATAGCAACTTAAAAATATTAACTAAAGTATTCATGAAGATGGATGCATATTCTATAACTCTATTCATACTTTAAACATATTGCAATGCTTTCAGAGATTTATTAAAATTCAATTGAAATTTAAAAACTAACTACAGTATAGCCTTCATAGAAACCTCATTTTTTAGAATTCGTGATTCTTGATAAGGCTTTTAACCTTCCTACAACGAAATACACCAAAACAGATCCTTTATTTACACAAAATTAATCACATATGGCGAATTGAAGCCACAGCGTTACGTAAATAGTTCAGCAAAGAACATCAAGAGAATAAAATACAAAGTTAATTAAGATTTGGCCGTAAAAAGGAGAGTTTATATGGTAGTTTCATCCGGAAAAACGTTCGTCCATAAGCACACCGCGCTTTCAGAAAGGAATGATAACGCAGCAAGTACGATTTTTTGCGAAAATCGCCCGGAATATGGCGAGCGGAGGGCATTGCAAACATCAATAGCGTTTGCACCCCTCGACTGGTTTCCTAGAAGCCATCCCCAAACATTCCGGGGTTTTTTTTCCGCGGTTCCTTGTTTATTTAAGGTATCCTTCCTCTATTTATATTAAAACCCAGGGATGTATCATGTTTTTTCGTTCAATATCGTCTGCAGTGGCCACGACGTTGCAGGTGAAAGTTTTTCGCGCGTCTGCAATACTTTTCAATTTAAAGAGAATCTCGGAAGGAAAGCCAATAAGAGGATGCCACGTCAGCAAACTCGGAAGACGTGCAAAGTAGTCGATACGAGCGAAGGCAACGCGAAACAGCGGCTCGTAAGGAGACAATACAGATATAAATCGGGCTACGAAATTCTTAGGAGCGTCTTGTGAGGAAAGTTTCCCGAAAGATGTTCACATAGGACAGGGGAACGTTGAAAGTGTCGGAGCCATATAAGACCTTTCATTTCAGGAAACCTTGCCTCTATAGCTTCCATGCAACATAAGTGTTAGTAGAAAGTGTTAGCTAACATTTTTACAACACTCTGAACCATATCACCCTAAGATGATTTCATAAAGTAACGCGGATAAAAATATTATTTGCTTAAATAGTTTATTATCTCATGGAAAAAATACATATGCTTTTAAGTAAATTCCTTTTGTAACAAAATATCAATATCACCCACATATGCAGACTAAATGGAAAAATATATAGGACTCAAATGTAGAACCATACTCTTAGAAAATTAGTATATAAGCCATTTAATCTCTGTTACCAATGGATGAATATTTTTGATTGACTTTGTAATTAGATAGTAGATTGAAACGCTCAGTATTAAATCAAAATTGCAATATCGATGGCAACTGCAATAAAAAAACCATACCAAATTGTACTGTATGTCTACTAAAAAGTATTTTATCTATGTATTATATAGAAGCCAAACACATAAATACTCTTCTCAAAAAAAGGTTTTTAAATTTGCTAGTTTTTCTCGGTAAGAGCTAAAATGAGTTATAGGCAGAGCAGAGGGAGTTAATGGAATAGTATAATCAACTACAAAATCATATATCTCATGGCGTTTGAGACTATCTAATAATTAGCTAACGCATTAAATTAGGATATCTGAAATTGAAAATTTATTTAGATACGGAAATGCAGCATCAATGAATTATATGTTACATTCTAAATATATAAACGGGATAATTGGTCACATTAATTTAGGAAATTAGATTATTATGTAACATGTTTGAATTTCCATGTAGTTATCAAAGAATTACAATGGAAGATAATGAGGTTCGTTGAAATTAATTCCTTTGATTAAATAGAAAATTATACCCAATTCTTTCCACAAGGTATTAAAGCCGAGTTAAAGGTCAAATTTTTGGATCTTAGCAAAACAAGTTTATTTCCTGGTAACAGTTACTTGACATTCACCAAATCCTATTTCCTCTAAATTGCAAATTTACTAGCTCAGAACGTTTACTATTAAACTCATACGTGTACATAAACATGTGTCTCAGAGCCCATTATGTAAACAAACAAATTTAGCTTTGAGATGCAAATTGTGTATAATTAGGTTGTATGTATTTAATATTACGTTTTGAGATTTTTAATTAGAAAAACATTAAATTTAAGCTTTAAAGAATATTTATATCTTTCAGTTAGATTATAAAGAATAGTCTTTACTTGTTTTATGTCCTCGACAGAATTGATGATGATAGAAATATAATTTCTCACTTCCGGCTTTGATACTGAAATACTCGTTAAATGAAATGGATTTCATAGCATATCTAATATATTTGAGAGAGAATTATACAACCGGTAGTAATAAAAATCTACTGTGATTGCCACGTAAATTAAAGTTATTCCTAGTCATTACAGAGATATTTAAATGTAACATCTTCAAAGATATATTTATAGAGAGAAATAAAACATGCGGAAGAGTGCTAAAAGATCATTTTCAATCAGATCAGATAAACCAGTAATTATTCGCATATTTTAATTTAAAATTTATGAATATACGCGATCTCCATTTTCCCCTTTTCTGTATACATTTAAATTTCTGAAATGTTCAATAGTTCATCAAAAATCCATTTCAGGTTTTTCATCAAACTTCAACTCTCAGCACGAACAGAGATTGGTGTATTTCCATTGAAACTCGGAATATTATTCGAGAATACACATCCGAGTCATTACAGAGGGCGACTTTTATAGGAAAACGAGAATGACGACTCTGGGATAAAACGACCTCCCCAATATCTCGAGCAAAAACTTTCCAGCAATCGGGGAATCGGAGAGAAAAATCATTTCCATTAGAGTCCTTCCAGACTCTTCGACTTCACCTAGGATATTTCGGATTTGGAACTCGGGTCCTCCACACCAGAAATCTTCACACATCTATCAAAAACTTCATAGAGCCGAACAACTCTTTTCCAAACCTTTTCAATCCCGATGGCTTTAATCTTCCGAAAAAAGCGTATTTTTTTCGTGAAACCCGTTTCGGAAGTCCTCTGAGATATTGCTGCCCGTGGGCTGATGCCAACCCGCTTCTCTCTCGCTATTGCCCGAGTGACGTCACGGCGCGAAATCCGGCCGTCAAGGGAAGGAAGAAGATATGGGACAGGGTTCGTAAGAGAAAAGGGGTTCTTTTTTCCACGTCTGCGTCGACTTATATTTTTATTTCCTCTTTTTTTTCTCTCTGGAGTCTGGAGAAGCATTCCTTCCCCGTTCAAACCATTCGTCATCTCCGGGAATACCTCTGCACTATTCATGTGTTGCCGCTTTTCCCTTAAAGGACTCCTTTGTGTTGCTTAATGTCTCCGCCTTAATTCCGAAACGACGTTATATTTTACCGAATGCTTTCATTTGATCGATGACCTTCATACGTGAGATTCGCTAGAATTGGGAGCAAATTGGGATATCGAATGGGCGGCATTTCGCAAAGAGAAATTTGCTCTTCTTTCCTCGTAAATATTTGACTTTCGTGTGCACTTCATCACCGGAGCTAAATTAATTAAAGGGAAATTCAATACGTGGAGGTATTACCTTTTGGAAGGCCTAAGACCCAGAGCACATGCATCATATATAATAGGAAGATACAAGAAAAGAAATTTTCGTACGCTACTGCAAAATATTCCATTAGTCTAAGAAAGTTTCTTTCATATAAGTTTAAGGAGTTCAATGAGCAAATTTCCATACTGAGGCCCTCTTATTAAATATTAGTATTCAATGGAAAATTTTCTCTCTCTTCGTTAGCATTAAGAAATGCAGCATACAAGGTACAACCACACCGTGCATCAAGTTAAAGAAAAAATTATATTAAAGATAATAATAATGAGTCTTAAAGGATTGCTTATGATTGCTCATTTAATAAATTTCATTTACTATTAAATAACTGGTAAAGATTATAAGACTTGATTTTTAATGAATATAAGCTAGTTTTAATGAGTTTTGACGGGTTGCTTACCTTACCTTAATTTTACGATATCCTAGACATCGACAACACGCAATACATGTGTGTAATGATTGTTGCATTTGCCCCTAACGGATAAAAGGGCTGCCAATACAACCGCGTTTTGCTAAATGAAAAATAAGGGACCTCTAAACCTAAATATCACACCGAATAGTTTCAGAAAGTGTTTTAAGCCAGAATTGAAGTACATAAGATACCTTTATTTAAAAATAACCTTCCAAGATTATGAATGCGATCTGTTTTAAGTATGTATTAGACCGACGCAGCACGTCATCTCTTATTAGATAGTTAAACGGCTGACCTCTATATAATCAATTCAAACTTTTTAAAATTAATATGAAAAATTATCTCAAATAATCAGAATATTTTTAATAAAAACTTAGTTATTCAATCAGTAAGACATGTAATTTCGCTATCTGTAAAGCTAGAAAATTAAATTGTCGCTTTTCAAGGCGAATCAAATATGAAGTAAATGATATAATCCATAATAGATAGTGAATTTACATATATTATGATAGTGATTCTACTTTTCAAGGAAATTCACAGAATGCATTCAATCCTTTAAGAGCTTTGTGATTAATCAACTTGGTAAATTGCAAAGAAGAATAAACGTAACTCTCCGTTTAACCCATGTTTCATTTAGTACAAATTCTGAATATTTTACTTAACGTAGTATCTTCTCGTATCCAATAGAAACGCACAGGGTGACGCTAATGGGGCTGTCTTTTCGCCTCTACTACTGAAAGCCATCTCCGATACACGTCACTTGAGTCGCTTTAGTACTCTGCCATCTGCAATTTCCCATAATGGCACATCTCGTAAATTTTCAAGCGCATACTTTCGTTTTCCTCAAACTTTCAGATTCGCAACTTTATTTTATTTCTTTTTGATATCTCGAACGCTGAATAGCTTTAAGATGATGCCAGGATATATGAATCGAATATCGATAGTTAAAAATAGCTATATCGAAGTCGCAGGAATATTCTAGCACTAATACCACAGTCAATATTTTTATTTAAATAGATCAAAAACTCAGTTGGTTGAGCAAAAAAGTAACTTCTGTTCTTTCATTAGCGCTAAATTTTTAATACTACTATCCATCACAGTTTTTTTATCTTAGTCGTTGAAGCGGAAATCATTTATTTATAAAGAATACATTAGGATTCAATTTTCATGGTTATTGAATTGAGTTGAATTTCCAAAATAGTGTTTCCTTAATGAATATGCATTTCTACACTCCGACACTCATAAAATCGAGCTAAATATATACTGTACTTAAAGTATACTGAAATATTCAATTGCAATGATAATTTTCAATTCAATTCAATGAAATTTTAAATAATAAATTATATATGTGTTCAGAAAATTATTTGAAATAGTTTGAGCAAAGGCTAGGTTTACGAAATTGATCATTATTTAATTATCTATTGGCTAAAATTTATGCCCAAGTAAACTTATCTATTCTGTTCACTTCTATAGTAAGGACCTGATGATATGTAACGGTGGGAAACAGCAGACTAAGTCACGTACGAGATAAGAAAGAGTTTGGACCGAAGTTCCAATAGCGTCTGCACTCCAATTTTAAGGCCCGAGAGCATCTGCTTCCCACTCGTTGAGTCTTATGGAAACAGTATTAAGCAACAGAGTGATTCCATTCAATCTAAAAAGTTAAAATTTACATCACAATGACCACTTATTATGTAAATTCAGAAATGAAAACCCAAATCTTTAGAGTAGAAACCGAAGTAAAAGATAAGTTAAGTGCGTTACTTCCTCAATAAAGTAACGTTAAAATAAGCCAAAATTATACATAAAAATACAATAGTAGGTTGGAGAGTCGTACGACTAGTTTAAATATTATGGAAGAAATATAAGGAAATAAAAAAATCTTTAGAAATGATTTATAACTATGAAAACGAAGTGAAAAACAATAAACCTTGAAGAAGATATTCATTTAGTTCATTCATTTATGATTATTTATAAAACGATCAAATTAATAGCAGTTTTTCCATATTCAATTATTTAGATTATTTATATAACTGTATTTATACAGCTAATTTAATTAAAAATGTTTTATATTTATCAGAAATAATATCTGTGACAAATACAAACCAAAAATACAAGCATCGAAAAATCCATTTCCTTTGAAATAGTTGGAATAATATTAAAAACATGATGGAATACCTATGAAACGGTTTTTTCATTCGCCAAAATTCTTGAAATATGCACATACATACGATCTAGTTTTAATTTAATTGATAGATGGTAAATGAGTATGCTATCAAATAACACAATTTTTGATTCTGCAAAACATAATTTATTAAAAAGTTGATCAATGAAGAGTTGTATATTTGAAAAATATTCATTTTTAATATTATTGAAAAAAGCACTTCCATAGTAAATCGTTGCATTCCAATAGAAAAGGATTTTTTATAAGTCCAATCTGTAACGTACTTAGAAGTAAAAAACATACCGCCAATAAAGCACTGGTTTCGATATACATCTGGCGCTAAATGTGAAACCTAATTTCAGAAAGTACTCTATTTCCTTTATGGCGACCTAATATACCTTTATATTAAAGCAAGAGAAACAGCCAGAAGCCATAACCCAATTCCTCACCTGATAATAAACAGGGATAAACGCAATGAATCCCTTATTATTCGAAGCCTCTCTCCATATGAAACCGTTTCCGTATTCCTGTATTTCCAGCCTGTTGTTTCTCACAATCGTTCGGTGCCGTATCACCCTTACTAATTCACAACGAAAACCACCGACCCTGGCATTCATTTTGCCAGCACCCTTTCATCTGTTTCCAACCCTTGGTTTCTTCGCCCTTTCACACAATCTCATCGAATTCCGCCCACGTTCCCCCAAAAAAGAACCCGGCGCCAATTTGGAGCGCTCCCTCTGCAAAACCGTTTTGCCCAACGAGAGATCCTACTCATCTTACCGATAGCCGGACTAACATTCTAGTCATCTTTTTTCTTATTTTTCCCTTCCTCTATTACTGCCATTTGTCTCCTTTTTCGGCCAACGTGGGGGCTTAATTCTACCCAATCGTCTGCACGTGATGAAGGCGGTAGGTCGCCGTCTTTTTTTTCCAAAAATAAAAGAGTCGGAAGGAGTCTCGTATGAGGTCCACTTTGCTAATTCTTTTGAATGACGCGCGCCTAAAGAGTTCATTTGGAAGAAATAGAAGAGAAAGGAGGTGATCAAACATTTCCTTTTGGTACGACATACCGCAGCATGGAGCAATTCGTATTGGGTTGCGCTCCTGTCCCTGAAGGGGTAAAACTAATTTTATTTACATCATATTGGGGTATTTTGTGAGTTACAAATGACATGAATTTGATCCAGCGTATACTACCCATTTTAAGATAAACAATTTCAAATTATTTCTCCTTCTATATAAGCATTTAAATATTTCTATATTAACAGTGTTTTTTAATGAAATTTCAAAAGCAACGACTTTAAACAAAAGATGAACATCGGTAATATAATTTATTTTAACACTCAATTACATATTATTATTGCAAGCAAAATAAATAAATAAAAGGTAAATCAATGCTTTCATAGAGTAAATTTTAATTTCTATTATCAAAATTGTGGTTAAATTAATTTAAATCGGGAATATTAAAAAATAGAAATATGTGTCCTCAGAAGAATTGAGGCATCTGTTCCAACTAAATATATTTCACTAAAAACTGACAATCTTCAGCATTGGAAACTACACTTAAAAAATGCTGATAGTGCAATATATAACACTCCAAAAATAACTCGATGAAATCATAACGATTAAGACCCTAAACAATGACATTTTAATTCGAAAATAAAATCCCTTACTTGTTTGGAGAAACCCTGCATATATATTTCAGATTCACAAACTGCTTTTTTAATTATACATTTATATTCCGTCATATTTCAGGCTGTATTAAGTCACCAGAAAATGCGTGCGTAACACATGATTCTCGGGAGAAGGCCGTCACTTTTCGAGTGTCCGTGTTGGCAAGAGGGGCTTACTGAGATAAAAAGTTGATGATTTAATCCGTCAGCTTTAAAAACTGAGATATTTTCGGATTAAATTGTTATTTTTTTAACTTTTATAGGTCACAAACATAAAATGTTTTTAAACAAAATCTTCGAACTGAAAAGTGAATGCCGATCTAAATGCGTGGAGGGAACTCAAAGTAATAGAAGAAACTAAATACGTAGTAATGTAGAATTATTTATCATATAATTAAGGGAAAAGAAAGATATGATTTTAGCATTCAATAAACATAATTAGACCTATAAAATTAATTTGCATATTAACCCTCGTACAAATTATTTCTTAACATTTCGAAAAAGTTAAGTAGGACTTACACTAATGAACATTTTCTTTTATATCTTCAGTAATAGGCTACTTTAGATTATACTTTCGCATTTACTAGTAATAAATAATAAAATATAAATTTTTAAAACATATAATTTAACTATTTACGAAAAATAGTGTCCTTTGATCTGGTCCTATGCATATGGAAACATTCTGTTGCAATTAGTCAGTGGAAGGGGATTGATACACCATTCATCGAAACCACCGAACGAATTCCCCAAAAAAAAACAAATGAAATCATGTGCAGCCGAAATTGCTCCCCAGGGAAAGTTCGGTCGGCCTCATTTGGTAACAGATGTAATACCACTCCTTCCATCGGCTTAAGAGATAATGATACAATCAAAATGTACGCCACACATATTTCCACAGAGCACCAAATTCAAGTTATGGGATCAGAGAAAAAAATGAAAACCGAGCATCCAAGATAACCCCCAACGTTTCTCTGGCACTCCCTATATAACAAGAGTAGTCGATAATCGATTCGCCGAATGAGGCTGTTCGCTTTTCCGACTTTAATAGGATAATCGATCCCCGAATTCCGTTGGACAAGGTTCCGAATTCCGCTCGGGATCCATCTGTTTAGCGGGATTATGAAGTATTTCGATACTTCCAAAGTTGGGAAAATGGATTACGCTCCTGTCAGTTGGGCATTAATAAAAATTTACTTTCTAAAATGTACCGACCGCATCCCGGAACCACCGAAATTACGTCCACAGATGGGAGTGCAGCACGAAGCGGCGTTTCTGCCGAAAGGAACGAATTCGGACCTAAAACGATACTTGAAGAACCGGTCTAACTCAATTAAGCCTCGTGGACGGGATGGGCGCTGGTTATGAAACCGCTTGACCTTTTAATTACAGGAGGACCTCGTGGTCCAAATTAGCTCGCCTTTGCGCTCAATTTTCGAACCTCCGCAAGATGGTGTCCGGTCACGTAGCGATTCGTTGTGGAAACGGAATAACGTATCGGAGATCCAAAGAGCGTTTCTGCTATTCAAATCAACGAACGCATTCAATTTGAGGGTTCATATCAGTCGAAATCCGTAAACGATGACAATAATCACGAGGAAGTATGTCCTTCAAATAATTATAATGATATCTTAATAAAGTTTTATGAATTTTTGTCAATTTTCCTCAAAACATAAATGACTACTATAAAACGAATAAATAATCAGGCAGAAGAGTTAAATACATTTTATCCTAGTAATAAAATGAGTATTTTTCTACGGTAATTGCAACTTTATGAATTCGGTTGTTTTACAGTTCTAAAATTTTCGGTTATTATTCAGACACGTCATTCTTTCGTAAGAAATTTAATTATAGAATTTAGTCTTCTTTATAAGATGAAAATTTCATAGTAATAGCATTAACTTTTGTGTTCAGTTCAAGCCAAAGTAACTTATCGGAAAATATGCGAACAGCTTTATGCTTCCTCTAAAGTGAACTAATGATAGAATTATAAAAGTGGATACTCGATAAATACTCAAGTTATAGCACTTTTCTTGAGGAAAAGATGCTAATCCGTAGTTAAACAAAACGTATATTACGAACAACCATGTTTATTAAGGAGAGCTGGTACACATTTAGTCACCCTCATCAGTTCTGAGAAGCTATTAAAATATGATTATAACTGTTCCGTTTGCGACTGGGAATTATGACTGAGGCTGCTTCATAAAGTTCTTTGGGAAGTAAATCTCCTTTTTGAGGAGAAAGTGGAGGAGTTGAATTTGGCGGATAAAAGCTTTATGAAGAGGAAAACTCCTCGAAGAGTTCGCGATTTATTTACGTCGGAGCAAAACTTTCGTATTCGATACTTAGGAATGGCGGCTTTAGAGTATCAGGGGAAAGTTTAAACTCTTTCGGCAAACAAGGGACGGAGAGAATATTGAAATAAAATTAAAAACCGCTCGACGAGAAAAAAAATTGGGAGCACTTAACTCATTTCGCGATAAAAGAGCTCTATAAATAAGCACTCTTAATGAATTATCTCGCGGGAATCGAATTGTCCCTTCGTTTAAGCATTTTTCTTTACCTGAATGCACCGAGTAAACGAATTTTTTTTTGCCTGAAAGCCAAAAATCGGCTTTATAGCATTATGTCCTTTTTTTTAAGCCTTTAATTTCCAAAGTTTGGGTTTGTTATTTTTTTATATATGCTTTGGATTTAATAAGTGTTACATTTGGGCTTATAATTTTATATGAATTTCGATGAACGGTAATGTGATGGAAAATGTTGGATGTGAATATTTATTAACGTTTTGGCGCATCTTAAATTCATAAACGTTATGATAAAATTCTTTGATGAATGTACTCTCTACAATAATATTATCTTTCCACGAAACAATTCGATGAATTTACTTTGTGTTCCGTTGGTGTTTATTAAATTTTGAATAATAGTTTAGGCTAACTTTGGATTAAATATTATGGACGTGCATATTTGCTCGCTAGAATGAATATTTGTCATTATTCCCCGTATCAAGTGTGCAGTTCACAAATGGGTGTTTTAAGCTTCTAAATTAATGCTTCGATGCAAATTACCATTATACTATTTAATATTTGCGGTTTAGTGAAGGTCAGTTATACATTTGCAGAGGATTGGTGTGTGTAAAATGGGATTTGCTGATAATTTATCACCAAAACTTCTTGAAAATATTTATCATTAGATCATATATCAATACATAGATTATTTAAAATGCCCAAATTGCAATATTTACAATAATATTTTCTAATTTACTAATTGGATAAAATGTGTAGCGATGCATACAGATAAGTCGACATCCAAAGCCTTACTTCTAACCACATCAATAAGCATAAAGACAGGAATACATACAAATCCTATCAATAAATTTAAGGTAAAGATTTGTTTAAATATATGCTGAAATCTTTCGTGATGATGAATGTATAATGAGACGCTGGAAAAGAAGAATAATCTGAAAGGTTCGGAACTAACTATTCGGAACTTCAACTGATTAGATAGTTTTCGCCTTGCTTCCGATTTTTCTGTGTTCACTAGAGTTTATTTTATATATTCTTTGTAGTTATTTATATTATATTATATTTCGCTTTTTGTGGAACCTTTAAGAAAATTGTGGTGATACTTCTCGAGAGTAAAGCTTCAGCCTAAACACAACCACAATATTCCCCACTCTACGAAGCCAACTTTGGAAATGCGAAAATAATACACAATTCATCTGAATGCGAGCGCCCTCCAAATCCATCGGAAAGACGCTCTCGCGCCTTAACGATCCAACCCGAATAATAACCCCGAAACTTCGCAAGTTTATCAACCGGAAAAGCGATTCAGAAATCCAGAAAACGAGACGGCACTCTAAAATAATCGAATCATCGGCCGAGGGTCTGCAGAGAGTGGTAACAACAGGGACTTCAGAGGCCTCCTTGCGCGGAAAGAAGATGGCGTCCGTTAAGCCGATGGGATGGGAAGAAGGATGGCGAGGCAAAGCAAATTAATTGAACATCGACCGCAATAAGGGACCAAATAAACTAAAGAGGGTGGGAGGCGGCGTTGGAAGTTTGGAAGGAAACGGGTTGGGGCCTCAGGGAGCCAATATAGGGAATCCTGGATTAGTGGCAGGGGCTTGTTAATATTTATTTCGCTCGAAACCTGGGCCGTGATTTACTGGGACCGGAATATGTACCTTGGAAAGGAAGAAGGTGAGAGAATGAGAGCAAAACTAGGTGGAGATACTATGTGGAAACTTGTAGAGAAAGGACTGTTAGGGTGGGAATGAGAAACTCGTGTCGTAAATTCGATGATCCTTTGAAGAGCCCTCCTTTGTGGAAACATATCGATCATAGACATCCATAGCAAGTTATCGATTTCTTTCGGAAGGTAAAAATTTAGTGATGTTAGTTATCGGTAGTTGAACAGTAACATTGGTAAGATGCCAAAGCTGGAATTCAAACTCAATAACTGCAAAATTCAAAGCGATTCCATAGTTCTATTAGAAATGTACCGGAATAGTGTTTCTAGATAAAGCATAATCTGCCTCATGAATGTTCGTAAATATCCACGAGTCAATTAATTCAGAAGAGGAAGTAAATTATGGCTGGCGTGATTTTGATATAATTAATAAAATGAATTACAATACTTACTGATGCATCATAATATTATTACGAATAACTACAAAATAATTAGATATGAAAATAGAATACAATTATTACCAGTACAAGTAATGGATACATGGGTAACATCTGATTTCAGTGCCATATGTGTAAGCTCAACCTGGATGAGTTATCCATTTATCTAACACTTATCAATATTGTAACGCTTTAATGATGTAAATGTGTTTCAAAAACATTGAAGAATATTTCAATATCGTAAAATGAAGGATACTTTTTAAATGATAAGAGATGTCGTTTTTATTATTTTTACAGCTATATTTTTGCCTTTTTTGGTAAAACACATATTTGAGATATTTGGTCTGATTTTTGAACTACCTTAATCATGCAATGAGATATACTACTAAATGAAAATGGTTTAGCCGACATTCCTGGCATCGTTTCCGACTGCCCTTCCCAACCCATATTGCCCGCAAAGGCGAATCTCGTTCCAGTGCCAAATGAATTCAGTGAACCAATATTTCAGTTCAGGAAACATCTCACAAACACTCTGAGTCTCAGGTAGCCCTTCTCTGCCAAAGGCCAGAAGCACTTTCTTTATTTTTCTTTCCTCTGGGGATTTGCCGAAGGGAACTTGAGAGCAAAATATTTCATCGGAATTATGATTTTTTCGCTAATCATATTCGGAGAAAATTTCTATACTGCGCGTTCTATACCAAACGAATCGCCAAGTTCATAATGAAACACTTTCAAGTCGAAAAGTTACTCGTTAGTAAACGCTTTTTATAAAAATACCTAGTTTATTTCTTTTTCTCATGCACTTTAATCAAACAAAGTTTGTGTTTTCTAGATGTCAAAGGCATTTCATTTCAAGAAAGAGACGACAATTTTGTTTACATACAGATTGAGTTTTTAAATTCAAAATAATTCATTACTTACTGAACTGAAATTACTCTGCTAAGATTTTAATATTGATAAAAGCAGCTTGCAGTTGAAAGCTATATTCAGTACAATATTTTGTTTAATATCGTATTGCACCATTAATTTGCATCAGAAGTTATTCAGAGGGCTAGAAAATTACTTACTTACAGCTTTTTTCAACATTATTTAATTACTCAATCCAATTATAAGAGAAAATCAAATGTATTTATAATGCAAGAGCAACGGTGGATGTTGAAGGTTGAATTGATATTTAAGGTGCTGAATGAAAGGATGATCTTACATTATTGATTAAATGTTCCAATTGAAAATTTATAATTAAAGTAACTCTAAATTATGCACAAACATCCAATATTTTATCAATATTCACAAATTATTTTCGATATATTCACTTAAAAACATTCCCTAAGAAACTAGAGTCGTGTGTGTTGTCTCTTGAAATACTTGGCCACTGCGTCAGAACTGCATTCCGTTGTAATGATAAATCAACAAGCCGTCCAAATTCGCAGGTCCACGAAAAATGCATGCAACCGAGGCCTAACTTTGTTAACACGCCTGACCGATTCCAATGATTAACTGCCCATCCAACAAGACGAGCCTACTTTCCAGTTTCGCAAAACTTTGACGTGTTTGCGTAGATATTCCGGGCAATTTTGAAATCCCATTCCACGGCAATAAACTGTTGCAACTTCTGGCCGCGACTTCAAAAACGGTGCTGTCGCTCAAAACTCCATAATTAACTGCGATTCCGTGCACCGTGTGCACAGCAACTGACTCCCCCAATGGGGGTATTGTCCACTGCGGAGGAGTTCCGCTGCTGACATGCACTGACGACAGAACCTGATGTGCAAATGTATTGCGCAGCGTTCGTCTAATGTTTTATGTTATGATGTAAACAAATATTACAAAAGGTGACCGTATGAATGATTAATTTAGAATGGTGAATAATGAAACAGATA
This sequence comes from Pantala flavescens, assembly GCA_020796165.1. NCBI lineage: Eukaryota > Metazoa > Arthropoda > Insecta > Odonata > Libellulidae > Pantala > Pantala flavescens. The sequence continues at coordinate 48,945,203 of CM036881.1, read as the reverse complement.
TCTCTGTCTACTCCAAAGTACGTCAGCTAAAATCACTCCCAGATTAATATACATTGATAAACACCATACTAAGTTGAAATATAAAATAAAATAATGTAAATGGAAAATTTTATAAATCATTGATTCATTTGATCAACAAGAAGTATCTCCGGCAATATCTTAATAATACAAACTGCAATTCCAAAAGCTGGAGGAGTATTTAGATAAATCAACTACTGGTTTAGAAGGCTATTATGTATTTCCAATACAAAAAAGTATTAATTCAAGTATTATTCAGTCCAAGTTGTTTGATCCTTCTTCAAGGGTTTTAAAGTAACATAGAGATAAAATAATTAGTTGTAATTATATCATATAAAAAATGGTATATCGTAATTTTACTGCAAAGTTTTAGAAATACATCAAACTGTAGGTATCTTTCTCATTTTTATTTATTTCTCTGCACTATTTTCTAAATAGGCTTTTTGTATAGAATTCTTCCTTTTTATTATCAATAATTCATTATTGATAAACATCCATCTTTAAAAATTCCGAATAATCTGCTCTATGAAATGAGAGTTATATATTTAATATAAAAACAATATAACAATATTAACACTCAACGAATATCAATAGGTAGACAAATAGTCATAATTTTTCCACAAATACTATTTTAAATTTCTTTAAAAATGCAAGATTAAACATAAAAAGAGCCAAATGGGGATTAAAGAGGAAATAAAATTAAACTCGAACCATTAAAGGAATGAAGTTCACAGTAACCACCCTTTTATTCAAATCGACTCCTAGTTCAAACCTTATACTGTTACTGCCGACTTTAAAATTTTCCCACCCTTTAACAAAGTGACCTGGATTCCCTGATTAAACCCCACCCCGATCGTAAAACGACGGTAACTTTTTACCTCAGACTTTCCGTAGTCATTTACGATCTCATTTTGGACCTCCAGATATATGCACCGCCGGCTAAGTTATCGTCGGCTTAATTTTTGACGATCGCCTCCGAATTATCCCTCGGACACTATAATGGGCTCAACAATCTTCCTCTCGAACGAATACATAAAGCCCTCGAGGACGTTAAAACATCCCGCAAATATTAGAGGCGGAAGACGCCGGTAGAGGGCGACGCGCCCAACCCCATTAGCTGCCTAATAACCACCAGCCACGCCCCCTCCCTTAATAGCCCCTCTGCAGACCCCACCTGGACCATCTCCTTTGGCATTTTCAATAAGTGAGGGAAAAAATGGGAGGCCCGTCCTTTGGTACCGGAAAGAAACCCCAATTGATTGCTACCGGTTTAAAGGGCGTCTTGCAAGACGGGGTTTCATCACTCCGAGGGGGGGAAAAGGTTCTTCCGGTTCGAGTGGGGCAAAGGTCACGTGACTTCGGCGGGGGGTCTGCGGGATTGGAGGGGAGGGGTCCTCTTCTGCGGTCGCATGGACCCTAGGAGGAGGAGGAGGGACTGCGGTTTTGGTGTCCAAAGTCACTTCGTATTCCGGGGCGACGTAAGGCGTCGGTTGCTACAACGAAGTGGGCTTCCCCATGAATCTTTCCACTCTTTGCCTTTCTCCGCTCACATTCTCCGTGGATGGGCTCCTTTCCCTTGTCGAGTGTAATTCCACCACTCCTCCTCATTTACTTACTCTAACGATATCCTTCTCTTATGGTCTAGAGTTTCGGTTTTGGTCATCGGTTGAGGACCGCTATCCGTTCCCAGACAAACTCGAGGCTTCTACTACTGATTCTCGTTTCTGAATATATTTCCACGAATGTTGATGATATTTTACTATCGATAGAGACATATTAAATGGATGCTGTCTCATTTCAAAATACATGTCATAATATTTAAGCAAATGGACCAAATATATGTTTGACTCTGATTGCATACAAAATTGGTATTTGCAAAAAAAGTATTATTGGTCTATTCATAAATTATACTCCATTATTTTCAATGGGATTATTTCACCATGCAAGGAAGTCAAATAAAGATTTTTCAATTTCTTAATATAATATAATACCATAATTAACTTAAAATCGTATTCAATATAGAATATATTATTCAGCTAACATAATTTCTCCTGATCACATAGTAACATATGTAATATCATTTTCTTTACACTTACAGCCGAAATTAAATATTTTCGAAGAAAGTAATTTGAAAAGTATATTGCATCCTTAAATATTCTGAAGGGGTCTGCAGAAATTCGTAGTGAGTCGATAGTGTATAAGGGACATTCTAAAGGGAAACCAGGAGATGGGGTGAGCGTATTTGAGAGGAAAAGATATTCACATAGGGATACCAATTCGTGAGAATCAACACGGGAGCTCGTTTTATTGTAAATGAAAGGGGTATTGGATTCAAGTATATTCGAGAGGGGAAACATATTTACATGTGCAGCTATCGCAACCACTTGGAAATTTTGGTATAAGGGTACCAAATGTTAAGATTAGATTCGGGGAACGTATACAATGCATGTCTACATATTCATTGTAAGGCAACATGGAAGCAACATATTTATTTTGCTTTTCAGAAACATTTAAAGAGCTTAGAAGTGGTCGCTGATGTCAGATAGATACAGTAACTTTCCAACCAATACTTATATGCTACTTAGTACACTACCGTGGTATTTGGTAATGATCGAAAAGGCACATGATCTAGTCAGACAACAGCAATCAGAATAGACGCTGCATAGAACACGCTCTTTATTGCGTAACTTATATATTTCACTCGTCCCACGATCTTTCATCCAACGGATGCCTCCCTTTTTATCCAACATTCAACTCGGGATTATGTCATCTCATACGCTCGGGTATTTATTTTATATCCCTCATATAGCCACGGATGGGCCCTATTTAAAATATCTCCATTTCATATCCACCCCGTTCTCTTCGGCCCTCTTCCGACTTGATATTCCCGTATTTTGATATCATTATTTCTCTTCCTTTTCATCCCCGCTTTTCTTTTATCTCCATAACGAAATCCTCTCCTTAAATTATGTCTTTTCTTTATATTCTTCCCGTACTTTTCCCTGCGCTAGTTTCTGAGTCGGAGATTTGCTATTCTTTTACGTCCCAATCTGTTTTATGCATCCTTACGAACCATTTGAGCAGAGTTCAAATCCACGCTTTGTTTTTAACGGATTCACTACGTTTTCGTCTTTTATAATAAGATTAATCCTCTCTTCTTTAAGACGACGCATTCCGATCAACGTTGGGAAGATGCAGTGGGTAACCTTGGAGACAACGACTCGGTATAAAAAAGCAAATAAAATGAGCACAATAAATCCTTGCGGACGCAGATAAGGTTATAAACAAACGAAACCGCACTATCAACAAGAGCGTAGAATCGCTAACAAGAAGTGAAGGAAGTGCTTTTAAACACGGGCGATAAAAAAATATGAAAAATCTTGGGGGAGGAGAAACAACGACTATAACAACAAAGCCCGCGTCTTTATTATCCGCCCTTCCTTTTCTGCCTGTATTATCCCCCCGAATGATGCGAACGTCTCATAGTTTTCTTCCTAAATTGACCTCAGTTCCCTTTCCTCTTTCGTCTTGGGATCTCTTTTTGCCCTTCTTGGTTTCCTATCCCACCACGTTCCACCTCTTCTTTCTCCTAATTCACTTTTTATCCTTCCTTCACTTCCTTTCTGACACCTCACCGTTGCCGCTACAGTAATCTTCTGTTCGTCTCCTTTTCCCGCCTTTTATAGCGCCGTGGCGACGTTAGTGCGCCATATTGTCTCACCAACGGAGACGGTTATATTTATTCTTTCCTATTCAGTCTCTTTTCTCTTCTACGCTCAACACTTTTCACGCGAGTGTTTTTCGTACGAACAAAATACTACCCATCGATTACTTTAGAATTGAAAACTAACGTTCATTTTGCTATTCTCAAAGATATGATCCTCAAAATTAGTTATGCGCGTGTAATTAGAGGTTTAGCTACGAACATAGAATGTTATTTAACATCATTAGCTCTAAAATTATATTATATACCTGATAATTTAACGAATGTTTAGTAATTGGAGTCGTTCAAATTTTTTTTTCAACATATATTTATATATTCATTCGTATCTTTAAAAATTTAAAACTTAAGTATCGTTTACTAAATGTTAAAAGATTATTTTTCCTGACATCTCAGTCAATGATTTCAGAAATTATAATTAAAACTAAACTATGAAAGATTTTAGTACACTTTAATACGTCCTTTCATATCGATTTTATTATTTGTATATTAAAACCAATACGCGTTAAAATTTTTGTAGGTAACCGTACAGAACATTTAATTAATTGAATCTTTCATCGTTAGAATCAAATCTCTGTGATGTACGTAATGCCTGGGAGTGAGAAATCGTCCACGTAAACTGTTAAACTCCTATTGACAACAGAGCACTCCGTAACAGTTCAATGACCCCCTTAAGGGCTCCTCGCTACATTCAGCAACGTGTGACTAAAGACGATGAATGCGTTTATTCAGAATCATTCATCCCCCTGTGGCTTCTATATTGTCGTCACGAACGGAAGACAAAAGACAACGTGAACACTTTAAAAGGCAGCAAAAGGCGGGGGAAAACACACGTCATCCATCAAGAAACGTGCGATATTTCACGCCTCATCTGATGCTAATTTAAAGATTTCAACCGGCATCACGTACCGAGTCTTCTTTTCACCGTACTTATTCCATTTCGCAATCAATCTCCCTTATTCGTCTTTCTTTACTCTTTCTTTCGTTACTTCTTTATTCCCTCTTTCTTTCTCCTCTTCTAATTCACGCCTTCCTCTTCTATATATCACCTTTTAGTTCCTGTCTCCTCATCCACCGTGCGCGGCTGCTTGACTCTAGATGCTGTAAACCAAAAGGTACGCTACGAAGACTTTTTTATGAGCTTTTGTCTCTCGGAGCGACATTCGTACAGATGTAAGAAGTATTAAGAGGAAGATCGTTTTCTTTCCCGAAACCCTTCCGACCCGTTTCCTAAGCGTTTTGTGAGATGGCGTTTTGAGGAATGGAGAGGATAAGAGGAGTTATAAGTCTCAGCTATAAATTCGACGGTTTAAGATGGATGTGGACCGGTGAGGATTTTGCATCTGGGGAGGTTTTTATTGCATAATCAGCCTCTGTTTCCGAATTACTTTCTTCTAACACCTCCAGGAAGGAACTCAATTTTATCTGAATATAATGGTATCTTTAATTATTCATCGCAATAGGAGCTAAAAAGCTTGTCATTATCTTAATGTGCCAATAGTGAGTTCAATGGTTTCGAATTTACTTTTCGAATATCGATGAACTGAGCTAATGTGAATGAATCGGCTGTTATTTCGAGTACCATTAATGAAATAAACTATTGTAAATTAATATTTTATATTGAATTATATGAGCTCATTCATTATGTTCATAATAAATTGTTTTATAAATATACGATGATAAGTAATAGAATACTGATCAATATAGTATAAAGTTATTTAAAATAGTTATTCGTGTTTCATTATTAGATACAATATCAATTATCGGTACTCTATATTGGCACATTAATGTTATACTACTGGAAAAAAAATTGTGCAATCATAAAGTGAAAATAGTAAAATATTTTTTTAAATACTTACAGGAAGATTCTAATTTCTCTGTACAATTTGAAACTACATGTAGCTACATTTGATTATCCTGACACCTGGTATTTGAAAACGCAGAGGGACAAATAATTGATATTAACATAAAAATCGAAAACATATTTACATTTAATAGTATTTACAGTAGTGTTAAGAGTTTCTAATTTTCTCAAAATAATTTTTCTCGAATAAACGTTTCATAGTTGAATATACTATAGTTTATCGCCCTTTTTCTCTGTTGAAGATAAGACCTCTCGATAAAATAACATTCTTTCTCCATTTAACAAAAGGAATTTAAACCGCAGTCAACATGAATGAGTATTGTTAAGTATTGTAAACGAATCGTGAAGAATTTACTTTATACAAATTCAACAAAACGAAGAACCAATCGAATTTCCAAGACTGCGCCTCTCAATGCCCAACACTGCTCAATAGCGAAGAAAAACTCTCCTCAAAAGTTAGAAATCGATGCACTTCAACCTTTCAGCGTGATGAATTCGCGCTATCGATCATCCGACGCTTCCATAGCCTCCTATTTTTCGGTGCATCGAAGGGAGCGCAGATAAAAGGAACTCCTTCTGATGCAACACGATAAGACGTGTCGACACCGACCTATATTTGTCCCCATAATAAATACACTCCGCGGGAGAGAAAAGGTTCTAATTCAACGACAAACACCACCCGCGGCCTCTCAGCGGGCTCTTTGTTTCTTACGGCCAATCATCCCCATCACCACGGTGGTGCCTTTGGTGCATGGCGGTCATCGGGAGCACCAAGAGTCATACGGGGACACGTAGCCGATTCGGAGATATGGTCGTAAAAGAGGAAAAAGTTATTGATGACGCTAGGATTATCCCAGCGGGGGTTCAAGGTGACGAGGAATTTATATTTTATACCTTTCTTCGTAAAGTTCGGCTGCCGCTCTAAATCAGAGTGTTGGAAGGAAGAGCTGTCGGAGCTAATGAATTATCGAAACTTGAGCGATTTTTTATCGGACGGTAGCCATAATGGGCGTCGAATATTGGAAGAGGCCTTTCAAAGGTTTGACGTTGATGTCATCGTGAGGAATTTGGGAAAGTTTTAAATAAGAGATAAGAGGCACTTCCTTGGGAAAAATTTTTGGGGAATAGCTCGATGCTGCGGAAAAAAATAGGGTTAGAAATATCGATATTATTTTTAGGCGAATAGAATACTTTTGCGTGATTACTGCAGTTGTTTTCCGACAGAAATTATGTGAATACCTGTAGAACTACATCCATCACAAGAGGATAAGTTTAACGTGAGATTTCACTTCGGATCAATATCTATGACCGAATGACTATTCCATCGGTCTCACCACCATATTTTATCGATTAAATATTTCTCTTCTATGCTAACAGCAGACAAAGGTTAATATAGCTCATCTCAGCTTTTATTATCACAATTTCCATGGCCTCGGTACCGCTGAGCTATGAGAAACATTAAGTTAGTAAATGAGGTCAGTAGGCGATGGATGGCTCATGATGGATGCTCGGGAATAGGTTATTTCACGCTCCCGTTCACCAATTCCATTCACAATACGATACTGAATACCGAAGCTAAAAATGTATCCAATTTCCATAGTATAAAATATAGAAATTTTGTTGCAAATTTCATAAGGGTTTGAAAAAAAAAGTTTATTTATAGGAATGCGCACACGATGGTTGGAGGATTATAGAATGATGAGCCTGTTACGCCAAAATGAATCGACTTACTTGGAAACTAGAGGAAAGATTCTGAGAAACAACTATAGAGATAACAAGGTACGTTGTATGAAAAACGTAAATATAAATGTGGTTTTTGAAGAATATACAAATAAAAGAGTACGTTCTAGTTGCACACAACCAATGAAGAAATGATATTTAAGAATTGTTTGAACGTCAATTTGGCGAAAATCTTGTAATTACTTAATAATAATAAATCGATAATTAATTTCTTAACTACACATCAAAATATAACGTTTCTTGATTAATGTTAATGTCATAGTTAACAAAAATATAATAATGAGTAAACTATCTTCTAGCTGAATCTCGATTCAGAAACTTAACTTTAGGAAAAATAATCACTCTGGGCTCACAGCTCAATGTTAATCTTCAAAGACAATTATTTTTGTGATACATTTTTACGAGGTTAACATCGACACAACCTCGAAAACAGATATAAAATATCAGAGCTTATATAAAAATTTCAGAAGAAATCTTTATGCAAAAACATCTTGTTTATTAAAGTATCTACAAGCATTTGGGAGGGCTCTTAACACATTACGTTAGTTCATCCGTGAATTTACATGCTAAGTTTCGTAGAAAGGACAAGCTTGTAGTATTGACACGAAAGAGGCTGTCCCAAATATGGGGACCCAGAAAACGAGAATCAAACATCGTCGGGGACGTAAAACTGCAACGGCTGCAAGCCGTCGCTTATTTCTGGGCAAAGCGGCATTTATACCCGTCGAGAAGCGGAAATAAATAATTCCATCGGACCAATCCATTCCTTTTGCCATTCCACGAGTCACGAACGCGTTTCAGTCATCCATAAAAATGCCGCTAAATCACTCCATTTCGGAAGGATATCCTCCGTTTCGCGAGTTAGCGGTTTCGGGGAATTGCTACCGGGTGTCGCTGTGGCAGTTAAGGCAACGGAGGGGGATCAAAGTGCGCCAAATTCCCACCAACTCAGTCTAACTCTCCCCTTTCCGGTTACCATCCCAACGAGGCAATTACGTGGTCAATAAACCACGCCTAACGTCGCGATTAAACCAAATCACGTTCCCACAATTCCGAGCGTCTCGTTCCGTTCCTTTTGTCCCAAACCCTCGACCCACAATCCCCTGCGATTCGCACACTTTTCTTCGCAACCGATTCCTCAAAGATCGACTCGGTGTTTGAGTCTCGTGTCCTCCTTGTCTTTGAGTGAGGATACGCCCACCAAAGAAGAATCGCTCTTCGGTACGGAAACAAACTTTCGTTTTGAAAAGTTTTTAACGGTTTCGGAACCTACAGACTGTCTAGAAATGTTCCTTAGCTTAGAAAAGAATTCTTAAGGATACATTTCGTTATTTGTCACCCACGTAAGAGAATGAATTTTAATCAATTTTTTATTTATTAGTGATCGAATATAAACGAATCTTAACTTTGAATCAGTCCAGGGTTCGATACCAGTCGCCGATGAATCAATGATAGCAGTTCTTCTCTTATTTCCTCAATTAATCTCGATGTGATCTAACTAAGAAGTCATTTTAATGTTAGTACTAAGTACGTCTTAATGCTTTTTCTAGCAGATCTTTTCGTAGTGAAAAGTTTTTCAATGCCAAGTTTAAACTGTGGAAAGGTTCTGACTTATGTCTCTAACACTGTAAAAACATTATAACTACCAAATAACAACCCGTTACTCAACGTAAGAAACGATTAGTTTCTGAAGCTTAGTTGGAACTTTTTAGGTTTCAACCTTTTTCCAAAATTCAAATTTTTGATATTGATATATTCTCCCTTCCAATAAACAAGGAAGGATTTTTAAACGGACTGGGTATACTTCGGTAATCCAATCTCAGTGAGTCATATAGAATGTTACAAACAGTATATTCCTTCGGTCTTGAAAATGAAATTGAGTTCATCTTTACCTGTCTAATTATAGATTTTTCTTAGAAATACAGACTGTACGAGATTATTATATTCTATCAATTCTAACTTTAGTTTCTTCAACGTTATTCGAATACAATAGTATTCGTGAAGGGCACTTTTCGACTTAGCTAGTTTTTCGTTCGTGGTCGTTAGCACTTCCTGGCATTTTTTCGCGGAAGGACAACTGCCCCTGTTTCGCATTACGTCAGTTTTTACGAACATTTTTCTCTTCGCTCAGCACCTCTGCACGACGAAGTTTGCAGACAGTTCGCCGTAGGGCTCCGTTCGCACATAGAATGTGCTCTTCAACTAAGTCTCGTAAATTATATTTTATAACACTCCGAAGGACATTTTTTGCATTCCTTGTGGCCTTGATAAAATATTCCGTAAATAGAGGCGCCTAATTTAACCCTCTTACTGCGGATGGGCCGATCTATCGGCCCGGCGTGCTTATGCGAAAACTGCGGATGGGCCGATCTATCGGCCCTGTTTTTCTACTCAGCAGAACTCCTCCATTAGAGTGTATCTGTTACTTCTGATTTCTTCTTTATTATCTCTGGTGCTTATACGTTAGAAACAAACCGATAGTTGTGCTGAATTAGGCATCTTTAATTTTATTATTCATCTGACATGATGATATATACGTATCTCGATGAGCGGCCTGCACTCAAATACTCGAAAATATGGTGTTTTAACGTTTTCTACCACGTTTTTTGACTAGTTATGTTCTTTATAAAGAAAATCTACCCGCAGGCATGAAACCAATGACACGCTTATCGTTTGTAATTAGTATTATATAAGACCTTTCCTAGGAGTGGCTTCAAATAAAAAGGTCACCCGTCGGACATCAAAAGAATCCCTTATTGGGGAAGTAAAGGTTTCAAAATGTACCCCAAAGAAAAGAGAAAAACGTGTATAGTGTGCTAGTTGATAGTAAAAGAGGAAAGAGGAGACGAGCACGCACCGTTTGTGCAAAATGTAGGAAATGACTTAATGGTGTATGCTTCCCGCAACACAAGTGCCAGAGGGTAGATATTTCTTAAAGTGCAACTTTTGAAAAATCTATTGCAATTTATTCATTAAAATTTTATATTTTAATAGTTAAAAGACCAAGCTATTGACTGAATGTGAAATAACAAACATTTCCTTTGATTTTCTATGGGTAAACTATCGTTAAAATGCATATTTTGTAATATTATTTATTAGTTTCTATATACATAAATTTTTATAATATTAAATAAAAGTGGTAAGCGCGCAATTTTTTTTCATTTTAAACCTTATGATATGATACATAAATGGTAAAAAATATAAGGATTAATAATGGTATTTATAATTATTACAATTTATTAAACAAGAACCTGCATTTTTGCGGGAAATACCTCCGCAGTTTTGGCATACACCTCGAAAATTCGGTCCGCAGTAAAAGGGTTAAGTAATCTACTTATGATAAAATAGAATCCACTTTCTATATACATTTCCTTTGATTTGGATATGCTTCTTAGATATTTCGTTCAGATTTAAGAAACTTAAAAATCGGTAAATATTAGTATACATATCCAGATTCATTAACTGAATATTAAACACGCGTTTTAATAGCTGAATTACTTAACAAAATTCATTCTTTCATCAATAAATATCAGTAATCCTGAACAACAGTCTAATGCTCCTAAAATAACTCAAACGTGATTAAAATAAAACACCAACAATGAATTTGTAATTAAAGGAAATCAATTTATAATTCTCAGCGAAATTAAATTTGAATTAAGCTCATTTATCATTAATAAACGAGAATCGTTATCTTCATCTGATAAATTGAGAACCAGTTTAAGGAATAATCGAAATAAAGTAAATCTTTCGCTAACAATCTGATCTCTTAGTACAAAAGGTAAATTAATTAATTCCAGTGAAAATTTGCAAAAAATATAACATATTAGTAAATTAATTTCGTAGTCGCAGTCAATTGTGAAAATTTACTTTCAATTAAAAAGCAATCAATCTTAGTTGATACAATTCGAACAAGAAAAGGTACTCACCTTTTGCCAGTCGTGATGAGTTGTAGATGTTGAAGCACTCCTTTGACCTGAAAATAAAAATACGAATCGGTTAGGAAACATAGTTTACCATCAATATTCTTTATCTTAATGTGCGAATTCATTTATATATGGCTTTGTCCTTAGGACTTTCGAAAAACGATGGTACATGCATGTTTAGCTAAGCGGATGAATGGATATAATATAAATTACGTAATAAATTTCACTTTAAATATAATTTCATATAAAAATTTTTGATATCTAAGAAAATCTTCGTGATTTACTTACTTTAATCAGTGAATTCATTGAGATGTGGCTAAACACGCACTTTTTGTAGTGATTAGGCAACTTAATAAAATCCAAAAACAACGATAATCAAGCTATTTACTGTATCCTTAATTCATTCGTAACTACATACTTTATCATCAATCTAATATCAATAATCATCATTTGTGAAAAGGAGTCTTGTCTTTTAAATGCGAATTCCTCAAGGATAGATCTCATTTCAACATATTATGATATATAACATATCTCTAAAACTATATACATACGTAACATATCAATAACTATATATAGGTCGATAATGTACCATAACTCGTCTATATGTTTTCTTTTTTAATTCTGTATCGGAGTTTTCAAAGTTTTTCATCGAAACATATTTCCTTTAATGTGGATGTCATGTAGAGAATGGATCTATGGGTGGGAGCTCTGAACTGCAACATTATCGACAGCAGATGCAGAGTTTGAGGGGAAAATTTAACCTGAAGGGGAAGGAAAAAGCTTCCCGTTGAGAGAAATGACCGAGTCTTGATGGAGAGAAACTTTTGCAAGAAATAAAAGCTCTGACGAAAATAATGTTTTAAGTAGGGATTTTAATAATGTTAGTTTACGTCTTTGATAAGGTCCTAATACAAAAGTTTGCCTATATTTGAAACTGAAATCTTGTTATAATTTAGCAATCTTTAGGAAAGTATGGGCTTTTAAAGGAATAGCCCCATCCTTCAATTTATGCAACCCGCGATGTGGGACCCCTGGGACATAGGCATCACTCACGCCAACTAATTGAAAGGTGAAGAGAAAATTGAAAAATAAACTAAAAAAAATAACGCGGATGGAGGTGAAAGCGAGAAGTTCCAACTTTGCAGATACATCCCGTCCCAAGACCTGTCGTAAACTCCGATCTTGAGACGGAGGATGCAGATAAGAAAGGCATCCGTACGCTTTTTTTATCATCGTCGAGGATAACCGGATTCATTGTGAGCGCTCGCTAAAGAGGTTTCGATGAAGGAAGAGGTTGAACGGAAGATGGCGAAGGGGTGTAAATGGATGAGGAGAGAGAGGATGTTAAGGCATTGTTGCTGGCGAAAAGAGATTGGATAGTAGATGAATGTGCGGGGAGGGAATTGTAGCGAAAAGCCCACGGGCGTGGTTGAAAGGATGGTGATGAATTGACGCTCGCTTTTGAAACGAAAAGTTTTCGGTTGTACAAGTGTGAAGTGGGAAGCTCCCGGAGATAGTGTGGGACGGGAGACGGATGAGGCCAGTTCCGGAGGAAAAAATAAACTTTCCACGAGGGCACCCGTCGTCTGTGAGACACGATGATAAAAAGAGTGTCCCGATGACACGAGCACGCGGTAATGCGTGCTTTTAACGACACGGAGCTAATCTTCGGCGAGGTTTTTAGGTCGTGAAGTGGTTTGATTTCCGGAAGCATTTGTTTCATTTTGAAGAAAAGGGAATAAGGATGAAAAATATGTGCGATTGAGGATGGAATGAGTGTCAAGTGAAGGCGAGGATTACTTTACGCGAGGTATGGTTTTTAATTGCTTCAAGAATAGAGAGAATTCACGGTTAATTTACCACAAATATGATTCTTACAGCTTATTATAAGATTATTCGCCTCCATAACATACGAGTTAATGAATTTTCTCTAAATCTAAATTTGAATTGTAAACATTAAATTTTTGAGAACAGAACAGAACAGAAAATACAGCATCGAAAGTATTTAGGAAGAAGTCTTTCAAAATAGAGAATACTTTCGTTATATGTCAAATGAATAACTTCTTGAAGCACACAGTCTTATATTACTATACAGAAATAGACAATAAAATTTCATTCGAAGATGTGCAGAGATGATTTTCAATGTTACCTTTTTTAGGTAATAAAAACATTAAGTAAAGGCTGGAGCTCTTTATTCCCCATCCCAGTGTCTCATTTAAGCTGCTCCTTCTTATCGACCTAATGCAGTAAAATCGGATTGGCACTTATCCTCGCGGGGTAAAGGCGCAAAAAATGTTGGGAGACTTAAAAATCGCACCATCAGAATAATTCCGGGGAGACGTTGCGCGAGACAAAAGATTTGAAAACGACCGTGCGAGGTGCTATAGACGCTGTCTTCCCATTCAAAAAAACCTCCCGACGAGTATAGAAATCCTCACGTAGAAGAAAGACAGCCATGTGCCACTTACGGACTGAGTGGCGACGCACTAAAACTAAAAAGAGTCGACGATATCTTCCTCTTTGTCCCTCAATATTTCAAAATAACCGTGAGGTCTCGTCTTATCTGAATATTTGAACAGTCCACTCGTGGAACGATGTGCAAAACGAGCTTTCTTCCCTTTTCGCCTTAAAATGCCATTACGCGTTCGTGTGTCAATGAGTGCGTACGTAGCGGAAGAGCAAAGAAGACCTTTTTGTTAATTTTTTTCGTATAAAGGATGAAAGGGTGGAGTCTGGGAAAGTGGTAGGCTGTACCTGCCAGGGATGAGCACTGGGTAAACATAAAAGGTGGCTCGCTAAACGGTAAAATCCTTAAGGGTGTTATGGGCACAATATATCTCATTCCAGGAGAAAGGGGAGATTAAAAAAAGGATGAGGTGTGCATACATTTTTCGACGGCAGTTTTCATAAATTTGTCATCAAAAGGCGTATTCATGTTACGACGGGATAAAGAAACGAAAAAGGTCGATTATCCTGCCTTAAGCCGGTCCAATGAAATGTTTAAAAGAGGTAATGATGTATACTCTCGAGGATTTGATGATACGAGTTAAAAGCATCCAATTCGCGTGGATCGACAGCCCTCGTCTTTGGGTTTACGGTGAAAGGACGATCTATCATTGGTGAAATAATCATGAGGAAATGATTCGAATGCATAGGATAACAGATTAAAGAATTCGATGCCATTAAAGCTTATACGCATATTGGTTTCATCTTTTATGTTGAATGATGGGAAAATATTCGCCGTAAATTGGTTAAATATATCTTTTTATCTTCATATCTGTACATATAACAATGTTACATAGCTTGTCTCCATGCCTTCGAGAACTGCTACGAAATTAAAAATTTATTAAATCTTTAGTTAAAGGAATTCTATATCTACTTAGATTCATTCTATTGTAAAGGAGTACTTTGTGTATCAATGAATAATGTATCACCCTTACAATTAGAAACATAAGGTACTTCGTGTGAAATTCATATGAGTTCATCAAACAATCTCATCATATTTACTCTGAATAATAACGCACCGCCCATTAATATCTTCCCTTCTACAGTTTTAATACATACATTAAATAAATTTTTTATTAATGTCAAGTTATCAATTCTACAATTTCACTTCCAATTTACAACTACCGTTTAATCAAAAGGCATGTTGGATTTAGGTTCAATATGCATCATCATATTATGATAACTCTCTTCGTGGAAGTAATCGGCTGTTTGTTTGTGTAAATTTTAGTGCTTCAAATAGAAAGCAGAATTATCGTGTAATACATCATTTATGAGCCTCTATCAAAGGATCTATGTTTCTATTGCTTAAAGTAAACTGCCTAAACTTTTGTGGGAGTAATTACAAGACCTTTAGCCTAAGATCTTTGAGAAGTAATGCTGAGAGTAGTTAAATATTTTTATGTTGTAGCCTTTATTATGACAACACACACTTTAATTTTTTGATTTTAAGAACGGTTATGATTTATTATATTTTTCATGAGTTATCCTTTCTATTTTTGTATATAAATAGTTGGTAATGGCGAAAAACTTCCCCTCACTCTGAACCATTCTTCGCATTGCAGACTCTCCAGTACGACCTGCAATTACCTGTAAGATCCTCACAAAGCGGCAAAAACTTCGGCCCAAATCTCTAACGATATATATTACGCAGTCATTAACAATCGAGTTTGTCCCATTATAAGCAAATCTCTCTTTCGCCATATCCCTTTTTGCCATTACGTGGAATCGCGGAGATTTTTCGCCTACAGCCTCTCATTCCCGAAATCCCTCACCTAAACCAACACACAATCAACAGCGTTCTCCTATCTCCAGTTGTTCTTAACGGCTCCAAATGTCCTTTGTGGAAATAAAACATTTCTTCTCCTTGGGTTTGATCCCATTAGCTCTTCCAACTTGCGGCATCTAACGTTTAAGAGTTTTTCCCCTCAAATCTTCTCTTTCGAATCCAAACTAAGTTATATCTCGCGAGGAACGCTATCGTTCCCTTTGATGTTAATGGTTACAGGTAAACACTGCGGATATAAATAATCGTCTATTCGTGCGGAGAATTACTAAGGTTATTTGGAATTTCTCGTTTAGTCTTGGATTCAGTCATATAGGTTTTTTCTTGATTTCCATTATAATGATCTATAAAACTTGAATTATAAAAAATCATAAAATTTACCTTTAGTTATATCTGGGTTTCATTAAATATTTTAGAAATTTATATGAATTAAAAGGCAATATAATTAAATAATAAGTTATTACTAAAAACTTTTAATACTTTTCTAAATAACAGGTAGCCATCAAATAATGATGTGCATACACAGAAACGCAATATCATTTAAATGAGTAACTCATTTTAAAATTATTTATTGAATAAATAAACGATTTCCATTGAATATTTATTTGAAATATCTTATAAAGAAAATATAAGAAGCTATCTCTCGTATGATATTTGACTTCAAATGAAAACCTTAAAGAATTGTGTTAAATTACGGAAAAGGATATTGTGCTCTTTTAATGAAAAATATTCTTCCAAATAAAATGATTTCTTATGTAATTCTTCGAAGAGCTTTTATGAATATTGAAGTGGGAAACAATGAAATAAAAAAAAAGAGGCAAATAGCTATGAAACTAAGCATACGAATAGTCAGAAAAAAGTAGCATCTAGAAGCGTTTCTCCTTAATTGAAAAGACAACGATGAAAAAATTTATTAATATAGTTAAGTCTATAAGCATCAAAGGTAATTTATTAAATTGTCAGCTTTTTAAAGGATTATATATATTAAAGCTATGAGGAATATAATTTCTCCTAGGCAACCACACCAAGCTAGAAAATTACTAAAGCACTCGCTTCTATCCAAAATGCATTTTGTTTCTTCATTGATCTGCGGAGAATAATCTAAGGTAGTCGTAACTTGGGAGTGGTGAGACGAGAGGCTTAAAGCAGCTTTTGTTTCGACCCTCAGGTCCTGACTCGCTCATCCTGAGACAATGAACCTCGTGAGGAGTCGAGGACTATTATGGCACAACTTTCAAAATAAGTTTGCGAAGCGTTTATTTATTTTGATCCTCTAACATTTTTTTAGGGACCTCTCAAATATCTTTCATGGGTCCGACAAAGCAAGGACCCATTTTTAGGAGATTCTTTTCGCAAATTCCGCATTATAATCTATGGAAACGGATGATTGCTACCATTTAACTTTAAAAGACGAAATAATACTCAAGGTCAGGGAGATACCGAGAAGAAACAATGTATTTTACATTCCTTTAAAGCTCTGTGGAAAATGAATAGAATTAAATAAAAAATTAGAAATTTTATGAATGATTTTCATCTTCAGCAAATATTCTTAATAATATTTTAAACAGGATAATTATATTCAAAGATGATATGTCTAGTTTATTAATTCCACTTGATACTCAACACAAACTTAAAGAAAGGTAGACAACAACATTCCCTTCCCAAATGAATTCATATTACTTTCAAATCATTGTCAGAGTATACCTTTTGTTATTCACATCATATACCTCGTATTTGAATAGAAATATTTGATTTTAATTTAAAAAGGATTGCAGTTACTGAATACGCTAACCTTAATTACAAATAAATTGAATCTCAAGTAGAAATTTATGAGAACCTTAATATAAACATGATTCAAAGTAATGTAAATGAATCAAAATGAATTCTACTTAAGCATTATTGTATAAATAACGTTAGCACAAAAAATTCCATGAAGCATATCTTACAATTAGTACTCCCTCGAACTGTTTCAATTATAACAATGAGACAGTTTTATTACTTCATGTAGTTTTACTTAGCTAATTTACGAATGAAAAAGTAAACGTTTATTTAGTATACATTTAAGAGAGAATATTTAATCTAAGCTATGGATTAAAAGAGCCTGAAATAGTAACAGAATTG
This sequence comes from Pantala flavescens, assembly GCA_020796165.1. NCBI lineage: Eukaryota > Metazoa > Arthropoda > Insecta > Odonata > Libellulidae > Pantala > Pantala flavescens. Next base: position 48,927,528 of record CM036881.1, on the reverse strand, counting down.
AGCGTAAAACGTACCAAAATATGAACAAGAGTTTATTGTGAAAAGAAATGCCTATTGCTAGGAATTTTAAGAAAAGCCAGCTTATTAAAAATACATACCGAGTTTTAATTTCATACCCAAAAGAAGGATCGCAAGCAATAAAACTACGCTCCTTGTGAATACGAGTTTAAGCAAACAGGAATACGTACTAAATAGCAAATGAAAGACGCTGCATCCAAAACACTCGGCACAAAAGAAATATTCTCTCGAGAGAAACAACGAAAGGCTGGATTTTCACAGGACGAATTCTTAATATGACAAGGATGAATTTGAATCGCAGGTGCAGATCTCTTGCGAGTGATGCAGTTCTTTTCACTTGGAATACAATGTAAGATTGCGTCAATGGAGACTTATTAACAGTGCTACACCTCTGAATATATCTTTTCATTGGGGTGCAGTGGATTGTAAGGAAGGCGGAAGATTTCTCATAAGAAAGTCATCTCTACTCTTTATCTTCGAAGATTTAAGAACAGCTGCGTATAATGTACCAATTACGGTTAGTTTTGCGAACTACTATTCTCTAAATTTACTGAATAGTACAGAATGAAAGTGAAAAATTATGGCTAATAGTTGAGAGATATTTCGCTCACGTGAACTTTTAAAAATTATCAGAATAATGACCGTGAAGAGTATTACACCCCAGCCATTAAGTCATCCATGAAAATGATTGCTAAGGAAATTAAAATATAATATGTATGGATATTATAATGCGATTAAAATTTGAAGCTATATTTTACTTTGGTTTTATAATACTTTTGTTCAAGAAAATTCCTTAGAAGCATTAATTACATATTTTTGTCGATTAGAATTAAAATTGTCTCATTATCTGTCCCATGATTTTAAAAAATCATTCCCACTGAAAATTAAAACTTAATGTTTAAGTCATTTGGATAGAATAAATACTGTAATTGTTCTTGCTGCCTAAGATACTCTTGATTATATCGATAAATCCATAAGCCTTTCTAGAAGCTAAGATTATATTCAATATTCTTGATTTTAACGAGCTTCAATCATTAAAATCTCATTAAAGGATCGGAGCAAATTTTTCTGAAATAACATTTTTTGCTCACATTATGAGCTCTTCGCTAATCCTTTTGAAATATTAATAAGGAAATATATCCGCAAAATTGGTTACTATAAACTTATACATTTATTCTCGAGCAATTCCTGTCGTAAGACAACATTCTTTGAAAGAAAGTACGGATTTCCAGGTATGATCCTTGGATACATTATCAAGAATAACTTTGAAAGATCGAATTTTAAGAAACGTGCTGTTGAAAGTGTCTTACACTAATATGTATACTATGTAGCATTCTAGTTCAGTTGATTGTTTGAACACAATGGGAGAATTGATCCAATAGACCGTTCCTTACTGACTGTTTGCTTCAAAACCAACGCTGATCTGCAAATACCCCGTTTGCTAGAATTCTCGGGAGCGTGCTATAAATATTTTAACGTTCTTCAACGATGAAAATTCCATTTTTTCTATATAATCGTTTGTACTAACACTAGCTTTCGATTAGTATTGTAATACTATTACAGATGAGAAGAATACTGCTGTTATGGAATTGATCAATAATTTGAAATTAAATGAACTCTGTGAGTTGCTTTTATTTAACGACAGTTAGTTTGAGATAAGCACTTAAATATTCTATAGATAGGTTGGTAAATTAGGCCAATGTGCAACCTAAATCCTATTTCATTTCCATTAAAAAATTTTCTTCTAGTATCGAGTATCAAAAGGGAATACTTATAACATTAAAAGTATTAAAACTATTGGACTGATGCTGACTGATGGCAATTTTATGGGAAAGAAATGGAATGATATAGACCCAATATATCTTTCAGTTCATGATGCGTAGACTTGGATGTAGACCACGAAATAGACTACGCGTGCCCTTCTCCCGCTTCATTGGCTCATAAATAAAGATGGAACTTCGTAGTCTCAATCTTGCCCATGATACCTCGATAATTATTATAATAAATGATTACTACGTTTATAGTTATTGGAGAAGTTATGTGTGGATGTATTCAGAATAAACTTGTATAAACTAATTGACACATTCATTCTGCTGTACAGTTTATTTAATGTAAAATACGTTGATACATCGAACTTTAAGGGGTCAGTTCAGCACTTTCCCAGACATTAAGGGAATTAATGTAGTGAAGACGTATTTACTACGCAAAATCAACTCTAAATGCGATCGGTAATAGATACAGCGCTAAATCGCCCCCAAGAAAAACGATTCGAGCCGATATACATGCAAATGGCAACACTTAAAAAATTCCGCGACCGTATTTAGATAAACATCTTTCTTCCGAAACCCATAACTCAGATTCTTACTTTCACCCCAAGGGCAGGAATTATTCGGAAAGTTTTCTCTCGGGGACATAAAAATCCACGCCTCTTTTCACCTCCCACACACTAACAGATTAGGAGAGAGAAAGAGATATAAACTTTTGTTTCCTTTTCAGCTTTTTGGAGAATTCGAAATTAGATCATAATGGAAGAGGGATATATAAAAAAGATTCTCCGGATACCTTCCTCTCTAGGAGTTTCCAAAATTAAACCGAAGGAAAAAAGATAAATGGATTCCGGGACTGTTTCCGAGGAATAATACGAGTTTGTGATAAATTGGCGACTGGAAAAAAGGGGAAGAGGTGCTGAGGGAAAAAAGTTGGACGATGCGCAACGCGAAAATGCTTTCGGATCCTTAACGACCGAGTAACCCTCCGAAGACGATGATCAACGAAAGAGGGATCGACTACATCGAAAGGATATCCGGTTGAGTGAAATTGTAGTCCTCCGGATGACGAGGCCTCGCTAAATGCGACAACGGCGTCTTTTGGGATACATTAGTCGCGATATGGAAAGTATAGATATTCAGATATTGAAGTTTCTCATCTAAAGTAAATGGTCTCCTTTATTGAAGGTGAGAAATCAGTTATCTCAAGCGTTAATTAACTCGTTTCTTCTCGTTCGAAATGCTCTAAAATTGAAGGCTAAGATGAAAAGTTTTGTTGCTGAATGTGCTAGAAAGATACTTTAAGAGGAAAATCAAATAATCAACAAAAGTTACGACTAAGTGGTGTTGATTGATACGAAATTACTCGACGATTTATTCATTTATGAAACCACCAATTAAATTAAGCACAAAATGTTAACTTGTTGGCTAGAAAGATTGCTTAAACAATTGTTTTTGTAGAAGATACTAATTTTCCGTTATTTGGTCCAAAAGCGAAACTGAAATAGAGTTGTAGCCCGATATTTAGCCTATATATATAATAATGTTCTTGCTAATAATCCTGAGTCTTGTTTTATTTGATTTGTTGAGTCGTAAACGAATAAATTATAATATTATATTGAGAAATTAGGAAAACTCATCCTAAGAAATAACTGAATCCTAATTATGAAAATAAAAAATAATAAGTGAATCCTAATGAGTAACGAATAACTAATGTAAACTTTTTCTTCGTGGAGGTAATGTAAATTTACGAATCTACTAAGTAGGAATCTAATAACTGACTTACTAGGTAAATAATTATATTGTCAAATGAGGAAGTAGACATCATAATTTTGTGAGTGAATAAATATTTCTCATATATAAATAATAACCTTCTTGATAAATATCAAAGAGAGGTTAGGAGAGTAAAAGAATAAAGAATAATATCAATAGCAACGGAGAGGTCTTTATATGTTTAAACGTTGGGATTTCTGAAGAAAATAATATTAAAAGAACAAATTTAATTGCACAATTTTAGTAATTTGTGTGCAAGTAAAAAAATGCAATTGGATATCGAAAGAACATAGAAAAGCAGAATAACTATAATAAATGAAATAAGAACCAAAAAAAAAACTAAATACTTAAAGTAAGAACGACTAATACATATAAATAAAATATAGCTGTTTACATAGACTATATGATATTTTTGTATTAATTACTAGAATATTTTCCTTTTCCAGTCTTGGTTTCTCCTATGTAAAGAACTTTCTCGATCTTAAAAGAGTAAATATATTATACACCCTATACCAAATAGAAATTACCTTAAATATTTTAATGAAGATCGAACATCATAGTTAATATCATTTCATAATACATCTAATATAATATGCAATGTAAGATACAGCGTATAAAACTATAGAAAACGATCCTAGCTTCTTCGCGGATGTTCTGTCTGAGTAAGAAAATATCTCTTCGGATGAAAGGCCTAATTTCTCGGCTAAGTGTGACAAGTATCTCTCGGTGTCCAAAAGAGCTGCTAGGGATTGGAATGGATGGTTTCTGGCGATGAGCAGGAAAAAAAGAGAGGAATTACCAATTTGGAGATGGGCCTGGAGATATGGTGGAAAAGCAATGAGGATACACTCAGATAAGTGCGCCCTGCAATGGAGAGAATTGGGTTGAGAAAGGCCTTTTTTTCTCAGAGACGTAGATCGATTTTAGCGGCATCTGGCGAAAGGAAGTAAGGTCAAAATGGCGCCGGATTTGTGCTGGCAGAGTCCAGTGGGAGAGGTAACTATGGAAGTGGGATGGGAGACATGTCGGGAAAACTCCAAACCTTGTGTGATGAATGTCGCGAAATGAATGCGCGGCCTTCTTTTATCCTCTTTTATTCCTTAATCGGGCGGAATTGGAGGATTTTTGGCTTTTTCTCAAGACCACCTGCGCGAGATTAACATTTCATGATTTAGTGGCGAATTAAGAATCCTAAGGGCAAATTACGAATATTTTACTCGGGTTCCCGATATTTTTCTTTGTTCAAGTTATGAATCTTCCTTTAAGATGCTGAGTGGAAAGGGAATTCAATCTACGATCGAAGTTTGGGTAATTAGAAGTTTTTTAAAGGATTAAATATCGAAGACTGAGATTTTTTTCTGCTACCGCATTGATATTTATCGTAAATGCTATTAGCATCAATTGGTTCCATAATAATCAATGACCAAATTCTGTTAAAATATACATGAATATTTATGAAATTCGATTTAAACCTACCCATTTGGTAATCTTTAGTATAGATGTATATTAATTTATTCAAAAAGTTACCGAAATATTAACGTTAATAATTTCATCATATTCTCGTCGTTTTATTATATATTTATTAACTTTAAAACACTAAATGCCTCTCATCAACGCAATAATAACTATTATGCTCCAGCCTATTGTTAGAATTAAATTTTCAATAGTAAAATTAAAAAAAAATTATTACATCAAACCTGATGTAAAAATTATGTTTTTTATACCAAAGAGTACCTAATATGTATAAAAAGTATGATAAGATATTTCTTTAACAACAAACTATCAATTGATGGTCGAAAAAGAATATAAAGATTGACTCCCTAATTACATTATGTCACACGCCTGTTTATAAAGCATAATTAAAATAGAGGAGATATTGAAATTCCAATATTAATACTATGTCACTAAAACGTTTAAAAATATATATTTTATGAATTCCGATGAAAGATAATCAAATAGCTCGCAGGAATTTCTATTCATTATCATCAATCAGGACGTTAATTAAAAAGTCATTCAATAAAGGGTAGAATGATTTAATTAGTGATTTTGAAAAGTAATTTTCCTTTGACAAAAAGAATGGAAAATAAATTACCTTTGAGGCAGGTGATATCGTTTCAAAAATCACTTGATGACACTGAATTCCTATAAAATATATAACCCTGAAGCACTTTTTCAATTATCTATTAATCAAACTAATAAATTGATTACATTGACATAAAAACAATTACATCCTGGCAAAAATAACAACTTGTTTGATCAGAACATTAGCATAATTCTTTTGAAAGTCGTTTGTAATGAGTATGTGAGTGTATATGAATGTGAATCTATGCTTATACGTCTTTTTTCAATGATCACATACAATTTAATTAGGTAATTATCAGCAATAGAATACGAATATAAGTAAGAATTTAAATTTGATTTCATTCAGCACTACGTCAAGGGAAACGGATTCACCAATTGATTTATAATGATGTCACAAATTAATTATGGGGAATTATTAATAAATATATTACATAATATCATATTAATGAAATTAATCGGATTTCAAATGTTTTTACTTCCAGATTCAATAGCATTGAAGTTAATAATAAATACGGTAAAACATTTAATCCCTCTTATGCTGGAAAGTTATTCATAAATTACCTCAACTTCAAGTAGTTACGGCTTATATTCTAGACCAATTTTAAGTAGAGAAAGGATTAGGCGCAGTATTTTTTTGATTACATACTAATGTAAATAACCCTTTTATAAAACTTCTTTGATGTTACGAATTTGTAATCAAAAACTTAGACCACATTGCCTATTCAAAGAGACTATTTGAATAAAAATAAACAAATACTCTAAAGCTTTCCGAGTGACAACATGCTTTATACGAAAGAAGAATTGCATCATTATATTAGGAGAACTTCCATTATAAGATATGAATCGGAAATAATTTTTATGGCTCCCTAAAAAAAATAAACTTGACCACATGTGGAGGGATAAAGGAATTAAGCTACACTCGATAGAAAGTCCACAAATGAAATTTGTCCACAAGGTTTGAATCATATAGAGAGTATTATATAAAGGTCCCTTTGTGGTGCCGTTGAAAAATAACTCTCAAGAAATAGAAACAGTTTGTCATCTTTGGCGAAAGAGAGTCGCTTGATGCCCTTTGATCATATCGTTTGACATTCGACTACTCTTCCAAGTGACCTTTCTGTCAAGGCCGAAAAAAGTCAATACATGGATCTCCTCTTCTAGATAATTTATTCCCGCCTTCTCCTCTATTTTCCAATGTCTTTCGCCATTTAATCTTCCCGAGTAATTCGATTACGGCTTTCGTTTACTCTCCCGAATCACTTGATTATCACAACACACACTGAGAGATAATAGATTTGATTATTTGTTCAAAAAATTATCACATGAAGTCGAATTTAATGCATCTATAAACTGAAAATGCAGCTTTAGCTTCGGCCACATCATTTTCCGTAGCATCACACCAATAAGGAATTAATTGCAACTTTTAATGCAAGTAAACAAACATTATCAATTACTAGTCATAGTATTTTTTATGGTTTATTCAGAACAGTTCACTTACCGACTACCATATCAACTGAAAATAAGTATGATATACAAACAGTTATGTTGCATAATCTTAGATATAAGTTAGCTAAACATAACCAAAAATGTAAAATATAGATTAGGATCGTAGTTGATATTGAGTTTCAGGAAATGAAGGTAGAAAAAGGCCAGAAGCAATGTACGTTAATATCTTATCGATCATTTTAAATTATCTATCCTACGCAGTAAAAGGGGTGAAATTTCAAGCGTAGATTTCGATTCTTCTACAGGAGATGCTCAAATTCGATATTGTGTATCAACAAGAGTCTTATCCATAGCTAACATAAGCAATAAGCATATAATTTGGTTCAATTTTTTTAAATTTAGGCAATCTATTCTTCAGAAACAACAATCCGATATAAACACGATCTTTCTATATACTTATCCTCAGTCGACCTGAAAATGCATGTCTGAGGATAGCGACACCCATCCTTTCCATCAAATAGAGCCCTTCCCTTCATTCAACACCCTTAAAAACGTAAGATAAAACATCGTGTAGTAAAACAGTACCATTATGCACAACAAAGTCAGCGAGATAGCGGCCTTCATTACACACGCCCATCATTATGTGGAGGAAATTCGGCGTTAGATAGAGCTTTATAATGCAGCCGATTTAAGGATAAGCAGAAGCAATTGCGTGAGGAGGGTCACACTTACGGACACAATGCAACGTAGCATTCTGAAAGGGGGCGTGGCCGAAAAGGCCAAGGGACTCTTCAGCACCGATTTTTCTCTCCTTCCGGTTTACTTTTCATTCTGAATCTGAAAAAGCGGTCTGAGAACCCCCTGGCGGCGACCTCAGCTGCAGGGACTGTGGGTATATTGAAGCGGTTTCTACGGGCGAGCGATACCGTATCTGATGGCGTTCGCCTCTGTTTCTACGGAAACCTCCCCTAAAGAGTCCCTTTAAAGAATGAAACAACCTCTGTATTTATGATACATCGTGGACGTAATAAAATGAATATCACTTTTACTTTCACTCTTTTATCAACGCGAAAAGACTGGTAATCTCTATCCAGTTCGAAGATGACTTTTAAATATTGACGATGTTGAATACTATAGCCATAAAATTTACAACTATGTTTAGCATACTTATCCCTCCCCTTTCACATTAAAGGAATATGTACGCGTGATATTTTCTGTTCTCAAATTCTCGTGACTGTAATATTCCAATGATAAATCTGTAAAATCAGCGGCTATTTAATTAAACACACTTCCGTTAATTCCTCATATTCCCAACAATATGTGAATGATTAGCCCACAAACTATAATCCAACTAATTTGTAAAACTCTATTCTAAACAGATTGAATCGAGTTTGTAAATTGATCGACGACAAAATCAATAGAACCGCAGCGAAGGTGGGTGTCAATGTATTATTAAATCGACCTTCTTGAGAGAGATCTTCTGAGTCGGTCATGATGAAGGCTGTTTACCGAAGCCCTTCCCTTTGTTTTCGAAGCATATCTTGTATTTATGTTCATCTATCGAAATGTAAAAGGATGAGCGGCCAAACGAGAAAAATATTTGTCGAAAGCTTCACGTGAAACGAAGCCAAGTTGATCTCCAAGACGAGGACCATACTTCGGAAGGAAGAAACTCTTTTTAAATCGTGGTATCGGAAAAAAATGCAGAAGAGAAAGGATGTGCTTGATAATACACGTTAGCAAGGGGATCTAGAGTAATGGGTAAACATGAGAGGAAAAGAATCTGGTAAGACACGACAGAAACTGTTCGTACAAATGATAGATATTCGAGATTGTATAGAGGAAACAACAAGGTTAGAAAACGGGAACTAAAGGACAATAATAGATTTCCAAAAATAACAATCGTATCCATGGTTATCAACTAACATTATGAGAAAACTTAGAACAGAAAAATACAATGCATAAACAAATGAAATATAAGTAATCAGACGAATAAAGGAAATTAATATTCTATCATTATAATCCATACTGAAGGAAAGACGGTTAATATTCATTATAAGCAGTAAACTTAAGATTCTAAAACTTGCATTCACTGTATTTATTTATGATCCACGGGATTCAAGGGAAATATCTTTATTTACTCTCCACATTAGGCATTACGAATTCCAAACTCAAACGGACAAACGTTATATACTTATGCTTCTAAATCCATACTCTCCAGCTACTCTAACGAACCTCTCAAAGCTCCATTATGAACACCAGTCTGCAGCTGATAAGGTGCCAGCTCATTCTCATCCTAAGTTCCGTGCTTAGAATCTCCGATTCACTTTGTTTGTCTTTGGTAGTTCATCACTTTTACGCTTTCCGACGGATCGAGTAGAAGCTTTCATCTGAGGATCGAACCGGAGCTCTGATGAACTCGGAGTGTTTAGACGGTCTCCTTCAAGGGAGTTGGCTACCTCTTGTGGTTTATCTATCGATGTACCCAGAGATGGTTGGCTTCTCTGGGTGCTAGGGAAGAGTGATGGGATGTTTATGCATTATGCACCTGAAGAGAATGTCTCCATCCGTAGACAATAGATGAGCAATTGCGATTCCTTTAATAATCAATTTATCACTCTTGAATTGACGCGGTTGAATCTAAGTATCGAGAACATTTAAATATTGATTTTTAGGATCACTTTATTAAATTTAAATGATTTAACTTTATTTAGCAAAAAAGTCATGAAATATTGAATAACGTGTCTTAAAAAAATAAACAAAGAAAACCTCTTCATCGTAGTACGATTTCCTTGCTTGTTTTATTACCCCTACGCCTTCTGTTGTGTATAAATTAATTTTAAAATATGGATTCTTTTGAAGAATTTAGCATTGATTTTTCTTGAAATTTAATATATAATTTAATATTTTGTTTTCCCTTTCACTATGAAGAATTAACATGAAGTCACAGCCGAGTCTGCAATGAGAATTCTTCTGATATTCATTCGTCACCAGCGGTTTCTAATTAACAATGACTAAATTACCAATTAATGATAAACAATACATATATAAACGAATACGAATTAAAAAATAATATGCTCATTAATGTATGTATTTAAAACTTTCGTCCATCAAAGTTATCAAATAAGGCAACTTTACATTTACTATTCCTAACTATTAAGTAGAAAAATTTCAATCTAAGTACATTGAATTTAAATGTTCGAAATTCAAATAAAGGAACTGATGGATAGAGTGAAAATATACCTTAATAAAATAGAAGGAGAGAGAAAGAAGCTAAGATCACGATATTATAGACAAAAATATATTCAACTCCATAAATAAATCTCTTGTCGTAGAAGAGGATGTCAGATAAAAGAAACAAATATATATGCAAATAAAATTTCAAACATCTCTTTGAAAACCAAAGGTATAGGATCTCTAAAAAGGATTGTAAAAACCTTAAATATAATTCGAAATATAGATACAGTTATGCGTTATATAATATATATAATATAATACCTTATAGAAATATAAATCAACTCGTAAACAGTACATTCACCCTCACGCATTCATCGCAGCGTTGTTAAAAAATGACGTAAGGATGAATATGAATCTGTGAGGATAACATCTTTGAGCACGCAAGAGGTTTCACTAGAGGCAAACACCCACTGCAAAAGATATAGAAACTTGGTCTATGAGGAAGGAGATTTTGCTACGAAGGGAAAGGAAGTTAAAATAGAAGATAAAAGAAAGAATGGGACTTCGGTCAGTGATGAGATACGCGAAAAGGGAAAAGAGAAATTGATAAGGAGAAAGAGGACGTAAGGTGAAATATGAAAGGTAATATGATAGTTTAAAAGAAAAACGCCCGAGGCGGGAAGAAGTAACGAGATATGGGTGAGGGAGGGTCCCTTAAGAAAAAGGTGTATAAATCAATGCAGGAGAAGAAAAAAAAGAAAGTGTGTAAAGACAAAGGAAAGATGACTTAGGTGACGGGTTGAAAGATGTTGAGATAGACGATGGAATTTCTTATTTTTTGGACTTGAATGGAACGCTTTATCTACTCCCTTTATATACTCAAGGGGAGATTTTTCACTTTCCTTTAAATAATACTCTATAAATATCCACTTCTAGAAATAATAATTCGCAAAATATTAACTTTTAGTCGGTTTCCCTACGATCATAATTGTTGCCTTACTATTTCTCGGTTATGAGTTCGTATTACGTACGCAGATAAAGGCAGAATGCTGCGTTGTTCTCTCCATATAAAATATCAATAAACCCGAATTTGACGAAGAAATAATTGGTAAAAATTATATAATCTTAAAACTAGTCAAGGGATATAAATTAGATAAAGAAAAAGAAAATGTTTCAATAGTTTCGTACCTAATAATATCACTGCTAGAAGGCCTATGTTTTCACAGAATTAATTAACATTATTCCTCGGAGATTAATTTAAAACAAATAGACTGGTTCTGATAATAAACCGATGTAAATAAGTTGGTTACTTTTAAGTAATAAGTTCGATTACCATTTTTAAGAAAAGAAGTTATCAATTATTCTTTATTCGCTTCGTAAGCTTCCCTTATTTACTCATTTGAGATTGATAATGAAAAATTAACACTTATATTGGATACACATCTCCGTTATGAAATATCTAAGACTCATGAAACATCCCTACGTCAAATCTTCTGTTGTGCGTAACGCCTTCGTTCCAACGCCTGTACCACTATAACATCCCTTCCACATCTGGGTCACGTGGCTCACCTTCAGCATGACTCTGCAAATCAGCAGAAGGGGAGAAGAAGAGCCCAAAGACAATGAAAAGAAAGAAAAACGGGAGATACAAGGAAGGGATGTACTTAAAGGGGAAAAGGGGGTCATGGGTCAGGATTCGTCCGAAAGAGGCGCTGAGGGGGAAAGTGGCATAAATGAAAGAAAACTCTAAGGAAGCGTGGATATTGAAAACGAGGGAGGTGAAGTTGAGAGTTGGTGATAAAGGGGAAATTTTGAGGTTGAGGGAAGGTTGCTTCCGAACAGACCCACTCCATTTTTTTATCAATATCCACCTCTATTGCTTTACCTCTCCCAAACCCTCCCGCCGTACTTCATTTTCCAAGTCTTTATTTTTCTCCTTAGATTTTTTTATCAGAAATCTCCCCGTGTCCTTCTTTTTTACGCCCGTATTTCAGCCTTGTTTTTTTGCTCCTTTTTTTGCTTTATATAGAAAAACGGATCGAAATTCGTCGAGTCATACCTGACGGGGTGAGATAATTTGGAATCCTTTTGTTTTCGGGGGATTTTTTTAATGCGCACCGCAGCGGAATATGGATTACGATGCCCGAGGTGGTTTATCTGCATTTTGTCAGCTGCATTGTCTATCGTAATATCTCGCGTTCGGAAATAACGTGGAAATCGGATTCTTGATTTCCGTCGAACGAGGTTGATTTTTGGAAAAATGGATTTTATCGAATAACTGTATCGTTATTTTGTTGCAACACCCAATATGGGATACACTGTCGCTTGTTAGTAAGTTGCCATGAAATATATCCCGCATTTTCCTTTGAATGACGTAATAATTGAATTTTTTTAAAAGGTTACAGATTGTATTTCTAACCTAAGCGTGATATTAATTGACAAACCAGGAACACGTGGGTGGTATATCGGTACCAAAAAGATAATTACAAAAACGAACAATTGGAAACGACAATGCTAGAAATCAAAATAATGTTTTATCGGCAATAGAGAAGTAAATGATGATGGATTATAAGAATAATGAACGATAAATTCTGGAGCTTTTACAAATAGTACTAAACAATGAGCAAACAACTGTATTGACTACTAAAAGAATCCATCACGAGATGGAACATGAGTCCTGAACAAGCGTCTGTTACAAAATTAATTATCTCACATATATTTGCGTTGTTAAACTACATAACTGTATGTTTCAAAGCAATTGAACCAAAGAAGAGCGGCTAATGATGCAATAAGTTTAAATTGAACCAACGTATTATGAAATTTAATTTTCCCTAACTCCCTGAACACTATAAACGTTTATAAATAATCAAACAATTTTCCTATAGCTTTATAGGAGGCCCTTTTGTAGAAGATATTACCCAAATTAGGCGTAATCCTTGTTGAATTTGGCGTTCAGCAAACTAAATAAAATTTGAGTATTAGACGCTGCAATACCGCTACAAGAATTCGTTGGTGGATATTAAAAAAAGAAACAATTGATTATGCATATGGATGCACGGTAGAGCACACCCAAAGAGAGCTTTTAGGGTACTTATGCTGATGCTCTATGGCTAATATAATTCAATTATTTCTATTCAATTATTTATTTTTAAGTAATGAATTATATAAAACAGACACGAATTGGTGGTAGGGTATAAACCAATTCAATTTGAGAACGCTTTAGAATTTACGGAGAGGATTTACGCAAATTCCGCTTTTATATATTCAGAGGGATAATTCGCTTGCAAATTTTCATGCAGCAAATTTATGAGCGTTTAATCGCTTGATTAACTCGTTCGCGTCAACGGACGAAGGAAATTTAACCTCTCCTCCATTAATGGCCTCAATCACTTTCCACAGAATCGAGTTCCTTTTATTCGTGCACTTTCCGATGGTGCAACTCTCCTTTGAAAGGCCCAAAAAAGGCCTTTTTCGACCCTTTGCGGGCCAATATTCACGAAGCAGCTGCCTAATTCACGTATCCTTGCGGGGTCTGATTATACTTGCATTCAATTTGCGTGTACATGTCTAAGTAAGATACACGGGAAGCAAACCCCTCCTATCTACCGTAAGCAACAAGTAATTTTCCCCTCTTCCCACAATGCCCTGCGCCAAATCCTTTTAGTCCTCCGAATGCATTAAGCAAATTAGGTTCACCTCCGTTAAGGGAACGATTCTCCATCCATTTTTCAGAAGCGAAATTATTAATAATTTCATCGCTCTTTTGCAGAAGGAATTTTCGATGACCTTCCGAAAAGTGGACCTTAAATGCATGTTTTGATTAGAGTAATAGAAGACGATCGGTGGAAAAATTTTGGGGCTTGGAACGGAATGTTTACGCCATCGCGATAAAAGTCACGCCACGAGGTTAGTTTTTGATTTTTAGTAAATATTTCTTTGGAGAGAAATCATTTCGGGTGATAAGCGCGTGATCCGATCGATTCCTGAGTTTGTTTGCGAACCGCCCACTTCCAAATGAGGTTTGATGTCTTATCTCAATCGAGGGATGCATATCGAATGGTTTAATTCCATTAGGAGAATTCCCTTGTAAGGATTCCAGGCCAAACTCCTCCGAACAGTAGAGCGTTGAACTTCCGTTGGGCAATGCTGAGAGAGTAGAGGATAGGAAAACCAGACACACTTTTCTACTTAAAGATGATAGTGACGATTCCTCGGATGGTTATTAATTACGAACTCCACACAGATCTACAACTAAGATACATGAGCTAATTATTCATTATTTTTCTAGATATTTACCGTAATTTAACCATCAACTGGAAATGAAACATAAAATATTTGCGCCCGCAAACCTTAAACAGGAATGGATTGCTAGTATCCGGATGCTGTACTTAAAATATAATTTGCGGACACTCTTATATTTATTCCATGTCAGTAACAAGAAAAATGTTCTACTCTTACATATAATAATACTCCTCATATTTATAAATTTATTTTGCCTATGTTTCTTAATATATATTTCATTCTTCTAAATAATCCACGATATGTTTTTTATTGGTCCAAATACGTCAATATAACCAGAACTTCGATTAAGCTAATGGAGATTTAGGAAGGAAAATTGTAGAATTAATCATGATTCGTTTCGCTGGATAAAATAAGAAAGAAGATGTACCAAGTATACCAATTACTACAATAAGAATTGAAATTGATCATTATCTCTAATTAAATGGCACGGACGATACGCAATACCCATGGAGAACAACTGCAATGCTAACCTGAGGCCTTTATAGAGATAAAATACCAATCGAAAAATAAATAACAATCAAACGCTTATGCATTAATTTTCGTAAACAGGTAATCGGATCATTGAGAGAAAATAAATCGCAATCCTTTAAAATTAAACATACAATCTAAATAAGAAAACATGCCATTGTTAATTCAATAGAAATTGGATAAATCAAATATCGCATGAGTAAACTGCAAATGATTTCCAACAAATATTGTCGAGGAATTTGTAACAGAGAATGTTCATTTGCAATGCTTGAAATGTATGCACGGATTTTTAGTCAACAAAATGAGATCGATAAAATATACAGTGAATAAAATAAATAGAGAAATCGTAACAAAATAAGCACTTGCTTTCTCTAACACTCTACGCATACAGAATTAATTTGCGTTTTCTATCTCAGGGAGAATAACGCAAATTTAAGGCAAATATCATACTCGGTATTCGGAACGGTCAGGTAAGTACTAACTACCAAAATGAATAGTAAAATCCATTCAAAAACCAAACCAACTAATCTGGACTGCAACCATTCGTTAATATATAATCATTTCAAAACACATGGTCATATCTTGATACTTTTATATCGTATATTATAGAATATGTTGTGCTATTAAAGAAATTTATTTAAAGGTGATGGTTGATGAATTCAGCAACGATGAAAGTATGAGCTAAAATTGTGATTGAAGTAGATGAAGATTAACTGATCGTCTCCGCCGGCCTCATTGGCGGAATGGTTAGCATGCTAACCTTCTGACGCTGAGGTCACGGGTTCAAATCCCGGAAATTTTCCTTTAGAACCATTTACTATAGCGCACGTAATTGGGGGTAACCTATTTGCGTTGAATGAAGTATTATTATTACAAAAGGGAGTTCATGTTATCAATTTGCAGCCGGGAACAATAATCTACAATCCACTGTGCAATTTGTGCAAATCCTTATGCAAAATAAATGCCTTATGATAATATCCGGTTTAACTGATGCATATAATAGGCACATTGAGAAGGCGGGCGCTAGTACTACCACTGTGTGTTGACGTAGACATAGCGCATTTTTATTCGCACGTGAAAATTTCATATTACCCATAAATAAGCATTGATAAAGTCAAATAATCCTTAATCAATTATGAAAATTGATCACAAAACCGCAGTTATCTCGCTATTTGGGAGTAACAAATAGAACGATACGATGATATTTGTGAGTACATGCACAGTACGCAAGATAGTCGAAAGAGGATGACCGATAACGGAAAGTTCACACTCGCTCCCTATGCTTTAGACGAGAGTAAGACTAAAGGTAACGAAGGACACAATGACGTGACTCAATAGACTTACGTTATCGACGTGTTGTAAGAGATCCAATAAACCACATCGTGCGACCATTTCATACCGCTTCCCTCTTCTCTCAAACACTTGCAGAAGGTGGCCACTGTGCACTTCAAATAAAACCAAAACCTCTGAACAAATGCGCTGCCAAATTTTCACTTTTCTTCGCGGGAGTATTAGGTGCGAAACCAACGATTTGGCAACATCGGGCAAATAGCAGTCGAGTTGTAACCCAATACGGGGAACCATGGGGTAGCAACGCTGCGTTAAAACCCTCGAAGTTAGAAAACGAATCAGTCAAATTGTGTGCGACTCTTGCTCACGCTTTCGCAGGTTCGTTTTCGAAAGGTAAAAATTTAATGGCTTTCACTGATAATGGAACTCTTTCCAGTGACCACGTGCGCGTAATTGAGACGACGCGATGGTATCGAAGCGTCCCAATATGGAGATTAGGGAAAACACGGGAAAAACGTCGCACTCTGATGCGAGAGAATCAACGATTGGAAAACGAGCGTATGGGAAAATCATTCCGCTCGGCCGTGCGGAGAGACGAGATGGTCGAAAGTGGCATACGGGAGATAAAAAGTGAAATTGATATGGGCGATAATTTAAGTGGCGAGCGTCCACTACGATGCATTAAATCGGGGTTGTTTCTTTACTGCTTCTTCTCACGAAGGAGAGCGGGTGAATGACGGAACCACGGGTGTTCCACTGCAGTAAAATGAATCCCATACTGAGACTGATTAAAGCCTACATGCTCGTATTTAATGACGTGCGAGGCACATTTGATCGTCCCCATGGAAACCATTGAGCGATAGTGAGGCTGATTATCGTAATTTTGCTACGAAATATAGTCTTTCAGTGAATATTAAAATGCTACAACACTGACGAAATGTAATATTATTATTAATTCATTAATTGTTTATTCCTTATTCATTTATACTTGATTACATTCATCATTTTTTACTACTGATAACCATTACCTTTATTGAAGTAAAGGAGGTGAAAATTTAAATTATCACTATAGATTATCCTTAAATTGAATTAACATTTAAGGAAAATTATAAAAATAAATGGATGACTTATAGGAACATCAATCTAATGAAATAAATCAGTTTAAATAACCTCGCGCTTATGCTCTTTGAACAATCCACACCACTTTACTACTTAGAGAGTAATGCAGTCAATATTAATTTCCGGTTATGATTTTGTTATACGAAGAATCGGCTTTATTCTAAGTTCAGCTTTTATAACGTATTGTAATTCGGTGCTTTGGATGGAATCAGAGATGGCCAGTTATTTTTGAGAGTTTTAATATGAATTACAGTAAAAAGTATGTTTGTAAATCCTTTTAAATCATCAACAAAATCACTACAACAAATGTTCTTCGTACGCTTATTTTAACGCCTATTTCAATCCCTTCTCCAACTGCATGGAGATTATGATATCCCTCCCGTTTGAATGGGGAGAGAAAGCAGTGCCTCGTAACCAAAACCTCTGGCATTACCACGGCCTATCTTATCACCTCAAATCCCCTCGCTTTCTTCCGAATGGACTATCTGTATTCCCGCACAGCGGCGAGAGATTCTGGAAAGACTTATCTGACCCACGCAGCTCCATCATCAAAAAGCATCCCCTTAAACTGCCTAATCCTCGCCACCCGTTTATAGCCCACTTACATAATTAACCCTCTGCTTTATCCCCTCATGTAATGCATGCTTCGATAACTTTTTAGAATGGCTGACGACGGCCGTGAAAGTTGCTGCGAAAGTTTTCAGGTGTACGGAAAGCAATTTGGGAGACAATCAGGGATTATTGTGTAACCAATACCGGGAAGGTCCAATTAGGAACAAAGAGTTAACTGAAAACTTGACACTGATTGATGATTAGTTATTTTTTGAGTCATCAATTATTAATAACATTGCGATTAAAAGATTCAGATGATGAAGAATAAAAATACGATTTTTTTATGAAAAGCAAGAAATTAGTAGAATTGACTAGATATCTTTAGAAAAGAATGGTTATATGATTAAAATGCATTATTAGGAGGGAAACTAATTTTAATAAGATAATATAATTAGATAAGATAATTTTAATAGATGGGAAATAACTTTTAACACTTAATGTAATGAACAAGACAATACGAAACTACGGAAACTACTTGCGGAAAGCCAAAACATTTGAAAAATCACAGGGCTTCAATTACTCATTCAATGATAAGTAATAAATAACGATTAAATTATTTGCCCAAGTTAAAATTACTCTTTCTCTGAAGCAATTCGTTAAATATGAGCAGATTATTTTAAACGATATCAACTCAAGGTATTTTACTACATAATAAAATCGTTTTAATTTCACGGATTCAACAACAATAATAAAGCAATAATGAGTTAAGTCCGATTCGTAAATCGAAGTTAGTCTAAACTGTCGATGATATATGGCTGAGAAGAAGAGTCTATAAAAACAAAATTCTTTTCTCATTGGGTTAAGCTTAAGTACACACCCTCACGTGAAAGATAAACCATCTTCTTAACCTTCAAAATTTGCAAGCGTAGTTATACGAATTTTTTAAAGCACCATCTCTGAGGTGGTAATCTCAAACAAAAAATCCGTAAAGCGTGAATGAGCGAAAGAACACAAAAAATTACGGATGTATACATTTGAATACAAGAGGGCGTAATAATGATAAAATTGAGAGCAACGGACTCTTTTAAAGGGAACAAAAAGTATCGAAAAACGTGTTTTTTTTCAGCAACTCCCGACGAGAGCGAAATTATGCAGAATACTCGAAAGGCGACAAAAAAATCTGACGAAATAAGAGAAAATGAAATGCAGATGCTGCAGGGTTAGATTGGAGCTGCAAAGTGGAAAAACAGACGAAGGGCGAAGTTGGAATTATCTGAGATTGGATGGAGGCGTATAAAATATGCAGAAGGTAAGAGGCGGAAAATGATGGAGAATCTGAAGAGGCAATATTGAGAGGAGATGCGTGAGAATGTGTAACAAAGGAATGAGTTGAGGAAACACAGGATTAGTTCTAGATAAATATTGAATTCCAAAACATAGGGGAGATTGTGAACTGATTGGACGCCGAAGATATTGAGAGCGTATCAGTATCCGTTTGAAAAGAAAACTGAGTGTGAACAGCGTATTTTGTCAAGATATGTTACTCTAATTCTTTGAGTACAAAGTGAAACGTAAACTGTACGTTTATCGAGGCTTTATATATAAATTGAGGGAAAAATTAACTGAAAATTAGATAAATAACCATTTGGCGAATAAATTAGGAATTCATTTAAGTTTTCAATGAACATAAGAAATTAAACCAAAAGAATTAAAATAGAAAATCGATTAGCAAATAAATTATTGTAAAAGCTTAATTTAAAAGTAATAAGAGACAACAAGCTCTGGAACAGCAGTAGTTTTAATTTACCTATTGAAAAATTTTCTATAAAATACAACGACATTGGTAAGAATAGACAATAAGTTAAAATATCCGATCAAGAAAGGGTCCTCCATTATGACATAAATACATTATATTCACGTTAGCGAGAGAATAAAAATATCTTATGTCATTTTGGGAATCATTGATTGCAATAAAAGAATATAAATAAGTATGATTTACGATGAACATCCTTTAGTAATTCACAAATATTTGTAATTATAGAAATGGTATTTTAACCAATTTACAGTCACATCACTAACGTACCTATTGAAGCATAATTCTTATAATAAACATTATCTTTTAGGTAATAAATATTGTTATTTTTAAATGTACAAGTGAATCACAGTTATTTTACAAATAAAGGAAAGTAAAGTCGTAACTCAAATCATTAATTATAAAAATTATAATAAAATTTATTAAAATTATAATTTGATATATATGCTTGAGAATAACTATTTAATACATTACGGAAATATTTATGCTTAATATTAGGTATATATAAAATAAAGAACATTCGAAGTCCAAAGCCACTAATCCCAATGCTTGGAGGTACATGAACTCGTAGATCAGCGGCGTATGGAAAACCGCCATTTCCATCGAGAGTCGCTGATGGACGAATCTAAATGACAGTATCGGAAGAGAGATCCACGGGTATCGTTTAATTGCGAAAGGACAGGATGAAATAGTGGATGCGAATGGTATTTTGAAGGAGAGGAAACGGCGTATTGGGAGCGTAGGGATGTCCACAGAGCCAATGCGACTCCCTCATGACCCACTCTTAATCCGATGGCGCTTATTTTCCTCCGATATCACTGTCTCTCCCGCATCCACCTTTTTCTCTCCAATTTAAATATTCATGAGGCGGCGTTGCCATGTTTACCGACATTGTTGTTAGATGGCGCTTCTCACGAAAATGCTTTTTCGGGAAAGTTGGAAAACCATTCGGCAGACACCGCTTCCCATTACGGCTTATTCGTCACGCGAGATTTTTTCCCTCATGAGGGGGTCTTTAGGGAAAAAGGGAAGTAATTCCGGAACATGGGCATCCCCGTGTATTCGCTCTCCCATCGTCATTAGCATTCCGAGTTGCGGTAGGTCAAGATTTGTCCCTCCGAAATATTTGCTGCTACGATGTCTCGCAGGTTGCCTACCTTGATGGTTACATTATCCTCGCATAGGTAATTTGTATCTTACTCATAAGGAAATAACACGTTTTCTCCACTCTAAATCACCCGGAATATTAGTTACCTATTTCACTGAACTAACAGGAACATATCACCACGAAATAATCTTTTCCTATTGAAAGTTTGATGGTAGACGGATATATCTATCATTTGGTCTTATCATTTACCTTTAACTACCCTCGTTCGGTGCTTACGGATCTTTTTTATCTCTCTTCTTAGAATTCCTTAAGTATTTAAAAGGCCATTAGGATGCCTACTTTAGGAGTTTATCGTTCAAGGAAGAGAAAGTTTTTCGCTTTCATTCCTAAACTACAGTTAACCTTGATTGTTCTTTAAGGTTCAAAGTAATCTTTCAAGTTTTTTTAAGATTACCGTGAATAATAGTGACTACTAAAACGCTTTAAAATTCATTTATAGTTGCGTTCATCTTTCAGCTAAATACAATTATTCGTAAAAATCTCTATCGCTAGCTTTGTAAAAGCAATAGATCTCATCGAACAGAATTTTCGTAACAGTTAATTAGTACGTTAGATTTTGTTAAAATTATACAGAACAACGGAACTATATTCGCAATATAGTTTATTATAAAAAATTATTATTAAATATTCTTCTAAAAGAAGCGATAATTTTTAGTGCAAAGTTAGAGCAAGAAATAGACATAATATTCACTATAAACGGATATGGATATTTAAATATTAATATATAATATAATAATGTATATTTTACATTAATACCTCATGACATATTATGACAGGCCGAAACCTTCATAAAGCAGTTATCTAATGTATACAACTCCGTAGTAGTCTTTCGAATATTCATTATATTATTATTGGCTGTTCCTTCCATCATAAAAGCTCACCTTTATTATAATAATCACGCGAGATTTGAGCAAGATTCCAGATGTTGGCAGAGGCATCTTGATATGTATGCAAATTCTCCTCAAGTACGTCACGTTTTTATCGTTTACCCTGTTTCTGATTGCTCTCCGTATCGGAGTATCTCAATCTAAAAATCGACTATCTTCCCATAATGCCTCACTTTATCTTCTCATCCCTATCTTCACCGATTCCCCGGCACACGTGTTAAAAGCTGCTCCAGATAATGAATAACCCTGTCTCGCGCCGCCCGATCTTAATCCAATGCAGCTTCCCCTGTTTGAGCGATTTGATTTAGATGTAAATTTCCTACTCCCGCCTTTCCTTAGTACATCCTTTAGTGTTTGCAGCAATTTGTGCGCCATCTGCTTTTCTAAGCACTGCTCCGAGGAAACCACTTTAAATTTCGTTAATGAACTCTCCGCTTAGATATCCCACCCGCACATTAATCACAGCACTCGAGTGCGTCCTCCTAATTTGGACTTGTTACGTAAAGCACGGTTTGATC
The DNA here is from genome assembly GCA_020796165.1 of Pantala flavescens. NCBI lineage: Eukaryota > Metazoa > Arthropoda > Insecta > Odonata > Libellulidae > Pantala > Pantala flavescens. Next base: position 48,905,149 of record CM036881.1, on the reverse strand, counting down.
GGCTTTCTATTTCTCGTTGCACTTTGAGTTAGATTCTTTATAAATTCTAGTGAGCTAACTTATCATTCATTGTGTAAAGAAAACATCCTCTACGGGATATTATTATGATATTTGATAGAATATATTAAAAAATAAAGAAATGCTTCAATTTTCGCAAAATTGACTTCATAACCCTCTCTCTACCCTTAAATCCATGATGACGTGAAAATACCTGAATATTATTAAATTATTATATTAATTAACTACGGCATTTTTAAATATAACTCTTTAACTCAAAACACTTGGCAATTTTTAAACCATGAATGAATGCATGACGTGTACAATCTCCATAAGGTATTATAACTATTTTGATGTGATTGCAGTTATTTTTTAATAACGGCTGTTAATTGGTAGCAGAATTAGAAAGAGAATAGAGTTTACGAGGAAAATACTATATAATTAATTATATATGGTTATAATATAATATATGGTATAAATATATTTAATATGCATGTTTGTATCAACGAAATTATGCGAAACGTTTTACAAATCAAGCCAAGATAAGCGATTACAAGTTATTATCTCCTTAATTTATTAGATCATGCGATATAATACTCACGAGTAACATCAATATAAAGAAAAAATAAATATATTTATCTACTTTTTAGCTAACAGTACGTGAAGATTCTTTGATAAACATGATATGCAATCACGAGCAACGTTAAGCTTTGACTTCCATATCAGCTACATTTTGTATTTTCCAATATACTGCCTCGAGCATCTATTCTCTTTTCCATTACGGGTATCTCTTAAATCCATTTTATCTTCACGCGTGTTTGGAATAAATAAATAACTTTTAAAGGAATATATGTAGAAATTTTATCTTTTTCAATGTGTAGGAATACAAAATCATTTTCCTGTACTTTAAATTTCAATGTTATAATGTATAATGTTTCAATGTCATTGTATGTTGCATTATATATTTCACATTTATCTTATTTACTCTACCGTCATATCACAGATGTTACATTTCCAAAATTCTCCGTTAATGCGTTCGGATCAAAAATTTGAATAAAATTTCCCTCCGAGTACGTGCGTACATATTTCATTTAAAAGGGAGAAGCTTCTTGAAATAGATGAAAAAAAGACCCAGACGTCGTGAATAAAAAAATATTGACTCCAATACTTCCACCTACTCAAATCACTCATCGCTTCACTGCCCTCCGACCTTTGACTTCTCTAAATTTCGCTTCGGAGACGTGTCGCATACATACCGAATCGCTTTAAAACGTATCATAGCAACAGCAATTACAAAAACCTCCACCAGGAGGCATCCTGGAGACGACAATTATTAATTCTTGCGACTGCGCGGCATTTTTCCACGGATTGCCGAACACCAAAGGAATTAAATTAGCCAAACGGTGGTGGAAATCCACGCTCTAGAAAACCGACAGCCAAAGGAATGTTTTGAATTCCTCACCTCTGAAGGCCTTAAAGATGATGAAAAAGAAGGGAAAATCTCTCTTAAAAATAGCGATGAGGGAAGAGACCTTATTGGTCGGATCGCGCTGATGGTAAAGGGATAAGGAAATCCTTTCTCCAGTTTCATTCTGCATTCTGTCCACGGATTCCCATGTACTCTTCTCTGTGCTGCTCTATCACTTCCTTTCCCTGAGGCATTCTCCTCAGGCGTGACATATCGCTCCATCTTGGTTATCGGTCTCTCTACCCTTTTTCCCTCAAACGCTATATATGTACGTGTATATATATGGTCATATATGAATATATACATTTATAATTTTCGAATTATCTAATATCCTAAAAAATAAGTTGCAGAAGGGAATTTATTAAATTTTAAAATTGAAAATAATAATAAATCTGTACCGTATCTTGATTGTATCTCTAATTTTCCAGCCAATAAGAACTCAAGCTGGTAAGAAGTTTCTATTAACATTGGACTTTGTATTTATTTATTTATTTTATCAGAATTTCACCTTGATCGCCTTACATTACCTTTTAACTTATACTTCATTGTCCTTTACTGTATTGAATATTGGATTTGAATCATACATATATATGCATTAGTCTACGCATTACAATAGAGTACCATTAGACTATACATCGAAAACATTTTGAAATCGGCGAAGTATTTATTTGCTTTATGGCACTCGAATAGTCCGCATAATGCAACACAGGAACTGAGAATGCTGATAATATAGATTCTGCGGAGAAAAATAAATATCGCAAGTAAACAACTCATGTCACTTTCTCTGGTCTATGTTCCTTTCGCTAGACAAAATACTGAGAAGAAAAACATCGAAAATCCTCTTTTGAGGAGATAGAGCATCCATTGTGTGCGGTATTATGGGGATGTGGCGAAAAGTATTCTAAAGCCAGCTTATCATTTTTGTTTATGTTAACTAATCCGTTCTAAAATATCTTCATATTTATATTGACAAAATATAATATAATTAATTTAAATATACTTCAGAGTATATTATGTAATAGATTTTGAAATGAAAGGAAAACGATGTAAAGTTTCTATTTTAATTATTAAACTTTGTCCAAACAAAGTCGATTAGCTCATTAATACACTGAATAGAGAAGAGAATAACAAGATTTGGGTAAAACTTTGCTTGTATTAAAACTAGGCATATTTTTACTTGCTTTAAACGAATGAAAACTCTCCAAACATCACAAAATTCCAAGTCAGAAGTAACAAGCCTGTATTAAAGAGGTCTAGGGAAAAGTTGAGCATAAATTTTATAGAAATTGAGCTATTTTTATTATTTACACAAGCTACCGCTATAATATATAAAAAACAACTCTTAAATTGCGAGCACGAATTAAGTGACCTCTAACAATTCTTCATTAAAATTAAAGCAAACAAGTGAAAAGGAAATATTTAACTTTCGCGAAATTTCATGTCAGCAAGAATAACGAATATATTTTCCTTATGAGAAATTTCAAAATTAATTCCTAACGAGCATACTTGATGTATTTACCAGAGCTTGGATTGATGATACCAAAATATTATATATTATTGCGTGATTAGCAGTTATGTATTCATAAGCCCTCATAAAAAGGGTAAATATTTATCAAATTTTGCTCTCTTCATACCTTGTTTTGCTGAGTTTGTTGGAATAACGGACATTTTCCTTTTTATTCTCGTAATATTTTATGCTCTCAAGCCTAAACGTGAGATACTGCGAAAGTGGAGTCCATGGTTACAAGGAACGGTGAAAATGGCGGGTGATGATAAACGGAAAATGAATTTATCCATTGTAGACCACTTCACGGTCATTTTACGCGTCGTGCCCAAAACCCTTGGGATTTCTTGGAGCATATTAATGACCGAGCTATTCGCAATATCAGAGTGCTACACAAACAGAGGCCACCGATGCTTCAATTTACAGTTTTCACCGCGTAGTTCTTCTATTATGATACACGCCTGCGATTCTCCGACTGTTTGCGCCCAAGTTGGAATGTTTGCTTTTGAAATTCCTCCCAAATTAAAAAAAACCGTTGTTAGGTCTTAATAACGAGAATTTGCGAAAAATTTGCGCGCAGAATAACCGGGAAATATTTCGTCGGCGAGAAGTCTAAGCACTCGGCACCTGTGTTAAAACGAATATTTATCGCCGAAACGAATAGTGAAAGTGGAAAATTTCGTTTGGTGAACGGAACTGAAAGGTTTTTGCTTTTTTATTTTATTTATTTTGGATGGAATTTATGAGATTTTTACTCTCATTAACATTTTCATCGTCGCTTGATTGAGATAAATTGTTTCCGAGAGATTGTATTTTAATTCAATTGATTTAAATTTGCGAAATTATTCTCTACTGATATTTGGTCTCTGGGAAAATGAACCAATCACATCGGTCATTAGAAGGTAATTTCACTGGTTCTTCTGTGCTAATGGACACCCAAGAGGCCTGCTTGTTTGTGTATGGGGAAAGGTAATCAGAAATTTTCTCTAGTTGGGACTCCATACCTAGCGAAGGACCTCTGCTATCGCTTTCAATGCGTGGGTGTCATTGAAGAGCCCGCATATTATTGCAATCATATACTTATTTTTATAATAAATCGCATTTAAATTCTTTGAAAAATTCCTCTAATATTATGATTTTAGTCTTTTGTACAAGTCGTATTAATGAAGGAAGATAAATGAAAAACAAACAAGGAAGTTAATATGATTAAGCGTTACTTGGCGGAATGGCAACATTTATGTATTCATTATAAACAAGGAAGTTGCGAATGGGGAATACGTAATATCCTTTAAGTATAATCAATGAATGATACTTATCATATATGTATATTTATACCCTACATGACATACTGAGGGAGCATACATTTACATTGAAAATTAAGAATCATTCAAAACTTCCATCAAAATAGGTGTTTTTTTACTTTAGAAGATATGTTTCGTTACATTATTGACAAAAAATCAGAACTGTTTTTCGAAGAATGATCTCCTAACATTCAAACATCAAAACAAGAGGACAGGATTTTACACATAATAGCCAATTAAAAACAATTCAATACAAACAAAAACATTGCTTTTTCATAACTTCGGAAGTAAAATTGATGTTTTCACGTAAATTATTTTGAGTACCTGTTTACAGAAAGTACATCATGTATTGGATGTTATTCATCAAAGGGAGCCAAACAAATATTCCATCCACGATTGCAACAGGCTTAAACGAAGCAATTCCTCGCGATAACCTCAGATTTAGCCTTTTTTGGAGTTCCTTTATTCCCGCAGAGCAAACTCGATCTGGACCTTGGGAAGAGCCCTCGAGGAACAATTGGCTAGGGAAAGAGAGTTCCTAGTATGTCGCCTAGGTGAGTAAATCCTCTTCTGGAAAGAGATTTACCTCATTCCAGACGCCGTCGTGTACTTGCACCCATTCTCCCCTACCAATTTCAGGCGAATCTCATCTTAAAAACATGGCCTTTTATTCCGTCACTCCTTCCGCTGCCAATACGGAATGTCTTCATTGAAGACACGGAGGCGTCTCTGGGGAAGTTTATTTTCAGACAACGATTCGCCTCCGTTGGGATACGATCTAATTTTCTCGAGGCGATGTTTTTGCCGCGGTTTTCTATTCTGTTGTTTCGCCGGAAAGAGTGGCGTGTTTTAATTTTCTCTTTTGTAAGTTAGAGAAACCTGTACCTTGATTCATTCTCTTACTTTTATATCATACCAATTTGCGAGTAATAACCTCAAGTGACATTCAATGATATTCAGGCTTATAATGAATGTCTACTGGTAAATTTAACAAAAATTATTCCGAATTATTAATAAACATTAAAATTAACAAACTTTTACTGAGGTCGTAAATAATATGGATTCTAGATGACATATACAAAACTACCTAACGGAAGGTAAGAAATAAATTTACATATATACATCTTCTGGGAGAATATATTACGATAATTTTTCATTTACAGTAATATTTTTGTTATTTTAGGAGTAGGAATAAAATCATTGACCCAAATTGCCTGAGTCCTTTTAATAATATTTTTGACTGATCATAAAAGATCCGCATTAAAATTTTTAGAGTATTTTATTTATTTTAATGTATGCCTCTAAAATTTCGCATTATAATTAGGTGATAGCGATGGGAATAATATGTTTGGACATGTTTTAAATTTCTCCAACAATTGAATTATTTATTAATATAATATTTTGTTTCAATTCTCAGGAATATTAATTGTACATAAATACGACGAACACTTAGAATCATTCATTTCTTAAGTATCAACAGCTTGAGAAAACAAAAATTACAGTAAGATGAAGCTGAAATACGGTGAATCCACGTTTATACATGCACATACGTATGTACGAGGATAATTAAACCACGGGATGATGATATAATTCGATTACTAATTGTATTTCGGTGTATTAATCTTGTAACACGTAAAACTCATTTAAGAAATCCAGATTTCGGCTTAATCATCCCGAAAATCCTTATTGTTTCCGAGGTTTAATTCCGAAATTTGCATGCTTTTAGATGGGAATAGTTGGAGATTTGACACAAAGTTCCGTTCCCCTGATTTACATTTAGCAAACGGCTCTAATCTCCGAGAAATCATGCGAAGGCAGACGTCAAGCATTTCAGCGATATTTCCGCGCTGATTTTATTCGCAGAGAAGATTTTGTAAACAAGGAGAGGAATTTCATTATCCACATAAGAGAAGGAAATAAATATCCCGCTCTAGATTTTCGGAACATCAATAAGGGGAAAGAGATATTTTATCGTCCCACTCAAAGTTTGGAAGGAATTATATTTTAAATATAATCGTAAATGAGACAAAAGCGTTCAAAAATTTTGAAATCGCCCCAACGAACGTAATTTTCTAGAATTATAAATAATACGAACGGAAAGGTTTCTTAAATTAAATTATTCAAAATTGCGTCGTATGCAATTGAATTCATGGAACGTATTTCTGCTGTAATTATTTCACAAAAGCTAATATACTTTTCTCATTACAAGATGCATACCTTATTGTCCTATTGATTCAAAGTATTTACATTACACATATGGTAATATGTTTGTTTATTACAATCTAGGATCTATTTCATTGATAATACACTCATTAAACTTGGATAATAGTAAGTAATTTTTTACCCTCATTTATAACTTATATTTTGTTAATTTTCACTTTATATTAACTTGCAATTTTTGCTAATTTTTATCGATATTTTAACCTTTAAAAATACCTAAGTAATTTAAATACCTAATCGGTTGTATGTAATATTTCCATTGTTATTAACAATATTTTTGAGTAATTATTAAATAAAACATAGTGTGATTACGTATAAAATGCTACGGAAACCAAAATTTAGATTATTTTGTATTCTATTTGTGCATATATATATTACCTTCACAAAATACTCTTCCTTATTGATTGAGATATTTTTTTTAAACATAAAATTGGATAAAATACGTTAAGGATTAAATTAATATATTAAGTACTAAAGTTGGTGTAAATAGTGATAAAAACAGATAGGAAATAAATAGAGACTCTTTAGAATAAATTTAAACTGCAATTATTTGCGTATCGAACATTTTACGGCAAATCATCCATTGAATACAACTCTGATTTTACGGTTGAAAAAATTTTAGATATGCTCATTGTTAAACCCTCGTGAAAACGATAGATTCGTATAAAAACGAAAACCGCGAACGTGTGAAATCCTATTCAGTTAGATATTAATTGTGAATAAAATAACGAAGTCAGTGCCTGTTATTTTACAGGCTCTGAGTTACAGCAACCATAAATCTCTTACATGTTACATTAAAGTATATATTTCGATGCATTATTTCACAACTTCATTCCACGAATTCAATGAATATATTCCACTTTCATCCTGAAAATAATGAAACGTCACTTAACGCTAATTAATTGCTTGTTATCGCACATTTTCCTCTTTAAATTTTCAATAATTGCAAATATTGCGAGTGTTTGGTAATGGAAAAGTGACCCAATAAAGGAATTCGAGATTTGACAGTTTCGATGAATTTTAAATTTGAAATACAATCTAATTTTTTCCATAAAAGACAGACATTGTAAAAGGTGTGACAAACAAGTTAAATAAAATAATTAATAATCGACAATACAGCAATCTATAAAAAGTTTCGTAAAATCCTCAAAAACTTGCGCGTATTCGTTCAAATTTGGGTGCGGATGAAATTTTTATTATTCTATAGTTTTTGATAATCTGTGCATAACACTAACCAACCGAACTAAATATTTAAAGTTTTCTATAAAAGAGTTACGAAACTAGTATTTGGCATTCAGTTTAAAGGAATGTTTTTATTTATAATATTATATTTATACGCTCGATACTGATTTATATGGAGGGTATAATATACAAAAGATATAAATTCCAGATGTTTTGTAAAGAAAATCTTAGGCTTAGAATAAACGTTACTTTTATCTTGGCGATGCATTCCTCTTTTATATATAACATCTTCTATGTGATTTATTGACAATTCTCTCTCAATATTCAGTCTTGATATCTACAGTATAACTACGAAAAATTTAAAAATGGAATCTCAATTTTATATTTTTCTTGTATCCGATCAGTCTACGGAAATAGAAATGTAACTGTCAGTCTTTCTTGATACACGACGAGAGAGAAAATTGATCTTTGCTATTATGGGATTGGAGTTTTGGAACCCTCCTGTAGCCGTAGGTGGCTGTTCAACAGCCTACGCTGTGACCACATAAAGAAAACTGTCGCTCAGGAAATACCACTCTTCCGAGATGGAACTTCTGTGGGCTGTCTCAGCACAAGACTTTGTTGGTACACATTTTTTTCATACTGTACTTTGGAATAATTTACTCTTAAGAATGTAATAACTTAACTAACCATTTCATAGTATTGTCGAATAATAGTAGGAAAAAGGATGATGCTTCTTACGTATTCGTAGAGTATTTATTTATTAATTTAATTTAATGTAAACTTACTGCGTAGTATATCTGCACGATTGTTATATTATAAATTAGTCCTATACATTGTATTTAGAATATTAAAGTAGAGTAAATTCTTAAATTATAGAGCACTAAATTTATCGATAAACACGAAGTTATTAAAATAATAATATGGTGATATCTCACTACAACAACAGGTCAATGGTATATGTATAACAACAAAAGAAAATTACAATTTGAACTTTGCCCCCTTAACAAACATAATACGATTTTCTTTGAATAAAACTGTGCAAACGTAACATCTTATCTGACTTTTCGCTTTGCCATGAAAATGGTTCGTAAACGACTCATGACATTATCCACAACGAACTCCACACAATGCAAATTAAATTCCCAGTGGACGCTATCAAAAACCACATCTACACGTTCCCTTAAATAAACTCACCGTATAAGGCATTCGGAGGAGACGAAGGTTTCTTCGTGAAGACATCCATTCTCCCATTTTCCTCACCATAAATATCCATCGCAATTAAAACAGAGGGAGTCAAATCGGCCGTGAAGGAATAATTTTTCAAAAACCTCGGTCCGGTTAATCATTACATCTGGGCCTTTGTTGTCGATCCCTTTTCGTCCGCCTTTTCCAGTATCACTCCCAATCTCTTTGCAGCCCTCACGAGAGGGACATTTTTTCTGGGCCCCCAAAGGGGCAAAGAGTTGAATGATATGGATTCCAAAAGGGGTGACGAGGGTGGGTTCCTCCCCAACAGTGGCCATTAGACTCCCGAGAAGTTTCTCTCACCAAGTCCCCCTTTGGTCCGAAGCCAGAGTCGTGAATCAATTGGAGTCTTACCCTGCTCCCCGCAGACCTCACATCCCTACGTGTGAGGAAGGAGTTCCGTCTGTGAGACAAGGCTGCCAACCGCCGTAAGAGTTGTTGGGGACTGCGTTAGCTTACACGGAATTTTTATCGAGTCTGGATCTCAGGAAGTATCCATGCATGAAATCCCTCGCCGACGTTGATTACGGCGAAATTGGGGGAAAAAACAAAGACCCCGATGTAATCTACGGCAGTGATCTGTTCAATTTCCTGGGCGTTGATCCGCTACGCGCTTTCCATTTCGCGAAATTTTGATGGAGAAATCGAGTGATGGAAGCTACGGAAGAGTAGGAGATGTTCACTCAAACTCAGTTCGGTTCACTTTAGGTAAGCTATTGGATGATCACTTAAGAGTTTATTCTGATTAACTTCTTCCCTTGAAACCATTTACCGGTGATGAAAATATTTGATGATCATTCTATTATAATATTATTCCGATAGGTAATTTATATAAATAATAATTAGTAATATATATTATTCAAAAGATTTTAATCGAATCATAATAATGAAAGCTTATACTGTTTTCTGATGAAACCTATAACTTCATACTCGTCATAAATGCATTTTTTACTTATAATGACTTAAAAAGCGCCTTCCTGATAAGTTCTTAAAGGTGACTTAATTGATATATTTGTACAAGCATTGAAATACTTTTTAGGTGATTCTGGTAAAACTTTTCTGTTACATCGTAAAGTTTCACCGCATCTTTTGATGTTTATTAATGTCGACGATGTAAAGTATTCGGAGGATTAAGGACAGAGTTGTTAAGATGAAAGTTAGAAACTATAAAATTGATTCTTGCCTAGGATTAATGGTGGGATTGTGGTAAGTAACCTGAGATACATATGCTTGATTAATGATCCTTCAAAATTAAGTTATTAAGGTTGTTTAATACTATCAGTCATTAAATTTTAAGCCGCAGTATAATTTAATATATAATGAAAATTTTACTAGAATAAATTTAGTAAACAAAATCAATAAATAATTTATTACGTAGTATTAAATTAAACGTACCTGAAACTTACTCTGAGAAACGATACAAGCTTTATGAACTATAAATTGTAGAAATCAAATCAAGACTACTATCTTCTAGGGCATCTAGGATAGTTATCAAGAGTGTACAATTAAAGAGACAATTTTGGTTATTTTTCTGCTAGAGATTTATTACACGACCGTTTTCGACGTGTACACATCATATTCAGGTTATTTCAGGTGGTTATAAAGAGCGGAATGAACAAGAAAGAGAAATTTGAAACTATACCGAAACTGTAAAGTAAAGAAAACTTCGATAGTTTCTCTAATGATCAAATATAAGTTACACGAAAGAATTGCGGGAAATTCCCTTTATGTTATGATCACCGGAACATGCATAACAATCATTCGAGGGCGAGTTTAATTCATGTAACGCGGGTGACCTGTGGAGGACATTAACAAAGGAAGAACGTATGCAGAAGGGAATTTCGAAGGCGACCAATGAACGCAGAGAGATCATCTCCAGCGTTTGGCAGCATTGACGCGGTGGAAAAAGTCAAAGGATCGGACAAAGGGAGTGCTGGCAGAATGGCTCTTTTTCAATGAGTGCGGAAGGAAAGTTTGTTAGAAAAAGAGATTTTAGATGATTGTGGAGCTGAAGTAGGTGGCGATTTTGTAAAGGGAACAACGGAAGGCATCTCTTCGGAAAATGTGTCGAGAGATCAAAAAATGGTTTGTTTAAGAGATCCTTCCTAGGCTTTGATTCGGCGTTGACATATTCTGTTTGCGGGAAGCTGTTTCCACAATCGATCTGTGATAGAAATCGGCGTAAAGGTTATGAAGTTTCCGAAGTCTAGAGATGGATTTTTGATCCTTCGGATCTAGTTGATATTAGTTTGCTGCACATCAAAAGCTGCTTTCTTTTCTTTCTACAGATTCCGGAAAGTAGATGTGTTATATTTCGCCATGAAATAGGTTTGTGCTGTTTAAATATATTGAGTGATCGCTTCTTTGCGATAATGCATAGGTAAAGGGATTTGTGTTTCTCTTCGGGAAGTGGTAAATAACCAGAGATATTTTAACAAGACTGAACATATTGAAATTGGTGAAATTAGTTCTATGAATAAAGCATTAATTTATCATTTAAATCCTACTTTTTGTAATTTTAAGATTAAAATTTTAAAGTAATTCATTTATCTGAGAAACAAAATACTGGAAACGTTGCCACTGAATCAGTAAAAGAAATAATTATCCATACATATATAAACTTTTACGTAAATTCAATTTCATGAAAAACATGATAACAATATTCAATTTATCATTCAGGATTTAAAATTGTAGCACAGGATTTTGAATCCTCCTTCAATCTTCGAATGCTGTAAATTCACATTTTTCCTTATTAAAAAAGGTAAATGGATCAATCCGAATCCGTTTCCTCAGCAAAATAAGGGGCTATTTCCTTTTCCAAAAGGTACAAACGCTTTCCTTTTTAACTTTTTAAGATTGACTGACTGATTGAGTAAATGAGTGCAAATTACTCAATCAGGAAGAACGGAATTTTAAAATTGAAACGGATTAATTTCACAGAAATTTTTGATTTGATTTCTTTCAAAGGAATGGGAAAAAATTAGCCTTCCTGGGACCTTACAGACGTTTCTTCGGTAATAAATGATTTCCTTTGATACGTTGATGAGGACTTTGACTAAATAACGGAAAAACAATATCCTTGCGATTGAGCGAAATTCAGAAAATAAATTCCTCGAGAATTCCTTTGATATTGGAAAAATAATAATTTTCAATTTCATTAAGAAGTAACGGAGGCAAATACAAACGGAATCCAATTTAGCACCGTCATTCTCTTTGCTTTCCAAAGGAAATCACACGACGATATCAGTGCTTGATTTGATCGTACCTTTGCTACACATTTTTCATTGGTACTCAGCCTTGTGATCAACACAGAGAATTAATAAATGCGACAAATTATTGTATGTGAAAAAATGTTCATAACATAGCCACACTAGTAGTCTTCCAAAATTTGAAATATGTTCTAAGCGAATTAATAGATTAAATTCCAATTGCAATTCCAAGTTTTCCGCATGGAAGGAGGAATAAGAATGACCTCATAATGTTTTTCCCTTTGAAATATTTTATATTTAGGTCACATTGAATAAGAGATGTATTCAAATTTCTTGATTTTTAAGCAGTAGATATTTAATAGATTAATTCTTTACTATGACAGATGGAATTACCTAATGTCAATTAAAAAGATTATATCGTTGTAATTCAAGCATAAATACGGCTATATATTAAATGAGTAAATTAAAATTTCATTAATTTAAATGGAGTATTGATATTTTTTCCTTTCATTAAACCATAATATTATTTTTATTCTGTTTTTGATTCACTTCCGTGTCTTATCATTATTAATTGTTTTCAGAGATAAACAATTACCATAATCGATCTATTTCAAATCATTCCAATATCGTCGCACGTAGCATTTTTCATAAGTTATAAACCAATTAAAAAAAGAAAATATTCGATTCCAAGAATATTCATTATCGATAGGAATTATTTATCTATTGAAAGTTTCCGTCAACAACGATTATCTCTAACATAATAGGATATGAAGAAGGAAATGAAGTATTGACCGCTAAAACCTGCAGCGATAAACGAATTAAAGGTGTATCGCCGGGTGCATAAGATTCAGGGGCAAACGAATTTAAAGAACTTAAAGATTTAGCATCGGAGACTTCTGTACAATTGGTACCATCCACTTGTACCACTCGATAAATTACTAAAACGCTGAATAATAAGCTATTTAAAAGGAAATTAATTGGTTCCTACCAAAGTTTCTTCGTATTCGAGAGATAATCAGAAACGGCTTCCGCTCACGAAAACTTTTCGACCAATCACGCACCGAACAGCGCAACAATAGAAGAACCTGAAAAAAAAACTCAATGAGAAAGGACTTTCAAAACGACCCTTCCATTTCTAAAGTGCTCACCGATCCCGGTTTTTACAGAATTTTCTATTATCGCCGACCACTTAACAGCGTTCGGAATGAAATTCCCTCTTTTAATTGAAAACGAAAGAGAGGAACAAAACGTGCCGCACGGATAAAGATCTGTTGACTGTTGACTGCGACAAACATATACAAAAATTCAATCAATCCATTAGGCCACATTATCTGTCCCGACGCGTCTCTGCATAAAAGGGATATTGGATTCGAGGAGGGAATTGTCGCAATAAGAGATTCCGGTCCGATGGAGATTTTCCGATGATTGGATCTGGGGAGCCAAAGTGGGGGAAATGGGGGATCGTTAAAATGAAATAGGATTCGGACAACGGGCCCTGGGAGGGGACATTTTGAGAACCCTGAGGGACGGTTTACAACCAGAAAGATTCGTGCAATTCAAACGATCTCTTTGGATCGATGAAACGGCGAAATCTCGATAGGATTTCCTGCAATACCCTGGAGAGTCACGCGATTTCGGCGGGAATGGGGCCCGAGTGGGGTAGGGTCCGAGTGGGGTGGGGCCCGAGTGGGGTGGGGCCCAGAGGTGCGAACGATAAGGCGTGTGTGGGAAAAGAGTGTGGGGCGATAAGATGCGGGGAAAATGGACAAGTGGGAATAGGGATGAGTTTCGGACGTGAGTGTGGGAACTTCGTTATAAAGAGCCGAACACACACCCCTTCGGGCGTTAACCGTACGCGCAAATGCTCCTAAGTGGCTAACAGGGGTAGGCAAATTCTGCCCCGAGGTTCCTTCGTTTACCTCATGGGTTCCTTAATGCCATGAGCATTTGTGCCGCCGTGCGCATGTATACGTTCGCGTGGCGAAGGGTCGTCGACGGACGCACGGAAACCGCATCGGAAAAAGGGGAGGGCGTGACCGCGAAAAATCGACATTGATTTGCGTCTTTTACGTGTACGCACGAGCGGTTCCTTTCATAATTCGATCTGCCGATTCTCTGAGGATATAAGTGCCCATTGTATGGGTGTAGTGAAAGTCTCCTATAAACAAAAGGCGATTATTAATGGTTTCCGTCAAAAGCTGACTCACAATAACTAAAGGGGAAAACTTGAAGGGCAAAATTGTTTGCTGTTCAATCCTAATCGGTTCCTAGGTTCCTAAGAGTCGGTTTCCTAAGACGATAGAAGATAGCGACTCTCTGAAAATACGTATGAGGTTAAAATCTTTCTAGAATTATTGCCTAGGATATTTACGATATACTTTTCTGTACCATAATAACAATATCTCTCAAAAACTATTTTAAACCTATGAATATTTTGTACATACACGACCTGACTGTAACCTTTATTGATCATTTATTCTTTGATGAAAACATTCTTATAAATACTATAAAAACATTTCTGCTCCCAATTATTATATCGAGAAACTCCTTTTGCCGAGTCTAATAAGAATTCTTTTATTCAATGAAGCGTTTTAACTTTCATCACTAATTACGCTCCCTTGAAAGTTGGCCATTCGCTCCAAAAATAAGGTAAGCCTCCAATTAGCACTTTGTAGAAGATTTGTCACCACATTTGTGAAATGTATCACGAGTCTACGATGTCTTTTCATTGCGCAAAGTGTCCCATTAAATCATTCCGCAACACTAAGTTCCAGTATCGGATTAGAGTTATTGAGTTCACGAGCAACGTTCTTCTTACAAATGCCTCAGAATCATATCGTTTCCCGGAATAATTGCAGCTAATGAGGCGTCCGAAAATAGAATATCCCGATTGTATTTTCTCCCCTGCGAAAAGGTATTAACGCGTTGATGATATCCCCTGTGCGGCCGACACTAAAAAAATGTCCAACGAGAAGAGGAGGAAAATAAATAATGATAAATCCCTGTGACAGCTCATTCCAACGTGGATCGATAATTTTAGTCTTTTTTTATTTTTGAGCCTCGTCTCTTCCGACTACTTGATATCCCTCCCCTTTCCACGTCCCCAATGAATAATGCGTTCGAATTAACGAGCAAATGATATTCCAATCGGTAAAAGGGGATGAGTGTGGTAATCCAAGAGAAAGGAAACGTTTCGCAATACTGTCCAAATTGAGTTTTCCCCGAGCGTGCATTTTTTCCCATTTATATTTCGGCCGAGGACCGTGATAATAACGGCGATACGTTAATTATTTCGACCGAATACTTTTTCTCCATCCGAAAAATGGAAATTGAAAGTCGGGTGGACCCAAGCTCAGACCTTGTGGTGCCATCATTCCTTCTCCCGTAACAAAACCGTTTCATTTTTATTATTTTTTTATTAATAGGTTTCAACGCGGATTGGCGGAGAAATCCAATGTGATAAATGACACGGAGATTGGTTGATGGATTAAACATGCCGCAGACCTTAATGCAGAGGGATGTTGCGGGATTTAAAACGCCATCATACTTTCTATTGTTTTAATATATGCCTAATTGCACAATATGCGAATGAAGGATACTCTGCATTCCAATTGCCTCGGAATTAAGTATTATGGGCGTCGATTTAGGTTAGTAGCACTGCGACGGAATATTTGTTATGGGAAAGGAAGGGTCGTTGCTTTGGCCAATCACGGTTTTCGACGTATTCTGTCCAAACGTATGATTTTTCAAATTGGCGTCGCTGCTCATTCGTTTGATAAGTTCAATGTTGCGATAGGAGTTTCTTTTTATCTCCACCAATTTTTTAGTCTTTTCCCTCGCATTCAACTCAGTTATGTCTCATTGACAACTAACCGATGAAAGAATCTTTAAAAATAAATATATTTCAAGAGAAGCCTCATCAAAACATTTTTTTTATATACGAAAGATATTATCATGTCCATTTCCATAGTAATGCATAAATAGTATCATACAATTAAAGTTTTTAATAATGAGATTAGGAGCCTTAAATTCAACGATTTTCAATATATCAGACTGAACTAGCCTCCTATTTTAAACTTAATTTCGTTTTAATTATATCGTTAAATTACGTTCCATCAATTTAAGATCCGAAAAATTAAATTAATAGAAAATTATATTTTAGCCCTGTATTTAATTATAAACTCATTTTTATTCCATTAATATTTAATTATAAATTTTAATTTTTGATGCATTGCGATTAAATAAACCCTTATTTTCTATCACTACCTAGCTAAATCGATAAAGTAATATCCAGCAAAATTTATAATTTCTGATTAATAATCGATTTTCTGTTATAATTTTGTAAATTTAGCTATTTTACATTATACTGTTGTTATATTATTGTATGTCACTAATACTTTTATCATTTTCTTCTTACCGTTTACAATAATAATTTATTTCCTATTGATTTAGATGATTAAAATAATTATATGGTATTTAGAGTCACATTTCATTCGAACTGAGTATAATTAAAGATATTACAATCAAAGTTAAACAAAATAGAAAAATATTTAACTGCAAGCTTGAAGAGTAATTTTGGGTCGAGTTTATAAAAAATACTGGGTGAGTCAGAGACTTATTTTAAAAACACCCAGAGGGATATAATACGAGAATATGGGAAAGATGAAATATGACACCGATGCAGTCCTCCAACCACAGGGAGATGGCATTGGCTGGATACCATAATTATCTTCGCCCAAAAAAGTAAATCGATAACCGCAGAGGATGTAGATTGAATTGCCCTTCTGACACACTGCGACCCTGATAGCATACCGTCATAAGCAGAAGACCTTCCTAGGCGTCCCAGTTGAATATAATTTGACTACTTCGCCACGTTGAACCACTTCAAAGGTTTTGTCCCGGAATTTTAAATTGGTTTTTATCCTTTAGGCCCATCAATGGCAGAATCGCACTCCAAGAGGTACAGAGCGAAGAAAAAACACGGATTCCCAGTCGTTCCTCCTTTCAAATGGAAATTTCCCGCACTCGTCCCTACCTCTTTACTCTTTTTCTACCACTTTTCCCCGCAAAAACCCAGATGAAAAAAATTCCTCATCTTTCAAGTCTCCACCGAATTTTGAAATATCTCCCCTTACGCCTTTTTTGCCAGAAGCGGCCCACTTACTAGCAGCTCATGTCCCTTCATCCCTGATCTCAATACCACTGTAGTAATCTCACCCTCTCCAAGCCGAGATTGTTCCCGGGCACCCCCTGCCATATGCCATTCGTGCGGGAATCCCTCCACCGACGTCCGATATAACACTTCTATTTCGAGGGATGCGCTGAAATGACCATCCGTAAGTCCCTTTGAGTGGGAGGAGGGGATCTCTGGAGATGTGGGTTATGAAGGGGTGAGGATGCTATAGTAAGGGTCCGCGCACACTCCAACGTCTTCTTGGGAGAGAAGAAGATGCCCAGCAAGGTAAGAAGAGGTCAAAGGGCTTCACTCTCTTATTGGTCAAGATTGGATGTTCCCTCAGGAAGGATCGACGGATTCCTCTACTGTCAAGAAGGGAGAAATTTTTCCCCCGTCATCGGTTCGTGTCTGGTCCACGAAGAGCATTATGCAGTGACCTCCTATACATATTTCTCCACTTGACGTTTTCATATGTATCAGGAGGGTGACCTGAAATTCTTTGACGTCCGAATTATTCCGTCTCTTGTTCTTTCGAACAGCTTCCGATGGTTGAAATGAATAGAATTTCCCAGACGTCTCTCCCGTGACACACATTTTTGTGTCAAGCCGATCAAACGGATCTCCTGCATTACCATTTCGTTCGATTTTGCGTCCAATCGTGCTTCAAGTTTATTTATTCCCATGATGCACTTTTGGAATTGGGTGAATTTAAAGAGGAAAAAGGGTCTAGGAGAGTATAGAAGAGAATATGCGGTTGAAAGTTAAATTAAAAGGATTATGCATACGTTTGGAGACTTTAAAGAAAAGTAAGGCAAAGAATAGAGAGACTAAAATATACATAATCATCGCTGTTATTTTTTAGCAATTGATTACCACGGTAACAATGACACTGAAACGCATAGTTCTTGCTCAAATTTTTTTACGTCTTTCCTAAAGATAATTTTGCAGAGTATGAGATTAAATTAATGTAAGATATTAATAAAATAAACGTTTTTCTCATTAAAAAATTTGATCTCTCACTAGCACGTGTTTATTAAACGGAAAGAGAATGTTAGAAATATTATCATTATGATTCGATAGATGTCATTTTATAAAATATGAAAAAATCATTTCCTCGTTATAACGAATAAACTTCATTCCAAATAGATATTAATTTTCTTAAACTTAGTTTTTAAAAATTTAGATATTATTTAATGTTATTGAAAGTATAATACACCTTAGACAGATTTTTCCAATAATCCTCTCCGTGATACATTAAGATTGATTTTAAGACATTATAAATATATATTTATTTACGATTATTAAATCTCCAAAACATGCAAGAATAACTTAAGTATAACATGGAAAGTAAAAATAAACTTTGTTTAATCCAAGTACATTATATTAAGGAGATAAACGATTATGTTATTAAAATAATGGGTCCGTTTCGGATCATTACATCGAGTGTTCGTTAACAGCCAGATGGTTTATGTATGCCATTTTCTTTAAAATACGCTCCTTCTGCAAATTTTTTATTTAATGACCAACGAGATTATAAACGTCCAAAACAGCGTACGTTGAGATTAAAACTCCCAGTTATTAAGTGTATCAAACCCTGAAGAGTCCTAAAACACTCCTGTCACACACCTTAAATTACCCTAATACGTTATGAAAGTGGCATGACTGAGCCACTTAATGCGAGCGTATAAAAGGGCTATGCGGAGAAATCGTCCGAGACTCATAGCTAATCTTTCGTTGAAGCAATTAAAGAAGGGCTCAAAACAAAAAAGAGTAATTAGGGACAACTGGAAGGATTTTGAGGATATGACGCGTATGCGAAGAGGAGACGGGACCACGTAAAGATATTAATGAAGGCTCAAAAGAGTATCAAAGAGGGGTTTATAAGTGGAGAATATTCCTGGGTGGACGTAAGAATACTTTGGAAATAGTATCCTCAACGATTATATCTGCGGTGTGCCTAAGGATGAGGACGCATTATGAGGGAGCTTGTTCTCTCGCCTTTCATGTGGCCGAAGAATATCTCAGGAAAGGAAGATATATTGGAAGGCAACGGAGGAAGATATTAGGGGAGATTTTTACGTCCTTTGGCGACTGAGGCAATAAACATCGGGTTACACCCAACCCACGGCTGATTTACGTCTTCTGGATTTGACTTGGAATCGCTCGCTTCCTTGCTTTATTTTTGTTTATCAATGGCTGCATTATTAACTCTCGATACTTGAAGGGGTGTTGGGGAAAATTAGGCGTAATTTATTGAGACTGTTAAGAAATGCTCTTTGATATTCTTAGAGCGATTCCTTATCAAAAGACGGCCTATATTGAAGGAAGATTGAAATAAATCATATAATAACAGGAATGTGAAATTTGCCAACTAATATACTGAATGCGTGAAACATCTTTGGGACTTTCAAGTAAAACATTGTTAACCACTTCGAAATATTTATTCTTCTCTTTAATATTCATTATATTAGACATTTGAGGCACTAAGAAGTTGATTTCTAGTCACAAGAAAGAAAATACCTTCGATATAAAATCGTAATCTTACTCTATAGGAATTTAATTATATTGAAATAAATAATCGAAAGGGAGGAAAATAGAATAGCTAAAAAACTCATCAATAATAAGTTTTTTCCGTAACAAATATACGGACATGAATCTAAAATCAATGAAAAAAATGAATCAAAAGCTTTTAGTTAATGTAAGAAATATCGCAGTAGTTATTATGTTCGATTCATATATTTGTTTAAATTCAGATACTATTATTTCTCTTGAAACTTATTACTAGTTACTTGAGTTATTAAATCTACGAACTGTTTATTTATTCCTCTTTAGTTTTTGAATTCATATGTTTATTTTAGGAATATATATTAATTTAATGGCCTAAGGGGTGATATGGATGATACTTACTTATTTCTATAAACTTAAATAAATTTAAATAGCTAAATAAAGCTACATTTCCTGGAATAATTTACAGGTTATGAGATGAAATAAGTACAGATTTTCTAATTATTCGGAAATAAAGAAAATATGAATGTGACTTAAAATAGACAAAATTCGTAACATAACAACAATCGATTTTAATAAAATCGTAACCAAAAAGTACACTATAAAAGTTAAGAATGAACATCTCACATCATTGATCCTAAAATAACAAAGGACGGATTAAACACCTCAAACCTCACACCGTTCTAAATTTAAGCTCAACGATTCATGGGCGATAAATAGTTAAAATGAGGGCGCGTGTGGCAGAACAAGAGCGCCTTAACCGGAGACAGCCGTTAATCAACGCGTGGAGATATTAATTCCGAGGCGATCAGACGACAGAGGAAGGAATCAAACGTGTTCCGTCTCCTGGAAAGTGAAAGAATGCGAGGAAAAGGGATGTTCCCCGACGTGTCGTGCAAGATAAGGAAGCGGAGACACACGAAGGCACCGCAAATCATTCGAATTCCTTTGCCGCCTTTCTTCTTAAATAATTCCACGCCGTCTTAGCGGTCAAGTATCCCGCCGCTTGATAGGCTCTCTATTTTGATGGCGGGAAATTATTACGGTGAGAGGAGAAACGATATGTCGTGGTTTATTGATGCGGGTGTGAATCAAGATGGCCCCGTTGCGAAGAGGTTCGCAGCGGAGAGAGGAATTTTGATCCCCCGAGAGGAGGATGAAACATTCAACATGAAAGGGCTTTAAATGACTCGAGTAGCGCCTTAAAGTTTCAACGAACAATTAATACTGGAGATTGTCGACCGGTTGCTCTTGACCTTTAATGCGATAAGTGAATGAAATTCGAAGTACGTGAAAAATTTAGTTGTTGCTGATAATAAACGAAATACAACAGTGAACTCTTTTTTATTTATAAGGAATGAAATTTTAAAACACCAAAAAGATTACCTTGAAGCTATTTAGAGTTAATTTCAAGAAGAGTTAGTTGTACAGTAAATTTTTAATTAAGAGAAATTTAAAAAATAAACTTTCGAACTGTTGTATTTAGATTAATATAATAATTTATAAAATTTAAAAATATTCAGAAACAACATACGTAGTCATGTAAATCAAATAGAAATAAATAGATGATTTAAAGGTAAGAGGGGAAGGTGAACTTAGCGTGAATAGCTCAAGCGAATAGAATAATTCATGATGAAATGACATGGACATGATTTAAGCTTTGATGCTATATTTTGGCCATGGATGAGTCAAAGATCAATAAATTCTTAAGCCTTTTGAATATTAGATCTCAAGAAAGCGGTGGAAAACTATAATCCACACTTTCAAATATCATCTTCAAATTATTTGGCTAAAAATGTTACTATCATATTTAAACAATCCTCTTTTAAATAAGTGAAAATGTTTATGGTTATATTTAAGTAGACGGATATTAATTTCATGAAAAAAAATCCAAATTAATCTTACGCAAACGAGTTTTACAAGTCTAATCCATGGATGAATCACTCTCAATACTAATGAACTTAAAGCAATAAAATATATATAATTCATAACATCTTCATCACTCTGGTTGATTGGAAACAAACCACAATCTCATATCATATAAATATATAGTACTATGCAGTTTACTACTAATTAATTTTCTACGCATCAACCTAATTATGTACCCATATTAAGTTTCGACGGAGAAATCTGGGACCTAAAGTTCTGCGCATAATGAGAACGGCAAATCAGTGGCAAATCTTTCATTTCCGATTAATCCTTGTATCGTTCCAGCGAAGCATTAACATTTCCAGAATACCGACGCCATCTACCTGGAAAACCACTTCTCTCATTTAATTTCCTTTCAATCTCTCGGAGCAACTCATCTCTATGGCAACCCAAGGCATCCTCTCTACGTCTGCTAAGAGAAAATTTATATCTCAGCGAAATTAGACTCCTTTACATACTCCAAATATGCGCTGAATTCTCGAATACTCGATATTTTTGAAGGGTTACTTTACGCGATATATGGCACTCCATATTGCTCATTTTCATCTATTCATGCTTCGTTATACATTTCTTGATGACGTCTGAAGGATCTTCTCTACAAAAAATTTTTGCTTGAATATAGAAATAAAACTTCATTCAATTCAAGCCTTTCATTTCACCAATGAACTCATCATCCTCTATATTGTAGCATATAAATTCACTCACCACACAGTACATACATATAAGATAATGATGCATGTATTCATATAATTTTCACTTCACACTCATATGAGCTATTGAATACCCTAACTCGCCTCTTGTAACAGCTGCTGTAAATGTCATTCAAGATATTCACCTCGTGCATTCTATACTTAAATGCACTTTCAACAACTCATCCATACATAAACCTCTTATATCCTTTTTTAGAAAGAGGTAAATGTTAACTTTTAAATACTCGCAAGAAATTCATGGTAATTAGTTTTGAAAAAGTCTGATGATTAGTACCTACATAAGTGGCTAAAGTATGAATTAGATGATAAATGGATTTGAAAAAGGGGCAGCTGAAAAATTTTATGATTACAATCGAAATGACACGCGTATTTTTTCTTTTAAACTCTATACAATAAGTTTTTTAATTCTTAACATTTAATTATCCATTCAAAGAAAGATTTATTTCTGACTTGAAGCATTAAAGCAGAATTAAGGAGTTTTTACGTTAATTGATTTGGGTAAGCTTTGAGTAGTTTTGTAGTAAAATAACTACAAAGGTTGAGGGCAATTTTACAAATAAGAGGTGAAAAGGTGTTTATTGTATATTTAAAGGTCTTCTTGATACTACTTTCGTAAGCGGAACAATTAAATGCCTCTAAATCACACAAGTAAATCGTATAATAACATTCAATAAAAAATAAATACATTTTTCATGAATTTAAAACCCTTCATTTTATAAGAATTATTTGCGAATATTAGGTGATATTTTTTATGTTTACTCATTTAACAGATATTGTGTTTCATTAAATTTTGTGGGACTGAACAGCCGATGGAAAATCTTTCTTTCAGTGAATAGTAGGTTGGAAATGGAGATGCTCAAAGAGATAGGAAGTAAATAGAAGTTTAGTTCGATTGTCTTTGAATGTTCAGGATAATCCATTGAATATAATATGTAGAAATATAAATAAATGAAATATATGTATTATCAAGTTAGAATTCAATATATGTATACCTTATGTTATCTCGCATGATATGAATCCATATTCATATAAACAGAGATGAAGGTAAAATAAGATGAAGAAGAATGTGAACCAGAGTTGTAACTTTAGGCAATGCGTATTTCATCAGTATGAGAGATTGAGAGCAAGATTAAAATAATACTTCGCTGCAGATGAGTGTCCTACCTTTTGCAACCTTTCTTCGTACCGATATCCCCTGAGGAGGAGAGTTTATCCACCGAAATACGTATTGTACGTTCTCGGAACTTGTTTTTTCCTGAACATCCATTTCTTCGACCTGGTCAAACGGTGAGCTATAGTATAAGCCCTCTCGGCTAAGGGACTAAATCTTTTTTGAAAGACAACCGTTCAATACTTCCGCACTTGTAGCATATAAAAAATATACATATATTGTATTGCATTACAGGAGTTAAAGGTGTGGAAATATATATAAAACGGTAGAATAAGTTGAGGTAGATTTTGAAGAGTATTGGAAAAGAATTTAGCAGAAAAAGTTCGCCTGAATAAATAGGAGGAACTGAATAGATCGATAAATAATGCTCAAGAAGTTTTTATTCAACTTTCGGCGATAGTTGAGATATAATACGTGTTACAAATTAATTTTCTTACTATTCCACTTTGATAACGATAACTTTTTCAACGCTGCTTTGACATAGCTGTAAATAGTAACGTGTAATATGACTGTCTGTAACGTAATTATTTCAGCACGTAAGGTACAGGGTGTGGTTGAATCAAGTTCTAATTGCAGATTACGTGCCTCGAATTGAAATTCATTGTAACATTAAAGCCAAGTACAATGATGATTGTATATAATGTTTATTCTGTAATACATAAACTAACGAGATGAGCATGTAAGGAAATTGAAGAAAAATAGATGATGAATACATATATTTAGAAGGAGATTAAATAAGTTGAAGCAGTACTAATTATTAAAAAAGATGTAGGAAGAGCTGCATCAAACAAAAACGTTAAAACTTCAAAAACTCTTTCATAATTACGTTGCTAATGACCCGATGTTTGATCAACGCGGAGGATAATTCATCGGAGAGATGCTCTCGCGTGAATAAATAATCTCAAGCATTCTCTTTCCACTCCATCGTGTAATCGGCCACCTGAAGGTACTTCCCCCCTCCGATCCCGCACACACCTTCCCTTTCTCAACCTTAATTCTCCTCCTAATTTACCATCTTCCTTTGCTCTTCATTTCAAACCCCATTCTTTCCATTCACCCACGCAATCTCCTTGGAGATCCCTTTGTGAGGTTCGTCAGCCTTTCAATACTCACCTTCTTTCATCCGATGCGCGCTAATCCGTCATTCCTTTTCGCAAACCCCTTTTCCTTTTATCTCACCATCATCCGATTGATTTTCCTCGGGATTTTTTCCCTTCTCATCTTATTCATCTTTGGCCGGGTACTCGATCACCAAGGGTACGAACGATATGCGTTTATCAGTGATCTCGTTATAGATTCTGCGATTATTGGCGATAATATTCAACAAATAAATTATTTTTTTATGTATGCACATGACAAACCATCATATCTCAGAAGACCTCGTACATAGTAATCAAGGCATCATTCCGTTTTCCTAAGTGTAATAACTGCTTTCAAAAGCAGTAGACTTATTCGCTAATTTTAAGATTCTAAGTTTCATTTCTGGCTTGTATGACTTCTCGTCTTGGGGAATATATCTTTGTTATTAATAAAAAATTTAACAAAAAGGATTACATATAATCTTTTTTCCTTGATTTTCCGTGTTAATTATAATTTCAGTCGATTGTCAATCAGCCCTATGCTGTACGTCGGTTTATTATTGGTTGTTAATTATTAATTAAGGCTGAAAAAGTTGATAGCCCTGAAGCCTACGGAGTCTCCAATATCAATCTATTCATAGAAGAGATAGTTACGTTAGATGGCTTCCTATTCCAACGATGATGAAAATACGGTTTCCCTTTCATATGCATTTTGGCTGTTCCGACAATTTTCTCACAAATAATAGTAAGATTAATTTATAAGTAACATGATTATCATAATGCTTATGATACCCACAATATATATTTTAATTAAATTTTCGCGTTGTTGCTTGTCAACATGAGAGTTTCGACAAAAATATGTTCGTAAATTCTCAATATCACTAAATAACGCGTGATTGTACATAAAGGATGTCTGAAATGTATATAAATCTATTCATTTAAAATTGAATAAATTTTAGGGCTATTTAAAAGGACTAAAATGTTGATACCTTCAATAAATTACTAAGAATCCTGACGATTATTCTCTTTTAAGAGAACGACCACTTATTTTTTGATTATCCTGATTATTAATACAGCCTACGCTCTACTTTAGGCAAAGATATATTTTCATTGGTGATAAACTGATATAAAAATTTTTCAGGACGGAATTTTCGTATTTGATTTAAATTAATAATCGACTTGATTATAGCCGTGTGCACAATGAAGAGCTTTTTTTGTTTCATTATATTCTCTCGGGTGGAAATTTCCGTATTTTTTCGGAAGATTAATGGTAATGAAATTATACGGCGATTCGCATTCAACATCCACTGCTTTCACTCTCATGCTTTCACACTAAGAATGCCCAACGTTTATTTCCCAGAATCCGCTACACTAGCCGCAAAATATCGCGGGATCCTAGCCCTATAAATGTATACATTTTCCCTTCCTTTTCCCGTATTACCTTCAGTTTACGACTCTTGGTTTTACCTCTACGTGCAGCATTTTTATGTCTCTTATTTTGTATCACCTTTATTTCTGTATTTTCCTCTTTGAAGCCTTTATCATCTTTCCGCATCACATAGGTTTATAGATATTCTTCCTTCTCTTCAGATCGTTCGCCTTCGATTCCCCTTCTTTTATTTATTTCTCCTGTTCTCATTTTATTCGCGCGGTTTATGGCCAATTCCGCCTTCATTTTTCTTCTCGATTAGTTTTTACGCTGCTTTTCACATCCCAGAATTTTACAACTCGTCCCATTCTTCTGATTCCCATGTTTTTATAGCGAAGATACTTCTGGACCCTTTCACCCTAAGAAATAATGCAATATGTTGTGCTATCATTTCTCTTACTATCGAGAATTTTTTTCTCTTTCTACAGAAAACTGAACTCTACTGTTAGAGAACCGAGATAAACCTGAATCACACTAAGTTTACCGAGTCGCTATTATCGATGCATAAAAATAAGATAAATATTATTCATATGGATGAATTTGATCTGTTTCATGTTATTATCGAGCTTTTTAGGTTTCAGTTTTAGCCATTTGTTAGGTGTAAAACTTTCGATTATAATAATCATGAAGCAGCCGAATGAAGAGATTTACTTATCAAGCAATCGTTGGGCTACCAGACTACTAACAAACGGTAAAAATGGCAAACGAATTAATATCTCATAAACTATCCTAGTACTGCAAATATTATTTTAAATATTCCAATTTATGTAGATGTAGCTGAAGTTGGCTATACACAAGATATACTCTTCAAACATCGAAACAACGATATTATATGCTACAAATGCGATAATCCTATCAATTATATATCCCATTAGCTTTACGATAAGAAGATTTTTGTTGTCTGGCACATAGAGGTGACTTATGATATGATGATCTTTGATGGACATGGACAAAAACTGAAAATTAAATGAAGGCAGGTTTTATAAAAGAATAATGCTCTATCCTATTTTTCAGTGAGGAAAAAACGTGATATATTACGATTGAATTATTTAACAACTACGTAACCTAGTTATAACATTATCAACGCAATAGAATATAAAATATTTTTGTTATTGAGATAAATGGACTCATAACCAATGAAATGATTAAATATCGCATATGAGAAACGTTTAGAAGTCAAGAAAATAGTATATTTTAGACGCTACAAAATAAGTATATAGTTACAATAACCTCTGATCTGAGTGCATACAAAAACTAAAGGAATAAAGCTAAACGAGGTGCTAACTTAGATACTTATATCGTCACACTTCAGAGTTAGAATATTAAAAAGTCGAATAGAGTCGAATTTTTCTTACGCTAAAGTTTTGGACTGGAAAACTTTCTCTCTAAATCGGTTGTAACGCTTCCTCCAATACCTTTCCAGAAGATGACAACGCATTGTTGAACGCGAGAGTTTATTGAATTAAAACTGTCCTCAACGCCTCGAGTTTGGAAGAGGTGTTCACAGTTTCTCCATCATTCCAACTTGATAACACCCTCTCTCTTTTCCAAAAGGCACCGAAATATAAAACAGTGGAACAGCTTTGCGAACTTTTTTTTCGATTCTCGACCAATTTCACCCCCCGTTGTTTACCCGTGCGATTTCCCGTTAAAAACCCGTAGAATCATCCACTCGATTATAAACCTGGAAAGTCGAAACTTTTCTCAAACTTTTTCGACAACAGAAATAATTCCACCTCCGACGCCCACCTCGATAATATTCATAGTGAATCGAGAAGAAGATTTCCTCTTGGGAAAACTTTAAAAGCGTACGGGTTATCTTTGAGCATTTTGCGGAAAATCTATAACGTTAAAGGGGATGGACATCGGGTGGAAAGAGGCGTGTTGTATGCGAGAAAGTTTCGATGGATTACTTTCTAGAACGAGCTCTGTCGCAATTTTTGGAAACTCTTTCCCCAATAGGAAGAGTTGACGAAACTAATGTTTAATTCATACGGGTAACGATATGCATATTCCGGACTAGCATCGCGTAGTTTCGTAGCTTTTCCATGGCGATGATCCCACATTGAAAATAATGTAGCGTATACGTACAAAAAAAAGATGAAGGGAAATATTTATCGCAGGTATTGAGGCAAGTATAATACGGAGCACGCGTTGCTATGCCGCAGCGAATGGTGTTTATAAACGCTGGAGAAATTCCTTAGCGAATTCCTGTTTAAATAAATCCGTATCATAAACATACGTGATAGAATCCGGTGGGCTTTAATGCACGCATTTAAATTTCTAACAAAAGCTGTTATCAAAGCCTTTTTATATTTACGCTCGGTTTCTAGGATTAACAAATAAAACCGCGTTGAAAAGGTTAGGAGGTTTGATTGTTTTTAGAACGGTGTTCTCTCGCCTTTTTATAACTTTATTATACGGATTTTAATTTACATCGCATATCCATAAAAAATTCTTATTGTAGTCGCTTGAAATATTATAGCTCGGAATATGAAGGCCCATAATGGATGGAATGTATTTTACACTACCTCCGCTCACCAATGGCGTTCATTGTCGCTCGGATATTTTACAGGTATTTAATTATAAATTATTGAGAAATGGATTCCTCTTTTATATGAAGGGTGTGTTATTTTTGTTCCAGTTTAAAATATTGCAGATCAGACTGAGAAAAATTATTCCGAAAGAAAAAGAAAAAAAACATAAAGGGATTCCGACTTAACGTATCGTATAAACAAAAACAGTACTTATATTCAAGTAACTCATATTTTACAAAAATCTATATAATTTTAATTACAGAAATCATGTACTTGTCAAAGAAGTTGAATTACTTAATGCACGCTTGCTCGATGCACGCTTGCTCGACGCTGAGATCAACCATAACACGGATAGTTCGTTAATACCAGTCTTGCAGTGCAGTATGTATTGCTCATAAATGAGTTTGCCTATATTTATAAGTTAAAATTACTCTCACCTTATAAACTATATAAAACTTTTGGTTTTTCTTTTAACGTCTAAAAAGTCCTGGGGTAAATCAACAACGGTAATAAAAAAGTGTAAATTGCATGTGGGATGTATTAGCAGAATATTTTGTATATTAGACCATTATTTCGTTATAATGAATTCAATTTTAACTTAAATAAATATCATATATCATAATTAAGTTTACTATATATATTTCGTTGATAAGCAAGATATTAAATTAATGCTTATAAAAAGAATATTAATTAATATCATTAAAGTATGATGTTCAACATTACTTCGGCGGTGAGAAAAAAACTTCCACATCCATAATATAACCGTACTGAATTTAAAACCTAATTAAATCAACTTAATTAGTACATCAGCGGTGAATTCATGACAGCATTACGTACCCCGTAAGCTTTCGACTCTTTCCAGACCAGTGCCATTAATATACACACGCGTACCATCCATCTTAAATTCTTAGCGTGAATACCGCTTGGAATCCACTCCCTCTCAACCGTTAATGGGGAAGCACGCCATCGCACGCAAAATCGCTTCTCACAATACGCGTGCATTACTTCACCTCTAGAGACAATCTTATCTCTCCTTGCAGGCATTAAAGTCCCTCCCCCGGTCGCATTTGCAGATAGGGAACGCCCCTGCTTTTAAATAGAGACGAATAGGATAGATTCCATCACCTTCTCAAACCTTCATAGATTGCGAAAAAAATAAATAAATGCTTTGGTTGAAAGACGATGCCTTGCGGGGCACCTTCCCTTTTGATGTCTCCGAAATACCCTAAAGGCAATCCCGCTCTCACTTTTCCCTCTCGCTTCGGATATTAGAGCCGGAGATTACTTGGGAGGCAAAATTATGGAGGTGACCGGATGCATGCATTTTCTTATCTCCCAACTGCCCCTTTAGGTCAACGGTTATTTTGGGTCGAGTGAAACAGCGCGATGAGTTACGCGTTCCATTACCCGCGTTTCTACCGTAATTGGTATTCACGCGCGTTTTTCCCAATCCCCGATGTTTATGGCTCTTCTTTTGAGGAATGAAAACCTGCCGAATGTCGTTCCACTCGTAAATTATTCCGGATCTGGACAGCGGACGTAAAATGTTGCTGCTGTATTTTTGGTTGCGATCGATACCTCAAAACTTTTCAGGTTTGCCTTGTGATGGTATCGGATGTTTGAGGGAGGGTTCCATGGGATATGCTGAAAATTTTTCCCCGAGAGCTTTTTAAAACGATTTTCGCGATGTACATACGCCTCTTAAGTGTTTGCTTACATCTATGAAAACTATTCAATGGAACCATTGTCGTGAGATCGCTATTGTAAAATAGGGTTACATAACCTCGACTGGATGTGAATAAATTGTTGAATGGCAGCGTTCAACTGGATTTACTGGAGCAAGAATCTATTCATACGTGTCAAAATGGGTCAATCGAGTAATGGGCTGGATAGTTATAGTTTGGGGCTGTCCTGTTTGTATCAACAAAGGAATTCTGTGCATAAAAATACTTTTTTTTCCTATTTTAAAGTTGGTAGCCGATAGGACATAATTTAAGATAATATTTTATAACATTATATATAAATTATTTTTAAAATCGGTCAATTTACTATGAGTACGTATGGAGAGTAAGTAGTTAATCCAGTACGAAAAATGTTGCAAGATGAAAAACACTTTTAGCAATGTAAATCTTTATCTATAACGTGAATTTTTAAAGTACTTGGCTTATATTTCTGTGTGATAAGAGTACTTTAATTTTATTAATTTATTTAGTCGTTTATTTCTATATTATCCTATCTAAAACAATCCTGTTGTACTTGATGGTTAATAAATAATATAAGCGCAATACTTTACGATAAGAAAATAAATTTACTATTGATATAAATGTTAAAGAATGCGTTACAGCAAATAAAAGCAAATAAAAAATTCTTTAGTTTTTTAATTATTGAATATTAATAAGAGGCCCTACACAACTAGAACATCACAAAATTTCGCTTAGAATAAATTCGATCAAAGCTACTTTAGTTTTGGTTTCGTCTACGGAATGAATTTCGGCAAATTTCTCCGAAATCAAAATTAACTATTGATATTTTTCAAGAGAATTCGTATTAATAATGCATATTCTGCATATAAAGAATTCCATAAGAGATATTTATAGAATAAATTCCTTTTTTTTCTACATATTTTATCAGAGACGAGTGAAATATCACAACCTATTTCACTCTCAAATATTCTGGATTCTTCGTACGCACATTTTAATGATTCATGAGGGAGCGTATTCAATTATGAACGGCCGAACAAAACACCTATGACGCATCGCTAAAGGCGGATAATTGGCAAACTCACTATCCTCGAAAATGACCTCTTTCTACGTGGGAGTTTTGCGAGGGTATCTGAGTTTGCTGTAAAATTTGTGGACAGTCATAACTCGCCTAGCGTTTGTCACAAAACTTCCGGGTTTCATTGGTCCGACTCCAGTAACTCTGCAAAGAGGTGATTACTTTTAAGGGCACAGGATATATCGGAAGAACGATCGACGTGAAACTGCCTTATAAATAACTCTTCGACAGAGATACAAAAAGAGCTTTATTTAGAGAATTATACGATAATAAATAAGGCCGAAACAAAGGTCAGAGAAATGATGGCCCCTGCTCGTTTGTGGTCTATATTTCATCGGCTAAGATACAGCGCCTATAAAGCGTGGCTCCAGCAGAGCGGCAGTGTTTCATTGCATTGGACCAAACTATAAATATTGGGAGGATAGGTGTGCCATAGGTTCCATTAACTAAGGAAGCACAGAAGATTTAATAATTTGGTTAAGAATAAAAGAAAATGATGAATTATTTGTGTATATTTTCGCTTCTTCAGATAATAGACGAAAAAGAAGTATTTGAGATAAATGTAATTCAAACAATAGAGCAATCAATTATTTAAACGAAGAACTTTAAGCTATCATTGAGGAGCACGGAATGTATATTGTAGAATTTTGACATGCTTATTAAAAGTTTTAAGTCATGTTCTGATAAGGAATAAACTCGCACAAACGGAGCAAGGATTTATTTATTAGGATGTAGTTAAATTGTATTGAATACTTTTTAACTACATTCTATAAATGTCAATATCTACAAAAAAATGAATCAGAAAAATGAGAGTAAATTTGTTTGAGAGCATTAATACTATTATTTTATTACGTTAAAAATGCATCCGGAAGGTTCATTTCATCAGGAAATATATTACCTCATTTAATATAATATTTGTTTGATTAAAAATAAGTCCTATTATTATCTATTTTGAGCTTTATACTACTAAGAATATGACATCGAAATAAGTTCAGAATCATTAAAAACGAGTTCCTCATCTGAAGTACATATTATTAGGCAATCATCTCTTCCCACCGTTATTAATAGCACTCCTATCACAGAAATGAGGAAGGAATTGAGAGAAAATAAATCACCAAAACAAAACCTCTTTGATACGCCCCAATAAGTTCAACAGCAGGAAATTAAGCATTCGAAAAAGCGCTTAATTGAGTGCATCACTCGTGGGAGGCAATGTCTGTCGCTCCTTATAGAACGATTCCACTCTGAATCCCATCAGTCGAAGCGATTCATTTGACTCCTGAATTCCCATAATATTTCTTGGAATTTCCATCGAAGACTCTTTGCTAGGCAATCCTCTTCTCACACAGAGATAATTACTTGGGCTCGTTTCCTTCAAATCGCCTCCGCACAATCTCTAATTAACTGCGTACGGAAGTCCCGATAACTCAAAGAGTCTCTCTGATATTCGACACGGATTCGAGGGATGAGAAGACGCTATTCGCCGCCACTTTAAAAAAAAATAACTTAAATTCCTACAACGTGCTTTTTCGTCAAACATCGCAATCTCTGGAAATAATTCCTTCTTGTTAGGGCACGAGTTCGGGCGTGTACTAGAAGAGAGATAAAACTCGAAGACGAACGAGATGGTATAAAATAAGAGCCCGCGCAAAAGGGTAACAACTGAGCAGCGGAAGTTTTATTTTTGCCCCAGCTTTTCGATTTATTTATTTATTTTTCGGCTGGGTTACTCGTCCGTGTTCTCCGGGGTCGAAACAATCGAACGAAATGTTTCCCTCTCCGAAAAAACCGCCCAATAATTCTCTTTTCCTCCGACGAACAGCGGTTCGGGATTCCGCCCTCCACTTTCCACAAAGCCCGAAACTCCCTGTGTTTTACACGCGCTACAGTCCTTTAACGGTTCCATTTCTTTTGGTCTCCGAACTTTTGCGTTCGTAGGGAACATCCTTCCGACCATCGAACTTTCGTCTCGCAAATTACACATTCGTATGATCGCGAAAATATTGGGAGGACCACGCGTTTCGAACACATTCGGTTTCCCTAACGACGCGGTTATTTCGCGATGAGTGCGATGGGAGATGAGACCTCGGCGTTTGAGGCATGTATCCGTCGTCGTAGTACTTGAGGTACGAGTTGAGTGTTTCCGTCCAACAAATCCGTACTTGTTTCCTAAAAAAGAGGGCTAATAGTTCTTTTTGACCGCGATGTACCACAAAAATCAGTCCTATCCGAATTTTCAAGAGGCAGATTTCATGCATCTATTTTCCGAATCTCATTAATCGGTCATTATCTCCATCAGAGATAGCTAGTAAAGGTTATGTAAGAGAATAGCTATCCATTTTAGCGGGATAACCAATAAGTAATAACAGAAATTGTTCATTACTATTCATATTTATAATTTATTAATTTTTTTGTGAAATTAGATATTTCTTGAATTATGTAATGTTGAAAGTATAAATTTTCTTTTACATGGCCTATAATGACTCCTTCACATAGGAAAATAACAATCAATTACCAAGACGTTAGAAGACATATAAGTACGGGAAATTTCAGTATTACAGATTATTTACTTTTTCAAGTTTCAAAAATAAAGTGTTGACCGTTTACTTCATTCAAAGAGCGAACTAAGTTTGTTGCCTCGTAAGACTGGAACTCAACAACATTTCTGAAGTATGTACTTAATCCTGGTATCCTTAAATACAGTGAATATCCGAAGTAAACATCGTAAAAGACTAGCTTCGGATAGCGTGGATGGCAAAGTGGTGTTTACTACGAACGTATATTTGTAAGTTCGTAGTAAATTGGGCGTCTTAAATCAAAACAGAGTTACTTCATCGACTAGATCTTAAACTGGAATCGTTTAAATATCCCTTAAGAGTTTCTTGCTAGTAAAATAAACAGTATATGCTTAATAAAAGTAGGCGATTCAAATTGGTTTCACGAGTAACGTCTATTTCCAATTACTGCCACACAGTTGGATATTTAATGGTATAATAGGGCCTTGAAAGGAAACCTTAATTGGAGGCTCTAGGCAGTCTTTCCTTAGGATGCTATTTTCATATGCTTCACTCAGTAAACTAAGAAACGAAATCATTCCAGAAAGCTATTAAGAAGATTCGTGGATGTATTTAGTTCAGAGAAATTCGAGACATTCTCGAATTAAACCTACGAGACAGTAAAAGAAAAAGAAGTTTATTTTTCTCTACATAATACGTAATATTTTTACTTAATATCTCAGAATACGAATATTAAAATTATAAATCTGGCATCATTGTGGAAGTTTTAATTATTAGCTCAATCATTATGGTATAAAAATTTTAAGTAAATAATTAAATAAATAATATAAATATTTATACATTCGAAGCATTGTCAATGAGCATGGAATTATTTAACATTTGACAACATAACTCTAACAATCTCTTTATCCTAGTTATCTAATAGATTTAATACAAAAACAAATTTCTCCTCTCATTCGTACACCATATCATTTCAGTATATCTGAAGATGGAAACGATTTTTATCAAAAGGTAAATATCCGATTTCTTCGTTTTAAATCACCGAGAAAAATTTTAAAAAGGAATAGAGAAAATTAAACATTTGCTTATAAGGATATATTCCAAGAGGCGAAACACTCTCCATATCTAAAAATAGTATTTGAGGATTTGGAAGTGCTCATTTAATGAGCTGTAAGACTCAACTAAGGAAATTTTATGAATTTGCTCAATAAAATATTTTCCTAAAGAATAGGATGAAATGGTTTGGCATGCGAAATTTAAATGGAGTGCATAACGTGATGATCAAGAAAACATTTAATTTAAATCTAATGCTTAAATGACATGGTGATACATCTAAGGATTATTTTCCTTCCCTTTATAACGGATTTTGAAAAATTAATATGGTTGTGAGCTAAAGCCGTTAATAGCCATAATTTTGCTACGTAATAAATTATATATCTCATATATTTCAAGACAACCATAAATGTAAAAAAACTGATTTACTCGAATCATTTTGTTGAACGATCCAGAGAATATAAGAGTTTGAATTTCATTTTTGGCGAGTTAAAATCATTCTGCCGTAAGAAAAATCATCCTATATGCATACCTTATATTCAACAATCTATTTCCCTTGGATCAGTCTCTGAATCCGTTTTACGTGCTATCAAAAAGTTAAGTGCTCCAGACCGATGTCTTAGTGGAGCTATAACCCTCCCTTTTCCTATAGCGCACCCTCATAATATTTTAGAATCCAAAGCGTCACCTTCCATTATCATTCGAAAGGAGATCCACCAAATGTTATCCAGAGTAACGTTCCATCCACATTAATTCCACCATCGCCCTTTCAGGTCAAAGCTTTACTTCAAGAAAATTTCCACTCAAACCCACCGTCATCATGCAGGAGGCAGTAAACCATGTCGCGCGAAGGAACTCTGTCAACATTTTCCCTTTTATTCATCCTATTCTCATACGCATGCACTATTGCCGCAAGGACCTATTTTCATCTATCTAATTCGTGCATGATGCTTTTTATCTCCTTAATTTGTTAAAATTTAAACGAGTTAGATAGACGAGGAAACTTTTAGTCTTAATCTCGCTCAAATAAGGGCATTGTTGTCATTAATTTCACTTCAATACAACAAAATAACAAATTAAATGTATATTTTCGTAATATAGGCCACTTGACTATTAACAGATTATTTCAACAA
Organism: Pantala flavescens; assembly: GCA_020796165.1. Taxonomy (NCBI): domain Eukaryota; kingdom Metazoa; phylum Arthropoda; class Insecta; order Odonata; family Libellulidae; genus Pantala; species Pantala flavescens. The sequence goes on along the minus strand of CM036881.1, from coordinate 48,869,004 downwards.
AACTTTGTTTCACAATATGTTGAGCAGGACATATTTAATTAGGAGTTCTAAGTTCGGTTGTAAGTAATACGAGCTGAGAATATTAAAAAAGCTGGCATCTAGTGTGTCTGTAGTTATTAATTAGCAACAAAATATAATCCTCGTATACTTCAGAGCAAAAAATGTTTTCTTAAATGTTAATAATCTAACAAAAATCATAGCAATGGGCTTTTAAAAAAGCTATTTAAATGCAATAAAAAGCTCTTTAAAATGATAGCAGGATTCGTTAATGAATCTCTCTAAGATAAAATATAGTTTTTATAAATGAAATATTGAAATATTTACATTTTAAATGAATTTAAGGTTAGAAATAAACATTTTCAAAGCTATTTTATTTTTTAGCAAACTCAAGATATTTCTCCATACAATTTTTCTAATTTTATTAATTTTAATCTGTTACTATCTAACTATGGGAATGTATATTATTTAAATTTAAAGCATCGTAAAATCTTTTATCAATATTATTTTTTCTATTAACAGGTTATTTGAGAACATTGTAATTCACCAACATAAGCTTTTCTAAGATAAATAATATAAATGTATTCCATAAAAGTAAATGATAAATCGATTATTTACAGGAGCATAACCTTTTACAACGACCTTCATCCAACCGATCGGTTACTTATTTAGAAAACTCGATTCTAACTCCGCCAAAGAACTCCCCCTTTGTCTTCTCTCAAGTATTCTATAGTTCCCAAGACGGGCATTTCTTTTTAATATCTCCGTTCTTTTAAAAAACCAAATCCCTTCAATTTAATATCCTCTTATTTACCCTACGCCCCTGTTTACTCGTCTGACATCACTCGAACCTATAGTAACTTCCCTTCAAGAAGTATTTCTCTTCTGTTCATCGCCACTTCTTCCCTTTATAAGTCTACGTATTCTTGAAAACGTTCTTTCCTTATGATGCTGACGTCCGATCTTCTAACATGAATATTTGCTCTCTTCTTCTGAAGGGCTACTTCAGAATCTTATATCCGTGAAACGGGGAATCTTAAAACTCGAGTATTATCTTCCCTTCCAATTTTTCGCTGATACTCAGCTCTCTTCCCTTTTTCTTCCAACTCAATTCTTTCGTGCAAAACGATAAAAAGTTGAATGTCCAAAATCCAAGGATACACATCTAAATGAAAGTTTACGACTTCACCTTGAAATATTCATTTCCTCTTCTTTCTCCGAGGATTCTCCCTCATTCCTTTTTTCCAAAATGGTTACATATATCAAACCATATTTCATCCCTTCCCACGCTAACTAATTCCACTTTGATTTCCTTTGAATCGTTTCTTGACCCCTCCTTCCAAAGTACGTTTCCTATGAGGAAGTTGCGGCTCACATCCGTTAAAAATCTACACAAGAAACTCGTTTCCTGTCGTCGTTGCTTCACAGACTTATAAAATTCTTTTATAAAAGTCTTACGATACTCTGGATACTTATTCGAGGAAAAAAGGAATTGGCAACTGCAATGCGGTACTTGCCATTGCAACGGTCTTCGCATTGGCGTCCAACCTTAAAAATAGCGATAAAAAGTGAAGCCTCAATGGAAGAGTATTTAAAATATTTAGAGATAAATCTACTCGAATAAGTTCGATAAAGAAAGAACAGATTTTTTTAATTCCTTAGAGAATTTTGAAATCTAATCTGTTACACTAAGATTGGTAAAAGTAGCAATATATATTTTCGATAGGATTCTGTATAGAAATAGGAAATATTTGAACACCGAGCAGGTGTTTCCTCTCCCATGCCTCAATGATCGATTAACTCCCTGAGAACTATGGCGCTATTCGATGCCTATAGCTAAGCCACTGTTCTCACTGCCAACAAAAATATTTCTTACGAATGGTAGCTGTCGATATCTAAAAATATTACATCTACTTTCCAGATACTTTCTTTTCCCCTTATAAACTCACGCATTCCATTACAATATCAATAAATCAAAAATATTAATGGAATCAACCTAAGATCAGTCATGAGATATATATCAGTAATGTAATGCTTTTACGATTAATAAACATAAAATTCACACCGACAGAAATTATATGGTTCTTTTGGATGAATAAACCATAATTATTACGAATACGAATTGAAAAATCGTGATGCAATAAATTTTCACGAATAAAACAGATACCAGATGATAGATAGGTAACAAACCAATAAGAGAGAGATAGTTGCCAATAGTTTCTTGAGTGCAATTGAAATACAAGTTCACCTGAAAGGTGTAATTGAATAGCTATGAACGCTGAAAAATACTGTGTAAGTAGCGAGGTAGTACTTTAAACTGGCTCTTTAAAGTCCCAACTACCACTTTGCCCTTCCAAATAATTTGAAAGAATTCTTTAACCTTCGCAATCAAGTGTATCCCTTCTTCGAGCAACGGGATGACATTTTAAACTGGTACTTCACAGTCTCTTTATCCTAAACTTCGTCATGTCTCTATGACACCCGTTCCTCTCCAATCCGATATCCAAAACCCTTATATTCCTCTTCATTCGAAGGAAATGGAATGAAAGAGCAGAAGAACGATGCCACAGGCGATAAATTTCCTCGTTGTTTTTCGGACGTTCACCTCACGTGCTCTTCTCTACTTCCGTCATCGCGTTCTTTCCAAAACGGTTTTTGGATAATGCTCCCGTTTTAACCTCTTTGATTTCAATGGGATTCAGATATATAGCGTTACCTGCTGTTGTTGAACGGAGAAAGGTATTAAGGGATTTCTTTGAAGGATCGTCTTACCGATAGAAATAACATTTTCAGTCAGCGTTTGTGTTGTATGGATGTTTTCCGGGTGTATTTTGGTAGGTAAAAGGGAAAATTCTTATAGCAAATATAACAGCACTTCTTATCGGAGCTGTGCTTATATTCAAAGCTATTGTTGAGTAACATAAGCAAAATAGATGAACTCTTTCGGGTCAAACTGTGATGCTAATTATATTGTCACTCATAAGTTTCTTAATATCATAAGAGTTCTTCCAATTTAAAAAGGAGTTAAAAAGTATGTTACTTAATTTCTTGAATGATACTTTATATAAAAAATATATATTTATACATATTTATTGCGAATATGTTAATTTAAAACACTTCACTAGAATAAAATGCTTAAAAAGGGGAAGAAAAAGAAGGAAAATTTTTCGGGAATCTATTTCTGATTTAAAAAATTTAAAATGGAATGAAGTGATGTGTTACGTTAAAGAATTGGGAAGAAGAAGACTACATCCAACTTTGTGTGATAGATATTGGATAAATATGCGAAATCGCGGGGTCATTACTTAAAAATTTTTATTAACATATGTTTATTTACATAATTTATTTTATTCCGCTTTGAATTTTGCGTTTATATAATTATATTTATGTAATTTAGAGGATTATTGGTGTATGAATATAGACAGAGATTATTATTCTAAATAAATAAAAAATGTAAAAGTAATGGTGTAAGAATAACTTAAGGAATTTTTTCATTTGTGATTCTAAATACTATTTAGACGTCATATTACTGAAAGAGTTATATTAGCTCCGTTTAATTCGCCCAATAAAGTAGTCTTAATTTAAAATTCACAATTATGTAAACATTTTCTCCCTATCCCGTGATATATTAGTTGACAATTATGGATATTTAAATATAGATTTTTAGGTAAGGGACCATTTCGTAGTAATTACCATTTAATTTCGAAAATTACCAGTATAAATAAGGCAACGAGAATGTTTATTTCAAATTAATTTCATGACAGCCAAATTATGAAGAAGAGATGAATTTTAGTCGTAAATATTGTGTAGTTGATTTTTCTCTTATCTCGAAGCTATTTTTCGAAAAAATGCTTTAGGAAACCCTAGAAAACATCTTCGTATGCATAAACGTATTTAAATAACCTCTCCGTTATACATTTACATAACCAGATCTATTCCTCCCTTAGAACACAATCTCCTTCGCAAATAACCTCTTCTCTGCTCATCGCATTATTTCCATCTGCTAATGCTTTTTTCCCTACTTTTGCGACCCCTTTTCTTTTATCTCAAACTACTTTCCAAGTGAAGTTTTCTGTTGTCCTAGCGTAATTGCGTTGACTTACGAGATCAAGTTTTCCTAGCGCAACTTTATTTCTCTCCGCGTATGGAGCCTTCGATGATATATCCACAACTTCTCCACTATCTCAGTTTCATTAAAATTTTTATTACGGAAATTTTGCGAAGAGCTAAAAGAGCAACGGGTCCATTATCTCCTTTAATATAGTTTTAGAGAAATAAGATGAACGTAAGCTGAGCATTTTTAAATTTTTTCAGCGGAGAACACGACCCTGTTTTGTGTAATGAGCACAATTTTCAATCCAGAATAATTTAGAAATATGAACTTTAGTATATGTTAATACAATAATAAAATAATGAAGGAATAAATAATTATGACCAAGAATATAATTAACGAGAACTATGTTCAGCTATGAATAAAATATTACCATAGAAATAAATATGTAAATATTAACTTGATGGATTTTAAAGTAATTTTCACTTATTAAGTATAGCCTTATTTTGGTTGTGTTAATAGGGTGATGCATATACAACAGATGGACAGAAAATTTTTAGAATGGAATAAAGCCCAAATAATTTACTATGCTAATGAATGAGCTATATTAAGTATTTAAAACATCTAAATGCCATTATTAAAGTTTTCTCAATCTTTATAAAGTTATTCAATAAAAATATAGAATTCCCTACAAAAAAGGTTACTAAAGGAAAACTATTAAGAGTTAGAATATCTTTTGTTCAAACAGAGCACTCCACAGCTGAACTCCTGTGCTGGTGGAATATTTTTTTTTAGATTAGATGAAATCTGATTCCCCAATATATGAGCACTGTCTTAAATCTGTTCTCTTTAATAAACCAAACTACAAAATTTCATATAGAAAAATATATTCATCCCACTCATAAAATGTTCAGTAAAGGTACTAATTATATGTCGGTAAATAATGCACTAAATTTTTCCTTGATCTACACAAAGGTGCACTATTCCACGTATATTATTAGTAGTCCAATTTTAATTTACAATATGTTTATATAGTTAACAAAGCGTAAATTAACATTGGAGAGCGTAGCTTTAATGCCCTACGCGGAATGAAGTTATATTACAATTAATGAATATATCTTGAAATTAATCTTGTTTGAAATATTAAATGAAGTGTTTTGAATACTAGAATAATGGTAGCAAATGAAAATAAAGAGTAAAACCTCTTCATTTATCCAAATGGAATAATGAAACACAATGAAATTAAATGCTCTAAATGACATTAAATTTAATGATAAATTTCACGCATGAATAACAAGAGTCATTAATTTCAATCATCATCACGATTTGCATTCATATTCCATTTAAAATCTTAGTTTTAGACGTTTATTTAATGCAGAGATTATCTATTATATTTCAATGCACTATAAGTAGACCCTAATTGACTATTCACGTAGAACTAAATGAAATCTTTTTACTTCTAATGTATCAAATACCAAAATTAATTGAAATACAATTCAATTATGAAAATCGTGTAAATTATCAATCAGTTAAATTTATTAGAAACCAATATATATTGCGATATGAAATAATCAATCCAAAACTCTAGGAAAAAGATTTTCTCAGTAACCTTCTATACGTTTACTCGCAAAAACAATAATTTCAGATCATAACTCGTATAAATGCATTCCCACCATCGACACAAACCCTCTCACTTCGCAAAAGTGGCTTAGAAGCGAGTGCTTTTCCAGCTCAACGGGTTCAACAGTCGAGGAACACATCGCTGAGAACAACAAACTCGACAGGTCCAAAAAACTCATTTATTCGCGCGAAACCTTTTCAAAGCCACGTCGGAGGTTTTTATGGACACACCCGTACGGTCAGCAGATCGTCAACCGGTGACACGGAACCGATATTAATACGTCAAAAGTGATAATCCGGTGTCGGGTGAGGGTTTGAGTAGAAGCCCTTCAAAAACGCATCGAATGAATGTGAAATCTCATCGTGCGAGTTTGAGAAGGCGCCTGCTTCAAGCCCCGTGATGACGAGAGACAACAAAGGGAGGTACCAACCAATCAGCGGAGCTCTTCCCGTCGCTGAATAAAAACAGGCATACTGCAGACGGGGCTCTTTCGATGCCGGGACTTCGGATGGCGGGGAGTGAACATTAATGCCCCCGAGAGATAATTCGCTAATGAGATACGGGGGAGCGTGCGTTGGCGGAGATGTAAGCCAATTACGGGCAGCAGTGATGGTGCAGAATAGTGTATACGTACGGGCGTGCAGCTTCTATCTCCCCTCAGGAGCATTAATAAGAGAGATGTTCGCGTTGTGAATTATTTTTCGATTTGCATGCCGAAGAGGCTCACGATGTCCGTAGGTGACTGCTTGAAGGTTGCCCTAGTCCGGTTTATTTTTCGAGAGGAAAGGTTTACATCCACTTCCCTATGTGTTTCAAGATCTGTCTCTGAAAAAGAATAGCTATCACGTGTCTATGAAGAGCGGACATCAAAAATTGATTACAGAATGACTCAATATATTGAATTCAAGGATCGTACAGCAATAAAAAGAAGACTTGGAGAGAGGTGAGAACTAACAATTTTTCCATCGCTTCCTACTAAATTCGACGAATATACTCGACGAGATACTGCAATATAGGAATCTACTTTCGTATCAAAACGAATGAACAAAAGTCTGAGTATGTGTTACATCATCATCACCTTCTCTCTCCGATAAAAGTTTTCATGCAACGAAAGATGATAAAAGCAGTCATGCAAACTTTCTTATTCATAGAAATTTTACGAGTTCCCTTATGACTTCAGAGCTCTATCAGAAATCTGTATCTATAAAGAAGAGTGGAATGCTCTAAAAATATTTTTATGAGTTTGCAACGACTTATAAACCTTAGGTATCATTCTATAGAGAATTGTTTGCTTTAAAACGTTCTTCTGCCTCCAATCCTTTTCTATTAGCTAGAAATTTAATTTTTGTTAAATGTCAAGATACTTCAATGAAACGTTTCTTGGAATATCTCTTACCCATTGAAAGCATTGATGGGCACAAATTTGGTAAAAGCCATAAGAGTAGTATTTTATTGGAGTCGTTTTCTTACAAAATTCTCCTCATTGACTCATCGTGGATATTTTAACTTTCACTTTCCGCATAGTAATGTTTCTATTCATATTGAGAAATAGTTGGATGATATAGTAGATATTTATTTATATATAATTATACTAATTGTAACAGAGGGTTAGTTAAATGCAGCGATCTTGTAATATTATTTCCTTAAAAATAACCTCAAGAGGATAATGATTTTAATTTTAAGAATAATAAAATAAAATTACACAAATAAACTTAAATTTATCACGCTGAAAATTGAGTTTCATACAATTTTTAATAAACGTTCGAAGAATTGACGTCATAATATTTTTTCATTTGTCTTCATTAATCATACAATTCAGCACAGTTCACTCGTCAACTGAGACTGAAAATATCTTTAATCCAATATATATTACATGTGAAATTGGATATTTAAAACCAATACCTTATTTCAGTAGAGAGCGAACGACTGTATCAATAAACAAATCGACATTATTATCTGCGGTTGACTATTTCTATTAATAATACTCAATTATGGACTGGATTATGGGATTTTAGCAGCTCAAGAACGCGAATTTCGTTCAATAATACCACATCATTAACAGAGCGACTAGCGAATCAACTTCGACTTTGCCAATCATCAGACATTCTTTAATTTGCATCAATTGGTACTTATTTTTCCATAATCCTATGTAAATTGAACCAAATCATGTCCAATAATAATGTGATTATCGTAGAATAATCGATTCCTGGAACTGGTGATCGCAATGACCTGTCTCGAATTTTATTTTCGACGATGATTGATTCTCGCGAAATAATTAGTCAGAAAAGGAAAAAAAGTTATTTCCGTTACTTTGAAAATGATTTAAATTGACGGCTTAATTATTCTGGTGACAACTGTTTGACGTAATCCTCGATCGAAATAACGTGCTAATTTTTGATTTAGGCTTGATAATTAACGAAAGCCTCGCTCTTATTCTCTTTTCGCTTCATTTGCAGTTGATTACAAATGATACATAATTTTCCCCTCGAGTTAACACACATCAGTTCACGGCGATCTTTCTTGAGACACGAAATTTCGGAATATGAATCGTAATGACACGACAACTGAAAAGGCGTGTTTTCGTAAGTCATTTATGTCACAAAATGTTGTTAAGAGTATAACCGTAATATATATAAATGATTAGTTGTTCTAATATCTCGTGGACGCAATGAAATTAAATGATTTTATTTATTTATCACAGGTTAATTAATTACTTGGATCAGTCGTTTCGATCGATTGATAAAATGACGATGTTAAATGAGAGTTAATTAAATATAGTTTTTCCGTTCCCTTCGAATTACAGCTGGACACTTTTTGTATAAAGGATATTCCAATTTATAAATTCAGTATTCAATTGGTAATTTGTTTTTGTGACGATTTTTAGCAGCGTAACGTTCCAAATAATTTTCATTTAATTATAATGATATGGGAACTCTAAACAGATGCGTTGAAAGCCATCATTTGCCATAAACGAATAAAAATCGCAATCTGAGATTATTAAAAGCTCATTAAATTTTAGAGGTATTTGTGGTTAACAATTCAACAAGTGCAATACAAAAAATGTATAAAGAAAATTCGACTGCGTATTGAGGAATTTAGGAGCTTATTTTTTGGTGAATCATCATTAACAAATAGTTCTATTTGTATTTTATGTTCATTTGATATTCTAGTAAAATATTGTTTATAATTCAAATAAAAGGTAAATTAACGAAGTAGATCTATGGAACAATCATTGAACTATCCAGGTACAAATGTGCCACTGGCAATACGGTTAGTTAATTAGAGATGACATGCATAAATAAAATTGTAAACATTGAAACTGTTGGAGAATGTAACATGTATTTTATAGAATACTAAAAACATCTTTCGAAGTATTATTTTGAGATATTTCCATTAGCATACGTAAATTTCATGGGAAATAAAGTTAAATGTTAATTTTGAAATTGAGAGATATTAATATTTTTCGTCTTTAAGCTTTCAAAATCATTTTTAATTATAAATCTTAGATAGATATAGATAGATAAATTATATTCAGTAAAAATTATATTTGCATATAGATTTACTATTCAATTATGTCAAACTGTATACCTGTTACTCGATTTTGTATATCTATAATCAAATGAATAAATTTATTATTAGCTCAATGAATGCAAAGAAATTTATTTTTTTGGTAAATGCAAATATAATTTCTTTGATATCTACCTACGTTAAATCCCCTGAACTGTATCTATTTTTATGTGTGCTGTTTTAAAATTATTAAATAAGTAAAATGTTCATTAATCTCAATATTCTGACACATTTTGAAATCTATCTGTTTGATAAAACAGAACAAGGTCAAGTTCAAAGGTAAAAGAGTTTTCCTTTAGAGTACGGTCAACTGAAAACATAATGATATTCAATGCATCAGATTACTCAACCCATCTGTAAGTGATAATTCAAATATCAGAAAGCAAAATAACATCGTAAAGAAGATGATTAACCATTTTTTTGCCATAGGCATATGAATACTTTCGCTGGAGAAAGTAGTATCGAGAGGGATCCCTTTAAGGAATTATTCAGAGTAGGATTACGAGGCTAAATCATATACAACGTCCCCAACGGATACAAAAGAATGGCCGGGAGAGAGTAAACTTTTAAATATTAATATCATCTTCGAAACATCTCGTAAATCTGCATCGATCCCCTTCGAGAGGCTGGAATTGCGGTGGGATTCATGAAATATACAACCACTTTTATGGCGCCTAAAGGTTTACTACAAAATCGATGGTTCGCTTTCCGACTCAGGTTATACGCAATTAACGGTCCCAACGCATGGGGATTTTGACGTCACACCATTCATGGGTGTAATACCCTTAACATCTGTGACCTCCCTTCATTTGCCTTGTTGTACATATTTCTCCGTCTAATCGAAGCCCTCGATTAAAAGGAACAAGGATTATCGCTGATAACAGCTTAAGTACCCCAAGTTCTAGAAGTGCAGAGGTGTTTTCTTTTTAGCGATTATATAGCCGTAGAAACAGGGATGTTTTTCTATTCTATTCAAGATGAAACGATGTTTCCGGTGAATTATATACGTGAATTATTCTTTTTCTACATACATGTATGCATACCCTTTGAATGGTTAATTAGGGTATTCAAGGAGAAAAGCTATGTAGTGGAAAAGTTAAAAGAACAACTTTCAAGTGAATTATGCTAACGTTAAATTTCAATATGTTGCAATTTTAGACATGAAAATCCTGAAAATTTTTCTAGTTTGTGCATCCCCATACTATTAAAGGATAAGAAAAATATGATTCCAGCTCGATAAGGAAGCAATAATGCCACGAAAATATATTTATGAAATGAAGTATTAATCGGCATACCTTCTATTAAATGTTTTTTCGTATTAGATATTTATAATTCAAATTTAAAGGCCTTATTTCCATAACTGTAACGTAAAACTATTTCCAAAAATGAGAAACTCTGATACTCACCGATATATCCAAGTTGGTGGTTGTCCTCCTTTAAAAGTTCAGCTTTTTTGCACAAGAGGTGAATGAATTCTGGAATTAGAGGAAGAATGAGGTTAGTTTAATTAAGCTGTTCGAGTTGAATAATCTCTAGATAAAATTTAAGTACATTCAATTTATTCACGCCAACAATGGTAAATGTTTCCTTCAGCACTATAGAATGTTATAGCAACCGAAGCCAAATATTGACCTCATTACTAATCCTACGTATACTCTGGAAGTCCATGGCAACAGAATAGAGCAACCGCGCTGTAGACAGCCAACCAAGGTGCAGTTAGCATCCTATCAACTCGTGGAATGCAACAAACACTCTCGTAGCCGAAAACCCCGGGGAGATCGTGGTAATATAACGCTATTCCTAGGAAAATATTGCATCTTGCACTCCGTAAACAGGACGCTTAAATTTACCCGAATTTCCAATTTCGTTACTTCCCTTCCACTCGACGTAATTCTCGCGTTTAATCAAATCACCCGAGTATTGGGGTTAAAACAACATCGGGCGACTCTTGAATTAAAGAGGTTGGTCAGTTGACCCGTCGTCCCTTATAGTGCTTACGAAGCACAGTTTGCCGAACTTATCAAGTGCGTTTGAGGCTCACGTCCGGGGGTGTGGAACGAATGCGTAATTCTAAATATAGTTATTAAGTGGCGCTAACAGTTTGTGCGCGATGAAATGTATCCGAAGTTCGCAAGGGGAGAGTGTCGCCACTCGAGGCGTGCCATACATGCGATTCGTGTGCCAGAGGAAGAAAACTTTCACTTTCCCCCGCTTGGGAACGTGGAGGTGAATGCGTGTGTACCTCGAATTAAAGCGAATCTTACTTTGGTGTACTGCTCTCGCTGTTTACTCTCGTAGGCGTTCCATAGCAACGGGTACATCACGATGCCAAGGGATTAGAGTTTGTTCAGCTGCATTTTACGTCGTAATAGGATTAGTTGGGAAACGAAATATTAGCTTAGAACGTTGCGAATAATAAGATGCAGATATATATATTGTAAAAATAGAGATTTTTTATTCTTACGGTACAACTTTATTTTCCATGTATAGCATTAAAATTCCCTAATGAAATTGTACAAAGTATCTTCCTACTCATATTATTTGGCAAACAAAATATCGTATTCTAAATTATTCATAAGTATTGTGTGTTTTAGAAATATTAAAGACGATCTGGTTTCATGGCAAGCAGACAGATATTCGGCAGTAAGATCGATTGTAAACTTGTATACCTATTACAGGTTTTCCATCTTTTCCAACGAGGACTTTACGCTTCCTCTCCTCCAACTATAATGTTCAATGGTCAGATGTTTTTGTGATGACTCTAGTTATGCAAGAAAATACACACAGCTCTATTTATCTAGTATTTCCCTAAAAATTATCGTAGTTAAAAATTTATTAATAAATTAATGATCGGATTTTTTATTTTATATTAGACTCTCGTTTAACCAAACGATGAAAACGAGACTTTAACCCTCACTTTATGAATACACACATTATGAATGGCTCATCGGTCATGTTATGCTTACGTAAGCTGATATCCTATACCTTTCCGAATTAGAGATAACTTACGCGTTTTCTTAGCAAACAACGAACGCATAATGTGTGTACGTAAGGATTACGTTCCGTACAATGTTTTGCTGCTGTGTTTATCGCTTACGTGAAGAGCATTGAATTAAAATTTCTTCCTTTTGCTAGTAATTTCCGCTAGGGAATTCCGCTTATTGACGAAAATATGTGTATATATTTTGCGTAGATTGGCCTACGAATAAGTGACACCCCTAGTTATTCCGGATTTATTCAAAGAGACCTTCAATTTTGAAAATAAACAAGAAGGATATATTTCAGGGCTGTGCCATATCTTCATGAATATGCACTCTTCGTTCGTGAAAACGTTATGAATTTTACCGACTAGTCTATAGATGAGACATAGAGTATAGTTACGGAACTATAATTATTACTTGAATTAAAAACGCAATGGATTTAAATATCTGTTACGAATAGAGCATTCATACTCATTAAATACTATCTAGAACACGCACTGGAGAAGAAGAAAGAATTTTCGGTAATCAAGAACTATTTAAAGGCCATTGTGAATCGTATATGATTTATAAGATAAGTATTTTATTCAGTAGCTAAATATTATGCTTTCTTATCGATATCTGTTTTGCAAGAACGTCGCTTCGTCTGTCGTCAGGTCAACAGATGTTAGATGAATTGTCTCCCATAGAAACCAAGCAATTGAATAATCGATAGATTCACGATGTTACACGCAAAGTCAATTACTGTTGGAGTAATTCACGTAAAGGCATTTGAGGTAATAGCAACTGCACACAGAGACATTTATTAGTTTATTTCCCTTTTAATAATGATAAACTTTTCAAGAGACGTACGTTTTTTAAAATGGCGACGATAGCTTTAATTCATAAAAAATAAATCAGTGAAGTGTTTGATAGAATGTAAAAAGCAATAACCAGTTAAAAAATAAAGGAAAGAAAAATAGAAAATAAAATTAAAATTGGTAAACTATAAAAGCGTAATAATAAGATATACAAACATAATAAGTACTTGTTCATTGAGAGAAAAACATAAATACTAAGAACTGATGATATCCAGATTAAGATATCTATTCGTAATGAGAGATAACTAAATTAAGAATTATAAATTTTATCAATTGATGACTTAATTCGTGGATTTTATAAACTCTATTTGAATGTATCTGGGAGTACTATCCTAAATATGAGTATTTCGTGATAATTAAGCTACGATGATTTTATAAAATTGTAGAAAGGTTAATAGGAATATATTCTCGTTAAGCATATACATTTTGTTCGGATCTCCGAAAAGCGATTGCTAGAAATTCATATTAAAGTTCCCCAAATGAAAGGTAAAATGATTGATTTTGGTGAACATTATCGATTAGAAAATTCATTTGTGCCTCCAAATTTTAATCGAGCCTATTATTCACCCGCAGTTTTAGAGCCATCAAAAAGAGCAGATAACGAACCCGCATTTCTTATCGACATCGAAAAGGAATAAAAAGCGTAAAGATTAAAGATTAACAACTCATCTACCAATCAGCTGACAGCCAAATTCTAGATTCGTATAAAGATTCATCGATAATCGACGTAGTCGGAGCAATTAACCACCGATTAGAATCAATCGAATGATGCTTGTTAAATCGAATTCCTTCACGAGGTAACTGTCATGAAAAAAAACATTCCTTGATATCTGCCAACATGTTGCGTGAGAGATGGATGGTGGAAAAAGCGTCGGTGATATTGATTTCCAGAAATTTCAGCATAAAAAAACCCTTTTTTGATGAGCGCTTATGAGATCCGAGGGTAGATAGCGGGGGGACGCCATCTCGTGACCACCGCTGACCTGTCGTTGGCCGTCAGTCATCGGCCGTTGATATCAGCGGAGGGGCCATGTTGGCACACTCGCTGCTGTGTACATTGCATTTGGTCCGTTCAAATACGTCGCAAGGAAAGAAAGGTCGTATATCATGTCGCAATGGCTGCCAACAGAACAGGGTGGCGTTGCTAAGTTTTCCTGCAAAGCGAAAGGAATCTATTCGCATTTGTTTTACGCTCGATAGCAATTGCGGAACTACGATCCGGTTCGGGACTCTCACATCGTGAGATTGGAAGAAGTTTTCCTATCCTTATCATATCATCCTTTCTCTTTTGTAATAAAACTTAGTTAGATTTTCGCTTTGGATTGTGGGCGAGTTATGAGGGACTTATGGCGGTTGACTAAAAGAGTTTTGCGGAATCCAGAATCGTCTGAAGCGAGTTTGAAATGTGCTAGATATCATAGTTCCCAAATAGTTAAGTTTCTCCTAAATATCTTTCTTCTATTCAGTAAGGATGTATATTTGAATATTTGCTCAATTATAAGAGATTACACGCAGTAATACCATTAGTAATTTACATCATTAAATTGGAAAGTTAGAGCCTTAAAAAAATTAAGATTTACGAATGCACTATTCTCTTCTAATGATTTATTTTCTAAATCTTGATTCTTTTCTTTAATCATCGATATTTTATTCAACAATTCAATGCTTTTTCTGATAAATATATGGTATTCTATGAATATGTTAATGGTTTTGATTGCTATGTGAACACAATTATCCTAGAATTGATGAAATCGATCAATTGGACCTTGTACTATTTAAAATTATTAATGTAAAAATAAGGTTATACCAAAATCTAAAATCACATTAAAGATAGACATAAATTATGCATATTTTTCTCGAAGGTTATCCTGAACGCGTTCTGAAAATAAATTCACAAATAGAAGGTAATTAACGTCATTTCTAGAAGTTTCGTGGAAATAATAGAACAATTCAGTTTTTCACCCTTCTTTTTCAACCTAATCACATAAAACCTTTGAACCATCGACCAAAAAACGCGGACGAGAGAGCAGAATGAGTGGGAAATGAAATGCATGAAGGATCATTAAAGGTTTGTAGCGTCCCATAATAGATCGAACACTTAAGTGGAGAGGAAACGAGCAGAGTTGCGCATCATTTACCTTCCGTAGAATAGGCATCACTCAAAGCCTCTCTATTATAATGATTTCTCATTAAGACGTAAATTCACGGGTTTTTATGTGAACAAGTCATGCTTCCCATTCAAGCTGCACGAATGCCACCATGAGAGACATGGAGTACGTTTGTATTTCTCTATGCTCTTCAAACAAGAAGTATGGGATTATAATCATCATAAAGTTCTCATTTGTATGTGAAATCGTTGGTTGGGAATACGGTTTTGAAACTCACGACTTTTTCTATAAGCTGTGGTAAAGAGCAATTGAACAGGTGTTTATTTTTTCTCTTTTTGCATAAATGGGATTCTAATGATAAAGCGACTCATTATAGAGTTACAATCTGTACAGATCTCGTTTTTTTTACCTTTTTCAACATCAATCCTTTTATGAGATCATGATTGAGAGAATAGATCGAATTTTGCAAAATGAAAAGTGATGCAATTTCCTTACCAAAGAAATAACATAACATACCAATAACATTCACTGTATCTATCTACATCTATGGAAAGAAGGAAAGTACGTAACCTATCTACGTAAGTAACAAAATTGACATATTTATAGAATAATTTTAAGAAAACATAACTATTAAACCTTTTAATTCTTCATTCAAACGTTTAAACAACGGAATTTGGCAGCTTGGGTAACTATGTATTACTAAAAACAATTTTTATTAATTATATTAGAACCATTCAGTACTCTTAGTCATTTAGGAAATGATAAAATCAACTGGACGTATGTATTTATACAGCGAAACCATTGCCACCTGGTTCATTCCAAATTGTATTGTTTCTCTGGATAAACAAATAAATATTTATGAAATGAATCGTGTACTAAACCCTAGTGCCTAAGTAATCATGCCGTTAAATATGAATATATGATAGGGGAAAAACTTTCTATGTATGAACATATAATTTAGGGCAGAAACGATATAAATGTGGACTAAAGAATATGCTCATCTCTTAACAGTCGTCCCACGAAGACTCTCGAGGATTTATGATAGATCATTTGAGAATCCCGAGGGGTGAGTTAGTTAATGCCTCTCGCCTAACAAAGCCATTGTTTAGTCCGTCACCTCATCTTCTTATCCCATTTAAATTCCGAAAGAATACGGCCCAGCAATACTGCCACGGCTGACGTTAATCACCGACTCGGATACGACATTCCATTTGCGTGCCTTGCCCGTGGGAGGCAAAAATTTCAACTCTTTTTAACCCCATTATTTATACGAAACACGTTCGGATCACGTCCTCCCCTTTAAAATAAAATGGTGAAAAAAACAACTAATTTGAATTTGGCCAAGTGCTCAGTCACTGGGTCGTCACGTCAGAGTCGTCTTTTCTAATTTGAGCGAAAAAAGCGGCCAAATTTAAAGTTCCCGTGGGCTCTATCAAAAGGCCGATTGCGATTAAGGGAATGCACTCTTTTTTGCTTCCCCCGGGTCATACTTTGAGACGAGGCTCATTCTAATTCAGGTCCTTTCACTCGCGTATTACTTAGTCTACCTTTTTGGGTCGCTCCTCAAGGAGCTTCCTCCTAATCGCACTGAAACAGTCGCTTGTTTTCCTCTCGGGACTCCCACGTCATTTCCACATCTCCTCCATTATTTGTGTTGGAGTATATAACTGAGGGCATACCAGCATCAATATTCGCGCTCTCGCGAAGTGGCGTTTTTTGGCCAATTAACCCGATGGGTGTGGGAGTTGCGTAGGAGTGTTTTACGCCAAACGGTTGGTTTTTAACTATTCGAAAGAATTAAATTACCCGTGCGAGAGTGGAATGGTGTTCTTGAAGTGAATTTTTGTATATTATTCAATTAATGTACTCGAGATGAACGTATATATTTAAAAGCTATCCGGAAAACAACTTTATAACTTAATATTTTGCGTGTGAATGGGGGTTAAGGGAAGATTTGATAGTTACTGCATAATGCACTGGGATATTAAGAGATGAACACTTAAACTTTATGAACAATAATAGCATAATTTTTTTGAGGCTTAATGACTATATGTTTAAATCATCCATTTGAAACTCTCAAAACAAGATTCTTCAGAATACTTTTACATTACTTTACTTTGCAATACCTTAGAATTTTGAAATCAATGTGAGAAGGCGTGACTTCGTGGAATGCCATAGTAATAAAAACAACTTTGTAAATTTCCACAGAAAATTGGTATATTCACGACCGGTTTCGTAATATACTAATTTTCTGGGGAAATTTACAAAGTTATTTTAATTACCTTAGAATTTTTGTGGTGGAGTTTGTATCTCTCTTAGTAAGTTTTGCTAATGTAATACTGTTAATGTTATAATATTTATGTTAAACCTCATTATTATTCACTGATATCAATAAATATAATTAGAAATAGAATATTTTTCGTACTTCAGCATATGTAAATAAAGAAATAAACCTATCAATTCTCCGTTTATTATAAACAGATATCTATTAATATAATTAATACTGATCAATAATTAGCTGATATAACCAACAGGGAATAATCTAAAAACTAATCATCAGTGTGTATATGTGTGTCATACTTTTTATTAAAAGAAAGCAAAATTTTAAATCCAACACAGTAGGAAAGAAAGTAAAGTAAGCATACTTTAAAATTAAAAATTCATGCTATATTTTAAATTTTTCACATTTTTGGATTAATATATGCAATTAAATTAAAATGTTTATGAAGAGTCTATAAAACGCGCCCAACATTTCATATTGCTATTGTTCCGTAGTATTTGTTTGGGTTTGGAACTTAGCGTTGCATTTATGGCATATTTTAATAAACGCAGAAGTTCTGCAATGACGTGCACTCCAATCTCCTTAATGGCAGATGCGTTGCAAAAAAAACTTCAAAAGTACCGAATCTCAGACAATAGTTATGCATTTCGTTCTTGACGCAGGAATGACACACGAAAACTTCCAAAAGTCCTCAAAAATGTTACGCCCAAAATTTTAAAGCCAGAGTGGATTTCCAAAAAGCTCTTCGTAAAGACTTCAAGTCCTCAAACGATTTCGAAAATAAATATCCATCGCTTAAAAATAATACGCCACATTTTTCAAACGTCGCAACGGGAGGAGATTAAAATAACTATTTAATTGCATTTGGGGATCGCAGCGTAATTGCTCTTCGCTGATTAAACTGTCCCTTTTAATTTTTCCGGATTAATAAAATGTAGATTTACTATATTCTAACATTGAATTGACTGATGAATGATTTAATTTGGTCGGACAAAATATCATTCTCTAAAAGATAAGTTT
The DNA here is from genome assembly GCA_020796165.1 of Pantala flavescens. NCBI lineage: Eukaryota > Metazoa > Arthropoda > Insecta > Odonata > Libellulidae > Pantala > Pantala flavescens. The sequence goes on along the minus strand of CM036881.1, from coordinate 48,850,521 downwards.
ATAGTTATGAGTTATAGAACTCGTAAATTATTAAGAGAATGCAACTTACGCAATCATAGAATTATCATGTGCAAAATTAAGAATGTTGTTTTAAATTTGATTCTCACTGCAAAAGTTCATCGTAAGGAATAAAATTCGATATTTTAGTACTCATTCAAGCTCTGAAAGACCAAATTTATCGTCAATATATATTCTGCGGTAGGCACATTGGTAAATATTATTCACGTCTGCAGTTTTCCATAAAATAAATACCGTTTGTAAAAGCAATTTCAGATTTTTCGCTGAACATATGATACATAAAAGTACGACTTGCATCGAATAGTCGTAGATCACCAAGAAATCGTCTGGTACATAAAAAGGGTTAATAGTAGTTTTCCAAGCAACGTAATAAAAAAGACATTGAATCGCAAGGAAACTCCCTAAAGAGAAAAATGTACACACTAAAGTGGGAGAGAAGTACAGGATTATAGATGTAGACGGTTGTAACGACAAGTGTATTTCTTACAGAAACCAAATGTACTTTAACTCAGAAATGGGTATACGATACCATTAAATGTTATTTCTCCATAAAAAATGGAAGAAATAGGATACTTCTCCCAGACAAGACGGATAAAAATTATAATAAGTCTCTACTTCTAAGTACTTTTAGCAAGGAGCATAATATTTCCTTTCAATAAAATACTAATAAACGTGGAATATAAAGTTTATATTCAATACTATCTCTTATTTGCAAGGAGCTATAATACGCATAGGTTTTATCGAAATGAAAACCTAGCCCTTGTCTTGAATGAAAGAATAATATACAAATTCATTGAAACTACGTAATGTGTACAAAATGGCAGGGAAAGAGGTAAATCTTACTATAACACAATAAGCACAACTGTATAGACACTTCACAGAATGAGACAACATGAACGAAATTACATTCATTAACAGTCAATATATTTTAGCAAGACATAGGTTTCAGTGATTAGAATCATCGTGAGTGGATAAATACATCAAAATTTAGGTCGCATTAAGAAATTCACCATTTCATTCTTCAATAAACTAGAATCATAACATAAAAAATCTCCCCATAATAATAAATAATTATTTTCCTCGACTAAAATGAGCCGTACTTTGACAGAGCATTTATATTTATTCAATACTCAAATAAAGGGGGTATATAAAGGAGTAAAGGTATATACTTAAGGCGTATTAACTTTACCGGTTCCCTAGCATTCTAAACCTCTGTGTGGCATTAAGAAGAGCGCTGCAAAACTCCTGTGACGCACCGACACTTTCGGAGTATTCCACGCGCTCATTTTTTCCGCATTTCCGTGGAAAATATGCCGAAAATTACGGAATTCACTCCCTGGAGGGTCTCTGCGAAATATCAGATTCAGAAGTGGGTGTGTTAGTCTGCCCTCGCGATGGAATCCTATTACCCACCTCTCTCCAACGGGACTTAATCGACTTATGCCATAAAGTTTTCATTCCACGTTCCCATGGAAATGAAGGCTATTCTGTTACCTGCAGTAATGACCCGAGGTGAAGTTTCGGTCGCATGTCCTAATTCCAAAGATTCCCTGATGCTTCCCAAAATGTTCCATTTATGGGGGAATGAAACTCCCAGAGAGGGGACTATGTCTCTATTTGCCGCTTTTTTTAAGGCCAAATTGAATGCGGTTATAACTCAACCGATGGAGCGTATGCTTCAGATGATACGGAAAATTCTTCGTCAGGTGGTGAATAAGGGCACTTTAATGTTATCATACCTGCGTCCAATCTTTAAAATCTTTACGTACAATTTTGTATTGCTATAAAAATGAATGGCTGGAATCTCCAGCAATATACAGCAGTCGCCTTATATCATGAACCAAATGCTAATAGTGTTTCACATTATTAAAATAAGTGGAATAGTTTCATAAGAATTCAAGGTGAAATTTTAATTAGGTGTTTTGGCAACAGTTTTATAACACAAAATATTTAATCATTTCTGATGTATGTATAAATTAAGTGATTATATCATAATAGTTACTTTTTAAATTACTTAACTGCATCAGTTACATCTTTTATTATTAAACAGAGAGACTATCTTTGGTTGCAGAAATAATGAGATATTTTGATGAATTTCTTAAGCAACTATTATTCTATATGATTTGCGCTATTACGTGGGATTCGAGTCCTTCATATGGAGGTTGAGGTGTAAGAACTCCAAACAGGTCTTACAATACAATGTACATTGGCTATAACAGAAGTGGATTTCGAGTTATTCAAATATTTTTTTCATTTAGAATTAATTTTATTCAGAAGTACTCCATGGGAATAAAGAGTGAGATACTACCTAAGCATGTTTCTTACTTAAGTTTACGAAATGGGTAAGTATAGACATTTTAAATATATCATACCACCGGCCAAATCAAAGTATCAATGGAATACAAGATATTATATTTTTTTCTTAAACGTAATCAATTCACTTTTAATTTGAAATATATTAAATTTATTTTAAAATATCAGAGAAACTCATCAAAAATTTAATATAAGGATTATAGCATTTATTACGTTATGATCAATTCTCATGGTCATCAATACTCGAAGAAATAAGCTAATTTATCAATCATAAAAACTAATAAGTGCTTAATATCACGATTACTCTTGTCATTTTTAATTCTCGATGATTCAGAATCGTCCTACCATTAAGCTTATTAAACTCATGAAACTTTGCTCCTAAATATTCTTCGTTACAGATTCACACCTAAATTATCATTCGTTTGTATTCGGAGAGATTTATTCAGTCGTAAATTACGATGCGGGATATATAATCGACTCGGCACCAGTTATATTGCGACGCATAATTTATTTCTAATACGCGCCGTCAAATTAAAAGCGTCGGGTTCGTCATCGAGAATCGGGTCTTTTATAGACGCAAACACAATTTCCCCTTTGATTCTCCAAGTTCATCGAGACTGATAGGAGTGTATATTGGGTCAGATTCATAGCAATCATCCCCCAACTAATAAACCCTCTTTCCGAAGGAGCCAATTAAAACTTAAAAGTTACGCTCACACGACGGGGAATTTCTGGTTTACATTCCCGCTCCGTTATGAAAGCTTAAATTTAACGCCGCCTAATTGCGCTATTTCAGAATTATATTTGCTTTGCCGTGAGTTGTGAAACGTTCATTAGTGAATTCTGATTACAAATTATCCTCCGCTCGGGAAATCCAATAATTTCGCTTTGAAAATTATTGCGGGATGCTGGAATAACTTGGAGGGCTTAATGTATCACTATTTGAGAGTGCACTTGGATGAGCAATATTCTTTCTCCAAAGCGTCGATTTGTGGCAGATATTCACGTTCCGCCGATCAAAAGAAACCTTCGTCTATGCTATTACCACGGAAATTCGAGAACTGTTTCGACTTTTCCCGCCGGCGAAAATATCGATATTATCTCGCGATAATTCCGAATCGATATCTCGCAAATTGTCGATCCATCGCTGGATTCAATTCGCGCGAACGATTGCTACCTTTGGACGGACGTTGTATTTTGCAAAAAAGTAATTGTGGGTATTATCCCTAAATATCAATGGCTGAGAGGTAAGGGGTATGATCAGGATTCGGCTTTTTCTAAATCGCGAATAAGAATCTTAAGTGGCGTTGGGAGGGGGAAAGTTAATACATGGTTTGTTCGTTCGTGCATACTACGCTAAATTGACGGGATGATTTCGTCTGAGAAAATGAGGAGCTAAACATATACCTCACAATCACCGAAACGAGATAAAATTTAAAGACAGGAAAATTCAATCCCTCAACAAAGATCGTATTGGTAGGATCGAGAAGTCTTTCTTGTGTAGCAAAGCTCTTGATAAAAAAAGGAGATGTGATATAATTTATAAATAATAATTAAATAAAATTTACTTCGTTTTTATCCGGTTTAACTTCCTACGCTTCCATAGAAGCTGTTAAGCACCTCGATCAGAAGGATCTACTCCATCAGCCTGGACGTTCAATTCCGAAATTTCGGGATTTTTCTTTTTATCTCCGCGAATAAACCGTCCACAAATTATTCTGCTATCAATCTTCCAGTTACACAGAGAGATTGCATTCGGTTTCTCCGAAATGATTTATATTTCGGCGTTTTTCAATTCCGTGATAAAATTTCAAGGACCGATCGCGATCCTTGGATTCTAGCCAATATATCACGTTTGTTAGTTTATCGAGGACTGTTTGCATTTGAGATCTCGATTTATATTGGCTTTCTAATAAATATATTTTTGTACGAGTGTATGTCTTTACTCTAAAACATTTTGTTTTACTAAAAAAGAATTTATCTTTTATTTTAAACTTATTTTTCTGTAAGGACTGATTGAAGTATCACTTTACTGCAATTGATGTGTAAGAGTACATAAAAAGGTGCAAATAACATGAAAAAAAATAAATTATGTAAAAAATTGTTTCAAAAGAACGAAATAACAAGTTTACTTTCTGTTCGTTTTAGATGCAATCGATGAATTTTTGCTCGATTCTTTTTGAAAATCCTTATTCTGGTAATCTTTATTATGGAGTAAGTTTGATGGAAATATAGGCTCACGTATGCTATAGTACCTATCAAGAGTTATTTTATTTAATTAAATCCAATTTATTAGAACAATATCAAAAATATACGATTGCCAACACTGATTTTACTTAATCCAAGAAACACGTCCTGCCTACATTTGATATTTTGCTATAGGCATTCATTTTCATATGTTTCATAATGTTCCTTAAGTAGTGAATGAAAATTTCCAAAGTTTCCAGACCTTGTATGAAAAGCGATTGGAAGTATTTTTTTCCAAACAAAATTTTCTTTATGAGTAAATATCTTTCTATCTTCACCCTTTGAAATCAGACTCTTTTCTATTAAATGAAATTTTTATTAATTGATGAAGGAATTATGCTCTACTTTTAGACGTATAGAATTGGTTAGTAATTTCAATTCCTTACAATATCCACTTCCATAATTCTGAATTCTCAGTAAATTCATCGGTTTCAGCAATTTTTATACACCGTCAAGTTTTGATTTATTCTACGCCAGTGTATCCTTTTAAAAACATATCATAGTATTTCAGAAATGGAAAAATATTGATGCAATAGTGAAATCTTTGAGATGACAAAAATAATTCGTGTCGGAAATACTGGATCTAGGGTCTTCTAAAGGCTTACGAACAGTAAGAACACCATTAAATCACTATATAATCCTCATACGTTCACACACATCATAAACAGCGATATTTCTCGATCATGAATAAAAGTAACAGTACGATTCGTGTATTCGAAACGGAAGTGTATTTCGTAAGCGGGAAAAGAGTGAGAAATGCCCCTAATCCTAAAGATGGACGGTCTTTTATTTCCCTGCGATCAATGGGAGCTTTTGAAAAAGCCCATTTTATTTTTCCCTCTCAAATTCCTCATCCAATCAAAACGCGCGTATTTTTCGAGGGAATTTTTGGCGACCGTGTCCGAGATCTAATCGTCCGCTTCGAGGATCATTCAAAACCCGTTCGAGGGAAAAAACGGAAAGAAAAGCGTATTTCCATCTTTTTTTTTTCCTCCCACTCGTGTTATCTGGCGGCCTAATCTGCGACCGTTCACGAACTCGTCGAAGGAATGAAAAAAAGGCCATTTGCGTAGACATCGATTTCCCGCAGGCGAAAAAGGACAAAGCGATGGCGTCTTTGTGCAATTAGCGGTGCTCTTCTTCTGCGAATTTAACACTCGATCGGTTTTGCATCACTCGCCTATAAGTCTCCGTTTTCTGCGAAAGAAGCAAGCGATTCTATGTTGCCGTGTATTGATAGGAGATCCTTCTGTTATTGTGATTGGGATTATGTGAGCCCCTGCACGTTTAAGTAGCTCGTAGTTTTCAAGCTAACTTACAACTGCAAACTAATTACTCGTATACATTACGCATAATTTATCTTCTTTACCATTAGAATTTTTCGTTATTCTCTCAATAGCGATCTAGTATTCTGAATTAGTGATTGTATATAGTCATAATAGAAAACGTTTCTAAGTAAGCCATTATCGAATTCTAATGAGCTTCGATTTAGTCATAGAACATTAAGAATATAGCAATGAAATATTAATTTAGTAATTATTATCAAAGATGAGACAGGATTGCGGAAAATGACATAGATTTACATTAATATTTCTTTGTTGTGGCTAGGAATGTAATTATATCAAAAATAAGTCACTTAAACATTAATATTTTTGAAGCTAAAGATATTTTAGAGACAAAATAAAACTAAGAGAAGGGAAACAAAAATGATCTAAAAAAAAGTTATTAATAAAATCCAGTTGCTACAGCCATTTGAAATGAGTGTTTTAATCGTTAAAATAAGACTATATTTTCATGAAGTTCAGCATTTATTATCAGTTTCATAAATTATACACATCACAGTAAACCGTACACTTATTCCGAGGTGTACGAAATTTTTCACAAGAAGAAGTAAAGAAACGTATGCTTTCAAGTCCCTAAACATCTAATTCTACAAAAGCATTCCTTATTTTCATGGAAGAACTTATTGCCTCGTACGCGCTCTAAAATTGTTTTACATCTCGTTGAACATGCTTCGGAATTCCCCATTTCTCGTCTTTTACGGAAAAATAACGAAATTAGGAGAAGCGAGTCAACGTTTCATACGACTGTCCTTTAAATTCCATGCAAATTCCGTTTTAGAGGATCAGCCAATGGAATCGTGGACTTCGTATAGCAAGAGATAGGATTTGGATTCATTGAAGGAAAGGAAAGAAATGTACCTTTCCGTACTTTGGAGGAATGAGCAGCATCTGGGCGCAGGAGTTCAATATCTCCCTCTCTTAGGGTCACTCGTTAATAGAGACAAAATAACGAGAATGCAACGGTATTATGAGATCTACCTTCTTATAGCGATCTGTAAACATGACGTAGACAATACCCAAAGCGTATTACATTCCGTTGCTACGATAAATGTTGTTTGTACGGAAATAAGAGTTAACTAGAACACCATGGATGCGATGTAATTGGGAGTAAACGAATTACTGAGTTTCACTGTATATACGGAGATCGAGTTTTCTACGGACTATTCCGAAAAGTTCAAAATTTATAATGGCAGTATTAACTGCCTCGTATTAACCCCATCCCATTTCACCCATAAACTTCGCATGATCTCAAATTGAATATAAATTTTTTTTATTCAACTGAAGTTAGATGAAATTATAAGATAAGACATTAAACCTATGATTTCATACAACTATGATAATCATAGACTGAACATGTTCTTACATAATACTTGTACATACATTGAACACTGGTAATTCTGAAACCATGTAAATGAAAGAATCAGGAAATGTAGAAATTATCTTTTCAAGAATAATCCTGTAATTTCATCAGCTAGGTTGAAAATCTGAAAAAAATAGCGAGATGACTGGGGCTCAAACCAAAGTCCCTCATGATAAAATTTTCAATAAAAGGAATTACTAATCAGTGTTACAAGAGCTGATCCTTACTTATGGGTTTAAGAGTAAGCGAAAAATTCTAGCAGACGATTATACACAATAATTGAAGACGATCAATACAAATAAATTCCAATTAAAACTCCACTTAAGAAGTTTCTACAACGCAAAGGCATTAAAAGAAGTCGAGACTAATCCGCCAATCGTTTGATTTAACATAGTAAATCGGCCGTAGGAAACAGACAAATCCTTCGGTATTTACTATTTCTAAATCTCCGATTCCATCGGTGGAACTACCTTTAGGAAAATAAACAGCTCTAATGAAGGCTAAGATCCTGAAATACAGAAGCGAGGCCATTATCGCCTTCATTTGTTCGATTTAATTAGTAATCCGATGCCGTCGGTTGGGAGGAAAATCAATCTAAAGAGAGAAGAATCCATCGGGATGCTGCTACGCTTCCTAAGACGCTGTTTAACCAAAAGCTCCATCCCAAAGTTATTCAACCGATTCGTCTAATGAGTCTCCCGCATTTTTTCACCTTTTTTTGTCCGAATAGGATTTCCGCATTTCGTGGAATGGCGAACACAATTAACCCAAATTTCCCGCAGTTTCGTTAAACGTCTCGAACCCAGAGGCATTGGCGCTAATCTGTGCAATCCTCACATTCTTCTCAAATCCCCGCTCCATCTGCATTCGAGCGCCGACTTTAAAAAAGAAGGACCTATCGGGGGCCCAGGTAAAGGGGCCCCGGAATAAAAACTCCCCCTGGAAAAATATCCGCCATCCTTCTGGGAAGCAATCCTAGCGAACTGATACGACCCGTAGCTTCCGTATGCATAGGCGAACCGGAAACAAAACAGTGGCGCCGGGGACAATTATTCAGCCCTCCCACGCTGACCCAAATGCAGACGCGTTTAGCGGCGGTTACCCTGGCACTCTTTCGCTCGCGAAGTACGTTTCGTTCCACCGCGCCTTCCGTCCGGTGTCGGGTAAAATTCAAAGCCCGGGAATAAAGCGAATTTGAAATTAGTGAGTAAATTGTATGCATAATGTATACGCGGTCATATGTGGCCGTATATACGTTCCGGATGGGATTTATGCAAAAGGAGATCTCGTTGCAATTGCGTCTTTTACTGAGGCAAGAAGGAAATGGTTCAATCCGGTATGTGGTGGCGTTGTACGTATCCGGAAATCCTCTGAAACAATATGACTCGATGGTAATTTTTGCCCCAAATCCCTCGGCGTTGTAAATAAGCAGTGTCCTTCTCTATGCTTTTATTCGTCCGTTCTCAGTGGAAGTATACAAATACCCAAACGCGGATATGTGATTCCCAGAATGCATAGTCTTTGTCGAGGCTTTGCCAAATTTCTCTTCGTTCAACCTTTTTTAGATCAAAATAAAAAGTATACCGGAAAATGCTAAGCTTATTTCGTGTTTATTATATCCATCTACGTGCATGTACGTTTGAAGTCATCCCATGAGAAAGACAGTAAATAAGTGAATACAATTAAATAGAAGTTGTTTCCTCTTTAAGAAAGGAAAATAAAAATTAATAGAAAATATATCCTAATTTTATCCCATCTTGTTTATAATATTATATTGAAATAATTTATGACAATATTGAAATCAATACGAGAAGGCGTGACTTTGTGGAATGCCATAGTAATAAAAACAACTTTGTAAATTTCCACAGAAAAGTTTTCCGTGGAAATTTACAAAGTTGTTTTTATTATTACTATTATTATGAAAATATGTTTGTTCTCGTGAAACAGTTCCTATAAAGTTTGTTTTAACATTTGGATAACATAAAAAGGAAATTATATAAATTCAATAATATTTTTGAAATGCAGTTAAACTTAAAAAATAATTTTTTCTTTTGCTTCTAAATACATCATTATAGGTTCCAGAGATTTCTGTATCGATTGCTTTATATTACGGAAAGAACAGTACAGTCCCTCTTTCCCTGATGATGTTATACGTCCTCAACAAAGACACGTGTTAGATAACAGCCTCAAACGAGTCTCCTATTCCAAAATTAACTAGCAAACGACGGATTACATCACCTCCTCAAATCTCCCTTAATAAAGCAGTTCATCTTTCCACCGCTGCAACTCCCTTAAGCACCCGTACCATTCTTATCTAACCAGACCAAGTTCCGCAAATAGGCTTGCTTTCTTTTCAACGCGCACGTCCGACACGGGTTTTGCGGCGTGTTGCTTCGGTTTGCGAGGCGTGTTTGCGACACACTCCTTTTCCCTTTCGCATAAATGGAAAGCGTCGCGATCCTATACTATGGAGTAAAACGGCCTCTTCTTGCTTATCCGTTTTTGCGCCCTCGGCTGCTATGGAAACGGCCGATAAGGGAAGCGGAGACGAAATTTGTCAATTGTCGGATGGCGCCTAATAGTGCATTTCCCAGCGCGTGTTCGTTATTTATGCGGCCGCTTTCCTTGGCTGCAAATCACGGCGAATGCGGAATTTAGAATATTAATTAGGGATTGGAATTAGTATAAATGGTTGGTTAACTACAAGGATACGAATAGTTCTATAATATATAAAAGTCTATATTTTTTCGTATTTAATTGAATCCGTATATTAGCTTTCGAAATAAGAAGAAATGTTGTATTTATACTAATAATCATCATTTGAGGGAGTTAAGTAGAAAATATTCTCCAACATAAAGACTTTTTATAGTTTCTGTTTTCTTTATATTATACTCGTCTTCATATGGGAAAAGTTATTTTGATACGAATAAAATTCAAAGCCATATTCAATATCTAGTTTGCTTTCTCTATGAACATTGTTTATGAGATTCAAATCCTTGAGGTGCTAAATACTTTTCAACTTATTATAACTTACAACTATTTTAACTCTCAATTTACCTTTTATTAGTAATAATCAGTTTGATGTTAGAATTTCATAATTTTACTCAAATTTTAAAAGAGATAAACTCTGACTAACTTCCTCTAAGAATAAATTGTCTTCACTATCATATTGCATCAGGAATATTAATTAATGAAAATGTGAATTAGATTAAAGATATATGATATAACGTACATAACACGAAGGACATACAAGGTCATGATCAGTCAAGAGAACTACTTTTGGATGTAACATTAACATTTCAGTGCACGCGCACTCGTTTAGGAAACGTTTTTGTATCGCCACGCGAGTAATGAATATAAGATGAAATTCATCGCCATGGTCGATAATTGTAATCCGAATTAAATTAAACGCTTTGTCTCTACAAATGATATCACGTCACTTCGCAACGCTTGATTTCCATTTTCATGCACGATTTAACTTCGATTGACAAGGTGGCGAAACATACATCCTGCGTAAGCCAAAATATTCAGCTGATTGTCACATGCTTAATGCTCAATTTACCTTCGTCAGTTATATACAAGAGTAAAAATCAATGTAAACGATGCGGAATAAGTAATCGAATTAAAAGTTCTATAGAAGATGACCTATGACCTTTTTATGCTACCTATGAGATATTACGACTTACGTAAATTCAAATGTTATTTATTAATTCCTAAATATGTATCGATGAATATCGAACGACTATTACTGCATAAACTATTATTAAATATTTAAATGAGAATTTAACCAGTTAGTTTTTAACTTATTTTCACGATCAAGAAATGGGAAATTTTAATATACATTATTTACTCTTGTGACCAATCATATCTATTAAGTGTGACTACGTATGAGATAAGTATTCTTTCCCCAAACTTACAGTTTGATACTCTGTCCTGTATACTAATTTTCCATTACCTAATTCCACAAGAGCTTTAATGAAGTTGTCTAAACTGTATCGAAACCAAGTCTTATGAAGTTCTAAATCTAAATGATTGGTTCCGAACATCTGATTTTCCACGTACGTATATTCACATAACGATTGAAATGTGGGAAGTGAACTATAACATAATTCTGTATCATCATAAAGATCGTACAAACTAGTCAACGCAACTATTCAACTTTGTTTAAATGCGCTTCTAAAATGATACCCTGTTATTACGACTGCATAGCTATAAACGACTTATGCACCAATTCGACCACTCAGCTCGGAATAGCATACTCTCCACACACGTGAATCCTTTTTCCTGTATTGGAAACATATAACGTACTCTAGTCAATACCGGAACCAACCCGTTATCACTCGCACTGTATTTCCATACGGTGCATCTCAATTCTTCGGCGCATCTCTATGAATATCGCATCCAATCACTGCGCCCATAGAGGTTTCCATAAGTAACGAAGCGCGGGAAAAAACACGGGCCCGGATCTGCGGATAATCACGTAGTTTCATTAACGGGAAATAGTGCTCGGCGCATTAATACCCGACCATTAATCACGAGCGTAACAATTGCGTGAGCGCATTCGCCAATATCAATCATCTGCGAATTTTAAAACGGCGCATCGTTATCCGGGAAAAAGTGGCGAGGGCTTTTTGCCCACTTCGATGAATCATCGCTCCCTAATTGAATAGAAACGCAACCATATTCGGAACTCTTTTATTTCCGTCCCGGAAACGTATCGGAACCATAGTCCGGGTGGCCTTAATTCCGGGCGTAATTAAAACAACGTCATCTCCGGCAGAAAGAAAATCGAATCGCCGTCGGAAACGTATCGTGTATCCATCGGCTCCGGTTTATTTAACCGAAATAGATAAACAGCCGGTTGTTTTCGGAAGGGGTGTCCGGATTGACGACCTCCCGAAATTCTCTGGGCATTAATTCGTTTCCCCGAACACATGTGTTCACTCTTTTTTTACGATTCCGGACTCCATCAATCCACATTTTAATCCGTGGTGTTGTGGTTCGAATTAAAATCCTCGACCGATCCCAAGGGATGATTTAAGCCCACACAAAATGTATCCCAGTCAAAGCAGGAGGAACAGGTACTCCACAATAGGTGGGTGGGCTGTTTTATTTTTCTCCAAATTTTCCACGTTAATTATCCAGATATTCCCAATGACGCGATATGTCTCCGATTTAATTCTAGAACGCGGCGCAGTCCACCGAACGGACGCATTTTTATTCATCCCCCGGATTCCGTTATGCAAATTAAAAAGATATCCCCGTGTATGTGTATAAAACGGCTCCCCTTTTTTATTGGAGGAGGAACGCCGTTCTTTCCGAGGTCATTCGTTCTTTTATAGGCGCTAACCAAAGTTGTAAATTGCCGTAGAAAATGCCTAATTTCTGCTCGTGCCCGTAAAAGTTACGAGCGGAAGAGGGAAAGTTTCTTCGGTTTATTTCCCAGAACTGAATTTCTCTCGCCCGTTAAAGGTAAAGCGAACGGCCTCCGTTATAAACTTAAGTTCCATATTTCTACATTCCGTTGCTAGCATCGTGAAATTTTCGGATAGAAGGAAGGTTGATGATGAAGTGCCTAATAAACTGAGTGATTGCTCAAAATCAGGTCCTTAGATTGCGTTTCTTACGATTAAGCGACGAATTATCGTAAAGTATATGACGGCTAGCAAGTCCTTAAAAATTAGGGCTGAGGAAATCTGGCCGTGTAATGGTATAATTTGTTTAGAAATTTTTATAGGCACGAGGAAAGAATTTCCGTGATAAATACTCGTTGGGCAGTATGAAAAATACTATTTGCAAAAAAAATAAATTATAGAACACAAATTAAAAGTGCATCTATTTAATTATTTGCTCTGTTTCTCATAACCATCATAAATTCATCTGCATTTACTAATAACAAGCATTAACTCGTATAATATAATGAATAAAGTTTGTAATGAAAAAATAGGTTGCTTTTTTCATTTCGACTTTCAATTATCTTTTCTCCTAAATTAAATATTATTATAATAGACTGTTAGGTTAAACATAAGTTAATTCTTGGATACATCTATCTACTTAAATTCTCCGATATTTCTTATATTCTACTGAACCTTCTGTTCAATCAATAATTCATAAATTAATGATCCCTTTATATTAAATCTTAACTCCTCCTTGTACTAATAAAATCTGTAATTCATCCTGCGCCTAAATCATGCGATGGAGTAGATGAGCTTTAGACGGATTTTTTCTCCTACGACAACACACTTCTAGTTCCCTCTCGTAATTCCCTTTCCCCCGAAGGTCGTGCTAATGGACCTGTTTGAATAGGACTCCCCCACTGTGCGGCTGAATCAACTCCTTGGGCACCCGGAATATCTAGAGGTATTAATTCCTGAATACTCCACACTAATATCGTTCAAAAAAACCTTGGGCAACAAAGATTACCTTAATAAATACAAAATTAATATTCACGGACATCGTAACTATAAAAATGTTACGCATATGTCTACAAATTTCCGAACAAAGTTTGACATTTCTTAGTGAAACTGAAAGCAACCAAATATTAGTCTTTCTAATTATGATTATCAGCATAATAAATATAATAAATCGGAAGTAATATAATCAATATAAATACTGAAATTCATCTTCATTTGTCACGATTTAATACTAGAGTTAATATAGGTAATTAATCGTCTCAAAAGTCTCATAAAATCTGCACTGACGGTTGGAAGATATTCAGCGTAATAACATTGCGAAACACATTAACTCATCTCTGTTGATATGAAGATAGACCAAAAACATAACCCACGCGCCAGAAGAGTGTAACGTAATGGAATTGCTGCACAATGTATGTATCAAATGTAATTCTAAGTTGGAGCTAAAATTACTACCTGTAAAATCGCCAATTCTCAAATTACCAACAAGCTGCAACGAAGTTACATATCGTGCGATGGCCCCATCTCCTTTAGTGCCATCCTATTGATGGAAACATCCTTCCGGCCAAGATAAACGTCAACCCCTCCCTTATGGTAACCGCACGGTTTTCCCGTAAATCGCAGGCAACGAGCCAGAAGAAAGCGACCCTCGAACTTTCAAAAATAATCCGTCCTCAAATCTACGCTCCTATTTTATTTTCGTGCCGATTCCACATTGAGCGGGTCAAAAGTAGCTACAACTCCCCCTTCGAGTAACAAATAACTCCGTGGAAATAAGGGAAAAAACCCCATCTCCCTCTAATTTCCGAGGAAAACTCGTTTCTATTACTGCTCCTCCGTCCCACACCTTGGAGCAAACCGGTGGTAATCTGTTTACCTTTCTCTAACCCGATCACCCCCTTTGATTGGGAGGGAAATCGTTCTGCTTGGCTGCCTTGGGTAGGGGCGGAAAAAACCCTTGGGCTGCGGGATTACCCGAATTTCAATCTCCTGTGACGCCCTTGAGGAAAAGAATGGAGGGTCCGGTGTCGAATGGGGAATTTCCCTTCCAAAAGATCTCTTTTTCCCAATTCGCTTCCTTACCGCTTGTGAGCGAGTAATGGGAAAATGAACGGGGAAATTGAATAGTGGATGGGTTCGAATGGGTGTCTGCAAGAGTAAGCGAATGAATTATTGGATGCTTGAGTATAAGAGCTACGGAAAAATACATTGAACGACATTGTTACCAAGTATTGGATGAAGGAATAAATGGAAATGAATTAATTTACAAATAAATAATAAGGACTTAAATAAGCAATTTTTACGATAAGAGATAATTTTAGAGCAGGAAAATTTCTTGAAAAACATGTGCTCCGATTATAACTTAGTATGTTACGTCATTATGGCAAATAAAGGACTTACGAATATTGTCTATTAAAATATAATCAAGGTAGGAAAATATGCACTACAAAAAAGGGTAAGGCACATGAGAATGAAAAGAGAATTCCGAATACGTAAACAGACGTTTCAGCATATTTCCCAAAATTTCGTAATGATACCAAACTAAGAAAAGCCGACCTCATTGCTTCCATAAGGAGCGTTGATTCTCATGCTAAACGCTCTGAAGTTATGGAATTTCTTCCTTTTTACTTTTCCTAGAACTTTAAAGTTTTCATGCATTCGTACACGATGCATAAATTATAAATCTCCTAGAATTGCCGTTTAAGTTTTCAAAAGGTTAATTTGCAAGATAGAGTGATGAATGGAGAAACTTATCTCAAGCGTTTGTGAGCCCGTTTAAAACACTGCACGATTTACACACATAATTACATGCATTGGCGATATATTTCATTCCTTTGGAAAGGTTTGTGAAACAGAAGCAGCTACGTCGTATTACTACTATTCACTGATAGATACAATTCTGATCTTATGTTTAAAGATCGAAATCATAAGATATCTACAATTAATGACTCATTTAGTATACACTTTGAATTTAATTGCATGTTCAGTGAATAAAAATATAGTATTTTCTAACGCCTTTTCAAATAAAAGCTAGTTATGAGAATTTTCAATGAAAACTAGAAGTATCTTTTCTCTTTAAATCTACCTAAACCTCATTCTGGAAGATTCATTTCCGTAATCGATGATTTTTTCATTCAGTTTGTCACATAAAAGGTCGGAAATTTTTGTATTCTATTTTCTTATGCAAACGATTTACTCTTCTAGATTGTTTTGGAGAAATACTAAATAGGAGTATAAATATAGCGAATTAAAAAATCAAAATATTGCAGATAATATGATATTAGGAAAAACTTATTTTCGATATTAAAATATTATCTACTAATAGAATTAACGTGGGCGTAGTTCCATTTCACATGAGTATTTTTTATGAATTTTACTTTTAGCTGTGCAATGAGATACGTAAAGAGATTTCTGTTATGAATTTGATACACAATTTAGGAGTACAGAGCATTGGATTTCCTTGTAATTTCTCAGCCGTGCTTTTATCCCGTGTATAATACCATAAAATATTAGTTAATTATAGAGGTACTCATAGTCTTCACATCTTAGAAGAAACGACTAGAGACACGTTACGGAAAGCATAGAAAAATGTTATAAAAAGTAGCTGAAATCTATTAATTCTTACACTTTTATGGCTACGTATCGAGTGAAACGAACTGTAGTCTTGTATGTAAAAACGCCACGATAGGTTGTGGCGTGTACAACTCAAATTATGAAGGCACTGTTCTTAATGCTTTGGGCAGTACGTTCATTTCAAAGACATGCTTCATAAATCGCCACTCCACGTTCAAGGTTTTTAGTTTATGAGCAAGTAGTAAGTGATAGTTAAAATGTTACATGAACTGATGTAATAGAATAGATGAGTAATGGGTGTTTTCATTTAGAATCCTGTAAAATTAAGTAATAGTCACCGAACATCCGTTTCCGAATATTTTACTCTCATATTTCTACGAGTACATCTATCTCATTCACGTATTACGAAATGAAACAAAAAGGATCTTCGAAAAGCATATATAATAGAATTAGAATAAGGAGATCGAAATAACACGGTACAAATCACTCGAGATGATTGTTTTCCTTCACGATTCGGAGATCTTATCATCGTTGGAGAATGAATATTTCTCACGCGCCAATTTTATCGCGATTTGCAAACATTATTTTCGGAAAAGCTGTCCTAATAAAAGGCTCGGAATGGATCAAAGGCAAATGACTCGGTTTGCCTCGAACAAAGGGGTGGCGATCAATCAAACTGTCGATGATTGCAAACCGTTTGAATATTACTCTGATACGCTACTTTTGCTTCATTCACATGTCCAAAGGAAACTTTTCCTTGAATTCAGAGGTACAATCGTTTCAAACAATTTATCCCGGACCTTGTCAGCTGCGATCGAGTTCAATGGAAAAATAGATTCTCCGTTGCTACGGATAAATTGTGCGGTTTCCAACGACTCTCTGAAATATTTGTGTTCGTTTCGCCGTCAGACAAATGCGTAAATCGTCTCTAGGATACATCGCTCCGAATGGGAACGCAATTTATTTAGAGGTCCTGCTTTTGACGAGTAGGTATGAGCATCATAAAGGAACACGGTTTTTATTTATTTCCCTATCCGATGGAAATATGACGTAAGCCATCTGGGACGAAATTAAAATAAGTCAGAAGTTGATTTCGACTTTGCTTTTTTTAGTGACGTTGATGTGGTCGACATTTAGAACAGAAAAAGTTTATACATTAACAATGAGCTCGTCAATATAAATATATTATATTTATTGGCTTTAAAAATAACGAATATTATTAAATTTTTGCTGATTTTCCTTAAATTGACATTTATTTATTTCATAGTTTCGTATTTAGTGCTTTTGACATTGGTCTGTGAATTCTGAATTATAAAAATGTTCCTGGAAAGGATTGAAATTGTATTAAATTATTACAAAAAATGTAACGGAACGGAAAAATAGACACAAAAATAAATAGAATAGTAACATCAATTATATTGAAGTTTTTACGAACCTAAAATGTAAAAGAGTTATACAGTTAAATTTAATGGAAATACTTGAAATTAAATGAATGAGTGAAAACTTGATAGTAGTAGTAGTGGAGAAGAAAACGATGTTTGGGATATTATGAGTTTATGAAATTCTTTAAATTTGGATTGGTTGGATGATTATGAGAAAAATGATTCAAAATCCAAGAAATTCAACATAATTTACTGAAACGGATTATAATATATATTAATTGTGTCTTTAGGTTTGTATGCACAGAATTCTTTTAAAGATAATGACATAAATTATGATATGCAAAATTTATTTTATAAAATTCTTGATATATTTAAATGGAAGTCTATTTTTATTTATAAGCGTTTCAATTTATTTCTAAATATCGTCACATATTTTACCACATAACCTATTCATAATAATAAAAATATGCCTATACATTTCCTTGTGTGCAACTTTTCATTCTTATTATATAATTCGGTGACTTTCGGCTCAAAATCTTTTGGTAATACCAATTTATGAACTCCACTATAGGGACTTAGCTGATAAAACGTGGCCAAGTGGAATTTGTTTTCTCCGCACGACAATAAATTCTGTAAGATTGACTGCAGGATTGATAGTGTGGGACTCAAAGACAAGGTCTTGGGAGGTCGGAGACACCAGAACAAATCCCTAGGGTAAAGAGTTTTTATGTGTTTCTGGACCCATAAACAGTTCAAAACCAAGGAGGGAGTGTTTGAATCAAGTTTCCCTGGAAACTCAGTCCCGCACTCGATGCTAGTAGGACGTTTCTTTAATAAGAAACTTATAGAAGGTTTTTTATTACACGGAGAAGGCAATTTATTGGACATAGTCACTCATAACATTCAATTACTGAGAGGATATTAAGAGAAATAAAAACGGATTTTATGACCAATTTCATCCACTGATCTTTGGAAGTTTCGCTCTAATCATCAGGATGCCTATAGAGAGACAATCATTTTCACTGAGATAACATACTTCTGCATTATTTTGTTAAGCCATAAACATGTTACTATGATCATTAATTGATACAAAATATATTTTTAAAAATTGTTTATCTTGCTCGTCTATATTCCTTACATAAAATTAAGACATTAGCATAAGAATATGCCGATATCAGACGAAGATTTACACACTAATAGCTATGAGTAGGCTTTGTCAATTATAAGAAACATCTTTTGGAGAAACAAATATTTCTTATTGATAGAGCTCCACGGCGAATATATTATTTTTTTGGATTATGAGTCGTTGCTTTAATGCTTTAATAAGATTTATTTATTTACTAATGGATTATTGAAAACCATTTGAGACCATTATTGATGTATAAAAAAACAATAAATTAATTCCATCTCCATTGTTAAACTCTAGTTATATTGAAATACTCCTATAATAAACTCACAACTTTACCTCTGAGGACACAATTTTCTTCCCAACTCTTCTAATTCATTCCAAAGCATTCTTACACGTTCATTGCAAACCATAAAACGTCATTTATAAGCAGCAGAAATGCACGAATATTCCTCCCGATGTTAATGCCACTGATAAATCTCGCTGAATGTGAATCATTCAGCAAAGCCCCTATTTCACGCACATAATCTAAACTTAACCGCAACTGAATGCAATCTCGAAAACTCTCCCCGAGTTCAGACATTCCGTTCATGAGACCATAACTCTTCTCTTGAAACACTTGCCCATGACCTACAAAACGCAACCATCGCGGGTCAAGAAGACAAGTTGGCGGAGGTCGGGAGTAGTAAAATCATTGGCGATTTTTGTTTTCTGCTGATGGTCAACCGCATGGAATGGAATTGGTAATGACGATGGCTTCCTCAAATCGACTTTGAATGCGAAGAGGCAGTTCTCGAGAACTTCTGACCGATCGATGGCACAACTTGGGCTCAAAAAGTTTCCTTTCTTAATTAAAGATAGAGGCGCACTCCACATTGAAATAGAGTCGCCTCGAGTGCAATCGAGCGAAATTTCATCATTGGCCGCTGCATTTCCCACTGCGTTCTAATAAACCTCCAAACGAAGCCACTTGCAGTCAAATGAATTGCCATTTGAGAAGTTGGGTATGGCTTTAGATATGGCTGAGACTTATGAGCCCAATGAATAGGGTTATCTCCCTATAAAAATTCTTTCATGAACGATTAACCACTTATACTTTCATAAATAGGATAGACCTCTCGATTTATACTTTTTTGACTACGATATTCATTTTCATCTTTGCATTTTTTCATCAATTTTTAATGATGCAGCTTCAGCAGTGCTCTATTCTCCGTGAGATCTATTAATAAGTAATAATTTATTTTAAATTTCAATTATGAAATTCAATAAGTCAATATTAGTCAGTTCTAGATACGTTTCTGATAAAGCAATTTTAAATGGCATGAGAGATATATCAGTGTGAATTAATAAGCGAATGAATAATTCCAGGATAATTCATAGAATTTCGAATTATGCCGGTACGGGAAATGGTTAATTATTTGATAAAGTTGCTTATTAGTATAAATTTATATTTTAAAAATGAATTTCGTAGTATTTTATATCCGAAGCTAAATGAGTATAATTAATACCCTCAGTTTTAATAAGCGATTTTAAGAAGAGATCATATCATTTCGCTGAAATATTTAATTAACAATTATAATAATATTTGATTACGCTCCGAGAATGGGTTAAATATTTTCTGGTATATTAATATTAGACTTTAAACTGTATCACAATAATTTCCTAGAAAAGAAACTGTTCTTTTCCTGCAGGTTCGGAGTGTCCAAAGTCTCTTTAACTCTTCAAAATAAATTTAGCTCTAGATTATCCGGATAAAATATAAAGCAGCGAATATTTAGTTTCCAAGAACAGATAATAAAAATCAATTTGAAGGGCGGAAAGCATCCAAGTTTCCAAATTCTTTTTCATAGAATTATTCTCTCAAATGTCTGATAAACACCAATCAAATACAGACAAAACGTAATTATATTCAAAAAAGAACCGCCATCTTTCAGAAAAGCGGCCTTTACTAAATGTATCATTTCCGAAAAATTTTCTTCCGCAAAGGAAAACCTGCTTGCACTACATAATGCCTTGGTGATGAAACACAAGGAAGATTGCGTTCACTGGGCCGTTTCCGCATAGTTTCAGATGCTCGGCTGGTCCGTATCCCGGGAGACGGAAAATTACTTTGATGAGACCTTTGTCCTTTAAGAGGCTGCATGCCTCAGCACTTAATATTTATGATCTTTCGGACGAGAAACTGGGATAGAAAATGAAATTGTTTCCGGGAACTTGAAAACTGGTTCTTTGCTAAGTTGCTTTTAAGCCAAGCATTATTGATGTTAACGCCGCATCGGTAACCAAAGGATGTCAAGTTTTATCGCATTCTTTCATACATGGACTAAGAGTGCGTCTCTTGATATCATATTGTACATATAAAATTATCTTTTTCCTCAATTCTGGGAACTATCAAACCAATCATGCTTGTGTTCCTTTCGATTAATAGACGATAGATCCTTTAATCGAACTTCATTTGCCTCTATTCTTTTTCTATAGAACTGATGTTTTTTATGAATGGAAAAAATATAAATCATACATTCTATTTGTTTATATACAGATTAGGAAGAATATTGTCGTTCATAATGTTTCGGAGCATAAAACTGTCTATTATTAATTTTTTCCCTAAACCTGTACTTAATTTCTTTACGAATACGAAAAATAAAGCTAATTATAAAATATTTCGTCAAGACTTAAATGCAGTTTAGCTTATGCCTGAATTATTATCCTTCTAAAACAACTGCTATTGCAAAAGCAAGCGTTTTTAGTGCAAATCAACCAAATGGACGGAAGATGGTACAGCCGAAAAAGAGTTTCGCGTTGCGATATCGAATTCTCCACGATTATTGACTTCTGCGAACGAACGATTCCTTAATTTTTCACGAATTTCTCCAAGTTTTCCCTGACGACAGATTTGTTGAGCCGATCTAATATTCATGAACGTGTGAATATCGCCATAAGGGTATCTCTCATGAATTTTTCTCTCAATCCGCGCTTTGTTCGACTGCTTTTATGATATTCTGACTGCCTCTTTCTTCCACGATTCGAAGGTCATAGAAACCTTTTGAAATAGGTCGCAAAAATTGATTGGCAAATAATGACTATGGATTGGATTCATGAATATGTTTATAGTTAAATTGCAAGCATACTATGGTACGGACAGAAACTACAGCTTTTTTAGTAATTCCCAATTAAATTTTCATTTAATAGCTGAAAGAGGTGTGGTTAAATAGACTGATATTAGAGGGTAGATCAAATAAAGTTAAGACCAACCTGTTACCAAAAAAACGAATAAAATACGTCATTTATACTAAATCTATTTAAATATCTGTAATAAAAATAACTTAGTAAATTTCCACAGAAAAATTGTTATATTTGCAACCGGTTTCGTAATATAAAATTACATCCTCATAATTTTATATTACGAAACCGGTTGCAAATATAACAATTTTTCTGTGGAAATTTACTAAGTTATTTTTATTACTATGGCATTCCACGAAGTCACGCCTTCTCACATTGATTTCATTAAATATCTGTAATATTGATAGATATTAATATTGAAAGGAAATAGTGTAAACCTTTGGATGAAAAAAATACTGATAGCTTGAAAATGAATAAAGATAATCGAGGCTCACAAAGGAAGAACAAAGGAAGGACAAAATTTTCTTTTGTTCTTCCTTCAAAGATATGCCTTTGGGAAAGATTTAAGACAAACAAAAACTTCAGAACCTTGAAACTTTACTTTTATTTTACATCGCTTTAATTCAATAGCATTTTGTGATTGAAACAGCGCAGTTCGGAGAATATTAAACATCCACGAGATCTCTTTTCACAGTTCCTTTCACTTCAAACAGATCACAGCTCAATGAGTCGCGTAGCAACAGAATACTTAAAAATAGAAGAGTAAAAATGCCTCTGTTGCGGAAAATTGAGCCGCGTTTTGCCGGCAAAAAATCGATCGACATGACATCATGCAAACTTACGGAAATCGCCAATTTCTCTTCCAACGGTATCACGTCACAGCTACAACATTCACCGAACCCCGTCTAATCCACCACAGAACACAATTCGCAACACACCCATCGCTTCGGCTCACGTAGTGTCGAATTACTTGCTGCACATTCCAGACACACACGCGAAATCAACGCAGAATTTCCTCCTTCATTCGCGGAACGCCGCAGAAAATCAACGCACGAGGATTATCATCGCACCTAATGGAGAAGTAAGAACGTTCGGCTATTTCAATTTTCCATCTCAATTACGCCTTTCCCTCACGCAATGTCTCCCACGCGTTTATCAACGCCTCTACTGGCAGCGGTGGACTCCCACAACAAAACCCGACGGTGAAATTTAATTATAGTCCGGGAGAATGCGCGACCCTCCCTCTGGGACGCGAAATCAAAAAGCTCCTGCGGGAATTTAGTTAGCCCTATCGTTCGTAGCATTTTTTGATCTCGATAAATCCATTCTTCCGTGGGTAGTTTTTGCCGCCGGCCAACGGGAATGGCTGTTGATGGTATTACCAGAAGCGACACTTGACGTATTGTTTCTACAACGAGATATTACTTTGCGAATTTTGAGCGTTCTTTTGGATGGACTAGTTTTATTCTCTGGAATCCATGGAGTGCTCTAAAGAGAAATATGTATAAAGTGGTGATCTCTTCAGTTTAAAATTGGATTATCATCGTGCTAAAAATGTATACAATATAAAGAAGTGTTTTTAAAGTAAATAAATAAATATACTTGTAAATCAACTCACTTGTAAATAGTTCATATATAATGGATCACTTCAACAAAGTTGAGCCTGACTATACTGTATTTCTTACTGAAATATAGAGGCAAAAATGTTTGTGTTCCACTTCGCTTCATTAAAATGTTTCCTTCACTTTTTCTTTACCTTTCATTTGAATCACTTCAATTGAATATATTTATTTGATGAATATCAGAACGAAAAAAGAGAGTTCAAATTATAAATTTGCCATACCCAAGGCAGCAGTTCCATAACCACAGCGTCGTTTATGATATAGTGGAAAAATTCTTTTAGTTTTCTAACCCAATAGCCGCTAAATAAGAGCTAGATTGAATTAAAAATAAAATAACAGATTCATTTTTCATGCTCGGTTTGCACGATGAATCATTATATTCTTAAATAAATTCACAGTGTTCATTATTCGCCCGAATCATCCAGTATTTACAATCCTTAGCATTTCTTCACTTTATTATTTCACCTTTCTTTATTCACAAACGGAGGTGGATTTTCAACAGATCCCTTTGTACCTTCAATTCAGGGTATTTTCGTCAGTAATCTTTTTTTTTCTCGACTCTGGTAAACATCGCTTTAAAATTCAATATTTATCTTAGGCGTTTAAGATTCAGTTTGTGAAGATTGCCGTATGTACTGGCTTTACAAATATTTCAATATATATTGAATTATATATATATTAACTTTATAGGATCAAAAATAAAAATTATAAGAATAAAAATTAAAATAAATTTATGATTAAGAAAGAGAAATATTTCTCCCTAATTTTAGACCTGATTACGGTCAAGTTAAATATTATCTCATAACTTGGATAAAAAAAATTCCTCGAGGCAAACGTTTATGAATCCCGAATGAAAGAATTTTGTCTTATTATTTTATATTTTGGACAAATAAATCGAGGATGATATTGCATCAATCAATCATCCAAGATGAAATATTATTTTATTATAAATCGATGTGTATTTTCCCATCCCATCCTTGGCATAATAAGACTGAGGCTGTGGGAATGCTTTTGCTATTCTCTCTCTACACACAAACAAAGCTTTTTATGCATTCCAGTTCGGTTTTACGATGCCTTGAGATTTGGCAAACCACACCACACATAAACACTGTGGAGAAAATAGTCTAACGACACTCAAAGACTATTCTTTCTACAGCCAGAAGTGTATGAAGAAATTTGTTTGCGGTGACCTAAAATATTTTGTAATCCGTTCATGTATGTGCCAACATCATCAATTTCATTTAAATATTTTAATCTATACATAAATAGATAGAGGATGTGATACAATAAAGTTTTCTGATGAAGAAGTGAAATGAGATATCTATCATTTACCTATATTGATTGGTAAATTAGATTAACTAAGGAATAATTAATAACAGTATGCTACTTAAATATATCAAAATGTGATTAAATAATATGAGAAACTTCATAAGTTGGGAGAGAAATCTTATCGCAATATGAAACGATTATTGACCTTACGCTTCCTTTATTTTATTAGACTTTCAATTTACTTTATCTTATTTTTACATCTTTCGTTGATTAGTTTCACAAATTCTCATTTGATTAACCTTTCTTTTACATATAGTTTCTCTATTTAAAATCATTTTCTATATCTAATAATCTTCCGTAAAATTAAATGTAATGGGTGAGAATAGAAAAGTAAAGTATCGACGATACATTGTAACTATTTCCACTAATCTAAACACGAAAGCGTTTATTTATCGATAATATTTCGTTTTGTTCGAATGAAAGGTTTCCAGATATCGGTCATCGAAGCGTACGGCCAACTACTACCGCTGAACTGCAGTATTCATAGGTGTGTACGTATTTCAGCATGCAATCCATCTACCGGAGGGAGATCATCATTAACGGGCGAGTGGCCTGCCACGCCCATTCAATCACTCCGCGAATAAGTATTCTACTAATGGGCCGACTTCTATTGTTCTAATTTCATCCGCATGATAATTGCTGGCGCTGCTATCACCGGAGGATTTTAACGCCACGGATCCTTCGCTCATTAGTTCTCATGTGAAACTTATAGAGTATCTGAATACGTCATTACCGTCAGCTCCCCTTATAGAATGAACTCTATTAAAGTCTGTTCACTTCATCAACGGGGCTTCATGATACCGACCTTGGGAAACGAGTCGTCCATTCTAAAAGCGTTCGGCCTTGACCCATACCTTCCGAAGCCATTACTTAAGACACGCTCGGATGCAGCATCGTAATATTTCGCGATTTTTTCCGAGAAATTAGGTGAAAGATATTAAGACTTTCCATCTTTCGACCGAGAACATTAAATGCATCGCGGTAATCATATAAGGGAGAAATTTATGGTCGCGGATTTTGGTGGAAGATGGGCTTCCATGGGCAATTAACGATGCTTCCAACGCATGTACTGATGTTTGAATTCGAACCTGAGCAGTTAATTAATCAGCAGACTCCACCGTCATATCTGGTGTCTAAAAACGGAGAAGCGTACGTCTTCACAGATTGCATTTACTTTGTAAAAAAACTAGTGAACTACTTTACAGTAATTAGATAAAATTAATGCCAAAAGTAAAAATTTAGACTTAATTTTGAGCATTAATATTTTAACATACATTTCTATATTCTTCTTGACAATTTTGCCAAACCTTACCAAATAATTTAGACATAGTCTATTGACCGAGGAAATACTGTACTAAAAACAAATGCTATTAAATTTACATAAAGAATTTGATTGCCTTTATGTGAGGCAACATTGGAAAGTTGGATTTTTAGCAAACTGTGTCACATCTTTAGGACAAGGTTTTACATAATTCTTACGATTTAAATAGGCACAATGATTTCTGATGAGCTTAAAATAACAGAGAAATATCCGTTCATACAGAAGTTAGTAAGGAAGGATTAACATCCAAGAGTGGAAACCATGAAATAGCTTTTTGGTAGCTCTGCCAAGTAGCTAGTATAAGTAATAGTATTTTATCGATTAACAGAGCTATATGAATACATATCTTAGTTATACTATACATTAGTGAATCTCATCAATCATTAAATGTCTTTGTTCTCAGTGACTTGAGAACGTAAATCGGGTGAACATACAGAGAAGGTTAATCTACTCATAATTGACGATACGTCCAAAAAATTCGATCGAATAATTTTGTCCAGAAAAAAGTGCGATTAATAAACACGTAGCGAGAATCTCATCAACTCCGCAGCATCAGAAATGGACATTTAGGCAACGAACCCATCCGAACGCACCTCACGCACCACATTTCACAGTCACCGGCCATCTTTCGCACAGCAATTCAGCTCGGATAACATTTAAACTACGAGATTTAAAAAAAAGAACGAAATCTGCAACAGCCCGCGAGTGAAAGTTCATCTCGTTCCCCAAAAGCGTTGTCCGAAATTTTTCCAAACGCGCGTCCGAATTTAAATGAATCCGCGCGTAATGGTCCGAGCTAAATAAATAACAGGGAGGAGGGGGTGATCGCTTAATGCCCTTGGAGCTCAGCTGGTCTCATTAAAACCGCTGACCGGGCCCTTGAAATTTCCGAGGAGCGCCTCCCCATTACGTAATCAAACGCCCCCTCGAAATCTATCCGTGAATCCGTCTAAATATGCAACTGTAATTTAAAACACGTCGCAAACAGACGCGGCTGTCCCTGCGGCTTTTTATCTCCCTTTTTAATCTCTTTTTAGCGCGGAAAGGGCAGAATCTAGGATGGGTTTATGTAACGAGGTTTGCGGAGGTCTTGTGGTCTTCTGGACGCAGCTTCCAAAGGCATTTCGTAATGCTGTGGCAATATGACGCTCCAATTCTATTACAGAGTTCGATGATATGTTTGCTGAGAAGGTAGGATCGGTTCGGAAGGATAAAATCGTCCGTTTGAGTTGATGATTGATGAATAAATCTAAAATCGTATGGACAACGTAGAACTCACTTCCTAAATTGACGTTCGTGTGGTTGTAAAAGGTTCAGGTAAGTCTTGAAGGTAAAATTTTCTCATTTACTTTCATTAATCTGCTAATTAAACTAATAAAAATTACTAAAGCTGATTATATCGAATGATGTTCTTAAACCAGATTTAAACAACTAAAATAATTCTTGATCTCTCTTATAGTTTAGTAATAATCAGAAAGGTATGACAATAATTAAAATGTTACATGGTATAAAACTAGGCATCATCTTAAGATATTGAACAATTTTACTTTCAAACTTAGGTTATGTTGTTTGATTTCATTAAAAGCGATCAGAGCTTCGAATAATTTTTTAAAAACCTTAACTTTTCGAGCTAACTGAGTGAGTTTTATAACTCAAAATGTGGAGAAGTGTTATTTAAAAAATGTTAAGAAAGTCAATCTTAAAATGTATGGATAGGGCATTAATAAAATAAAACTAAATATAAATTTTGACTAAACTTTAAAAACCCAGAGAGGCTAACGCGTTAGTTAAAAGTCTGCTTTCCGTTACAGTAAGTTTGATTAAATTATTCTTATTGGAGTTAGCACATGGTTGGGAGAGTGGCGATGAATAAAGAACACCTCTCTACTTAAGGGTTATTAAAATATTCATAACACTCTAGTGGGTTAGCAACCCGCCTTAAAGCTCTTCAAAGTTTTAACTATGAAGGGATCCTCAGTAACATTCCTCTCGAAATTTAACCTTTTCCCTTATTTATGTCACTTCTTAGCGGCGTTATATGCTCCTAGTTGCCTTCAAGTATCGATGACATGCATTAGCCCCATTAATTCCTATTGCAACTACTTTAAGTGATGCTTACAAAAATAGTACTTAAGCGATAATTTCTTTATGAACAACGGAAATTAAAATAAGTGTATTCAAATGATATGGAAATAGTTTTAATTGCAGATTTAGATTGAGAATTAGATGCAGTTTAACTACCTCATTTAGTTAAATTCATAATCCTATCAACTGTTTACTTTAACCTTTTAATTTAAGCCACGAATACGTAGATATTTCATTTAAATGAGTGGTTAATAACATTAAATAGGAATATTTCCTATAAAAATAGGTAATTATCATATTTATGCGTCATCGTTAAATTCTATCTGATGACCAATTATTGTAATTTTAAATACATAAACTTTTTATATTCAAGATTTCGCAATAGAAGAATGGATTTGCACCGATTACAGAAGAATTGGAACAATTTAATCATATTACTATACCTTTGGCCATACAGAATGTAATAACTTTAAGGTTTCATAAAAACAACCCAATTTTTGACCAACTCCATGCATTAGAGATAAAAAGATATTCATTTCACGTAAGTGGAATAGAACATCGAATTAATTTATTCACCAAAATAAGATAAAGTAATTATATTCGTAATTAATAAAAAATTATCCACTGTAACTGCTTTATAAAAAGCATAAATGCTTCCCAAAATGTTATATCATAAAATTCATATTTAATTTTATCAAATTTAATAAGTATACATAAAGTCGTCTAAAACATAGGGAGTAGTTCAGTGACCTTATATTTTATTCAAAGTAATAGAAGGATATCCTCTGAAGGATATTTCATCCGCATTCTTCTCAACGTCCTATCTAGTTAGCCTTCACTTGATGGGCGTTTCACGGCACATATTTTATTTACGTCTTGGGCCTTGTTTATACCTCCCCAATAGGCGTATACCATTCTCCCTCATCCAAACACCACCATCTGTGGTTGATTGACGACCAGCGATAAAGAAGATGCTTTTTATCTCTTTGCTCCTTGCGTTTGGATATCGTTAGAGAACTTGTTATGGATCTGTTCACACTGTCCCTCTTTCAGCGAATAAAAGAAAAATTCGCGTAAACTTCCTCCGCGACATGGAGTATTCTCTCAAGTATCGGGTCATCTTTTCCAGAAATTCTTTTTTCACGCCCTCTAGAGTCCCTTTTTAAAGGCTGTCTCTTTTGCGCCCTAAAACTACGGAAAGTTCGGCACAAAACTCGATCTCGTGTTAGGAAGCGCGATTGGACGAACTTTGTTTTCCTGGATGAAATCGTGAATGCAAATCAATGACCTCATGGTTATATAACAGGCTCTTCGGAAGATATAGTATGCACGCATATTGGAAAATCGATATCTATTTCTGCTGAATGAACACGTCCATGTATTACGACATATTAGACGATATATGATATAGCTATGCCTAACCATATTACGATGAAATATTTTCTCTCTCGTTCATACCGGAAAAAATTATAGCGCCTTTTATATTTATTTAACAATATGTTCTACTATTGAGAAATTTACCAAAAGACTTTGATAATATTGGCCTATTAATATACATTTCCTTTGGTGTACAAGTATATATATCCCTGCAATATTTAACGATTTCTAAAGTAACCTCATGCTATAATCTTTATGACGTATTAAGATCTAATAATAAAATTCACCGATAAATTCGATATTCGATTAGGCTGGAATTATTTGAAACCTCTCTTGTCAAAACAGTAAGCATAGTATCAATCTATTATGATAGGTACAGGAGTGGATACAGGTGTAGCAGCTATGAAGCACGGATATGGTACCAAGCCGCCCCAGCTCGTACCTTCAATCGAAAAAAAAAGACTTCCTAAACGTTGACCTGTGGGCAACGCAGTACAGTCGTACGTGGCATTACAAGGCACATTCTAGGGGCGGACCTCGTAAGGGGCCCGGGAAGTGTTAGAGGACTCAGCGCATATGTGCAGACACGCTTTGGCGGCTAGATGCTTTTATGCACTCGGTACGTGTTTCCTAGCAGATCCATTGTTCTGCCTCGAGGAACGTAAATATTCTCAGACATATCCCTCTTCCACTCCTCCGTTTAATGAGGCGACGAGTTTTCACCTTATTTCCGCTTGGGCGGGGAACGATGAGTTGTGCAGCAGTAAAAATACAGTGGAAGGGGAGAGAAATTCGTATAGTGCGCTACCTTCCAGCGTAGAAATGAGTCGAGCGTAAGAATAGACTTTCCGAGAACCCGAGTGCTTGAGTGCATTTTTGCTCTCAACACGTTTTCCTCTGCGATTCGAAAGTTAACGGAAGATGTACACTTCATTGCAGAAGCTCTGGATTGAGAGTTCTTGTGGAAGAAGGTTATGGAAATGATCGGAGAAGTTAACCCGGCGACTGTTGCATTGTTGGCGGCTGTTGCTAGGTGATTGAAGGAGAGCTCTCAGTGAGGAGAGCGGAATCAAGAAGTCGTGCTTTGATTCTCAAAGGAATACTTTTCACGATTTTTTTCTTTCAGCTGCGATGAGAATGTCCATTTTGGAGTTGAGTTCGAGAAATTCCGCCCAAGTGGATATTCTTTCATAATTGTACATACACTGAAGTTGAACCATCTGTTTACTAACGATTTATGCTTACGAATTTTTTATCAAACATTTGTGATAAACATCTTAAAATAAAAAATCTTCATGATGAATTCATCGTCTGAATGTTATTTTAGATTCTAAATAATTTTTAATCAAAAAAAAACGTAAAACAAGGATAAACTAGTCCTAAAGAGATATATTTCGAAAAGAAGTTTTAAATTATTAATATAACAAATTTAATCCACACAGATAAACTAAAACGTTAAAAAGAAAAATAATAAATATTTGACTTTATAAATATAACATATGAAGGTAATAAGAGATTACGCAATGAAGATTACGAGTTAAGATATGCAGAGTTAAGCTTCTCATATTTAAAAGATCGTCAATCGAAAATCAATATCAAAGTAAAGTAAATATAAATCAACATATACAGACTCTAATCTGAGGAGTAAATTACGAGAACAATGGTACTACAATACTGTTCAGAATACAACGACGAGGATCCCTAACAACGTGATCAATTCACTAGCATCGGAGGCTGTGAGACTACAAGCAACAGAATGTTCTCACTACAGATGGAAATTTCCTTAAGCACACGACACCGAGTTTTTCACAGCGCAAATGATGCAGAAAATCAAATGACCGCTGTCTCTGTTAAATTTATGTTCCGATGCATTCGCTGTAAATATGCGAACGGCCGATTTAACAATATCGGGGCATTTATCTGGACGGTGACATTAAGCGAGTAAATACCGTATCGCTGCATAAATAACCGGTTGATCGCAATAAATTCTCATCTCTCTGCTAAGAGTTGTTTGTTCCGAATAAGACTAAAGGGAGGAATGAAAAATGCAGTGCCTTATGAGATCGAGGCTTCGTGAAATTTACTCGATAAAACGTTTACTCGAGACATGCGCTCGATTTGGTTTAGGATTCATTATTCGGTGAGAGATTTATTTGCTGCGAGAGATTCTGTTACGAACTTCGTTTAACACACATGGATGGGAGAGGAGCAAAAGTTCTTCACTCGTGCAACACTTTAAAGTGAATTTAAAACAGAATGCCTAAGAAATAAGTGATTAAAGGAGCATGATAATCGGTAATAAAAACTGCTTAAATGTACTGTGGATTAGATGTATGTATCCAGAAAGTTTTTGAGAATTAGACACATGTCCAACTTTTTTAACTCCTCCACTTTCATAAATGTTTGAAAAAGTAATTTTAATTGCTGATTTACTTCAAACTATTAATAAGAGGTACAAAATCCAGACACGGATATTGCTGTAAATAATTATTTATTTTCATGCTCAAAAGTGAGTAAAGTTTTTTAGGAACTGGATATCTTAAAAATGCTTTCTTTAATTTTATATTTTAGTTATTGGAGGAAGACTTCTTCGTGAATATTAAACGAATATATCCAATGTATACATCTACAAATATTATATGAATATATCTGAACATTTTATGAGTATCTAATATTTTATTATCGTTAAAATTTATTTCAAAATGAATTTCCGTGAACGATAGCCAAAGAAAACTAAATGAATATGAACAAAAATACATTTGTCTAAATTTCTATATAAAAATCGAGAATATTTAGAAACAAAAATTTCTTTGTATGTATATCGATTTAAAAATTTGTCATTTTAAAATTTAATGAAAACTTAATTTGTACAGCTTTGGAATAGGATTTCATGCATTAAATTATTACTGCAACAGAATATTTGATAATATATATATAAATGGTTATAAATTTAACATAGCCTTGAATCCTATAAACTCAGAGAAAATATATGATATATAATAAAATTCTTCTTTAGTGCACCAGTAGGTCAAGTTTAATCTCAATTAATATTATTCACAGCGTGCGAACTCGCACGTCATAGCATCACACCTCTGAGCAGGAGCACTGAAAACATCTCGAGCATAGCACTTCCGTAAACATCCTTCAATTATGCGCCGCGTTTAAGTACCGCCAGCGAACTCTTTTTAAAAGAGGCGACACCATACTCTCCGACCCTTCAGCCCACTCTTCATCGCCAACATATTTGCATTTAATTCTTTCCCGCGGCACATTCATGCGGAACTGAAAAGTAAAGGTCCCGTAAGAGCGGCGACTACGTTAATGCGCCGCGACGATCAAAGTGCTCTTTTTCCAAGAGAATCGGCGGCTTAAATGGCATCCTTTGATGATATCGGCTCCATTGTTGACACTGACCCGTTGCCAGGCGCCAGAAAGGTCGCGGTGGGCGTAATTTTTGCTCACTTTCTCGCGCTAATAATGCATCATCCACGGCGGGATGGCATTACCTTCCTCCGAGGCCATATTGCAGACACGTTCGCGGGCTTTTACATCGGCGCGTGGACTAATGCGGCGTGAATATGAAACTAGGGTTTAACGGCGGAGTATCGATAGATCTCACATATTCATGTGTTCGTTTAGATTCGTCCCTATACCGAATCGATTATTGAAGGCATCGATATGGCCGCTTATTGATTTGCGGGAAGATAAATATTTATGCAGCTGTCGCGGATTAGTTTGAAAGTGGCTGCGCTATATTCGTTTCATGTGTGCTATGAACTATTTCTAGTGGACTAATCTCCCTATTTATGCATTCATCTCTGGAAACTTAAGTCCAGATATATCGTCTTTAACTATGCTTCTATTCCAAAGAAAGCCACGGCTTTGAGTGTCATTGCTCAAGAGTAGTATAGTTGTGTCATCATGAGATACTCATTTTCACTCGGTAATTGTATAGATGTTATAATATATTCTGTTTAACCATCAAGATAATTTTAAATGAAGTAATGAATTACCTTGATTTCAATGTTGATGCTTCTCTATTTTCCTGCTGAAGACTAAACCTTCGTTGCAGGATATTTTTCACATTAAAAGATAAACTTGGAGATTGTCAAATAAGGAATCAAATAGAGATTTTTTCATATTAATTCAAATTAAGCCAAACCGCTGATACTACTGAATATTAAATATACTGTAAATCATGCAGGGGAATTTATCTTATGCTTTATTTTCTTGAAAAATTGTCCTTCTTGTCGTGAATGGTGGCAGTACCCTTTTGAGACAAATTACGTTAATTGTTCAAAATTTATTCCTGAAACTAAAAATTTAACGAAAACAAAACTAAGTTAAGCCATGTACCCATGAATCTTCCAATTATAATAAAACTACGATTTAATAAACGAAGATAGGAAAACCGAATGCAGGGAATATGTGAAAAGTTCATTGAAATTTTTGAGTATGATCGAATTATAACATTTGCAAAATGAATATACAAAGTTTCTTCTTTTCTTCCCAAATACAACACAAAGAATTCAAATTCGTGTCCATGGCACAAAAAGGCTTGGAGGTACCAATTTAACACATTTAAATACTGCTCAAACCTGAGAATGGCTCGTTGACAGAGACATTTGGGATAGATCTGTTGAGACAAGCATCCCAAGAAAACACGTACTATTTATTTTTACTCTGGTCATCAAGACTGTTTACAACTGGAGTTCCATTTAAAGAACCGATAGAAGCAACCGGTTTCGTACTCATTTATACGCCTTCAAATAAACAAAAGGTATCTATTCCGGTGGGAAGAAAACAAACGAGGAAGGAAACACAGCATTCGTAGAATTTTGCATGAAATCAGACGAAAGCCTTTTCCGTATCTTTTTCCAAAGCGATGGCCACTAATTTATGAGTAAACACGAATAGATAGACGGAAGGATATCTAGTGGAAACTTCCGGCAAAAGGTCTCGGGAAGTGAGGGATAGTGTAAAAGAGATTAAACTGAGAGATTAGTTACACGTTGATGCGGCAAAATAGCTGATTTTGTTTGCAAGCCAAAATTACCAGATAAATAAAGAGTTTCCCCCAATGTTTCCCGTTCCTAGACTTTTTTCTCTCTAAAATAGCTCCATTTTCCCTGGAAATCCCACGTAAAGGTCACGTGATCTATTCTCCCTATTCAAGGGAGCTTTTATATTATGAATATGCGCTTTTCATGTTTCATTTATGAAAAGTGTTCTTAAATATAAAATCAAATATCCATTCCAAATGTATATCACATTGTAATCTAATTCAAAATTATGGAAAACCTTATGATTTCAGATGAATATGAAAATAGATATAGTATTTTCATAGTAAAATTCAACAGTTCTAACATTTTAGAGCATAAATTTATTATTTTATTAATTACTGTTATATCTTCTGAGTATAGAGTAAGATCCACCTAAACAGAGTGAGAGAGTATCAAGAGCCGGTAATAGTAAACGAGTGTTAATGACGCATTTAATTATCCAATTATTTCAAATATCAGTCCATTAATTTTCCTTCAGATTTTGAAATACGCTCAAAACTTGAGTAAAGCTTTCAACTTCAATTTTTTAAGGGGCAATTTACGGCAAAACTTTCTTTTTAGTCAAAGGATAATTAAGTTGTAAGCGGGAACAGATGTATAGATTATTGTTGATAAAAAATGAAAATACTTGCAATACAATGATTTGTAAAGCACCACAGAACGGAGTTACTGAGATTATGATTGAGTTACAGCCATAAGTGTGTTCTTTATTTGAGCCTTTTACAAGGGGAAACCCAAAATATTTCATCTCCCCACCATCTTTGGTGTAACTCAGCGGTGGGTGACCTCGTACGGTTAAAGCTAATGTATGTTCACACCGTGAAAAAAGACTTAAATTACCCTATCACATACTATTTATCCATCCTGTGGACAAGCCTTTGATCATAGCGGTTTGTGTGGACCTATGAACCTGAAAGCTATTGTGACGCGGGATTAAGGTGCTCACAGAGACAGGTCAAAGTGTAGAAACCAGACAAAGATTAATCCCCCTAATCTTCTGCGATGGAGGTTAACCATAATTCAACTGGCATTAGCTACTAATGTAATGCAACCAGAGAAGAAAGCAAAAACAAGCCGAATGAAATTAAAAAGGACGGTGTAATGAATGTACCACATACGATAGTGGAAATGAAAATATGGGTCGAGCGCCCACGCGAGTTAAATTTAGCCTTTGGATAAATTCAGAACATTACTAGAACACAAAGAGTCTAAGCATCATAGATGGAAATTAAATCTCATAGTACTTTAAAATTTTTGAATTACGGATTATTCATTGATAAAACAATGGTTTCTAATGCACGTAATGAATGTAGAAGTAAGAACGAAAAGTGGTAATAGACGCTTTAAGATTACTAAATACCTCACTTAAATCATACAAGGGAAATTTTGAGAGTGGTTATGTTGTTATTTACACGAGTAGAACGTTTTAATAAAGCGTTTATATTGCTTCAATGTAAGAGCCATATCGCGCCAATGAACACTATCATAAAATGTTCCATATGAAGAAAGACTGAGCTAAAATGGAGGGAATTATTGGGTAATAAGAAAGAGATAAACATAAGTTTGAATATCGGAATGGCGGATATATTAAGAGAGAGATACGAGTGAGTAAAAGAGTTATAAAAGACAGTGATATGGAGAAAGCTATAAATAGAGATATAAAAATGAAGGGGTATAAATGTAAACGGCTGAATATTGGACCGATATGTTATGGAATTAGGGGGTGAGAAATAAAAAGCTAATGTTTCCATGGTTGTAGAATTGCTAATGAACAGGCGAAATAAAATATTATTACAGAGGATATTTTATGAAGAGCAATTAAAAATGCATCAAAATAGAAAAAAATATTACGAATATCTTATGAAATATGAGTAAATAAAAGTTCAACGAATGCCTCAATAATTGTAGATGGGCATTTTTACATTCAAAGCTAATCTTTTTGTTTGCAAATCATGAAAAAGTGCATTTAGAGTAAATAATCTGGATATTGATAATCAAAATATATAGAATGATTTATTTACAACTATTAGTCTTTTAATATCTATCAATACGATATTTTATCGTGATTATAAGTTTCAAAGATTCCTAACTCGAAGTTAATGCCTATTATGATAGATTCTAAGAATATCTTTAATAAAATCCATTTCGAGAAATTTGAACATCCATTAAAGATAGGATTATCTGAGCTCTTTGAATAATCATCAGATACGTTGTTTGAGAATTCACAAAGACCATGAATTCAATCAAAATTGAATCTCCATCTCCTAACACAGTGGACTCAATATCCGTTCAAAGAAGCAATAGAGAGAAACAAAGAAATTTTTTCGAACAAAAAGATGTAATCATAGTTTTGTGCATAAAAGACATCCCGGATGCATGGAAGAGACACTCGTCGTATCTAAAAGCAATGAGCTGTTCCTAAACGTCAAGAAAGTTACAAAAGGATGGGAAATCGTTAAGGCAAAGAGTAGGCCATAGGATAAACAGATAAAATGGGGCAATGCAAAGATGCAGGGACTGGGATGCTGCATCTTCTTGATTACGAAACAAAGTTTTCACCTTTTTTCCAATCAAAAGTTGGATACAATCTAATGCTCGGAACTAAAGAAATCTTCTCAAGTAATATCTGCCTTCAAACAATAGAATTTTCTGCGGCTTTATGGGTAATATTTGAAACTCTCATTCGCTCGGCTAATAGGAAAAAGTTTCTTTGGCAAGAGCTGAAAGGAGTTTGCATATTTCTTCGGAAGAGAATATTCCTCGTATCGGGTATCTCTATCAAAGAAATTCGCGACACATTTTTTGCCCATGTAGCGTGCTTATTGAGCATAACGCAATGCTTCACATTTAAAGGACGATAACTGAGATGGAGCAAATATCTATATGATCAAATCATGCTCCATTACCTCGAATATATGTTATATTTCCACCGTAATATTCAGATAATTTGAGCCGTTGTTCTAATCTACAGTTTTTAGATTCATTCTACGACATAAAATTTCTGACTCATCTCATATATAGTGCTTAAAATATTATACATGAACATTACATTCTTCATACCATAAAGCATTAGATTCTTTAAGTATCAAATTTTTATTGAATACTACGTAAAAAATATTTGCAAGTAAAAATATTAGTTAACTTTTAAAATTTTGGATTTAATCATTAATCTAGATCTTCAATTGTAGAAATGTATGATCTATTTCTATACTTTACGTAATTCTGAATATGTTCCTTAGTACAGTGGTACCTCGAGTTACTTGCAGCCCGACATACGAGATTTTTGAGATACGAGCTGGAGCTCGGGCCATATTTTTGCTCGAGATACGAGCCCAAATTCGAGGTACGAGCGCAAATTCGTGTTTCCGGAGCGTCTAGCTAGTTGGTGCGCTGGGTCGAGCATCATCCGAGAAAATCTCTCACTCACTCGCACGTGTTACCCGCTTGAATCGAAGTGTATCTTGTGCGCTGTAATCATTTTTGCGTGATTACTGAACTTTTTTTACAGTGCAGCCAAGAAGGCAAAAACAAGTGATAGTTAAATTTACGTTAATGTTAAGGTTAGTTTCAGTTTAAAGTTAAGAGCATTGTTTTAAGTATTTTCTTTTATTTGAAGTAAATAAAGTATTGTTTTAGTTTAAAGTTACGAAAATAGTTTTAAGTTTTAAAAAAGCGCCGTTTACGTATGGTTCTAGAGTGCCTACACTCCTTCCCTCCTTCGCCATGTTTATTTTTTAATTAAAAACGTATCTTTATTCATAATTTACAATGTTTTGGGGCTTTTTCATAGGTCCGGAACGGATTAATGACATTTTCATTACTTTCAATGGGGAAAAATGATTCGAGATACGAGCAAGGTTACAGAACGAATTAAACTCGTATCTCGAGGTACCACTGTATAGCCGTACCAACTTTTTGCTTGCAGTTGAAGGAAAGTTTGACTGATCTGCGGGGTACTGCGGGGACGTCAAATGGAATTGATTGGCAGACTGGATAACCGGATGTTCGGTATACGATGATGTGTCATCGACCGCACCAACCCTGAGCCCTAACTAGGGAAACTGCGTGGTCTTACTCTATTAAGAAGGATAACGAGAACGCAGACTCCCGATGGATTCTAGGTACCTATGTCATGCTTTAGGGGCATCACGTACTAACGAATGTCCGGCCCATTCTTTTGACGGTTGTACCCCGTAAATATAAGAATAATAAGTTTAGAAAGGAATTATTAACTAAGGAGTACGTGTAAGATTCGAACTTAATTCGAATTACACATACGGAATGTATTTCAATCTTGGTAGAGCAGTGTGTGTTTCATGACCTTTTGGAACACGTGATTAATCATTTGTACTGTACATATCAAGAAATGAAGTTTCCGTACCATACAGTATTTAAACTGTGTATTTTTACGTAATAGTATGACGTAATTACGCGGCAATACGAAATTCAAAAAGGTTCTAATTGAGAGTCACAAAGAGGTCTCTGTACGTCAATCAGTACAACAAAGAGCAAGTTTAATGTTTATAATGACTCTAACTAGGTTAAAAATACAAGCCTACCTAACAATTACTTCAACATACGTACTTTTAATACCCAATTGTCTCTGATTTATGATTGATGCCTGGGTAAGTACCGAAATACAGTGACCTTACTTGATTCAACGCGTTGATCCATAACAGTGTATATAACAAAAGGTCCTCAAAAATCTTCGTTGACATTCCTAAGGGGTACAGCCTGACCGTTTTTTTTCGGATGTTAGTACGATTGAATGCCCATAAGGCTCACGAAACCTGATCTGGGATCTGTAGGAACTTCCCTGTTCGTAGGGTTAGGAAATACAGGTTCTGTGGAATCTAATCTCGGTGATTACTTATTGGGCTAGACGTACTGACTATAGTCCGGCGCCTTTTTTTTAAGGCGTACCCCGCTAAGATCCCAGAAATGACAGTTTAAAACAAACAATGTGCTCAGTAGTACATATAGAATGATACTGCTAACACTAATATTTTTTAGATAAATTTGAGAACTGTGCGTGTTTCATAAGACGCTTAGAAATTTTTATTTACTCTTTAAAAGACCACTTGCTCGTCTTAACATACCTTCCGGTGTTTGGTCGCGGGTGCAAGCACCATGTCTTTACTTACATAATCGGTTATTCTAGAGTATCGTTTGCGGGAAGATCGAATTTTTTTATCGAATAGTTCGGGCATCTAATTCCCTGATCTTTTCCTTATTGTCAGAGCAGCCTATAGAACAGGGAGGACGGATATTAGCAGTAACAACTTCCGAGTAGGTACCTTCTCTGAATTTATCTAATAGGTTTAGCCTTTTTTTAAACAAATTTTTACGTTACGCTCACCCTTCCGCAGACCCTTTTCTAAGTCGCTGATGTAGCGTTTTTCCGCAGGGTCCCATATACTGTACTTGTACCATCATTAAGGTGTATAGCCTGATGTTTGCCGGTTCGGTTTTTAGGTTCGCTTGATGACTCATAAGGCTCACTAAACCTGAATTCCGCAATAGGTATCTGTGAGGTCTACTCTATAAAGATGGTTAGCGAGCACAGATTCTGTTCTCTAATCCCGGTGATTACATTTTGGCGTCGCGTATTTTGTGACTGTTGTAACCCGCTGAGATCCAAGAAATGACTTGTTAGAAGAATAATGCACTAAAAATTACATGGAAGAGGGTACTATAAACACACACACGGAATGTTTATCATTTAAGTTTGAGCGGTCTATGAGTTTCATAAAACTTTCGTAAATCTTTATTTACTCATTCATTTCCTCACACATTATGCTCATTGCGTGTTTTGAGTTGGATATATAAATATTTTTGTTAAATAATTTAAATTATTAATACGACGGAAATTGATGATTAAACGAAGATTAATTATAGTTTCTATTGTTTTAAAAAGTAATTTATTGTATTTAAGTGTATTTCAATGCATAAAAACGTGTGTATGTATGTATTCTCTATTTAATGTATATCATACGAATCTAATGGAATAAATAAATTTTTTCGAGTTTATTAGTGTATTTTTTTCGTGAATTGAAATATATCCTGTTATTTCTCCTGTTAGGTCGATCAATATATGAACCTAATAAAACTTTCATAATTCATGATTAGATGTATCAACCATTTACTTGCAGTTTGCAAGCATAATTTTATTCCTATTTTATACGGACAGAAATAAATGGGGGGCATGGAGGAAATGCTACACCAACTCATATCGGTGTACATTTCTCCGCCATGCCGTCCTGTTTCAGGAAATCGAACAAACCAAATTTTGAACGTAACAGAAGACACCCGCCAAATTTCGAAAATTATTTAAGACACATGACTAATCACCATTTCATCATAATTTCAAAGACGTAATTTAAAACACATGGGGAATGAAAATTTTCATAATATTTGAAAATGAATTTTTTAAATGAAAACGCAAATTTTAAAAGGAGACGTATTTGTTAATTAAACATGTTTATTTTTTAATTAAAAACGTATCTTTATTCATAATTTACAATTTTTTGGGGATTTTTCATAGGTCCGGAACGGATTAATGACATTTTCATTACTTTCAATGGGGAAAAATGATTCGAGATAAGAGCAAGGTTACAGAACGAATTAAACTCGTGTCTCGAGGTACCACTGTATTAGATCATCAAGTCCTTTTTTGAGCTTTAATTTTCACGGAAAACCCTCATCAGACGTAAATATTCTTTTTTCTAATATATTGAGCAATAAATTTGAGCTTCAGAAGCATATGAGTATTAAAAGTTCATAAAATTTGAAATTATTCAGAGTTTAATGCTTTAAGAATGCATTCTCTAATTCTTATATATAAAAAATGTGTACAACTTTGGGTCCACGATTGTTATCATATACATTTAACGATCATTGCTTATGCTTTGGTATATTTAAAACAGGATTTATAGTGATGTTTGTTGTACGTTAGTGTTTATTGAATTTCTGGAGCGAACAACCGATCGTGGGACTAAATATCTCATTATAGGTCAATTGTGAGCTATTAGATAGCAATGAATAAGCTCCATTCGCGCGCTCTTGTAATAGCTTTCTTTCCGGTCGGAATTGCGACGTAAGCACGGATATAAATATGACGTTAACAAAGAAGTCGTAACTAGGCGATCTAAAAAGAGCGATGGGAAACGGACAAAGTTTGCATACGAAAAGAGGTGGCAGCACGGGCGTGGGTGGTGCAAAATTCACGGCAGATTAGTTCGTTACCGCATATCAAGAAGACAGCGTCTCTGAGCCATCTTCTGACCTTTTTTGCCCTCCCTTCATCGTCCCAAAAAAGGGGGAAACAAACGGTGAAAAACCCCAGCGTTAACATTCGGGGATAACGTCCGAAAGCCATTTTTCTTTGTTTCTTCTCTTTTTTGTGTCCCATTCTCTCGGTCCTCGCCGCGTTTAATTAAAGTCCCGCGCGTTGAATGGGTTCAATCCTGGAGAATTTTTATCCATTTCCCCCTCAGTACCGTTGGGTGTGCAATATTTCCGTTCCCTTCATCGCTTTTCTACGAAACAAATGAAGCGCGAACTCCGCGACGTCTTCCCATTTCGAAGCCGTCATAAAAATAACGTCGCGTAGGAGTGACTGTTAACGAACAACTATTAGCGAAAATTAAAAGAGTGAGAAGTAGGGCGACTGTCTGTTTACTCGTCTTTTTAGGTTCGTTAAAAACACGAATCGATATTGGATGCAATTGCTCTTCCTAGCGAGTGTTCTGATTCTTAGGTTCGATACAATTCCGGTGTCTACGATGATGTTATTGGGTGCGCGGTCGGAAATTACGAGTTGGTACACTTTGGCTATCCTCCGCTAGAGATCGTTGCTGTTTCAGTCTGGGAATCCTCTGAGAAATTAGGTTCAGGGACAGTAGTAAATACTAGTTGAGCTGAAATTTATAGTGGGATAAATTATCGTAAATCTTAAAGTTTTAATGTCTTTTATTAGCTTTTTCGTTTCATTATTTTTAACCCTGTCTTCCATTTTTTAATTGTAAATCTTGTAAGGATAGTTATGAGAACGACGAAAGCTATATTTCTTTAGCTGAGTTAAGAACGATTTATTATTGTTACCATCCACACGACTATTAAGAGACCAGCATTTTTACGTATTTTTCACGGATTAAGAAAAGTTATTTGTTATTTTAATTAGCAACTCTTCAGTAAATTATAGAGCCAAATTCTAAGTGCTTTTATCCTTTTTAAGTTACTTCTCTTCGTTAATTCATGATCAAGTGATGGTTTTAATTTATAACTAGTCTAGATTTTGGGTACTCTCTTAATTTAACCCTTCTCTATACCACCTAAGTAAACATTCTGCATTCGTACTTTACTGTGCAATGAGCTTATGATTTTCCATTGCTTAACTAATCTATCTCAATACTTTTATATACCGCTTGGAATATATCTTTAAATGTTCCAATAGAAGATTATCTATGCGGTCGATGTAACTTGGAGGATTAAAATTCTCCAAAGGATCGCTTTCGTAGATTTTTTTCAGCAACCACAATCCACATTTAATCTTCTTTGTTCAAAGATTATCAGAAAGATATTTTGCTCCAATTCCTTTTTTATCAAAGCCCCCTTTTGACAAATTTTATTCCACAGAATGATAAGGTATTTATTTAGTCTTGACCTATAACTTTATCTAATCTTGCATATATTTTAATCTGATTAAAAGCTAGACAACTGCTTTAATGATTTTTATTCGATTAGATAAATAATTCAGTTATTCCAAAGATTTGGCTTTTCATCCAGAATAACTATTCGACAACTTGAATGCTCAATCATTATATGTCTAGAAGTTTGCTGAAGTCACAACTGCTGTTCTTCTTGCTATTTGATTGTCACGTATGCAAAATACTTTATTTTTATATTATTTTTGCTTTTAAATTTAAAGAGATAGAATCGAATTTTCTATTCCATTCAATTACAATATTTCTAAGTTTCCATCTGCAAAAGATTATCATGGAATGTTGAACAGTTACGAGAGTGTGTAGTTCCGAGATAATTTGCTCATCTTTCATGTTCACTAAATTAGGAATATCTATCCCTTTTAAATTATCTCATATACAAGGCGACAGGAGCTTTAACATCCGAGAAAAAAATCTCGACTCAAATTTTTGACATTTGGAATTTTCAGAAACTGACCTAGTTCCGTCTGCTGCTGTATTAAATTATCTTAATCATCACCCGGTAGAGGGCAAAACATTCGCGAAAATTACAACTAGAATTTCAAAAGAAGTCGACCGAATTTTAAGAGTGACGTCAAGATAGCGATCTTGCGCTATTAAAAGTAAACACAAAAGAAGAAGAGGTATTCACATTGTATGTGATGAAATTTTATAGTACATTTATGGTCATAACATTTTTCAGGAAAATACGAGTGATTCATGCAAAATGTGTCAACGCTATTATTACTTGGAGTCAAAAAGATAATATGACTATTTTTTGAAATATCAGATGCGACAAGTTATTAAGTAATTATTCATTCGTGCTCTTGCGTACAACGAATCTTGTGCAGGTGAAAATGATTCCTGTAAATCTAAAATGATATGAAATGCTCGTTAATTACTTTTCTATATATTAAAAATTATATTGCTCCTATAATTTTTTTATCTAATATTACAAAATCTCCTAATTATTTGTTATATTAGTGATATGCTCAATTCTCGATTCTCAACAAAATAAAATTGATGAGGGAACTTTGAATAACATACATAGAAATATTACATTTTCAACTTTCTATTCTAGGGGGAATTATGTTTTTATGAAACATAATCAACCCATATAATAATAAGGATCTTTATGGCTCGTATAAACATTGTTGTGATGTTGTCACTAGGAGCAACCAGTTGCTATATACACATCTACATTCATCTTTATCACCATTAGTATGCTTATTTTGTCAA
The DNA here is from genome assembly GCA_020796165.1 of Pantala flavescens. Taxonomy (NCBI): domain Eukaryota; kingdom Metazoa; phylum Arthropoda; class Insecta; order Odonata; family Libellulidae; genus Pantala; species Pantala flavescens. Next base: position 48,805,887 of record CM036881.1, on the reverse strand, counting down.
ATCATTGGTTCTAATTTCGTTTGAAAAAAACGTTTTAATTCATCTTTAATCTACAAAGATTCTTTTTCTTATTTCTGTATATCTGATAGTCCTTTCCACAACTATTCCACACTTAAAAATTTGATATACTTAAAAGTATTTCTTCAGATTCTCGATATTAATTATTTAATATTCAAAGTATGTCATATACAAAAGTCCAGAACTGTAGCACCAATCATCTGTCTCTAATAAAATGTAGGACGGATCTACTGGTCCTCATTTTCGCTCCAAACAAAGTCTTTTGTGCGCATTCCAACTCCTCAAAATGCGAGAATACATTATTTCGTTTGTGCGAAAAACGAGTGAGACAAAGGGACTCCTTCAATCGGCATATCTGCGCTGAAAAGTATTTCTCGAAAAAAATCTCTCCACCCAATACTGTTTTTCTCTCCAACGAGAACTTAATTACGTTCTATTCCTTCAGTTTTCCGTCTCCAAGTACACTCGAATTATTGAGCCATCCCGATAGGTCCGCGTTAATTAAGTTGTCATTCTTGTGCCCTTAACAAAGACGAGAAAGGAATGTTCCAATCTTACGCTTTTTTCCTCGTTATTTATTTCCTTACAGGGGTTCGGGCTTGATTTACAGTGCCTCGTAACTCACAGGCTAATTAGTGCTCCGCGTTAATTTAAAGTACTTTGCAAAAGTTTCGCGACCCCCCCAACGCCTTTACCCATTCACTTTCTCACAAAGGGACTGAGAATCACGCTTCTACAAAAAACGCAGCATTTATAAAAATCGTAGAAACGTTGTTTATGAGGCGTGTCTCGCCTAACGACGCCCATTCGCTATCGTCTTTTTTAACGAGAGAAGCGAAACAAGTTTTTAAATGATCCCCCAAAGGCATTCTAATTGCGAAGCTGAGAAATTTTAGCGAAGATTTTGAAAAATTCCGCGTAATGAAGCTGGGTGCCGAATAGCTAAACCGAGATCTCGGGAAATGTGGACGAAAGTTTTTCGCGAAGGCTTATTTCTGCAGCTTCTCTATTGACGGATTCCACTGCGAATATTTATAACACTCGAGGACGCCACGTATCCTTTTTTTCTTGTCGCCTCTGACAAAGAGGCGCGAACATTTTTAGATGTGCAGAAATGAATTTCGGTGACCATAAGTAAAGCGTTCCTAAATGGAGCTGAGGCGTGACACATTTTCGTAATTCCCTGCATTTGAAGCTGTCAAATTTTCGTCTGCTTTCGAAATTAATGAACGACTTTGAGAGAATGGAAAAAAACCGATTCCCTCCTAAACTCCCGCTTCGCGAAATCAAGTTTTCAGAGAAACACTCCATTCTTACAACCGGCAGTACTACCGCTCATGGAACACAGAATAATATTTCAAGAATTCGAGATGAGGAATGATTCTATGATCAAAGACCTCATTATTTTGACGAGAATCTCTTGAATATGAAACTTGATGATTTCTTCTCGGAAAAAATTTTAATATTTCATAACGTAAGCACTAGTTATATTTGAAAACGGTAAACATTTGAAATTTCCGGTGTATTTTACCGAATCATTAATAATTCAGAAAAATCAACGTTGTTGGTACTTACATCAGAGCTACATGTTACTGCAACTTCTATCAATGACTGTATTAATGGAAACGAATACAGTATTAAATATCAAGCAAATCATGAATATTCAGTATCCTTTGCACAATTTTTCCAATATTTTCGTAATAATATGAAAATTAAAACGAGTTTGAGTAGATTAAATTACTTTTAAGCAAACTTGCTAGGACAAAGATTCCATCTTAACACTGTCGTTTCATAAACTGTTCCTTTTACCTTACTTTAATTACTGATTTTGTGAAATTGCTACTTAATTCCTCAGTTATCATATTCTTCTTTCTTCAATAGAATCTTCCTGTAAAATTTCATGAAAATAAATATATAATTATTAAAAATTAATAACACCATATTGAAATTTAAAAATTATATATCTTTTATAACTATTTTTTAAACGCGTAGGTCCGAAGTTCGAATCTTGTCTAAGAGGAATTTAAAGTTTTTATATGTTGGTATTTGTCCATTCTTGATGTATTTACTCTAATTTTCTTACATGGATGTTTGTATGGGATAGTTAAAATAATTACTATCCAGAATAAATAAGTAACAATCTTGATACTCAGATTTTTTTCAGTTCTCTTTCACCGAGTTCTTCACAGTATCGTTCTAGGACCACGTCATTACCAAATACTAGATAGCGAAACCCTTCCTGCAGATATCGAGGAATTTATTTCCTCTCAAACCACTCGGTGTGCATTCGCAACACTGTGTTATTATTTCGGTCACGGGCATCCGAACCGAGACCTACGTTTACGAAAACATGAGGCGTTCACGTTGTAAATCAGGGGTATCATAGCAACTGTCTCTATCGACGGCCTCTCGAATTTCCACGCTGCATCTCACTGCGAGTATCCTCCGAGAGTGAATTCTAAATTCTCCGCAGGAAATACATCTCGTATTTTATAAAGGTTTCGCAAAATGAAAAGGGGACCTAAGAAGCGCTGCCCCAGAAAATTCCGATCGTTAACACATCCGTGCCTTTTTTCTGTTTCAAAAAGGAGAGGGTGTTCGAAGAGTTACGTTCCTCAAATGAATCACTCCTTTTCTAGAGAAGTCCAAGATTTCCTCGCGACACCCACTTGAGAAGAACGCATCTTGAATTGGTTCTCTTAATTACGGCTGGATGGATCCAAAGTGCATTTCTACGAATCATTCCTTTTATTCTTGTCCTCAGCCCACTCAATCCACTAACGCGAGACTTAATGTGGCTTAGAATTATCTCGCGTTGATCGTCATGGCACCATCTGGTCTAATTCATTCATGAATTCATCCACGTTCTTACTACTCGATCGTTTTTCTTTAAATGGAAGTGTTAATTCGAACATTAACTGTTCTATTGAATGAATTGTATTATTTACTCTTATATCTCTACCAGATAATTTTTCACAACTAAAATAACTTCAGATATTAATTCTGTTCTCCAACTAGTCATATTATTGCATATATATCATCACAGACCATAAGAATAAACAAGATTACATTGATGGTAATTGTTAAGACAAATACATCATTTTAAAAATTAACTATTAAGGATTATCATAACGGTATTACTTAATTATTAAGAGTGTGAAACGAGTGATACTTCAGCATTTTAACCAAATCACAAAAATGCTTCCATTAAATGCAAATAGCATTGTTACTTGGAAACGTCTTAAATATAGTAAAGATCTTTAGAAGAATAAGAGTTATTATGAGATAAAAGAATGGAATGAATTCTCCCATGAATAATTTACAGAAATCAATTGCAGCGTATTCAAAAATTGATAACATCTGTATTCGAAAAAATTCTAAGTATTATATATATTCAGTTATTTAATATTCAGCCCAAATTTTTAACTATAGTTAAGGATGAAAAATCTAAGTAGTCAAGGTTTATAATTAATTAAAATTTTCGAATACTTTATAGTGGTCTTTAGTGGCAAAATTTTATGAATCGTAAAAGTTTGTCTCTTTCTCCTTATGTATAATATTCTTTTTCGTTAAACATAAAACACTACTGTTTGAATTTTGCTAATTCCTATACTTCATATATTTACCGGTTAATCATAAATCAAAGAATCATCATAATTCATCTTCCTTGTAATTTATTTATGGGAATATTTTTATAATCTTTATAGAGACCATTCGACTCAAATATTCCCCAAAGAAAATCACAACAAAGCGTTCCATTAAAAGACAGTGACGAATCCTCTAGCGTCTCCGTTAAAAATCGCGCATTCAGGAGTTGGGAGTTAAACCGTAAAAATGACGCGCGAGAAATCTTAAAACAGCTGCTGCAGGGGATCCATTTCCTTCCGCGTGTCCTAGAAAAGTCACCCATCAACGGCATTAAAACACTGGCGTCTCTTACTCAGGAACGAAACTCCTTTAACGAAAATACACCACCATCAATCAACGCCTTTAAAAAATATCCAACTAATAACAGAGGGCACGTTTTGGAACGAAACTATCCTTTATATATGGAGAGCTCTGGAAAAAACATAAATATATGGAACATAAGAAGGGGTCCGGAAGGGGTATGCATCTACTAAGGCCCTACCATCAAAGCCTTAGCAGCAGCGTGTGGATTGGTGACCTTCCCACCTGCACATTCATAGTGGAGAATTGGTAGGTTCCCATCCTTTCGTAGTTGACTGTGTGTAAAAATTATAGAAAAACTGACTGCTTTCATCCATAAATCTCTGTAATAGATTCTGAATAGATTTATATTCCATCAAAACCATTGTAATAGACTTATAAAGTGTATCTATCTCATCATTACTTCGTAAGTAAAATGCTGGTATATGTCTGAACTGTCCACTTAACCCTTTTTAGTTGACAATGGGTAGTTTCTACTTCCACTATAACCTTCGTGGAAGTCTTTTGGTTCCACTCAAACCTTCATAGTAGACTGTGGGTAGGTTCTAATCTCTCATCAACCCCTTCGCAGTGGGTTATGGGTAGGTTCCCCTTCCAGCAACGCTGTCACAGTGGACTATCGGTATATTTCCGCCCCGCCAAGACCCCCCTCAATGGATTTTGGGTAGTTCTCCCAGACGCCGCACTATTCCCCGCGTCTGCTTTCCCCATTAACGGTTTACGTAAGCGATTAATCTTCCAGAGTCCGTCTCCGAAATCCTCCCCGGATGCTCCCCTAACAACCCTCCGGGAACTCGTACAAAGCGACCTATTGCTCCAGTTTCCAGGAACTGCAGCGCCACTCTTTGGACTGCGCGGGACGAATCCATTATACGCCCTTTGACTGGTGCTTGTTTGCTCCGACCTCTGTCCCAATCTAGGCTTAAATTGCGCGCGGGGAGCCGTGAACGCATTGGTTGAGAGCGGGAAATTGCTTCTTTTTTTGTCTTTGAGGTTCCGGAAAGTTGGCGAATTCGATTGTTGACGCTGTTGATAGAAAAAATGGGGTTGCAGAGTTACCCAATCCCGCTGTTGCGGCTAGTGGTAGAGCGTTTGCAATTTAAGGCTCGCCTGAAGGCTGTCAATCCCAGCGGTAATAAAAATCTATTCGAGCGGTAACTTGTGGAACAGTTTTATGTAATAACCCTTCAAAAACTCATTGCACGACATCCGTTTCCCTTCAACTAAATCGACCACTTACATCCTGATTTTTAATTGCAGATTATGTGGGATGATTTGAATTATACGTAGAGATTTCTTTAAAATACATACATATCTGTATATAGTCATTATTATCAAGCTTAAAGTCATTTTTGGTGTGCAAATTTAACGAAAATTTAAACTGCCTAATCTTTTAATTTCATTTTATTATGGCTTTCCACGAAGTCACGCCTAAAAATATCGATTTTTATGCCTAATCTTTTTAATAAAGTGCCGAAAGAATATGAGTATCGTCTTCAACGTTTATTTTTCACGATCTTCGTATAGAATAAATATAAATTTGTACATGTCCAAAGTAATACGAAAATAATCTACTCATTGTACTCAACCTATATTCCATTGATCGATGGATGTCTTTACGGCGTCAGATTGCATATTAAAGACTGAAAAAGGATAAAAGTGAGTCACGCATTTCATTTAACGGCTTAACTTGCAAAATAATAAAATTTGAAATTTCAGATCAGAGGATAATCCTTCATAACATGCCCTCTAGCATTCACCACTTTTAAGATAATCCTATTGTAATTTCCATTGCCTTCTACGTTACCTTGTAGATATTGTCACAATTTCATGATAGACCTTGACCTGCTCTATACTTTACAATATCTCATTACTTATGGTGTTGATAATCAATAGATAACATAAATGAAATATTGTCTTAAAATGTTAGGGAATAATTAATATCTATTTAAATGACCTTAAATCGTTCCTTCATTAATTTGAATTGATTAGTAAATTTCTAAGATAATGAGTATCCTATACTTATTCTACTTCGCTTCTCTGACGAGATTAGTTGCTTAAAAACTTTTATATTCCATTCATGAAACACTGCTAGTTGTTCATTAATCATTTATAATTCAAATTCATATATTCCTTATTGAATCTTATTCTAACCAAATTCACCAAAGGATTTTACCGAGAGAGGAACAGTATTATAACAAAATACTTTGACGGTGCGTAAAAAATTTTACAACACACGATTTCATTTGAAATGATTTATTTTTTATGAAAAAACAATCACAAATATTTAATTCAGATCCAGATATGAATCTCCATATTACATTCAATGGATCAATGGGCTCCCTTCCTTAAAATTGGATTAAAAATAAATACAATACATTCGAACAGAAATCAAATACCATTTTTAAAACACATTTCCATCGCCTCAATTTTGGAAAAAAAAACGCCTATATTCTTTGAGTCATACAGCTAACTTTTCGTTCCTTCTCAAATGTTATAGCTGTCCCGATTTGCACATAATGTCGGTCAATGAGTAACGTATCCAACTCATAACCACGGAAAAAAGAAAACTCGTTTTCGTAACCACCGCATACGAGGAAATGAATACGCGTTGGCACGCGACTAAAAGTGACGTCACAACCCTTGATCTCCATCAAAGGCGTCTCCTGAGGGAGAAAGGGCTGTTCTCCGCCAGGTGATATCCGCCGTTCCACGCGGGGATTCCCTCTTATTCCTGGGATCACGACCTCCCTCCGGTTCCGCGGAATTAAAACAGTCGGATCGGAGTCTAGATAAGAGGGTATTCCTCGGCAGGGGTCGCCTTGGGTCACTCGGTTTCACGGGGCACTAAATCGTGTTCCTGTGTCGCGTGAACGGGCTGAGTTTCCAGGGGTAATTAACACTTCCTCGGAGGCCATGATAGATGCAGGAGGACGATCTGATGAGGGAGGTTCGGGGAATGCCCGCAAGGTCTTTATGGGGGCGTTTTTATCTCTCGGAAGGGGAAGTGGTGGGCGAGAACAAATGACGTTTCCTCCGATTCGGAAAGGAAGCTGCTCGATCGAGGGCCTTAATTAATTCGCGGTAATGAACGTCGAGAAATGGGCAACGAAAGACGATTGCGTAGGAACGATGTAAGTGTACGTCTTTTTCTGCTCTTCCAACGATGTCACCAGTCTTTATGGAAGTGAGAACACTGAAAGTGTGGAATGACATAGAAGAAGAGAGGAATGAAAGACACGAGTTGAGAAACGCTCTTAAAAGCCAATCCACGTAAAGGACGATGAACTTAATATGTTAGAATGAGTTGGCTAATGTCAATCAATTTGTCAAGGTTTTGCTAATAAATAAATTTCAATGCCTAAAAATAATAAAATATCTGGAATCTCTATCTGAAAAATAGTTCAGCATTCAAAATGTGATTACTCCAATAGGTTTTCAAAGAATGAAACGCATTAAATATGAAACGATAAAAATTTAATTTAACTTAAAAATTAAAAAAAACGATGTAAACTAAATGGTTCAACCAAAGTTTGCATCAAGGAATACTTCACTGAAGTAGACTTTTCAACCTGTAGCTTTCTATCTATACGATAAGATACTAAAAGTAATAAGAAACACAACTTCATTTCAAATCGATGTATAAGAACCTTTAATTTAGTAATATTATTAATATATTATATTTTCTTAAATTCACCAGCTCAAACATTTTGGCTCATTTCTGATTTATTCTTTCACGCAACCCTTTAAGGTGGTGATCATTGGAATCTGAGGTGGATGTTAATCGTGATTCTCTCGAACAACGCAACGAACCATTAAATCAGAGAACCTATTGTTGTGAGCATTTCAAATTAAAATTTGCAACGGATGCCGTATTTCGAGATGGTTGGTAATCGAATGAACTCAATGAGAAATGCCATTTCCGTTTTCATCCAACGTAGCATCGATCGATAAATTGGTTCGGACTCTTCTCAGTCCAAAACTTCCCATTTAAAACAGAAATGTTCTCAATGAATGAAAACCATTCTGATGAAAAAGAGCGCAGTTTCAGTTAAGTGTGCAGCCACGCAGAAGTATTAAAATGAGCTCGAGAAACGTTTTCAGCGTGATAAAAATATTTCCGCTGAATAAACAGGCTACATTTCTGTATTGATGAAATAGCCCTGTTGACTCGCCCCTCTACGCGTGTCTGATATTTGCTCTGCCTAACTTGCTCTCGAATCCAGTTTGTTGGTTTCCCATTCTTCATTCAATTTACCTGTGCTCTCCTTTTCGTTTACCTAATTAAATTTGGGGTAGCCGAGGATGGGAGCAAATAACGGAGTTGCGACATGAACTATTCGGGAATTTTCTTCCAATTCGAATGAGATGGAGCTGCTTCACATAACTATACGGAGCAAAGGCTCTCCTCATCTGTCCCCGGTTTCTATATTCAATTCATACTCTACGCCGAGAATCGAGAACGGAGTAATCGTCGAATATTGAAGAAGCAAAGAAATTCCAGCATACACTCATAGTATTAGTTAATAAAGTCTATTGATATGCTTATAAATCTATTGTACAGCTCTTTATCACATCCATAAAAAAAGTTGAAAAGATACATTTCGTTCACTGATTGATTTAATTACACAAAAATGAAATAAAAGGTTGATATTTTATCATTTCTTCATCGCAAGCTTAATAAATTATATCGTGGATGGTCGCACTTCGTGGATTAACGACATTATCAATAGGAAAAATAAGTACTTCGTATTTTCCATTGGATATTTTTTATTAGACGACCGGTTTCGGCTAATATGCCGAATCATCATCAGGTCAAAATCATCACTTTTCCATCACCTGAGTATTGTTTGAATCATCTCAGAGCGATGTATATCAATTTATACTTGCATTACTAAATGGAGAAAGATTTGCATTTACTTTCACTCCACACTTAAAGAAATCTCTATTGTAATCTCATTGGGTGATTGATTTACGACAAATTAAAAACAACCAAGAAAAGATTAATGAACAAGTCACCACACATAATGAAACCATTATTAAAATACTTTAAAAACTACAAATCGAATATAATCTATTAATGTCTAATAATATCAAATGAATACATTGAATTAGTTTGTGAATCATAAAGCCATTGGTGGAGTCTTTGAACATACGATAGCAGTTTATCAAGTTTCTCAATATAAACACTGTAAATGAAGCGTCATTCTGGAATCAGATGAATTCTTTCTATTTTATTCAATTCTAGGAATCTGCATGATGACCTATCACATTAATATTTAAAATCTCTTTTATGAGTCCGTTATTTAATTTTAGTCCTCATGATGGTTTCGATGACATGAAGCGCAACGGAGATAATTGAAAGTATGTGAGTAATGATTATATTTACCTAATAAAAATAAACTTCGAAATGTATTCTAAAAGTTCGTGCAAAACATTCAATTTCGTTAACAAAGGATGTATATTTGCCGTATTCAATATTCCAGGTCGAACTATGTTCACGGAGCTAAATTTAGGACATAAAAATCACGAATATCCTTTAATTACCAATAATTGCTTGAAAAAAAAACTGTATGAATGAAGCTAAAAGCTGAAACTTCGGAAAATATATATTATGATGACGAATCAATATCTAAGAATATGTACCGCATAACCTTTCTCGTGTAAATCCAAAATTGGTCGTAAAACAAGAAGTGAATTGCGATAGGTTATTCGAATAGGATGATATAAAATGCATCTGCAAATCGTGCTCGATTCATAAATAATAACTTTTTGATAGTAGGATGAAAAGTTTATTTATATCACAGAGTGCAATACACAAATGTCACAAATTAAATATGAATTGTTAATTATCTACCGATATGGATGACCTTTTTCTTGCGATAGAAATTATAAATATGTTTGTAAGGATAACACATTTCCTAAGAAATGACGAATGACCTTTGAGTAAGGGTTTTAATGAATTAGAACTTAAAGAAGACAGAGCTTCGTTAAAACTTAACCCTTACGAACAGATGTTTAATGATACCTCAATACAATCCCTAGGAGCAACTTTAAACCATAAGAATTTACTGAGAAAGGCTACATTTTGTAAATAAAAATATTTACACTTGATTATGGCAAATCATAAAGTCTTCAACAATCGACTGCATTATTAAAACCCTACGTAGAATCGTCATGGTTACTCATGTTTATCGCTCCGTTTCGGACGCATTCAAAACCGAGTTACGACCCAAAATAGCGAGCTCTAATGATTTGTCATCATTGACGGAAATGCCATGTTCTCCGTATGAGTGATCAGCCCTCTCGAATTTTACCATTCCATCATTCATCATCAGCCGTCCGGCAGATCTACGTGTAGTAAAGTTGCCGATAACTCCTCCCTCCCTCAACATCATTAGCCATAGCGCTCGCTTTCATACGAGGACCTGCCTGTTTGATGGCCACATAATGAGCACCCGATGAGCGCTTTCACCCCTTTCTTCAAGGACGATGGGGGAGCGTCTCTTTTCGATTTTGTATCCCAAATATTTTGACAGGCACCGGAATGTTGCGTTGGAAAAATCGATGCGTCCAAGGACACGGAGAGACGGTTTAACTCGGTAAAATAAGAGTCATGATTTAGGTCTGTGTAGTCAAAATCTGTGGCATGAGTTGCGACCACGATACGCTTTCATACGCGTCGCAGCGAGGGTCCGCTGGATAAGGAAAATTCTTTCGTATCGGGGGAACTATCGTTATTTTTATGAAGGCAGCGCACGTCAGCAAGTGTATAAGATCTAAAGCGGAGTAAATTTTGTAATTTTATGTAAATTTTAAGGGATTTATAAATTTTAAAAGATTTTTTAAATGTTGATAGTTCATTAGCAAAATCCGACGAATGTATGTGACAGTTTTTTGTTTTTGAATATTGATAAACAGATTTTACACATATAAAGGGGTTCCATTATAATTTATTTTAAAAGGATATTTAAGCTAATATACCGCACGGCTGAGATAGAAGTGGATTTAAAAAGTTTTCTTCCATGATTCGGGTTGAAACTGACAGTCGCCCCGTGTCCAACGGTGACTGGCACTTGACCCGATAGCCTACTTCTCGTCCTTATATTTATTTATTTGGTAGAATGCAACTTGGTCATCGGATCGGAAGGTCGAGTGGGAAGAAAAAAGAGGAATTGCCTTTGTAATTCAGTAGAAAAGAAGGAAAAGCCTCTGATATATCCCATAGCCAGATAATATCTCTATGAATAGTACAACGAGAGAATATTAGATAAAGCAAAATTTTTCGAAAATGATTGGAAAGCAATTGAAACTAAGATAATCAAAAATTATTCGAGTAATTAAATATCGTGTATGCTTCATTATTTAAAATGTTTTAACGTTTGCGTTAGTAGAGATGCAAAGAAAAGTGTAACAATTATTTTTGCACAGTACGTATCAATATAATGATATTGGTACATTGTGCAGTACGATAGGATACACTGATCAAATAATGGTACAACGCGAACAGCTCTGACACATCGATTTTTGTCTACAAATAAAAGCGATCCGTGCGTTTGTTAACCACAGAACAAAGAGGATCACGCAGAATATAAAGTACTGTTTAATGAGACCCAATTATGGGCAATACTTTGAGAGCTGCTGATCCAGCGATTAATTATCTGCCTTCGAAAAAAAAAACAAATGAAAATTCCGAAGTTCCTCGAAAGCAGCCATTCGACGACCGAATCCTAAGCATCGCTGGATTCGTTAAATGTCCGCGACCCAACTTAAATTAAATTCATCGGATTGCGACCGATGACGTCACGGAAGGTCATCGCAACGAAAATAAAAACCTTTCTCGTTAGCGACGGCGGGTAGAAAATACTGATCAGGCGTTAAAAAATATAACAGTGGATAGGAGACGCGTTCGGGCGTAAAAACTCCCCGCTAATGAGATATCATTAACGGATTTCGAACGCTTCTTGGGCGGTTCCATTATTAAAGGTTGCCGACTTGAATGGGTGGTGAGGTCATTTTCCCGCCGAGTTAAAGTCTCCAGTTCGCGTCCGAATTAATTCGACCAAAGAGCGACCAAGTCACACACTTCGAGCGACGGTTACTCGGCTGTGAGTTCATTTTACGCTCTGTAGGACAACGGCAAAGTCCGACGGGATGTCCTTGGCAGTTTCGAACCCACGACCCCTTTCCCCTCATGGTGCTAACAGACGACATTGCCATGTGTGACGCCACTGTGTAAACTAGGCCCGTGTTTTTTGGTCCCACGGACTTTTTTTAGCCCGTAATGGTGTGCGGAGTAGATAGGGGATGCTGATCTATCCGATAGAGGATTTTGGAAATGGCCAAATTGTATTGCTGCTTTAATCTCTTATAAGGACTTGAAAACACAGAAAAATTTAATTTTCTCTTTTTAAGAAAAAGTATAATTTATAAACAAAAATAATGATAAAAAATTCAATTATAACATCTGAAATATACTTTGATGGAAATAGTATTTGATTCCAGAACGATATTCCCTACATCGAATCGAAGTGGTAAATATTTTTGTTATATATAGCGATCATTTACATAAAAAATTTTTCGATTCGAAGAATATTCTGAACGACCATAGTATTTATTCTAATTATTTCTACTTTTAGAATTTGTTTTATGAATTCTATTATTGGTTTCATTCAGAAAAATGAACTTTACAATTTACGCTGAATCATTATTTGTCTACGTAAATATACTTTCGCCCCGCATTCTATTTTAACAAACATCCAAAGAAGATAAAAAACAGTTTAAAGCACGCAGGTCCACAGCACTGTCACAAGCATTTAAAAAAAGAATGTATACGCAGAAAATCATACGCTGATATCTTTACTAGGTAGTAAAAGTACTGACATACAATGAAAAAAGAGGATAAGTGATTATTGTTTATATTGGATTATATCGCCGTATTTTGTACGATGAATGGTTAATTAAACCAAATATACAAGTATAAAATTTAGTCTTTATCCTTTTCAGAACTCCATGTTCCATTCTTGATATTTTGTAAGCCTATTTTAAAAGCCATTAATTAAAAGAGAACAAAGTGCTCGGGACTGAACTAAGAGGCACGTGAAACGCATGCGTTCATCTCCACTTAGGGAAATGTATGGGAATATGGGTGTCCAGAGGGCAGTCCCTCCTTATTCCAATAGTCGCACCGCCACAAGCCATTTGCTGCCCCAAAATTGCGCCTTCATTCCAATCCTTTCTCCACCGATCATGAGCACCCACCTCGGGCCATAGTCTCTAATTTTCGCATTCACTGTTGACGTCATTCGCCTGCATCACCGCAACTTAAGGAGATGGATTAATTCCGTTACGGAGCTGTTTTTCGTTAGACAATGCTGACTCGGGAATCGATGGCTCAAGAATCCCCTTGAAGTTATAATGGAATTGTCGATGCCCAATGTGGACGCTTGAATTGATCTGTGAGGGATGCAATGAGGCTAAGCTGTCTAATGTGGATTAGAAGTTCGAGTTTGTTTCCATGGTTATTGGAATCCGAGTGCCTTAGGGATGAAGATGAACTTTATGGATTAAGATATCGATTCCCTTCAGAAAAGGATTGATCTTAAGCTATGGTCTTCCTCTATAGAAAATTCATTATTTAATTTTCTAAATTTATATCCCATATTTTATATTATTCTAATGAAGAAATGACCGACTAAAAACCAGATAAAATTAAGTGCATACTATAAAAATATGGAATGCAACTGTATAAAGATAAAATAACAAAGTTGGTGTGTTCCATTTTCTTCTTCACAACGATGTAAACCCAAACGGAAATCAAAATTATACATTTTTTTGGGATATACTATTTCTTTCTCTGAGGATTATTTGAAAATTGGAACCTATTAATTTTTAATATGATTTAGAGAAGACTTTTGAGTTTAAATTTTAAGGATAATATAAATTGATAGAAGCTGTAATCAAATACCATATTTAATTAACGTAATTTTGAAAAAGACTTTCCATATAAAATGAACCTCTTTCAGATTTTTGAGTATCGAACTTGCTTAAATATTCATTAATTCCGTAAGAAATAAGTACAATCTGCGTACATGATAGCCTATAAGTAATATTTAGCGGATAAATATTTACAAGAACGTGGAATCCATATCCCATTCTAATACAGTTTATGAACGTGACACCACAATTTAAAGTGCTACTTAGAATATCTTAAAAATTTAGCACTAATTTTCTTCGAATACAATGTAAATTTATATCATCTGAAACGGAAAAGGGTTAATTGGAAAACAACCAAACTTTCCTTTAACTCTTTATAAACATCTAATTCAAACGTTGAAAATAATAGCTCCTGCCGCATACGCGATTCATTACTTTTCTTAGTTGTTCATTAGACATCGATAATCCTCATATGATACAAAAGAGTTATATACTATCTGTACTAAATTCTGTACCACTCAAACGCCAGCATGTGTAGGATAGACGAGCAGCAATTGGTAGGGAAACGCACACTGGTAAATGGAATGAAATGTAGTACAATCGATAGTGCAGAGGAAAATTTAGAGGGCGAGGTATAGTCACGTACTTGCCATAAGAAGGAGTCGGTAATGGTGATACACAGACGTATAAAATCTCAGTTTCCGCAAGGTTATCGGAAAAATCATCATTAGTATTCCACCCCTGAACTGCTCTGTGAGGACCGAAGTTACTTGTTCAACACCATTTCCTCGAACAAATAAAAACCTGCTTCGGTGTTATTCTTCTTGGAGAATAGATGGGTACTAAAAATGCGAGGAAAATGGTTGAGGTTTGTATGCGAGTGATCAAACGTGAGAAACCCTTTGAAGTAAGTAAAATGGCTGCACTTAAAATAAAATGCATAAACATACAAAGTGAAGGCATGTATATAGCTCCCTTTAACCCTTTATCTCCACATATTATAGGTGCTAAACGTAATACTTTGGGTATTCTTTCCCATTTCTTTTTTTATTTTGCCATAAATATTACATACGTTAAAGGTCAGTTATTTTCATCATCGTTTGTATGTTTAAACACATGATGAGAAGAATATGATTCACATGATATTCAAGCACATCATGAAAAACTCAGAGACAAACTCATTGTATACGAATACGTGCGTCTCACATTTTTCTTCGTATTTTTCTCGTTGTTTTTTTTACCGAAAACTAAAACATTAAAGTAGCCACTATTAGCTATATTTTGCCTCCTTCTAAGCTAAATAATTACTTATATAGTTAGGAAAAAGGCATGTTTAATAATCAGTACAATAAAAATTGAAAGTTAATTGTTGATTTTAAATCGTCAGTCGTTTACGTATATGTAGCATAAGGTTTGTTACAATATGCGAAATAAACCGCCTGCTGGAATTAATTAGTCCCGCAGGGGATAAGCCTTGGACCACCCAAGTTCTTCGATTCAATCAGGGTACCTTTTACGACAAACGCCACGGATACAACCTGTAAAGCGGATTCCCATCTCAAGGAAGTTAAGCCAAGCCCCCATCTTCATCTCCAGAAATCCCCCAATTCTCCACCTTTTCCATTCAAATTCCTCCTCCAAGGACCAAACATCCATCCTCATTTCCCTCATCTTGGAAACAGGGGCTTAATTCCCGTAATATCTCATAAATTCCCCTATAATCCTCGTAGTAAAATAGAATGCTATCCTAATATCTCGGCCCATTACCCTCAGTGGGTCCATCTCTTCCATTAGCGATCAATCGCAACCAATCTTCTCCATCCATCCTCCGTGTATCTCTGACGATACCTGATAAGATCGTCGGAAGGCTGCCGGTTGATGAGTAACCGCGCGACCGCGGGGCGAACTCTTTCTCATCTGATTTTCAGAAGGAATCGGAACATAATGAGAATTCTTTTCCTACGCACATTCCACGGATGAATCTGGAGGTGGAATTTTTGGGAGGATGACTTCGGGGCCTATTGGGTTGAGTACCAGACATTCCATCTCGGAGGGTAAAATCTCGTGTCGATATTCTCCGTGGAAGCAATGCGTCACGGATGCCGTGTCCTGCATCCTGCCTGCTCCGTGGTTAGATACGCCGTTGCTGAGATACTACGGGCCCCATGGCTACAAAGCCCTCTGTAGTAGCTCCCACACATTTAAAGCGTTGATACTTCGAACAGAATGTAAATAACGATCTAGGGAAAGGATTTTATCAAAGAATTTAAGGTGAACACACTGTATCTTCTATTATAAATACTCTACAAGTACAATTAGAGCGTTGGAGTTTAAAGTCCAATCGAACTTAAAATTCTTAAATTTGCTTGAAACCAATATTTGTGTTTTAAAGCAACTAATAGATAAATAGACACATCTTTCTAATTTAAATTTTAATATACTATTCTCAAGCTAAAAATTGGCCCTCATCATACTAACACAAATATGAATTAATTATTCGCTACTTTGAAAATATATATAGAACAAAATACATTCATCAAATCCCTCATATAGGTAAATGAAGATATACAATCGATGAGAACATATTCTTTAAATCAAATATCTTTGAATGTGACTCAGCATTTCAAAATTGCATTTAATTCATATAAGGAATAGTAATTGAAAGTATTGTTTATGAAGAGGGAAATTAAAGCATAATCAATAAAAATGATACAAAATATGTAATGCACAAAATGATTATTAATAAATTATATTCTTTTATCTATTTTCTTCGAGATAATAACTGATTTAATTTTTAATTGAAAGTCCTAAAGAAAACTATAGTTTTAAGAAATAACTTCCTAAATTAAACCCAATTATAAAAGATAAGGTATAAGAATAATTGAATGCATAAAATTATAACATAAAATGTTTACTTAACGTGAATATTTGCGTGCTAGAAAGGCTTAAGGAAATGGAATCGTACTGACGGTTCACCCGATAAGGTGAATTTACCACGAGTGGGGGAACTAATTAATTGAATTTAATTAAAGATGAGAATGGATTCTGCGGAATATATATTTTACTCAGAATTAAGTCATTAAATCTGGAGCTGCTATGAGTTTGATCAAAGCGCAAAGATTGAGATTCAGCTCCGGAATTCAATTTCCATAAACCAAGCAAACGCAGAGTTCAGAGCCCAACCATTTTCGCGATGAATAGTTGGCACTGCCGCTCTGGAGTGTCCCTTAATCTACTAATCAAGTGAATATAATCTATGACTTTAACGTGCTCTTTAAATTCCACCGATATAACATCCTGAAACCAAAATATTGCTGATGAACGAATCAGTGGATATTAATTAGTTGGTTGATTGAGATGGAAGTTACATATTATCATACTTGCTTAATTAAAGCTCATCTTCATTACAACAGCCTCTGTATTAGATCATGACAAAGTAATTTAATAAAGATTCAACATGTTATACTCTAAGGACTAATTATTTAATGTTACTAAAAATGTCACCGAAACACTTCTAGTTCTATATCTATAAACTCAATATTAAAATTAAATGATAAAACTGCATATAATCATTAATAATATGAGTATTCAAATTCTTAAAATATTGGCACACTTTTATAAAAGTATATTCTCAATGTGGTATTTCGAAATATTTGAAATCAAACAAACATAAATCATCCATTTCTTGAATCGAAAACACTGTTATGGATTTACTGGTTAAATTGTCGGCAGAAGATGATGAATACATTCTGCACTTTAGGAAGTTTTGTATTTTAATGACTTAAATTTGATTGCAAGAGTTATATTGATGATATTTCTATAGAAATGACGCTCAATAAAATTTCGATTTTGGTAAATTGTAAGTTTACGCTTAATACACTGTCTTCTATGTTTGTATGAATTTACTTGTTTCAGTAAAATATAGAAGAGAAATGGAAAGTAGCACCTTAAATTCATAATTTTATGACAAAATAGATGCAAAATATTTTAAACTTAGGTAGATAATCATATTTTTCTGAAATCAAGAAGAGTTAAATAATTTTGAAGGATGATGACAGAGATGGTCACGAATATGTTAAAGATAAGACAGACTTTTCAGGTACGGCATCCATGGAATAGCATCTGCGATTCACTCGAAATCCTCCGTGATTTAAGGATACCGAGGGACATTTATGCACTCCGACTCGGGAAAGTCACGACCCGATATTTCTTTCTCCGTCTGAATCACCAATTCGCATTCCGATAAAAATATTCGCCTCGAAACGAGCAAGATATTGATTCCTAAGCAAAAAGCGAGAAGATGGAAATTATGAGGCCTTAAAGGAGATAGAATGCTGCTCATTCATTCACAACGAGATATAAATCCGCGCTCTACGCACAAGGGAGGCATCTGATTTCCGAAAAAGAAACTTTGGGTTCAATCTTCCGCGACGTGAAAAGCAATGCTTCTGTGAATGTCTTTCATTGACCGCGGAATGCTTACAGCAACAAAAGCACTCCGCGTTGAAAACCGAATTTTCACCTCCTGAATTTATTTCCTTCGAGGAAATCCGTTTTAAAAAAGGCCATTAGCGCGATAAAGCAGAATTCTCGGGAGCAAAAAAAAACCTCCTCGACTGGAAAACCCAAAACTCATTTGCGGGTCACCATTTTCTCGAAACAAAGACATTAAATATGATAAAAATTCGAAAAGGAGTTTTTTTTATATAAGAAGGGACCGAGAACCGTTCCTTGCGGAACTCCATTTGAGGACTAAAAGGTTGATGTGATATTTTTCGGACTAATGGCTCCCAAGAGATGGGATCGGAAACTATTGCTCCAAGGTCAATGCCAACTTTAACTCCCCTTTTATACTAATTAATTCCTCCAAAAATCAGGAGCTATTTGATGTTTCTTTCGGTCTCGGGAGGAGGGGGTCGGTTCGCTAATTAAACGCCCGATTGTAAATCACTCCTTATCGGCGTGACTTAACGGAGCGGCACATTTTATCTCGGCATCGCAGCATCATCAGCGATAAATTTTGGCTCATATCTTCCGGTGGAAGCGCGACGGACGCTCCATCAAGGTAGGGAGTTTGAATGGAATAACGGCGCTGGTTAATCCGCGAAATTTGAGGGCGTCGGGTATGGAGTGAACGCGATCGAATTTATGCACTTCGCCAGGGATTATCACCCAAAGATATCTAGGGTGCGTCCGCAGGGGAGGCGCGGGTTTTTTAATCGGACCGAAGAGCAGGGAAGAGCGCAGAAGATTGACAAACGACGCCCCGAATTATTCATGCTGAAACATTCCGCTGCTCGTGAATTATGAAATCGACAACTTTCCGCGAGTTTTCTCTGAATTTAAAGCGGCGAGTCCCGAAGGAGTGCGACCCTCCGACAAAGGTGCGATAAAAGAGCCTGAATTCCTTCGGATACGAAGATTTATGGGGCGCGCAGAAACTTCAAAGGCTCAAAAGAAAATAGAGAATTTGTGATCGAGGAAACCATTTTAGGCGATAAGAGGCTAATAATTTTCCGAGGAGTTATTTATTCGTCACCCTTGTACTCGGAGGTTGAGATTTGAATATTTGTTCTTTGCCTGCGCTGATATTCTGGATTTCTTTCAATAATTCTTGGATTTTATGAAAATAAATAATAGTTTGTTTAAGGATAATAAGTGTGTACTGCTATACCACAAATTTTACTTGATTTTTGTCTTGACTGGACGTGAATGATAAGTTTAACGTACTAAGCGTAGATTCCTTGCGGAGATCAAGTACCACTTAAGAGATGAATTCGCATTTAATTCTTTTCGGGTATCAACAAGTAAAAAGTTCTCTAAATTTTATCATTGAACTACTTCTGTACCCTTATATTAAAATTCCTTAATTCCTTAAAACATTGTCCTGTAAGCGAATCGCTTGCAGCAGCTTTATTAATGTTGTCAGTAAATAACAATTAAATGCTAACTTTTGTAGGTAAATATATATTTATAGTCCATTTATCCAACCAACATAGTGTGGAAATTGCTACATACCATAATTTTATAATCGTTATTTCTAAATATAAGTCACGAAGGAGTAGCATAGGTGGAACTTAACAAGAAGTGAAAGGACCCAAATTATAGGAAAAGGTAATTTAAAGCTGTACATTTTGATAAAAATGTACAAAAATATCATTTAAATCGAAAAGGAAATATAAAAATTATAGTATAATACAGTCTAGATTTATCACTGGCTGTAACAGTATACGCTAAGGTACGGGATTTCAGAGAAAAATATCAAGTAACTAGATTCTTGGATAAGAAACAGAATTTCGTGAAGGTCCAGATATCGCTTGAATATAGGAAATATGATTTCACTTCCTGTTTACTCAAATAAATCGAAACAAAATTTCACAGGCATATTTCATTCGAGGACGGAACCCCGCTATATAAACGTCAATCCGTGACAGATATAGCCGAGAAAAATTTGAAACATCAATAGCTCTCATAAAATAAATAGGACGAATTCGAGGTTTATTCTCGTGGAAATAGTTTCATCTGAGTCTTTCATCGGAGCTTTCGACTGAAAAGGGACTCATAAGCATAAAAGAAGATCCTCTCGAAAGATTAAATAAGCACCCAAATTCTAAGAAATCCCCCGACGGTTTATCAAAGGGAAGAAGTCAACCATCACCGACTTTTCCTCTCCAAACTTGGGGGCGCGAAGATACCTCAATGGCACTGATTGCTCATTAAACCGTTTCATAATCCACCCTTCGAGAGATTCCTTTTTCCACTTCGATTTCTCACCTCGGGAAAATAACGATTCTAAGAAATACGAGTCTTCAACGAATACATTTCGAGTGAAGGAAAAGGATGAGTAAAGAGAGACTTACGTTTCCTTGCAGCCGAAACGTCTTCCTTCGAGGGTTATTGGGAATTAGAAGACGGCACCTGACGATCACTCTAGTCGACGTCTTCCTTTGCGGAGATACAGGTCCTTTTCGGATATGAGTCCGAGGTTTAGCTTTCCGCAGTTCTCGGAATGCACTTTGGCTGCAGCGTTGAGATTGTGGTTCCTCGACAGAAAACTAGGAATCGATTCAACGGCGACTTCCAATGCACACTTCAAACGCGTATCAAATAAATCCGATGAAATTTTATAAGTAGATTACTCTTACGATTAAAATATATATGTATCTATAGAATCGACGAATCCTTTCAAACCACACAGATGCTCACGCAAGCGAATACTACGGACATTAAGGCGATGCTCTGAAGCTTTCGAACACGGCCGTTAAAGAGGCGAACATCCATACGACAGAGATAAGCTGATGAGGAAGCTGCTTAAAATGGGTTTTAATGCGGGACTATGTACAGTTTCTGGATACTAACGATTCTAGGGTCTACTCACAAAGATGCGGATATCACATGAAGATTTTTGACTAAGTCCTGGTCGGTCGCCTTGCTGTTAAAGGGATGGAAGATGACCAGTTTCATAATCCCATCCTATTACACAATATTGGTCTTCTGAGACTGGTGCCACTCTTCTCCAAGTTTTTGGCAACGGTTACCTCCGAAGACTTTCCTCTGAGGGAAGGTATTTTTCCGCACAACGAAGTAGGGGTACGGTTTCTTTCGACCTTCGAAAAGTTTTCGGGTCTAGAAAGGCCAATCCATAGCCCCAGAGGTGTGGGAAGATGGGCCGGTCCCCTTTTGAGTCCGGTGACCACAAGGGCGTAAAGTCCGGAAGGTCGCTGGTGAAGGTCCCAAGGAGTTGGAACAAGTGTATACCAATTCAACCGAGACGAACCCCTCTCCAGGGAGGATACTATCAGTCCGCCGGAACCCTTTGCCGCTTTCGGATAAGTTCCTCCTGCCGTCACAGCCCGCAAAACTTCCTCGCCCTCTCCGGTGGGGCACCCCACTCCTAGACCCGGATGGCCTCCGGACTCGGTGGGCCGGCGCAACGGGGATCACCAGAAGTCCACCGGTATACGTGAGTTGCGTAGCAGATCGAATTGCCCGCGACAGAGCCGACTTCGCTGAAGTTAAGACCGCTACTGAGGTTCGGAGTTCGCCAGCGGCGCCACTAAGCCCTCTCCCTTCCCCTTTGGCCGCGCTCTCCCCTTTTGCCGCGCGCGCGCTCTTCTTATTCCCACTTCTTCCCCACCACCGCCGCCCAGACTCCGTCCGCAAACTCGGCGAAATCCGTATCGCGACTCTGCTTATGAAACTTACGCAACGGAAAAGGGGACGGCTTCTCCTCTGCGTCCCGGCGGGTGTGGTTGCAATTGCCGCGATCTGGGAACCAAGCGGGGTCTTCTGTAATCTAACGTTGGAGATATTTATGAAAAAGTGAACCGTTATATCCATTTGTATCTGATTCAGCGAGAGCTTAAATGTATATGTGCGAATGATACTTTAAGGACGATAAATGCGTAATTTTTATTCTTTTCTTTCCAGAAGCTTTAGGAACTATTCTTTTCATCCCGATTCTTTTAATCAACCTGCTTCTTATTTATCACATTATCATACTACTATTTTACTGTACTAAATGTAAATGGAATCCAAAACGCAAGGTAGAATGAAGTATGAAAATATTAGTGAGATATGGAATGGGATAGAAATCAACCAGCTGTTTCATTAGTCTCAATTGAATAATAGATATTGCGATCAAATAAAGCAATGCGTAATTGAGATTTTAAGAAGAATATTGCTAGGTATGTCAAGGATTGCTATACAAAGAAAAGTGATTCAGTTTATGGAACGAATTCATTAAAATGAAACGAAAGACATATTTTATGGGTACTAACGAAGTTATTAGGTATTAATAAATAGAGGATAAGTCTAGGAATACCAAACTTCAAAAGTAACTTGGGATATTGATTGTATGATTATTACCGATTCATAATCCCATTGAAAGCATCATATTGAATTATGGAATATGACGTAATAATTATATTTATATCATATTTTAATTCGTAATAATTATATTTATCATACATTCGTGTACCTATGAACATGATAGTTACGAATCGCTTTAAAAATTCCTTCTTCCCGCACACGATATGCGACAACAATAGACTATAATACGCGATAAATTAAAATAGGTGTTTACACCCCCTATCACACAGGCGGCTTGCAGGGTACTTATATAGATGTAGATGTAGAAAATTTTCCATTTCTATGAATTTGAATCAAAGGATTGACTAAATGTATAACTCTGCTGTACCAGTTGTGATTCGAGTACATTCGGAGACATCCAACATTCTCAGCAATGATTGAACTATCCAACGCAGCGTGACGTATTTTCTGCCTTTTATCAGCGTCTCGAAGTAATGAGTGGGGGGAGTAAATTGCTAAATTGCATGAAGGACACTGAACCTGATTTATTCCAGCCTTCTATCTTCCAATAGGATTGCTAATGAAGGCAAACCGTGATGTTAATGTCCAGCCTTTCCATCGCCATTTTCAATGACGCACGAATCGAAGCAGATTAAGACTGACCATTAATTTCTGTAAAGAATCCCGTAAATACGATTGCTGGAGTAAGGATTGCAAATCTACCAGTATTATTCGCGAATGCAATGAAAGAATGACTTTAGTGGATATGAATGATAGTAATCAGAAGATAGTTGAAAATTGAATAAACAAGATCTTTTCAAATTGAACATCTTTTCGATTCTCAATTTCTTTGGATTAGAAGCAAAGGCATTAAGTTAACATATTGAAAATTCATTTTATTCTCAAGCCAATTCTATTCTCTCTGGAATTGCTAAAGAGAGAAAATATTCAAATACTTCTTCAAAAGAATTACAAACGAAAGTTTTGGCACCAGGAAATGTGTATACTTCCGCTTTAAAACATTTTAAAATTCAGCCTCCGGGCGCATCGGTTGCAAACCACTTTAAAAAGGCATATGATATTCGAAAACATATTATAATTAAAATAATAATGATTAAATCGGCTTAAAGAAAGGTGGTTGCGTTCAAATAGGGTAAAAAATACCTTTAAAGCCGATATAGCTTTCGGAATTGAGCCGATGAATAGTTTATGGTCATGGGATATTCAACATATTTTCATTTTATATTCATGAATAAACAGAGGAAGTATTATCTTTAAAGACTGCTCAGCTGAAAAGGAACTTTGGCGAATTTAATTTAAATATAGCCGAATTTATGTTGTTAAAAGGTAACAATAGCCAGTATTATGGTAAATATTATTAGAATCCGGCGGTTCAATTTCGCCTTTATGAAAATTTAAATTTTAGGTTCGCGCATCGTGAATTTTGCATAGTACGCAAGAGAAACTTCGGTGCATTTTATGCGGTATAAATAATGCAATCGTGATTAGAATCAGACAATACCCCATTGAATACGACAGTGAAAGTAATCAATGTAATATAAATCTGTGGTAGGAATATAATATTTTTCCTCGAACACTCCACAAGTTTTAAAACGTGATTTCGTAGCCATTTATTGCTAAAATTTTTAAAAATTCGCTCCAGCACCCTCGAGTAATTCAATGGTTAAGTGGAGGACCTCTCGAGTTCTGCAGACCACAGTAAGCACTTGAGCGAAATAAAGTTTGTGAAATAAATTGACAGACTGGGCAGCGATTTAAAATTAATGAAAAGCATCATTGAGATAAAAAGCCTTCGATGGAAAATATAATTATAGACCACAAGTATACAGTTATTATTATCATTTAATTTCAATTTTCTGAATAGTAAAAGCTTTTGCATATAAAATGCCCCCTTTTGCGTAATGCGGAGTTTTTTAGTGTTATTTAGTGCGAACAGATTAACTTTTATTTGTAAGGAAAAAGACGTATTTGTAAAAACTGGACGAATTATAACTAAACCAAGGATTGGGATTATGTTTCATAATTTTTTTAGAGATTATTAATTTTATTCGAATATTACGAAATAATAACTACATATTTTTACACCGAAAACCATTCTAAGCTGCATACTGAATATATAAGTATATAGTATTATCATCCAAAAAGCATTGATTAGCTCTTGTAAATATTTCTATTCCATTGCCTTTCTCTCCATCTATTTACTACATCTAAATTAACGCATTATTCGTGAATGGCAAAATTGAACAGAACTTATTCAGACTTCCGCATAATAATAACGTAATTCGTATGATTGGCTTTAAATTGATCCGTGAACTAGTTCGCCGTACGTTTTTCGCGAATTACATTAAAAGCGCATCTGAGGGAGACTCCGGGAATTAAGTACAATTTCAAACGGCGGCGTAGTGCACTCTGCGAGAGGTGAACAACCTTGTGAAAGAGGAATGGTGCCAAGGTTGTTAATGTTGTCGTAATGTAGAGGCATTGCCTCATTAAAGGCATTAGGCAGATTCTCTGCTGAAGACACGACTTGGGACTGGATCCAGAGGAACAGCAATTTACTACAAATTATCGGAAAAATCTGTTCCAGGAGATGTTTTTTAAGTAGAATAATAAAATACCTCTACTTGAAAATTGTGTAAGACTAGTATAGAAAATATGGAATATATATATAGGAAGTATAGAAAAATGTTAAGAATTATTTATATTTTCATAATCAATCAATTAAGTTTTCAACAATAAATCCTGATAAATGATCATGAGTAAACGTGTGTTTACCTCTCTATCTTAAGTAAGTGATAACATTATTTTCTGAGTAAATAATTATAAAGGTTTGTTCGAGTCTATAGTTATCATGCATATATTCAATAGTCTTTCCTTTTTAGCATTGTAATGCATTTTATCTTATGAATACCCTTCAGGACTTATAATAGACTAAAAAAGGGGGGTAGGTATAACTTCAACCAAAAAATTCGTTTACGTAAAGTGTAATGAATGCGAACGCAGTATCGGTGACGTCATCAATACCAAATTGCATACCTTGAGTCGCGTAAGGTATAAACTGATGTCTCCACTTCAAATGACACAACATGTGTATTACTCGAGAAGAAGGGCAAGACGATATTCTTTTAAAAACTTAATAACAAAAAGGCATTGTTTCCTATTCAGAAATGAAACTTATTATGGTTATTTTGAACCGTTTTCTTACGATTTACCCGCAAAGAAGAGGCTATATTATGCCCTACTCTGTACAGTTACTTTATATTCTTCTGAATAATATACCTTATAAATAAAAGAAGAACACTTCAATTAATTACATTGAAAATTAAAGTATAATTGAGAGAATAATATTCGATTTAATACAATAATAATATAAATAAAGAATGAAAGTATCCGATTAATTTTCGAAGTAGTATTACACTTTATTAGTAAATTCATGAACGGAAGAAACTGATACCTATTAAGAGGGAGAACGTGATGAAGTAAGAGATTATAATATTTATCAAAAAGTATACGTCTTAAAAATTTCATTGACACCAAAAATGAAACGAATATAACTCTTATAATTATACCTTGTTTAAGTGGATAGAAGTACTAATGAGGAATAACAGATCTTTTACTACGGTTAATTTATTTTGAAAGTCTTTAAACAATAATTACTATTGGTAAATAAAGTAATTTATCAGCGGAGTTTAGGTGATATTGTCACCAAAAAATTTCACCTGACTTTTTGTTTTGGAAGCTTGCCTATGATATCCGTCACGTGTGAAGCAGATGTTCTATGAAAAGTATGGGTGGCCTCCAGACCGCACAGCATGTGTTACTGTCTCTACTCGAATAAAAATGAATTTTTCCGAAGCTTGAAAATAAAATTCATCTCGACCTTTTGAATCTTCAACTGTAAGTGGTGATGAGAATCCCAATATAGTCTTTTTGCGATAAAAATTGTAAGAGGATAAATATTTAAGTTACGTAATTTTATCTAGAAAATATTGCAACATTCAAACAGAATCACATTATTTTGTAATGCTCACTTATACGTGAATATTTTTCAAAGATATATAACGATGTATACAATATATAACATAACGATAAAATTTACTAGATATGTCCTTTTTATGCTAATTTTTGCAATAATTACAAGCACAGGGGATGATGAATATTATAGAGTATTAATTTATATATTTTCATGAAAAACAAACTGTACTGAGCTTAAAAATCAGTGAATGTGTCCAACAACCTTGTAAAATATAAGTTCAATATTAATATAACTGGATTCCAGATCGTAATGAATAACATCATTAGGATATATTCTTATCTTTTTATTATTTTTAACCTTGCTGCAACTGAAGAGAATGGCATGTGATGAGTATATGTTTTTTTCTTTAATCGACAATTTAACAGTATGTATCAAAATTTCACCTCGAAAAGACATGACAGATGGAATTCGATACCTTAGGGAACGTCGTAAGCTATAAGAAGAATAGTGAATAAAAACTCTCATATTTACAAAGATGCCAGTTCCGAGTGGACAACGTAATAGATGTTAAGAAATCAAATTAAAGTAAAGGCAGATGGTAAACAACGCTATAACTCACACCTATTTACTGCGCTATATATAACTGTGCGGAGATAAAAGATCCCAAACCTCTTTAACTCCGTGGAAAGAGCAAATGGAAGTAAAAAAACAGGGGTCCTGGTTATTTCGAACTAATAGGCTCTTTAGCTAACCACGTCTTTGACCGAGTTCAAGGAACCTTCTTCGGAAAACAAGTGCATCGCACGCATAAGAGAGAGAGAGAGCGTTGCTTGACACATTAAGAACATTCATTACCTTAGGATGAGTGCAATTTTCCTTCTGCGCAATCGTCAAGAAATTCGCATTGCCCTACTTTTCTCGAGTGTGTTTGGAGATGAATAATGAATGAAATTAAGGCTATTTTAAAAGCCTGTAATAGCAAGACTTTGATGCAGGCGCTGAGTATTTTTAGGGGAAAAATTGTTTCGCGTACAAAAATGTCAATCCAATATTAATTCATACTGCAAATTTGTCGTGTTCCGATTTATTAAGGCTTTATTTTGCATACATCTTACATTATTAAGTACATGTAATTGATCTCCGTATTATGTCGTAAAATTTAAAGTGAAGTAGTACGTTGAACCTTACTTTATTTTCTGTTCTTTTTATTTATCATTAGTATGATTAAATTCCTCTTAATGTAAATTATCCTATTTAAATATCTTTTTAGTAAGGAGTATTTTAATGATAACTGAATACCAAAACGTGTGTTGCACGGTCTTCTTGATGGGAGTGGACCTTAGTTTCAATCCTGTTCGTAGAAAATAATTCAGTAACTCTTTTTCCCTCTTAAAGCTATATTTTCTTTTAACTTCCAATATACTTCTCATTACTGTAAGTTTACTAGATTTACATCAAAGATCGTAGATGAATATTTACTAATAAAAACAAATTAGGACCATTATATTTAAGTGGATATGAAATTTTGGAAGAAAGGTAAATCAATTATAGAATACACACAAGGGTTGTTCGTAAAGTTTACTTACATGATAGTAGACTGAAAAGAGACTTGAGAATTTTTAAAAAAATTCCACTCATGAATTCTTTTTGATCTCCATTCCAACCTCATGGATCGTTTATGTTTGCAGGAGGATATTTAAATTTAACTTAGAAAACCATCTGAACCGTTTGCTTCAGAGATACGAAGAGCGGGAGTTAGAAACATAGTTTGTAGACGCAGTGGCGCATAGGATGTTTACCTGAAACCGCTCCTAACCTCCATTAGAGCATTAGATTCTAGAGGGCTCTGCTATCTCCGACCAAAATAAAAACTCTGAAACAGTATCCCCTCTGTTTTATTCGTAACGACCCGTATCTCCTAGGAAACGAACAATACAGCCACAGCGATAACTATTTAAAGAACCCGTTCAAGAAAGTGGAAAGAGATCACGGGACAAAATAAAACACGGTTACCTTGTTTACCGAGGATATAAATTCCCTCTCGAATCAAAAAGTGCGCGCTTTTTTTGAGGATGGGAAGAGAATTTCGTAACACTGCCCCGGTGTGCGCAATCGATCGAACCCCTTTTTTCGCTTTCCTACAAAATTTGCCGCGATAAATTTATCTTCCGGATATCCCGAGCGCTTGTTTTCGTTTGGAAATCGCACTTTATTTGCGCTTCAGAGGGAAGAAAAATAACCCGTGGGATGATAATAACTTGCGTCGTTCATTGGTCGGATCATGTCCACATTACGAGGTCGACGATTTCGGGCCGCGGGGCGCACTACGGTTTAGGCGGTCTAAAAATCGCCCTTTTTTTGTCGTTCTCACCCCATTTGGAGTTGGGAAATTGTGTGAATGGGATTCCGAGAATAGAGCGGTTGCATTGATGCGTCTATTTTCATATCGGATTGATCAGACACGTAACTTTCATTTGAGGAGCTTATGTAAGTCTATATATAATATATTCTAAATTTGTATCGAAAAACAAGTCTGCTGGAGCCTCTTTCTTCACTCTATGATAATTACGCAAGAGGTTTTTTATGCTTAAATACTTGAAAATTTGATTTTTTATGAGCCAATTTTTCAAGGTTAGAAGTTTCAAGTTTAGAAAGAAGCTGAATTACATTGATTCTCAATGTTACATATAGAATTTTAGAAAAGTATCTTCTTAGTAGTAATCCAAAGCATTTCCCGTATGTAGAATGTATGTCTCCTTTAAATAACCGTTCGAATAGCTTTGTTTTGAAAAAAAAAAGAATAAATATAATAAAGATAAAATAAGCCACGTCAATCATTATTATGTATATATCCTGCACAACCAATATTATCCCTTAGCTCCTGATATTCGATTAAAACTGTGTAATTTGGGGACTAAGAATTTGAGAATATTGAATTGACAATTCTTCCAATAAAATATTAAGTAATAATTTTGATTTAGCGCGTTTTTAAATAATTCATTAGAAATTAGTAAATTGTAGTGATTATTATTGAACGTATTACGTCCTTTTTAATTTGCTTTGACTTACTAGAGATAGGAATTTCTTCTCAAGTAATTGTAAATATTATTTACTCACATAATTAAGAAAGAAATATATTAGCGTAGAGTGTTTGTCTCACTAAATATGATGAATCTCAATGTGATAGTTCGTCATCTGAACAAATATCGTACTTAAATAATTTATTTAGAATCTCTTTCTAACATATTAATGTTTGATTCCGTGAAAATGATGAATGATGAAAAGTTTCTTCGTAATAGCATAAAGTAAGGAAGAAGGGAAATATATTTGTTTCAAAAAACATTAATTCTTAGCCAAAATTAACGCGAAAATGTATTTATTCTAAATTTACTCCAATTACTGTTTTCAAGAAACCAAGTCGATACTCTTTAACAAAATCAATTACTTTTTCTCAGTAAATGACACAAGATAATTAGCTTTTATTCATTAGCATGTTCCACATTTTCTATTTACTCCAATCGGAGAATTTCAATTTTTATCTGCTTAAAAGCGACACAATGCTCAAATAATGAAGTGAAATAGTTTTCTAAAGCGTAAATAAAATCAGGTGCTCGCAGCTTTATCTCCACACAGACTAATTGAGAAAAAACAAGAAGCCCATTTGTGATGTATATTTCACGGTAATAGCTAAAGACCATTAATTTAGGTGGATTTCATATTTTTTACTCGGGCCGCACGTGCATTTAATGGTTTTTGTTCAAAGAATAAACGCTCGAAATATATGATTTATGGTCCTTGGTTAAACAGATTTTAGCCAAGGAAAGCAATTAGCTGATACGCAGTACGATTTTGGGTGGAAAAAAACTGCAATGAGCGTTTTCGTGGGTGCATAGAAAGTTAATTGACTCCGTTGCATTCATAACTGTCATCCGTTAAGATGTATTAAGGACATATAGCGCCTATTTATGGAAATAATTTAATTGGAAAATTTTGATGATATTTTTGGAAATGATTCATAACGAATGAACCAAATCCAAAGAGGTACAGAAGAAACTCCAAATATAAGAAAGTCGATGCCTTTACGCTAATAATGATCGTTTTATTTTTGCAGTTTAAAGAAAGCTATTTAACATAACCATGTACTACATCATATCCGTAAGTGATAACAAATTAGTTAGATAACGAATACTATGTACGTTAATTATTCTAGCCTCTATACACGTGGCATTAAAATAATATACGTTAATGTAGTTTTTAGTGTATGAAATTTTAGATGACTATTAAGGACTAAATGTTTTAAAAGGAAACTAAATGCATCCTTAAAACAATATCTTTAGACAATGTTCCTAATAACAGTGTTGGTCTTATACGATATGTAGAGGATGGATTGACGTTGTATACATTGACACACATATAAGGGTGACACATGTTGCAAACATTGACACGTGGCTAAGGGAGTGGCCGAAATGTTATACTTATCGGCAATTCAATTACAGGAGAGATCCAAAATTTCATCTGTTGAGACCGTCTGACTAACGCCATAGAGGGACTATAAGGAGGTGTGGGTAGCAATTTGTAAACCAGTACGTAAATAACGAGGGAGATAAGAGCAGGCAGCAGGAGGCAGAGGTGTAGAAGCGCGAACTTAGGAGTGTTGGGCCTGACTTCCATTCTGCTGAGGTTGGAGCTGTGACCGCAAGTTGCATTTCGACTTCCGGGCCCGCTGCAGACCGAGGTCCAGCTCGTGACCGCGAGTTAGATATCACCTCCCGAAAATTTGTCAAAGGTTCAAAAAGACGAAGTTCGAAAGATTGGAACAACCCTCACCACCATCGTCAACCCCCGAAGCTGTCCAGCCTACGAGTGAGGTAATAAATATACACTTGTACACTTATATTTAAAAGTTTGAGTGTTATACACTGTTTGTATTCCCTATTATTCCCCAATACAATACCTGACTTTAAAATCCTTGTAGAGTATTCATGAACCTGCATAATCGCGAATTTTATAATTTAATCGTATTTTATTTGTTAGAAAGGGTTAGAAATATTTCTATGTATTTCGCATACATCATATTGACTTTATTTTTATTGCTTATGGTGATCTAGAGGTTTTGTTAGATTTACGATCAAATAGTCCTTCATCAAGAATCAAAACTCTTGAATCGGATCATACTTCATAAAGGATAAGCACAATTTACGAGATATGTTTCAACGACCTTCGATTTTGAAAGAGACCTTGGATTGCTAAATCGGAAGAAAAACTGCGCGCTCGGTTGGCTCTCCGGTAATCCACTAGGGCGGTGCAATGAATGCATTCTACGTGAAAAGTCACTTCCTGGGCTTTCACGTTCCTTACGTAACCATGTCACCTGCTCTGTGTTGAACGATTCTTGCGTTCCTTGATTACAAATACGCTTTCGGGAGTGAACCGTTTTGGGAAGTGCAGTTTCTGATAGGAGGTAATCGAAGGGACGGGATAACCCCTTTTAAGAAGCCGTTCGGTAACACAGTATTGAGGATCGAGTTAAATGCAAAAGGTGATTCTTATCTACTTCGCTAGAATGTACGAGTTTTCATGGAGTGAATTGGGAAATTTGGATCCCTTGCGTTTATCTTAAGATTTTTCCGCTGATTTGCTCTATCGCAAAAGATTTCCGAACGTTCAAGTCTTCATTGGATTTCCACCAATAAAATACTCGTGACCGAATGAAGCTGAATCTAAATTGAGATTAAAGCCGAACTTGCTTCGGCTGCTACTGTTTTTTTTACTCATACGTTTGCGTAAATTAGGAAATAAGATCGATTGGAACGATAAAAGAAGATGATGAATTTCGCTTATACAGATTTTTATGATGCTTCTCTATATAATCTTTATAATAATAGATGTTTTAAACACGATGTTTTGAAGACTTCACGAGGTGGAAGGCCGTAAGATTTATTTGTGAACGTTTACGGATAATTACATGACAGTAAAATCCTGGCATTGTTTTCAAAATAAATTTATGGTTAATTTTCACAGGAAAAATTATTATTTCCTGTTAATTATAGCTACGTACAGAAATAGAGAGCGTGTACTTTTCCTAATTATTATTGCTGCTTCAAACTGCGTTTCGATTTATAATAATTAATCTCTATTAACTTGTATCATTTGCATAGTAATCAATCGTTTAAATACGCATGAATATCTCTATTATAGCTCAATCCAATAATTGAGTATATTAAACATTCTACAATTTAAATACAGGGAGAATTTCGTTATGCTATACAATGTAGTTGTCCCCTTTACGATATGTCAAAGTTAAAGGAAGAGGAAGGATAAATCGTGATATGAGCGAATTCCCCTTTCATAGAATCTTCATTCACGCGTTCGACTGATATCCGGAATTCGCGAAGTTGTGTTGGCGTCGTTCTGAATATCGCTCGACCGTTATGATTAGCGGCCTATTCGAAAATTACGACCCACGCGCGACTTCCTACTGTAAGTTCCGCATTAATATTGCATGCGTACCGGAGGCGCGTGATTGAAAAGTGCACCCGGAATATCTAATAGAGAAAGCCTGCGAATAATTTCCGGGAACGGGGAAACTTTCCCGACAATTCGGGCGCAAATAGCGTCCCATTTAATCTCTGGAATCACGGTTTGGGAACTGTGGGTTAAATATGAAGGAAAAGCAGTGAGACGGCGAGACGATATGAAAATTCAATGAGCTGTGGACACAAAAAAATCCCGATCTGTACGTTTCCGCCTCGACGCTTTGATTTTTTGTCTCCAAGGAAACAAAAGAATAAGGGGCCCCACGGAACGTATCGGTGGCATTTGACTTCGCATCGGTGATTTACGAACTGCTCGCGAGATGTCAGGTCGACCAAGAGCACTGAGATTTGGTCCATCAATCCCCACCTGAATTTGCCTACGTATTTCCAATATAGGGTTTTTTCGAAAGTTTTGGCACCGAAGTAGTAGACGACAAACTGTATATATAAAATATTTCGTAGAGTCACGGTTATTTCTATTTATTTTTGTTTTTTTTGCAGTGTTAAATAATTTTCGGGGATTCAAATTTTCCTATAGTTTTTAGTATATTTCTCACAAACTCTTTCCCGTGAGTTACTTCCTACAAGAGGGATAATCCATGTTGAATTTTAAATTCTGAAATAAGTATCTTCTAAACTATTTACTACTGCAAGCCGTCCAACATTCTTTCGATATAAAATCTAATTCACTCAACCAAATCTAATTAAAGTAGAAAGAGCTAAATTACTTCAGCAAACAAAAAGATATCGTGAATGATAAATCTACGCTATTCTACGATAATACACTCAAGAAGAACAGATCTTGGGAGTTGTTCGTTCCATCGGAACTGAATTCCTCTCAATCTGGAAGATAATTCAGAGCACAGCAGCTTCACCTACCTTAGAATATGTATTCATCATTCAGGAGCTGCATCAAATTCTCTATTGGATCTCCATGTATGAGCTCTGCTCGGAGATGCAATTTTGGATGATTGTACGTCATTTCCGCTACAGAATCACAGAAATTGGGTGATTGAGTGATAATTCTCGGAAACTTCCAAATTATTTCCTATTCCCCGGAGACGAAGACGTTGAGTTGCTTTGGTTCTGTCTTAAGATTGCTAGGAGATGAATCTGGAAGTAAATTAGATTGGATATAATTATAAATAAGAATCCAACGTTGTGTACGAGGCTCCGTAATTCAAAGTAGATGAAAGAAAATCAAAAATTGGGGGTTGTTTAAATAACTTCTATTTTGTATCGGTGATCACGGTGTATAGGAAGTGTGCAATTATTGCTGTAGATAGAAATAGAATTTTGCTCCGAGTCTTGTATATCGCCAACCTCTGTGCATAGTCTCTGAACTGTAAAAAACTCGTCGTGAAAGCAGCTTAATGATGGACTCAAAAATGCGACCAAAAATACTTTGGTTTCATTAACCAGTGCGTGCTCCAGCTGCAGTCGCGTACGGATTAAAATGGCGCGGAAAGAAATAATGCAACTTCCCGAGAAGAACGGTTTCATAACACGCTGCCGTTAATTTTGTACCTCTAAGTTTGCCCGCTTATGCACTCGGAAGGATTACGTGGGAAAGTTGTTTCTCTTTTGCACATTTTAATTTGTTTTCCGAGCACTTGCCCGCCGAACCTTGTTTCCGGAGGAATTTAAAAAGCTGCCGAAAAACTCTCTTTCCTGTTGAATCCCTCCTTTTATTTGCCAAACTCTAGAGCTGAGATTTGAAGTATGCAAATTACCCAGGATGCATTTCGCGACGTCTATTCCCTCTAATCGTCAAAGCTAATATCTTTTCGACGAATAGTCTGGTCCAAGTCTTTCAATCAATAATGATGATAGAGTTCTCTCGTTGCTAGGAGCCAATTAGATATCAATAATGGAAAAGGATCTCTAAGAGATTCGTTCTATTACATGAAGGGAAGAATATAGAATGAATCATTAACTTTTCTTAAATATTTGTGATAGATTTTGCGTTTACAAAATCCATCGTATCTGAGATATTTATTAAAAATATATATTGTAGTTCTTAAAAGGAAATATTTCTAAACTGAAACTTAAAATGAATTTATGATATTATATTAATAAACTTTTCTCACCAAGTAGCAAAGTAAAATAGCATATATGAAATTTTAGGTATTACTGCATATATTCATTTACTGTTACAATACTGGATTTTAGGGCAAAAGTAAATGTTACGTGAAGGGCGAAAAACATTTTCTGGTATGATTATTTAATATTTTCTTTAACTACCATTAACTTTTAATTGGCCTATAATATATTCATATGTTCCTCGAAGTTATTTTAAAGATATTTTTAACTAGAAAATTAAAAAGAAAGACTTCTCAAGAATTCGAAGCATAAGTTAGTAAAAAAATGCATTAACGTATGTTCCTTCCCTTGTCAGTTTCTTTGCTACTAAGAAAAGTTTAGTAATATGCGAACGCAAATATCTCTTACGTCCGGGAAATGGACTTGAAACTGCTCCAAGTTTTTAGCGGTATTTCATTGCCGACAGTCAACTTTCAACAGAATCCGCAATTTCATGAAAATATTCACGTTAAAAATTTTTCATTGACGTGAAGAAAAAATGTAGACGCCATTTCACGAGTCTTTATCTCCTTTTTCTATTTAGCAACTTGTGTAATAATTGTGTGAGGTTTTCCACTCCAGTGCTACAATACGCGAGCGTTTGTAAAAATTTCATTACCAAGTTTTGTAACTACTCTTTTAGCTTTGCAAATAGCCTGTATAGCAAATAACGTACGAGTGACTTTTCTGGAAGATTATTGGACGAAAGAAATTCTGCGAAAACTTAAAAACTTTTGCCTCCTAATCGCTAGAATTTCATCGACTCGGAGGCGAATAAATTTGAATATTTTCCCCACAATCTTAGTTAAGCCTACGAGTTGATAGCGAAATCAATATAAAATGCAAACATTGACCCCAAATTTATATGCTTAAGTTGCTTCAAACCGATTAATAGATAACAATGAGAATCGATATTAAAGGAAACGAAAAATAGTACAGCTTAATCCTATCCGATATTAGGCGACAATAGTTCTTTCTTTACTGAGATGGAACACACCTTCAAGATACAGACTTTTATTTTAGTAGTTATTGAATAGGACGATTGCTTTTAACCTAAATACTCCTGATACCATATTTTGATAGATATTTTAAATTCATCATACACAAAACCTTTTCGATTTATTCTTATATTGAAGTTAAAGTTTATATTTTCTAAAATACTTTGTATATGTACACCAAACTTAGACTAAAGGAACTACTCGTATAAATGAAAGATAAATTTTAAAATGTAAACCTTGTTATTTCAACGAAATTGGTAACGACCAATAGGAGACAGGTCACGTTCGTATGATTATGTTATAACACAAGGAAAATCGGTACACAGAAACCAATTAATTCGAAGGAGGAAGTAAATCGGGAATTTATGAACTTCCGCTTCATTGAATAAATTAACTAATACCGAAGTACTGAATCACACTTTGCTATCCATTAATCATGCCCAACTAATGAGAAAAGCATATCGTAATCTTTAATACGTAAATCAAGGATTTACTTGTGGTTTTCTGTTTGAGGCAACGTGTTCTTATTAATTCTGGAGCAAATAGTGCGTTCATAAAAGACACATTCTTTCTCTTTTCCTTTCACCATAGCGTGCACTCGATTCTACGAATGATAACCCTGAACTGAGGATGCCCTAAGGGGATACACACAGTGGATGTCTTCAGGATTCCGAACACCCGTATTTTTTCATCTCATAACATCCCCACCACCCCTTGGAATCCGAAAGCTTTGCATTTTCAATGAAAGAGAAAAAAAGCCCTTAAGAAACCTATCGGGTTTTCCGCCAACTTAGTAATTATACGGCCGTCCTTGAAACTTTACGTCGCGAGCCAGGTTCAAGGAATCCACGCTTATCGTATCTCTGTTGTTTTTTACGGAATGCAAATTGCTTGCCGGAGATATTGTTGATAAAAATGAAGACGTTTGATAATTTTTCTCGGGGAAATTGGATGTTTTTCCTCGCTTACGTAATGTTTCCAAAAGTAAGAACTGGATTTCGGTGTTTTCTCATCTGAATCATTTTTTTTCGAATATATTTTTTTCGTTCCTATCGTTCGTTGCCAATAACCGGGATAATATTTTTCCACGTAATTGAAATAATAAGAATCTTCCCGGAATCCAACATTATCTGCTGTTAGGGACGGAATTTCTCTTCTGGGAATTATTTGAAACGGATTGCGTAGAAATGTTCCAATGAGGATTACCCGACTATCCTTGCGAAAATTCCGGGAATTTGTGAGCTAATCTTTCGTTACATGGTATATTTTCTTCTTAAATCTTTTTATCGAATTTAACAGAGTGCATATTGGAAAGTAGTTCAAGAGATTAGATTAATCCATATTGAGTTATTAATTCAATTATCTGAAATTATTATAAAAACAAAATAAAGAGAAACTCTTTTGATGACCTCTAAACAAAAATAATAAAGGTCGACATTTGTATTAGAATTTAAGCTCCGAGTTGTTTCTAAATAGAACGGATTTTCTATAATATAAAAATCACTCTTTTGAAAATTACTTTTTTCGTATATATAAATTAAAGCTTCCTCCAATATTCTTGATGAGTTAAAGAACGTCATTCGGATGTATAATAAATCTTTTTAACAGTTTATTTGCTCATATAATATCTACCTGTCATATGTACAATTTTTTTCACTAAAATGTTCAGAAAAGGATAAAACTGTCTCAAAAAATAGACTTTTTAAATACCATCCTCTGGAATGAATACATACATTTATCTTTTAACTGTTAATGTTTCCTTTGTTGATATATAAATAATGAAAACATTTGCCTTTACTAATCTCAACATGAACATGGAGACTTATTTGATACTCCCATCCCTCACGCAACCTCACATATAAAAAGATTTTTTAATTTTTTCACAATAGAAAATTGCCCTTACTCATTTAGGAGAATTATAGAGTATGATAGATGAAACCGGTAAAAGTGAGTAAATAAGCATATGAATGGTTTTATTTTGCATATATTTTCCTCTTTTTGCAAACAAGAAAAGAAAATCACAAATAAGATTTTAATTCTGAAATAAATTTTCAAGTATATCCGTATACTTACTTGAAGGAAGCGATATAATAAGAGTTGGAGATTGTTGTGAAGCTGTAATTATTTCCTAGAATAAGAAAGTCAGTTCATTAATACAAATAACACATTCCAATCGAACAAGGTTATCGCCCAAACACCCAATCATCTATTTATATCAAAAAGGAAAACATAAACTTAAATTCCTCCCTAAATATCCACATTTTTTCTGATTACTTCCTCGTTAGGCCGAAGAGCCGCTTTTCCTTCTACGCGGCCTTAATTCCGGGAATCATTCATTAAATTGAAAACTCCCCTTTTTTATTCAATCGTTTATTTATTATTTCCAATCAATTTTCAAGTCCACAAAGAACCCGTCAAAGATTCGACAGAAGCCAATAATAAATTTAAGAAATATACGCTTTCATTTCCATCGTCCTTATCCACGGACGATTCTGACAGCACTCATCCATTGAATCCTGTGACCCGCATCACCTTTGACCCCCCCTTCTTTGAATATTCCCTCTGCCCTTCGGATGCGCTTTGGGTGCATTCATTTCGACGACAGCGGATTCAAAACCAGACTCATGTCAGAGGATAAGGAGGAGTGGAAAACTTTCGATGAATGTTAAACTCGATCGTTTTGAGCATTTTCCATTTCCCCATAGTCTAGACTTCTCTTGAGCGAGGCAATTAAAATATTTCCGTGGTTTGATTGCGGAGTAGTTGATGCCGTAAGAGAGGACCGATTTCTGACGGACTCATGGAATAGGTTTCCATTACCACTGAGAGAAATAATTCATCTCCACGTTTCAGATGCGGAGGATATTTTTATCATTCAATTACCTTTTTCGAGCTATTAACTCTTGGATAACTTCGCCGCTTGTATCGAGTTACTAAGATACCGATTTGTATCTTTCGCGCATTTAATTATTTTAATTTGCTTAAAAAATAGCAAATTATCTTATACTATCCATAACTTTAAACTATTGCTGTTTTATTTTTAAATTATTATATTCTTTGTTCATCAAAATGAAGGAAACTTTGCAGTAGAATACCGAACTAAGTATTATTCATCTTAGACTTGAAAGAAGGACTGCGCGGTAAACAATCTTTCCTTTGTTTAGATGATTTGATAGGAATCCCGTGGAATTTACACCACAAGTCGCTTTGCGTCTAATTCCTCAGTAAACGGGAGGCACTAAGTACACGGTAATGTTCCGTCCCATTCTAACGTGGTTAAATAGCAGAAGGTGAAGCTGTCGTCCATCTCCGTCCATCACAGGCATGATTTAAATTTCTCTTCTTCGCAAAGAATTAAAAATAAATTCAATGAAAGCAACGATATAATTTTAGCATATTATAGTACGCAATAATATGGTTAATATTAACGCTCTTCAAAAAGGCTCTTTTGTTACCATATAGCAACATTTGTAAGACTTCAAACCGTAAAATTTCAAAGGTTATATATTAAACAACATTCGATCACCACCATCAACATATAAGAATAAGACTCAGTTGTGATGATTAATACAAGTGAATAGAATACGATCGTAAAACAACGATTTTTGAATGCATGCAATAATAAGTGAAGAAAAAAACCTACACCTATCTAGGAAAATAATAACCTCTGTATATTTAATCATATTTAATTTAATAATATTTAATATGAGGTAAATTTTTAGTTATTAAATAGTTTTCATTTTGATGCTTACATTGTTTTTCTAAGACTGAACCAATTTTCCTAAATTACACAATTCCTTGGAAACAGGAATACTGCATTTAAATAAATTAAAAATCGATGGAAAAGCATTGAAACAAACGGTGTCCTCCAGGTTTGATTTAGCATTAATCTGCTTGAACATGGTTAGGTCAGTGCGTTGACCCAAGTGATTGTACCTTATTTGAGTGCAATACATCACTCGAGTCGCCTACTCCTCGAATTGCTTTAGTAATCAGTATCTTGCAACAAAACCTTCTCTTAAATGCACACATCATAGTATTCAAGTGGAAATAACTACTATTGTATTATCCTTATATTCTCTTTTAAAAAAGACTTCATCAAACTGATATTCTTCCAATTTATGCTCACTTCAAAGGAAGTGAAACTTTAATATTCTCTCTGACACGTATATTTTTACATCCGAAAGGGTTTTAAATTATGTTACAATTAAATCAAGAGCATCAATACCACCTCGTGATTGCATACAGACATATGCTCACGCAGTGGGCGCCTGCGAAGGAAAACAAAGTGCTGAGGAGGGACATGAATTCACTCATTTGCATATATAATGAATATTCAATTCAAAATTTCACGTCACTATAAGGATCATGATTGATATTTTTTTTAGTGTAAAATAATCAAGCTTTTTGGGGGGCTGTTTAATTTGATTATGACAGATACATTTGGATTACAAAACATTCAGCCACTCCTTCGTATACGGTTCCTCTTTTAGTGGTAAATATCAGTCACTCAATTCTAAATAAAAACTCTCGGGAAGTACAACCGGTGTCTTTGGTAGGATATCTACAGGAGTAGTAACTAGAGCGAATCCAGTGAAACAGGAGAATGCGATACTTAATCAAAAGATACAAAAGCTGACGGGAACAGAGATTGTAATGAGTAACTTAGTAGGTTATGGTATGAGAATACAAGAAACGATAAATCTACGATGTGCAGTTCACAGATGACCGCGTAAAAAAATACAAATGCATAACAGATTTATTCCCGAGATTTATGGTATTCAACACGATAATACATTGCGGGTTGAACAATTATTATCGAATTTAGCGAATAAGTTTTCACAGATAAATTCTGAATAACAACGAACTGCTTGAAAGTTTCTAATGTATAATTTATTAAAATAGGGATTTAAATTTATTTTCTTGCTGTAGAAACACAAATAAATTTCACGAGATATATCAGAAAGAATGTAATTATATTTTGGGTGTTTAAATCACTGAAATATCTATTTACCTAAGCTAATTTCCCATATATAAATGGAATTTACGAGACTAACAATCAAACATTAATTGTAAGTTACTGCATAAATAATACTATAAGATTATTAATGTACGAATAATGTATTTTCTGAGCTTTGATACGTTTATCGAGATGGACAATGAAATCTCAGTGGCTCATGACGGACGAGCTAATTCCATTCCTTTGAATTAACCTGAATATAATTAAGGATTAGATACTCAGAGAGTATTGTGTTATCAATTAAGTTAGAGCGGTGCAGACGAAATCCTCCGGAAAGGTGAAAAAGCGGGTTTGCGAATTCCTCTGGGATCTAAGGCAGACTCTTTGATTTCGTGTCTTCGTCTATTCCTCGTTCGGTGAAGGGGAAAGAGCAGATGGGCAGAATGGCTACTTCTCTGACTTTGATATAGACAGTCCGAAAATATCCCACTGTGTGTTTCGTAATTGGACTTCCCTGTGTTAAAGCCGAAGCAAAATAAA
Organism: Pantala flavescens; assembly: GCA_020796165.1. Lineage (NCBI taxonomy): Eukaryota > Metazoa > Arthropoda > Insecta > Odonata > Libellulidae > Pantala > Pantala flavescens. Next base: position 48,764,061 of record CM036881.1, on the reverse strand, counting down.
CACACTTCAATCCAGGATATATGAATTAAACTTTACTGTTGAGATACATCCAAAGGAGCAACGACACACAGTAAAGAAGAGAATGAAGCGATGAAATTCTTTCGGAAATTTAAGTCTGAATTATTTGCGACACGTTTAAATATTCAGCGATGAAAGATTCCGGAAAATTCTGGAAAATTTTTAACAGTTCGTCAAATTAAATTTCAGGGTGAAGATGCAGTCAAAGTAATTATGTTGCTGATGATCAAAGTCACTCGAGTACATTTTTTTCGAGAGAAAATTCTTGAATTATTTTCAATCTCTGTTTGTAAATTACTATATGAAGTCCACTTCAGAGACTAAAGTAAAGAATTCATATGAATTTAAGGCCTTTTAAGCTAATAAAAACCTACTTCACTTCTATTTGGAACGATTCATTCTAGCAATTGAAAGCAGTTTTACTGTTCATTACCATAGATATCAAAATAAGTAGCCGAAAAAAGATATTAGGAGAATTCAAACAATTTAAACTTTAATTTTATATATAATTGTTTTACAAGAAATATGAGTACGAATGCTAAGTCCTTTTCTCCTTCAGTTGGCATTATGCAAAAATAAAGAGATTTTTATGAAGGCAAAACGATTTTAAACTGAAAAGGATCCAAAAGTTTATTAAAAACTTATATTAATGGACATTGAATGTATATATTGAATATACAACATTGAATGTATATATTCACGTCCCTTGATCCTTGTATTTTATCTCCAAGTGACATCTTTAGTCTAGAGGCTCTGACATTCAACACACCATTAGGTACGGAAGGCATTTTAGAGAAAGAAGATACTCGGATAGACGACTGCTACGTATACTTGTTTTGCTTTGCGAGATTTCTATGAACGGGAAAGTCTACACGAGTACGATGACCGTACGTTGTGAGGTCATTGAACTACAATTCTTACGAGGGTATTAAAAAATACCATATTATTATAGAAATAAAAATTACTCAAAATCATTCATACGTTCTCATTATATTTATCAGAATTTAGGCAATTAAAGGCATTTTTGCTTTCTCTCTATATTAAATAAATTTTCTTTCTGAAAGCATGGAACTAGTTTGGTTAAAGATAGTTATATTTTCCTGTCGATAACTTTTTGCCTGTTAAAACATCTATCATTTGCTAATTGCTAATTAGGTATTCATTCGTCATGTGAGATTAAATATAGCAATTCCTATTTGTTTTCTTTTGTAGGTCACATTCATGGTAACAGATTAAACGTACACTGCTTCAATTCTAAAATTTTTATTAAATTCTCCTATTCATGTAAGCCTATTATTTTGGATTAATTCAAAGTCTCATAAAGACTTTCTTGTCAAAAAAAAGTTGTTGGTCTATCAGCTTGAAACCAAGTCAGAAAAAAAATTCGTTTTCCTACTTCATCTATATTTGGTTATTTACTCCGGTAAGATTTTCCGTTTAATGTAAGAGGTAAAAAGAAATCAGTGTTAAAAATCTTGCTGGAAATTGAATCTCCAGCTTCTTTTTATTATCACTAGATGTTTTCAAGAAAGAGCCCTCTTTACAGCCTAATCGACTACTATATTCCAATTGTGTAGTGTACTTTCGTATTCCCTTTTAGGTTCTCCAAAAACGTATCAGAACAATCTCAAGTAATAACAGAAAATGCAATCGGCAGGAAATTAAAAATAATTTTGAACATGATGCATTAATTACAAATTATTGTTCCATCGTTACATGTCTTCATTTTCCTTTTAAAATAGGCAAACTTCTACGATTTCACCCAACTCCGTGAACATTCTAAATACATATAAACCGACTCCATTAGCCTGTATCAATAACAGCTCGATTAGAATTTATGTTCCAGGAGTCGCAACCTGGAGCTAATTCCGACTCTCACACCAATTATGACGTAAACGCGGACAAATTTACGGCGAATTCCTCAACGACTTCTCTTTAATGAATCCACCGAAGGCCCACTCGATCCGCCCAATAATATCGAGAACAATGGGGCGAAGTAAAGCGCCCGCATCTTCGGAGGAACTAATAGAAAATAACGACCGATGGAAATTCAACGACCGCTCCGAGGATGTCCAACTTCCTCCCATCGGACGGTGAATGGCCCCGGAACCGAGGGACAAAGAATAGAACCTCCCTTAACAACAAGAGTCCAAAACGAGTAGGATTTGCAAAGGAAAAATGGGATGGAGGGTCCAACAATCACACTCTAGCCTCCTTCTCCATGTTTCTCTCCATTCAATTCTGCTTCTTTTTCCTCTCCAATCCCACATCCCTCCATTTTCTTCCTCAAAATGTCTCCTTGTCTCGAATTAACTTCCAAATCACTTTCCTCCCCTCCGTTGCCATACCATTTTCCCCAAATTTCTCTTAAGGTGTATGATAATTTAGGCGATTCTGACTGATTGTTCCACCTCCAATCTTTCTCAATTCCGCTGCAATGGAATTACATTTCAGTGCACTCCACAATAAAATTATTTCATGCATGTTGACATTCCTTTAATAGAATTGCGGAATGATTTTGATTGGAAGAAAAATTTCTGCTGAACACAGAGGCAAAAGTGTAATCATCTCGGCAGTGCATATCAGTATGCATGAGTCAAGAGATAATTTTATTGTCGTTTTATAGTTTCTTTTTATCTTCCAGGATATAATATGAATTTCATTCAGAAGGAAAGATCGCATTGCATTCGTAATCATATTGTGCGATAAAATTTACGTTAAAGATGTTGGAAAGACTCGCATTACGTTTCGGGATAAACTTGTATATTGTAGTGTATATAAAAATATTTACTCATGCTTGGGTCATTTTTACGTGCATAGTATTAGCGTGCATGCAGGTTAAGATCAATATGTCCCAAACGTATGGTATCCTCTTGCTGTAAATGATTAAAAACAAAGCATTCATAAAGATTATTTCTTAGGCATATAATACATAGAATATTTATAAGTATATTCACTTTTTTCTAGGGTTTTTTGATAAAGGATTTTAACTCATTTTCCATTTGAAATCGCCAAATTCTCTTTCAATCGGATCATAAGGTAGTCAATTATAGCATCAATAAGACTTGAAAATTTTCACAGCGGAAATAACAATCAATAAATGAACTTGTGATTCATAAAAGGCGTGAGGTTAAGATAAAAAATCAACGCATGTTAATCAACTCACAGAGATATCTTTCAGGAATGAAGGCACGTTAAAGGGGCAGCCCTTACCTTCCTTAATCTCCTCCAACGCCAGTGGAACACGGAGGCGACGCAGGGGTAAACAGGAGAGCCCAACACATTCAAATACCAGCGTGAACAGAAATTAGAAAGGAAAGCTAACGAAAGAACCGTGCAAATTTATTTGTTAGAAACCTCGGAGAATAAATACTCCTTCTAAACAACAATTCGTCGACGTCGAAAAATTTCAACTCGGAGGGGCTTCTGAAAACCCCTCGAACGCGTTGCGTCGATTACCTAGCGACAAATATTTACAACACTCGAGCGGTCAGCGCATGCAACGGTGATCTAACGGAGCAGCGTACATATCGCCCCCCGAACACCGAACAAAATAGCACCCGCCGCCCCCTTTCATACACTCCGCTTCGTCCTTTTGCAGACAATGATACAGGAGAGAAGGCTGACTTATGAGAAGACGCATAAAACGAAGGAAGTGAAACGGAAGGAAGCAAGAATAGGGATATGAGGACTAAAGGAAAGGTCGGGTAATGTGATGAAAGGAAGGTTGGAGAGGAGGAATGCGATATGAAGGGAAGAAAAAGGCCCCGAATCCCGGGGCCGGGAATTCGAGATCAAGTAGCCCAATGAATCCTTAAATAGGATGATAAAAAATGGAGTTTTTGGGAACTACCACGCGTGGAATTAATTTTCTTAATCTTCCGCCTCGTGCCGTTCCTGAAATTTCAGCTTACTCCGGGGTTATAACACTGTATGTACACAACCTCGGTACGCGTTTAGTATGGGAAACGACCCTTTTGTTATGAAATAAAGCTGCTCGGTATATAGAAATTAGGTGATGCATTTAAATCCGTATCTTTTTCGAAGCAGCGCGTATTCGACAACTGACGCGTTCTGAAGAGTAATTCCCGTATTTATAAATTCTACAATACTCATTATTTCAGGTGACGAAGCAAGAGAAGAAACTAATTGTTTCCCTTCCATACAACCCTCTTTAAAACGCTTTCTAATTCAAAGCACCATCAGCGAGAGGTCTCTGATAATCTGATTAGAGAAGATGAATTCTGAAATCCTCTTACATCCTCTGTTACGAATAATGATCCTTTGTTTATAAGTGTAGTATTTGGTACTGAAATGTTTTCGTAAGTCATTTTTTTTGGCTTCCTTAATACTACTACAAGCGAGGATATTTTTTCATTTGTGAATGTTTAAGTACGTACAATGTTATTTAATTGGCCCAAAACGCAGAAGAGAATAAATTATACGTACTATGTACGATCATTAGCGATGTTTCGCTGAGATTGTTTTAATCGTCTTCGGCTAAAAATATGACTTAATAATAAACCACAGATTTTATACACTGGATATAAATATCAACTATTCCTTGATTATTATTCCAACCTCAGTAGAAACTAATAATAATAGCAATATTTAGTTGAAATCATTGTAATAAAGAACTTCAGATAGATTTGACGAAATACTCCTATTATGTATCCCTTTGAATTCATTTAATGTTCATTGATTCATCAGAGTTCAAAATATCATGAATGAGATATTACAAAGCATAAGACTCCGTTGATAGATGCAGTGTTGGCTTTAAGGGAGATGTAACATAGGGAGACAAAGTTCATCTACTTTGGAAGCAGAATAACAGCATATGGGTGTAGAAAGGAGACTGTGAGTCCCATCAACGAGTCATCCTTGAATAAAAAAAGAACCTCTTCACCTCAAGTAGCATTAATCTAAAGCCAGGGAACATCTCTAGAGCACTTTTGTGTTGTTCCTACGCCAGAAAGACATGTGAATTTCTGTCGCGCACTTTTGAAGTATTGCAAAATTATGAATAGAACATCAACATTCACAACTGCGTATGTAATTTGCGAGCAGCCATTGCAAATGGGATGCGAGGGCCATGTTTCTACTCCCCTAATCGATTACTTTCTCCTATAGTCCGCGGAAAACAAATGAATTTTTGAAAGGATTCGCTAAAGCATGTATTTCCCTTATCTTCCTCGAATTATCCAAGCTGCCTACGGTGTAGCAGGATGCATGGTATCGGCTATGTCTTTTGGGACAAAGGGGGAGTGTGTTGGGTGAACATGGAATGGTTGAATACACGCTAACGAAGAGATATGTAGGATGAATGGATAAAGACCGTGTGTAATTATTGGATCACTAATGAGCAGCCTGATTAGTCTTCATTTCTTGATTGGTAAATACAATTAGAAAGCTAAATGTTTACTAATAAATATCTGAATAATCTAAGAAGAAAGGTAACAGAAATACTTAATCAAAGGATGTCATATTCAATGAGGTAAAGTAATGAAAAAGGTTGAAAACTAAAAAACTATTGCCCCACGGGATGGACGGATGCTCTTAATAATGGTATCTTATAGTGATTATTCGATTGTCGTACTAAAATATATTTCTCTGTATAGTTATTCTACTAGGATTAATTCTTGGGATTTATTTTCATCCCATCCAAAAGTCTTATCATAAAAAAAATTGAATTTGAAGAGATGAAGGAATAGTTTTCAATCCTCGAGGACTCGAGAACCTAGCCTAAAATCTTTAGTTATTTATACGTTAATGATACCATTAAATATATAATCCATCCATAAGTGCTCCTGATGTGGGAGCATTAATAATCCAACTCTTGAGATGGAACAGCTGTCTATTTAAAATCTCCTAGATGGACTCCATAGAAACGCTCGGTGGAGATTCTACGCTTAATTTTGACGCACAAAGTTATTCGAGTTCTTCCATCTCCCCTTCCAGAAGCACTCTGTTCCCAATCAAAATTGCTCGGAATCTATCTTTTATATTTCCGATATTGTTTGTCTGGCTAATATCTCTCGAATGCCCTCGAGGAAATAGAGTGCTAGATATCCGTTTGAACGGAAATGAGAACGGGGATTCTTTTGGTACTCTTATGTACCTTTTGTAGCCCCCTGTTGTCCAGAGAGACAAAGAAGAATATTTCTTTCAATTTTAATGCTATACTTGTTTTTCCATCTCTTTCTGAATTTTTTTGTGGAGGGAAATTACGTAAAGGAAATGAAAATTTCGCTAAAATATTAAAAGCATATTAAATGGAAACATTAAAATTTTATTTCGTATAGAGAGCTAAAAATATGCTCTGCCCACGAAACTGAAAGATGTTCATTACGAATTGCAGGACGGATTTATCCAATCGCGTAGGTTGTGAGGATTAACATTTCTATATCACTTGTTATAAATTAGAGCTTGATAAATACCTTGTATATTGCAATTATTTTGAGAATTATTCTTTATTCAGCAGTTGAATACAAAACATAGAAATCAATATTGGTAGGCTTGACTTTGTAGAAAGCCATACAAGAATGAATAACTTGAAATTCTATGTGGAATTTTACCAAACTTTCATTCTATCTATTTCCTGTATCCCCGTTTTCCTATATCCCTTCTATTTTATATATTCCGTTGACTGTTTTTGGTTAAATGTTCCTTTTATACATTAATTATCATTTTCAATATTGAGAATCTGTTAAAATACTTTAATGATCAAAGGCTTATCGTAACCATTATCAATTTTACTGTTATAAATTTTTGTTAAGAAAACATACAAAAGTAATCTATAAGAAAGCTCTTAGTGACTTCCATTCCATCTGATATTATTCCATATCCATTTAATAATTATATTATGCGGTGAATACAGATATTTATAAAATATTCTACCAAAAAATTAACTGAACGGTGTTAATGCATTCATAAACATCAATCAAAATCAGTTATATTATTAATTAATTAATCAGCAATATTGCTATTCAGAGTGAGTCGGAAGAAATAAACTTAGTGCCCCCATAAGAGTATCAATCTGTTATCAGTCGAATTAATAAACAATTTTAAATTGGAGAAGAATAGACTTATACGTTATCATTCATTCGTATGTAAAATAATCATTCGAGTCCTAATTTACTAATCAGAATGCTCATTTACAAGTTATGCTAGGTTTCTCTTTCGCTTTACAGCATTAATCGTAAGAATAAAAATTTACATAATTACATTCGCGGACAAGGGACGAGGATACGAAAATTCGACTTACAGAACGGTTTTAGAATGTGAAAATAAAGTGTTGGAAAGATTATAGCAGAAATGGGTTTATTAGTAGTCTAAAGTAAGACAAAGAAAGCGGACAACGGAAATACATAAAATAGAAGGACAAAGCACAAATGTAAGAGGCGTAGAGAAAGTGCGGGGATCGCATAATTCAGGAGCGGGTGCAGTGGGATTAAAGGAGATGGTCGCAAGGAAAAAAGAGGAGAAGGAATTGATGAGAGCAGGATGGATTGAATTAACAAAAAGAAGTCTACGTCAAAGCGAGTTGGAGCAGAGCTGAATTTCACCGACACGAGTCTTAGCGGAGAATTGGACGAGGGCCTAATTCAGCCTGTTTTCCAGAAATAAAACATTTCGAAAACCTTTACATTTACTTGAACCCGAAAGAAAGTTCGTTCCCAATGTTTTCTATTTCATTCGTCACGATCTTTGTTTTATATCGAGCGAAAATAAGTAGACATTGATGTCCCGAAATACGCGAAAGTACAATGTGGATGTGAACTATAATAGTGATGTGAAATGAAAGTAATAGGATGTTCGTAATTTTTTAACGAAAATGTATCAAATAGACCGGCTTCAGCGAATAATCGTTATTTTCAGGACATAAGAGTTGATACAGGCAGTCCTATTTAAAGAAATAATCAATAGATTATGATCTATTATTCGATATATTCCCAATATTAGACTTAGATACTTCAACAGAGGCGATGTTCTCTTGATTTCAATTTGGATTAACCCTAAATTTTAACTCACTCGCATTTTTACTACAGTTTAAAGGTGAAGGCATTTAAACCATTGTTATTTTCATGCCTGCATGAACATCTGCTTTAAAAACGATTATACATATTTAAAAAAAGTATAATAACGCATAAACATTCGTTTAGGAACACTATGAGGATCTTCACTTGTGAACATATTAGAGATATGGAACTCATTTTTGAAATAATCGAATAATTTATAGTATATCATATCACTTTATCTTTCTATTCAGAAAAAAAACGCTGGAACGACAAAAGAATCTCTGGACATTTTTACCTGGTACTCATCAATGTATTATTAATTCTATTTAGATATAATGATTGTTTGATTAAATGGGTTCCTCTTTGTGAAACTTGTATAATTAACGCAAACTTTATTTTTCAAACTTGTGCAAATTTTCCATAATCAAATTAATTGGCTCATATTTAAATATTTTTACTATAAGTAGTTTCAAAAAAAATTACCAAAAAGTGAATTCAAAATCAATAGAGATAATGGTCAAAATATTTCAAACAAAAAATGTATTCAAAATAAATTCAAGTTGAAAGAATTATTTTAATCGGTCATAAAAATGATAATTCTATGTAAATGATTATAAACCTCATCCACGTATCCGCAAATTCCAAGCTTTTGAAAACAAATGCGAAACTTCTCCCGGAAAACAGAACATGAACGCTTTTAAAGCAACATTGTCCAATCAGAGCGGATCCAATACACCGCGATAAACATATTAATCCCTCGATTATTCTAAATAGATGCAATTATTTTGCATTAATTAATACGAAAATATCGATCATATAACACCGCTGATGTTACACGCGGTTCCGTTTAAGTTCATCTACGATGCTAATTCGACGCATAATTCAACATTTCCAAGCAAAACTTAACGCAAATATCATCGCATTCTTCAGTTTATCCTCCGTTTTGCAATGAATACGCCTCAGCGGCAATTGCAACCCACTTTAGGAAGATAAGTGGATGCGGTAGAACATTCAGAGAAATAAACCAGAAATGAAAGCGGCAAGAGAGAAGAACAAATAAAAGCCGGAAGTTTCGTTTGGAATGCATAGAAAGGCCTCATAATCATGCAAAATTAGGCTCGAGAAGTATCCGCCCCCGCATTTTATAGCGATCGTTTTATTATACGCTAGAAAGAGAGGCGAAATCGACGTGAAACTTGAAAAAGGGAAACTTAAAAAAAAAATGCGAGCGAACCTAATGGGAAAACATATAGGAGTAAACAGTCGGGGAATCCACACACGTTAAAATTGAGGACGACGGAAAATTTTCCCTCGTGCTCGTACGAGGGTGCACACGCTTGCATAGGGGAACACGAATTTCCCCTTCGCACACGGGTGCCCGTGAAAAGGAATGAAAAACGAAACGCGGGAAAAAGGAGAGGTTGCGCTCTCAGTTACGTAATTCCGAGGGATGTGCATGGAGATCTGGGTTGGAGGCTATGAGGATCCCTGCTAGAGGCAGAAGATCCGACCGAAAATGGCAAGCATGTTATTCAGGGAGTATATCACGGCAGTAAAAATGGAGATACGGGACCACTATATATCTCTCTGCTTTATGCCTAAGAGTGTTTGATTCTCTCTAATTTGGGAGGGAATGCTTATCGGGAGGAATTTGCGTCTAATACATTAACTGGCTTCGCTGGGAAATTGGGGCCGGTTCTCATTTTTATTGCGAATTGCCTTCGAGTCCTTTATTAAAGAGATGGCATTTCGTGGATCATTTAATCGTTGGCTCTCTTTAATTCGTTTGCGGGAAAGGTCTCGGTTGGGAATATAAATTGGTCCGGATTTATGAAGTATTCCAAATTGGGTGAATGATGATATATCAAAATATGGCGATCACCATGAAAATGAACAAAGGAAATTGAACTATAGTTGAGGCGATAACGCAAAAGATGGATAGTCTACACCAAAAAGTAACAGTGGTACGTATAATGAAAATATTGCAATGTGGACAAATATATAATATAGTACAATAATACAGATATTGATTATTATCTAAAATATCTGAACTTCAAGAGTTTAAGAAAATATTTTAATAAAGATGCTAATATTTTTTATGAAAATACATAGCTTCATCGATTTCCCAACTGAACTAGATATTACAATTAAAAAAGTGCGTAAGAAAAATAATGAAGGAATTTTTCTCTTAATTAAAGTAAAATTTAACACAAGATAATGAAAGAAATTTAGTATTCTTTACCGATTTAAAAGGTAGATTCTGCAAAAAATAAATTTTATGAATTAAATTGTTTCTTATTGATGATAATGTGCAACTGATTATGTATAAAAGGAAGCAGAATCATGAATATTTTAATTGGCCAAGGAAATGGGATGATATTGATGCATAATCTTTGGAAATAAAATCGAGATTGTTTACTTAAGGTTGAAGTGAGTGAATTGTAAAAAGTACCGAGGAAACGAAATTTTTTCGATTTTTACGAAACGATAATTGAGTACTTAACTTCAGTAGAATGATTCAACGAATTGGAATTCAACGAATACCATTGAATAAGGAAAAATCTAAGCGAAATACGTTGTTCATCATCCTAAATACCTCCGTTATAATCTTATTACCTCATCAAGAAGCCTGAATTAATTGAACAGATAGAAAAATATATTACCGAGAGAATACCTTGAGGCAAATGAAAACATTTCATTCATCATAGCAACAAAATTTAAGAGATTCAATACAAAGAATTCAGAATGAGCCATTACCCATTAGAATGAGACCCAATTCAATGAAAATCATATTATACATCAATTTTAAGAGATATTCTAGAAAATACTTTTATATATTCTGCAAGTCCGTTAATTATTTCACAACTTTTTCGTTTTAGTTACGAAGGGTACTATACGCATTGCTACACTGTTTTCCCCCTTATCCATAGTATTCTCGAAAACTATCGTGCTTCCACCGTATATCTACGGATGGAAAAACACGTGAGAGTAAATGACGGGATTTATCGGTGCGTGCATCGCAGAGAAGTCGCACAATAGAAATGCGATGCTATTTCTACCTGAAATGAGTTTTAACGTTTCTACGGAATAGAGCTCGCTTCACTGCACTCGATCTTTGTGCAGGATATAAGAACTAGTTCATTCGACCGTATCGAAAGCGTTTGTTCTTGAAAACTACTACAACTGTTTGTTGAATTAAATCCTCCCACCTCAGCTACTGTGAGGCTCTTCACCTTTTTAGTCACGAGGTTCACGAAGGCTTTTAGGACAAGCAAAAGAACTATGGTGGTGCTTCTACCTTTTTTGTGCTGGTGCATGTAGGTTCGGGTGAATACATCAGGTAGATTGGACGTTTAAACATGTTGAGATGCAGGTACCAATACATAAAGGATCCAATAAGAACGTGGTGTTAAATGTCTTTGGCATAAGCTACTTATGCGAGATTCTCCAGATTTATGGCTTATGTAGAATGCGGTCGGAATTTATCTAAGTCACCAAAACAAACTCTTTTCAGGCGTATGTGAATAAATAAATATCTCATATATTCTTACACTTCGGCGCTGTGTAATATATAAGTTATTTAATACAGTCGATGGTCGTGTCTGTGACGAGAGTAGATCTAATTTTTAAAGGAATAAATTCCTTAATATATTACTTATATCTTAATTTAAATTTTTATATTTCCGTTTTATAGTTTTACTTTGTATTTGAGTGTTAATTAATATATTTTAAGCTAGTAGATTGTAAAAAATTTCACTCAAATATTTCCTTTAAGGTTAACACTGGAGTAGTCACAAACCTAGTTAGCTATGTAGAGCTGATACAAGCCACTAAAATGGTTTAATAAAAACATACACGCACAAACTGGTATTTACGACAAAAACTAAAAGAATAAAATCAATAGGAAATATATCTTAAAGGTGACCTACTGAAGGCGTTGTTTTGCTGTATAAGTTAATATTTAAGCTGAAAATTAGAAATAATCGATTATTTTGGTAATATCATTATATACGATATACATACCATAAATAAACAATTATATTATTGACTATTTTCATTGAAAGTGGAAAGGGTTTAGTAATAATAGATTACCAAAACAATAACAGGGACATTATATTATTTGTATACAGCCAATTTTGATATCGGTTGCTGTTATCTTTTATTTCGATTCATCAATGGCATTTACGGCAGAGTAACATTATGGCATGCTCTCCTCGTACACTCCCAATTAATTCACTTTACTACGATGACTCCTATTTTATGTGGTGTTCAAGGCCTTCCTTTCTTCGGAATCTGCTAAAAGCTTCCCACTTGTTCGCCCATTAACCGAACTCGCTTTTTCTAGTCCCAAATGAACAACCAAAAAGCCTCCAATCTTTTAACGAATTCCTGCTTAAGATCCAATTTTCAAACTCGTATAACAACACACTGAAGAAAATGGGTTTTATAGGAAATTATTCCAAGGGGGTTAATGAAATTGAAGTCGTTAATGTTCGAAGAGAAAATTAAAACGAAAAGTATCAAACTTCCCGTCCCTTTATAATATAAAGGGTATGTAAAGAAATCAGCAATTGTACAGCCAAAATAGTATCAAATATTGAATATTAAGAATAAATTAAGTACTACACTAATACGATGAAGTTAAATTAAGAGAATTATAAAACGCTTCTAGGAATTATGGATGTATGTCATTCGTTATCATCTATTTCATAGGAAACATAAATTCACAAATTAGATTATGTAATTTTCATCTCTAATATATTATTAAAAATTTCAAATAATTTTATACAAATAAAAACAGAGTTTCTGATTTTTAATTTTTAGTTCATGCATAAAAGGAAAATATTTGGTAATAATTTCAATATTTTGTTTGTTTTTAAAAATATCACTGAAACAAATATCCATTAATATTCCAATAATCAGATCGATAAAATTTAAAATGATAATATTTTTAAATAAAACAATTTTTTATCATACTGGAAAGCATTTAGCACCGCCGCGATGGAAAAACGACCTCTCAAACGATGAATTTCTATCACAACTCCACAAACTGCTCACAGCGGATCCACCCATTAAAAATGTATTCTAAGCCCTTTTTAATCTTATTTCCTCGCCTTTTTTCTTCTCTCTAGGGCCACTCTTAGCTTTCCTCCATTATCGCCGTGAATTTTTAGGAACAAGTGAGAAAGGAAAATTTAGGGTGAGATGTGCGTGGGGAGGGGTTGCGAGGGAAATGGATGGGCCCAACAATAGAGTGTGAGATCACATGGTGCCTCGCGTGAAGAGCTTATGTTTGGGGCCAAGAGGTGCCCCAAATGGGAAGGTAAAGAAAGAAAATAGATGGGTAAGGAAGTGAGTGGGTGAATGCTTTTTAATCTCGGGAGCGTTCGGAGTATTTCATAAGCAGCTGCATTCTGGTGTTTTATGGAGCGAGAACATGATGTGATTCAGTGGAGGCCGCGATGCTGGATCCAGAAGGCCATCTCTGGACTTATGGGGGAGAATTGGGCGTAATTATGTTCTGAATCGACGAGATCAAACTATAAGCATGCAGGGATCGCTATTTAATGATGTATATAGTAGCTGGGATTGGAAATCGAACATAAAAGACATCAAACTAATTCTGTAAATTTAAAGGGTACAATTGCATTTAAGAGCTTACGTATTCAGTTTCATAGTTAAGTCATAGTTAGTTAGAGATTGTTCAAGGAATATTATCAAATGGTCGAGAATATGTCATTTGATCCGACCCCCATCTCTTCGATAGCTCGCCCCAAACGATCCATCGATACCCTTAAACAATGTCTGTAGGATAATCAGATGTTCCAATCGGAGCACACTACTTAATTTTCCGACAAAAGGAGATTTACGCGATTGTGACCACTCACATCGATGCGAGAGATGCCTCTTCGAATCCCAGTTGAGACCATTTGAAACGAGCACTTATCCGCAAAGAGCTTCTTATACACTTTCATTTATGCACTGTGAAGGACTATGATCCATTGCTTTGCATCGATACGAATTAACATGGTGAATAAACATCTAAAGAATCCGTTTAACTTTCATACAATGGCGTCTATTCTTGACTGCTAATTCTTGAATGATTCTCAGAGGCGTTGGAATTCGTTTCAAGTCGGTGCTTCCCTGTCAGGCTTTAGACAAATATTGATAGTATTTATCACTTTTGCTTGAAGCTTTAATCTTCCAAAAGACTATTGCTTACCGGATATCGACCAAAGTTTATTCTTAAGAAAAAACATCGATTTCAATTACTTCTCATAAAGAGTCCTTAAAAACTTATCTTAATAAATACCTTGCATAAGCATTTCCCTTAAAAATGATCTCTTTCTTATAATAAAATAGACCCACAGTACTGAGGAAATATTTAAATTCTGGTTAAATACGATGATTTACTAATATTTAATAAAAATATTTATATATAAAGAAAATTGATGCTAAGTTTGTTTATTATAAAGTTTACTGATACAGCATATTTACATGCTTCTTGAATTATGATTGTTACTGTAAACTTTTTAAATTCATTTAAATGGATGCGTAAATAGAATTATATATCCCACAACAAATATTTTTTCAAGGAGAGCAGGTTATTACAGAGCAGAGAGGATTACGCATGGTCAACTTTTGTACTAAACCAATAATATTATAAATAAATTTTGCTACTTTTACTTATCATTTGATTTCAAACACATAAGAGAAGAAAGTAATTTAATTAGATGCATAAAAAACTTTTTCTCGCACATATATAAATATAATTGGTAATTAATAAGCGTTGATGTACCCGGTGATTCGGAATCTGGAATCTATATTAATTATTCGTTCTGCATCGTTGGAACCAAATATTATTACTCCATTAGTGTATCAAAATAATTTAATCCGTTTCTCTTCATTTTATTGCTGTGGCGAATGAAAGTAGACCAGTCAAAAAATAGCCAGAATGTAAACGAAAAAGGGTCAATATTTTCAAAGTAATTATTAATAATTCCTATCTAAATCAGCAAACTAATTATAATATAAATTTATTGTTAAAATTTTATTTACAATCTAACTAAATTAAATCTTTGTTAGTAGTTTCCCATTCGAATTTCAATGCCTGATTTTTATATCGTCATGACAAAGGGCGGATTTCCGCGTAAATAATAATTGGTTTAATCCATTCCATCGACATTAAAATAAATATCGGCTCAAATTCCGGGGAAACATTTTCAAAAATTATTTGAGCGAAAACTCAGAGGATATTCGGTCCGAAGATCCTTCCTTTTAACTGAAAGTGTTCCTCGAGAATAAAAAAAAGCGGCAAATCCTTCCTCTCTTGATTATGCCGACGGTTTTAGAGTAATTACGTGCAGCCGTCCATTTCGCCTGTTGGTGTGATGTACTCTAAGAAGATAAGGAGCGACGCCCTTAAGACTGCGCAGAAGTTGCTCAGCGGGAGATAGTGGGGCTTTAGGGAAGAGCCATAGGAGTTTTGGCGGGATAATAATGGGGATAATAGCAACGGACTAAACTGGAGTAAAAAGAGGTATTCCTCGAGGGACAAAAAGTGTCTTTGTTGGAATTATCTAGATGGTTTCCATTAAAAAATTTGGAATAATTTCGTCGTTTTGATGGCGATAAATTTGAATTTGTTGAAAAGGAAAAAAGCGAATTGTGGTATGATTTAATGCTCCGTTATGAAGAAAGCGTTTTTGATTCTATGAAAGCTCACACCAATTGTTGCTTCAAAGGCTGAAAATTATAGTTTAACTTTATCAATTCAATTTTAGCTTAAATCGAATGTTTTAATGGAAGCTAAATATTACATTATATTCTTCTATAACCAGATACTCATCAGGTTATTATTTTCAAGGAGACACATGCACGAACAGATAAAGAGCGTGAAATAATTTTAAATCAAACAGTAACGAAAAAAAATGACAATAAAATATGGAAAAAGGAAAATAAAAAAGTAGAGATTAAGAATAAAATACTTGTGAAACTAAAGCGAAAAAAATGAACTTTTCCTAAAAATTTAGCATTTCTTCAAAGATTCTATAGTATCCAGAGATCGGTATATTGATGGTTCAACTACAATATATTTCATTCCTTATTTAAGTTTAAGTCTTCGAGAGTTAAGTCAATGCATGGGCAATATTATGCATAAAAACAAATTAGCTATAGAGCTTTAATTTCCATGGAAACTCCTAAAATACTCCTTTGTTTATTTATACTATTAGAATGAAAACATCTCCAAAAATGTTGATATTTTGATACTTAAATTCGGAACTCTGATCATGAATCATAAGAGAATTCTTGAGGCGTGAGCGACTACTTTGGGCTAAAACGCACTTCCCCGTCCTCCGTGACCCATGAAAGTGAGACAAAACGAATGAAAATAGAAAGTGAAGCAACAGAGATGAGGAATGGGAGAATCGACGAGCTATCGAGTGCTCAACATCCAATGACCTCAATCTTGGTCGGCGAAACATAATGGGAGGGAATGGGATGTTGTTGATGCCAAAAGGGTGAAGTAGATTAAGCCTTCCTCCAATAAAGCGAAGTACTTTTAGGATCCGACGTCTCCTTTAACAGTTTTCAAGAGGCCACTGTAACGGCTTTCGTTTCTACGTCTTAGCGTAAAAGAGTTGCTTCATTTACTGATGGGTCTTCCAAACGTCTTCATGGTGCTTATCGGTTGTCTGGAGCAATAGAATATTCATTATCATAATATATAATCCAATATATAATACTAGAAACGTATTTCATTCTAATTATTATTAAAGTAGTTTAAATTAGGAAAAATAAACACGTAAATAACAATAATACGCATTATTAATATATATACATATAATTTATAAATTTTGCTCTCTATTTATAGAAAATAGCAATATTTCTTGATTTAATGTAATTAACACGCAGGGTTTTCCTAAATATTCCTCACGTATTTTTATGTTGAATTTATATTATCTTGAAATCTGCTCACTTAAGATTTTTCTCTCTGTATTCTCTCTCAAATTTGCACTGGCTTATTTTTTTCCACTCATTAAATAACTTTATTCTGAGCAGTTTTAATGGTTGATTACTTCCAACATCATTCATAAATTATCAATAACTTTCTAAAAGAAGCTATAGAAGTAACCATTAGTGATTATTTTGAAATCAATCGTATTCGAAAGACATTACTGAATCATCGAATTTGAGGACTGCATCTTTCGTCGTATGAATAGATAAGAGATAATGAATCATATCCATCTCATCGTTCGGCCGCAATTTCAATGGGATAGCGAACAGTCCTTGGAGCGGAAGGAGACGAGGCTTTCCAAGGAAAACTCTTTAAGAAAATAAGAGAAACCATCGTATTATCCGCTCACAATAGCACCCCATATCCCTCGCTTGGATACACTGCACAATTTTCTCGATTCGATAAAAGGCTACCTTTTACGTAACTAAGGACGTTTCACAATCGCCCCATTTTGAACAACGCCTCCGGAAACTCTTTCCGTCGCTAAGGGAATCTTTTTCGGTCAGATTTCCATCGATTCGGAATCTCGAACGGTTGCTTGGAAACAAAAAAAAATAAATGCGATCGACTTTTGCGTCCAAGGAATTGGTTCTAATGGAATCGAGCCAAATTGGGAAATCACCAAGAGTCATTTATGCGAATGACATGACGTCATAATTTAGGATTCCAATTAGTTTGGGCAGTGTAAATAAGGAAAATAAGTCGTTAGTGGAGAAAAGGATTCCATTCCAAATCAAGAATTCTTTTGAGATTGGATGGGTACTCGATTTCGTCTAGAGAAAAACTGACTGCTACAAGGCGTGCGTAACCATCACAGAATCTTCAATCTCTGGGAACTGAAATTAAGCCATCACGATTCGTTACGACTCCCTAGTCTTGAAATCGGGATGAACACCCACTATATTTCACTGAAGTTTAAAAACATCTGCCGTTAAAAATACGACTTCATAACCACTACGGAGTCCTCAACGAATCGGCCTGGAAGTTAAAGTTCATTCGAGTGCCATTTGGTAAATATATCGCTGAATGACGCACTGTCCTATAGAAAGCCGCACTATCTTAATGGATCCATCACAAGACTATGATACCTTAGTAAAAGAGTAGGATATCTCGTGATAAAGTACATATTGATTTCAAGAGGGTTTGGATAAACAAGTTTAGGGATGAGGAGAAAATAACTCTGGCGTTATTTTTGGTAGTTGGGATAATCTGCTACTGTTTTCCAGTTTAAATTTGATTGAAAATTGGATGTGAAATATTTTTATAGAAAATATCAAATATGGATAAAAATGAATTCAATCATCTCAATTATTATTATAAATATGAATTTTTGACCAAGTTGGTGAAGTTAAAATTTAAACTGCTATAAATATGAAATGTAAAGTTGAAAAGAAAAGAAAAGTTACAATGAAAAGTTTGATACTTGAAAATTAATTTATTCCTTCAGATTTCGGTGATACAGATTAGATGCTGCCATATTTTAAAAGATTTGAACTTATATCAAGAAGACAAACAAGAATTAGGCCCTACCATAAAGATATTTGCCCAATGAATTATATAATATATTTGCGTATATCTCGTATCTAAAATTGGTAGAAAATAACTCATGCAATATTTTAGATAATTAACGATATTCAGCAGATAAATTCTCCAGTATTATCAGCAGGATTTGAAATTTTACTCGCAAAAGATACCATGCACCGCTAAAACCTCTGAAATAAACCTTGAAGTGACTACGTAATCGCGTTATCTCAAACCACTGCACGTAACAGTAGAAACCACGCACTGACATAATTCAATTAACAAGAAGATAATACTAATTCATTCATTAGTTGGAGGTTTGTGGCTTCGGTTCCTTAATGCACCACATTGATTATTCGTGAGAGGCACGCTAACAATAAATTATCAACACCAGCTTCACTTGCATGATAATCGAGGATCTAGTTTCGCTGGGATTCAGATTAACTACAGAATCACAATTCACGCTGATTTTACGCAAAACGTAAGCTCGGAATTTCCAAAAATATTAGCAAACATTGTTTGGAAATGAAAATTAAACATACATTTATTGTCATTGAATAGTACTCAATTAAATTTTTCTTCGTAAGTCTATTTGAGCTTTTTCAGGGAGTTTATCTCGATAAACTAAAATACTGAGAACTGATTATATAAAATATTGTTCAGTTTATTTGAATTTAAATTCTTAAATTTTTGGAAGAAATGTTACTTCTCAAGCAATGTTAAGTGAATACTTATAGTTTAGAGATGCTCTGAAGTGAGATAAAGTGTATTGGTATAAAAATCACGATTATAATGTTACGAAGAGTAATAATATAGTATGAAGTAATGAAATCTCATCTCTACCTAATAAATATATCTAGGATTATTAGAAAAGAGTTATTAACTGAAGACCTTTTGATTTATTTTAAATATCCCAAAGAGCATTATCAAACAAAATTTACCATTGTGGGGGAGTACCCCTCCCCACGGACTGTAAGCCTTCGCAGGACATTAAAAGTTATGTCATCGTTCAAAGAATGATAATGCTTTTTCTGATCGAACAAAAGGTCAACATGAACATCCTTGACATTTTTGGATTTGCAAAGAGGCTCATGAGCTAACGCGGTTCCACTCCAATGCGGTTCGAAAAAAAGCGGCTTCAGAAAGTTCGTCCAATAGACTCATTAACACACTCGTGAACACGTCACTCCCTAAAACTGTAGCTGAGGAATTCGTCTTTGACCTCCATTTTACGCTTCAGAGTAATATTGTGCGGAATAACAAAATATTTTCGAACCGAATAGTGCTATAAATATTTGTTACATTTTTAAAAGTTATTTTCGATGAAAATTATTAAATCTATAGTTCAGAAAAGATAATAATTTCCTACAATTGCCATTAGTAATAGACGGAACAGTTATTTGATGTAATATTGAAGGGTTTTAGAGTTATTTTTTCGATTAATTTGAGATACATAATATTTAACTGCATCTTATAATTGATTCCGAAATAGATTTCGAGAAATAAAAATGAAACCTTAGACCCTCATTTTCTATTTCTTTCGCATAAAATGGAAATAACTCAATGACGATAAGTAATGATTAACGATGTGGTGGAATTTTACTCTCGATATGCTTAATTTACTCTACTTCAATATCGATGAATGATCTTAGTTAAAGAGCTAATAACGAAAAATAAAAATTCAATAATTAAGAATACGGAAAATAGAGATTCAACTATTGATTACTTAGCTTCCCAACATTTTCGTGCCTACCCCTTTTCGTGTATACATCCTCGCGTTCATTGTTTATGCGTAGGAATAAACGTCAATCTGCAAAGCCTTTCAAAATGAAATAACTTCGCGAAAGAACTGACGTCATTGCCATGGATCCAATCAACAATAGACGTAAACATTTCATTCGGAATTCATCGCCGAACCCAGCAGGATATCGGAAGGAACGGCTTTGAAACAACTCAATAAAGGCAAGAGGATCCTAGGAACCGACGGTATATGTACGAATAAGCTAGTCTAAGGCAATCTCCGAGCAGTTTCTGAGATTTGATAAACATTCTTCCATCGACCTTTCAATGCCGTGGATTTTCATTAGGATTTACGCGTGGGGAGTAATTCACTTTGCGAGAAATGCCGTGCTCCTATTGTACTGCAGCACAAGGATTTGATGGCGGAGTGACGCGATTCATGCGCCGCTGTAAAAAAGCCATATCCAGACTTCTAGACTCGAATTTTAACCATATTAGTTTTACTGCTAATGGAATGGAAGACCGGCGCCATCGCTTTCGGGGAAAGCCGAGGTTTTTGTTGAATTATTCTGCAGTAAAGATGCACCAAATATCAGCTGAGGCTTAAATAGGACAGTTATTCGAATATAAATTTACCGCATGGGAAAACGGTTTACGGGAGTGTAAAGTTATTCACTGCATGCTATAAAGTACGGATGGAGAGTACTTTTGTAAAACTACCTCATTGGGTTTCGTAGGATAAATACATAGGAATCACGATCCCAAGCAGTGAATATAATGTCATAACTTGAATTTTTCTGAAGCAGCGGATAACATGTTTGCCGACTATCCTTACGTAGCAATATATTTATGAAGTACTAAAATAAGAAATTTTTAAAATTGTTTTTGAGTGTTATTTGGCCTTGAATCAAGAAAATGTTCATTTCAATTGTTAAAATATCGTATTCATTTAAATAAAGAAGAATTGCAACAATCTTATTCTTAGAGGTAATATTCTTCGATGTAAATTATTATTTGAATGACATAATTTGTAAAGATTTAAACTTTTTTCGGATCAATTCTATGTAAATAGTAACTAGAAATAAACAAGAATTGTAGAAGCAACTAAAATAGTCCTGCTGAATTCATGAAACTAACGCTGGACTAGGTAGTTAAGTTAGAATGTATTCCACTCAAAATATCGCAAAGTATACTTATTCAAATAACGAAAATGTTGTCAACAATGTTTATGTATTAACAGCATTACTGTATAAGACGTTACGTAATTACAAAATTTCGAAGAAGGGCCTTAATATTGATCGAATCGTTCCGAACGCTTTAATTTAGGTCGTTCCGAATTTGTTCGTCTTATTAATACGTGTTTTCTCATTCGGATTAAGTCGTTGTGGAGCGTATCTCAACACTCCGAGCGAATTCTTCCCTTCCGAAGGAAGAAGGGATGGATACCGTGCCGTTATATTGCACTTTGCGTGACGTACGGTCTGAATAAATTACCTCTTTTAACGGCCAAATATCTTAGGCTCATCACGCTAACATTCCTCTATTAAATCTTTTTCCACTTCTCATTAGTGGAACGCACTAAATCCGTCCTTTGATGGAATCGATTCTCGAATGTTTCATGAGACTGGATATAGCTTTGAATGCTCGAACCTAACGAGAATTATTTATGTTCGCTGAGAACGTTTCGTTTGAATTGGTTGACCACATCCTGACGAACCGAAAACGGACGGACGTTTTCCAAATGTAAAAAGGGACATTTGTTACACTCGATTTTCGAAATGTATTCTGTTAATTTGGAAACAGGGTGTGCTTGAAACGTTTTAAGTACTCAAGAAATCGAATTACTTGATTTTTCGGTCCTTTTAACACATTTAGAATTTATAACAGTGAGTAAACAATTTACTCTAAAATCAGAAAAGACATTTGTATACAGCTCGTGACAAGCAATCTGCATATTTTGTTCTCGTGTTCTTTTAATGTAATCTAATCTCATATTCGTATTGGAAGTTAACATATCTTTCGTTTTCCTCCGATATTTGGAGAAGAATCATCCATAGCTTTCTCCACAATAGGTTATAGGTCAATTATCAATGATGCTGACACTATTAGAATATTTGGAATTAACAGTTTAGTCAACTATAATTTTTACTACTTTCTATTTTAATGTTTAATGTTTGCATTACAATCTTCTATAGAGCAGAGTTACTCTCTATATCACTGAATAATTTCTGGCTTATTACCAAAAGCAATAATTCACTAGATACTTATTGCTATAGTTTCGACCTTATAAGTGAACTATACGAACACTTAACACAAAGTAAGATTACTACATCACCACATTCAGTGTATGAATTTTTGAAACGCTTTCTCGATTGAAATGGTAATTATAAAAGAAAGACTGAAAAAGAAATTTAAAGTTCATTCGTAAAAACCTCACAAACGAACGGGTGTATTTATAACATCCAGATTTGAATCGCGTAGATTTCAGTGAAGCAGAGATTTCAATGAAAGCAGAGCAATGTATAATCGAACGTGTAAAATTATAATGGCGGATTTCGCTTTGAAAAAGAAGCAAGAGAATCGGTAATTCGTTGTGTCCTTTCACTTCCTGGGATTGAACCGGAAAGGGTCGATACCAAGGTCGCCGTAAACATCAAAATTGATTGGCATAAATATGCCTCGATTCCAGCGCATAAATTCTCGTCCACCTGTCCTTTGCAAAAGCCAAAAGTCCTAATGGATTAGACAACACATTACTTTTGTTCGCATCCACCAACATTTAGAATGAAAGTTCCGGATGTTTCAATTTAGGGAAATGCTATTTAAATTAGGTACTTATTCTATTGTACTTAGGTAAGTATAATAGTCAACCCAAAAATAGGCGTATTTTAAATATTAAAATACGAAAATTTTCTCAATTGAATTCGTTTTACTCTATGCATATTCTAAATAGAACCCAAAATATACGTAATATTGTTAACCTTTGTCAATAAAACTCTCGTAAACTTTTAATAAATAGGTATTGAGTTCGGACGGTTCCGTTTACGAAATGAAATTAGCTGTACAATTTCGTCAATTCTTTAACGAAGCACGCTTTTACTCAGTATATGGAAGTTACTAAGTGTTTCATCGAAGATTGTCAAATCATAAAATAAAGATTGAGCATTATAATTTCATTATACTTGTTATATTCGTGATTTTGTGTCAACCATTTTGTGGATGGAAAACTGGAACAACAACCATAGAACACATCAGGTTAGAATGTGGACCCCCATTCCAAACCGCCTGAATATACACGTGTACTGAAAAAAGATTCGGTTCAGAAGCCATATAAGAGTTCTCGTATTGGTTAATCCCATTTTAGAGCCAAAGTAACCCTAAACTAATACGGAAATATTTCCTAAGAATATACAAGACTCCGTGGCGCAACGGTAGCGCGTCTGACTCCAGATCAGAAGGTTGCGTGTTCAAATCACGTCGGGGTCAAATTTTTAATTATAGTAAAGCTCTAACTCTTCGCATAATATTTTTAGAAAACATTATACCCTCATTACCACTTCCATCACAATATTTTCAATGATATAATAATATAGTTAAATTTTGCACGTTAAGTAAGCAACCTTGAGTTAAAGCAGTGACAAAGAATGGAAAGGGGGAAGTAATTCACCTTTTGGAAGGTCAACTTACTTGAAAGTAGAAGTTATAAATTACTCATTATATTAACCAACAAGCGCTAACCTTAGTTGAATAGTGCTATATTCCAGCCAATGTTGCATAATTTTTATTTTTCCGACGTTCCCAATTTAAACATAAATAGAATATATCCTGAAAATATCCTTTCAAGATTTTCGAATAACTTATCTACATCTACATCTACATAAGTACCCTGCAAGCCGCCTTTCGGCGTGTGGCAGGTGGAAGGGGAAATTGCACAGTAATTATTAAAATTTCAGAAAGAAATCGATATATTATTTAGCCATAAGTCTATGAAAGAGAACAGTTATTAGTGATTAGCTATATATTGAAACTCTTGTTATTATGCGTATAATATCACTTGAACAGTCGCAGCCACCGGAAAATGAAAGATAATGACGTTCGATCAAATTTTGACGTTCACTTCGAACCGAAAGAACTGTGTTGCTTTCGAATGGATATTAAACAATTTGCTATCGACGGAACGATTTCCGTGGAGCCTTCGAATGAAATAATTTACGATGACAAGGGGCCATAACGAATCAAGTTCACCCTTTGATTACCAAATTCGAAATTTTGACGAAATCATGCACACGAGCTAACCGAATCTGGTTGTTTAAAAATTTGAGCAGGATATTTGCGATTTGACAAACAATAGCTAATTAATGCGAATCAGTTCCCATTCAACTGCAAAATCCGCCTTGATTGAAGCATTGGAGGAAACAATTGAAATTTCCAAGATTCATCTTGGCCCGCCGATTATCTTTGGATCTAATTTACCGTTAACATTCGCAGAATCGACTGATTGTATATCGAATCGGGAATACATTTTATTCGATCAGAACTTGATGAATATTGACTATCGAAATATGATTTTGCGCTATTGACTTATTCTATGGAATAGGAGGAATCGTGTCGAGGGCAAAGATAATAGAGTAATCAAATCTATAATATTTACGTAATACAGTGGTTTGGAGTCTGATCACTATTATTTGAAACAAATTTGCAACGAGCAGTTGATATTTAGATTTGGATTGAAGCAAAAATGATCCAAGTACCGAAGAAAGTCCTGTGTGGGTGACTGAGTATTTCAACATCATATGAGATATCAGTGAAACATGGAGGAATGAACATGATAAACTATTTCTCTATAATTCAAGCACCGTTGCTTATACTTAATTATAAACTTAAAATTAAACTCCTGATTATCATACTATACATTAGACGGATATATCCATATAGTACCTCGACTGTAAACGAGTCGGCAAAACTGCGCGATAGTTTTCAAGGGAAATTTAAGATACGAGAACACATTAGTATTCCCTCTTCTAAAACGTTTCCCAAAGTATATTCAGTGGGTTCACATCGAGAGCGGAAAAGAAGGAATAAATAAGTGAACTGGATGTTGCTTAGACGCAATGAATTCCCCACATATCCTAAGTTTCCTTCGAATTTTTTTCCGCAGAACTTTTCCCCGACTCGTGCTCCTTTGCTAAGGGTAATTGCGGCAATTTCGTACGGCCCCCAACCTCGTTATGCACCGGGATACTTAAACGCCCTTCTGAATTTATATGTGCAACGAATTAGTTGGAAACTTTTTCACTCCGTAATGAGAAACGCGGCGCCTTGCGAACGGAACTGTGACGCGAGAAAATTAACGTTTCTTCTTATGACCTCAGCGCGGGTCAGTCGAGAGGCCTGTGTGACCTCTTTTTCTCTTCCGGATATAAAAACATCTGCCCTTTATGAACCCGATGAGTCCCCATTAGTCGAATTGCGTACTTCCCCTCGCGTTGCGTCAATTTTCACGCGTGAGGCCTTTCTCTCTTCTGCGGAGAGTGTAAGTATGCCTATGATGGACTCCTTTTTTGTTTAGGAATGCTAAGTTTATACGTCAGTCCTGTGAAGTGACGTTTCAAGCTATCAAAGCACTACCCTATTGTAAGTGGCATACATTTAAACAGATCGACACCCCGATGATGTATACAGTTAATATATCTATTGCAATATGACCTCGTGACCAAATGACGTTTCACGTACTTATTTAAAAAGTTGAGCCTTTTTCTAGAAGAGCTAAAGGCTGGATTCCCCACTGCTTAACTATGTGGCCAAGTAAATCCTACGAAAGATTATATGAAGTTTTAAAAGTCCTATATTTTATTACACTGGTGTATGTATGTGTAATTCAAAAAGAAATTCTACAACTCAGATATGAAACTGGGAATCTATTTCTCCATTAAATCATTAAGTAAGAAAATTTATTTAAAAGTTATCAATGAATGGTGATTGTAATTGATTTCTCAACTTCGTCCAGGAATATACGTTGGATAACTGCAAATATCAAACTAAAGAAAGCCATTTGTAAAGCCTTTTAGGGACATTTTTGATTGAGAAAAAATAGCTCAGTTCTTGCAGAACTCTCAACTGAGGTAAAGATTTTACCGGTAAAAGTTAACAGCTTATTTCTTAAAACTGCGAAGTATTTACTATACTGCCTGTTTATTTTCTGCAATGTTTTTAATGGAAAGCTGGTTTAATCATAAGATTAACGATCTAATACTTTGTAGCCATACTGTTCGTACATATCATTGTTAGGAATAACTTCCGTTAAAGGACAGTCAATTGAATTCGATAAGCTGCGTAACAATCTCGATAAGCAGTGCTTAAAAGGTAATAAAAGAGAAAAACGAGATTATGAGATTCAATGTGAATTACGCAATCGAATTGATTTATAATACGTGCTTCCGTCGCTAAATGGTGCGAGATGATGCTTTGAATTATGGGCTTTCTCTCGATTTCTCTTTTGATATTTCTGGATCATCATCTGTTGAAATTATCCAATTTGCATTGCAAAAGATTGCCAATTTTATCGCTTTAGTCGTTGAAAGGAATGCAAAATCAGCAACATTTTATCTTTTCTAAATAAAGAACAATACAGATGGGATATAATAGAATGGATGAGGATGAAGTTTTAAAATTTTGGGTATTTAACAAAAATAATTTATTTATTTGTATACGAAAGTAGAATACAACTCGTAACAATGCCATGAATCCAGTATCCGTTAGATTTACTTTGTTTATATGGTACAATAACTTATACGTGTCAAATAATCAAATGAAAGATCAATATATTTTAGGAATTTTCCTTTCCACAAAACCGTTTTAAATTACGTGAGAATTTTGGTTTTCATAACTTTGAACGATATTTCTGTCATTTCTCTCCGACTCCAACTATATAATTCTAAGTATAAAAACTATTCTATGCGCACGTAATTCTGTGACATATTACACGGCAATATGCAAATGATGTTTTACTGTCTTATATTGAGAAATTAATTGGATTGTATGATATCAATATCAGTTCAAAATAAATTTCTTCTTACGTACTTGCATGTCTGTGCTTGTGTATCTTTGTGTGTACTTTAGTTGTGTGGCTTCACTTGTGCTTGATTTTTTGTACTTGTATTTTTTACTCCTATTTGCCATTATGTAATTATATCATATACTTGCATCTGTTTACCTTCAGTGTTCTTTGTACTTAGTTGCGAATTTATTTCGTAATTTTTGTATACTTAATTGTACTGAATATTGTTTCCTCATGTTTCTGTATTGAATAAAAGCTGATTGTTGCAATAAACTATTGACTTTTGTGCTGCCATGGTTACTCATTACCCTTTATTGTACTTAACGACTACAGTTGAATTTATAATGATTCTAAATTAATCGAAAAAATAATTAGCAAATCTTACCGAATCACGGAAACAACTTTTAATAATAGTAAATGCAAAGAGACAAGTAAAACTTATAGCACAACCAATAATGGCTCGCAATCACCATAAGTACTTTACAAGTCCACAAATAAATAACAATTCGTGTTGTATAGTACTTATTAAGTTAATATTTTTAAGCTTAACTTTGTGGAATGTTTGTAACATGTTGAGAGTGACTTAGTACTTTCCAAAAATAAATATATTTCACGACCGGTTTCGTTAGCGAGTGTATTCACACTTTGGTCCTTATCAGTGCCATTAACAAGACGTATTCGTTTAGCTTTATCGTGTATCTTTTAGGGGTGCAACCCAAGCTTAGGCTGGATGTTGGTAATGGACTTTGACCCATTTGGCTCACCATACCTGAATTCAACTTTGGGAACTGTTATTATATCCTTTTAAAAGGATGGACACAGTTTACCGTTGGTTCTAATTCCGGTGATTACTCTTGGGCATGTCTATGTCTATGTAGATACCGTGCGAGCTACCTTTCGGTGTGTGGCAGGGGGTGCATGCACCGTGAATTTACTTTCCTAGACGGTTATTTTCGCGTATTGTTCGATGGAAAAACGAATTTTTAAAACGGTCGGTTTTCGCATCTATTTACCTTTTTTTGTTCGCTTTATCTGATCGACCATATAGCAGGGAGGGCGCATGATCTGTACTACGTCTTCCTTGAATGTTTCTTCTTTGAATCTATTTAGCAAATCTAATCTACGCTTAGATCTTCTTAGTTCTAATGGTTCCCATCCCGCATCCTTGAGCAATTTAGTTAAGCTAATCGATTTATCGTAGCAATTTTTAACAAAACGTATCGCCTTACGTTGGACCATTTCTAATTCACTTATATTACTTTTATCGGCAGGATCCCATACACTACAAGCATACTCGAGGTGTGGTCTGACTAGCGCAAAGTAACATCGCTCGCGAACATTTCTAAGCTCTTACCGACTATCCTCTTAACGAAACCGAGTTTTTTTAAAGCTTTTCCACATGTATTACGGATGTGGGTATTCCATGATAGGTTATTCGTCAGGGTAATCCAAGATACTTAACAGATTCTACTGTTGAAATCTTTTCTCCGCGGAGGCTGTAGGTTAAATCATTATTCGTAGTTTTCCGGTCAAAGAAGATGACAACGGAACACTTGTTAATATTTAACTCTAATTCCCAATTTTCTCACCAGGTAAACTACTTCTATTATATACGGGCAGAAATAAATATTAGTGGGATATTTAAACAATCCTCTGCATAATTCCTTTAAGCATGAATTTAAATAATTTACGATTTAAAGAAAACTTAAGAGCCATCTACAAAACTCTTCTGATATCTATTTGAAATTTTGAATTTCCCTCTTTAATTTGATTATTTTTAGTTACGTAAAAATTAACGCGAGATGGCTCTCGACCTTTGTTTGCCAAAAATTTACTTTTATTACGTTTTTTTCGAATTAAGAGAAAAATTACTTCAAATATCACCCCTATTTAGATTGATTTTTAATGTTTATTTATTGACCCTTTTCCATCATTTCGAATTTTGGCTCTGGATGCATAATATCTCAAAATGAAATTTTTGGTACTCTCGTATCGACAACCTTCGCCATAGCCTCCCTTGATTTATCGCATTTTAGGAGGATGTCTTAAGAGTATATAAGGTTTAAGACGAGGACAAAATTTTTGGGGGGGGCATGGAGGAAATGCTACACCAATTCAGGTTGGTGTACATTTCTTCAACATGTCCTCCCGTTCCAGATTCTGGAACATAACCAAACCAGATTTTGAACGTAATTTAAGACACCCGCCGAATTTAAAAAGAGTAAATTAAAAATGACGGAAAATTTAAAACACCTGGGCAATGAAAATTTTCATAATAATTTGAAAAACGCAAGAAAACGAAGAATCTTAAAATTGGAGGGGAATTTTTTTAAATCGAAACGCATTTTGTAAAAGGAGTCGCCCCACCCTCATGCCCCTAAAGCCTAGGGGGTTCAGTATTAGTCGGTATATTAGTGTATTTATGGTATCCACGATGACTAAAAGCTCAAAATCATAGAGACATCTATACAACTTATTCCCTCAACGCTAATCTTCCCAAATATTTCCCTCTTCACCTCATCTCGAGAACTTTAGTTTCTTACCTTGCCGTTGTGGCGCTGTATACCATGTTTAGTTTCACCTATTTTAGTTCAAAACCTTTACGTTGTGGCGCTGTATACCACGTTCAGTTTCACCTACCGAGTACATATACTCGTCTTTGAAACGTCATTCTGGACACAATTTCCTTCCGACCCATTCTCTTATTACGTGGTAGACTAAATAAGTAAACGAAACAATATGCTTCGAAACTCTTTAATATTTCTATTCCTTCTACATAATCTTTCTTTACATTGCACACTTATAAATCCAGACCAAGACGTTCTGCCTCCCGCTTCTGACTGAATTTTCCTGCTTTAGCCGAATGTTCACTTCGCTGTCTTCTTCTGCCTTGCTCGAAGTGGGCTCCTCCATGTTGCTGATGACTCGTTTTCTGAGGAAAAAAAAGAACATACGGGAAAAATTAAAAATTAATTCGAATCCCATCTTCGAATCGACGCTTACAATCATTGCATGCCAACGGAGTGGTGGATGGATTCGGCTCCTCTCCGTACGAACATCATCGACTCGTCTCGACATCTCTCATCTTGTCCTCGACAACGAAGAGTGCGTGCGTGAAAGACGCGTTCTGAAAAAGGAAAATGAAATCATAAAATACGCCTTTAAGTTGGAAGAGGACATAAAAAGAAAAAATGAAGAAAACGGTGCAATTTTAAATATTCTCGTAAATCGAAAAAAGTAAAACAATTACATAAAAACCTTGAAAATTTCCTCATTGAGGATTCGTATAATCCAATAAAAGTCGTTCTGTTTAGGAAGTATTTTAGATGAATTATATGTAATATTATACACCTTTAAAAACATTTAAATAATAACACATCATCAACATCTCTCGAGGACTTTTTCTTTGTTCTTTCTCTTGTCGTCACCGAACATATCGCTCTCCAAACTAAATATATTTCTTTATTTTATTTCCAAATTCTGAAAGACAACTTACGACCATATTTCTAACTGTTTTTACCGAAAGATTTAATCTTAATTCCTCAACGAATCTCGGTTTTCTGATGGTCCACAAATATTACGGATCATAGACTGGATATGATCAAATAAAAACAACATTGAATGTAAGGAAGAGACATGTATGTTTATAATGATAAATAATAATTCTGTCAGAGAGTTGTGTAATGCACACATTCTACTGAAACTAAATTTAGAGTCGTTCCGTATTTGGTACATGAAACGCGCTATGATACCCGCATTAGAACACATGGATGGGAGACTGAACTCAGGTTGAAAGATTCTTTAGATGTTACCACTATACTGAGAGGATAAAATTTATAAAACTCTTCTTAAAAATAACTAAATCATATTTCCGGTCCCGTTAGACTTTATCCAAGTCCATTCTACATTTACAATAAATCATATATACTTACATCCAACTAAGCATAGAGTTCTCGTAATTTACACTCAATTTCTTGGACTTTTTTAGATACTTGGGTTAAATTTCGTTTTGGATTAGAACCGAAATACATCTTGCTTACTATATACGAAGTTTGAAGTTGAAAATCAATAAAGTTCAATTCAAGGAGGTTTAACTCAAAGAATTTCAACTATGCGTGCTTCCTCAGTATTTAAGATATTTTCTAGCCATTCATACTTCTTGTCCTACATTTAATTCATAATAAACTACATCTTAATATAGTACACGGAAAATCAATATTTAATCGTTGCTTGATAGCTTTTTACATTAACATTACAAAATATTAGCTTTCTTAACTCGGCTATATTAACGAAAAAGTTAGCCTAGTAGTAGTTGGTAACGTTAAAATAGTAATGATGATAAATGTTATCACAATCCTATTACCAATAACTTACTTGTATTTACGTAAAATTCAACTAGGCTTCTTCAAAATCAATGAATAAAAACTAAATTTTATTATAAACAACCCTTTTACGTGTAAACTTCAAAGTTACTATCCAGATTAAGTAATCAACTCGTTTAAAACCTCTACATTTTCGTTCGAGTGAGTCTCTTCTTTCAACGGCGTTGCTTCACAGTGGATCTTTGGATCAAGCGCTGGAGTCCAAAATTAGAATTTATGGATTTTTAACAAGCGAAGCACTTGATCTATTTAATGGAAACCACTCGTGAAAAAAAGGTCAGCGCAGTAGATACAATCACTCAATTCAGAGCACGGGATTGATTGAATTGATGTATCGGGATCCTCAAATTACACC
Organism: Pantala flavescens; assembly: GCA_020796165.1. Lineage (NCBI taxonomy): Eukaryota > Metazoa > Arthropoda > Insecta > Odonata > Libellulidae > Pantala > Pantala flavescens. The sequence continues at coordinate 48,731,951 of CM036881.1, read as the reverse complement.
CAAACTACTGCCAAAATGAATAGTATAAACTTTGCATTGATTGGATATAAAATCATACACAGGAACAATCATATAAGCAGGAACGGAGTACGAAAGTAAATATGTAACGAGGATCAGTGAAAGAACAAAGAATAAGAAAATGTTCCAGTTCTTGCCGAATTTATCACAATAAAATATTATGTTTATATCTTTATACGCTTAATTACCTTGATGAGAACAAATAAATCAATTGTGACGCAGGAAAGCTTCGTTAACAATGGCATTGCGACTTAGGAGAACCTTTTGGTTCTTGGAACCTTTTTTCTGCGCAGACTAACGAAAGAGCGTTGAAAAAAATACATAGTATATCTATATATCACCGTCGCTTTAAAGTGCACCGCTTTTGGTTTGTGCATGGACATTTCCTTTGCACACATATAAAACACGTATCAATACAGTGTGCGATTTAGGGGGACCCCAAAAAAACCGCGTTATACTGAAACAGCGTTAAGCGGGGTCTTACTGTACTACCTGAAGTATATGCTAAGTTTGGAAACCTTCGCTCACTTCAAACGTGACTCCGTGGCGCAACGGTAGCGCGTCTGACTCCAGATCAGAAGGTTGCGTGTTCAAATCACGTCGGGGTCATATATTTTGCAATATTCCGCTCAAATTAATTATTCCATATAATTTGAAATGCCAATTCCCTCTATATGTTAAGACTTAACCATCTTTCATACTTTCATTTAACGCAGTTATCGTATACTTTTGTTGTTTTATTGACGTCTTGAAGATACTATTGAAGGTCAACTTTGATGAAAAATTTTTCGATCAGAATTACAATGAGTATGCCAATAGATATCTATTGAAATAAGTAATGCTAATACAAGCTAAATCTGTTAAGAATTGAGAATCCCTAAGACAGACTTAGTCAAACGTAAGTATGAAAGTATGCCTCAAACTTCATCCAGGAAATCTAGCTAGAATATATTGTAGTTAATTGATATTAATAGCGGTAAAATAGCTTATCTGTAAACATTATCTCGCTGGATGAACTCATTTTTTAATTAATACTAGTTGCCCTTTTTCTAATAGATTTTGTTATCTATTATTACGATCAAAATAATTTATAAGATAATCGAGGACTTATCTATACTCACAAGGGTCAAGATACCAAAGGATGACGACCCGAATAAAAGAATACCAAACAAGAGCATACAGCAAGACAGCAGTTTACACCGGAATATTTTTGATGCGTCCAGCTTCGTGTACACTTCGTGTCGTGTATACAGTTTGACGATAAACCCGTCGTGACAAATGTAAGTCCTCGGAAAGTACAAAGTTAAGCATCCGAGGGCACGTCGAAGTTAATCTTCCACCTATTTTAAGTATTCTGTTTTCGTAGGCAGTACTAATTTTAGTTTCATTATCGAGAACTAGTAAATACATGAAAAATATAATGACCTGATTTTAAATTTAACCTCTATATTCACTGTATGACACGCAAAATAACGTGAGGGATCATAATTTTTATATTTATTAGATCAACATAGTATGCGAAAGAGCGTAGATGTAAATTGTTATATTAACCTATGTAAAGGTATATTTTACAAGAAAATCCATGGTGTTTCAAGAAGAGATGACAGGGCACTCTAGTGACAAAACTACAACACTCAGTTCTCTAGAAAATCAAAGGAACGACAGACTAATACGCACAGAAATCCAAGCAGAAACGATGTTAATAGTAATTAGTTCGCGACGTGAATTCTTTCCATTCACGCTCCAGGAAAAACATTGAAAGGAAACACTTTTGAGTGCGCGATTTTCGACATGCATTCTGCGTGTAAAGCCGCCACCACGCCCTTTCGCACTTACTCACTAGCTTAGGCAAGAGTAATCGTATTCGGAGGATGGAAGCCGTGAAAAAACACGTAGTTTCCAAAGAGAGACGAAGAAAACTGCCACCCTGTGAAAGAGCGTGGAATATGACGACTTCTTAGGGACGGCCCTTGCATTCTGGGCCAAAGTTGAGGCGGAATGTCGCGGGGAATTACTCTTTTTACCGCGACAATGTTTTTACCGCCGCTTTCCGGCAAACCCGGAAAAAAGACAAACTTCGCGTGGGAAATTGATAGATACTTCCAGTAAAGTTCCTCCGACGCCTTAAGGTATGGGCTTAATAACAAAAACTTTGCTATCCGCAGAGAAAAAATTACGTTCCATCCATAAAAGGGATGCATTCGCGGATGAAGGAACGCTGGAAAACGTCTCGCAACTGAATTTACTTATTCCCTTCTTGTCACGTCCGAGAAATTGTCACCGTTGAGGGCGTCTATAAATCCCGGAGTGCTTTGAATACGTCTCCGGGAAATGAAGACTGAAAATATACCGGTAAGACAATGCGAAATGTCGAAGAGGGAATTGCAGTCTTATGACATCGATGTTATTTTAGAGAGCAAACTTTTTCATTACAAATTAATTCCCAGAAGATGAGGAATTAACTCAAGGTACGATGTAAAATCGTTGATTGATTTTCCTTGCCAATTAAAAAGAATGCACTCAAAGTTAAAGGTAAGAGCCGATAAAAACCATGCTCAACTATCCGTAAACAGAAAGCATCCGAATGTTCATTAAAGTGGAATTATTAATACTTTTATCGGTCCAAATGGAAAAGCGGAAATGAGATATTTCCTAACTTCGTTAATGGAGAGTTCCATTCACATGCATAGTGCAGTCGGGAGAATGTAAGGATATTGAACATGTTTTTCGAGAAACAAGAGCAGAATAAGGTTCCTTGGGCGCAATGGAAAATATGTTCGCAAATGGAAGGAATTGAATGAAGTTAATTATGCTGGGATTATTCATAAATGTAAGGCAAAGATGAAAAAGCTCAAAAAGGTCATATATGGTCTCAATTTATAGTCGTAAACATTAATTTGAAGGCTGTTTACAGAATAGTTTCGTAATGAGGGGATTTTTTCTTTAATGCGCTACGATTTCGTAACGAGTTCATGCATTTCTGCATGCTTTCTAAACTGCTCGAAGATTTCCATAAATATTTATTAATTAGTCACTAAGTAGACCTTTTTGTTTTTTATTTACGTTTCCTCACCCTTAATTTCGGTAAAACATTCTAATCTATTTTGAAACCTAAATTTAATATTCATCTTATCAAATATAGAAATTTCCATACAAAATTTCAACAGATTACATTTATTGCTTGCCCATTAGAATAGTATCTGTTTAAAGAAAAGCTCGTAATTTAAAACGTGATCGGTGGAAAGATAATGAACCTCTTAGTACTTCTATGAGAAACGGTACCTTAATTTTATAAAGTTATTATCATTATATTTTAATTTCATTCAAAATACTAGCTATCTGCCTATCATGGAAGTTGAAAACTTTCTCAGTTATATATTATTAATATTTCGTGCTTGCGATTAAAAATTACACAATAGTGTATGTATGATAAATAAGGTATATTTCAAAAGGCTAAACCTCAAGAAGTATATTCTAATGAACGAAAAAATCCAAGCCTTGATTATTTCAAGATTCGTCGAACTTTGATTGGAAAAATAAAGTTTTCTATTCTATTATAAATAACAGGTAAAATATTCAATAATAGTTTCAGTTTTGGTTCGATGAGTTAGTTCTTAAACTGACTTGCCTCACTTTTCGCAAGTAGGCCATAGCTTTATTTTTCTACCAAAGTTCCTTCGGACGATATATGCCGAGAAACATCAATCAATCGAGTGTGAGAATATTAAAGTTCAGGGAAAAATACCATCATTGAACCAACTCACAAGAATTGATGGAATGAGGTTACCTAAGGAAAGATGTTCTGCAAGAAAAGGTGTGTGACGTAAGAAGATCGTCTGTCTATTCCTTGTCAATTACAATTCTAGAGGCTTTCTTTGGGATCTTTCCTCAATATTCTGCTCAGTAAATAACTTTTGGATCCTTTGAAAAAATTAATAATTTTAAAAATGTATTCTGGTATCGTTTTACTAACGTTTTTAAAATGTTGTCCCTAAAAGCTTTTAGATTAATGCACTAATTGATGATTGTGGATAAGCTTATAAATATTAGGAAAGTGAAAGAAATATATTACTAAATAAAGATAAGAAAACATTATTAGGTATTATCCTATATATAGGATTCTCTTTACAGAAATAAGAACTAGCATAATTTTTGCTAAAAATAACTTTAATTTTACAAAGGCTTTTTTTAGGGTCTAAAAACTGAAAAACTTCTTTCCTGACTTGCAGTTGTTGAGATTTCACTAAGCCTTTGATCCTAGTTTAGGTATGAAAGTCTGCTAGATAGCTTTAGCAGATTCTATCACAATTATGGAGTTATAATAGTACCCTGCATCTCAATTGCAACTAAAAGTGTGTTCTATCTTGAGAATCAAAACTGAAAATTATGATTTCGAAGTTCCAACTATAAAACATATTATTGGTAATATCGCCTTTCTTCCCATATATTTTTTGAGCCCTTGTATGACTAAAACATAAAAAGAGCGCAAGTAAAGATATTTCACCTTTAGTTACACAGTTGAATTTGAAGTACTATATCTATTATTATAAATCGTAGAAACAACTTACTCGATTGTAAACCTGTATGTTATCGATTTATTCCTTAAAAATTAAGCCTCGTAGAATGTAAATATCGTGAACGGAGCATATAACATGGTAGATACATGGTCCATAAAGAGTGTAACTTTCCCCAACTGACCCTTCCAGATAAAGGTATGGAATTGGCCAAGAGAAATGACTCTTTAGCGGGGGCGGGAATGAGCGCTTGACTGCATAATGAGGTCCTCATCGCAGTTGATCAAGAAACAAAGTCACATACACGCCCTCACATAAGGGAAAAGGATAACAAGCTGTTTGACACAAGTATACATCCACGCGCCTGAAATTTCCGTGTGCGCATACGTCACGGGGTCTCTGAACTTGACTACCGATGTTTATTTAAACGCACATCCAGGATTACAGGGGACTTGTATCGCACGCGACGGCTTTAATTTTTCGTCCGATAGGGGCGCTGTCTCCTCCTAATCGGGGGATTAGGTGTTGTCGGCGGGTTTGAACTTTAATTTTCTACGATTTCCTGCTATTATTTTTAGCCTCGTATTTCCAAAGGGGTAACAAATAGTATGGTGTGGGAACAGATGCTTAATGGGTATTATAGACCATCTATAAATAGAACCAAATACGAAGAGATCATATTTTCTCTTCATAGAAAATTCCATTCACATTTTCATACGATAAAACATTTCGGGGTGGAAGTAAGGTAATTTTCAAGGTGCAGCTGAAATGAAATGCTCATCCTTTCCTATTCTATTCTATTATATAAAGAGATAATTTCAAGAGCTGGAATAAAAAAAAATTCCTTTTAATGAACTTTACAGGAAATGATTTTACAGTCACAACTATAACGCATAATATCTGCTTCAGTAAAACAATGTCATTTGTTGTTTTTATTCGCTTCACTGAATCAAAAATCATAGATGAAGGTTACGTCAAAAATGATAGAGAAAAACTAAAATAGCACTTTAAATTTATCCAGCAATTAATAGACAGCTTTAAAATCCTCGTATGACATACTTAACTCAATATCTTTTTTCTTATACTTGTAGCTAATAAGGTTACTTTTAATATATTCTGATTAAAAAGAATTCGTTAATTTCGTAATCGTTGAAAGTCGTGCTAACACCTGTTATGCAAACGTTAATTTACTCACATCTTGTAAAAACTACTCTTTGTAGTATTCAAATACACATTGTTATTGTTTCATTATAATTATTAATCAATAATTATATCATTCTCAATCAAGGGTTCATCGTTCTGGCGTATGTATCAACCTTTGAATCCAAGGGACCTAATCTTTTGGCTAACATCGCACCCCCACTTGTATTAGCCTAACGCACTACCCGAGTTAAAAGGAACCCGGAATCAACCCACGGTTGGATCTCCCCTAAATAAATCACTAAAGCACCATCGGGAGATTCGTGCATGCGCGTGACTCGGGAAAAACTTCCAATGTGTTCTTTAATAATAGAACGTAATGCAAAGGCATTTTCCCTGTTCCCTCTCGACCAACTTTTTTTCCTCCGAACCTCGCGAATACAGACTTCTCCTCCCATGTTGATTCAAGCGGAATAAAATAACTCGGCGACGACTTTGGTTCCCTCCCCCGCCACCAGATGGACCGAAGGGGGTGGAAAGAAATAGACCATCGAACGGGCGGTGAAACACGCTCGCGAGTTCGCCTCATACAAATTGCAGCGTAGATGTCACGCGTGCTGCGTGCGCTCATCGGAAAAGGATTTCGCAGGTCGGGGACGCTATTGATGAGACACGGGCGTAAAAGAGCCGTGCGTGGGAGTGAAATTGCAGTGGGTTTTGATGAAAATTGGAGAAAGGAGCAGGGAAGGATTTAAAGCAGTGACGTCAGCGGTCAGAGCTAAATTTTGCGCTGAAATTATTTTCGCGTTGAAACATTGCGGTAAACGAATGTGGTGGTTCTTCTAAAATATTTTTGCGGCTATGCACCTCGTACGAGATTCATGTGACCTGGTAATGTCAGCTATGTGAATCTTAAATGAGCGTAAATAAGTTAAATGCATATGGGAAATGTCCTACGTATTTTGAGAATGAAATATACGCTGCAGGAGTGGCTCATTTTTTATAAATTATAGTTTTGGATTACTCAAAACAATAGTTCTCAGTCTACTTGATTTTTCTTGAATATATTCATAATTATCTTGTTTAATTAGGTAACAAAGGAATTACAAAAAGGAATTTTTAAGCATAAACGTAAATGTATTTTAGAAAGATCAAAGGCCCTTCATGTCTTTTCATCTCAAAATAAGTAGAAAAAATTCAACCACTCATTATTATTATTTATCATATAACTTCCAATCTAAAAAATAGGAAACAGCCTTTGTAATATTCTTCAATGAATTAAAGGAAAACCCTATCTTCAACCAAAAAAAATTACATTAAGCATGTTAATTGTATAAATGAACTCTCAAAAACCCTCACATTTAGTATACTTATAATAAGGAACGTATTTTTCTGTTTTTGTGCAGTTGTAAAACAATGCATATGTAATATATTTTCTGGTTTTCGTAACCAAAGAATCTTGTATAAAATTTTAATATTTTAAAATAAGAATAAGAGAGGAATAACAGTTATTTCACAGTTACAGAGATTTGTATTTTATTTGTATCAATATAGTTGGAAGTGAATGATCGTAAATTTGATCTCCAAGAGAAAGTATTATTTATATTTGATGGAACAAATGAGAAATTGATTATTTGTTTCGATTACAAGGACTCATTTTCAACAGATGACTATAGTAGTAGATAAATATTTTCATAGCCTACGTTTCATTATATTTCTACGAATAAGAGAGAATTTGAAGATGAGGAAAACTGACGTTCGTAGTCCTAGTTAACAAGCCTCCTGTTTTAAGTACTTTTAATGAAGGACTTAAGGATTTTAGCTGAAGAGAAGTTATCGGCCCCTAATCTTTATGAAATTGCCTTCGGAAAAATATAAGGAATACTTTCTACATAAAGGGAAACTTCGAAACGTAGATGACAAGTAAATTTTAATGAACTATAGTAAAACTTTCCTTATAAGGTATTAGAAAGGATTAACAACTTACGACTGCTTATGAAGCACTGAATGATAAAATTAGATCGATGATTTTATTTCTGTTCCTTCGCAGTATTTTAAAATTTAAGATACTGTACCCATTCATAGAAGATTTTTAAGTACCTATTTGAGGAAAAATTATTCGTCCGTTCCTAAAATAGTTGTTGTAGAGTTTCTTTTTTTCTAAATACTCACTTGCTCAATAGCATCAATGGCGCAAAAAGTAATGAATGAAAATGAGAAATAAATTTAAAGTTTTTCTTCTGAAATTGATCTACTTATTCCATACGAAAAACAATTGAATAGGGTAAGTGATGGTCATGATATGGTTAGAATAAAATCGGTATATCAATAAGGAATTAAAATAGGAGAAAAATATCGAGGAAGACAATTTGTTACTTATTTTAATATAAGATTGGTTACATTTATAGCACACAGAGAATGTTTAATGAGAAGGATATTGTATAATATTAATTTTTATTAATTTGGAAAACGTTGAGAAACTTTAAATAGCTCAATTAAGTTCGATTAAAGTACACCAACTACTTTGTTTCAAATAAATAATTATAATAAATAATAATCAAGCCTCACTTTGTGGAAAGACATCATGAAAGAAAAAATTGAAACTTTGTATCTTCCATAGGGTATTTCAAATAAAAGAAATGATAGATAAGCTATGGGATATTTTTGCCTTTACTGAAATTGACTTTTAAGAAATATTGACCAAAATGAGGATGGACCCTATTTTACATATAGGCTCACTGACTGATTTGCTATTGTGAGGGTAGAATTTAAGAAGATAAGATACCAAAAGAAGAACAGAGAATTAGAATGTCAATCTCGAGTCAAATTTAAAAGCGACTTATATACTTTTATGTTTTGAAACACAATCTAGGACTCAATGCTCTTTATTCAAATGGAATATGGATTAATATTAAATAATAAAAAGGTACAACCAAAATTGTGTATTTGGATGGACATTAGAGCCGTTTCGTTCAGACAAAAAGCGTTAGTTATAGATTAGATAGAAGAGAAAGTGTGAGAATGTCATCGGCTATAATAAAAGGTGGCGCGTATGGACAACATCATTGGAAGGATTAGATGATGGGTTTGTGAGTCGGGAATGGATGGGGTTAAGAATGAGTAGGAAATGGAATGACAAGGAAAGGGACAGGAAATGGGAAAGAAGAAAAGGAAAGGAAATTGGAGAGAAGAGAATCAGAGATGACAGATATTAAATGGAAGAGCCAAAAGAGAGAAACCTTCGGAGTACTAAATGCCACAAATATGAAAACCTTCTTTCGTAATGTGTTGGATTTATTCCCGTTCCAATTACATAACTCGAAGTTTCTCCTTTTGGTAAAGATTAAATTAACGAGGTTAAAAAAAATTAATCAGTCGCTTGAAATGTTAAAACAATCGTTCATTAGATTGCGAAGTTTGTACGTATTTTATTTCTGTACTCGTTTAATGTTCAAACTCAATATTTTTCGAAGTATCAAATGTCGTCCCAAGTTTTAATGATTCCGGTCAAGATTAATTACATCTCAATAATAAAAGATTATTGATTGATCTTTTATTTATTTTGAATCTTTCATTCTCATATATTTACATGCACCATTACGAAACATAATTCATACCCAACGTGCATATTGTAACCAATGTGAAATATCAACAAAAAATATTTCATCAGAAGGAATCAAAACCCAGTAAATGTCTTCTCTCGTAATATTAGAATAAAAGTGCGTTATTTCATCCTTTTCTTTTGATTTTGTTTGTGATGTCAGTTCGGAAATTATTTTGAGTTACATATTTCAAAACTATGAAATAAAGACGAGATCAAAACTTAAAAACTTTAGTTTTTCAATATAACTTCATATGATTCTATGTAATTTAGTTATATTGCAGATATATAGTTGCATAGGATACAGCAGAAACTAATCAGAATACACCCCTTTTAGGGTACAAAATTTGAGTTTTCTCTTATAAAATAACATACATGTATTAGATTTTTAACAGCTGTCATATATTTTTCAGAAACAGAGTATTTACATTTAGCAATTGTTTTTTGAATTTAAATATAATTTCGAATTCCATTTGAAATTGATTGCCTACATGGTTCAAAACAAATTATATATTTATTTTCATTCTTTCGTCCCTCAAAAATAAGTAATAATCAGAAAAAAAGGTCAAGTCTTGTGCTCATGAAAAGCACGGGAGCATTTAGGGAAACATCCTGCTCTAAAATTATGTATTAATTAAGATAGTTAATTAAGATTTCTAAGCACGAGTGGTTCATAGACATCACGTTAATTATGTTTTCGCCCTAGAGAAATCCACAGCCTCGCTCATGACACCGTTTAATAAAGCTAATTATAAAAACCCGCAGGAGACTCGATCTTTTCACATCACTACGCATGCTGAGCGAATATACACTAATTGGATCTAGAGGACATTGTGCACTCCTCGCTTAGAATTTTAAAAAGAGCTTAGGTTTAAAAATACTAACGAGTGACGTGTATAAATTAATCAAAATTAAAATCAGTTTCCCTGAAGGACGAAGTAATAACATGGTGAGGTTATTAGACAACGGTATCTAAAATAGATAAATTTACTCATTTACATATTTGACTAGTTAAGACTTTTTCATTTGAAAACAAGTCAAAATACATTATTGGCCTTAAACATTTAAAATAAAATGATTCATATCTCTTGTCATATCTACTGTTCATTATTAACTAATAAATATAAATTCTATCTTCAGAGACAGACTCAGATCAGAAGATTCTGAGTGAATTGGTAGAATCAAATGCTATTGTTTAAAAATGTTTAGTCCATAGAAAGAATATGAACCCTTTCAAAATTCCTAAATTTCTTTATTTCGAGTGAAATACATTTCATAACTGAGTAAATTGATAATTGAATAACGAAGTTGAAAATTGATAAACATCTTACTAATCATTCGTGGAATTTGATTGATGAAAGCATTTCTTTAATTAAATTAAGACGCATCTCTTTCATCTTTCAGATTTTAATGTGTTATGATTAACTCACTAGACTGGTATTAAAGCCGTGACCTCAAACCCCACGTTCTTTATAAGTACGCTAAAAATTACTTTTGAAAATCTTTGACAAAAGACACCATCTATGCCTAGGATTACGTTTTTGCAGAAATCCACTACCAATTCACTCAGAATCTTCATCACATTCGTTGACCCAAGCGAATCATCAAAACGAGCATTTTAAAATCCCACGTAGTGCAAATCGTTCCATCAGGGTACAGTTTTTGGACCCGTGGAGCAATCGGTTTTTAACCCTATCGCCACGGGAATTGGCACCTGGTTAGCGGGCAAAAAATTAATCCGCCGCAGGCAACTCTTTTTGCCAATCAATTGCGCAACCCATCTGCGGTGACCTAATCCCTTCGCCACAGCCACCGAGTTATTTGCCCGGAAAGAAATTCGGGGACGCGTGTCGGAAGAGCGCACATTTTCCGTAATTAATTGGTGTTGATTGGGAGGAAGTGCGTACGGGAGACACTCGGACAGGTTCCCTTCAACAGTCTTCCATCATGCCCTCAACGTCAGCTGCTTCCTCGAATGCTTAAAGCCCTCACCTTCGGAAAAATTATCGAAATTTGACGCCCCTAAGAATTGCTTCCATTTGCGAAGATGGTGGGGGAAGACGCCTACTGTTTCGGCAGATGAGCGCTGAAGGGAATTTGGATGACAACCAAATATTTCACTCTTGCTCTCGTGTCGCTAATGGCGATGTTTCCAAATAGTGTAATATTCCTGTCAAGGGGGAAATGTATTGGATTTCGGGAAAGCCATTAAGGTTTTTTTTGACGAGCGATTTGTGTGTTTGAGGATAAATGCGTCTCGTATTGCTGACCCATCGCAGAAGGCGTCGCTTGCTAATGTCGAGGGGTTGAGATGTGCTCTGATATGTAACGGAAATAAGTTACATTTATTCAGAATTTCAGAGAGATGCGTAAAAAAAGCTTTTTTTGAGGAGAGTTGCAAATCGAATCAAAATTATTTCGTTTGAAAATTACCTTTAAGTCAACGTTCATGTTTCACTTTCACTATTCCTACTTCAATTAGAAATACTTTTCATCATAATCAGGAGACTTCTTCGTATGAGTTGCAAATTAAAAACGTAAGTTGTATATCAATAATTTGTACTCAATATTAGCTTAAAATGTTTCATTATTTATCTAATTTTGATTGCAATGACTTATTGACTTTCATAATACTCTAGTTATTTACCACAGTAAACCTAATACCCTTCTCATAAACTTGCGTGCATTAATTGTTCTTCTATAGATTATAATACAATCAAGAAAAATAATTAGCATTAATATGCTTCTTGAATCACTTAATAAACTTTTAACTGTAGAATTAACAAAATTATAGGAAAAACACTTATAATACAGCCAATAAGAACTCGTAAACATCATTAGTACTTTATGAATTAATAAATGAAAGATTCCTACTACGTTTAAATGAAGTCACTACAACCAAACCATCACTTGACACTATAAATTAGGAAGGACACATTAGTGTAATATTTAACACCGAAGCCTAATTAAATAATGTATCAAATTGACTGGGTGATTGTAATACAATGAAATTTAACTCGTTAGTATCTATATTATTTAAAAGTCGTCGAAAGTCATACCAATTGCAAATTTCACTTAAAAATGGCTTTTTAAAATTACAATCAAATTCTTTAAATACTTCGAGCGTATACAAAATCTCTCGTTCGATAAGCCATCTTAAAATACCCTTTCAGAGGACTTTCACGAATATTCAACGTATCGGGAGATGTAAATAACACTCCGATCTTAAATAGAACGGTGAAAATAATCCGCATCCAATCGCTTTAAAATTCCACCCCAGTTAACTCAAAGCGAAGTCCACTCTCTCCTTCATTCAAATGCGAACGACATTGAGAAAATCCACGTCGGGGCTGATAACTTTCAAGGGAAGACCTAAACTGTGGTGACGCTTTAAAGATACGTACGAAGCCCTTACGAAAAAGGAGAAAAATCCCGTCAACATTGGAAAGAGCACACCAAGACGTGCATTGACCGAATGCGATTGGCACTCAATACTTAAACTCGTTTGTTCGAGGCCTCGAGTCAAATCCATCAGCGCTTTTTGCAGGAAAGTGGCCTTCGGACTCTGTTGACTCTCACTAGAGGGCATCGTAACCATGTTGTTCAATTTGGTAGATATGAAGCAATGCGTGGCTCAATTAAGTGCATCACCGTACCGATAGTAGAGTGACGTCGTCCTCAGATAACGCCCTTTGCATAGAATGATGAAGTGGATGAACGTAAATGCATGGCCCTAGGAAGAATTCCATAAACTATGGTAGATTCTGCTCCGGAAAGGTTAATGTTCACGCAGTTGTTCCTTAGTAATTGAGTTAATAATTCGAATTATACATAAAAAAGTACTCTGACTTCAAAGCCCTAAAATCAATAATAAAACTTAATATTGTAATGTTTAAATGCAATTAAATATACAGAGTAAAGTATTTAAAGATAAATCTGTAGCTATTTATGATATGCAGTTTACTAGAAATACTATCGCAAATTAAACATAGTAGTTAAATACTGTAGTTTATAGGAAATAGTAGTAATTCATGAATCGTAAATTTAAGGAACTTTTATGTAAAATCAATCGTTTTTCTAACAGCGTCACCATGTTTTCCCTTTCTTTATGTAAAAAAGCGAGAAATTTCCATTCAGTGGATGTCAATACTTTGCGTAAAGTAACGAGAAAAGTGTATAAATCAATTGAAATTAGATTTCCGTGAGATTTTATTTTGCTTAATTTACATATAAGTTGATTTATGAGCTGTAAAAAATCGAGAGCAAATTACGAAGTTCTTTGACAAAATGTAGTTGAATGTTCTTAGAAAGTAGGTTCTAAAAACTCCATAACCCACATCTGCTATTTGAAAGCAATTCACTTTTGTAATGGCGTTATTATGATATCCAATCAATTATAGTACGTTATGTTGCAATCACAGCTAAGGATCTATTATCTTTCATGTAGAGATTGTTGTAATTTACACACAATAACGCCTAATAACAATGAGGTCCGTTGCTAAAGTACTTAAGCAACGGCTCGTACCTTTAAAGACATTAAGGCGTCATCAAATATGAGTGAGCATATTATCTTCGGAATAACTATTCACGCGACCCACGGAACGGAGTGGCATCCTTTGGGAGATGTATATGAGGAACACAATTTCAGAGGTCTGATGGAGAAAGCAGAAGGGAGGAGTGGAAAAGCACATGGGAGATCGGAAAGAATTTAAATGGAAAAAGAGACACGAGAGAAAAACGACAGAAGAAAAATAATTTGGTAACCTCCGGTGGAGTCGATATTTGAACCAACATATTGTAACACACTTTAAATTATTTTTTCTCAGGCAAAACTTTAATCTAACTTGTACCAATGCCATTGTAATTCAATGCAAAGAAAAGATTGAGGTTCAAAGTGGTTACTTTGTAACCTTAACAATAGAAAACTGCCGATTTCGAATAGCTTTGTATTATAGTTCCAACACAACGATAACTGTGACTCCGTGGCGCAACGGTAGCGCGTCTGACTCCAGATCAGAAGGTTGCGTGTTCAAATCACGTCGGGGTCATATATTTTGTTTTCTGCTCAAAATAAGCCTTTTTTCTTATTCTTGGAATTCAATTAAATACGGGAAAATTCTTATTTGTACGTCGGTAAATTGTCGATTCCATTACTCCTTACTTTTCCCTATTTCGCAAATATCGTCCTTTAAGCCATTAGAGAATATTACGCAAAGCAAAAGTAATAAACCAAAAAGCAAAATAAAATTTAAGTTGGCTACTTACCCTTTTCGTACTTGACCAAAACATCAACGATGTTGACATAGACGTCGATTTAGGCTAAATATATCCTTGTTATTTCGAGCAAAAGGCCGATACTTAATCCTTACAAAACTAGTCCATGAACTTGAGTTAAAGAACTAGAGATAACGCAACAAAAGAGCGGAAATGTGCTGACATTACGTCACTTGGAACGACCTCCAATTTTCAGAGTTGCTAAGGCCTTGAGGGGTAACAGAATACATGGCTCGTTGTGGTATCCAAAATAGAAATTCACAATGATTGTTTGCAAAACATCCATATTGCGTAAAGCTTTCTGAAATAATCTCGTTTATTATCGTTTGGATAAATGCTCGTTTTTTCTATTCAAATTTATTTGCGTGTATGATAATACCAATATTTTATAATACATTATGCAAATAAATTTATAGCCCTTTCATTTTTATTTTTTTCATATAAGCATTAATTAGTATAAGTATTTTTTCAATATCGTTTGCATAATTTATCAAAACTTTCTATTTAGATTGATTATTTTTTGCTTCCAGCTATGAATGAAACTTTTAACAGACATTTTGTTTCCGTAACACATAAAGTGCACAACAGCATAACGTGACATATTGTGTTATTTTTCGTTCATTTTAATGCGTAAGAGAAAAAAATAACCGTAACGATAATTATTTTCTTCTGTAATTCGATGATATTAAAATTAATTGATCCTCGTATGAAATTCTAATCGTACCTTTAATAATAAATCGATCATAAAGATCAATTACCGTTTTCCACGTCGGAAACCCGGGAATCTACAAAATGCAAATTAGTAACCTTTTTGGATAATACATAAAGACGACTGATAATCAAATAATCGTAATATGGCAATTGGATACAGAAGTCAATACACCTTGACACAGAAAATATTCAACGATTCCCACACGATCTCAATATCAAACTAATGATCCGTTTTTCTGCGAAAGGACAGATCCGTCTCTCCTTATGCGGCGATGCGAATACGCGATGAGAAACGGCATATAGGGAGGCCCCATTCGACAGCTGAAGAAGGGGAAGAGACATAGCGTAGTAATGAAAGGTGGTTTGGGTGGGGCCATTTAGCCTCCTGTCAGATGACAGGGACTGCGTAAATTAGGGAGGTTGTTTGTTTTCGTTAGCCAGAATTCGGGGGTATGAATGGGGTAGTTGAAGAGGATAACACGGCTTCGGTTGCCTTCCAGTTGACGAGGAGAAGCGCCCAGAGAATTAACTTTTCGGGGAGCGAAAGAAAGTGAAATGGGTTTTGGGATGTATTTCGAACCTTTCGACATCGTTTTAAAAGACGTAGGTTCAGAGTTCTCGACTCCACTGCGTGTTTCACTCGTATTTGTTGGCGGGCAGATGAGCGGAATTAAATCTGCGCCCTCACCCAGGGGACGGCGAAGTGGTGAATTAATTTCTCCGAGGTCGCCTCGACAACGCGTTCCTATAACGAGCTGCTAGATTGATTACGAACAAAATCGAAGTATTTTATGTTTAAGTTCTGTATTAATATGTGGTTGAAATTAGGATGTGTCACCCTGATGGACTTTTAATTAGATTTTATACTCCACATTTATTATATCATAATTAATTAACTTTGTATTTTCAAAGTTTAATACTTTGTTGTTAGTTGTAGGTATTATAATATAAATTTCCTTTTTTCTCTTAGAAAACAGAATACAATGCCTGGGTACATTTCAAGACGTTTCTTATGATGATATAGATGTACGAGTTTTTCAAATGAAAGATACGAGCTACGATACCAACAATGAGTAAGTAAAATTTAATTATATCTTTAAAATGATTGATTTCTATCAAAGAATATTGGGTCATTGGACTTTTTTCTACTTTAATCCCTTTAAAGTTGTACGAATTACCATTAAAAGACTAAGGAAAACTATGGGTAAAACATGAAAATATGATAATAAGATTAGGAATAGAGCTAGAAATTTCCAAAATAAAAGATAACGAAATTATAAATGAGAAAACATACCAGGATGACTTCGTAAGCACGTTTCAAATATAATCGAAGAAATAGAATCTAAACCCTTACATATGTATAGACCATTATTTTTCTATTATTTTTATTATAATAGTCCACGCATGTACACTTAAAATTAAAAAGACCAAAATTTGATAATGATACCACTGATTTCTTTAAAGAATTTTCCGATAATAGACACATTTCATTTTCCTTAACTGATATCATTACAGGTGATAATACGCTAATCTCAAAGAAGCTTATTGTTCAGATTTAGAAATCCCAAAACGGTGATAATGAGAAGAATCAAACATTTCCGAGAATTCATAAATGATTTGACAAACTGTCATTTTAAAAATATCACGAAAGAAAGAAAAAAGCGGAAGGCGATGCATTAATAAGTGGACTTAATTGATTCTTAGAAAAAGAAAAATATGAATCTCGAAAGGCCGGATGCACATTTCTGATGGAAAATTCATGTTTCGTGGAAAGAAGAGGACTGACACTTAAAATGATTCTGAAGGCGTTGAGAAACAGAAACAAGTACCCGGAAATTGAAGTTGTTCATAAATTCCAAGAAAAAAGTATTCCAAAATTAGGAGTGTATTTGGCCATGAATAGCAAATGAGCGGAACTGTTTTGGAAACTTACAACATAGATTCTTGGAGGAACGCGGTTGAATATTCATATTCGTTAAAATACTTTCCAAAACTAAAAAATAAATTATTATAATGACTATATAAATATATCTTTGAACATGAATTAGTTGCGAGGGATATTTTTATCCAAACTATGTCTCATTCTTAATGTTTCAGAAGAATACATTTTGATAAATTTTCCATGTACAATGTCGGTAATGAGGAATAATCCACTGATTTCATTAAAACTGTATTATTTGAATTTTAAGACAATGTATTAAGGTATCAAAGTATATAAACTTCTTTTACTTATGCTTTAATATTTTAGAATCGGTTGCTTGAGGATTGATATGGTAGTTTGTGGGCACCTGAAACAAGAGTGAAAAAAGCTACTTTTACAATATCATATACATCTTCCACTGAGGATGATTCTTTGAATAGATATGTAAATTGCTTCATCAAATTATTCGATTGCGTTATAAAACTTGCTTTACTCAATCTTGATCCAAAAACATTCTATTTATATTCTCCATTATTAAAGTACAATTCCAGATAAGTCATAATCTCAATTTAAAACTCTAAATAATCTGTCCCTAATAAATACTCAAAATGAAAACTCATCAAAATGTACGCCTACAGATTACCAATCTGTGATTAAAAAATATTTGCTTCTATTTTATAGACATTTTAGTTCATCCTCTAATATATAGAACCAAGTTCAAGCAATACTGTTGAGAATAGATTCACTAAGGATAAATTTTTCCCTGGTGCTTAACCTAGAAAAGCATTCCCAGTTAAATTTATATATCTTTTTTCAAGCTATCCGAACTAAGGGTCATAATATATGGCTCAGTGTAGTGGTTCTATTTATAAATCCAGAAACCGGAATGCCTTTTAAGTCACTTAGGAACTAAAGTAAAATCCTTCTTCAAAGAGGGAAGTGTATCAGTGAAACATTGGCTGCTTGTGGATGTGAAGTGATGCTTTAGAATTAACACTTTCGAGAGACACACTGTCAAATAACTCCGCAAGGCAAATATTTAATTTACGTATTTCCGAGAAATATCTATCGGCAAATTTCCACTGAACCAGGTGAGTGTGTCTATAATGTCGAAATAAGAGCATTTATTTGAACAAAATTTTCGATTCCATCGCAAGAGGGTGAGAATTCCAGGAATATCGTTATTCATTTAAATTCAAACGATGCTTCCAGGAACCATTGTTGTGGGATACTTTGAATAATGAGAGGAAGGTGAAGATGCCCGGATTCGGGAAAAAGGGAAAAAGAAAGAATTCCGGGATACAGGTGATTATTTTGAGCGGATAAACTAAGGGATTACATTTAAAATTCGACGAAGGAACGTGTCATTATGAGCCGAGAAGAGCGGTTCCCAGAAAAACGCAGGTTCTAAAAATTCTTAAGCTCCTCGTGTCCAAATTTCCTTTCTTTAATCGGAAAAATAAATAAACTTCGGAAAATATTAAAATTCATGGGAAAAAACTTTCCTCAAGAATGAATATTAAAAGATTATCATTGAACATTGTTCTACGTAATCCTAACTCCTGTTAGCCACAGAATTGGTAAACTTTATTTTACATGTTAAAATTAAGCTTAGTAATATTATATACATACATAGTTTTAAGTATTTTAGTAGTTATTGTCCATACTTCATTGTCTAAATATTGCTTGATGATTTCTATAAGATACTTATTCATATAAATAAATTCCTTGCTATAATATACATATTGATATGCGTATAAATACGTTGTTAATACCCTGTAGGTTAGCAAATTACTTCTTGGAAACTAAATTCCTTTCTTTTCTCAGTTTTTCAGCTCAATTGCCTGTAACAGAGATCCATTTGTTAAGTCAGCAAGGAATAACTTTATCGGAATTTTTAGTTCTCCGAGTACTTTTCCAAATTAATTTTCAAATTTGCAAATTTTAATCATTATTCTTAAAAAATAAATAAATATATAACAAGTCTCACGTTATTTTCTGCTATCCGTAGCTTATAAAGAGGATCAGATCCCTTACTATTCCACATACGAATTAAGCGATTCCAAAAGATATTTGAAACACCCCAACACTAAGCGCCCATTTTATTCCAATAAGAAGAGGGAAGCGAACGGAGAATTGAAAAATACTTTTTGAAGTGCGGAAAAGGAATGCCTTTCGGAGGAGGGTAGCAAAGGAGTTGAAATGGGTGGCATCTCTCCGAGGGATGCAGATGATTGGGTAATGCCGTGAGTGGGTAGACGATGATAGCAAAATCCCAAGGGATGCTCAATTGCTCCTTTTGCTCTTCCTTCTGGATTAAGAGAAGAAAAGGGGGTTTTGTCGCGCCTTTGGAATGCGTCGATACCGAGTGGATTAAGGAAGTAACGGGATATATGCAAAACTAAACACTCCCTCTTAAATATTTGTGTACTATATAAAACATTGCTTTGATAGTATATGAGGATGGGTGGAATGAGCTGAATTAGATGTAAATATATGATGGTTCTTATAAGCTTTTCATAAATGTTCACATCATTTCAAATGTTAGAATCAGTATTTTGATTTCCATTGGGAAAACAGAGTTTGATAAATTTTGTCTCGATAAATATATGAAGGAAATGTATGTCAATATACTTACATATTTCATTAGTAAGTTAATCACAATATTTATTCTTAATAGAGTTTAGAAATTTATATAAGTATAAATGAAATTAAGGAACCTGCGTAGTGTAATAATGATGGTACATCACATAATGCTTATACTTTCCTAAAATATAATGTATATCAAATATAAAGTATTTATGCTGGTGATTTAAAACAATTATATTGACAATGAAATTTATAAATCTTAAATGGTCTTATTACGTACAAATTAATTATTTTACCTTATATTTACGAAAAATTATTTCTGGAAGTCACAGTATAGTGAATGCAATCTTATCTAACTCCGTTGTTGAAAATTAAAGCAATGAATAACTTTTATGATATTAAAATCAGATCTTTACGTCCTTTACTGTGTATTCTTAATATACATTCGTTCATTTCAACGTTATCATCTATCTCTAAGTTATAAACAGCTGAACCGTAAGAGGGCATAAGAATAGACTATCGAGGGGTCATATCCTCACATAAGAGAAGCGTGGGAGGGGGGAGGGGAGGGGCGTCCTGCTGCAGTTCGCAGATTAGACGAGCGTGCGAACCAAGAGGCTCCTGTTATCTTACTCCCCCGCACAGGATTAAGACGGCCTTCGGGTTGCGTACGATGCTGTTACACCCTCTTTCTGAACCCCTTTATCTACGCTTCCCATGACCCGGAAAGAACTCCTCGTAACCTCCGCGACGAAGGGTTTTTACTTCCGGACAAAGCCGCCCGCGTAACTTAGGAAAGGAAAAATACAAGGCTGGAGATTCGTTTGATGATGTGCGGCCATTGTGATGCAGATCGGGTGCAGCGGGATTCGAATCCTAAAGATCAGATGACGTTCGGAAAAGATAAGGCGCAACTCGAGGAAATTTTCTTTGAGGTCCGGTTATACTTACGAGGTCACCTTATCTACGCTTTACATTGAAGGAGACGGAAAGTGCGATAGTGAATAGATCTCATGGGAATTATGGTGGATCATAAGATTCTCAGATATCCACCCGCATAAATACAGGTGAATATCAGCTTTAAAATCAGCAGCTACTTCAATGAGAGCGAAGAAAAGAAATTATATATCATTCATTTAAGTTTTATAAGTAGTATTTTTCTTGTTGTCGTAATGCGAAAAAAGTTTCCCTTCTACAGGTGAATTATTGAATAATTTTGTATACCAATAGATTATAAAATTTATGTTAAAGAAAAGATATCTTGTACAAAAAATATGCAAGATCTAAGATTCTATGTTAAGTGAGACGTACTTGATGAGACGAAGCGAAACGAATTATTTCATACATTCGTTGCTATGGATTTTAAAATAAACCGTATCTATTTGATTGAATGATATTACCTGATATTATAAGTAATTAATACAAAAGGTGAATAACTCATTTATTATTGCTCCTATTGTATTGCTTATCTAATTTATACAGGGATATAATACGTAAATACTGAGATATTACGATATTTAAGGAATAATACTTTCTAATTTCGCCATTCGTTAAATTAAATGAGTATTATGTTATTAGATTTATTTTGCAACAACAAGTGAAAAACATCAAGTAAACGTAATCAAGTAGACAGAATTTAGACTAAAAGTAGATTTAAAGTAGACACTCGAAGATGGCAAAAAGAAACCTCTATAGATTGACTAATCATATTCTATTTTTTAGAATATAGAAACTAGAATGAACGTAAATAAATGGAAGTTCGAACATTAAAATACAAGAGGATCTTTCGAAGCGTCTCAAAGGATCCACGGAGGACCCGTGAGTTCTTCGCATATCCCCACGAGGTCTCAGGAATCTACGGGAACAGATGAAAAGATAGGGTTAAGGGTGGGAAGGGTATAAGGAAGGGGTAATACGGGATCGAAAGGGAGGAAAACGATCCCGGAAAAGAGGCGCATTGAGACGCCAAAAATAAATTAAGCGATAAAAAGAATGAAAATTGGAATGGAGATTGTAGGATGAATATCTCGCAAAGTAGGTTCGGTTTGATTAGTGGGTTGATTATCAGCTTCGATAAGGGAACAAATTGAAAGAGACGGTGGTTGGAAATTAATAATGTCTGTTTACCTTATAAAGGGGGAAATGCTCTTTCGCCAATAGGAATCTCCCGAGATTATAAGAGGATTTAGCGAATTACTTAAATTTCTAGAGTTTCCTCGTCTTAGTTTCCGGTGGATATTTTCAGAAAAGAAGGAGAATGGACTTTGGTAAGAAATCGAGAGGAGTTTGAAAACATCAAAGGGAAATTCGGTTTCGAGGAATTAGCAAAAGGATCTATTCGATGCCTGGGGATAGTTGCTTGGATACGCCTCGTCTTGGGTTATTTCCAATTGACCATAATTATAATCACTAAGACTTTCGTTAGAAAGTTATTGAACTCATAATGTTTCTGATTGTTACAGTAATGTAGATGGTTTTAAATCAGGAATTCAGATACATGTATTAGTAAAAGATGTAATCTCAATAAAATATGTTTCTCAATTGATCATAACAAAAAATATATGTTTGATAATTAAAGGTAGACCAAAAAATATCGAAACTTTGGTAAATACGTGTATTACTGCATTCTAGATCTAATTCAAATGGAATATTGAGCCCAAAAGTCATGAATATTAATTTCTCTGAAAAAGTAATTGAAGAAAGTATATTTAACATCAAGACATAGTTTAAGTAGATATCAATACTTTCAACGATGGATTTCGACTTAGGAAGGCTTCAAATATTATTCCATAGAAGACTCGTCCTTTCAAACCGATCAATATTAAAATCTATCGCGGAAACTACTTCACATTTTCAATTTCCCACGCAGGAGCGCACTGAATCCGTAACGAAACACCTCTGTGGATGGCGAATTCGTATTAATAAGTCTTCGGCGTGATCGAATTCCGGCCGTTCGTACGTCTTAAAACGGAGGATCTTATCGCCGGCAGCGCCATGCGAAGAAGCGGCGGCGATAAATTAAAGTAGCAGGGAATGAGAGGGGAAGCCCGTAAAGAGAACAGAGGATAGTGGACCGATTCGGAACGAATGCACGGAATGTTCCGAATAATTTATTTGCCCAGAGGAAGTCGGAGGGAATTGGGTCGAAAATATTACTATTTTTTCCTTCTTCCTATTCTCTCGTATTCTCTCTCTAACCAAAGTTGTGACTTCGGAAGAGTTTTGGTTAGCAGCTCACTCGTTGGAATTTCCTCCGTGTTTGTCCTAATTGCATCGATGGCTCTTATTCCGGTGGCTCAATTTTAAGAAGGAAAATGTCTCCTTCATTTGGAATTCGGCCGTTGATTAGTTGGCAATAGAGGATGGTGTCCTAAGGTACCTTCCTAAAAGTTGCATCGATTCTACTGGTCCCGAGAAATGGGGAAAACTAATGAGAATGGTTTTGATACGTTTTTGGAGTTTTCATTTAAAACGTTCTTATACTCTGAGTGGTCTCGGTTATCCATGCAATTCTGGATTCCATCTTGATGGTCCAGGTTCGAAATAAAGTGAGAACTTATAAGTTATCTTTACCTGTACTGCTTTATGGGATAGTTAAAGGAAGGTTCAATTATAAGTTCAAAAGTAAGTAAGTTGTCATTAACTCCAATAGAATAGGCTTTTAATATACTAAATACTAACTAATTTAGGTCAAATAGACCTCTTATTGGTTCGCTACGATGGCAATTGATATTAATAGCCAGAATAATAACCGTAAAGAAAGGAGTAGATATAAATCTTATAGATAATAACAATAATCGATATATCTATTTAAGCGAAATGAGTGTCCTTGATTCAGTCAAAGGGTAAAAAAATGATATTATGATAGAAGATGTATATGATTATCCTCATCATTTATAAGAGTAACAGAGATTCTATGAGGTTTTATCGAAAATATTATTGAATGATCGTTTCATTCCTTCAAAGACGGATGGAAGATATTACAATTACTAAAATACAAGAAACAGGTTCAACTCTGCTTAAAGTCTTCCGTTATAATTTGAAATATAACGTACTCGTCATCCCGTAACTAAACTTTTCTTCCTGTTTATAACATTCATTCATAATAAAATATGTTAGTCTCTTTAAATTTCCATATTACATAACATATTTATGCAGAACTGTGTAGAAATTGCTGACCCAAAATCCAGTTTCCAACTACTTTTTAGCTAGAATAAAATTGTGGGTAAATTTTTAAAGCAACTAAACAAATTTACAAGCTGAATGTAAATAAAATCTGATAAAAACTTAGAATTTTGTTTAATTTATTAACGGATGTTCATCTAATATGCATGGTTGGAAATTAAAATGTCACAAACTAGTTCGAGTATATCAGCCGATGAGATAAAATATTCTCTCATTAAAAATATATTGAATTATTCCTCAAACTCTGTGAATAAGTAATGGCAAATGTTTAAAAATTCATAACAAAATAAAAAGTAAGTTTACTGTGATTCCGATTTTGAAGTGTCGTTCTTTCGTCAATTTACAACATTAAACATTCACATGAAACTTTTGCAGGTTGATTTTTGAGCATCCGTACTTTTTTGTGGTTTCTCCAACACAAATCCGTTCTACGAATCGATTTGAAGTTTTTATTAAGTGTGACACTCAAAACTTCTGATTCCGGAGACATTTTTTCTGTCATTTGTTCACTTCATAAAAATATAATACAATGACTGTTCATAATAATGTGATTATAATCCATAATGCTGTACCTACTAATTCAGCTTGAAGTCTACATTCATATGCGCCACTTCTTTATACTCTATCTGCTATAAAGCTCTTTACGTGAATACTTCTTTGAAAGGTTTCTGATGGAAATGTGAGTGACCCTATTTGAATGGGAAGCCATATTAAGGATGAAAAATATGGGACATATTTGGATACTGCAGAAGAGGAATGGACCAATGTATATTAATACCATGTGATTAAATATGAAGGATACAATTTTTATATTTCTAAAAAGCATTGGTGTAAACCACTCATAGCGATGTATCAATAGCATAAACTTATTCAATTGCGAGTATGCGAAACTGAATTCCTGCTAAAAAAGAACGAATTAAATTGATTTTTTATGAAAGATTGAATTTTTTGCATTTATTTCGTTTCTTCTCATTTCCATTGGTGATGCATAAGATTACAAAACATTGAGAATTTTGAGAGTTTTATTTCACACCTTAATTCTACTTTAATGTGATATAATATGCGTTGTTATATAAGTGAACGTTGTGAAAATAATAGTGCTTAAGAGAAAAATATATAACTTTTCATCTATTCTTTCTTCTTTCCTTCCCTAAAGATAAATAAGTATCTTACTACTGAAAAAGTACTTAAAAATGGTTTAATGAATCTTGATTATAGCTAAAGTGAGAAAAAGAATTACGATACACTCCATTTCGAAAGCATTCGTAAATCATAAAATTAGAATATAATTATTTGCAACGCCTTGATTGTTAACTCCTTTAATATAAATTGTAGGTTTATAATTATGTAATCGTCAGATCATAGATTCAATATTTATGATAAGAATAAGAAATGAATGGCTGCTAAAATAACTAATAAGTGTAAGATTATTTGAAACAATGCTAATTAAAAGAATTCATGATTATATATCTATATCTATAAATTATATGTATATGATTTTATACTTATAATATATCCCAGATGTAATGATATAGTGTTCTCTTCAACAGTTCAAACCCTTGGTGTATCCCATAATGCAATGGGCACTCCCAAAGGACCTTAACTGGACCTGCTTTAAAGTTCCTTAAGATCGGATCGCACGATGAAAATCTTCTTTCCTCAATAAGCAGCTTCCGATTATCTCTCGTTAATTCATACGCGAATCTAATTCCCTCTAGCGGAGTGCTCGGGAGACAAATCCCACGCTCTGACCGAATTAAACTTCAAAGTTGTCCGATAATATCTCAGTGCGGCTGTGATTATTGGATTGGCTGCGAAGGATTCAAGAGATGTTCTACGGTGATCAACAGTTCTTCCGACTAAAGCTTTGGTCTGAAGATAAGAGCGACTTAGAAGATCCTATCGTTAGTGGTGATATAAGTTAAATATAATTTAGTTTATGATTTGATAGAAAGAGATATTTCTATTAATTTTTAAAGAAAAGTGGGATGAATAATATCTACTGAAATATGATAGCTGCATCATTAGTATATTGCCTTACAATGTTACTATTTACTTTTGGTGTTTCCTTAAAATTATAAGCTACTCGAGTATATTGAATCTGCTCTTAGTTTTCAAATATACTTTTTAAACTTCAATACTGATCATGAACTTGAACTTTTTCAAATTAGCTGGCTGATATGTTCAAAAGATTTATGTACGATAAGAGACTAATTCGTCTTAGCGTTGGTAATTGGTTAAATTGGTATTTATACAAAAAATTCTAGAAAAAACTTCTAAATGGTAGACTTTTCTTAAGGTTTGAAATATTCATAGGATATTGTATAAGATTTATTCGCATTAAAAAAGAATTATAATAAATGAACTACTCAGAACTACCCTTTACATGTATCCTACAAGTAAATCCTACAATAATTTGATGTACGTTATTGTATTAACAATATAAAATATACTCTTTAAGTTTAAAGACAAAATTTTGAATCTAAGACGGTATATTACCTATATATAAAATCACATTCAACGTAATTTTCCTCAATATATTTTATGTTAAATTAAGAAAACTTCAAAAATATTTCCTTAGCAGCATTATTCCTATGACCGACCCTAAGTTTATGAAAGAAGACAAAAACAATCCCCTCCATATACTCGAAAAGGGCGAAGATGTGCGCGTATTATATAAATCCGAATCGTACCGTAAACTCTTCCCAAAGCCAAAACCCGCAAATATCTCTCTCTCCATCTCTCTATTGGACCCAAGACATCACCATCTTTAGAGACCTCCACCAGCGGCGCAATAAGAGAAGTTATGTTATTCGATATCCATCGAGTTGGGTCGTTATTTCGGCGAAAATCATGAAGGGAAGGATCCCTTCATATTTACGTCGTCCTAAATCGCAATAGGGAAACCTTCCCTTTTATGATCCGATGTGGAAGCAACCCTTCCGAGAAATCCCACTCCCGAGGAAAAATAAGAGTTCCGGATCTTCGAGTGTTCGGGAAGAAAAGAGCATAAGACTCTGATATATGTTGAGCAGATGGGCCACGGAGCTGTGACTTCGTGAGCTATGACCCTCCTGGGGCCCCGACTTCAATACGTAGGATTTCCCCTCTTACGTCACTACAGTATTCCCGGCAACGGACAGCCTCCAATTTATCCCGTTCCTTGCGCAATCTGTTCCACCAGATTGGACACCTTCCTCCTCTCGGTCCATAAGACTCCGGCAAATGCTTGTCTTCTCTCGGATTCGGAGGCGCTATCTTTCACCGCTTTCGAATCCCTTTGCCACTTGATTGTGTTACCGCGTCAAGACTTCGAGGTCTGCAGTAAAGGGGTTCCCTTTAAAGATGATGATTTGAGGACATTATTTCCAGCCCTAAAAGAGTCGAATAGTTTGGTTTAATTTCCGAGAAGTATTCAGTAGTACTTGGTTTGTATATACTCCCTCTTCCAATAACGATCAGCATCACGATCCTGCTTGATTGGTTTCGCTATTTGATTCACTTCACTTTCAAGGTCAATTTTTGGAAGACGTAGTGGGAAGAGTATAAATATTGTTATACCATGGTGGCCTCGTTGGCGGAACGGCTAATATCTTCAAACATTGAGGTCCTGTGGTCATGTCCCGGCTGAGGAGTAAATTTTACTCTAGATGTTTGTGGACGTCCATCATTAAGATTCGAACCACACTCTCAATGTCCAGAAAGTGGATGTTGTGGTCGTTGACAATAAATAATTATATATTATATTATTTCTTTCGTTTTTCACGCAATGAATGTACTAATACCGGGAACAATAGTATTTCAGAACTTTAATTGTCTGACGATGGATATATGAAGACGGAATTCCATCTTGAAACAGCCTTTTACCATACAATCAAAATTTAAATACGATTTTAATCATCCTTTTAAAACTTCGCAGAATCATTCATAATACGAAGAGGAAATACAACTATGAAAATTGATTATATTTCACTTACATTCATTCTGCGTTAACCTGAGAACTTCCCATACGTGGTATCTTGCACACCTCACCTGTAATTAGTTCCATGATTAATGAGAGTATTTGATACGCATGGATAATGAAAACCCGTTTAGCAAAGTCCTCCGCAGATTTCGAACGATGTGGATAATGGACAGCACCTGCTGTCAGATTACATTCCAACTGCGGACATGCGTTTGAGTTACTCGCCCAAAGGCTGTTCCAAAGAGCTCTTCAAAGAGCTGTCCCTCAACGTACACGTTACATCGCGTATGGGAGTAGACGGAAGAGAAAAACGGCAAAGTAATTCATCCGAAATCCAGTAAATGCCTTTCAGTAATGGGATTCCAGTGATTGACATACTTAAACCCACAAACAACTTCTCCAAGGAAGTTTCAGCTCCTTCTTTTACGTCATGAGATGCATTCATGCGTGAAGTTTGGATGCTGGATATGTTTCAAAGTTGTCTCTCTACGTAGAGTTTGAAACAGAATAATTTAATAGCGATTCATGCGAACTGCAATGTTGTATAATGAGTACTAAATCCTTTGACGAATATATGATTGACTTTAAAAGTTTCTTAGTAATCTTACCTGGACTAAAGTATATGCATTAATAAGGCTATTATCGATAAACTTCAAAAAGCCAAGACGAAAAATTATATAATATTCTTACCTAAATAAACTGTTATATATACACGAATTGCTTCAATTTTTATAATAAATTTAACGTCATTGTAATAGATGATTAGAGCTTATCGGAATTTTTCAGTGCAATTTTTTATAGCTACCTTTAAACAATATACTACTTGTCAATCAAATAGAATTTACGTGGGTACAATTCGTCTGGTTCAAAGAATTAAATAATTAATTAAATGAACGTAAAAATCGCGAATTGTGCTTTCCATACGTAATCATAATCTTATCCTTAGAATTATACCATCCTAAACTAATTATCCATCTCTTTAGCTCAGCTATATTCGTCTCATTCGTAATGAATTCTCCCCCTTTATCCCCCACTGAATTCAAATCCGCTCCATTGCCACCATTCCGATCATCTCCCACCAGATGGCACCAGCTCTTCTTCCAGATTAATAAACACCATCACTCATTTCTCTCATTCTTGGCTCCTCTAATTCAGCTCCCGTTTAATGGCGTCTGCTTTATAAATATGTTTTCGAGATGAATTTATGGATCCGCTTACTCTGAGCTATGCGGATTCATATCGAATTCTTAGTCCATAATAATGTTTGTAATTAATCAAATATATGCTCGATGTAAAATATATTTTTTATAAGAATACATATGCAATTAAGCTAAGATTATAAGAATCAAAGTATCTCATAAAATATTAGGAAAGAGTCATGCCCTGTACTGTACTAGGGGCAAAAATATTTTTCTACATTGGGTCTCTTCCACTTAAAGATTTCCGCTCGTCATCTATTAAACATTTCCTTCTCAGTAATCGAAAAAGAAGGATATGGATTCCTCCAAAACTTGAATAAATAAGCAAGCGTAAAAATTAGCTCCAAATTTAGATTCATAGTTAACTTAAAGAAATGATTGTGAAGGGACCCGAAAATAATTGCTTCGATCACCAACTTTACGTCTATTAATTAAGAAACTCATAATTGTTTCATTCGTTTCTTTATTTATGAAACAATTATTGAAAAATAATGAAATAAAACATAGAAAAAGATATTCTTAATTATGAATGTATATTTTATCTCGAATTTGAATACAAAAAATAAATTGCTTTGGCGTTTGATAAACCGGAATAGGTCAAACTAATAGGTAGATGATGAAAAGAAAACAGAGTGTCCCTTAGGTAATTGCTAAAAGAGACGAAAACAGCACAAAATTTACCAGGAAAACAAAGAAACGGCTCCGTAAAATTGAGAATATCTACGCTTAGAAAATACCTTTAAAGATTCAAGAGTATCATTGTAATGGTACATCTCTTGATTGTTTAATGCGTCTACTTTTATTCGAGAAAATAGTTTAGATGTGAGAATTGAATTTGTAAGCCATTCATACTTATTATACGTCTTAAGCCTTTTTCCATTTATTGAGAACTCTTTGCTCCATTGAGGAAGAGGATGTACATTCCATTGAAATGGGCTACTTACATTTTAACTAAGCTTCTAATGTGTATCCATTCAATATCAATGGAAAGCTCTACACTCTACCTACCTTCTTTGGAACTATTTTTTCATATGCGAATGACATAGTGTTAAAATTCTTGGAAATAAACACTTCTCTTTACTTTAATTCAAAGTAATCTTAATTTTATTAGAATGCCTATAACCCAAATACTGGATTCGATGAGATCATTAATTTTAATCTTTAAAATAAAGGACTATCTACATCCGTACGGAACAAGGAAGAAATATCACGGCAAGGAAAAACAAGTTTTGAAATAGGAAGCAGCCAAAATGAAAAGTATAATCCTGGAAAGAAGTAAATAATGACTACCTTAATATTTATGTAAAACGATTGTTTAGTATAATAATTATAATAAGATAATATCGAGGAGATTCAATCTGACGAATAAAAAATATATAATTGGCATATATACCTGTATACATGTGCAGAATGAAAACGCCCTCGTACTTGGAATGAGGTCGCGAATTACGTCACGAATTCGCGAGAAAAAAAAGGCAATTTCGACTTTAAAAATCAAGAGGTGTCCAAATTAGAGCTCCTTGAGCCATAACTTGCTTATTCCACTTTACATACGTCATCAGGAAGCGATATAGAGCAATGGACGAGAGTTATTCCCAAAGATTTCGAACGATCGCTATTTGGGGATGCTTTCTCCATCGCATAAAAAAGTACGTTAAGGTAACACATATGGGATGAATTTCAAACTCCCTCTAATATCTAGGTCAGCAGCATTATCGACCCTTGCGACAGCATTTTTTCCCTTATCTCTGACACATCCGCGAGAATGTTGATAAAAACATCCATTTTTATTCCTTGGCAACGAATCAGATTTGCGGAGTGAGCGATGGCTGCTCTCTGACAATTTGAAAACCAGATGTATGCCCACGGATTTGAATTTGGAAGACATTAGAGGCGCTGCATAATGGGTCTTTCCGAAGCTATGGGATCAGATTCTTTTGTTTCCTTACCTGAGAAAACGACCCGGTTTATTTCAGCCAATCTTTCTTTCCTAAAAGAGAGAAAGGTTTTGATATACGAAGGGAAATCTCTTTCTGTCGCAATTAAGGGATGACTTGGATTGGTTGCAGTTAGGCGGTTTACCGGTTCAAAGAATCCATTGAACCATTTTAAGAACTAATTAAAATTTTTAAAAAGTTTTAGAAAGAAAATGAAACATTAAAAAATTATAACAAAGGGGTCACAGATCAAATTCAGTAGAATTTACGAATAAAAGAAAGGAAAAACATTATTATTATATTTTCTCTTAAAGATTAAAGAAGATGGCATTTTTATGCAACCGATCATGCTTGAGTTAGATGTTCGTTTAATAATCAATACGAAATTTTATTTTTTTGTAAGCTCCTGCTATATTATTCCTTAATCTGATCAACTTCTTCCACCGAATGCGAACCGAACCATGAGGAATCAGTTGTTGTTATAAGTCCTCAAATGAATGATGGAGATGATAGATTTTTAATTGGAAATGTATCAAACATCCATTGTTGTTTCCATAACCTACGTTTAGACTTACGTTACCCTATTATAAAATGAAAATATTTTTTTCGCTTAACGTACTTGTTATATACTTGGTGAACAGTTTCCATTTATATAAAATAGTCCAGTTATTTTCGATGAATAAAATATTTTTTGAGAATTTTAAATAGAAACAATATTTTACCATTTTAACCTGATTTGGACAGTTAATCGGCTTTTATCGGTTCTAGATATTTCAAAGGCAGCTAATTTCAAATCTTCTGGATCGAAAAACTTTATTGATCGGAAACCGGCAAGGATAGAAAACCGGTTTTTATAGAAATTCGTCTTACGTTTGTCTAATCTCCACGTAAGAAAACGACCCCCGTTTACTACGGGAAATCTTTCTTTCAGCACGGAACGGAAGGACTTGCATTCGGAGAGAAAAATCCCCTTCTTACTCGTCTGCAATCTTGGCGCGACCTCTAGCGACGGCCTCCAGGAACCAATCCTAAGAAGATCCTCATGCGCTGTTTGTCTTGAATACTGGAGCAGACGTAAGCCGAGGTGTACTATGAGATGGATCCGCTGGAGGCGAAAGCGAAAGGAATTCTGGGACGTTTAACAGGAATTTGGATTTCCCTCGTGAATGGATTGATTTTCGGAAATCGATCGAAATTTCATCGCTTTTTGTACACCACTTTCCGCGAGTATGTGGGACGCATAAGTTTAATATCTCGGGTCGCATGGCGTTCATTAAAAAGGCTGCGATCCTCAATAAGGGGGACCTTTCCATTTGATTAAATTATCTAAATTGCTTCCGGAAAGGGATATTATTTTATGAGAAAAATTGGGCCCTTTTTCGACCTTGCAAGATTGACATGCCCTTTCAATATGATAAATATTAACGTTTGATGACGGAATTCCGGGAATTCTCGTCCAATTCATTCCTTTCTGGATGCTCATTATTAAAAATGTCATGGATATGTCCATTGTTTCCTTTTGACAACGCTCATAACACTCATGTAAGCTAAAATTAAATCTCTCTTACTTCTATTCAGTTTCACTGGCATTTAAAGCTTTTCTAAGATGTAATGATGAGTATTAGATTACATTGCATCTCAGCTTTTAACTTATTTCTAAATTATAAAACAAAAATACACGAATTTCTTCAATTATTAGCCATTGAATACAAAGCGATGCATCCATCTTTTTCAAATAAAGTTTCTTACCCTTATAACAAGGAAAAAACGCAAATATTTCTTAGTGTGTTATTCATACAAGTTTGTAATTCGATTCCTTTCAACTTAAAATTCTAATCGATCATTTCATGCCACATAGTTGTCTGTTTCGGTTTATGAAAGCGGTATATATATTCTCTGTATTCTGCGGTTATTCACAAGAAGCGGAATAGGATTATCCAGACACGAAAACAGTAGTAGAAGGGCGTAGAGCGAAGTGGGATTTGTCCGGAGGGGGAATGTTTACGAAAGAACGGAATGAGTGGGAAAATGGAGTGGAGCGAAAGTGAGGCATGAAAATCCGTAAAATCCGGAGTTTTCCTCATTCTCCGTCACTTCCTATCAATCCCATTCACTCACGCGTGCCCACGATCCCTTAAAACACCACGTAAAGCCGATGTGTTGTTCTATACCAACTCTGCTGCACCAATCGGCATCTATGACTCTTCTACCTGAAAAAAAACTTTTGTTATTCAATCATCTCTTTAAATGATTGGTAATAAACTAATAAAATACTCACTACGGAATGTATATTTTGAATTCTTAAAATCATCGTTATCAGGTTACCTAAGACTTTTATGACACACCTTTTATTTCATTTACATATTCCACCAAAGGCTAATGAATATTTAACTATACATACAGTGTCACCTTCTTCGTTGTGGTACACCAAGATCAGTTAAGATGAATATAGAAAAACAGTATTTCACCGTAGCGACTGCTGTTTCAACAAATACCTAGATAAAAATGACAAAGTTAATTTTATAGCATATAATTATATAACCTTGGAATTAAAAGAGATAAAAGACGTAAGGGTGATTATTATCTTCAAGTAAATGACTTTTCATCATAACTTAAACATACAAGCACTGTATCTCAATATGTTTATTCAGTTTGTGTTAATTTCCTTCAAGGAAAGAACTTCTGGATGACAAAATCAGTATTTTAATAATGAGGAAAAAAGATAGAAATTTTTCTTTTCTCTAAAAATAGTTTTTCTCCGTGTTACGTAATATACTAGAAATTTATCATTATTTTACTTAAATAATACAGTTTAACTTTCATGATTACAACGTGCATTAATAGTAAAAATGGATCTATTCTAGTAATAATTTTTAGATTACTAATAACATTTTGAAGAATACGTTACATTAATAGGATCCCCGCGAAAGTCCGGCTTTGTCTCATTTAAACCTCATTAAAACCCTAGAAAGGTTGGCTTAACAGAAGGGAATCTAAATTCATTCTAAGACCGTATAATTACATTTCCAGACACGGAACAAGCTCCCTCATGGGGGAGCATAGACCAATCCCTCTGACCATTCATTTCTCTCCTTTTTTTCGATATATCTAAGCGGAGACCCGTGGAGTACTTGATCCATCGCCCTCGACCCGTGAGATCTCTGCATGTTCGGTTGGTCGGTCGCTTTCAGCGACGACTTGACATCGGTTCCCATTTAAATACGATGCATATGTTCTCATGATCCTTATCTGGAACTTTCCCTTTCTATTGCTCCATTCAAACTCTCCTATTTTCTCGTTTCCTATTGAAGCTTTAATTTGCCTTTCGCCTCTCAAATGAACTCTATATATTCGTACCTTTTCGACGCTGTTTACGGAAGCATGCCCCCAGCGATTCGGACTGACCCATTAAAGGGACACGAAATCTTATGGGATAGAGTTAGACTAGTATCTATTTCCATTCAAAATTTCTCTCCTGTTCATATTAAAACTTTTACTATTTAAATTCATATGATATTTATTTCCTATTAGCTCAAACAATTATTATAAAAAAATTTAAGTTCCAAATTATAAAATTCAATTGAAAAATACACCTCTATGGTGCATTTGAATGTTTAGCTGAAGTGAGAGGAAGATATAAAATAGCACACCAAAAGAAGTCTGTAATAGTTGTTCTTTTATTTTATCCCAAATCTAATGAATGAGTATAACGGAATATATTTCACCTTAACCATTTCTAACAAGTTCCTGTTAAAAATCACATTTATCTCATCTTTTTCAGTAAGGTAAGTTTAATATTTCATCAAATATATTCTATACTAAAATATAAACAAATTTATATCACTATTTTCCCTTTCAATCAATGGCCTAAGTTTAGAGGACAAATAAGAAGAGAAATAATAATATCACTACTTTCTTTGCCTTCTGATATCTCTGGAGAGGATTACGCTATTTTATTCTGGCTTAGATAATATTATTTACTTCAGAAAGACGGCCCCTTATTCATTATCAGCAATCTTTACCTCAGTTTCCCTCAACATTTTCCCTAAATTTTGGCCAATCTTCTTCTTCCCTTCTTTGTGTCATATCTTGATCTTCATTCTTCCCTCTCTTTATCTATTCCCAGCTGACAAACTTTTAGCGGACCTCCTTTTATTCTCTAAGATTCTGCTTTATTCTTCTTTCCTATAAAGGATATAAAAATAAAGAAATCTGGATTAGAAGATCTAAACAAAAAGTTGTGAGTGAAGTAATGGCATTTATTCAATACTTTCTCACTGCTCTATTATCGATGTAATTTTATATTTCTATATGTTTAATATTTTATAATGCATTTAATACATTTTAATTCCCAATTCTTGTCTACGGAACGAGTTCTTTATACTTTTGCGTTCATCAATTTGAACCTAGCCTTGGGACGATTAATCATGTAATCGTATCTTCTATACATACTATATATATTCTATATTATATTATAATTCCAAATAATTTCTTCCGTATTAAAAATACATTTTTCTATGAGTCTCCCTATGAGAAAATCCGTCCTCCGACACTCGCTATTTTTCTTGCTATATCGATCAGTTAATAAGTTTTTTCTCTATTATATTAACCGATACCCTAAACATTTATAGAATCTAAATGATCAACTTAAGATAAAATTGTTTACAGGGAGATGAAACTGTTATGTGCCACTTCCATCCAGCGAAACCCTTACCTTCATTTTCTGGTTATTCTTAGAGAAGACCAAATTCGCTGCAATATAATAAAACGTGGGTGGGGACCTTCACCTCATCGAAAATGCTGCGTTGACACGCGTACCATTCAGTTGGGCACCCTCAACTCAGCAAAAACCCAAACGAACACCAAATACTTTTCTTTCCGCTCGTTTTTTTAAATCGATACTTATTGGCCCGCCTCGAAAAGCACAATGCCTCACTCTAAAGAAGGGTCGTTTTGTTTAAAACGGCGAACGTAACGTATTCCAGAGCTTTTTCCATCCCTTTACCCGAGGCTTCCTTTTTACCTATCTCATTCGGAAACTCTCCCCTTATTCCCTCCAAGAGCTTCCCAAATCCCCTTCTTTTCATTTCCTCTTCACACTCTTCTGCAGCCTTAGGGGGGAGTAACCACCTCCGTTTTATTCCCAAACTATAGTTTTTTTTTTCTGGCTATCGTACCCTCGAGGGCGCCTATGAAACAAAAAGGATTCCTTTTTTATATTAAATAATAATGGGAGGCGTTGGAAAATTGAACGAATTTCCGCATGCAAATTGACTTTCTAGGCGTTTCTCTCGCGGCGGCGTACATCAAGGTTTTCCGCGAACTGTCTTCGTTAATAAATTACGATGCTCATTTTACGGGTTCTGTTGAGAATCGCGATGCTGCGATTTGTTGACGAATTAGATGCAGTTTCCGTTGAGATTTGTTGTCGTTCCAAGGAATGAGCTTTTTCATTCCATACTTGATGGAATTACGTTAAAGGGAAGACATAATTTAAAACTCTAATTATAAACACCAAGTTGAAACATTTGATTTATAATTTCTCAAATAATTTATTGTATATTTTGCGATGGATTAAAACTTCCGCATTGATAATTCAACTGCAGCTTTATTCGATCTATTCCCACTCATTCTCCTAAAATATATGGATGCTTAAATTAAGGAAAATGGCGCAAATTTTGGTGAATAATTAATGCGAGATAAATAAAACCTCCCAGGATCACTTAATGATCTCCATGGGCACCTTTCCTATCCTTTGTAAAATAGAGCAAAGGGATACTGCCAAGAGATTAATTCATTCTCAACACCATCGCATTACAGCAATGGAATGTGTGTGCACAACCATTCCCTTCCTCAGCCCATGCGATTAAGTTAAATCCCATTCAGCCATTTAATACCTCTAGGATCTGTACCAAATCAGCTCCTCCCTCAACACCTGCACAGAGGCACTTTTTAAGATGTGGGGGAAGTCCCCATGGCGATCGGAGAGTAATCATCCCAAATGTGATGAGGAAGGTCCACTTTATCCTTTCCGAAAGCCTTGGGAAATACAGAGGGCGAGGAATCTTCTCCGGTAAGAAGTTCGATGGAGGAAGGAGAGTGGAGAAAAATGTTAGAGATAATTTTCGGAGGAAAGCGAAGAGGTTCGAATTTCCTAAACCGTTGATCAATAAATTTTGTTGCGGACTGAAAAGGTTACCGTTGAACGGGAAGTAGATGCCATAGGGTTGGAATGAAGGAATTTTGTGGCCTTAAAGCAGCGTAAAGAAGACGTATGGTTATTCGATGAATCAGTTGATCAAATAAGTGAGTTTTGTAAGTGTGTATAGTAAAAGTGAAAAGGAAATTATAATAGTTATATCGAGAAATAGCAAGAAAAGTCAATACTTTTATGGTTATACAAACTTCATGAACTTAACTCAATTTTACTAAAGTATGTAATTTGAAGTAAGTGATACAATTTTAAGTGATACAATAAAGAAAACCTTTATGAACACCTTTAAGTCATTCCATACTATTACCAATAGTAAGAAGTAGAATTCCTCAAAAGGTAAAATTTAGTTTTAATTGGTACGATATTTGACTAGATTCTTGTACACATTGATCTTTAGCCTACTATATATATACTATACTTGTCTTGGCGTAAATATTTTTATGAATTCTTAATCAATATTATTGCCCAGAGATATTAAGTAAGATATCAGATAATAATTTTACCTCAGTCAAAATGTACAAGAACATTTCATTACCTAATCTTGGAAAATAAAAGGCTTAAGGGTTTCTTAAAAGATGCGACTAATATCTCAAATTATTGCTCTACGTACTCCACACAAAAATTTGAATATTCAATCAATTTTCCGAGTAAATTCATTAAATAAATTTATTTAAATAAATACATTCCATAATATAAAAGTTATTGAAATAATTTAAATTCGACATTATTTTCGTAAAATTATTAATTAAAAACATTTTTGAATTAAATGAAAACACATCTTATTATTTCCATCGATTAATAACTACTAATAGTTAATAGTACAATAACTAAACCATTCTAATAAAATAATTTGCGTGAAATCGTAACCAGAACCGTCTTAAATCCCCTTTTTAGACTCGAATGTTCGTATTGCATTTAATTTGATCGCAAACATTCCCTTCAACGGAATTGGATGCAACAAAATCTTTCTCCTAACATGGAATGGAAGGCGGAAAAGTTAACAAGAACGGTCAAAGAAGGAATGAGAGGAGGAGAGATTGGATGTGTAAAATAGGAAGGGATTGAGAAAGGGCAGAGGCGTTTAAGAGATCCCAAGAGACAGTCGCCCTGCGAAGCTATCGAATCCACGAGTTTAAGGCGTTGGGAAATGAGAAAAAACTAAAAAGGGATTCTCTTTTTTTTCCTCTTTCTACACCTTTATATATATCTGAATCTCTTTCCACTTCCTCTCCTTTCTTCGGACATTTCTCTTTTAGGCGTGGCCCAGTCACGTATTACGTTCACCTTTACAACTTGTTTATGCTTTAAGACGTTCAAATAAGGAATGTATCAATTGTATAGAATACTTCCAAAATTCAGAGTATTGAACATAAAATATATGAGTACATAGAATAAATATTCTTTGAAACATTACGAGAAGATACAATTATTAAATATTCACGAGAATATCATTAGAAGTGATCAAAATTTTCAAAAGCCCAAGAAATCTAAACGCTCAAAAAATGGATTTATTTTAAAAGACTATTAAAAATTTGTTAATAGTATTTGAATAATTTTGTCTCATCATTTTGTGCTTTTAATAACTATATTCAATAAAATAACTGAAAAATTGAGGATAGAATATTCATTCATTAATCTTGCAAATGATCACAGCCCGCATCTTGACCAGTATGTAGTTGAGCTTCAAATAAAATGATTTTCTACTTTTGAAAATATGAAATTAATCATTTATAGAGCCAACTCACATTTTAAGATGTATTTTCTCTTTTTTAAAATCCAATTTTTCTAATCCAGACCCATCTCCTACCATTCTTAAGTCAATTACAATGAATTTAAAGCGAATAGCGTTTCTAAAGCGATATTTCATTGAGAAATACGGCCGAGAAGGGCCGAAATTCGCCATGCGTGACACCTGGCCAGCGTTTCAACTCCCACGTCGAATTATTTGCCTTTCCTAGGCAACCCCTAATTATTTATTCATTCCGATAGCTTCCCAATTTTTTCAGTATCTTGGGTCAGTAACACGGAACGTTGGAGCGTTACCCACTCAGTTAGTTATTTAAGGGTCTATTTTGAGTCAATGGAGGATTAAATGGCGAAATTATCTAGTCAGAGAGATTGTATTATGAAGCTGTAAAGCCAATTTACTTTCTTATTTATCCTTTTTAGAGTTCAAAGCGTATTAAATTATGTCAGTATTACCCGCTACACGGCCTTATTTATATAATAAATGGCTCTAAAAATTTTCAGAGGAAGATGATTAAAAATAAGTACAGTTATAAAATTGTATGTTATGCAATATTAAATATGGAACCTTTTGGTTTCATCATATAAGACATCTTTCACAAGGTTTTTAGCTAGTGAATTGTGAGTCCCCGTACGTAGAAAAATGAAGAAAAATATTATTTGTTCTACACATAATTGATATAAATTATTGGATTGAAATAGGAATACTAGTTTAAGCTTCTATTATACTGGGCATGGTAAAAAAGTGTTCAAAAAAGATTAAATTTCGCTTTCTTGAGTTTAAATCTCAACAATGAGATATATTGATGGAAGTGCTCATTCATGTGAAAGTTTTGAGAATTTTGTGGAGTGATTAAATGACTGATTAATTATTAAATAATAATATTAAACTTGTTTTCAATATTCATATCATTTATAGAATCAAGTGAATAGAAAAAATAGAATTTAGACTGTTTGAGATTATTTAAAAATCCCATTGAATAGTTCACAGAACACAGCGTCCGGATTTACTTGTATCCAAAATACCGTCATTCAGATCTGGAAGAATGATTACTCTAAGTAACATTTCCAGTTAATTTCTTAGAAAAAGTTTAACATCTTTTAGCATAATTGTAAAAGAGCTTTACTCTAAAGTCATGAGAAGAGCATGGACCATTCCTTAATGGACCAATTGAGATGAGATTCTGAGACTCCAGCCAAAATAAGATAGGCATTCGTATTTTCATTACGCAATATTCATTCATACCTAACATTCTGTCGCCGTTCCCAATCAACGCACACGAATCACACACTCCCATCCCCAAGGAGACACCCGATCTCTGCCTAAGAAGCTGTTAACTTAATTAAACACGGATTGTGTCCCTCCGGATTCATTAGGACGCTAGAGGAAGCAATCTTGCGGTCATCCGATTGCCGGCGATAACAGAAGAAAGAGAAGAGGGAAGAAAGAGCAAAAATAGGGAATTAGTCTTAATGGAGCTCCGAAGGCGGGTGAATGAGGCGGTACGGTTTGTAATCCTCAGGGGGACGGCCGCGGGCAGAAAGAGAGCAACTGCAGAGACCACTTGAGGGCTGCCCTCTATGGCAATCGGAGGAAATTCGAACGAGCAGAAGAGGATGGCCAACAAAGGGTACCGTGAAATCGAAATGGGATTCTCGAACGTTCGTTACTATTCATAACCTATTCGTCTCTTTGACGAATTCCTTTTTTCCCGCTGAAAGCCTCGATAATCGCGTTTCGCTGTTTCGTTTATACGAATGACACTCGTTCGTCAAAATATTGCGTGTGTAGATTTGTGTGTAGATGCACGCGTTCCATTATTGCAGAATGGGCTTTTTTTTCTGAAGACGACAATCGAGTCATCTGCGTCTCGATTTGGAGGTGACGTTTAAAAACGAGACGCTTGGACGTTGCGTCATTTCATATTTCCCGACGCTTTACATGTTCAAGAGATTGATGCAAAAGTATGCAAAATGCATTGAATCGGGAGAGACAAGTCCGCATGATATATAGTCATCTATTTCGTGGAGGGAATGTGGGGAAGTTTAACTATAAATATAAGTCGGAATATTTCGTTAATCGATGCATAAAAATTGTGAATGTATTCTTAATAGACCTATTTTAATAAATAACTTTCTTATTCACCATTGATTAAATGGTTGAAAAAAATTGGTTTCAAGTACATTACTTTACTTTAAATTTACTATTAAGTGAATTATAAATGAGAATATTTCTCTAAAAAGAATCTGCTTCCCGCAAATAAACTGCATGAACTTTCATGAGTGCTTAAGTGACAAGAAAATTCATTAAATCAGCGATCATGATAATTATCAATAACAGCAGCGTCACAAATTATATATATATTTTACTAAGCACATAATTTCTCGATTTCAATTCGGTAAGGTAATCAAAAAGTTTATTTAATTTTTCATTTTACAAAAATTATAAAAATGTATTGAATTAGAATAACAAAACATTATGTTTTGTTACCTATAGCCTTATTTTGGTGATAAAATTCGTGTAGCCAACGTAAAAATTGTTCCCTTATATCCTCATGCATCGTTACTGGTTACAACGTCATTTAAAGGCACCCCACACACAACAGTGCAATCATATACGAAATCACCTTTGGCACTGTCAATCCACGCAACCGTTAGGGAATGCACATTGCAAAAATAAATTAGCCGAAAGGACACCGCGCAAAATTAGAATCGGATCGTGCACATCCCTCTAATTCCGTTGGAAAAGACTCACCCGCGTGTGTGTATCGTTCCTCCCCCGCCAAATCCCGATAGGCGTTTTTTGTATATAGCCATTGTTGTTCACGAATCGTGTGAGCGCTCCAACAGATCGTTCATTAACCGACTGTAAATACTCTCTCAAAACCACGTGATCGATAGATCTCCGCGAAATCGCAAAAATTGAAAATTTCCCGTCGCTAGCGCCAATGAGATTACCGCGCGGAAAAATGGAACTAATAACAAAAGGCGTCTATGAAAACGGTCCGCACGAGATTGTGGAGGAACAATCAGAAGAGATTAAATAAAACGGATGAATGAATAGATTTGGGAGGAATAATGAGGGAGTGGAAACGAGATGCTGGGATGGGTGAGCGAAGAGGTCTAGAAGGAAATAAAAGGCTCAAAAGAGGAATGAGGAAAAAGACTACATGGAGAGGAAAAAAACGAGTTGTATAGGATTTGGGTATGATAAGAGATGATAACAAATATTCTGCTAAATTATACTGAAATAAATGTTAGGAGTATGTATAAAATGCTACATAATCGTGCATATAACGCAGTAATTTATATTCAGTTCAACGTAAAGAAATCAGAATTAAAATGAATTCACCATTATTATCGTCAATGTTGTACGGAGTTGCGACACAAAATTTGGAAACATATAAAGATTGGAAAGTACTATAGAAAAAGGGGAAATAGTGGGAGAAACAGCCACAAATCGTGAATGCAAGTAGCGCAACGTGAGGCATGCTATAAAAGGGTATGAAAAATGCATACAGAAGGTGTGACAAAAATAAAGGATCCAAAAAGTGCTGACGAAAATTTACGTAGGCGTTGTTTCATGAAAACTGAGGCATACGAGAGCATCATTACAGATTTAATAAATAATTCATTTATTCAGGATGTGTTCAAACACGGAAACGGGGGTGCAGCTTCCTTCTGCATTCGTATATTCGCGCTGAATATTAGTGGGTCACGACCATTCATCCCGCGATCTGTTTGCGGCTCCTGAGACATTTTTATTCTGAAGTTCCTCTGAATAAATCCGATAAATGCACTGCAAAACGCCGCCACCACAAACCATGGCTATAATCACACCTCCTAAACCAACCATGATTTGCATTCAGTTAAATAATTCGCAACAGCCATTTTCAGTAGCACGCGTTTGTAACGTCAATGAATAACTTTGGTTCCCTATTTACATATTACGAAGATGCAAATTTTACTCAAATTTTTTCTTAGTAAAATAAACGTTCCTATTACAATTAAAAGTAGGTTCATTTTTAAGATTTAAATATTCCTCATCGTATAGAAAAGAATAAATCGTATTAAAATATCTCTCGCGTCTTTTTTTGTGTATGATGACAAATAAAATAGTTAGAAATAAACGGGTTTGTGTCTCTAAGTAATTACAAACTGAAAATGAAAAAAAAGAGCAGAAGACTAGGTTCGATCGGAATAATAACCAAATATACGATTAATTATCGGGATACAGACGATTTCAAAGATTGAGTACCATTAAGTGACGATCAGGTTGTAAACTATTCATTCCATCATCTAAAGCGTTAAAGGGAATACTTCTACTATGAATTGACTTTATTTATTAAATATATTGCCGAATGTTTAATGCTCTAAACTGTCTAAATGTTTCCTTTCAAGTCTTCCGCAACACTAATAAAGTGAGCGAAGTTTTTTCATTGAAATATGGTAAGAAAAAATCAAGGTTAGGAAACAATATGTTAAGATTCAAATTAGGACTGAAAAGCAGACTTTTGGGCAGCGAATGGAAGATTGTCGTAAAAAGGGAACGCTCATTAAATTTGATCCCCGAATTCAAGGAGTGGAGTGGGAATTATTGCGGGAAAAAATAATCCTGAATGAAAAATGAGGATAAATAACAACTTGGAAAGTTTGCTAATTATGGGAGGACGGGTATAGGTTTGACAGAAATTATATGCTTCATATTTATCTTATCCAAGTTTTTAATTTCTTAAAATATTTAATTAATAGACAGTTAACAACGCCTATCAATTTTAATAGTGAGATATCTATGCATAGGATACAATCAGCCACATTTAATATATTCAGGGATATTTTTTCGTATTAATAATGCTTCGTCAAATGTTAGTCCTGCCTAAATATATGTAAATACAAGTCTTAGTACCTTCA
The DNA here is from genome assembly GCA_020796165.1 of Pantala flavescens. Lineage (NCBI taxonomy): Eukaryota > Metazoa > Arthropoda > Insecta > Odonata > Libellulidae > Pantala > Pantala flavescens. The sequence continues at coordinate 48,688,027 of CM036881.1, read as the reverse complement.
TTTTGATATAGCTCGTCTTAGCGACTCTTTTCATTTTTTCTTTCTTCTTACAGATACTCTCTTTTGTCTTAAGACGTTTTAGAGGACGACGTGTACATTTAGAAGGGTTGGGGAAATATTAAACGAATTCAGGTTGGTTTATACTTTCCCAACATGACCTTATTTTTTGCATTCATAAACTTTACCAAACCAAATTTTCATTATAATTTTAATACACCCGGAGAATCGCCAATTCATTATAATACTCACAAACGCAAGGAGAGCTCTTGTTTTAAAGAAAACTTCCTTTTATAAAGGAAATAAAAAGGTTTGCTCCCTTACAAGCAATTACATTTGCTCATAGCAAGCACACTTTTACTCGTATATGCATACACAAAATTAGATAAATTACAATACTAAAATGAAGATCACAAAATAAAACGTTAATCCCCTTTTATAATTAGATATCTCAAAGATATTTTTTGATCGACCAAAAGTGGATGAAAGGGCCGTATCAGCGAAAATAACCCGAAACGAGTTGTGGTTTCGAACAAACAGCCGCAACACGTCGAGTTAGTTCGGTTGACGAGGTTTAAAAACTCGCCAATCCAAACGTCACTCAGAAATTTTCGAAAAATAAAAATGGCACGTTTCTTAATCACACCGATCCGTGTAACCACAACATGAATTTCGCATCATGACGTATTTCGATGGTTCAGCAAACGATTCAGAGCTTCGACAACTGACTGTTCATTTAAATCTGATGAACGCTCAGGTCATTGGTTTTCTGACGTCATCAAGTACTCCCGTAAGTGCGCACTCTGAAATGCATCGTTATTTTCTAAAATGAATATGAATTATTTAGATGTACATCGCTAGCAATATGAAAATAAATATCTTCCAGCATTTCGTGTTGAAAGATATCATTACATTTGCTAACTAATTGAGACCTTCAAAATTTGAATATAAGTATTTATTATTCCAGTTAGTAGTTAGCCTAGTCCTTCTATAATCGCCGAAAATTTGAAGGTGGAAATAAGATGCAATTGTATATAAGATATCAGAAATGAAAGAGGAGAAAAAATTTCTGAATTTAGGAACATCTCCAGTGAGATATTTGTAGAGTAGATGGAAATGTGATCTCTTTTTCAAATAGTAAACATACATTTCTGTAAAATATCGAAATTGAATCAAATTCAGTATATTTTGTACTTCACCACCACCACAGTTATAAATGTATTCTAATGAATCATCATTTCAAATTTCAAGAAACAAAATACATTACTATCAAACTAATAGGACTTCATCAAAAAGTTATGTTTCCTCCTCCGATTATTTTACAGTAATATTTATCCTTTTTTAATCTTCACGGTCCTCAACTTTTGGTGGCACAAAGCGGATATGAATCGCATTTCAGAAATGCGTGGAGTGTAAGGGTTCGGAAGGCGGTATATGAAAAGAATGGGAAAAAGGGCGGAATAATAAAAAAGGTATGAAAAGATAGGGAGAGGTTGAAGGGTCAGGAGAGAGTATTTTTGAGGGAAAGATTGAGAGGAGAGATCAGGTTTAGCAAGTTTGAGAGAGGAAAAGAAGTCTCCCATCGGAGGGAGTTTGGAAGTGGATGAGTTGCAAAGGGTTTCCGAGAATTTTTTAATTCTTTCCTGTGATTCCGATTCTGAACGGAAATCTGGTTGATTGGGCGAATATGAATTGGATTATTCGAAAAAGGGTTTTTATCCAATTCCCCAATTGAGGAATGTTTCGAAATATTACTTAATGCCATTTTATTAAGTCTCATTAAGCCTTTTCTACTTTTCATAAAAGGCATATAAATTTAACAAAGCAATTCATAATGATATATTGTAAATCTGCATCGTTAAATATTCCTCGAGCTGGAATCTTTCTGTAAAAGGATAACAATTATTATCTTAGTTATTGCAAACGAGAACTTTTAACAGTGTTAGATGATTTATCAGTTGAAAACAAAAGTTTTATATTACTGGCATGGAAAATAGTATTAAAGTAACAGTGACAACAGATTTTATTTAAACCTACGCTGTCTTTTGTTTGTAGTACTGATAATATTGATTCGAAAATTCAACAAAAAGAAAAATAAAGCACATAAACCTTTGCGGTGGAGAGTAATTGCAATTGATATGCAAAATATAGAAAGACTTATTAATTAGAAATTTAATCTAATTTCTTTAAGTAACAAATCGTGAGCGAATTCCAAACTTTCTTTTTAATCCTATCAATAAATTAAGGTTGCAGTTTTTGCAGTTTCTCGCCCAAAAATAAGTATTTAAATATACAAACGCATCATAATAATTAGTTATATATTTGTAAGAAAAGATTTTCGCCATTTTTATCCTTAAAAACCCCTCCTATGGTAACAATATTCACTAAAGAAGGAAAAAAAAAAAAATAAAAAGTAGAGTCAGTCTACTCTAAAAACAAGAATTTTATGGGATCTACGATAGTGCGTTGAACCTAAGAATAACATTATTCAAAGACATTCGTAACTACGTAGCTTTCATAATATCAACAAACAAGAGGTACTTAGTACTAATGGTAAAAAATTTTCCTCCATCCTGTAATAAATAGAAGGTAGGTAGAACATACACATTCATGAAATTAGTTTAGTGTGCAAGTTAGATTTGTTTACAGTACCATCCATTTCTAAATCAGAAACACCTCTTGCACACAAATGAGAATATTATAGGAGAATATTCCATTATCTTACTTCACCAAATCTTCAATATTGTAAATTTATCATAGTAACAATTAAAAAATACTCTGAATGTTGTTTTGCAAGCTATATAGGTGATAGACTTTATTCTTAAAAAATTACCAGACAATCTGGATAAAATAAAACTAAAAAAGGTCTTCTGTAGAATATATTCCGGTATTTAAGAAGAATTTAATATAATTTTATAAGAATATAATCTCTCAAAGATAAATATCACAGTAAAAGTATTGCAAGTCTGAACTTTTTAGTTAACCATGCCTTAATCATTCTTTTTTCAGAAAGAAGACGCAATGAAAAATTATTAATATTTTCTATATATTTCGAAAATGTAATAAAGTTACTGTTGATTCAATTCTTACAAAAATCTCTAAAATATTATATATGATTGTTCTACCCACAGCGCGCGAATAAAATTGAAGAGCTTTGTATAAAATAGACTGATGTGTCTTATTCAATCTTCCATTGGCACTGCAGCGATTTCATTTGAATTTTAAAATTATTCATCATCGCTCATTCTGACTCGATATTGCCGAATAATCCCGATATTTGCATTTTTACATTCTCAAAGGAAAGAAGCGCGTTCGAGGCACAAGTAAATCAGCTTGAACGTACTTTGATAACTAAAACCACCAGCTTTTAATGACTTAGCACAGCCCTTGTCTAAAAATTGTGCGCAATTTATAATTCTGGAATGGAAATTGGGTAAGATTTGGAGCACTTTTAAGGTATGAATATGGAAATCCGAGTAACTTTCTGAAATGTAGGTTACTAAGTTATGATGCATTTCATAGGAATCAATATGAAAGAAGCTGTGTAAGTATTTGACTGCTGATTCTCTTTTGGGCAAGACTATGAGAGGTTTATAAGAACAGGGTTTGGTGTTTTTATATTGTGATCCTGTATTTTCATTTTCATAGCCTCTACAAAAAGGTTTCTCATTTTCTAATTGAAGATGAAATATGATTTAATTGACCTTGAATCATCTCTTCAATACTTTGGTTCATTTCGGCCCCCTGCCATACACCGAAAGGTAGCCCTCACCGTATTCACATAGGCAGTTACCTAGTAAAACACGGCTATGTTCTTTATGATGAACCTTATAGATCAATTTAAACTATGAGTTCACATATAATCAAAATATAACCAAAATAAAGAGTTGATTTTCTTAATGAAAAATTTTACAACTCAAATGAAAGTGGGGACTTCCCGAAAGGAGTATTTTTAAGTAACTAATATACCAAATATAAACAACAAAAACAAAGACAATCGATGTGACTGACAGTTGAAAGCTGAACTTGAAACATTTACATTACAATTTCTAGTAACCATATATACTTTGGTTAAAGTCTCTCTAAAGAACTATAATTGTATTTGCCAAAAGAAAATTACTTTTACTATTCCGTCAATCGATATGCACTTATTCATCGGTCAGCTTTAATAAGCAGAGCAACTTCCTAAAGTAAAAAAAACGGGAATATTGATGGCTGTGTCACAGGAAGTGGGAAATATACCTGGCAGGATGAGAATTGATATTCAAGAAAGAATTGATATTCCAAAGCCGTAGCATTATTTACCGAAACAAAAACTGAAAAAACGTCAGAAGTTTCAATTTTGATTTTAATTCCATTCGTTGTTATTTTTGATGGAAAAAGTCACGAGGGAATAGAAATTGAGAAGAGGCTAATTGATCCTTCCACTGCAAGCTCTTTCACGTTTTCAATCAGCCGAAATAAATGAAATTTCTCATCCGACGGATATCTCACGAACTGATAATGCGCTCTCTTCCTAGTCTTCTATACAATGCCCTCAAGGTCATCAATTCTTATAATACTATTTATAGTTATTTATACTTATAACATAAAACTAGTAGCAATAGCAATTTTAAATTAAGATTCCTGAGTACTAATTCTCTTATTTAAGAAATATCTCTGCATCATTTTTATATGAAAAATGTTCATGAATGTCTTTCAAATATTCGAGTCTATTATGAAAGCTAAACTCACTTATCTCCAATTAATCAAAAAATTTACTCCATTACGAAAATTGTGGCAAGCATATTTACGATACATTACGTACTCTAATATACGTGTATATTAATTACATCTCGAATGTGTTTTTCTAAGAAGCACTCATACTTTCATAGTTCGAACTCCGATCGCAATTCTCATTTGAGAAAAAAGTATGAATTAAGTTTGCTTAGTATAAAAGGCATTTAAAAGTATTTTAAATATTTCCTAATCTGGTTTATTGGAGATAAGCATTCATATAGGATCACCTTTACGTCTACGTCAATTTCTATGATCTATCTTTTAAATTCCATTAACTTCTACTTCTAATTCTAACTATAATTAATCATTTAATTGCCTGGTTTGATTAAAATGTGATTCAATGTGATTACAAAGGCCTAATTTGAGACAATAATTACATCAATAAGCGAGCTAATTATTACAACAATAATTAGCTCGTTTACAGCGAACTTAGAAAACAATACAATGAAACAATAATTAAAAGAAAAAGCCCTACGTTTCCGAGATCTATTTGCCATGAGACAAATTATTTTACAAGAAATTAACACCCAAGGTTTTTTTAAATTACCTCTACCAAGTAAATAAGCAACATTTAATGGAGAATTGGTTTAGCAACATCGAAAAATAACACCGCTTCTTCTTTGATTCAATCAGGATGTTTATTGGCTTTTTGTTGTCTAAATATCAGCTCTACCGCGACTTCACTGTTAACCTTTTAACTCAGTCTATTAAGTGTGGTAATTTACCGCTTTATTTATGTCTCTGAATAATTGTGAGGAAAGAAAAGAAAGTGGTTTAAATAGTTCTTTGAAAGATATGATGAGGAAAGGCAATTATATTGGAGAGGATGGGTTTAGGCATCTACGAAATCAAACTCTGAGTCCAAATCAAAATTTCCGTGAATGGATATTGGGAAATTACTGGTGAAAAAGTGGAAATACGTCGTTTTGCAGGAAAGGAAAGATGGTATTGATAAAAGCAGGCTTTATGAATAATCTATTTCAGTATTTCTTGAGTTAAAGTGGAAATCTACGTATGCATACAAAAATTATATTCCATTTTATAAATGGACGAAGAGATTTATTAATATGCTTAGAGAGGAACACTAGTATTCATTAGTTTATTCATAGCTACTGGTCCTTTATGGAAATATAAATAAATAAAATATTGTGAGATGAATGAAATATGAATGCTTTATATTTTTATACGTACTCGATTCACTTTCTTTGAACATCATTCTCAATACTTTGATATTTTCCGGAACCTTCCTCATCGCTATTGACAACTGCATTAATTATCTTCGACTAAATTGTTCATTAATATACAACGATACCTCAAATAATAGCGAGTTGTCTCACGTGTGTCAATTTCACACAAACATTTTCCACTGCTCATGACTTTGTTTTCCTGGCCATTCCCACAATCACGTGCTATAATTAGACTCTCTACGTGAATGATTACATATAAAGTTCGCAATTTACCCTTGAAAATTAATCTACCTTATGAGTGACATTATCAACATTTCCATAATTTTCTATTTCATTATTAAATACTTGATTACTAATTCTTTGTGTTTAAAAATGAAAATGAACAAAAGTAAACTTTCTTTAGCATCGCCTTAATTTAAAATATTTATTAATTTTTCCATTGAAAAAATTATAAAATAAATTCATGTTTGAGCAAAATATATCTTAATGATGAAAGTTTTAGAACTCCTCAAGAAAATATTCTTTGTACATGAAAAAAGATTATCGATAAAATAATCCGTCCATTTCTGTGACATAAATTCTGAAGAAATTCGGTGGATATCAATATGATGGGACGTGATGCGAATAGCGCCACTTTCCCGATGTGCAGGTGTTTGAAGTAGGTCAGTGGCTCGTGCGTGTGGTTCAGACGTGACCAGTGAGGGCAGTGACAGCTTACAGCTGGATGTCACATCTCACGATCAAAGGACTGCGGGCGTATGTCATAAATTTTGCCCCATCTAGAAATGATTACCGATAATAAGATAGCACTCTTTGCCTCTCACGCCCGATTCTTCATAGTCTCCCGAAGAAGCCTAATTCGTAAATAGACGAAAATAAGTTTTAATATCCAGTGCTCAAAAAATAGAATTGTATTCCTTTCTATGTGTAGGAGCTATTATTATAAGTTCAGGCAACTTACCCTTATGGCTCCGTTAAGTACCCATTTGATGGCCATTTTTAATACAAATATGGCTTCAATTGAGATATATTTGGATATAGAGATGAAATTTCAATTCCCAATCAATCATTGATGTGACGGTGAATGTGCGTGTGGTTGAAACAACAAAATGGCAGAAATTGTCTCAAATTTTAAAGTTGAATGCCATTTAGTAATTGCCGATTAAAATCCAAACGATCCACTCATCGTATCTCTACTTTTGATGTTTGACGTGCGTGAAGATTGGACAGATAACAAGGTTAAAAGAATTAACATACTTTTTCATTTATGTGAAATTTACGAGATATGGATTACTTTTAATTTATTTAACACTCCAAAACTTAGGATTTGTGTTACAAAATATTTTCAAATAAGTCTTATTTTACTAAAAGTAAATTATTGTTTTCTTGGAGGTTTAAATTACTTTATACAAGACTGCTGATTTTGGACTGTCACAGTTAACACTCATCGTAGAGATGGAAATTGTAGAAGCTATTAAGGGAATACAAGAAAATTTCGAACGACAGAAAGGAAAATAGAAATTTACCATCACCAAGCGACCGAGTTCACTGAACTGCCTTTCCTGTTTCACGCTTTTGATTTCTTTAATTGGAACGATTCATAATTTAAATTTCGGAATCCATCGAAGAGTTGAAAGGAAGTAAAGCTCAAAGACTTCCTCTATAAATTATAGTTTCCAATTTGTTTGAGATTCGGTAGAACGACTTTCACTGTTACACTTTTAGTATAAAAAATTTCTTAGTAGATAATAATAAAGAATTCGAATCGAAATAACTTTGGAAATTCTTGTTATCTATATTAAATATTATTCTACACTGAATTTCCACCCGAAAGGGTGCCTCTATATTCAATTAGAAAGTTTTAAAACATCCCCAATTATTAACGAAACTTACAATTGAAAAATGTTGGGAATACAGAGCTCAAATTAGCTTGAAGAATCTCGTCAAAAACCTTTTCTAGGAAGTATAAAACTCTATCGAGAAATACAACAGGAAAACAAAAGTGTTTATAAAAGGATACGAAAAAACAGCACTAACGTCAAGTAACACCAGCTAGGCATCAAAAGTATTCTATAGCGCGAAATCTCATTTAATTTCGCAAATGTTTTCTCGCAACGTGCATTCTCACGTACATAGGTGCATTGCGAGGGACAAAGGACGGAGTAATTTTCCCCACGCATTCAGGTACATTAAATCACACCGGGCGACACCCTCTAATCACGAGCGCACACTGAAAAAAAACGCACGCATTTTTAATCACCCTCGAAACGCGTCCATAATTAAATTATCCGAACTTCTCCTTGCGAAACGCGAGCAACATTTTCCTCTTGTCATTTTTTTAACGAGCTCTCCCGCCCATTCTAATCAACCGCTAGCGAAGCGTAATGCGTCGACCTTTCAACGCAGTGCGTCGATTTCACACCTCCTCAATCTCCGTGCAAATGGGGAGAAAGAGTGCTCCTGATAAAGGTCATGGAGTTATAGAAGCTGTAAGTAAACCGGTAAGATAGATCAGATGACAAAGAGGTAATATAATGTTGAACCTGATACTAAGATCTGTCTGTCAGTATATCCTATTTTAATTCTTAGAAATCCCAATATAAGGATGGCAGATTCGAAAAATTAATACGGGTATTCATCGGGTTTGAAATACAAATATTTATTTATCATCATAGACCACACAAACATCCACTTCATGGACATGTGGTTCGAAACAAAGGATGTTCACATACATCCAAGCCCTGAGAGGAAAAGTTCCATTTAAGAGTTGATTATACATTTTTTAGAGTCACAATCCCCTTTATTGTCTTGAGATATCAACATTAAATAGCTGTACAACATCGCGATAGTAATATCTCCGAATATATGTATAGAAAATTTTTGTTTGTTTGAGAAGTATGAAATTAGGGATATTATATATTAGTTTTGTCATTCCTTCGTTTAAATTAATCTAATTATTCTATCCAATCAAATTAAATCTGAAGATAAAGGGGCCACACAACTTGAAACCGATATCGCCACCCACACCTCCAAAATTATCTCTATTCTAGGAAAATCGTAACGTGGGATTCAAATCCATATATCCCCGAATACGGTCCAATTTCACCATAGATTTCCTAAGATTAAGGAAACAAATGCCATGATTTAAGGTATCAGAGTTCAATTCCACCACTTATAATTGGAGTTGGAGATCTCAGAGGTTAAACATAAGATAAATGAAAATATAAATTCGATTAAAATAGGACAAATTAAAAATCTAGTTATGAATTACAGTAAGTAACGTTACAAATTGATAGAAAACTAAATATATTAAAATTATCAGAACGAATACGAAGTAATCAAATTGTTAAGTATATAGGAATTACATAAATAAATACCGATGCAAAAATGTTATTCAGGAATGTCAAAACAATATTCAAAATAATATTCCCATTAGGAAAGAGTCTTTTGTAGTATCATTACATAAAGGAGTAGCGATGAGCATTATCGATGTCCTTTTAACAGACCATAGTCCTTTTCTACCACAAGAAGAAAAGAGCAGTGACACAAACTAGGGGAAACACGGCCTTCTTTGAGATAAAAATCCCCTTCGATGTGCTCTTATGTGGTTCGATGTTCGAGGCACGATAATGTCAACAGAGTGCATAAATTCGCGTTGGGAAACTATTCTTGTACCTTCCGGTTTAGGAAAACAAATGCGAACGCACCTCCGCTCCCTTCGGTTGTTGTCGCTCTTTCAGTTGTTTTCAGAAACTTCAAAGGCACTCGCGTGGGCGATCAGAAGGGATTATGGGTCGCGTTTTTCTTCTGAGAAAAAGTCTTCCTTCACCGCTAATCAACCATTATCGATGAGGAGGAACCTTTAGAAGATCAAAAGGTATTCTTCCCGATCGTCTTTAGATGTACATGTCAAACGATGGGGTAGAGTAATTCTAGAACTATTGCTTCAAAGTTGAATATCTTTGAAGGGAGTAATGATGCGAAAAACAAAAGAAGAAAACAAAAGTTCCAAGTTTATATGAACGATAAAAGATGCTCATGAGACTTATTGGGTGCGAAAAGGTGTCTGTGTTATTATTGGGCCGAGATATTTAGGTGAAAAAATACTACCACAATCAAAAAGGAAATATATTTTTTAAATTCTTGTGGGCAGATCAGACCTTTTCAATCATCAAGAAGTCTTTCCTTTATTTTTAAGTGTTAAATTTGAATGTTCTTTAATGAAGTAAGTAATTTTATTTCAAAATTTAATAATATTATTATCCTAAGTAATTTTTTATATTAAAGAGAAATGGGACTTTATTTTTATGGGATATTTTTCTCCGATAGAATTTTAAAACTATTTGATAGAATTTTTCTACTAAATATCCATTTATTAACTTATATTTTTATTTTTAAGATCCAATAAATAATCCAATACAATAATGATGGTTTGTTAAGGTTATTATCGAAACAATGGGAAAGAAAACGATTCTATTCTATCCTCACCTTTGTTCAGAATAAGTGAAGAATCATTTCACAGATGATTTTTGCAAGTGTGTAGCACCAATTTTGTAAATATAAAGTTTAGAATTTTGAAGAAAATTTAAAGGCAAAATAAGTGAATCCCTTACAAATAAATCGACTCCTATCCGTACAGAGTATCTGAATATAATAGTTGAAGAGGGATTGGGAAGCGAAACCCATTAACCCGTATAATACAAGTCTTTAGGTGACATTTTCCTAATGAGAAATTTACGAAGCGGAAAATATGAGAAACTCAATGATACCGGGAACTTTATAGCATTTGAAAATAACTATAAAATAAATCATTCTCAAGAAAGTATTATCCCAGATTTTCTTTTATTGTAAAGGGTAAGAAAATCTATTTGTTTAGCAAATATCCTACCTCATTCTTCTAAGAATTTATATATTTTTTTCTTGAGCCAAAATAATCTCAATTACTTTCTGATTTATTTCACTAATTTACTACAAAAAGCGCTGTTATTAATTATATATTGTTGATAACTACTCTCCAAGACAATACATAAGATAATTCTAAATAATTAATTGATGCCGTAAAAATACTGTGAAAATGATACAGTAATAAGTGAGTTCGTATTCCGTGGTCTAGGGAGTATACAAATTTCCTTTCCAAAACAAATAACCAAAATCCGTCTCCGCAATTTTTCAGCTACTAAAATAAAACAAGATAATTCTAGACGACACGCGCTAAAGGAAATATTTCGCATAGAGCTGCTTCTGAATAACTTCCTGTGTGATAACTAGAAAAAATATTAGGCAACATAATATTTTCTATTCCGGCTTGTTCTCACGAAATGTTTCTCCGAATCCATTCTGTAAATATAGCACGATGCGCTTAATGAAGCGAGGCGATCAAATCCGAAAGAAAACTACAAAAATTTAGCAGAGAAGCCAAAAATCGTCGTTGCTGGGAAACGGCGATTCCTAGCGGAAAACCCCGTATCGAAGGATTAGAGGGGAGTGAATCCTAAAGCGAATATAAAAGTGAAAGGGAACAACAATGCGAGGATATTGGAGTGTATGAAACGATGTTCGCGGAGGTAAAAGGCAAACAAATAAAGAGGCGTATGAGGATTAAGGAATGTTTCAAGGCGAAGGGAAGGCCACTCGCGGAACGTTCTGAAAAAGCGGGAAAAACGAGCGGAGGTGCTTCTACCTGGCGGGGAAGAGCGGAAGTGCCGAGAACGGATGTCATGAGAAGAAGAATCAAAGCGAACGCCGATGGTTCGAAGCTGCGGATAAACGCTCTTTGAGTTTTTCCAAATCGCCGGAGGTTAATTCGCTCAAACGGGCGCTAGTTTGAAAGAGTTTTGCTCGCCCGTTACCCAGAATTAATGCTACTCGTATTTTTACCTCTGTTCAGCGTTAGAATCTTCTTCAGTTTGATCTTTGATGCGTGAATTACATGATTCCATTGGAGGTCTTTGTACTCCAAGTCTTTTCGGGTGTTTTTTTTCGAAAGTGAGATGAATTAGCAATGTCTCTTGCTTCGTAAAAATTACGTTTAAAAGAATTTGAATATTTTTAGAAACAAACTTAAAGAAAAGAAGCAATCTATTGTTCAGCATAAAGACTAATTTATTCCAAAAGCTACAGTGTTTTATAACAAAAGGTTGTTCGATTAATTAATAACTGAACTTTACACTGCTCTGAGAATAGTTAATTTCTATATAGTTTTACTTAATTATTAAATGGATACTTTTGTGTACCTATCAAAACCTTTCGATCTATTTAAATGGCCGGGTCCTTCAAGCGGATTTCTTCATAAGTTTTAAATTTAAATAATAAAATATTGAACTCTTTTAATAGCCTATTTTTGGCGGGAATCGGAACCAAAATGTTTAAAGGCTACACCCTCGTTTTCCACTTGACAACCTGTAAGGAATATATAATTATATAACCTGTAATATAATATGTAATATAACTTTATATATGTATATGTTACTTTAATATGTAATATAATTTTATTTAACCCGTAATTAACAACACATATACTAACCCATAAGGAATGCATTATTAATGTTGTTAACTTCTCTTTTACTAATCGTATTAGGATATTCTTAATTTTCTCAGTTGTAGCTTTTCTCATTATAGTTTTTAGAGAATGCAATATATACAAAACTCTTCGTACCTTCCAGAATAGTATATTTAATTTAAGAGGGAAAAAATCAAGATTTACTCTAACAATATATTAAATTCAAAAACGTGTAATTTTTTATATATCAAACGTTAACTCCGAGAATACTTATTCAGTCTCCCCATTGAATTCCTATAGAGAATCAATGCCTAAACGAGGAAATCACGTCTACGGAAAATCATCAACCGCAATCATCGTCCGTTAGCCAATGCACCACGTAACAGACACGAACAGAGATATCATTGACGGGTTATAATTTCGCAAATCTCTTTGTGGTAATTATTTCATTGCTGATTCGGACAGCTGCCAGAAAGGCTCAGAGAAGTGCGTGAGAAGGGGTATGATTTAGTATTTGAGATCCCAGAGAAGGGTTATAAAAAAAAGAAGTCTCAATTACCCTTCCGTTGGCAGGTTGATGATTCCCACTCGGGAGGGGATTTGGAGAGGGGATTCCGCACACATTTCTACCAATGTCCCATGGTTATCTGACAGCGAAGGGTAATTGGATGGGGTTGCAGATAAGTACCCGAGAGGTCATGCATGAGAGGGGTGTCGAACGGAATACTCCGGATGGTCGTGGTTAAACGGAAGGAGGCGTTTTTGGGAAGAGTTTTTATTCCTTTTTTTATCTTGAAAGATCTGCGAGGGTTTGGAGATCGGGTCCGATTCGAAGAGGGATGATTGAGTCCAGAGAGGCAATTTCTTGCCGAATGATGGATGGTATCATTTGAGGAGGATGAAATATTTTTCGGGTTTTCTTTTCATCCGATAAAGGTCCGATGAAATATTGCGATTTGTTACGTGTTCTTTATTGCGACGGGTCTCTTGGTGTCCTCGGACGATGATCATGTTGTCAGAAAGAGTTTCACTTTCCTTTCATTTTTATTTTTTGATATTTAAAGACAAAATAGTTACACATATATAATTAGTGTATGGGAATAAATCTAACGTGACATTAGGTGCATTTAAGTGAAGTTACAAAGCCAAGAATGGAGCTATTTGCGAAGTGATTTTAATAAAACAGATTCACTTATAGCGATAAGTTTCTTATAAACGAATATATATTATCATTCTATTATCATTAGGAATGAGATGAAAATATTTTAAATCTTGTACGTTATTCCTATTATAAATAATTTTCTATCCTTCCCATACAATTAAGTTTATCATGGTTACAAGTAGCTCTTGTAAAGTATAAAAATATATTGAGGGAAAAAAATGAAATAATAAGTAAATAATAGAATGTGAATAAGATAAAATTTCACTTAGATAAAATACAACTGGAAGTAAAAAACAGTTTTTCGATAATAAAACACTCGATACCTTAAAGGTCTACCTTTTGGGGAATTAAAAGTCCTCGAAAATAAAAATGTAGCGATATTTTAGAAACAAGTGCAAGCATACATATACGTGTGTTTCCGACAGTATGCGTGTACGTGTAAAAAGATGTTTTTAAAGGTAAGAGCAGTCAATGCTCCAGATCGGGAACTTCTGCATTCTAAATGAAACACATAGTGACAGAGACTGGTAACTCGAATCTGCAGCGAAACTTTCGCGCCGAAGCGTTTTATCATCTCAACTGACAGCGGATGGATTATTAGGGGATGAGAAGTAACGTAGGACGCATCTATGACGCAACGAATCGTTTGAGGCTTCATTAGGAGGAGCGGTTTCTGGAATTGGATATTTTGGTCCAAAGAAGATGATCAGATGCTTGAACATCGGGTCGTTCGGGCAATTTAATTGGCTAAAGGATGAGCTCTGATTGCATCGATCAAAATATCTCCGATGTATCAGAATTCAAAGAGATATTTCCACAAATAGGAATCAACATTGCGAAAAAACCGCCTTATAATTCACAGTAATTGAGTGAATCTACAATTGCATGTTCTGAAATTCTTATTCATGATAGAAGCTATAGATTATACATATTATTTAGAGCAAAAATATTTTTTTTAATTCTTGCATTAAGCTAATATAAATCCTACAAATATGTTTTCTGATTTCAATGGAAAAATCAAAGAATTTCAATAGCTCAAAGTTATGAATTTGAACTCTTCAATGTCAATAAAAATACTTCGTAGTGTTGAATGATTTTGAATTTTAAATGCCTGAAATATTCGTGCAATAGTTCAGCAATGTGGAATACATTATCTGTATTGAAATGTAAATTTTACAGGCAGAGTCAAACTAATATAAGGCACTTCAATCTGGTAAATCAGTTCGTACTATAGCTATTCAAAATGTAGCCTATTTTGCATAACTCAATAACAAATGATGCAAAATTGCTTTGTCTTATAATCGCTCAACAATTGATAACTTTTCTGTGGTGGATTGAGTGACAAATAATTCTCTTTCATGAAAATTACAAACGTTACTTTTTCTCCGTCCGTATCCAAGCGTTGGTCAAATGGTCTTGTTTGCGGTTTTTGGATGTGGACATCAACAGTAGAGAGGAGTGATTTCTCTCCAAATTTCTGGAATTTGCGGGTGATGGTATGCAATCAAAAGTCTACCTTTGCATTCAATTTAGATGAATCAATGGCTTAGCTCTGTTTCTAACTGACAGAGCACAAAGATCGGTTCATTGAGCATTGTGAGAAGATTCATGGGCATGAGTTTCCAAATATCTATCTCTATTGGAAGCATGTATGTAGCCTAGCATTTTATTCCTATGCATGGAACCATGGGCATTGTTTAGCCAGCTTGGATTATTTGCAATGGACATCAAATGCTATAAATTCCTCAGTAGTAATGCATTTACCGACGAAATGGGAAATAGGATCGGGTATCCATTATTAGAAAAGTAGAATGAAATTATTTTACCGGAAAAAGTTTCTTTCATCTTTGGATTCAATTTCAGCTAAACACATACCTGTTAAACATTTGCCTAACTCACTCAAAAATTTCGAATCACGCAGTTAAAACAGGAAATTTTTAACTAATGAACTTCTGACATCTCATCTCTACTCATTTAAAATTCTCCTTGCACAGAAAGCCATGAACTCACTTGTTACGTTTTGAGACCCATTTACGAGAACTCCGAGCTATGTTAAAGCTACCATCTCCTACACTTCATTTACTACAGAAATATGCTGAATTCAAATTGAGTTTCAAATGTAGGTTAGCATTTGATCTTCCACTGCTTATATTCTCTTGTCTGTAATGCTTTTAGTATGTGATAAAAGTTTAAAACAGCTGAAAGATACAAATAATATTTCGTGATGATATAAATCTCATATATTAGAATAACCAAGTTTTGGTATATTTTAGATAAATTACCCGATAGTATCAATAGCTGATCATTCTTCCATATATTTCGGTTAGCCCATTGCATTAATACTCCTCATTTTAGAAAATCTTTCCTATACCTCTAAATCGTTCACTATATGGTGATCACAATTTCAGAGCAAGGTAAATTCTACTGCAGTTCTCTTGAATAAACAATTTATCTAAATCGAATCCTTATTCATATTACTTACAGAATTAATATCTATGTTTCTCGTATTTCAAAAATCTTATTACGTAATAAGTATCACGTATGAAAACTTGCCTACCTTGTTCTAAACTGAAGTTAATATACAACTTAGTGGATGAAGCTCGTTATACGAAAGTTCATTCCACGTTCAACTTCTGAAATGAAGTATCAAATATCTGGTTATAAATGCTATATTGGATATCAATATCGAAAGAAAGTGCAGAATCCATAGAAGTCTGTAATGATACTTATCTAAAAGTTTAATCATAGAAACTAAATGTTAAACTATCAAAGTCACACGAGAACAAGAATCGATATCAATATTTACTTTCACATGTGACTTATGTAATTTGGAGAGTATATTTATATCTTTTAATAGATCGATAAAGCCAATATCTTTAATTCGAAGGCTATAGAGAAAATACTTTCTCGAAATAAATGATGAATGTCAACGACCTAATGGTATTTCTAAACTTAAGAAATCTTAGAATTAGATAATTTTCGAATACTCATGGTTTTTGAAAGGTTTTTATTAGATGAGTTCGTAGATGAATAGTACTAGAAAAACAGGGCTTACGCAAGGCGATTCCAGTATAAAAAACTTCCGAACCAATATGAATCCTTAGAATGGACGAGAAAGGAAGATATCAACGATAAACAGAAGCTGGTTGTGTAACGTCTGAATGGGGTATCGGCTAATTGGAGCTGCAGTCCGAGTGACGCAGCCGCGGCCAATTATAAAAAGACTGTTCCAAACAGTCTTTTGCAAGGTTTCCGTTTATTTCGCAAACGTGGGACGGAAATAGAAACCAACAGGTGAGATGCGAATAGATGAAATAGAAGTTATTTTCGCGGATTATCCGTTCACTTCCTGTTATCCCGAATTTCGCAAAATCTCCTTTCGAACGATTTATCTTTTCCACAAGAGGACACGCCCTCCGCTAAAAATTGCCTCTTTTAATGAGAACGTTCAATTAAATGGCTTTCCGTTGTTTGTTTCGGCTGATTCGCTTTCAATGGCACAGCTTCCGACGCATTCCTTTTTCAACAAACAGACGTAATTGGCTTCCTCTCTTCGAACACTACAAATATTTTTCGTTGCGTCAAATGTTTTATGTAATTCCTCGAACTCGGATGAGTATCCCCCAATGAATGAATGGAAACTTTTTTTGCGATGCTTTAGGAATGTTTTTAAATCTGTAGTCGGAACTGCTTTGAATGTAAACTGCATCTGTGCATGGTAAAAGGGCGATGGTTTTATTCTGTAAAGAGAGAATATGACATTTCACTACGTCATTACCGTTTATAAATTCTCGATGTTTTGATGTCCAAAAGCTATGAGAGATTAGTCGGAGAGCATTTAAATTCCCATGAATGTTTTACGAGTTTCGGAATTCTTTCAAACGTTCTGATAACCGATTATCCGAGGATGACGTAACTAAGGAGTTGATACGCTAAAAAGGCTAGCGATTAATTCATAGAAATGGGAACAAGGTTTTTTATTTTACATTTCTATTTGAACCGAAAATATTAAATTAATTTATTGAATCCACCATAATTTTTTTATTTCAAAATTGTCGGAGTAAATTTATGACTACAAAATTTGTTAGTATAAAAGAATCAGTAAAAGTCTTGATTGGTCCATAGAGCAGCCTGGATGATTGAAGTTTTAATTCAACAGCTACTTCAAATCAGAGGCTTGTATCCAGTAGCTATAATTTCTTCCTAAATAAATTTCTTACTATTTTTATTATACGACAAATCTATGGTTTCTTAGTGCATCATAAAGAGACTAATATAATCGAACATAAAATAGAAATGATTATTTGTATAACTCAGAAAATATTTGGCAAAAGCTACGATAGCATATTCAATCAAAGCGAATTACTGTGATCGTTAGCTTAGAACTAAAACTCCCAAGAAAGTTAGTTATAAAGTTTAACAGAAGTGAAAATGGTGAAAAACGGCATGGTGGTATAGTGGTCAGCATACCTGCCCGGCAAGTGAGAGACCTGGGTTCGAGTCCCAGTCATGTCGCTATTTTTCACTTCTGTTCAACTTTAAGGAAAAAGCGCACACTTTAACGTGCTAAATAATACAAAATCCTTTCCTATCAAGTTAGTTATAATTATATATAGTAAGTTAGTTACAGTTAAACTAATAAATAAAATGTTTTTAATGAGACGGCTTATCAAATAAAAGTTTCAGTCTCTACCTATATATATAAAATTAAACCGACGAGAGAGAAAAATTTAAAATTAGTTTTTCTAATGATCATAAGATATTTTATAATATATTAATTGCTAACTTTAATTTTTTGACTGAAAATTATCTTCATATGTTAACGTTGTCGTGGAATTCGTCTGCTCGAAAAATATTATAATTATATCAAAAAACTTATATTCACCGCCTCTTTGCAGCAACATGCAATATTACCCTACCGCCATTTAAATAGACCATACTCCGAGTGAATTCCACTTGGCGAGGAAAGTTAACTTCGGAGCGTGAGATGGTATTTTCGCCACCTCTACGCGCCGTGCCTTGGAAACAAGTTTTTAAACGTCAGTGAGCCGACAGAATCGCTCACAAAATGGTGGATACGGCAAAAAGTGCGAGACCACAGGTAAGGAATATGTACGCCATCCCGAAAGTTCGTCGCCATAGAGATGAAAGCTTGGAATGGCTGAGATGCAATAGTTGAAGACGTCCAGAACAATCTAGCGACCGAAAACTATGCAGAGAAGGATGAAACTTTTGTTGGAAACTGCGAGGCTGGTGTCTCCGTAAGTTCACATCCTTGATATTCTTGCAGATAAATGTTACATCGAGGTGTAAAGGAAGCTGCTCGGGGAGAGCCTTCCTCAGGATTAACAGGCATTTGAACTGTTCCAAAGCGGACTGAGCAAGAAGCTGATAAGGAGATAGCGGTTTAACACTGAGAAAAGAATACGAAGCAACCGAACTTCGAGAGAGGAATGCACTATACCAAGATATCACTATATTCGATAGTAGGTCTAAGGTAACTGTCTCACTCAAAGTAACACCTTTGTGAACTTAGGTTTGGAATATATATGCTTCCCACCGAGATCTATGATAGAGTTTAAAGTATAGGATAGAACACGTTGAAAGAGTAAGGTGATAGAATTGTTACTCATGTTAACATTTTGGCGTATAAAATATATCATCCTTTGGGTGTAATTACCTAATAAATACTTTTTAATTAAAGAATTCATTTGCTTCCATTTATTATGGAATATATCATATGTATATATATAATTATACGTATCGTATGTAAACTAAAGATACATTACTTTCTGAAATTTCGAAAGCGCTCCTTAATTTTAATTCCTCACTGTCTCACAAAACCTTTCCTTATGAAACTCTATTCACTATCTAGGAAAAGGAGATTGTTTTTCTATGTTAACATGTCGGAAAACTAAGTATTGAGAGAATTTACGTCAACTATGTTCATTTCATGAAACTACGCTCCTTATACTGAATCTAGAGAGACCACGCAATAAACCCATGCTTATCTTCTACTAAGATTCAAAATGTACTCTTCAGTCCGAAATATATGTCAAGTTGATGGCAAATATTATTCATATCTCAACCCCGATATAGCATTTGCTTCCGATTTTCCGATAAGTGGCTCCACGGAGTCCATCCATCAAGCGAATGGATTTGTATTGTAGGGACAAGCCTCAGTATTTGTTCAATCCTTGTTGAAACAGCACAGATAGGACGAAACTTCCACATGACCAATAGCCAAATCTTTCAGTCGTAAGCGATTTCACGAGAAACATTTCGGAGCCTCTGTTTTCGTAAGCGATTTCACGAGAAACATTTCGGAGCCTCTGTTTTCTACTCCGCAAAACTTTCCCAAAATGACACATCTCCGAGTGATTTAATATTAGGCCTCCCTTAATTTGATTGTTTCAATAAAGAGGTTTCCCGAGGAGATGACAAATGAGGGGAGAAAGTAATTGTTAGGGGATTGAAAAGATGCTTCGAGAGCTTCAAAAGGAGGACATAATTGGAGAAAGAAGTGCCGCAGAAAATAATTTCTTTAAGAAGCAGTGAGGGACTGTGGAATAGATGAATTAAGGAGCGAAGCATTGTCTCGTTTTCCCAATTACTGCTCCAGATACTTAATAAGATGGAAGACCTCATGACTCGAGATGGAATTACATTGTAATCATCTGCCGAGATTCAACAGAGAGGAATTTTCAAGAAGGCTGTTTTCTCGTATCTTCGAAAGTGTCCTAAATTTATAAACACGCGATAGTTTTAAGGATGCTGTGATACGATTCAAAATGTGTCGTTAGGAAACCCAGGAAATTATATTTTCTCCTTTTAAATTGATCGTTAATTATGTACAAATATGTGTTTGTATTAAACAAAGTTTTAAGAAATTATGCAGGAATAATTGAGTTACAATTCCGTGCAAAACTTATATTATTCACTAATTTAATTACTGAAATTATTTACGAATTAAAATAAGTAATCTATCTTAGTTAAAGCAGAACTGAAGATATTAAAACGAAATAATAGTAACGACAAAGTTTCCGGATAAATAATTTTCCGTAATAATTATCTACTCCTATTACGAGAATTACCGGGTCAAAAAATTTAAACCTAGACAAAACGGACAGGAATCATAAAGTACAATAAACTACATAATATAAAATTAAGCGACTTAAACATGGGATGATGTTATAAGATTTACTACGGGATAAAGAAGAAAGAGTATCATAACACCGTGAAACAATTGAAAAGCGAAAAATCAATTTAAATCTTGGTTTATTCAGCTGGTGAGAAATAGTAAGTCTTGAAAATATAATTCTAATAAAGATGAGGATATTTTTTACACTATTTTTAACTTTAAAATTTACACAGACCTTATTGTTGATCACAAATAGCGGCTGATTGCCTTCGGAATACTTTCCTTACTTCTATGGAAGACCCCCGCATCATTTGTACATCTAAAAGTCATTCTAAGCAAAAGCACGTAATCTGCATGAAGGGAAAGTAAAGCTGAATATCGCGAAAGGGTCAAATTCCACTTTGACGCGTAGATTCGCCGAAAGAGAATAATCGGATGGAGGAATTGGAGGATAGAACAAAGAGAAGGGGTTTGATTTTTGTTCGGAGGCGTGAACGGAAGGCGGAATGGAGCGGTGAAAGGAAAGATGAGAATGTCATTTAAAATGAAGCATTTCCCGGACATCCAATTAAAAGCGTCTGGTGACGTCACTCCCTTCTGTCGAAAAATAACATCGGAGGCGATAAAAATCCTAGAGAGCCGTTGCAATTAAATATAATTAATAGAAAAATCGAGATGCACGCGGCGTGATCTGCTACGTTCACTGGAAGCACGCTTGTTAGTAGGAGTCTACATTTGTAAACTATTTGAAAGAACTATTTAATTATAGGATGCTCTAATTTCTGAGAAGTACTGTGGTTCCGCGAACTATTAAACGTCTATGTACATGTTTGATATATTAAGATTCTGTTTTCCAAAGGTAAGGTATTTCTGAAAATAATCATATAACTAGTTATCTATAAAAAACGATATTGATTTTTTGGCAAATTATTTGTATTTTTAATGATTTGTTATTGCTATGTATCATAAGGGATACACAAATGAATAATTTAACTTATAACTTCACATAAAAATGAAAATTAGATGAATCAGTTCTCCTAAAAAGATAGTAACGATAGGATATTAGTGAAATAGAAGTTGAATCAACAATTCGGTGAGAGTAAAATAAATGAGCTTGACTGATCAAGAGATGGAGTACCAAACAAGTCTTACGCAAGGAAAAAAAGGAAAACATTTTTTTAACGAACTTCCCCGTCCACAATGACGCATTCATTACGAAACAAGTGAGCAAGGCTTTCCGAATTTCGTTCTTTCATTGAATCGCTGATTATCTTGAGACCCTGTTTTGGAGAATGACTTTTTGAAATCTGACATTTACCTGATATTATCTTCGTCAGCAGATAAAGTTGCGCTGCCTTTTACACCCACTATTGCGTATATAATACCGATTCACTGGAAATAAGACAAATTGATTTACTTTTTGTCCTTTCTCTACTATTTTGTGTGTCATATAGATATAATTTTAAACTAAAAAAGCAATAAATCTATATATTATTATAAAGCCTCTAACTGATAGGTTCACTTCATATTTCTATTCAAGGATATCAACTATTCTCACCTGATATATTTCCTTACGATGTAGAGGGAATCCACTTGAAACTCACTCATATCCAGAAAATCAATAATTTTTAAAGAATAATGGAAGGTAAGAATAATATGTGGAATTGAATTATATATATAGGTACAATACAGATTTGAATATTAGTGGAAAGGCCACCCAAACACATTCGACTGGAATTTCAGAGAGATCAGATATTTCATTATTTTTCAGCAGAAATTTCGGCCTATATGTTGGAATTTTAAAACAAATCTTATTCATTTAATACAGGAATAATTAATCATAAAATACATTACTTACCTACGGAAGCGGCAATATGCCAAAGGATGACCTTCCGGATTTCCTCAATTTCATCTGCTTCAGGAATGTTTCTACTCGGTGATTCCTAAAATACAATAAAATTAATAATAAAAATATTTACTGAATTTCTATTATATTCTAATAAACTTAAAGTATTCTTTTTTACTTGGTCAAATTATAGTAATGCAATTAATATACTTAATTATTTATATCTCTCAATTGACTTTGACGCATTAAAAAGAAACTATCATCGAATCCGATCCATGCACGTTCACTTTCAAATCGATTCCAGCTGATTTTCCCACATGCGGTTTTACTATTCCATTTTGCAGCTCTTCTTTGACTAAAACGTGGAGTAGAAAGCGAGAGAAATCCGCCGTTCGCATCATCGCTATCCAGCGCAATTCATCCATTTTCAAATCCAAAAGACGTAAATCGTTTCGTGAAACGCCCACACTCGCGGAGTTCAATTTCGAAAGGACTAGTGGTGAGCTATTTTTAATTGATAGAGATTTTCTCCGAGAGGAGGGCATTGTTAGAGACTGGCGGATTCACCTCTCACGGAATTATGCTTCTCCATGGAAACAGCTGGAACATCGGACCACTCTTTTTTCCCTCCACGCGTGGGAGAATTTAGCTCTCTCTTTACAGATGAACAGAAAGATTTTACGCTGCTCAGTCTTTATTGGATTCGTCAAAAAAATCGGCGATGAGAAATATTGTACGGGTAACATTCCGGAGAAGATATGGAGAATAACACGCAGTTTGAAAACGCCTTTCTTTTGTTCAATAAACCTTTTTTGTTTTTATGCCGAGCGTTTTATGATTCGCTAAGTGCTTGTGCTCGCATTGGCTGTAAAAGGATATTTTTGTTCGAAAAAGATACGACTGGAAGCAGAATTGTTTTTTAAAATATGTTTGCGACTTTAACTTAAGTCAATACATTATGAAAGAATGCAGTACGAATGTAAATAACTATAATGGTAGCTGTAAAATGTATTGCAGAATAGTACCTAGTATTTTTTACATTTTACCCTAAATTTCATATTTCGCTCTTACATATAGTAAATATCACGATAATCGGACTTTTAAGTTGAGATTTTAAAGTCACCTTTTCTCTTTATTCATAAATCGTGACCATGAAAACAAGAGTTATTCCTAAGAATAATTCATTTTTCACCAAAAATTGAGATTCAAAATCTTATTTATTCAAAAAATTGGTATTATATATATATATATATATATATATATATATATATATATATATATATATATATATATATATATATATATATATATATATATATATATTATATTCAAGAAACCTAATCCTAGGTATCTTAGATTTTGTGGTAATAGCTTTCATCATTAACTACCCTAATGGTTCCCCCACAGTCTGGGGTTACCCACCAAGTGGTTGGGTTAGAAACTTTTCAAGGGGTTGCGATCCGGCAAGGAGGTAATATACTCATAAACTGATATTTGATGAAGAGAATGAACAGGTCCTTAGAATGATGTACTACATGTCGTACAGACATCTTGGAGGAAAACATGATTTTGCATTTATGCTTCTTCTCACATCGTAGACATATTATGTCTAAATACCTCAGTAACGGGATAAAATTCTGTCATTCCATCTTCTTGAACACATTAGAATCTACAAATATTTTCATGGAAAATGCATTAAAAATTAATAAAATAATCTCCGATACTTATATTCTAAAAGTAGCAAATATCTATTTGTTTTAGAACATCGAATATAGAATCATTCCATAAAAGCAAACTGAATTCAATAAAGATAAGAGAGAATTGCTTACAGATTGCTTTACCGTACACTAAATTAACACAATATGAACGCAAACCAATTTATACCGCAAAACAAACTACATTCACAACTTTGAAAAATGGTCCAAAATTGCAGAAACGGCACGTGAATTGTTTTCTACTCCTGGTGAAGCTCTCTAAATTAATGTTCCGTGTGTTCGCACGACAGATTAAGGCCTTTATCTCCTTAGCAACGCGATTATAAAAGGGATAAAGTATATCGCGTTGCATGTGTTTCAGTAGCGCACTCGGATCTTCCCGCACAATTCGCGCTAAGCGAGTATCTCCTTTTGCTATTGCGAAAGATTAATATATCCTCGTATCTCTGCTAAAACGGAGGATACGTCACTCGATAGACGAATTGCAGCTCACTCTAGATCTAAACAGAGGCATTATTAACCCCGTATGTAGGTCACGTGATTATTTAATTGGCGCCATTTATATTAGGACGCAACTGCGCGTTACTCTTTCTACGGATGACACACTTCCAGCGTTCGATTGAGTTTCAAATATCACCGACTGTTTGCACAAGAGGATGTATTTATGAAGATGTCACACGGATCAAAGCAGAGCTAAAGCAGTGATGGATTTGAGTTGGAATATTATCCCAATGTTATGTTTACTCTGTTCGGTAATTAGATGAATAAACGAAAAATTATTACGCGATGTAGTTTTATTTTAGTATTTTGCTCTGTTTTCAATGGTTTCTTATTGGGTAAATTAAATTTCATTGGCTCAGTAAATTAATATTCATGTGGAGAAAGTGAAAATTATTGGTTTATTTTTGATACAGTAAAATAAGTAAGTAAAAAGCGTAAAATATGTGGTTAAATGGAAAATAACACGTATGCTAAAAAAAATATTTTTTTGCTTAGTGAATGAATTCTCAAATTATTCTGTCAACATTTCCCTTAAAAACAGTTTAATATGACAGTGATGTGAATCAAGTCTAATTTTCATTTTATTGTTCTCAATTCAATCACTTTTTATATGCATTGCATTCTCACGAGTTATTTTTTATAGTTTACAGTCAAATAATAAATCGTATTATCATGTAAATGTATATTAAAGAGTTCTACCAAAATATGAATTTTAATAAAATTTTTATCTAATCTTTTTTATTAAGAATTATTATTATTCTATTAAATTTATTCTATTATACTATTAAAATTTACTAGACACTACTGAATATATGCACATCAATCTATTATAGTATTACCAGTCTCAGCA
Source organism: Pantala flavescens (assembly GCA_020796165.1). Taxonomy (NCBI): domain Eukaryota; kingdom Metazoa; phylum Arthropoda; class Insecta; order Odonata; family Libellulidae; genus Pantala; species Pantala flavescens. The sequence continues at coordinate 48,662,350 of CM036881.1, read as the reverse complement.
ATAAACCGATTAAATTAATAATCAAATGAATCAAAGTCACAATTCTTAGGAATGGACTAAACACAAACAAACTTGATAAACAATAAGTAACGTGAGAAAAAATTAAATAATATTTCAAGGAAGTTTCTCCAAAAGCATGGGGGCAGGATTCGTGGCAGCATAATAATCCCACATAACTCAGCAAACAAAAAAGAAAAAAATTCAACCGAGGGACCAAAAAAAGAATCTGTAACATAATCCATATGAATGTATTCTCATCGATATCCCAATCTGAGAAAGAAACAAATGTATCGGAGCCAAAACACCAGCTCGTAATGAACCCAATGAAAAAAAAGCCGTGACATATTGGTCTGAATGGAAAGGGGGGTAGTCAAGGAAACAAAAAGAAAACAGATATAATACATTTAGGAAGGATAGACATAATGAGATACGTGAAAGGGGAAAATCGATGGACAGGAAATCAAATGGAAGATCCCCCAGATAAGGGCAGAAGGCAAAAAAGGGAAGGAAAACAGGTTGACACAATGGAGTCGGTGCTGAGAAAGAGATAAAAGCTTTCATTCGAGATATCCACTGGCAAAATGAAAAAAAGATCTGACGAAGTCTGAGCATTTACTTTCACTGCGTCTACTTACAAATATCTCTCTTTGTAACAGATAGCAGGGATAATGGTTTTTCGCTAACAAAGGAGCGGTTATTTCTCTACGGGACGGTTCTTTTTGCCAACGCTTTGTTCGGAATTATCTGCGAAACGCTGGGATTGAAAGGCATTGTGAGCACAAGTGGGATTCTAGAAGCGGAGTGTGATCTAATTAGTTTTAGTGCATTCATACCTGCACCGAATTAAGCCTGCATGGATTCAATGCTGCCGAGAAGACATTCATCCAACTACAGCTGATCTTTATTTGTAAAAATTTATTTCGTAAATCGTTGACTAAATGATGCATGGCGGATTTTATGAAATAAAAAAGGCAAATGAAGAGAAAATTCACTTGTATTTAACAAACGATCGAGCTATACTTACATTTCAGTGAAAGTGAGACTTTTGGTAAGTCAATTATTTGCGTTTCAAATAATTTTTCACTTACAGTTTCTTATTTTTTTATTTCACACTTTTATATTATGAATATGAATCTTGTAATAATAATCCCAATTTTGTATCCTTTTACGAAGTAGGAGTAAACTAAATTTTAAGCACCGAAACGAAAAATATTCTCTAGAATTATGAAGTATGTGAATCTACATTTACATAAGCATCCTGCAAGCCGCCTTACGGCGTGTGGCAGTGGGTAGCTGTGTAACTATTTAACTGATACACATACTTCAAAATTTTATAATAATACTAGAATCAGTATGAGATTATAAGTAATATAATGAAATTATTAATTTTGTAATAAAGCTTTTAAAACTTTTAATTTCACACAAGATTATTTTTAATATCCTTTATTATCGTAAAAAATTCTTTGCTAAATCTTTTGAATATTTCCCCTCAAAAATTTAATAAGTTCTTGTTCATATTTATTTCATCAGAAACAAAATATAGTTTTGAATAATTCCGACACGTATCGCCAATGATATATTTCATCAAACTTATAAATGACCGAATTAAATGAAAATTAAATTTCCAACGCAAATAAAATACTTCAGCGATCATTGAACCTTTGACCGTAACTTTAAAAATCGACAAAGCCGATAATTTTAGAGCGATGCTTACAGAAATCCCATTAAATCCGATACTACTCAGTCACTCTTTTATAGTTTTATAGTGGAACAACCTGAGGAGTTCTCTGAGAAATGGGAGACGATAGAAATAGCTGCGGGAGTGGTAATTGTTAGGCAAAGACGGATTGGGTCGGAGAACCTGACAAAGTACGCTTGGAAGTTACGGAAGTCACTAAGCCCAAAAAAAACTATCTTCACGTCAATTCCCACATCTTCGAGGATAATATTATCCCTAGAGGAGTGCGAACTCGAGTCTTCGGAGAGTAGATGCCCCCATCCCCTGGCAAAGGATCACGGACTATATAAGCCCCTGGTCTCCATAAAGGAGTCTCTGTTAAGATCCTCCCTTTAGCAGGTTGCATCGCTGTGTAGCTCCCCGAACGGTTTTTTGCGGCGGAAACTTCAATGGGTTTGAGGAGTTATGCACCGGAGTTATGAAGTTGGATCGTCGGGGAAGTGTTTTTGTGCGGTGAAAAAATAGAGTTGTGGAGTTGGTCCACCGAAGGGAGTTAATTGAGAAGTGAATGCCATTGTTAGACACGTCGCCTTGTTCGGGGATCGAATCAGGGCGTGTCGGTATGAAAGATGCGATGGAAGTGTGGCTGTAAAAATAGATATTAATCGTATCCTGAAGAGTATTTCCAGACTCAAGAAATTATATAAAAATTTATGTTCAATAAATATATTGTTCTTTAAGACATGGATTTGCAGGATATTAAGATTGATAGGGGAAATGAAATCCTTTTTTAGTTAATTCTATCAGTAGGTTTGTGCAGGTTTGTAACACCCCTCTTTTTGTTGGTATTTTCCTGCAGTGGATATTTTTCCTAAGTATTTTTCTTAAGTTTTTAGATCCACTTAAATATTTCTTATAATTCTCATTGTTATGAATATTTTTTATATAAGGCGTTATCATATTTTGTATCATTCAGGGTATGAGGCATATTTTGTAAGTCAACTTGTAGAATTAAAAGGTTCGTAAATAACTTGTAAGATTTATGAATATTCAATTATAATTATTCGGCCTTCCTTTGAGGTGATCGTTACACTTGTTGTAAAAATTATAAAATAAATCACACTTCAATTGACAAGGCAATGTAATTGAGATGTCTAAGGACTGCACTTCTTAACGAAATAAATAAATATTTGCCGCTCATCCATCCATCAGTACAAAAATCTCGATTAGGTGTTAATTTATACCTCAACTATTTGGTTTATTACAGATGAGACTTAAAAATTTTCGAATTGATAGAGTATCCTTATATCTTAGGAATTAAATTAGATAAAAAAACGTAAGTATAAAAAGAGCGAATATTTTTTCCAGGCTGTAAAGGTTGTCTCAAAAAATTTCTGCTCAGGTTATTTTATACATTGAAAGAAAATGCAAATCAAAATCCATTAATGAATCACTCTAGAACTCTAGAATACAAAGAAGCAGTCGGTACAGTCTTCAATGAACGGTTGTCTGACAATAGATATATTTAAGAGAAACAGCTGCTTTCTTTAAATCTCGACGGACAATCTTCCGCGTACAAGTAAGGGGTAAGAGAGCACAAGAAAAATAAATTGGAGCTGAAATATTTAACGACTCTGCCACTTGGCGAAGTGGGACCTATTGACAAAGGAGTGGAGGTTAAAGGCGTTAGCTGTTGCATGATTGGAGGTCTTTGTAAGCGATTGACCGATGCACTGAGGCCATTCTCTCGTCCACTTCTCTTGGGATTCACCTTTGGGGCCATCCTTTTGTCACATTTCCTTCCTTAAAATCTCCTCCGTAATTTATCGATTATCACTTTGGCAAGTTCTCACAATGCACATGTTCTGCAGCTATCGCAATACGATGGCAACTGTGGCCATGACGACCTTGTTGACTATCGAAGTCATCCATAAGTTCGTTTTTAGGAAATATATAAAGAGGATTATTACTAAAGTGCATTTTATTATGAATGAGAACTAACAGTAAAGAAAAATTTGCACATTTTTAAGGTTCATTAAAAGATTTTAAATTGCTTCTTTATAAACAGATTCATTATAAGATCTGTCTATTAATTATTTGTAATTTTATTTAATTTTAAAATTCTAATTTGAAAGTTAAGGAACATCATAGTATAAAAAAAATAAATTATGGTTTATTGAGTAGTTTAAATTCTATTTAGGTTAACATATATACTCTAAAAATATGATTAGTTTGAACGCAGATAGTACGTAAATTTACGTGTAACTCTCATCAGTTGTGCTAACATGCAGATAACGATAAAAGGATAAATTGAATTCAATTTAAACGAGATATATTTCACACTTGCTACAAATAGAATAAAAAGCGTTCGATACAGCTATATTGAACCTCTCGCGCGCTCGAATGATCAATTTATAGAGAGGCGATGCATAGATTTCAGATATTAATTATGATAAACGTGTTTAGTTTAGGGCTACATTTAATTTAATTGCTCTCAAATCATATAAAATCCCTGCACTACTCGGATTAATGAGGTATCCTTTGATGCATCGAAAATAATATATAAGGAAAGACATACAATGTCAAGGAAAAATAGGGCAAAAAGGAGCACTGGTTCTAGAAATAAAATAGAAATATCTCAATACACATTTAGGTTATTTCAGCTTGAATATTTTGGGTTGATTTGACGCTGAGAATTTGGATGATGAAACAGCTAATATCTCCAAGAATGTATTCGTGGAACTGCGGAACACGATCCTGGCCTATGATAAGCAATTTCTAGGAAAAACATCCTCTCAATGCATTGATCTCGATAGAGTTGACTTTCAGAATAAGATGGCTTTCCGCGTCATCAGACGGATTCCGAACGCATCGGAATGACGGCGAATGCGATGAACACTCGACAATTATTTCCTCGAAGCAATAAATTCGCGTTTGAGGGATTAACTAGGGAAACTGGGATCACCTAGCAGAGTCATTCATTGGTAATTCGCGCACGTTTCATTCCTATGCTCTCACAGTTTGCAAATTAGAAGGGCCTCAAACGGGTTTAACTCGTTGCATCCAATTCTAATGAAGGCGTTCTTGTCGAATGGGGCTCAATAAGGAGTCTTCTTAATTAAGCGAATCAAATGGAAAAAAAGAGCCGTCCTTTGGATGGAATTCGGGCAAAATGTAGGATTATTTGTGCTCTTGTGCAACGTTATATTAGGAGGGGATTAGCTTGATTAAGTTTGAAATCAGCAAACAGAGTAATCGGGTGCAATAAAGGATTATCGGATAGGAAATTTGCAATCGCGTACATGATGATCTACACTAGTATTTTGAATATTAATCTGGACTAACTGAAATTTAGGATAAATTTATTTATAATATAATTATATATCATATATGGAAAACTGAAATTGAGAGAGATTATCATTTAGAGTAAAGTTTGCTATTCTTTTGATTATATTTTCAATGATTTTCAAATTAAATTACTATTGAGTTAGGACATATGTTCGTATTTTTTTTCTCCTCAATAGAGAATCTATTGGAACTACTAAATGAAATAATATCATTATATAAAAATATAATGATTCTCTATATGAAAAATATTCAAAATAATTTTCTATATGCAAAATAGCCAATTTTCGTAAGAATATTCGTAAGATACACGTATTCATTTTAAATAATAATGAAATACAGTAATCACGCACGGGTATTCGTATGAAATAGTTTCTGTGATTATAATTGATATCTCTACTTTCTACTTCAAGATTCATGCTTCGAATAGTCGTGATCAATTCCTGCATTCATTCTTTTTAAAGCAACGCATTCTTTACTCGTGTAAAGTAAATAATTGCGGCACTGAAATTGATTAACTTTCATTGTAAAAAAGGAAAACTTTTGTCCACTGAAAATTAAAAGAATCAATTCATTGGCGGGGCAAAATGCTTTCCATACTGATGAAGATTATAAATAATTACACTTAAAATTAAAATTTTAATAAAAGCGAAAGTTAAACAAACTACACAAAAAAGCACGTTTCATGCATACGCGCTCGACCAGCAACGCGTGCCTGCGTGTTTCCAGGAAAGTTCCTCTTGAAAAGACGTTGAAAATGCAATAGGGCGGCAGCCGTGGGCATTACTTATGTATCGAGTAATTAGGGTTTGGAGTCATTGCGATTCAGTATTGACGAGAGACTCGTTCGGCTTTAATTGAAAGAAAGCGAGTGCGTTGTCATGGCGATGGGAGAAAGGGTCCGAAAGACGTCAAGTGGCGAAAGGGGTTTTTTAAGAGGCCATTTGGGGGTGACAAGAAGATATTGAGGGCCTGAAAAAAAGGCTGAAAGGTGGAGATAAATAGATGAGAAATAACCCTCATATTACGTTCGATCGAAAGAGGGAAGCATGATCATGCCACTGAATTCGTTTCCCGATACAAATTTGAGCTGTCCCAAAGGTTAGAAGAATGTTCTTTTGCCGCTTGGTGCAGTGAATTTATATACTTTCCATCATTGCCAATAAGATATACACGTATTCTGTATAAATTTGGAGCAAGGTTTCTTTTAAATATTACATTCTGTTTTGCACTCATTCAATATTATACAAGTAATAACTGTCATCACTAAAGCACGATTATTTAAGTAAATGTTTGTAACTTTCAATCATGTGAAATTCTAAGAATATTAAGTTTTATAATCGATAATTATAATTAATCGATAAATGTTTATAACTTTCAATGGTGCAAAATTCTAAGAATGTTAATTTATATTATCGACAATAACAATATTTGCAGAGTAGAGGCAAATAATAAAATTCAAAGACTTTGATATGAGCTTAATCTTTTGTGCCCTCTGTTAATGTCGATTGAAAGCCTTTAATTAATAGCTAATAAAAAACCGAAATTGAGTTAATCTTGCCCCATCATCACAAATTTCAACAGTTCTATTGCCGCAATGCATTAGTTAGTTACAGAAATATTCTAACATATCTCTACTACCTCTCAATATCTCACACCTAAACTTAGAATCTAATTAATTGAGATCAAGTGCAGAATCATTCACAATAATCTAGACAATATATGAGACATTGTAACTCTAAGGCAGGAGTCGTTCATTCGCACGTTCAAAGATCCACTCAATCCGAATGGACTCAGAAAATGCACAGTTTGCATTTCAATTGTAAAATCAATAGCGTAACATCTTGAAGCGTGCCACCGTGGCAATCCCTCTCCATTCGTTACCAAAGTAAGCATTAGAACCAAGGTACGCCTCCTCCAACGGTTGCCGGGAAGAGCAACTACAATGCCCCACGACAAACAACCGAGATTCCCAGTCAGCAGGACGCTGCTTCGATTGTTAGCATAATAAGAGCGTCTCTGTACAAGGAGTGGGAACGAGAGTCTAAACGTGTAGACTCTACGGCTGCAAATCGGATATGGCGACCCGAGTGTTCTTCAGATTCCCGGAATGCGGAGGCGTTGGGTGACCGATGGAAGGCTACCGCAGAATAGAATTCCACCTCCGAAGTGTTAAAGGGATTGAGGAGTAAAAAAAGGGGTCAATAAGATCAAAGACTCTCCGACGAGCGTATGGCGGCCTAAAGGATATCCGGAACGAAGAGGGCTTTGGTGTTGGGGAAATATACGATTCGAGATGCTACTCAGAAGGCTGAGAATGCTTCTGTGGTCGGATTTGCAGTCAAAGAAGCCTTTCCAATGGCCTTTTGGTAATTTCAGCCGCGGATGACGTTTTAAATGAGATTTTGATTTTAATGCTCTCGATTGGGAAGCTCTTATGATTAGTTTCTCGTTCTTTTTTAGCGGCATTGATTGGCTTTCGATCATTAGTCTAAATCATCGGTTATCTTTGATTACAGACTTATGTCAGCTGATACTTTCAAGGAGAGAGATTCTTTTGAGGGCTCACATTCTAAATTTGAATGTTATACATATGTAAGTTTAATTTCTATGAGCTGATTTTAGCATATTTTGTTCATTTTTATTTATTACTTAGTTAACATTTTCTAGTATATAGTAGTTATATTATGTAATATTAGTTTTTAATTAATTATTTGTATTATTCAAGGATCTTTGCATCTCGTAGATACGATAGTTATTTCAACAGTTCTAAAAAAATTATTATTATTATTAACTATTTCGAGATAAATATGCGTCATTAAAAGATTCATTAAGAATGTAAATTTGAAGAAATTTAATCTTTTTTATAACTCGATAGATATGACAATAGTGCCCGAGAATAAAAATCTTTGGTGTAGATTTGCACAATCATGAATGATGTGAGTGGTTCATTGAAAAGTGAAGTAATTGCATAAAAATTATAAAGTTCTTAAAGCAAAAAATGCCTCTCCTTTGTGTAAGAATATCTTTAGCTATAGAATTACACCTTCAGAAAATGTTTCTAAAGAAGGACCTGTAGAGTTGGTAAACCACTCCTCTGTTCAAGGAAATTCACTCTGATAAAATGTTTCCGAATTTTTACTGAATCATATTATCATATAAAAATAACTCTTAAATAGAATGAAAAAAAATATCTCTTTAAATGTTGAATAAAAGAAAGTTATTTTTATCCCTTCATGAATAAAAAATACTTCTTCATTTTACTAGTCATTCTAATTTTGTTTGGTAATACAATTAAGACAAACGAAAGTTTTCTCTACTTTGTACGACAAACAACGAAAGCAAACTCACTTTCCCTCGCCCAAGCACAATAACGAATTATTCCGTCAAAACATACGTGTACATTTTTAATTTGGATTTGGGAAGTCATACACCGTGAAAGCAACACGCAACAGCGATTATGTCGAGGTGAAAGCAACTGAAACGGAAAATAATTAATTAGCATGTTCTCCTCTGCTAATTTCTTGGCGTGAAAAACTCCTCGTGTTGCGAATTCCTTTGAAGCTTTCGGTCTACGAGTGCAGTTCCGATTACAATTATATATTATACGGAAATGAACATGAGAGGGATATCTAGAAACATTAAAGGTTCCATTATCGATGCATTGAATTTTTTAAGACTGCACCTCAACATTCATATTCGGCTTAGAAGTAATCATTGAATCAAAATTTTAATACTAATGCCTTTAAATTTAAGTATCAACATTGCGGAATTCATCAAGTGTCAGTTAATATAAAAAAGCCTCATAATTAAATAAACTAAAAGGAGAAACTTTTCGTGAAATAACAAAAGAGATAATATTTACCTTGAGTGAAAGGACTGACAGCTTGAAATAGAACAAAGAAAACTCAGATATGAAAACATCTGATAAACGTATATCTCAACACTTAAACTTCAGCACACTTAAAATTCAAAATATTTTGGATAACTGGGTTTAAATTATTATTACTTTGGAGATTCTTACTATATTTCTCCCTAGTATGAAATGAATATATATGAAGTATCTATTAATATCATTCTGGCTAAATGTAGTATGACATTAAGTTTACTACCATATCTTGCAGCAAACTTTTTGTACTAGGCTAGCATAAAAGTAGACGTGAGAAAGTTTCCTATCGCCAGCATGCATTCATAGCAAAGGAGTGGTTACCCACGCATTCCAAACCGTTCACGTCAAACTGTAAAAACCTTTTGGTGCGGATTCTCTCCAACAAGTGTAAGGAAAAAACACAGCTTCCATTGGATTCTCCGTTCGCAGACACCGCGAGAGATTGCCCACCGAAGCGCACCAACGATCTGCAAAAGGTGTTAAGGGATAGCCCTTTTCGCCCGTCACTTTGTATCTTTTTATATTAATTCTTCGCGAGCATTCGCGGTAACGATGTTCAAACAGCGAAATGTGCAAGACAGCTGTCATGGGAATTATGGTTAAGGAAATCAAGGCTAAAAATGAAAGACGTCCATTCTTTCCACTGCGTACAGAACTGCGAGCGATTTTGCTCTACGAAGGACTTCTATCGAACACCATTTCTTTTACTCCAAAACGCAACCTGTTTGTCCCAGTTACTGTCTGCTTCAATTAAGAATTGTGTTACATTCAGAGCTCTAAAATAAAGTGAGGTTTGAGGATTATTTTGTCTGAACAATACGATGGAATCAATCGGTTGGAAAACATAATCACAATCAAATAATTATATTTCATAGAAGGGTATTCATAAGTAACATGTGTACATACACGTGTAAGCATTTATCTGCACGTGTAATATGTTCGTTCACAGTTCACTTATTCCAAAATGCATCTTGTGATAAAAATAAAATGAAACGCAAAACATTCTCCTATGTCTAATGACATGCATACAATGGATTTGAACAATAAAAGAGTTGATACATATTCGACAAAAAGGTATTCATTGTATCTTTCTCACTATGATATTAAAAGAAGATATTACGTCTATCAATTAGCTGTATTTAAATTTAAAAACAATATTTAGTAGAGAAAAAGGTGAAAAAACACGATTTATGGTTCTTCTTAATCATAATCAATGCTTTACATAGGTGTGATAATTAGGCTGCAGAAAAAGTTATTTAGCTCTCACTTTGTCTCTCACTATTTTACTTTCTATGATTAACATACTATTATTCTGTGGATATGATGGGTAAAAAATGATAAAATATTTTGAAATTTTACGCTAAACGTTGAATTCAAATTATATATCTGAATTAAATGAATCAGTAAATCATTTGTACATTACATCTTTCACTATTTTATTAAATGAAATAATCGCAAAAATTAGAAGAAGCATTTCCAACTTTTGATTATTTTATAATGAAATAACAAGTTTAGATGAAAATAACAACTTTATTTTCAACAATGGAAGGATATTATTCTCTCGTACTGCAATAAAAATACTATAAATATTTCGGTAATACTAACTAGCCTGTATTTTACATTCTCATGTAGCAATAAATTAATTGCACCACTGAATAAATATGTAATTGTGAATATATTCTCAGTCTATCCAATTTGCGAGATTCAGGTCAAGCAGAGTCCAATAAAAACGTAACGCGACAATTCAATGGAATTTTCAAGAAGATAATGAACGGGTATCATTTTCAGCTGCCAAAAACTCAAAACATCCCGAGGGTCACAGAGTATCACTCTAAATCACATTCTCCTCTCGTTATTTTACGTCACAATGGATTTGCCAATTTTCCGATGATATCTTTTCAGCTCAATTCATAGATATCGCCTTTCGAGAGAATGAAAATATTTAAAACAAAAATAAAATGGGGACAGCGTAACGCTAACGGAATCCGGTTTCTTTTAATTTTATCAATCGGATTATCCTCCAAAAAATACACGTTCATCCGCTTTATCGCGCAGTTCTTTCGTTCCAGAGACGGGCATTTTACTTTTACGCTCATCACCTAGGTGACATAATAATCGAATGGCGTTAATTGATGAAGGGAATCTCACAATCGATTGTGACCTATCTCCAATGCATCCACTAATATCTCTCCGAGAAAAAAAGAACCTCATCATCTCCTTGTGAAATCCGCTTAGGCACAAACACCCGTCATCCGATCTCATTCCAATGGCTTTGGAAAACATTTTGACATTCATTCGGAAAGATCTTTCGTCGATGAAATATCATCCCATTTTTCAAGGGAAACTCACGTGCAGCCGCCGAAGAAGCGGTGGAAGGCGACAACCGCGGGTGCACTCCTTTCGACCGGATAAATTGCCTCAATAAGTCGCCGGTTATAGAATGCACCGAGAAGATGTGCGGGAGGCCTATTTCCAGGCGCAGTGTGGATGGGGGAAAAGTGGTTGGGAACGCGAGCTTACATCTTCATCTGAAATTCGATTGGGGAGATAAAACTCGTGGATTGTTCTTGAAGGTACGTGATCATAGGGTTCAATAAAAGAGTGGATCTTTCGTGGGCTTCCAACGCCATTACTCCGTTTATGATGCCTTCTGTGATATTTAGGGGCATACGAATGATTGCTCTACTAAGAGGGAATATTTTGAATGTTACGCTGTATAATAGTACATTCATACTCTTATTATATGATTATAATATTCACCTCATGTAAATTGTGCTCGAAGTGGATGAATAAAAGCGTAGTAAAAGTGTATCACCACACTGTATGTAATATACATGCGATATTATAAAATTTGAATAAATTCGGAGTGAAGGCAATAGAAAAACAATGAACTAGTGTATAATAATAAAACTGTAAAAATATCATGAATTTCTTCAAAACTTAAAGAATTTTTTAACATTACACATAATATATTTCTACAATATTTAAGCCTTTATATTTCGGGAGGATGTTAAGTCAGTTAATATAAATTATTTTGTCGATATTTATTCCAGTTAATGTTTCTTTCGGTATAACTATATCAGGTTCTCCGAGAGTTGAGAGAGATTTTGGATCGTCATGGTTCGTCTATAACTCAGCAGTGCACTTTTTTTGAAGTATTATGATTTACATTTGGTTTTATATTTTCCGTCACGTTTGTTTTACTGAAAATGTTATTCCTTGTTGCTTGCATAAAATAGTAAACTCCTTACAACACATAAAGAGAGAACAAGGAAAGGAAAGAAGCAACATTTGACGCGTCGGAGAGTTGGGCAGTAAACCTCGGAAAGACAAACCAATGAAAATACGAGAAGAAACAGGAGGGCCTTACATCTTCATCAGGAACGGTAGGGGGAGATAAAACAGCGAGATTGTTCTAGAAAGAAAGCGGTGATGGCGTCAATAAAAAAAGCACAATTCGAGAGATGTGAGCTCCGAATGGCTCTTATAAACGCATCTGATGTATATATCGTGGAAGGTCGTAAAGTGGAGGTGAGCTTCCTTATCTCGCCGTATGAATCTTTCGACTCATGGGCAGACACTCCGAAGCCAAGGCAATTAAATGCAGATGACCTTTTTCCCATATCCGCCATTTTTCAGTCCCTCCGCAGACCTTTTGCCATCGCGTGACTGATTATGACGTCCAATTGGAAAACAAAAGAGAGTGGAAAAAAGCGCCTCTTCCTGACAGGTGCAATTCTTGTGGTTTTTAAAAAAGGAGTTATTTTCCACCCACGAAAGGAATCTATTATGGTTATTAAGTGCTTGTGGTCTACTAACAGTGAGGTTTAGCGTGAACTGTGAAAGGAAGGCTGGGTTACGCTGCACCAGGGCAACGAACCGTGAAGTTTTCATTCCGGTTTTTACCATAGTTCGATAATTATTCATACATTTTAATTTTGTTTGGAATAATAATTCGGTTCTAGTCAAAATCTGGACTCTTTAGGGCAATATATTGGTGTACTATGTTGGTAATTATACGGCTAAGTTTGATTCTCGGTTTTGCTTAGATTTTCGTTCCAATTGATCCTATTACGATTTGATTTGAATTCTACTCTACTCTATGATCCTACTTTATTGTTTAAAGTACGAGCATGCAAAGCGATAGTATTGTTTAAATACCGCAGCTTTAGAAGGGAAATATATTTGTACTTTATAGGAATCATAGTAATATTTATGATATTTAAACGTTCGAAGTGCTGCTTTAAAGGAAAGTTATCGATGGATGACATGCTAAGAGCAACAAACATTTGGAGGGGAAAGGAAAGTGTAAGTAACCGAGAGAAATCTGTCGAAAACGAGGTAGCAGTCGATGTCAAGAGGAATGAAAAGACTTGAAGATAAATAAACACAATATATCAAGAGGGAAACATGTGCTTACAGAATATGAGCAAAATCTCCAATTTGCGAGGACCTTCTGTTGAAGAGGCCGGGAAATAACAGGCGAAAGACACGGAGGGATAAAAGAATGTATTCAGAGGAACTGCCTTCTGAAATAAAAAGGAATGATCAAAAAGGAGTTGAAAGGGAAAATCTCGCTTATTTACTCTTGTCTACAAATAATGCTGTTACGTGGTATAATTAATATAAATATTTTAAGAGAAGCATCAAGTTAGTTTTTCTGCGAATATTGGCTATGTATGGATAAAGCCATTCTGAGGAAAATCATAAGGAAATGACGTCATTTCGGAAAAAAAATTCATAATAATCTTTTTCGTATTAATTGTGGTCTTTCCTAAGAAATAGCCAAATCATAGTTTAAATTGATCGACTTGGAAATTGAATCAGATTTTATTCAAGTCCATTCTACCTTGGGATATATCCTGGGAGCATAACGTATCTGTGCTGCACCCTTTCTTAGTTTCTAATATACCAATAATAATAATCAAGAATATTTCAAGTATATATAATAAATGTCCAATTTGGGATTTAGCAATAACATAACATTCAACAAATAAAAATCCCTCATACAGTAATTCAAAGTTAACATTCGATTCAACTACAAATCATTGAATACTAAATAGTATATTATGAAGCTGAATTCAATTTTCAACAAACCTTATATTCTTTTTATTTAAATTTCCTCGTTGGATAATAAACAAAATTGAACAGATACGTTGTGTTGTGTATCATCTTCTTTGTCGAAAGTGATGCACAAATGCGTTCGTTCGATAAGTTACACGAGCTCTTGTAAAAAAAGTCGACAGTTTTCTTGCCATTGTGAAAATGGAACGAGCTAGTTTTGTGCTACCGATAATGAGATGCTTTTTTGCAAAAGCAGATGATTCGATTCCACTAAGAGGATTACGCGCTCTAGTTGAAATTAAAAATATACGGCGGAAAGAGATTATGCTTCACCCAGTTTCTAGGGGACTCCAATGGAAACAAGTTGACAAAACTAATCAACAGTTGGTCCATGCGTTTAAGCCGAAATGAATGCCTCAATTTCGGAGAGTATGACGCTGCAACGAACGCTGGGATACTCTTCATGGTTCCCTTCCTAAAACCTCTCCCATTTATGTCTTTTAAATTACTCGCCTCATCGAATGAGGTCATGCAAATGGAATGAAAACGAAACGGGAAACTTAAGCTCGCTTTTGTTCTAATGAATGTACTTTGTGCACCAGATTCTTTGTTAGTGTTAAATTAAAAGCTCTCGAAAATTCAAAAGAGCAATCGCCGCTGAATGATTTTCGATAACTAGTATTTCCGGAGAAAATCTAATTTTATCTTTTAAGCGAAAAGTAATTTTAATGCAACGAAATAACTAGATACAATCATTGTTTACTAATGTAGTAACTATAAACATTAGCATACTTAAAAAAGTGCGTTAGAATATGAAAAAATTATATCATAAGGTTCATTATATTTCCTTATGAGCCTATTTATAGAAAAATAGTAGAGGTAATAAATACTAATTGTTAAAATTCTACCCTAACAAAGTATGAATATTTTAATTTTTAAAAGGGCCTTTGTGTATATATGCATATTTAAGATGAACCCATAAATTCAATTTTAGAATTACAAATGCGTACATCTTCATTTAAAAGTGAATTTGATTGATTTGATTTGTAATAATTATATTATTACAAGAATTTGTTATTTACAATATGATATTTTGAAAACATACAGTGCAAGTGAGTTAAAAAGTTCTAATGAATAGAATATAAGAACAAAATAAATACACAGGGCAGTTTAGCAATGAAAATGAAAAGCAATATACAAAAGGGCACGCGATAAAATTGATCTAATCCCATTAAAGAGTTAATCAAATTTAGAATTTTATCTTTACTATAATAAAAGATAAATTAGCTTTGTAATTGGCAAAAAAATATAATATATAATAAAAAAGTAATAACTAATAATTATTTGCTGAAAATCTAATTAATTCATAACGATCGTTTTGAATTACAAGCAAAAGAACAAACACGATCAAAACCGTATACTCTCCCGATATCATGAACTGATCCATTTTTGTAAGCCAAATGTAAGTAACATTATCTGCCATATATTGTAAAATTGTAGTGAATCATGCTTGGGATGTTGTGGGAATTTTTTTAAATGTAACTCAAAAAGGCAGAGGCTCTTTTCTATTAATCATGTGTTCCATTTTCACGTTCTCTTTGCATAAAAATCACTGTACAGAGAACCTTACTTCTAATGCATGATTTTCAGAGCGTCAGTGCAATGAAATGCATACTTTTTCAATGTCCGAGAGAATTAAAGTATTCTAATTTTTTCATTAAAGCCAGCCATAACATCGAAAAAGGTCAACCTTCTGGAAAAAAGGCAGAATAACAAAACAGCTCTGGAAAGGTTTCTCATAATAACAGGCAATTAATTTCACGACTTAGCTCCTTCACAAAGGATGATGGTTTAGAGCCGAGAATTCCCTTATCAAGATGCTTCATGTTCACTTAAAAATCAGCCACGCGCTTTTTAATTTAAAACCTTCCTTTGAAGTTATCTCTAAACCGAGTTTTTTCGCACTCGTGCCCACGTAAGGAGTAATTTTCGATCCGGCAAAAGTTCATGCGGACTTATCTCGCAACGGAAATATGAAATTTCGAGCGCCACGCAAGTGTACACCCTTTTCCATATCTAAACAGTTGACAAGTCGAGAGAGATTCGCAGTGGAAACAAGTGACGACTGAGTCGCCCCCGATTTTTTCGGCTTCTGAAATATCACTTGATCACATTGTGTCCTTATCTGTCGCCTTCCACACGTCTTCGGGAGCTTCCACAGAATGCAGATCGCTATCTTCAGCACGCGATCTTTTCGAGGAGCGGCCGAAAGACATCGCGTGTCCTTTTGACCCGATTGTCTCAACATTTTGGGAGAGTAATGTTCGCAATGAGGATTTAAAAACCATAACGCGTTACAAGTGCTATCTGCAATAGTCGAGCAACCAACTAAATGAAGGGAAGATACTGGTTATATTAAATACAAGAGGGAACTATTTACCAATGTACATTAGTAATAGGAAAGTAGATCAGAGCTACGAATTCTAGTAAGATATTAAGAGTAAGTTATTAGGAAATGATATCTGTACTCCTTAATGAATATGCATTAAATCATTTCATACCATGATCGTACATTAAAATTATAACCAAATGAAAATGACCAAGAGAACTTAATTACTCAATTTCTAAAACTTTGAGTTTGATGAACAGCTACAATTCTTTGTACAGTATATTATTATATATTATTTTATTATGATATATCGCAAAGTAAAATAAATCATATATTTTTATCAGAATTTCAAAATGGTTGTGGAAATTTGTGTAAAGGTTGCTATGTGTAGTAACTGCATTTGAAACACACTAGAGATAATCTATGTAAGTAGAAGCATGAGTTTGTTGACGAAATCAATATCATTAGTATGAAAAAGAATGACAAACAAAAAGTGAGAATTTATATTCTAATGTTATAAAGAGAATTTCAGTTCTTTTATAACGATTTTCGATCTTCATAGAGGATAAGAAAAAATTGTAGCTGTTAAATATGACCGTTGTATACAAAAGTGAATATGTGAACAAATTATGGAAGCAAATTGCTATTAATGGAGCAATGAATGACGGAAGGAAATTAAGATCGACTTCGTCTCATCCTCTTCACCAGACTATAATAGCTCGATTAATTTTCCCGATCATGAAGCCACTACACGCCACGTACACACCCCTCACACGTGATGCATAAAATGAAAGCGCACGACTCAAAAACATTTCGCAGCGAATCATTTCCAAATCTATAAAAACCCACCCTTCGGCAGGTCCAGGCGCACCCTTCCGAAAATTTCGTCTAGAAAAAGGAGCGCAGTATGTCGCCCTTTAATTCCCTCGTCGTGCCGTGGAATACCGCCGCCTATATATAGCGCTAAGCCTAGGCGAACGTGATAGACGTGCTTTGTTCCTCGTGCTGTAATTTGCGACCGAACCTCCGGATTCCCTTCGATAAATTCCCTTCAATTATTGCGCGATACCAGATGGGCTCCCGATAATCGCCCTCCATCGCAATTTGGACTTATTCTAATTGCACCTTTTTACTCCGCCCTGTGATCTGTGCGCGTGCAAAAAAGCCCGGAATGCGGGACAATGAAGGTGCAGTCGGTGCCCTCCAAAGATATTTCGGAATTGTTGCAGTCGGGTCTTCTCCCCGGGGATATTTTCCAATGATACGGAATGAAAAAAGGCCGAACAGAAAATGCGGTGGCAAGTGTGCCAATGTTGCATCGGACTCGGAATCCGCATTCTAAATTATTGCTGAGCGAATGCGTTGAGGGGAAATGTTTAGGCTGGTGAATGGAATTGAATAAATGTTAACATTTTATGAGCTAATGAATACTTTCCTTATTGTCTACAATTTAAGTTTATTTAAAATAATTATATTTTAATATTAATTCAAATACTTAAGAATCAAACACGGAATACGTCGTTACTTATATTTACAATACATACGTCATATTTGTCAAACCTTTTAGTATTTTACGTAACATAAAATGCTCTAAATTCACGTAATTTTCTTAATTCTGAGTTTTATAATTCATAAAAACAATCCTGCAACAACCCTTTCTTATTAATTAAATAAGTTTTTGTTATGTAAAATAAGTATTGGATGACCTTTTTATCCAATGCAGTTTTAACTCTTTCTAGAGGTTTCCATTGAATAAAAAAACGCACGTTCATTCATTGCGGCCCATAAACTTAATCAGTTAATCGAACGGCTGCTTTAACCTTAAGAATAATTTACGATGTTTACACACAGTTTACGGCTCTTTCAGAGCAAGGAAACGCAGTTGAATATTGCGTGAAGATTACGGGAAATATTTTCCTCGTAATTCGGTCCAGGCGGGTAGAAGATAACATTTAACAGTGGTATATAAACATCAACCTCTGAATCAGATTAGTATACTATTATAATCATTCCTTCTTATTTTCCATCTTTAATCAAATATTAGCAATAAGAACTACTTAAAATAGTTCAGTTATCTAGAAAAATCATCGATAATGATCAACATACTGAAAGAGGTGGATACATGTATATCATGGCAAAAAAATTAAGAGGATTATATTATCACAGAAAGTATCTATAAATATATTTTTATCAGTAAAAGAATATGAATTATCTATAAATTTACGCTAATACTGAAAATCAATAGTGGAAATACGTTTGTAAGTACATATTCTTAAAGGATGGCTATTGTATTCCTAAAACTATGGTCTTTTCCTTTCGAAAGGTTCTTTATCAATAAATTGCTTTATTAACGATTTATCACGCAACATTTTCAAATAGCAGAAGGGGAAATTTATGCAATTTAAGAAATGCATTTATTATGACTTTACCATTTCGGAATTTCTCTCGAATTTTTTCACCTCTGAGAGATTCTTTACCTTCTCATGTTACATCTGGTGGACTAGTTTATTCTATTAACTAAGGACGAATATGAAATTGTAAGAAGTGGACACAAAATTTAAACGTAGGATGTTTACACCGCAAAATAGAAAAATTTCTCCGTTGAGTACAACGCTAAAACTAATTAGAGAAGAATTCACGGGGCACGCGTGACTCCAAAATCACCGCGCGCGCGTGAATATTAAACAAGGGAACGTCGACAACAACGACTCCCCGCCGTGTTGACTCTGGTTTCAATTTCTGAGCCTAATAATAAAACGTGGGTTAACAGGCATAATTGAAGCTCATTTGTGAATATTTAATTAACGTACCTGTTGAAAATCTGCGCACAAAGGCATGAAAGTTTTATGTCGAAGGTGAAAAAAGAGTTCTGAGCGAACATTTGGTGGGGAATTCGTAGTCGAAAAAGGAACCCTGATCCCGGCTAGAAAATGCGTTAGGCAATTGTTTACCGCCGTTTCACACTTCGGCAAACTCTTAAAGAGGTGGGGCATGATAGGCGTTAGTTACGCATCAGTGGACTCACTAACGCCCCCCGTCCACAGGTTCACATTATTGTTCCGATATCACACCTCTTGAAAATTCGCGTTATTCTAAATATTTTCGGAGGAGAGAATGACGTAATGGTGGTTTGCGGTTCCGATGGACAATAAAACATTAAATTTGACCCGAAAAACTTCGTTTTATCGCGAAAATTATCTTCGAAATTAAGAAATTCGCCCTTTTACAGCATTAACGATTATTCCAATCGCTAATATTTCTGGAAGGTCTGCTTGCTTAGGGTTACTTCATCTCTTTTACTTATATGTTCCTGTGATATATTGATATTCGTTTTTTATAAATAGAAGTCCCGATTTTATTTATATAATTCACTATCCCATTGAAGTATACAAGGAATATTTTAACGGAAATTGAAAAAAACTTTTCTCTCAGCATTTAAAGGTTGTACTAACACTGAACAAGAATAATTTCACCTTTGTCCTAAGTTGGAACCTGGAAATTGTTTGAGGTTATCTAATTCATCCTTATAACAAAAGAGAAGCAGTTGTATTCACAAATTTTATAAGAAAAATTAAGATAATATTTGGTATAAAATTAAGTTATTAAATATTTATTGATATTTTCTTTTCTAAATTTTTCTAATTCTTGGCCAATTTAAATACATGAATATTCTATTACTTCCATCATTGTAAACTATTTTACGTTCATTCCCATAGAAATTTTTATAGAAGTTAGGGATAGGGATAAAAGAATAAAATATCTTTGAATTTTGAGGTTGGAATTATTACTTGCATAACTTACTTACTAGAGTTCTCATTACTTATATAAATCTACTAATAACTGAGAAACAAAGATTGGATTAAAGATACTCATTTCTTGAGGCAGTATACATGTCCCTTACTCTTAATGAATATTTACCCAGTGTACGTCTAATGTAAAATATAATTAAAGCATTTTCCTAGTAAATTAAAGTAATTCAGCAGAAAAAGATGAACTGGAGCTTTAACCTTTTGAAATTTTGAGCTATTAATTTTTATTTTGAGCTAAATTTCTATTTTTAATTAATTTTTTAGAAAGTTTTAATTTCAAAACTAGTTAATACTGATCATTCCTTCCGAAATTAAAACTTTATATTTTAAATGGTGCCTATCAGTGACAAAATACCCATTCCTTATTGTCAAACTTATTTGAAATATGGCTAGGTACAGAATAAAATATTCTACTTGCATATACAAACACATGTGGATACTTATCGCAAACAAACGACGATATGGCAAAGGGTTTCCATCGATCCCTACGTATTGCTACGCCGCAGGCAAATTTCGGTCTATTTTCTCCAATTCGCCCCTTTGCCGCATATCTCAGATAAGGCGGTATGAATTAGGACTGCAGGTAACCAAGAAGCTTGCAGTATTCCCGAACGACGCCTCCGCCACCTTTTTAATTAATGCCTAATTAACTTTCTCCGCGCGAGATTTAAATAGAACGCCCTTAGGATAGCTCGTTAGAAATCCCTTTTCCGCTCCGCCTCTCCCATTCTCCTCAAAACCGGAGCACTTTATAAATTCATACGTCTTCGAGGCAGAATAAATCTTATCCAGTCGCGCCTAAATAAAGTCGCCAAGAATTATACGCCACGGAATTGGGACTCGAAGATGGTGATAAGTAGGGAGAACTTTGGGTGTGTGTCTACTCGATTGCATGGGTGTCCTAAGATACCACCTTAATCATACATAGAATTGGATCCGCTGCGAATGATATATCATTTTAGTTTCCTAGCAACCATCTGTTATAATTGTATCGTTTTCAAAACCCCTACACAAATAGGAAATAATGAGGGCAGATGAGTGTATAATCTTTAATTGTCATTGTATTTATATGAGTCGATTCTGACGTAACGTTTCTGTACTAAAGCCTTCCAGATAAGCTACTTTCACAGTATATTACAGTACACCCACACTCATACTTTAAGTTCGTAATGAAATACTTCCAAATTGGGCCAATATGTAAAGTGAAGTTCTTGCGCTTCGTTAAATCCTGTGACATAACATTGTTAAAAGACGAAATAAAATTAAAATAATAGGAAAAAAAGTCAAAAAACTACTCAAGTTCCGCAACTATTATAAATAAAAAAGCAGCTTCTTATATCTATTGTGAAAAAACGTTTTGCATTGAGTGATTCATTTAATAATCAAAATTTATTTAATTGTTGTATCGGAAATTAAGCGTTTTACGAGCTTATTATTATTTTAGAGCTATCCAAGAAGCTGCATTTAAATTAAAATTATACCAATAGCTACAACACATTTTTCTAAGCACTGTTGTAGTTTTTCAAATCCTATATCACACTTTTAAACGTTCTAAAATGCCTTCTCCATATTCCAACAGCAGAGCGAAGCAGGCAGAGAATTTATCAGAAGAAACACAAGAACGCAGTTTATTTAATTAAGCGAAAAGGATTAACACAATCTGCGGGCGAACGCAGAAACGGAAGCACATAAATGGTGCAGAGTAATAGCCTTTCTTTTATTTCTGCATAGCGCGGTCCTTCTCCTGCAGGAACTCCCTTCATCACCAGCCTTTTGCATCCCCTTTCAGAAATCTTTTCACGCCTTTCCCAACTTTACTGCTTTCCTCACAGCATTTGTATCCGCATTTTCCTCTTAAAACAGCGATTCCTTCGACTCTCCATATTATTTTCCAATTTCCACTTTTTCACGTCAAACTTTCAGTTATTGAGATTCTTTTCCAGCTGCCGTTTTTCTTATGCAGTAATAATGGAGATCGCGATAATAATTGGTGATTCAAAGATCGTTTTCATCTGACTATATCGGGTTTCACTGAATATTTTCATCTAAGCTAGCGATATATTTATCAATTACTCTTCCTATAGGTTTTTTATGAATTTAACAACAAGAATTTTAGTGGTTATAAGACACGGAACTGAAAAGAAACCACAAGATATTTAGTTGTTGTCTCAGCTCATTCTAAGATGGCGGCATGTACATATTTATAATTTTTCCGTTGAGTCTTGACGAGTGAGCTATTTTAATTTATGACTAATCTCAATTTGAAAGTAATTAATTGTTATGCAAACGAATACCGCTCACAATCACAAGACCTTACCGAACGTGATGAGAATTATGATATTAAAGAAATTCATATTCATAATTTTCTTACACCGTTTTTAATTTTGTGAAAGTATGACAGAAACATGGGCATAAGTCAAAATTCTCAAGAGATAGTTATTAAAGATTACGAGACTAAAATATACAAGTTTTTAACATTCACCTCAAGAAACACATAACTTGGAATAATATAATATGGATACATTAAATAAAACATAAAATATAGAGCATGTATGTTAATATATGTATATATGAATGATTTTTAATTATATACAGAAATATATACTACAAATACACGCTAATTGGAATTATACTCCTCATGCAATATTTTATTCTTCTCTTGTAAATTGCTAAAGACGGTGATGTAATTATTTTACAATAATACATAGCTTTATTATGTATATATAGAAATATGTATAAATTTTAAATATTTCATACAGACTCCTCTCCCACGTCACGGTGATATTTTTATAAATTTATCTCTCTATACCTAACATAAGAACTTCCTCATTGTTTCTTATTACCAAGCAACTCATCTCATACTTTACGATATCAACTTTCCTCTCATTACGAACTTTCACGTCATGATCATTTCTAAGTCTTATTTTCCGTGAAATTCACAACAGATCAAATGGTTATTTTAAATGGCATAGGAGTTCCTTCGATGCTCATTACGGACGAAATCAAGTACTTATCCTAAACTTCTAAACACCCCGTGATACTAAAAGTGTTGAAAAAGTCTCATTAGTGCATAAGTCACACCTCTTCCACTTTTACCCAATTATTGAGTCCTCTTTGAATGCTTAGTTTTCCGTTCAACTTAATGACGGAATATTTCGCAATTTGAACCTTTCTAAAGCAACTTTATTTTTGACTGTGCATAAGAACCTTATTTCTACTCACTCATTCTCTGTAATAGTTTAAGGAAATCAAATTCATCAACGATTTTTCCTCATTCTAACTTTTGAGTCGAAGTTTTTCGGTACTGTCTTAGTAATATATGCATAACATAATTATAATTAGTCACATACATGTATTTGATTTTCTTCCTCGATATTAAAAAAGCTAGAAAGAAGCTAGAAGTTTCTGTTAAAAATCAAAACTCTACTTACCTATTTGAATAGAAATTATATCAATTATAATTTCTAGGACTAAGATATATTTGATAAATTTAAATTCAGTAAGGGACATGTTTCCTAGTTCACATATCCCATTCTATATCGATTGATGATTATTAATTTAAGTTTTTCAATAAATTATATTTGTTCTTAACACAATAAGGTTGCGTATTTCGTTGTAAAACAGCTCTTCCCTTTCAGAAGGCTCATTTATATGTTAGAATATTTTCCTGGAAGACTATTTTAAGTACGAAAGACAGTTTTTTCCTAATTTTTTATAATAATATAATAATCTTTTTCGTTTGCATATTATATGGGCAACTATTTCTGGATCTAAGCCATTTACTAACAGGGTAATTAATCCTCTTGACATTACTTATCAAGCTCATAAGTTATTAATCTAAAACCACCTCAGTTATCTGTTGGTGAAGTTACATTAATCAAATCGTTAATAATTATATGCCAATGGCATTTAATCTACAACTTGGTTATTGCGTATAAACTACGATTTTTAGCAATCCAATTCTATAGATTAATTATCGATTTGGATTTTTTATGAATATCAGTCTTTCAGCTAATTTTTATTGGGAATTAGATTTTGTTTCCTTTCGATTTATTTATAACCGTAACTTATTCTTAAACTTTCAAAACGTGAGTACCTGCATTATTTCCCCTTATTGCCTATCTCTCCATTTGCCCTATTCGGCATTCCGCCCTCAATTACACTTCTCAGCCCTCTCACCCAAGGACTCATTCAGAGCCGAGTTTTCCCAGATCTTTTTAATTTTCGCTCGTGAGCATAAAAGGGGAGAATTAAAAGAGCCTTTGTTTATTTATGGAGAGTACTGATATATTCCGCACCGTTATTTTTGTATTCCTTTTTTTAAACCCTCTTTTTTATTTTGCATCTTGTTGAGGTGAGAAAACTTTTTCGGTCCTTTCTATCAGAGCAAGTGGATCATTATGCAATGGCGATTCAAAAAGGCGTGGAGAGCGTGAATTTTTTTTCTATATACGTTCCATGGGAAATCTCTCCGTCTTACGTTCCACTCCTTGTTTTCGCATTACGGATTTAATAGGGCAAACGCCTCGCTGCATTTCTAACAAAAGGCGTTTCTCGCTCATTATTCCTCCGTGGTTTCAATCGATAAGCGATTCGCGCCTAAATACTCATTTGATTTTCCTGCCTTTTTCTAACCCCTCCACACTCAACCTCCCCTCCTCCTGCACCTCCCCTCCCTTCCAAGCGGAATTTTCACTGGATTAACGTGGCAGAATAATTTAATTTCAACACCTTGAGTGTGGAGATCCTCGGTGAGTGTGCAGATAATGATTTGATTTAAGGTCCAAAAAATGAAAAATGCTTTCTTGATTTATATGCACTCGTTGCCGCGAATATTAATTTATTCGTCTTATTTAATCTCTTCGCTGATTGATTAAAAACTTCTAAATTAATGGGTGCATTTGAGAATTTACTATTGGGGATATAATTCGCTTTTACTGAGAGGTCTTTAAGCTCGTATTTCAAAGATTAATTTCAATTAATACTGCAGAAATCGCTTTGCATACAATCATTCATAATAAAAGCATATATAATAGAAAAGAAACGCGTGATTTATCAGATATTTTTAGTATAAAAAATACATCAATTAAGTTTCAAGCATAATTAGTTAAATGCTGGATTATAGATACTTAAAAAACAATCACGAAATTTAAAGGAAACAGCATAGTATATTGTTTTGACGAGTTAAAAAAAGTCTTGCTGGGACTTCGCTTTCAGTATGAGACAACATAATAGATCGCAAGAAAATAATATAAATCATACATCAATCCAATAATAATTTCAATGATCGCGTCAATAGCTGAAGTAAATGGGAAATCGTTTATAAATTACCGTAAAATAAATTGAGTTCGTGGGAAAATAAGTATTTCTTTAGAAAATACGATTAAAGTATCCCATTACATTCGTTCTTGAGGCTATCAATCAAATTATCTTCACGTATTAGTGATTCAGCATTTTTCCTGAAAGAACTCGGAAGTAATCAGTTCGCTTTGTTCTCAAAGCTGTGATAACAGGAAATTGGATTTGAGTGCAGTTGTGAACAGATTGAGGGCCTTTCGAAACATCCACTCGTCATTTGACAAGTAAAAGTGAGCATTTAATCGCAATGACTTTGGGTTTTCCCATATATTTCCAAATTAAATGCACTATTCATTTAATTCAAGCTGTTAAGTCAATAGCATTATAATGGATTTTATCAAAAACTACTATAATAAAAACATTCTCTAAAACCCTGTAATCTATTCACCATCACATTTAAGAACCTTCTCCTAGTATAATTTGGGTGCTTTAAATCACTTGTCCCATTCATTTAAACGCATACGTATAATATAAGTAACATTCTTTAAGATTGTAAATGTGTTATTCGTGATAAACAGGAAGTGCCTGAAGACAATTATGTCAGGGACAGAATTTCCCATATTATGCAACTACATCAGATGACGGCTTGATAACATGTTATCAGAGTTACCAATAACACAACATAATTGGAAAAGCTGCATTTTCTCTGTTCAGGTGATTACGTTCGATATTTTGAATCGTGTTCCGATGCAATTACACGGTGCGAAATACATGCGATGTTGAATGCGAGCATAAATGAGGCAGATGTAATTCCGTTCGATTAATGACCTTCAACACCTGCTTTAATGGTGCATGCTACACCGAGCACATCTAATATGGATTAAATGTAGGTGATGCATTCATACAACCAACATCTCTGTGGAATGTTAACGAGCGTTAATTGGGCCATGGAGCAGAAGGCATCGTAATTTCAAATAATAATTGATAATTGAGTAAATGTGGAAGAATATGGGAGCTTGCAATTAAGGGAAGGAAACATTTCCTCATTAATCATAGACAAGGTCTATTAAAAGGTTGAGAGAAAGTCTCATTTCAAAGAGCTATTTATATGGTACACTTTACATGACCCAGACGAGAGTATGTAAAAGGTGATGTGTCATCTAGGGTAAACTTTATAGGAGCTTGATGGGTGGAAAAGAGAGGTTTTTATCTTATAAATAGAATTCTTGAATTAAATAGGTGACACTTCATAATTTTTACCATCATAACATCCATAACATAGTAACTTTCCACTCGCCCCTTAGTGCTATGTGGTCGTGTGTGTTTCCCATACCGTTATGTTCTGCAATCAGCTTACTGCAATCTAGGTTTCAGATTGTTTTGAGATCATTCTTAAGGTCAAAGAAGGACTAATAGAGCGATGGATTTCTCATAATAAATTGTCCAACAAAAAAAATCATATCTCCTTTTACAATGAGTCAAAGATTATTACTATTTATCAGTTGGTTTTTTTCCGAGATATTATTGCTATTGGAGGTTGTTAATTGGAAACTAATATACAAACACTTATGTACGAAAATAATAAGTATTTACATTTTTTAAATTTTTATAGCAATTTTGATTCATGAATAATATGAATTGGAGATCTAAGTACAAAATATTTCCATATTTGCAATATTATGCTACGATATTAAAGAGGTTATAGTTTTTGCTTTATACTTTATTTCAAAACGATTTTATCAAAAACAATACATACTTATGTTTAAATGACGATATTATAATACGTGATTTTTCTTTCTCAGGATCCAAATAATTACATATACACCAGAGTAATGACAATATTTGATGTGAAATTTACGACTGTTATTATTCAAACCCATCGGGAGATTAGATTTCTGATATGAATAATGATAGACATCAGCTTCAATTTTAATCCATCTCTGTCATAGTTGATGAGAGAATACACTAGTGATTCGATGAACAATATCACACCGGAATCGATGCACAATTTTTCCAAAGTTGCCAATTTTAGAGAGGCCTTCAATAATTCGCATGCAATTTGGATGCATTCCTCGAGCCCCGCCTACGCAGCTTCTAATTTAAAACCTCTACATGATTTATGCCGTCGTTCAGCGCGTCCTATTAAATTATTTGCACGACAGCAAATGAATCTGTTTCCATTAAACATGGCTTTCCCTTTTTTTGTTTCCTCCGCACAGGTCGAAGTCCGAAGCCCCATTTGACTGGATGCCTATTCGACTCCGAGGGATTCATGTTTATGTGTGATCTTCCCCGGTAGGAATGCACTATCCCTTAGTGACCATGAGAATCGGAGATTACACCGTGGATTAGATGGGCATTCCGTGACGGGTCCCCATTGCTACAAGGCGATGAATGAAAGCCGTCCTCGGTAAACCACGATCGTGCGAAATCTTCAACTGATACCCCGAATATGTCCGTCTGCTGTATGGACTGATCCAATGCCTTACATACCCGAACCGAGCTTACGCATTTAGAGGTATTGTACAGAAAGGAAACCCGAGTAGTTGGTAGTAAATGTATTAAGACGATTACCATAGTAACGTTACGGGAACGAAGATATTTCGTTCTGTTCATTTTATTCCTCATTATAGAAGATATGGAGAATATTTCCTAATACAAGCCTGGAACTATCACTACAGAAGAACAGGAATAAAACGAAAGGTCACTTAACACTTCAATATACATTTTCGTTAGTTTCGAGTAATTGCAAGTTTTTCAATACGCTATAAAGGCGAATGAATTGGAAAAATAAGAAGTACCATCATTTTATAAGCTGTTAAAAATTTCTAGTTTGATTCAAATGCTATGTAAAGAGATATTGATATTTTTATTTTTATTTAATAATGTTATTTAATTTGTTCGGCTTTTAATAAAAACTAATCAATCATAACTAATCACAAGTAGGCTTGCTCTATTAGTTTTTGGGATAAACTACTAGTTTCTTCTTTTAATCAAGTCATCAAAACGTTGTAATATACACAGATTAAATAGACAAACTACTTTGTCAAGATGTTAATTACATAAGTGTAATATATGTATATCTTCATACACTCCGAATTTAATTATACGTCTAATTATGATAGGGAGCAAATGTAACCAACCACGTCTGCATATTCCGATTTCCCACAAAACATAAGCTCCTAAGAATACCTCATTCCTCTAAAAGTAAAGAACGGGAGTTAAACGCGGCACTAAATTGAGGACAGAGATTAAACGTGGGAATTTTATTTCCAACGCAGCCCTCGTCCGATCGTTTAAGAAAAACACCTTAACAAAGGTATTATTCCACTTCATATTCCACGCATGCCTCGGATTCTAACCCCACTAATCGGCTTTCATTCTGGAGAGTATTGAATTCCGAGAGAAAAAAGGTCATCCTTTACAGTGGCATATATTGTTCTCCTGAGCACTCGATTTCCGACTTAATTTCCTGTTCGTTGACAGAAACAGGGACCCAACGAATGATCATCCTTCGCACTGCGCTGTTCCCTCCTTTAACCGTTTGACATGGGATAAAAAAGATACCTATATAAGGTCCCTGCTTCCGTAGATCAGACGACGTAATCATCGTTTAGAGGGATGTTCGCGATGTAATCTCCTTCTCATTATGGAAGCAAACGCCGATCTGCACACAAGTAATTTATCCTCACATATTCGAGTGCGCTGTCGTGAAATTACGTCGCACGGCTTTCCAGCCCGGAACATTATAAAATGAGATTATTCACACGTCAAAGTATTATTTTCGGAATTTATCGCATAAAGATTAAAGCTCTTACATGCATATTCCTATTTTTGAAGCTATTTTCCTGCAAAATCTTTTACTTTAAGATGATTCAGATTCATTTAAAAGTGTATCAAATTGGATATACTTTATAGATTTGAATTTTTTTTCTGTTGGCATATATTTCACTTTCGTTTTTGAATGGACAGAGTATTCTTATTAAGAAAGATGAAATATTTTAATCTTCCATACATTCATGTGGTGAAAACTATCATTGAATTCGAATTTTTGGTAATTTAAAATACACTCATGCTTTATTAATTTACGCATAACGTACACGCACTAGTTTATGAATGAACGAATTTATATAACTGACATCGAATATATACAGTAAATATAATACTATGGTGATTTGAATGTAACGGAATATGGAGAAGGATGCCTAAATATACCGTCCTTTAATTTATTAAGCTCATTGTATACATTAATGGAAATTAATTGAAATTGATTAATTAAAATGTGTATTTTTTTAAAGGTGTCTTTTTATATGCCTAACCTAATCCCAAAATTATATGTTACTAATTCCCAATAGTCCCAGAAATATAATTCCAAATCACTGATGAAAGCGAGTAAAATAATTACAAATTCCTCATTCTAATAAATATAATTGTAAGTTGATTTTAGCTATTAATAATGAAGGCTTCAGTTCATCAAGCCAGTCCTCGGATTTAATCGGTTCAAACAGAAGAGACCGATTATCTTTAAAAATTACTGAGAAAGAATAATATTCACTTCTAAAACATCAAATAGCAACTGATAACTCTGCCACTGCCGAAAATAACGAAAGATTTTTGGTGGTCTAGAAGGCAAAATGAAATGGTAATGATTAGACTAGGATTTGTATTGTTCTCTAAACAAACTCATGGATCATAATTCCGAATCGCGCTAGTTAACGGGTGATTTAAAATCTATTCGAAAGGTAATCGGCAACCGCATATTCGCTTTGTTATGTCCAACTGTATTCTCGAAATTCGAGCATCAAAGCAGATCGAAAGTGGTCGCATTATATTCATCCATTAAAGTCTACAATAATCTCCGACTCACAAAAGCAGACGTAGAGGATATCGACTGCTTTGAAATGCGGAAGATGCCAAAGCCCCATTTGACAGACCCCCCATTTGACCACACAAAACATCCGATTACTTGGAGCTTTTCCGCGGATCTCGTACTCAGATACGAGAAGAAATTAATGAACTAAAAGTCCGGTTTTGAAGGTACGTGACGCTCATGGGCGTTACGGAGAGATTACTCATGCGAATAGCCTCTCTTATTCGCTTTTCCCTGTCGTTTATGTGTGCACTCGCGTTAAATGCGGAGTCAAATCGCGAGTCCTATGATGTGGAAATTTTGCGAATGGCTGTTGATGGCCGAAGGAAAAATGTTGGTGCGAGTTTCACTGCATGCGCTCTCTACAGAGTGGATGTTACGTCTTCGTCAGTTAACAAAGTCGATCCATTATCCGAACCAATCGAATGGAAAATTGTGCATTAACTTTCACTGAGAAGAAATCGTATTTACAATATTTTACTTTCTAGTCTATAATGAAGGAAAACCATATAAAAGCGCAATTAACAATTAATCATGATGAAATGGATGATTTCAAGCATAATGACTGTTTAAAAAGAAGAACATGGATAAATAATTCTGAAATGATTACGTTAGGGCAAAACCTATTCTTCTTCTTATTTTTGGATCACATACGTTACAATTTTTCCTTGAAAACAATTAACATCTCCTGACATCTTTACAAGTTCAAGGACGAATATAAATAGAATTAGTTTCTCTGATCTGCACCAGAGTTCACAAGCTACTTCCGGAAATAATCCCAATATATTTAAATTTGCGATATAAGTAGGAGCTTACATCATTCCTAATATTTGAATCGGATCCTTTTAATTAAAAACCATCAAATACTACCATTTATTCTTTGGCTTTGGAACATGATTTATTTTGGA
Organism: Pantala flavescens; assembly: GCA_020796165.1. NCBI lineage: Eukaryota > Metazoa > Arthropoda > Insecta > Odonata > Libellulidae > Pantala > Pantala flavescens. The sequence goes on along the minus strand of CM036881.1, from coordinate 48,631,100 downwards.
AATTTATTCATTACTCTTCATGTTGACGATATTTATGTATGCGCTCAATTAGATATATCCTTAAGCTCCGAAAGATTCACAAATGAACGCAATTGAGATTTTTGATTATATTTTTTAACTTTAAATGTTATATGATAATAAGTAAAAGGGGATAGAAAAAGAACCACTTATTACTCAAAAATACATTGTAAATCTATACCAAAAATGCGCTAGGATAAGTTGGATAATGAAATTTCATTATTTCCAACGTAATTTTTGAACTTCTAGTAGGAATCTCTAGCTTTATATACTTTGTCATGCAAAATACCATTTTCCTCAAAATATTTTTGGGAAATGCATGCAATAAAATGCATTAGTGAAAGAGTTGCATTAGGAAATTCCATTCATAAAGCCTCCTCCTTAATATCTCAATGCCATGTCGGATACGAAGTAAATTATTCGGCATTTACGGAAGAATCAAGGAGCCCGATCCGAGAATCTCATGTGAATTCGAACAATATGTTAAACGCAGCAAAACGTTCAATCGAGCACACGAAACAAACTTCGCACAAGCCCATGAAAAGGCAATTTCATAGTAAAACAGATGGATGGCCTCGTCGCAGAAATAATGGGTGGATTGTGTTCGTGGATGTGATGAACCCGCGTTTGCCAGCGATCAGTCGGTTATGGTTTTTGAGCTCTTCCCGAGTCAATCCGTGGGATGGTACCGCTGTGGTCGATGGAGCTACTGGCCATTTGCGTGAGCAAGGATATAAAAAAATTGGGTAAAGAAAACATTAAGGAAGCTCGTAGATGAAGATGGCCACCCTACAAAAGAATGAATTCAAGCGAACCGTGTAGCACTCAGTTCTCAATTTGAAATATATTTCCCCTTATGAATTACTATCAAATCAAATTTCACGAGGATAATGAATTATATTGTTATAAATAAAACGTCCTTCTAGGTTTAATTTAGCATCCCATACTACCATTTAATCTTTGGTTTTGGAACGTGATTTATTTTGGAAATTTGGAAGCGGTTCTAAAAATTATTTACGCACGTCGTTAAGCATATAGTAGAAATAACTCTATATGGTCTCAGGGTTACTGTTTCCTCCAATGTTTGGGAATATTTCAACCTAAAACCAAACAGCAAAAGAGTCATCCATATCGTAATCGATTTTTCCCATCATTTTATCATCTTCTCTGGTTTTCAAGATTTATTGGATCTTGGATCATTTGGATCGATTTTTATACATTCAAGCACCGTTTGTTTTCTTCCAAAGATGCAACATATTTTCTATTCTGAATAATTCTGAGATAATGATTAAGTTATGTAAGTTCTTTTTCCAATACATCCGTAATATTTTGAATCATACATTTCTACTCCCAAGATTGAAGTAAAGTATCTCAGTAAAATATTAATTGCATCCAGAAAAGTCATTAGATCCTTCCAATATTACGGAAAAGTAAATGAAATATGTATTCATCTAAACATAGAAAAGTTTAACAAAATGCTTATACAAGTCTCTGACGAATTCTTAAATTAATCATCTTTTTCTGGAATTTTTGCATTATAAGTTTATCGTATATTAACAATATTTCCATAGCGTTACCTAAAACATTTTTTTCTTAATCTCTATTTATTTTTAAACACAATATCGGAGCTTAGTAATGTTTAAAGCTCATCATAAAAAATCTTTTACCAAAAACCATTTGATAAAAAGATATTTCCAGATAGTTCTGTATATGTATCTCGTAATTTACTTTGTGAGAGTACAGAGTACTCGTTCATTATGTCATCACTGTTCAACCTTTCTGGAAACTTCCGGGTCATTCCTTTTTGTTTTCACTGCACTTGAAAAAATATTGGAGATAATGGACAACTATTCCTTTGCTCTTTGATTCTCTACAGCCCTTCACAATTTTCTACCGCTCATACTTTACGGGCTTTGTTTGAACGCAAATTTTTCAACTACCGCTTATCTTTCCACTCTGTTCGTCCCATATAGTTTAATCTCCCTGTTAATTAAGGCCATTGGGTACATTCAAAAGCCTTCTCTATATCCTCTTATCTACTTTTTCGAACAATTAAAGCAGTTACTTCAGCAGCCTTTCATCTTGAAATTATCTGAAAGCAAAATTACAATTTAATCATTTTCCTGGAAAATGAGAATCGATCAAAAAATTAAAGTGCATTGACATAAGTTACAAAAGGATTCCATTCATATACTCATGGATTTAAATTTTTTATAAATATAATAAATATCATTATGAAAATCAAGATACCTCTTTCATCTAGGAATTAGATATTTTATTTGTTATATCCGAAAACAGGTATCCTAATAAACTTCGTTTTATTTTATCCTATTCCTTTCATCAAGTTTACACTTACTGATTAGTCTTTACTGTCAGAAAATAAATGAGAATCGAAAAGTTTTTTAAATCAAGTTGAGATTCAATGAGAGAAACGTCATTTCCTTCTTTATTAAAAGCTACTTCCAGCCAATGCCCTACGCATATCTCTCCGACCAATCACATCCTCTCATTTCAGTGACAATTCTCATATGAGCTTTTGAATTAACAGTTAATCTATGGAGCAGATATTCTAGATCATTGCGCTGTGAACAGATATGTGAAGCATAAGCCATTCCGTTCGTAATATGAGATTCCAGTCTCAGAAATACGATAAAATTCTCACCTCACCTATCGCAGAAAGCTGCTCACAACTTCAGAAAGCTCTTTCCTATAATACGGCATTCCCTGCCATAGATAATAGCTGAAATACCTTGATATATATATTAACTTCTGTCTCACTTGTATTATATAGCCTTTTCAAATTATAAATTTAGTACCTGTAAAGGAATCTGTTCCAACAGTACTCATGAAGTTAACTGAATTCGATTTGAATTCCATTCGCGTACTTTAAAATTTATGTGAATAATTAACAACGACTCATCGCTCAATATTCTTAATTACCATATCTTATATCATAATATAAAGTCCTAACGACATTCTGTTGAGATGATTTAGAAATGGATTTCCTTTGTATGTTTTCCCTTTGATGCTTAAAATATATTAATACATATATAAGAATAAAATTTGTCATAGCAAATTTAATACTACCTTTTATTACATTCAAATTCATTCGATCATAATTTAAAATTCGCATGGTTATATGATATCAAATGAAGTTAGGAATCAATCCAATTTCCGAACATCACAATATTACCTTCACATGATATACAGATGGTACGATTTTCTGTTTAATAATACTTTCACTTAGCGTTTTGCAATAATATCCAAATGTGGAGCAAATCAACAGTAAGAGACATCGTAGTAATCGGTTGCTACGATACATTTGGTGTCGCCATAGTCCTTATACATTAAATAAAAAGACTAAGTAGAAGTTAGTTTCCGATAATCGGATACAAAGATAATATTCTGGTCCGAAGTGGCCGTGGACTTTTATTTGCGTTGCTATGGAAGAAAATCCGCAAGTCCGATATTTACGTAAAATGGAGATTCAAAACACTTCTCAATAGAAGAGCACTTGGTCGCTAGTGCTCTCAGATTGACGTTCCATAGAACCAAGGTATAGATAAGCTCATCATTGAAAGGGTTTCTACATATTGCCGCACTTTAAAACAACACTACAAAGGTAGGCTGCCCTTTCCCCTTCCACCTGCAGAAAACTCTGCTGTACAATTTTCAATGAGCTCTCGTGGCAGCACAGTTAATTGGATACAGGTCGTTCAAACTGCTTCCACAAGTAACGATATTCAGAGATCCTTTGGTAGAATCCTTTGCATTATAAAAGTTTGTGGTGGAGAATAAATTAGAAAGGGGGCTGCGCTATGAATTTTCATGAAATGCACCTCATTGAGTTCGGATCGGAGGAGCTTTGAAGTGCCGCGAAAAGGTTAATGAACTATGCACCATCATAAGGAGGTTAAATTACCAACTTCGCTCTCAGAGGATAAATTGGAAAAGGCTAAAGGATGGCGGGATTTCCTCTCACCAGTCGAAAGTAAAGCGTCTGGGTACACCATATGGGGAAATGAAACAGTCATTCAACTCTCTAGAGGGGAGCATATGTAGCGGATTTTATAAAAATAGAAGAGGACATATTAGTTGGAGACTGGCACCGAGGGTTAGTGGTAGCAAATTTTCCTAAATATTTTGTCTACTCTAGGCTCAAGTAAATTTCAGTAGAAAATCATGATCTTGTGATGGAGACCATAATTGGTTGAATAGGGTTGAAGATCGATTCTACTACTAATAAACTCTATTCTAAAGAAAACTAGGGGAACTCAAGATTATGATTCTTGTATCAATGATCAAAATCATAACAAAATGATTAAGATAAATAGTAAAGATATGATAAGGTCCACTCCTACACTTCTTTTTCCAGAAATCTATGTTATTGGTTGAAGATAGTCGACAAAGAAACAGTAAAGTCAGTTAATATTAAATAAAAAGTTTCTTACTCCACTCTGTAAATATTTAATCACATAAAAGGACGATATTTTTCTCCGAAATTCTCTCCCGTTTGACAATCATATCACTCCTTCCAACACCATCTTTCCCCTCGTCACAGGAATCCGATTCTCTCTGCTCTTCCCTTAAATTTATTAGAATCCCCTTCCGTCAATCACTCCCCACTTCAGGTAATCACGAGTAGAATTAGGGGAGGAATCAAGGACGCTATGTGATTGGACGAACGCGTTAAAAGAGTGCAGATCCGAAAGGAATTGAGAAATCTAAGCGCGTGGATACAAACTCTTTCGAGTTCCGAATCTTTTGAGTTAATAAATTAAATTTTTTTCCCTTTCGCCAACTTTCCGCTAGGTTTCATGCACCTTAAAGGAAATCGTTCGTTTACATGAAAGTTTGAGTCGTTTTTTATTCGAAGGAATTCGCAGGAAAGTGGCGAGTTAAAAAGTTTGAGCTCTTTTCTTTGCCTTTCATGAAAAATAGAAAGTATATTTGTCGTAAACTTTCGATTTATCGGAAGACTTATCTAGTACATTGGTTTTAAAACGGTCATCGTAATTTATCATCAAAATATCATGGTTCTCTATTTGATAGATCACATTCAATTGGCTAGAACCTAATCGTTATTCATAATCCGTGGATCAGTATTTTCGTTAAAATGCGATGATAACAACATCTTTGTAAATAGAAATAAAAGTGTTATATATGTTGTGGTATATATGATATGTTGGTTTGATATGATAGAAAAATTAACAGAAATTACTTGCTTTACTACTTATTTAATAATGTATCATTCATAAATAACAATAATAATTAAATTATTCATTCAAACTGGATAAAAAAACTTCATCTTATGATGCTGTACTTATTTATCTTTGAATACAATTTTTAAATTTCTGAATGATGTAATTTTTATTTATCATTTCCAAAACTTTTTTCCCTAATATATTTACAAATTGATTGTTACATTTTTTATAAATTCCTAATTTATACTTCAATTTCTATTGAAAAACACCTCGTTAAACCTCATATTCTTCCTCAAATTTGGATATGTGTATTGCGATGATTCATTCACAAATCACTACAAAATTGAACCTTCACTTTCCCATAGCAGTAGACTTATATAATTTGTGGGTGCAGGTAAACATTTTGCGTAGAAAAGATTTGATTGGGAATTTAACAGTTTAAGATAAAAACTATGAAATGTTTAAATATAACCTCATCTCATTCACTTCAGGTGTTAATTTATACACGTCAAAGAATTGTGAATTTAGATATTGAGTCTCAATACAGTTCATAACCGAGTTTCAATTGATGCAACGGTAAAAAATCCACTCAAATCCTTTCAAATCATAATTTATTCTTCGCAAACACATCAAAGGAAACAGAGTCCTCTGTGAATGAAATCCATTCGCCGGAAACAGGAAAATTAAAGCGCGGGACAGAACAATGGGAAGCGCTTCAGCCGAAAATAATAATACAAACCACGCCATCGAATTTAGAATAATTCCGTTTTGATTCGAAAGAGAGGATACGACATTCAAATTCCGCGCGATTAAAACTTTTTCGGCCTTAATCGGGAAAAAGCGTCATCGGCGAATCCGAAAAAAAAACCCACACCGACGAGTAATACCCTGAGAGAGAGAGAGAGAATGTATTAAAAAAATTCGTATTACAAGTCCGCAAAATTACGCGATTCTGGGATATGACCGATCGGGGACATCATCAAAGCGACCAGGGTGCTTGGCGTAATAAAACGACCAAAATCCCATTTGATTAAAATAGGCGTCGGATTCCCTTTTCGTTTGCACCACGCCCACATCGCTTCAGATCCGACCTTTTATAAATACATACCATCCCATAAAAGTTTTTCGCCTCGCAATTTCTTACGGTACGCGATAAAAACCGGCTGATCACGTTGTTAAGTTCAACGTTCAATTCCCATCTGGTTTCCGCGCGTATTAAGTACATCTACTCCGCATTTCGCGGTGTAGGGTAACGAGCTGCGCTTACCCACCCTTCCGCTTAAATTATGCAAACCCCTTCCGTTATGTCGTGCGACCGTAAATAATGCATCGGAAACTTGGTCGCTCAACAATGAGGAAGCAATTAAGCGAACCTCAGGACGTAAAAAACCACGATTATTGGAGTAATAACGAGCGTATATTTATGTATCCGAAGAAAGCGAATTTCCCCCTTGAATAATTTACAGCGGTGAAAGTAAACGAGTGGGAAGTGAAAGGGAATGGATTGAATGGGATAGACTTTTCGTAGGCGCGGCTTTTAATTCCCGTGAATCCCAGGAGGCGATCTGCCCATTCTGTCTAAACCCTTTGAGGGGCGGTTGGCGTATCGCTCTGGCCAAACATAATCCGGTCTTGAACTCCCACGCGTCGACTAATTCTCTATTTTTTAAGTGATCTACGTACCCTTTACTTCCATCTAATAACACGTTCTATCTATCAGTTTCCAGGTGCATTGGTTATTCATAAGAGTAACTGTGTTTCTTATGCTAATATTACGATTCTTTTCATTACGATAAGAGAAAGGAGGAAGTAAGCAATTTAGCCTTCACGAAAATTTCATGAATGCATAGTGATTTAATTGCTTTCTTTCTAGGGATGTTAACATGATTTACAGTCGTCTTCTATTATTATATGCATTTGCATCCATAAACTATACCACCCGACCGATACCTGATATACACACTCATATTTTTCAGTATCAGGGTACGGTTTCCATGCTTAGAATCGTCTTCAAGGTGATAAAGATATTTACTGTACATCTTTTAGGTCCTTATAACTGTTAAAAATATACATAAATAGAATTACATTACAAATTAAAGTTCAGTGAAAGTCTCTCCTTAGAACACACTCGTAACATCGAGTAAGGACATCTCGATTGTTCGTTACAGGAAAGCGTAATCCTTTTAAGGAATACCTCTGAGCTAAACAATACGGCTCTTTTATCATTCGGGCAACTCTAAAATCTCACACCATCATCCGAAACACGCCAAATCCCTCGAGGCATTCTCGCTTCTTAATTTACAAGGAAAGTTACAAAGACATATGCGTCCCCCGAAAACTTCTGAATACAAATAGGTTAGTTGGACAAGCGAATAAAGGACGCAGCTCCCCCGTTTTCAACAATCCATTAGATTTGCATCAATCTACCTGAGCATATCTGGAGAAAAGGAAGAAGGATTGCGAGGACATTAAGAAAAAAATTCCAATCAATTCGCAATTCAAGACGGGGTGGAGACAGATGACTGTTGTAAATCTCCGAGAAAAAAGGGAACCCCTTTGACTCATCTCCACTGCCATCACTCTTCCGACCAACACCCTTTTTTTAAAACTCTTTCGATTCCTGTCTTCAATGGCTCCAATTTCCGTCTTCATCCAATTTCCTTTCCTTTGCATGCGTCCAAATTGCGTTAGATGTTTGGACCTCCATTTCGGTAAATAAGAGATCGGAGGGCTGCAGAAAGAGGTGGATACGCGTGAGGTGCAACGTGATAAGGGAGTGGCCACATTACAAGTCGCTATAGAACGATAGTAAGATTCCTAATCGAGGACGTACTTTTCGTGAGACAATATCTTATAATCACCCGTTGAATAAGGTTTATATTTTGGTACAGTAATGTTTTGAATCATTCGCATCCCAGCTTACTTATTTACTTAAGGAATTACTTGGATCCTTCGATATTCGAAGCAATGGAACTATGATAAATACTGATAACAAGACATGAGCAAAATCTGAAGACATATTTATGAGACTATGATATACGTTTAATTGACCTGATCGCGTGCAAATAGTAAAGAAAGTACGTGGTAGGGGATAACAAACAGCCAAAAAAGCATCATAGAAATTATCTGCCATATATCAAGATTTAAAGCATCTAAGTTATTCTTGATTTGGTATCCAGTAATGTACGCATATCAGGCTCTTTTGATGGATATAGAAGAATGTAAATACTATAGGCTTTATTGTACCATAATGTAAATTACATTTGCGTTCGTAGCAGCTTATTTATTTAATTCTAAATTTTGGTTTGTCCATTTTATCATATTTGCAACAAATTTTAGTAAGCTTGTACTTTTTAATATGAAACTTCGTATAATTTGGATCTCATGTTCGAAAGATGATGTGAGATATTCTAACAAGTTAGAGACAGACTTATCTCTTATAATTCTACCTCATTTCCTTTTCTTTTGTCCCAATACGCACACTTTATCGCACTTTATCTCCGAACTTCCGTCAAAAATCCCAATCCGCCTCTGATTTGATTCCCAAAGGAAAAAAGGTGATGGACTACGAGAGCAAATATGAGAGTTTGCTTAGCACCTTAAGAATCCTTCAATGCGATGGTTGAAGAGGAAAAAGACAGGTTTGAGAAGTGAGGGAAAGATTTTTGGACGGTATGGGAGGCGATAAATGATGAGGTTTTGAAAGGGGAGCACAGATCTTTATTCCGTAAATACATAAGTTGGAGGGTTTAAAAGGGAATCCGCCCAAGATGGTTTCTTTTCTGTGTATATCATATTTGTATATATGCGTATATAGAAATATATATACTCCTCTTTGTTTACGAGGTGTTTAAGAAGCATTATACGTGTTCATTTAAAATTGTTTAAAATCAAGGGCATCAGACCAAATTGCTAATAAATCATTACTAACTAAAATTGTCTACCTATATTATATTTATTCTATATAAAATTGGAACTCCTTTTTTCTGATGTAAAACATATTTAAACCTAGAGCTCTCCAAAATCTTTATTTATCTACTAATGATAGTATTGAAGATAGGGTACATATAAACAAAAATTTTCTTTAAGCCGACAATATATAATAAATTTTCATAAAATTAAAGAAATACGAAACATTACATGAATCATGTTTTAGTGAAACCAATGCTAAATAAGATATGTGCTGATAATTTATAGCAATCAATACAATACATTTACCTCGTTAAAGGTTTAAAAAGGAATTCTTAAATTGTAAGTAGTTGATCGTAGGCAGAAGTTATATATGGCAAAGAGTCAATAGATTTTTGTCCATTTCCTAACTTAATCGTTAATTTAAAAGTTAAAAACAAATTACGTATTCGTATTCCTATAAATAAAAGACCAAGATATAGAATCATTTATCGGAGTATGTGAATCAAACGTCCAGCGATTCCATTGCATAAAATATCAGCGATAAATTAAAAGAAAATCTTAGTTTTGAGAGAAAATATTAGTCTTCAAATTATACTATGCATAATGCGTGTGGTTTTTAGCCCTTATATAATTTCCATCAAAAACCTTGGAGATAGAAGCACCCAAAAAGTTCTTAATTAATCTTTCAACAATAGTGGTCTAGAAATTAAATTATACATAACTAGAAATTAATTCTAAGCTAAAAAAACCCCTTGCGTACAAAAATGCTGATCTGATGTGCTTATTTGAAGGAGCGAAGATGTAACACGATCGAAGCAGAATTCAAGCAACGATAATAACGAAATGGTAATACGAAAATTCTCGATGACTTGTGTTGACTCTTCGGGCGATTTGGAATTAGTATCCTCTCTCCGAAGTGAAAGCTTTGTTATTCCGGGACGATAATTTTCCACTTCCATTGTAGTACTTACATCGCAGAGTTCCCTCTTACTTAATCCTCTTCCCCAATCCTCTCAAGAATTTCACGCCCCTGGGCTCTGACCGACAGATATGGAAAAAGAAGGAATAATTTAAGAAGTTTCGCGGCAGATCTCTTGAGAAGGAATAAAATTGAAGAGAAGGAAGAATGAGAGGAAATGTGTAAAGGATTGAGGAAGAGTTTTAAGAGGGGTTGATGTGCAAAGAAAAACAGGTGAAGTTTCAGAAAAGGAAGGATTAAGCAGGAGGAGGAATTAAAGTTGGCAGAAAAATTAGTTTAAACACAAGGTCCAGGCTCTTATGAAAATTAAGGTCAGAAGGCGAAGTTTTTAAATCTTTGAGGCTTACGAGATGGAGGAGTTTCTGGGATTCCAAGTAAAAGGTATAGATTTGGCGCAGAGATGAGATGGAAATCTTCCGATGGCGAAGAGTAATCGAGATAAATAACTAAACTTGTGTCTATCTGAGTGTAAATAGGGAATGACTTTTGAGTGGTAAGAAAATATATCACGAAAAAATATATTTAAAGAATGAATGTTTCATTTACATAAATGATGATCATCGCAATATAAAATTTAGCATTTTAAATTTGAAATTACCTTAATTCTTGAAAAAATACGGAATTGAATACAGTGTAATGTATTGATGTGAAAAATAAGAATTAACAAATAATATGGTATATTTTGTGGAATTAACGTGGTTATAGAACATGAAAAAAATCAAATTTGGTAACTCATATATCGATACTTCTGGTCTGTTCGTCGAATTCTGTTTCAATAATAGGCTATAGTATACATGTAGACCGAGTAACTCATACAGTCCGTTTACACAGTCTTATCCTTATAAAATTCTTAATCAATATATCTCAAGTATCTTTCAAAAACTGATTCAAATTAATCTGTTAACATTTTGGAAGTCAAGGTAAATTTAAAGTATCGGATGAATGAAAGTTGAAAAATGTGAAATGTACCGGCGAAAGAACTAAAACGCTTCCAAATCAACTACAGTTTGAAAGTGGATATTCTGGGAATATCTTGATGAATACCAAATAATTCTTCTCTAGCCCGTGTATATCGGCTTATCCCTTGAATAGAGTTTTAAAAATAAAGTTTCTCTCCTTTCCTTCCAAAAAAAAGAAAGTCGATGTCATGTCATTCTGCCTCACTAACTAAAACCTTCGAATGTGTGTACGGAGTAAAAGGATGGAACATTTATTGTTAAAAGCTTTTACGAATGAATTTTTCATCTTCATTCAATTTCCCTTACGATGTATTATTTTTGCCACTAACGCGTTTATTAAAAGCCATATCTCTAAGATATCCATTCATCTTTACCATTACTTCCTCAATATTATAAAACAATACTTTTTACTGAATTTCGTAATTTAAATGCCTTAATTTTATAATGCAAACATTTAATATGATGATATAAAGTATTTACTAATGAAGGAAGATTAGTGTATCTTCCTTTTCAAAACAAAAACAAATATTTTTTTGAAAATGTCCACAGAAATTTGCTAAAAATCAGTTACAAGTAGCAGTAACTTACGTACATTTGTTAAAAGCTGTAATAAGGCAAAAAACTTGAATTCATTGGTTTAAATTCATTATAGATGCATTTAATTCTTTCAAAATATTTATTTAAATTCCTTCCTTGGCAAATGCTTGCCTTCTATTTCCTTCTTTTCTTCTTATTAACATATATTATATTCTTATAACATATTGAAATTCGTTTCCATAACATTTCTTTTTCGATTGCAATTTGACTTTTGTGTAGTGTGCTCTTGTTGTGGATTTTTAATCATAGCCTATGATTACTCCGATATTTTATTTTTCGAAATTTTTGTTTCATTAAAACATAAAATGATAGCATCCACTAAATAAGGAAAGCCTTTTTGCCTAAGGAAATATATTCGTCTTAAATAGATGGGATAAGAAAATTAAATTAAATATTACATTAAAATTTGCATTACTTATCGGATACGGTTTGAAATTTAAAATCCACTTTTCTTGAATGTTGTAAATTAATTTTATATATTTTTATTGATATCAAATCTTTGTAACCATATTACGAAAGGTAATATAAAAGTGAGTAAGCCATATTGCGGGTTATTGCATATTTAATTTTAAAAAGAATTATCACTAAAATTTGAGGCTGATATTCTGGATACGATGCGAAATTAAACTTGAATCATTACGTGAGCATGAAGGATTTTATGGAAGGAATTAAAAATTCTCGCATCCACAAAGGAAGGTTTATCGCAAGAGTGGTTATACACAGTCGATTTTTCAGGTTATCTCGGAACATCTCCGACCACACTCTACTTTTCCATCAACCTCATTCCTTTTATTTCCTTCCAGACTTCGTACATCCTACCAACTTCCCAGTCGAGAACTTCTCCGAGAAATAAATGCATATGAATGAAGAGGGCTACCCAAGAGTATAACCTGTAGGGACTTATCTACGCTCGAGTGAGCTGGAGATGCAATATTCATGCCCTCAATTGATCCGCTCAATTTGAAAATATTCGCCCCTTATTACTTCCCGGAAAACTTGGACGAAAAGTCTCTTATCGTGGTTTTCGAAACTTTTCCCCGCCAATGAGAGCTTATCTTAAAATCATATTCGGCGTGATTTGAGAGGGAAACTTTCGGCCGATTAGTTGGTGAAGTTTGGCGTGAAACGTCAAAGAGTGTGGATGATTGAAAAGCTGTGGTTATTTCCGCGTGCCCCATTGCGAAAACATTCCCTTGCGAGAGGCCTTATGACGTTGCAAAAAAACAATCGAAATTGCGAAATTTTCGAATATACACGCATGAGATATTTATGCTCTCTTCAGATTGCCGATTTACGTTAGATTATTCGCTCTTAAAACTTCCGTACATGCATCTCTTTGCAACTGAAGTGGAGCTCAAAACTGGTGATTTTGAATTATTGACCGAGATTATTTGGTTGAATTGACTGCAAAACGTATCGATGTACTCTCTTATGGTTGGGTGGATTATTTTTACGGCGCAATTGGCATTACCTACCACTTTGCTTGAAACTCTCGGTAATTTTCAATGAGATTTTTACTTTTAATTTCCCATATATCCAAATAGAGGTACTCAATAAGCAACCAGTTCTCTTAAAATTGGAGTTTAATCGTGAAATTTTGCTACTTCGTGGTTCGGAATCGCTTTAAACTTACACACAAATATCTTCAGACCAATTTAACAGCTTAATAGTAGTAACTTAAATGACACAGTGCAATTCATATTTGAAAAACTTCATATTTAGATTCTCTTTAATTCGTTCACTCGTTAAATTCTTCTATTGTTCAATAGGTATTTCTATTTAAGATTAGAGAAGAATTATTACAATAGAAGACAGAATAAATTAGATAAAAATAATGTAAGATAACTTTGGCAATATACTTTTCGAAAAGATAGGTTAATAAATTTCAAAATTATTTTTGCATAAAAACACTGATGACAATGATTTTAAAAATTGTAAGTTGCTATTATTCGTGAATTACACTCCTATTTCATTTAGAATGAACTTGCTATTGATTTTTGGAGACAGGTTATATTGAATAATGACTGCATCCAAATTAATTACTGTCTGAATTTATTCTTTGATTAAAAGAAGCCTGACACAATAACAATATAGCTTAATTATGAGATGTTAATAGTAGACCCTTAATATTCTTCAATCAGGAATCTTTCAAAATCAGATTTTTAAAAGGGATGGACTAGTTCCACAAGTATTGTAACGTGCCTTCGCAAATATATTATCTATCACATGTATAATAAGTTAGTGCAACGTCTAAATGTGTTATATCCATTTGAGAAAATTTTAGAGCATAGCTAACTCTCAGTGAATGCTACTTTATTTCAAAAGGTAAAATTGCGTCTCTCGCAACAGATTCGCCGTACGCTTTCATATGAGCCTTTCGTTCCGCGCACACCTCCCAAAGTTTGTTACGGAGAAATCCGTCTAGCATTCTCTATGGTTGCTAAGGAACGTAAATCTTAAGCCTCAAGAGTTTTCATTTGGAGGCGGAATTGGAAGGCGTAGAAAATGTGGCACAATAGCACTGATACGGAGAAAAAATAGGAAAGCGGCGAATGAATCTGGAAGAGAGGGAAATAGAACGCGAGCGGGAGTTTTCATTTGGAGTGAACAGCGCCGATATAAAGAAGCGAGATACTAAATCACGTTTGGAGGAAAAGGCATTTTACTTTGAACGCACGATTTCGTGTTCACTTATGGGAGTAAATTGAAGCCGCTAATAAAGATAAACGACCCTTTTCTTTAATCGAAAGATGCTGCAGATAAAATATTTAATGATAGTTTATTTCTCCTAATTATTCTGCAATATAATTTTGAATTTTTCTTTAATTGTAATTTGCTATTAATTACAATTTGTGAGAATCAAGACTAATTATGGAATATGAAATATTTATATGCATTTCAATTAATTATTAATGTAAATTTATTTACTGATGTAATGAAAAACACCGTATATTCCTTAGAAAAATCTTTAGATGGAATATATACTTGCAAATTCCCCCAGACAGCTCAAAATTTAGAAAATATGCTATGCATTATTTAAATGAAAGGAAGAACTGGACGGTAAATATGATATTGACTCATTTCTAAGGTTAAATACACTGCAAGTTATTCAATATTATTCTATGTAATTACAGCTGTATAATTCGAAAGAATTGAGCGTGAATACTTCCTTACACGAAATTCGATAGCATAAAAATTCATGATATTTACTTAACTCTCTATATAACTTTTTATTGCTTTGTTCTTTATTATTTTTAGCCTAGATCTAGATTTTTTTTCATCCAAGTACATAGGCTGTGAATTCTCTCACTTTAGATATAATTTTCGCTTCACTTAAACATTATCTTTAAAATTGTAATCTCTAGATATAAGGCCTATGAGTTACATGAATAACTTTTTCTTCTTCATCGTCACCCTAATGCGATACCGTACAACTCAATACACTAGTAAGAAATTCGAATATAGATATAAAGAACGAAAGAAAATCTAGCGATAAAACTAGTGCATGTGATCGTTGGAATGTCATAAAATATATTTCTCGCTACGAATTCAGTACCTACTAATATTGATTTAGATTTAGGGACTTATAATCGATTCCTAAATAAATGTTTGATAGATTCCGGGTATATAATTTTCTCGTGTAAATTAAGATGTTTTGCTTCAACATCAATTGTCATCAACAACACGTTGGCTGACGACTGAACTAAAGAAAGCCACAAATCGGAATTCTGAATGGAAATATTTGAGAGGCGAAGCGTTAAAATCTCCATCCACATCCACCACTCACTCACACCGATTTGAAATCAACATTTAGACACACCATTATGACCGATAGTTCTTTGTCCACCAACGAAACATCGCATTGGATATCGATCATTTTACAGCTCAATTATTAACACTCCATCTCTCATTCATCCTTACCAAACTAAGACTTCAACGGCGATGAAAACTTCCCCGCGGCCACGGTAATTCCCGGAAGAGAGTCCCGGATTTACTTTTATTAGCGCAAATAATTAATGGCATCATTATCCAGCTCCGGAGCACCCACTTTTTACCCTCCTCTTATCAGTTCCGAGAGCATCTGTTTACATACGGCCTCATTTGAGGTTACATTCGGCAACGCTGCGCCCCTTCTTTCTTCTTTTTTTTTATCCCTGCTTACCCTTCTGAGGGCCGTGTTACGCGTCATCTAACCCCCAACTCGCCTCATTTCCTCCGACCGCACTCGAGAATTCTTAAAACGACCCCTGCAGATGTTATCTCCTTCCTTTTTCTCCACGCCACTTCCATCTGCACTTTTATTTACCTTTCGCTTTTCCATTACGCCTTCGCCTCGGAGGTAGCGTAGATGTCACCTCCTTCGATATCAGGAAAAGTGTCACTCCTTTTTTTTAAAGTGAACAGCCGCTAGTTTCCAACATTTCTCCGAAGATGTATTCCCTAATTAAGGGGAAAATTGTGATGTTTCGAGAGGTAAAGGGAAAGGGTTTTGAGGAGTTAGAGTTCTTTCTTTCTTCTCCGGGTTGGCTTTCGATTGCCCTAAGTTTGGGTTAATGAATCGGGCGCGCACTTCCCTTAATTTGACCACTTTTGCAGCCCTCGGTCTAATAACCACGTTTCGGCACGTTCGGTAAAAAAGGCGAAATGGCCGCTGTCTAAACTATGCGTAAATTCTTTGCCTTCGAGCGATTTTAGAATTCTCGCGGCGGTTTATTTAGTTAAATTTCGCGTATATTTCCCGCCGTAGGATACCCATCGTTATATAAATTTTGAATATTCTCTCGATTAATAAAATGTACATCGAAACTTTTTCAAACAACCCTTAGGCTGGGATTATGTTTGTTATTTCCTAAGCCAGTTCTTGCTACCCCGATATTTACAAAAATGCAACGATGTTCCGGCTTGGATGCACAAAAAAATTTAAACTGTTTCGAAAGGGTATATCCTCTCCTTACTGAAAATACCGCAGTAATATGAAAGTTATATAATATGCGAAAAATTTCGCTTGACTCAAATTCCATTATACATTAGAATTCATCATGAGACGAAAACAGTATTACGAGAATTTTTCGCATATATTTTGAGCATTTTAACCAAACAAATTGTAGGATTCACCCAAAATACAAAAATTTATCTAATATTGAATATTAAAAACATAAATATTAGGTGAAATTTTACAATTATTGTTTGGATCAGAAAAATAGATAATTCATTTTTGATTCATTACCATTGCCACGATTCTTAAACATCCCAGTTCATGACGTATTTACAGTTTCTGAGGAAGCTCAATTGATTAACCCAACCAAATACGTGTAAAATCTTATGAAAAAGGTGTTAATAATCAAAAAACAAAATTCAGAATTCAGAAAAACTTCGCCTTGTCAATTATTGCATATTCTCTCCAGTGATTGTAAATCTTCTGATAATTGACCGTAATAAACCTATATTAAGAATGATTAGCAAGTATGTATGCTAACTTTAGCAACTGGAGACTGAAACCTTCTATTTACTTCGTATCGATAGAATATTTGCTTCGCAACAAATATTGTTGCCTTCATTCGAAGATGCCGTATTACCGTAGATGTATTCCGGATGATTTGTTTTTAATAATAATTTCAATTATTCTATTATACTATGCGGCATCGAAACAGTGGCCTCGTGGCCTAACGGATAAGGCGTCGGACTTCGGATCCGAAGATTGCAGGTTCGAATCCTGCCGGGGTCGAATTTTGTTTTTTACGACCGTTTTTTGACCAATTTCCCTTCTGTCATTTCGTGAATGTCAGTTTTTATATTACTTTTATATTATCCCCACCTGTATTATCCTTTTACGAAAATGCGCCGCAAGTTTTGAACAAATATTATTTTAAGAAAAGAAAGAAGCATTTAATTCAGTCCATACGTATCTTAATGTGCTTGAACAATTTTACGTAATTTTTACTCAACTGTGAGTTTGAATATTTTGGTAAAATAGCTGAAATGCCATAACAATTCAGGGGATCTGAATTAGTCTAGGTTTCGTCACACTTTCATATCAAGTCTCTTAACTAGTGTAAGTACACTGAATGAAATAATCAGGAATTTTAACTCTATATCTATAGTTTATCTCGAAATTATAATCACAAAAAGTCTCAAATTTAGAATCTTAAATAAAGTGTAATTCAAAATAAATTAAAGTGAACTTTTTCATGAAAGTAACAAAACAATAAAGAATATATAATCAAGGAATGAAACCATAAATATTGCAACGACATTGGATTGTTATCATCTCTAAAATCAGAAATAGTTGTTTTAATTGCAAACATGCAATCAAGAAAACGACAGTTTTTGCGTGTGAGAACATCAGGTAACATCCAGAATGAATCCAGAAATGAGACAAATAAACCCATCCCTCCCTTTGCAGAGTACTTAAAAGATTCGACCATTTCCAGCATCTCCACTTACACGGACGTTATAACGTTTCACATTCGCCATTCCAAGGAAAAACGATCCTTCTTTTTTATTTTCGATAAAAAACACGCATTCCTCGTCGTGTCCTAGCAACCTCAAATATTGAATCATGAGAGTGGCTCGCTAATCAAACGGGGGAAGTAAAACTCTTATACACATCTCCCTCCGACTTAAATTCGTCTGAAGTTAGGCTGTTCATTCGAACCTTAATCGCAATAAAGGAAGGGAAGAGATCTTCAAAATTAGCATGCTCTCCTCGTCCTGTCCTTGTCTTTTTAGACCCACTTGACTCCACAGTCTTTCTCAATTTGAAAAACCCTTTCTCTCCCCACTCACGATCTCCGTCGTATCTCTCCCTTTCTCCAGACATATCCTTTTCCCTTCTCCACAACAGAGAACCATTGTCTCGCAGAATAACTCCCTAGAGGTCTCTTTAATATCCTGCCTCCTCTCAGAAACCCAATAAATTCCTTTTCATTGTCTCACTTGCCTCAAGAACGTTCCGAAATTTCAATTTGGATGCCTCCGCCTAATCTTTCCTCCCGCGGAATCATCTTTCTATATTTTTAGAAATATTTCCGTTCTCGGAGATCTTTTTGTAGGAATACTAGAATTTACCATCTTCTCCGAGGCCCCCTTTCATCCCAGCAACTGCGAAGGAATGATCTACATTTTTATTCCCCGCGGACGCTCTCGAATTTTTCCGTCATCTTTTCTTTATCTTCGCGTTTAATTAAGGCAACCCTTTCCCACGGAGACTGTGGGCATCCTCTTCCAGGCGACGTCTTACTTTCCGTCCCTCTTTTGTTTGTCTTCTTTCTCTCCATGGTTACCTAAGGGATTCGACAGGGTTCCGGATTTGCGGGATACTTTTTCGGCGCTGTTTCCGCCTGCGGTCGAATTTGAATTTTGATTTCTCGACCTTCCGAGAGATGGAGTCCGAAAGGATGTGCGCTCCCGAACTTCCGTTCAGAGATTCACAATTGGGAATCGGATGTATTGACGATGATATCGTCGTGATGAATCCGAGTTTTATGAATGGGAAACGTATCTCAATAGAAATAACGTATACAAATGGATTTATTTTTCAAAACAGGGTCTACGAACCTTGGAATTTTTAAAAATACGCGTAGATCAGTCTCCAAAGAAATTATATCGTACCGTAACTTGAATCACATCGAAGAAATTTTTTATTGCTTTCATTTTAACGTTTGTTATAGCTCCGCTACCTTTCTCAGAAAAGGTATAAAAATATAACCAATCAGTCTAAAATAAGCTCGATGTGAATGTAGTCATCATCCAAAGATCTCGAATCAACCCCACACTATTATTTTGATGTATATTAATGTACCAAATTCAAATCTTTTTATATTTATATACTTGTATGAATTTACGAAGACAGGTTTTTATAAAAAACTAATAAAAAATTCCGATGAATTGAGTTCTATTATTTATTTCTACTATCTAAAATCTATTAATGAATCATTGAGTTCAGAGCAAAAAAAAACGTAAAACGCTTCGACTGAATGAGCTTTAATGGTCAGCTTTTCATCGGAATTTATCATTTTAGAAAATGCAAAGTTTATGACTGATTCATATTCTTCAAAACCATACGACTTTCGAATCGTTTTACTTGTTTTTTCTACTATTATAATTCACCAACCCTTCGCACTTGCGGATAAATGGAATTGAAGCCAAGGTTTTCCCATCATGGTAGAAACCTATTTTATTCACGAGAAATAATGGCCGAGGAGTGAAGTTTTCTTCTTGTTGAGTTTTCGTAATTTTCAGATTTATAGCACACTCTTAATTCTTAAAAAATGCATTATTCATATATATTGAAAATATTTCGATAACTCTCCAATATACGTCGGAATAACTAGGCGTGATTAATTACAGTACTGGAGGATTCATTTAAAGTTTTCAGCTTAGTTATATTCCTTGACATCTGTGTACAATTTATATCCACACACCTCAATGGAGATCAATTGCAGCTAATTTAGTTCCTACTCAAAATTCAGCACAACGTCCATTATTTTCACGACTACACTTTGACAAAATCTACGAATCCCAATAATACCTTTAGCAAGCGACATTCATCACGAAACTCACAAGCTAGAAATCAATTTACCGGAAACCCTAATCTCATTGGCATGAGGAGGTCACGGGTAGAAATCACACGAGCCGTGTATTACAACATTCGCTAATTCTCAACCAACATCCATTCCCCGTGTACACCTCAGCGTCGTCTTCTGTGTCACTAGATTCCTCCATTGAATCCCACCACCATTCATCTTCCCGTTTCCCTGATCAACAGACTCCATTTCCCTAGCAATTCCCCCTCCCACAATCAAACCCTCGCCCTCAGCCTACTTCAGAGTCGGTCATCCCTCCTGAATCCAGAGGGAGACACGAATGAAGGAAAACCCAATCTTCTCAACCCACTCGCTTACACGAGACGCAATCTTTTAACGCCCTATCTGCCTCCCGACTCATTCTCATTAGGCCGTCGGGGGATTAACCTACGGTGCATGTTTTCTTATTATGAGCGAGAGCACGCATTCCATCTTTTCACCGCCTCTTCCACTCAATTGCTCTTCGTGTAATGATGGAGCTCACTTATAAATGCTTAATGTACCCCAATCTGATGCTATATCGTCCCAACCGTTCTCTTGAGGAAGTCCCCCAAGGTACAGCGCTAGGGCCGCTAAAGTTTCATGTTAGGTCGTTATTTCTAAATATCTTCACCTTACTCCGCCAAAAGTTGTTATGAATATAGGCTCAAAACAGGAGATGTTCCATTAAACTACACGCGAAGGGAACGTAACAGAATCCATAAATGCTACCCAATTTCAATAAGCAGAATGAACGGAGAAATTATTTATTCTAGCGCTTATACAGAGTTATGTTAATCATATATATTAAACGCATCAATGTATCTCAGCAGAAGAACTCTTTGGGGAAAAAAGAAATGATAAAAAATTTAAATCTTATAATAAATTTGGAAATTTATGCGATATGAATATATTATATTAAAATCTTCTAATATTTAATTTTAGATAAAAATCCTTGGTTCTTTAGTGGGCTAATATATTAGTTCTATTATAGGAAAAATTCAACAATCTTAATTTTTTAGATCTCCCTTCACGTTTTAATATAACATTATATTTTTAACTACAATCAATTTTCCTGAACATTAATAATTTTTCACTTGACCTTTTAATTTGATATCCTGAATAGAGTCGTAAACAATTCAATCTAAAATATATCCTAAAGCGAATATTGATTGGGACCTTTACATACGGTAAAGAACCTATTCTACTATTTAAATTTCAAATATTTTTTTATAGATTTCACATAACAGTTCACTAATACATTTGAAATAATGAGAGTTGAATTCCTAGAGGTTTCAGCAATCCATGCGTGAAATACAACTTGATGACAATTTGAATTATTCAGAATCATAAACCAATACATATTGAAAAGTTATTTATCTGCAAATGTATAGAGTATTCTAAAGATCTAAAGAAGAAATTTTAAGATCTGATTTCTATGAAGAAACTGATTTAATTATCTTATTCAAAGTTATTATCATAATTTCTTTAATTCTACATTATATCCTTGAGATAAGAGAATGAATGTGATCTCATGGAAACAACGTTTAATCAAACCTGGCTCGTATATTTTATAAAAGAAAATAATTTTAATGTTAAATATGTTACACTTTTATCACAGTAAAGCAATGCATTAATTTGAGAAATTTATAGATATGTTTATTGGTCTAAAAGTTTAGTATACTATTCTTATTAGTTTGTTTGTTTATAATTAAGATTTTAGATACCCTTAAATTAATTTATGGCGGAAACTTATTACGACAATAAACTTCGATGCAGATAGCGTTGGACATAATCTGGAAAGAGAATAAATGAGAGCAGATCGTGATAACAGCTTAAACGTGCCCGAGGCCCATCCATTCTCGTTTTGATCAAGGCGCAGAAAAAAAAGAAAGTGAACCGGAAAAAGGTGACCATTCTCAGCCATTTCGTGGACATCCAGGTCCTTATCATCGTGGGACGGAATAAGAGGGGCCCCCTGAGGGCCCCCAAGTGGTGGAGAAGACCCTTATTGCTTTAGGGGACGGTCAGTCCTAAGATGCTCGGATAAGGAAAGGAGTGATGGGAAGGATGCAAGCAAGTGGAATGAGATGAGGATTCCCAAGGCGGAGAGCTCACTCATGCCTCTGAAAATATTGACTGTGGTGAAAGGAAAAACACTTTGGTGACCCAGTGGGTCCAGCAGGACGATATAGAGGCTTCGATAGGCCGCAGGGCGTCGTGGATAGGGTTTTGAAGCTGCGAGGTAGCCGAGATGGTCACAGCTACCTTACCGATGTGTGACGCTCCAGAGGATTTGGCGGAGGTATGATTTTCTCATTATAAAATACGTCTTCAAATAGCAGGCTAAAAATCCTTGATCTTAACGATAACGTTCATTTACACATAAATAAATCATTACAGATTATTTACTTTAATATAATAGCTTAATTAACCTATTCTGTGGGAGAACAAAAGCGTAAGGAAAACTTTTATTATATAAACATATTTTTCTTCCACAATAATGGATCGACTTAAATGTTAACTAGTGGCTGAATATAAATCTATTGGAAATCGATTTATAATATTTGAGTAAATAACTTTTGAATCCATTGAAATTTATCATTTAGCAAACAGATGCGATATCTTTCCAGTGAAATCGCGCTATGAGTAGACACTGCTAAAACTTCAGTGTTTAAGAATTATCTGTTCTTTCATAGAGATTGGTTGGAACCTGCGCAATTATGTAGGTCATGGAGATTCATCTACTCCTAATTTATTTCTTTTATTGTTCATATCATCTTTAGGAACTCAATTAGATATGGTCTTGGGAAGTAATTATTGGAATTTTCAAGCAATAAAAGCAACCATTAAGTAAATCTATCTTTACATAAAAACGGTATCTTTTTCTTGAATTCTCCATGTTTATTGGCGTCTGATTAATATTCTTAAGTCTCCTGGAAAGATATTTTATGGTAACATTTTGAGATAAAGGTCTTGAAAATAGATACAACTTAGTAAATTTAGATAAAGTTCAATTTTGAAGGATATTACCAACATAATGGTCTCTACTCTGCATGTGCTTTCATTATACTAATAGAAAACATAGAAATAAGCCCAAGATATTCTAAAATTTTATTATGACACGAACTATGCACAAAAATAATTGGTATAGGGGATAAAAATAGCTGATACTTGTATCCCTTGTTTTCTTGTATGGTATATACGAGGTTGTAATAAATTGTCTCACCAAATACGTATTATCATCAGCAGAAACACACACGCACATTAAATTCACAGAGCGAATTTCCCTAGAATAGGAATTAGATGGATGCCCATTCGATGGTTGACGGAAGGCAAACCATGCTAGCTAGAGATAGACAAATCAATCAAAGGGATTGAGGAAGGCCAATCGTGACTCGTCAAGCACATATGATCGATATTGTTAGTGAGACGACTGTAATTGATCAGCGCTTCACCTGAGACAAAATCTTCGCTGATCGCCGACCCAGGTTTGAGATGTGCCGATCACTCAGTATCAATGCCGCTGAAGTGCTGCCCTGTGCACACTCCTTTAATCAGCATATGCCTTGCTTGCAATCGAATGGTAACTAGGCAACGTACTACGTTTGCTAGACTTTCTTTACGAGAAAGGTTCCCATCTCTTCTCCGAAGCTCTTCATAGATGTAGGTAGAAGGAACAACTATCTATGAGGCCTACGGCTTCACATAATGTACACAATTCGAAAATAAGTCAATTCTGATCCTCGATGTAATCCATTACAATTGAAAGTATTGTGCCATTTCTAAGGCGAAATAAATTCTTTTAATATCATATCGTTCCTTGAATCACTGTGATTTCCAAATAAATATCTTAAAATTGACTTTAAGCACATTTTTGTGAGAAATTCGACTCAATAAACTATCCTCTTAAATATCATCATATTGAATTTGAATGTGACATTTTAAGGATATTTAAAAGCAGACTTCGTTTCTTTATGGTCCAACTCCAAAGTCATGTTTTTCAGATAAGTTGATCCTATGTACCTTTGAGATATAAATTGAGATACATATCGCTGAGGTAGCAAATAAAGTCCACCTTGTTTGTCTATCCTGTTATGAATCTGCAACGGATAAGTAGATTTACCGATGTAAAATCTGATATTAAAACGGTGGAATGTAATTTTGCCGACGTGTTTACTCGGCGTTAAATTATTTCACGGGTAAAAGTCGCATTCGCAGAAATAGCCATGAGAGGGAGAGTGCGGATTATTTTCTTGCTTTAAATCCACGTCATGAACTGTGTCGTACTTTTTTGTTAAAAAAATTTTAAACTTTCTTTTTGAAGAGGAAAATTTGAATTAAATATCATTGAATGCTTTATAAGCATTGAAATGCGACTGATATACTTGGAGAAGGAGGATTGCCAAATATTTCGAAAAATTATATGCAATATGCTATTTATAAGAATAGTACATCATATGTAACATTTAAAGATGTTCGAATTTTTAAATTCATGTAAAATTATCCAAGTTTTTCTTCTAAAAACTTATACATTTCATCACCAATTATGCTAAACTGATGCAATATAATCAGAACATTCTCATTGTGCTTGGTTATACATTTTATGTTATTTAACATTTTAAACTGTGATGATAGGTCTAAAATTAGAGATAATGTGAAAATAAGCGTAATAACGATTTTTATAAGCGACCAAAATTGAATATGAATTTCAAAATGACAAGATTCCACGATAACCTTCCCTTTTATTACATTCCCCCCAATCATTATTATCAAACTCCGCTCTGAAAAGAGAAAACAAAGTGGAGTTCCTTATCAATTCCAAAAATCCACTTAACGTCCACTCTTTCGATTCGATATCTCGAAAGGGAAAGACCTAGTGTGCTTCTAACCTCGCCTCCAAACCTTATATCCTTACAGGGTTAAGCAAACTGGGGAAGAAAATGATAAAGACCACTGGACCTCCGGAAACGTGGAAGGAAGAGGGCGATAACGGGAAGGGGGTGGATGGTAAATAGAGTTTGTCCACGGAGGCAATGTTTGCATCTGACAGACTATGCATCCTCTGACATTTGTCTTCCGACCTGCTTAATAACGCTTCCTCCTACAAAAAAGAGGTTCCCGTCACAGCGCTGTCCTATGCATATAAGGAACCTCTTTCGCCTCTATATTCTTGCATGCATCTCTCCCGGAAGGATACATCCGAGTTTTCCTTTCTCCGGAGAGTGTGTCTGAGTGAAATGTAAGAAGAGTGGATGAAGGAGAGGAGAAAATACTGCTTCCGACGAAAAACAAAGCCAAACATCCCAAAGTCTGAAAGTTTGAAAGTGGAAATTTATGAAAACGCATCTGCTTTCGCCGTAATTTTCGGTTCGTTTTCTTTCCTTCGTTTGAATCGCAATTTACAGATGCGCCATGGTGATGAAAGTGTTTACCGCTTCAGTTGTTAGGCGTTTGAAAGACTTTGAGTGAATAATGTTTGGTCACTTTTCCTGCTGAATTTGTAAGGTCTTTTTCAACGATTGAAGACTAAGTGTAGGTGATAAGCAAATTATCTTGTAATGTAATTGTCTCTATATTTAATATCCGGTATTCATATAAATGGCACAACTAAGAGTAGCTAAATTATATTAATTAGTTCAATTGAGATAAATTTCAAATAAGTTAAGATTTAGGTGATTATACGTGCGTATTTATATTCAGTATGGAAAGTGAATCCTGAACGCTATGTACTCTTTGAAATAATTGCGTGAGTGTTATGAAGAACGATTTTTTTCTCTTTGTTCTCTTGAATTTTCCTCTTGCAAATATTTAAAGAAATGAACACATGTCACAAGCAATGATTTGGTAATAATAACTTTAATTCTCACCACACATGATACATATGGTTTCTATTCAACGAAAAAGAATCAGGTAGTAGTATTCTACTATTTACTAAGTGCATATGTACCTCAGATCCTAGAAACCTAATATTAAACTCAACATTATGTCAGTAGCATTCCAATTTTCTATGTACCATTTGTGTTCGTTTATAAATCCTTGTAAGGTTAATTTTGCCGAAACACGGGAAAACTTGGAGAAGTTACAATACAGTGGAAGAGTTTGTAAGGATTTGTTGGCTTTAAGATTGTGGGGATGAGGAAATATCACTTCATGCGTACAATATGCTGTGGTGACACTTACAGGAACTTCCCCCACAGTTCAAGACCGTGTATCTTTACGAGGAAACTCCCTGGAACGTCTCCACGATGCATTCTTTCCTGTACTTCAACAGATTTACTTCTTCTATGAACCTATTTTTACCGCATTCCCTCCTTCCACGGATAACTTTTTTATGCGTAAGAAACTCATTTCTCCGCTCACAAAGGGGTCTCCTTTCTTATGCTCCCTTCTGAGAATTCTTTGGTGGGATTCCACTGACTTATTTCTCTCCTTTGTCTGGACCTTAAGTCCTTGGATTCGACTCAAATCCTCCTCCAAACGGTGGGATATATCCCCAATGTCTTCTATTCTGAGCAACTCGAATTCAATGCCTTCATTCACATTTTTCTGTTTCTCTATTTCCAATCTACTCCTCGTTTTCTCTGATCTTTACGGATTCTTCTCCTTACGACTAATTAACTATTACGCGTATCCATCGCTGTTCAGACTTTCACTCGGAATCCCCTGCGTGAATTCCCATTCATCGATGCCTTAATCCTGTGTCTTTCTTCGCCAAATTAATTTCCCTTATGATTTTCTTCGATCTTTTTGTTCGGCATATCTCGTGCGCTATGATTAAATCTCGTTTGATATTCATTCCTATGGAATCGTGGGAAATGGAATGGAAGCCGTTCTGGGGCACAAAAATGCATCTGTCATCTCACAAAGAGGCCAAGGTGGT
Source organism: Pantala flavescens (assembly GCA_020796165.1). Taxonomy (NCBI): domain Eukaryota; kingdom Metazoa; phylum Arthropoda; class Insecta; order Odonata; family Libellulidae; genus Pantala; species Pantala flavescens. Next base: position 48,603,984 of record CM036881.1, on the reverse strand, counting down.
GGAAAGGCAGTGAGAAATTGCTTGTTTAAAGAATTATTAATTAAAATCTTTCGTTGTCTTCTAATAAATTGAAATCAGTGGGAGTATATCATTTCATCGGATATTCCAATAATGATCTATCAAATATATATGTTAATTCCTAGACACAATAATTCCTCGAAAGAAATGATAACCTTATACTATATACTGATTACAAGGACACTCTTATCAATACTATTCTACAATCAGTTTTGTTAGTACAGATAATTTAAAGGAATTATTTTCTATAAAGGTTATTACGATAAAACAAAAAACGTTGGCATTAAATCAGTTTTCTCGTAATCAAATATTTTTTAATCGAATAATATTCTTAGATCATTTAACTGCTTTGAAATACAAGTTTATCCAGCGAAGAAATTATTGTTTTAATTCATATCTTTGACTTTGATTATTATTGTTAGTCGAGATTTTTCACTATATATCTAATATGATATAGAATATGATAATTACTGTCATAGATAATATATATAGGAATTTTTCAAATTGTTTGAATTGATACCAAATACCTATTATTGAATTGACTAGGATTCAAACAGAAAATCATGGGTTCCTAAAAACAACTGTCATTTTCCAATATAATAATAGAAATAACTTAATAAATTTCCACAGAAAAAATTGTTATATTTGCAACCGGTTTCGTAATATAAAATTACATCCTCAGGCAATTTTATATTACCAAACCGGTTGCAAATATAACAATTTTTTCTGTGGAAATTTACTAAGTTATTTCTATTACTATGGCATTCCACGAAGTCATGCCTTCTCACATTGATTTCATCATTTTCCAAATTTATTCAGACTTAGGCTTTCTGGTCACGTTATTTTATTCCAAGATTAAAATTTACAAATTTAAAACATCTTAAAATTTTTTCATTTGAAAGCAACTATTTGCTAAATTTATTTTTGTGATGATATTTTACATATGTGAAACAACTCTATGACCTTTCTCTACAACCATATACTTAAATTATTTGAAATGTTTGTTGAATTAGAGTTCATGAACCTCACTATTAAAGACGAGATGAATTTGCAATTTATACACGTTTCACGAATTGATATTTGCGAACAAAAGGCATAAAAACAGCTAAATAACAAAGTAATCACAGAAGTTACAAAGAGAATATTACCGTGCATTCAGATCTTCTCATTTTAGACATGCACTGAATTGAATCCCTCTCCAATCGTAATGAGCTTTTATTCATTCACAATATAACCCTTCACTCGTTACACCCATATAACTTCATTCTCATTGGACAAGTCCGTAAGAATACGTGTGGGATTATGATGGCGCAAAGAATAATAGGTTCATGAAGACGTATTCACTCATCCAGACTGCCCTCATCCGTTCATTAACAACCCACACCCGCCTTTGACTCTCATTCTACGTCTTCCGCCTAAATTACCTTCCTTTTGCTTCGCTACCTCTCCAATTTCTGCAACCTCGCCGTTTTCCGATCCCTTTTTTATTTCCCTAATCACGTCCAAACGACACACACGGGGAAGACCCGCATACGATGTTTCCGACGGACCCTCTTAATCTCTTTGTTTTTATTCCGTTGGTCAGAAGTGGCGGTCGGCAGTTATCCCCGCTAATGACATTTCATATCTCTTCCGATAATTTAATAATCCACCCTACGAACGGATGTGATCTCCTGACCTTTACCGTTTTCCCTTTGAGAGGTCGTCTTTAAAAAGGGGCGTGCCCACTGGATTTCAATCGTTTGCCGTTGTTGGGTTCCACTTTCGTCCGATACAAAGAAGGATGCGTTGTGATCGCTGTACGGAAATGTTTTTTTTTTTATCTTTTAGGGTTCTGACCTATTGGCGTATTTCGAAGTTTTCTTTTTATTTGATTTTTTCCTATTTAGATAGATACTAATATTTTTTTAGTAAGTAAACAAAGGTTAGCACCGTTATTACTCGTTAAGTAAAAATTTCCACGATTTATTTTCGAATCATTTGAAAAAGAATTAATTGTAAGTTACAATTAAGGAGAAGCCTAAAACTAAAATAGTAGAATAACATCTTACATTACCCGTAAGCCTCTCATAGTTATTATTATATTTTACATTCTAGTAAATAATTAGCAGCATTCGTTCGAAGAAGATTTAAAACTAAACCCAGAAATGTCTTTTTAGCAAAAAAGAGAATTGCAAAACGTAAATATTCTACTCAGTCAAAACACATTTATGCTGGGGAAAAAAGATGTTAAAAAAGTATTGAATTATATAGCGGCAACTATGGGAATAAAAATTATAAAAGTGGGTTAAGATTGAAATAAATTACTTAATGCAAACTGTACAAACATCAAGAAAAAATTTTTGTAAATAAAACGGAGTTAATACTTTTGATTTAGAAAATTAAATATTATAATAAAATCTTCAGGAGAGATTATGTTTATCTTATCTCGATTGAACTAGCATCAAATTTTACTATAAAGGCGTATTATTAAGTCTATTTTCAAATAATAGAAATGGAATAACTTGTTAAGGAATGTTATTGCGAAAAAAGTATAAGTATTAAGTCTGGGTAAAAATATAACCTGTATATGAACAAGAAAAATATGGTGGTTCGAAAATATTGTATAGAGTCTTTATTAAAGAAAGTCATAAAAATAAATGTTTCACAATGTATGAAACTACATAAGTAAAACTGTTGCTAATAATCTTATTTAAATGTCATTGATGATGGTAAAATATCTAGGTAATTTTATATAGGATATTAGAGCGAGTACTCGCAGTTCACACAATCTCATTCAAAGGGATGCAAATACTACGTGCATTAAAAAGGATGATGTCAGCTCCCGCAAAACTATCAAATTTCCCTCGAAAAACCTCTATGAAATTCGCTTGAAGAGGATTCCTCTATTAAGTTAACCTGCGTATAAAGGTTACCAAAAAGTGCTGAGGGCAGAGCTGCCATCTTCGCTCTTAAGACGGAATGAGAGGGGACTCATCGCTGCGAAGTGCCGCAGAAGGATTAAGCAGGAGAAGAATATGCACAGCGACGAAGCATGGGATCAGAGGGCCTTCGAGGATGGAGTTGTTACGACGATGGGCTTCGAAGGGTGGGCTTAACGACATAAGTGAGGAGTGATGTGCCCAAGTGAATGCTCCAAAAGGGATCGTACCTGCATTGAAACAGATGGGAGCTGAGAGACACATAAGTTATTGTTTTAAAAGAAGGGCACAGGGAAATTGAAAATGTTATTCCTATGATGTTTAAGGATCGATATTCTTTTACGATAACGAACAGTTTTAATATCTAAGCGTAATATTGTCGAGAAATTCTAAATTTACCACTGCCTTTTTTAACCTTTTTCTGTTTAATAGCTTAATTCAGTCTCTCTATTTATCTATTTTGATAACAATATAAGAAAAGGATCCTTGATAGTACGATATATATTTATATGTATAGTAATATCTATAACTGTGAGTTTCCTTTTATTAACTTAGAGTTTACTTAGTCTGATTAGCAATAGAGTGACTCACAGTAAGGTCAGAGCCGATTTCATTTGCAGAGTTTGACCTTTAAAAAGTCCAAATTATCAACTATAGAAATATATAAAAATTTCAGATATCCAGCGTTAATTCATATGGAAGTGAAGTAAAATTATTTTGAGGGAAAGATTTATCTTTATCGCATTCAAAATGTCATGCATTTTTTATCAAATATTTAAACGGATAGCAGTTATATGTAGTCAATCATTCAGCAATAAAATTATAAGATTTTATTTCTAGGTTGAGTAAATTTGTAACCAGAAATAAAATAGGAGGGCAGAGACTTCGCAAATTGGAATGGAAATGTAAATAAAATATTAGTGAAAGGTAGATATGATGTAGAAAAGTAAAGGACATAGGAAAACATTGTGGAAAAGGGATATGTCGGGAAACAAGATCTATTACCTCTCTTTCATATTTGCGTTTGTTTAACTTGTACATTTTTAATACAATGGAAATTGAACGTCATTTATTTTGGCAGTTAAGAAATCATGGGAAATGAACTACGCCAAGCGTGTCCTTTCACCGCAATAAGAAGTTGAACTTAAAATATGATAAAAATGCGTTATTGCTATTAATCATTTATTTCTGAATCTACTTTTTCTTTATTTAGTTTTTATTAAAAGGTACATCTTTGCGTTCTAATTTTTATTCATTAAATATAAAATGGATAAATTTCATAGATTCAAATGATTTTCCTGGGGTAAAAATTATAACTTAAATTTTTTTCCTTTAGTTACGAATGAATGATTTACAGTGATTCAAAGGATTAATTTTGAGCAGATTCTATTCACATCTTATAATATTTTACATACTCGAATTGTACGAAATATTTCACTACTATATTTACTATTCTTATGTAGTATTTTAAAAGAAAGGCGAAACCAATGAATATTTTTGGAGGAAATATATTTAAATGCTCGTTTTAAACATAAAATATATGGATATTAAACTCAGATATTGTATTGAACATGAAAATACGCATATATACTGTAATAAAAATATAACACAAAATGATGATGAAATTTAAATCAAAATAGAAATTCTTTAAGAAGAAAAATATCAAAGGATTTTATACAGAGCTTATAACTGAATACCAGGAGGTATTAAGCTTGTATGGTGACTGAGATGAAATAAATGCTCTATTACTATTGATAGGTTAAATTAACTTATAATCAATGCAAAACTAATACATCTTTAATAGTTTTATCAAAATGAAAATTCACTTAATATATTTCTTCGTTAAAACTATTACTTCACTGTAATCACAAGTTTCTAGGATCTCAATTTACAAGAACGACTCCGATTGGATTTGGATGAGCTATCAATGAAAAAGGTTATTTTGGCCATTAGATGGGCTACGTGCAGATAGAGGCATTCGGATGGGTAAAAGGTTTGGCGAGGGGCAAATGATCAAGGGGGAGATCGTCAAGGCACAAAGGTGCCCATAAGGAGGTTTAACGTTTCTTTGTTGCTTAGGTATGCATCTCCGGAATGAGAACTGTTTCTGAGAAGTGCCGGTAACTAGAAACAATTATGGCGGCTTTCATCGTTTGGAATTCGCGGAAGTGTAAAGAAATATGCATATTCGCTCCTCCTAAAGGCCGCACCGTTTTAAGGGAGTTGATAAAATTTTACGAGTTTCGTGTGCGTAATACAGCGCTGCTTTGTTAGAAATTAAGCAGTAGATTACTCCTTATGAGTGCGTATCATTTATTAGGAATCTCACGGTATTTGTAATTGGGTTACATTGTCAGTTTGTAACTAAGAAACAAGGAATTCTATTATTCCTATAAGCAGTCGTACAGTGTATTAAAAATAATGGAGTGTCAGTTTGTAACTAAGAAACAAGGAATTCTATTCTTCCTGTAAGCAGTCGTACAGTGATAATAAAAAATAATGAAGTGAAATTTTGCATTCTAGTCTCTTACGTGACCCAAGGTTTCTATGCAAGGTTAATGGGTGGAACATCATCACAAGAGGTTTGTACGTCACCTGTTACCATCTAGGATACTTCATTGGTGAATGGGTACTTGGCCAAAGAACCATCAATTTTCGCTCATAGGACTTACTAAGGGTATGTCTGAACAAGCAGTATTACCATGTCCTAAACCAAGTGATCTTACGCCCACACAAATGAGGAGGTCGTTAATCGTGGCAATTAATGACCGAATTTATAGTCCTATCCACATTATTGGCCTATTCATGTGTTAGGGCTAGTATACAAGCTCAATGCCACGGACCCAATTTATATACGTAGCAGTTGTATATTTATATTGCCTTTTACACTTTGAAACGGAATTAGGGGATCCGTGATCGATTATATATTGACATTATAAGTTTCATATAAAGGTGAGATAGTGATGCTACTGTAATTATTTTGCAACGACTTATAAAATAATATTACCATCATATTCCGTAATTATAATTAACAATAACTAATATACATGTATTCCGTAATATCGCGACATCAGATGGAATGCCCATCTTCATTTTAGGGAAATCTTATTTCCTATTCTTAATATATACATTCTTACTAAAATTCCCAGATTTATGATTAAAGCAAGTGAAGTTTCTGGTAGTTAAACTAAATCTTCACGTTACGATAATTTTCAAATACCACAGAATAGCAAAAATCGATAACTAGCGTTGAAGTTTATTAAATTTTATATAGAACGTTTCAATAAAAGAGAGAAATTTTACCACAGCTATTCCATTACTATTCCTAGAAACGAGAAGTAGTAGAGGAAGAAAATAATTGAATAATTACTGTCTAAAACGTCACTAGTTGATACGAAAAATAATGAAGCATTTCTGGTATTTCAAATTTATATTCTAGGAAGTTTGGAGTTTGCAAACTTCTTTTCTACTCTAATGATTAAACACAGACCTGTGTATCATTAAAGATAGAGTTGGATGAATACAATTGAAGTTTTAATTCGAATTCTTTAAACGCGGAATTCGACGGATATAGAACTAATCATATTTATTTTACGGAGTCCATCAAGGTCACCTCTTAGGCCCCATCGTCTTCCCAAACATCTCCTAAAGTTCATATTTAGGGACGCTAAGGAACATCGCGGCGTGGAATTACACTGTCCATTAGTTCGTTCGCTATTGTCGCGCGCAGATGGGGCATTGAAACAACGAGCAACAGGGGGAGTGGATTAGAGTGGGGAAACGGTGAAAGGAGAAAACGTTCCTCCCAATGGTCCCGACTTCGTTACGACTGTAATACGAGAGCATTTCAAAAGAACTCCGAATTAAGTAACCCTTTCCCATGGTTGGGGAGACCTCCAGAAAACAAACGGAGCTGTATGGCCGATATTAATCAAGAAACGTCCTGGAATTGGGACGCTAACGATTGTCAAGTTTATGTTCACTTGGCAACGCTAAAGGCTGAAGGAAACTGCTTCAGCCTCATTAAAACTTTCGGCAGGTCTGAAATATTTGCATAACAATCGCGTGAAGGCGAAGGGATGGATAAAATACCATTTAAATTAGTAATCTACGCCTCAAAAGAGCGCTTCTATTTTGTTTGTTAGGTTTTAAGGATTTAACAATGGAAGAAAGCTATTTTAGCGAAACTGCTAACAAAAATTGTTTTCTTCAGTTTTCATTTACATTCCCACCGTAAATAATAAAAGGTTCATTATGTAATTTGCACTCATATCATATTCATTGGATGACCATGATAAATAATTCATTCTAAGTCATATCTATACTTTACACACACATATTTAGGAAACTTCTGACAAGATTCAACATGATATTATATAAAATTAAAATCTACAATGTTCAACGTATTATGCATTTAATTACAATGATAAATAGATAATAAAATCAATCATGACTAATAAAATATCTGGATTGTACCAAAATAAAACAGCGAACTCTAAATCATCGTCTACTCAAATTCAAAGAACTTTCTTCGCATCGTAGATAATACACTTGATATCTCATTTTCAATTTAAATGTCTCCCAATGGTATATAATATATTGGGAAAGTTTTAATGACTTAGCGGCCTATCTCACATCATTCTGTTATCGGGCCTTTCTATTTACGTATTCCTAGGGAAATATTGAGAAAATCCCTTCCCTTCTGAACCCGACGTTCAAAATTTAATAACTCCTAATGAGTCCTCTTTCAATTGATTCGGCTGATGACAAACGTAGGAATAACAAACGTGACGAATGATTCAGAGTGGGAGAGATCAACGCTCGTCCGGAGAATAAATAAGCACGGGATTTTCCTTCGACGACTCTAATGAAGATGGATAGAAAGGAGGCTTATACGCTATTCAGAAAAAGAATTTGAATGGTTGACGATTGAGAGTGGGTTGGCGAAGGGTTGGTGCGCCTTACGGAACGTTATTAGGGAAGAGTAAGCGGGGGTGTTAATATTCATCGCGACCCCTCCGAAGGGAGATGGAGGTAAAACCTTCATCTGAACCCACGCTTTCCTGGAATCCATCGAATGCTGTCTTCCGGACATCACTGTCCTTTCTCTCCCATACTGAGGTGGTGGATAATCTTACTGCATCGCTCTATCCATAGAATATGTCCTTATAAATCTAACGCTAGCATTTCCATTCACGATCTTTCTGTTCGAAAAGAATCCATTCCATCTGTGGTTTCGTTATCAGCAGAAAATGTGATATGAATTCGGCATCTTACAACGCGATGAATCTCATAAAATTGTACACCAAATAGGAAAATTAAATGCTGATAATTCGACTGCCATATTCAAAATGATATTGGTAAAAATGTATTCAAATCTAAATTTTTAAAGTTAATAAATATATATTTTTCACAATTCCATGGATAGTTTATATTATAAAAACCCAGTTACATCTAGGTTAAATCGATAATTTCATGGATGGGTTACAATAAATTACACTAATAGAGTAGCATTTAGAAATAAGGCGGAGAAGGTAATTAAATCATCATTCATATGTTTAATTGCTTATGGGGATTGAATTTATGATAATAGAACTAAAATAATTAAAAATATATGAGAATTGCTTTATAATTTAGAATAGAACATTTAACCTAGGCAAGTTTCATGTAGAGTCCTAGCTTGAGGCGTTAAATCTAATATTTACTTCTCTCTATAAACTAAACACATACTAACGACTTGGATATGCGGAAAATATCTTATAATTTAAAATATGAAAATACGATCATTTATATATTGCAAATTATCCATGTGCTCTCGATATTTTTTAAAATATTAACATAATATTTGAAGAATATTTTCTTTTCGAAATTTTAAATATATTTCAAGAACATCCTCTTATTGTTTGCGAAGAGAGACATGGAAAAGGTGACAATTCTCACATACATTTTTTCGTCTCCCGTCTAATATCCTATTTCTACCCAAATTTTCTCTTATTCGTAAAACTTTCATCTCGTTTTCTCTTTCCTTTCTCAAGATTAAATCTATCCGATTCTCATCGGGATGCCTCATTTTTTGTGCATCATCCTTTTCCCTTCAGCCATTCCACTTTTTTCCCTTCCTAACGATAGCCCAAAGGAATGTTCTTAAAATTCAACTGCTGATCCAATAAATGTATCTTGATTAATCAGTCGATGGGTTCTGTGCCTATCTCTTCTTAGATCCCTCCTTTCTCTATTATCAAATTTCATCGCTTCATTACAAATTTTAAAGGCATTCGTTTCTTTCGTAAAACATGTATTCAGCAGATTTCATAGGAAATATCATGATATATTTAACTGTATTGTTTCTTGATTAAGCAGACTCACGATTTTAATTAAATTTTATATTTCGGGATTATATTTTATTTAACTTAACGTTACCCAGTTTCTTTTCATATTAAATTAGTAACAACAAAGTATATTCAAAAGTTAATAAAATACAATAGCTTTAAAGTATACCCAACATATCTCTATGCAGAATTGTTTACAATGATTAATGAGGAGGAAAAGGTATCCAAAAAATTACTGTCTATCTGCCTGTAACATTATATAACTAATAGTGCTTACATTTTATATCCGATACGTTTATGCTGAGATTAATTATGCCACTTAATATATTTCATCATGCAGAGAAAAGATGATAGTTTTTTATTAATAAATCACGTATAATGAGCTAGTTAATTAAGATATAATAATTCTACTACTTTGCTTCTATTCTCGTATTACACCTCCACCCTGTTAAAAAGATCAGCCTTGATCTTTCCTCGTATATACATTGACTCGTTTTGCTTAACCTGCACCACTTCCTACCAATTCCCAACTCCCTTATTCCCCACATCCCTTTATTACCTCTCCTAATCCATTCCTCCCTCTGTTCCTAATTTCTGTATCTCCCGGACGTCCGGCTCATCTCCAATAACCGGCTTAATCTCCTTCTTGCTCCGTCTTATTTGGCATTCCCCCTTTCGCGAAACCTTTTTCCTCCTGCAAAAAATCTCGGCTCCTTCAAAGACACTTTTCTAAAGGGAAATCCCCTTTGTACGGAAGCGTCGCTCCTAGGCATAGGAAATATCTCGTTGCCTCGGAGACGAATCGATCGTAAACTATCCCGGCGAAAATAATCGGTTTTATGAAGTTGTTTATACACCGAAAACAATTTGATCTACCTTCCTCGGAACTTAATCCTGCCTTTTTTGCTTCCCTCATTGCTATGCAAACCGATCCCCGGCTTCCCCTTGTAATTTAAATTTTGTCTAAGACGTAGAACGAGAAGACGCGTGTAATCTTCAAAGCGAAGGAATATTTTCCGCTCGATCTTATGTACTTCCGCGTAAGTCGGTGCTTATTAACTGGAAATTCGAACCTAGTTGCGTGCTTATATCCCATGGTTAATTAACTGGACTAAATTACCTCTTATTAAACTTATTATTAACTCCTTTCAATCTTGAACCAATACATGATTTAACAGAAGTTTCCGGTTTCCTGATTAATCCACAGATTTAACTCAGCTCCGATTATGTGTAACATAATAAGTAATTTTAATACTAACTATAACTGGATAGAGTATATCAATTCAGTGTACTATTAGAACAATAAAAGTTAAAATTTTTAAGAATTTTTAACTTTAAAACAACTCTTCTAGAGCTCAATAAACCAGTATAAAAATAAATCTAATACATTCTTTATAGCAAAATAGAGTATGAATTGCTGATTAAATCACCATCTTGCCGAGCAATGATTTTTGAATGAAGATAGATCTTCCTATGTGAACGACTGATACAGATTCAAACTCAAAGGATATAAATACTGGAATCAAAGATACTACGAACAGATGCGTGGTCTGAGCAGACCGAACAATGAAATCCGGATCGCAGTACTGCATTCTAGATTCGAAAGGAAATCTTTTCTCCTTCTCTCGCCCCTGAAAATTTCACCTTTTCTTCCTCCGTACGTGTTATTATTCTTCCATTTCTCTCCTTTTTCATCTCATGCACCTCACGTCCTCTCTAACATTTTTGCCTCCCCTTTCTGTGGCTTCATCTCGACACGTAAACTTCTCCAGGGCGCCCTTTTCTCCATCGTCGACTATAGCTACTAAAACTTTAGCCTATCCGCCTTCATTCATAAAACCCACACATCCCTCCGCCGTTTACTCCTCTTTCGTTCCATCGCTCTTTATCGGCCTTCCCTTCACTCTTCACTTTCCGCGCACGTCTTCGAGATTTATTTAAATACCGCGTTCTCCATCGATATGGCCCACATTACTCTATAGGTCAGATGTGAGTGCGAGTCAAGGGGAGGATTGTGTTTGACTTATGAACGCAATTAGTGTATTGCTGTCTATTATTGTTTTTTTCACTATTTCTATTATTTATTTTCAAACAGTTGAAATGCGAAAATTTTCGCTTCATCGTAAGTGCATTACGTTCTTGAAAATTTATCTTTATTTTTCCAAACTTGAATTATGCCTCAAAATAAGATATTTTTAGTTCAATTGCATGTATAAAATTATAATTTTTTAACATTTTTAGCGTCACCATTTTTATCTATAATGGTTTTATGAGACTTATGGTAGTGAATGTGTCCAACCTTGAGATTACCTTCTGCATTTGGAATTTTAAAATATTAGGATCATACCTAGAATATCCAATATCGATATCACGTTTTTTCATGACGTTTACTTTGTGATAACATATGTTTCGCAGGGGTCTTGGCTATGACACTTGTGGCTGGTGATCTCATGAAAAGATATTCACGTATAGAACAGATGCATGGCTTCAATTATCAAAGCACATTTATATCAACGACATTTTATTGAAATATATATTATATATAAAATTGTGTATTTCATAAATATTTCGTCTGCAGATGAGTAAGAATTTGAACGAAAGAACGGTAATTCATTTTCCTTTCAAGAGAGCGTTATGAGGTGGGATTAAATGAAGATTGAATTATTGGTGACAATCAAAATACATTTGCGATATTTCCAATCAGCAACTCATTCAAGAAGTTTCGCAAAATACGAGAGTATGATGAAAATTCGCATTAAAAGTCTCACTCGAAGATAAAACATGTACAAGGGATAATATCTCAAAATTGTGACTAATTCAGGATTGGTTGGATCATTCCAAGAGTTGAATTCAAACGAAATAAAAATTATATTGCATAAGAATGGATTTATAAAGATATCAGAAGCAGTTACGGTCAATTTTGAATACATCCTCTCTTGTTTTCTTAAAGTTTTACAATGGAAAATCTATAAATAGATTTATGTTGACTTAATAAGGTATTCTAATATTTTTCAATTACATCATAGATTTAACTTCTTTAATATAATTTTAAATATTCATTTAGATAATGTGAAATAAAGTAAAATTTAAGTTTATATTCCTCATCCCTTATTGATTCTCCCATAGTATAATATAGCATACTGAATCAATACGAGTAGATATATATATACGAGTCTTATTTACCTAAACACGCGAATAATTGAAAACTTTACAAGCAGTTTTTCAGCACTAAAGTTTATCCTCCACTCACGAATTGAAGGAATTGCACCAATCTTTAGGAGAATGAGAGGTCGATATAAAAACGATGATGTTCCCTTTAAGATACTTCCATCGCTTCATAGTTACCGTCCCATAATGTAAGCGCGAGATTATCCACTGAAGAGCCCATCACTGATATATTTTCGAACGATTTGCGACGGAGTTAAAAAAAATGTGCCTGCGATCGTTCGGTTGTGCGCTAATACACTTCGGATGCATTTTCGATGAGAAATTGATGACGGAGCGGCTTATTTTAATTACCCCGTCCGATCAGTCAGAACATAGTTTATGGGAGATCAAGACATGATCAATTTTACGACGGAAATTTAGGTCCTCGACTTAGACTCGGGAAGATAATGATGTGCACTCTCGCGACGTCGTAAGAAAGAGCTAATTTAAAGGATCGTGCATACGCTTGAGGTCATCGGGTCACATCAGAGGAAAATATGACTAGTAATAGTAATCCTTTTTAAGTTTTTGAGGAAAGATTTGAATTCTCTACAAAAGATTAAAGTGAGGAAGATCTAAGTCTTTTTTAATAATTTTCAAAAAGTTTATCGAGCGAAATTTAATCGTAAAATGAAGTAAAAGAATATTTCTTATTTATGGTTCCGGCAGAATATTCGAATATCCAATCAGACGAAAGTATATTTGTTTTATATAAATCAATGCTAGATTCAAAGTTTTATAATGTCCTTAACTATAGTACTTCAGACAGATAACATAACAGACTCTTTATTTGAAAATGAATGACAAGGATTCGACCGTTTATAAGACTTCAACGCATTTAGAGTTTTAGAAACAGAACTATACTTTAAAGCAGGCCAAAATCCAAGCGTTATTTTCATTCTTATGGGGCGATTCATCGCCCCATAAGAATGATTCTTACCAGACAATATGCATTGCAATAGAGATAACTGAACTGTATTGAAGAATTTCCAAATCCCTCATTCACACGGAAATCAATAGTAAAGGCAAATTCACATCATACCAATATCACACATTACGTAAATATTATTTTCATTACTGCAAAGTTGGTATTAAAAATACCATTACTAACCTAAGGTTTTCTCAGAGGAAATTTGGATTTCAAATACTTAGTTCCCAATGTCAGTGTGTTCAAATTAGTAGAGTACGATAAAAAACCCTTTATCATTAAAAACATTCGAAGTAAGGATATAGCAAAGCTTGAGTTGTAAGTTGACAATCGTTCGAATCTAAATCTGATAACTAATCATTTAAATAGAATAGGTATAGATTTAAATAGAATAGACATCCGTAAAAACTTTCGCCAAATTGTACAGCAGCGCTCCTGGCGACATGTCCTACAACCACCAAAATGTGACGTCATAGCCAACGTTTTATACATCGCAAGCACAAAAAGAGATAAATCACGTTTGGGAATAACGAATGCGGAAAATTTATTCGGCGATAAACCGAAATAAAACCTCTTCATTAAGGGAGCAAACGGGCATCATGTTTAATTACTTCTAATGCACTATTCAAGAAACCTAGCTTATTAGCTTTCCCTAAATTTGGGAGTTTAAATACCTCAGCCATCACAGCGTGAATCGCTGTTTCCCACGGAAGAAAATTTCTTGTTTTTCTTTCGAAAGATGTTTTTATTCGACCGCAAGCGGCTGCAGCGCCTCTAGCGGGATTTGGCTCGGTTTCGTCGAGTTTCAATGATCACAGTTTCTACGTTGCGTTCCGAATTTGGAGGGAGATTCTTAACCAAAGATATCAGGTTGAATTTCATGCAAAATATACGACAGTTTGCCAAATATCAGCTGTAACGTGCGCTAATACATTAACCATACCCGCAATGTAATCTTGCCGAAGTATTTTGTATTAATATCGTACTCCTCTTTGCGCTAACATTACTGATCCAATGCAGGTAAGCCTCTCCGTTTTCAAAGGCGATTAAGTGTATTTAGAGATTCTTGGCATAAGTACGCACTTAATACGTCATTTATCGATTCGTGATTGGAAGTCGGAAATATTCCAAGTGATTAAGAACAAAGTTTCTTCCGGTTTCCAAGTCAACTCTAAGCTCATTTTCAATTAATTTGCGATAAGCTTACCTGAGGATATTGAGCCAATTCAACTTGAGGAAACTAAATGATGTTTTTGTTTGCTTTAATGATAGCGTAAGGCCACCGTTTATCGGTTCCAAAGTTTACTTTATAGCTACATGAATCGTTTTTAGAGATGAAGGCGATAAATTACGTAATAAGCAAATATATATTTTTTCATCTTCACATAATGTTAAGTTACATTATTAATTTGCTTATGTTCTTATTATTATTTGCTTATATATTATGCTTATTTGAGAATGTTCACCTATCAGCCTCATATATCCTCAAACTGCGATTCTATAGATATGTTGAACGTTACTAAACTCACCCCTCCCTAACATAAAATATTTATTTATGATGAAATTTCACTTCCTAGAACGATTGGGTTGGTGTTTTCCTTGTACGTGAATTTATTAATATTTAATCATTATAATATTTCTATTCGAATTTAGATTTCGCATCCTCAAAGCAAATTATTCCGAATTAGTTTCCCAGTAGATATGCGTTCCATTAATAATGAAAACAGCTGCTAAAATTAAGTGGCTAAATTAATACGATCTAATTGATTTTAAATTAGTATATATATTTCCTGAAATAGGAGTGTTGGAAAAAAGTTAAAAATTAGTTATTTAATGCAAAAAATCATTTCCTTTCCATTCCTTTTCATTCCTCCAAATTGTTTATGCTCCTCATATATATCACATAAATATAAAATCGATTAGTTTTATTTGCAATTTATAAAATGAATTTAATTTGTGTACATATTGTGTTTGATTATTCATTTAAAATCATAAAAAACAAATAGTTTCAAAATTTTAGGATGTAAAAAGAATAATATAAAATTAACATAAAAAATATGTAATTCAAATCCTTTATTCGAAAATCATCAATTATAATATTAATAATAGCAAAATAGTGAGAAAATAAAATGCCAAAATGCTGCACTATCCTTTCCTTGATGTCTGTTTCGAAATCGTTCAACTTTAAACAACCTATTTCAGTTTCGTTCCCAAAACGCAAATTAATTATTCTGTAAGACGCGTATCACTACGTACGAATGGATGATTCATACTCAAAAACCTTTCCCTGAAATCACCTCTTTTTCATTCACTTTCATATGTAAAAATTTCTACGAGTCAACCAGCCCCGATAAATAGGTAATTCGCCCGAGGCATCAGTTTTTCGATCCTCTAATTTTCGAATTCGTGACGTGGCAAGGAGGGATTTACGACCGTCACTTTTTCGCCTTCAATGAGCCCGCCATTGATATTCGCGGCGGTCGAAGGCCCACAATCGGATCATAAAGAAAGTGGCTCCCTTCTACGGCCGTGAGAGGAATACTCCATCAGAAGAGGGCAAAAAATGTTCGGAGATAATAAAGTCAGATTTCCTTTGGGATTAATTGTGACTACGTAGACGATCCATGGAAAATCAAAGCTCTCAGTTCGTGATTCCCAGAAATAACGATCGAGGGCCGATATTGGGCTGATGCGGTTCCCAGAAGAATTTCTGTCGCGAGAATCCGTTGTGCGGAGATGTGATATTTCGTAAATTATCCTTTGGGATTCCCACAAAATTTTCCATCTACGGGAATATCTTGTGGTATTTTCTCACGGGCCTTGTTTGTTTTGATTCATTTGTGCCACTTTATTTTAATTCGTTTATGCATCGTCAGGCAAGGGTTATAGAATAACTTTCCCTCCTATCAACTTCATATAAACGTTTTCCATATGTATTTCCTATCACACTCAAGAATTTTGAGAAATTAATTAGCTTGATAAGTCATTAAAAAAGAAATGAAGGACCGAAAAAATTTGAAAAGATCTTACTTTAATGTTATTAACACAAAGAAATGAGAACTCATTTTTGCTTATGTAAATTGAGAATTAACGATCCGTAAATTACGAAAGATATGCGTAAGCTTTTAAAGTCTCTTCTTCTTATTTGAAGGTAAGTAAGTAAAAGTACTAAAGCTCGAAGTATATTATTCTTCTCTGATTAAAATTACGTTACCAATTTTTAGAGGAAAAGTTCATTATTTATCATCTCTCTTTGATGCGTAAATGTTTAAAATGTATAAAAATACAATTTTATATTTGTACTTTTGTTCATTAGCATAAAAAATTATTTGATTATTAAATATTAAACAGAATAGAAAAGGCTAATCGCTTTCAAATATTACGCGAATTAACAAATATGATCAAATAAAATCGTATTTGTGAGTATTCAATGTATTTTTGAGGTCATTATTAGTAAAATGGAAATTTTATAATTAAAACAAACCTTTTCATTTTAAACTTAATCTAGTTTATTTCAAATTTACACTAGTTCAAAAAATATGAATTACGTCATTAAATGGATACTTAAAATAATTTTGGGTAAATTAAAATATCCCTTTAATATCATTTTTTAAATATTTATTTGCTATTTAATTTCCAATGCTTTGCAGAGTATTCTGAGAAATGACCCATTTTAATAATGAAGAATTACGGAGAATTTAATGAAAAAAATATTCCAAGAATCCTCTCTACGCATTGATACGCGAAAATAATCTCCGGTGAAGTTTACGATTTAAAATTGAACATAGGGAGAGTAATTTTAACTGCAAGGACCGTTTTCAATGTTCGATTACCCCCGAATTCAATGGGAATTACGTCTCCAGGTCTTTGCGCTATTTCAGTTGTTGCAGGATTCCGTCAAGAAATGATATTCCGTAACGCACTCCAGTCATCCTCGGACCGTGAAAGGCTACTTATTAGTGCAGAGAAAAGCACTTGAAACATTCCAACTTACGGAGGAATGGAAAAGAATTACAAGTATCCTCAAATCGGAAACGACGTCCTTTGGAATTTGGAGACCGAATATGATGGTTGACTGATTAAATAGAATTATGAAGCACTCGTGTGCGTGCGTTCATTGACTTTCCCCATCTAGTTAGCCCTCTAAAAGGCAAATAGGAATTTGGAGCAACGTCTGCCCTCGCTATGTAGCAAAGAATGAAAGCCAGGGATTCATCTATTCGGCCTAGTGGTTTCACGAAAAATGCTCATTAAAAACAAGTTCATTCTATAGAAAAACATATGAGTTTAAAGTAAAATGACAGCGTAAAAGGTAACTTAGCAACGTAAAAGTTGTCCACCTATTTGGGTATACTTCTTTTCACAACGAAATGAAATGTAATACCCAAAATAGGTCGATTCACATACACGTATATTGAAAAGTCATTCGGGAGGTTCTTAAATTATCCCTTTCTCAGTCCACGAAGATAATAGAAGAAAGCAGTTAAGAGATTAATACGATGATATATATTCATTTCAACTCGAATATAATAGCAAAATTGGAAACGAATCTGTTAAGTTTCAATAGCAAATCATAATCCACATAACAAACAAATGGGATGTACCTTGGTCAGTCATTTAATTCTTAAGTCTTTGATAATATCTCTGGAGCTCCAATATCACTTAACTACCAAAATACATGAACGATTTCCTAATACCTGCGTAAGGAATCAATGTGAGGATAATTAACGTATAAAGATTCCAAAGTATATCATATTAAAACCTCGTTTCCCATTTTGAATAGAATAAATGCAGTCTTATTATAAACTACCTCCTCTATTAAACATTCAAAAACGAGCAAAGAATCGTTTCCTAAAGAAGAACATGCTTGAGCAAGCCTTCACTACGCGGCGACAACTTCATCTCGACCAAGTGTCTTCCTTTAATGAATGGATTACAAAAGGTGATCCGTCGACGAAACAGAGGATAACGCTAAAAGAATCTCCTCATTAGAGAGAAAAGAAAGCGAACTAATTCCCGCGTGTAGGACGGGACGTGCGTCTCGTAGATACAAGTTTGTCACGGCAACATTCTCGAAGACGGATGGGTAGATCCCTGACGGCGTAGGCGTGCTCGTGGGGGATTATGGGAGGCGGTGCGTGGGACGCACTCGTTGCTCCAGGGGATTGGTTAGTTAGCGACGGAAGGAGAAAGACGTGCGAAGTGAGGTGAGACAACCTCCAAGCACAGAGGTTTGCTCTCGTGTAAGATGGGGTCACGGGCGCATTATACTACATCGGCAGTGTTGGGAATTTGTTTTAGTTTGTTTTCTGAGTGTATCTGAAGCACAGAAGGATTATACCGCAATGGACGAATGATTACGAAACCAATGCATGACCTATATTACAATTTTTATAATAACTTATTGTATTATACTAAATTGAATTAAATAAATTAACTAAAAATTAAGTATTTATCAAATTTATTTGGTGATATAAATAAATATTTATAATAATATAAATAATATAATATCATTCCTCAAAAGAAGACTACACACTCACGCAAGTTTATCGGATTTCTTCTTTCCATTTCCTTTACATTTGTCTTCAAATTTTATAATCTACTACATTCAAAATTTTTCTTAAAAACATAGTAACTTAGTATTTGATTCATTCATGCTCAACTAAAAATAAAAATAAAATCAATATGATCAAGTAACTTTTGTGAAAGCCATAATAATAATTTGAAATTAAGTAAGTGAAATTAAGTGGAAAAATACTAAGTCTCTAGAATTGTTACTAATACATTTATCTCTTCATAGATTAGTTTTTAAGTTTAAACATATAATTGACAATATATTCATACTTTCACTTAGTCATAATAAGGTTTCTAAATAAAAAAGCATTCTTCGTAAGCGATCACAGATTCAGTGACCAGTGAAGGCCTAAGAAAGTATTTACGATATTGAGAATCGAACAACTTACATTCTATATCCATTTAGGAGTACATTATACTAGTACTATCTCTACGAGTATATGTACAGGTATGTTTTAAAGTTATTCCCATAATCAATGAGGCAAATGTATGTTTGGCTGAAAACAATTATGAATTTTATATGAATGTTTATCTTGGCTTAAGAAAGATGACACAAAGCACTTTGGAATAGTTCGAAACTTGGAGATAAATTCGGCTTAAGTTTCACTGCAGTATCCTACGCAATCATCCGACCCTTCTCCTACTGAGGGCCCTTCGTAAGGAAAGAGCATGGGAACAATCAGCTCTTAAATGCCAAAAACCATTGGAAGTCTTCATCTCCAGTGTTTTGATTGCCACCAAGGAGGATTCAATCAACGCTGAGAATATGGAGGAGATTGGGCAGTGGATTTCGGGTGGAAGTCGTAAAAGGTGGAATGGGAACCGTAAAACAAAAGCGAGCGGATTATTCCATACGAGTGAGACTCTTTGGAAATTAGAATTAGGACGTTAAAGTATAAGGGTTGCACTAAAAAATGTTCATTGGTATGAATCGGGCACTTTAAGGAATACGAGTCAACTTTTCAGGGCGTCGAATTTAATTAATTTTCACCCTTCTAAAATTCCACAATAATGTTTGAAGAAGAGGTGTTTATGTTTCAACAAACATTGGAGTTTTGGTTAGATCAGAGGAGATACTGTATTTGATGAATTAAGTTTGGTTGATTCAAAGTATAATTGTAGCATTTAAACATATATACGTACATTTATTGTAATTCACATACGATACTATAACTTACAACTTCAATAGAACTTTTGGGGTACATCAATTAGAAATACGCAGTACCGGTGTATGAGCTGTATATGAATCACCCTGTAACAACAGCGAGGGCAACCAAAAATGAGGAAACTTAATTTCGAAACTATATATGAAGGTCTTCGGCTTAAGAAAGAAATCTATCTATTTTTTAGAATCTTATGAAGGTAACAAACTTCTGAATATGAATGCGTCTTTACCACTGATAATAAGTGTATGAGTATTCTCTGTAAAAATGTTATTTTTATATTCTTATACTCATTTCTCATAGTTTAACCTTTTTAATTAATCCTAATGTTGGATATTGATTTAATTTGATACGATTCCATGGACCCTATTTTAGGACGCATAAATTCACATTGCCGTAAAAGTTACGTAAATTAAATCGTTCAAATTATATGAGAGTTTATCTGGAATGCGGATAAGAAAACTCCATGTCACAAACGTTGAGTTTTTTTGCCAACAGAGCTCAGCATTTCAGAGGAACTAGGAGGAATTAAATGTTTTCCGAACTCTGGAAAAGCCTACATCCAGCGTAAAAACACGAACCTATTCAGTTTCTTTATTGCTTCATTTGACAAAGCTATTCCAAGTATGCTACATCGAATTCCCACTCCTCGATGAAAGCATTTTTACTGTGGCGCGGGAGGAATTATTCTCGGCTTGGAAACGATAAAAAAGAAGCATAAACAAGGATTGAATTTTACGCTCCTTTCCCTTGTAATTGCTCCGCCTTATGAGAAATGCGGCCATAACTAAGAAATACCTTTTATTGATGCGAGTAATTCATTTTTTCCCCACCCACTGGGTCGGAACCATGAAAAAGCTTTTTTTCATTTTGGGTCACGTCTGTGTTGGAAAGACGTGCGAGGTATTCATTAAAGCGCGGCACGCGGCGGGAACCCTGAACAGCAGTCCAAAGGGTGCGCCATGATTAGAAGGAGTAAGAAAAGGGAAATAAATGAAAAGCTCATGTAAGTGGACAGCAGGAGTAAGATAATGAAATGCAAATGGAAAAGAAAACCGAAAGTAGAAAGTAAAAGAAGCCCAAATGGAGTGAGTCCGTTACACTAAATAACTCAGATTTTAGCATAGTATTCATTATTTTTTAATTTATAACTTATAGCTTAAAATAAAAAATAGAGAAATATATCTGATATGACAATGCTAAACTTCTTGGAACTAGTCTTGCTGAATGAATCAATAATATTCAATAATCCACCATTAATTAAGTACTATTAAAACTTTACTGTTTAAACAATCGCGTTGAAAATAATTTATAATTAGTTAAAAAACTTCCTCTCAAAAATGTGAAATAGCTCTAAGGGTCTATGTCAGTCAATAAGAGTTTTAAGTTATTTAGGATAGAAATACTCAAGGAAGTTAAACGTATACTAATATAGAATTCTCGGAAAATGCGACTATATTTAGACTAGAAATATTCAAGGAAGTTGAAAGTATGTCCCTGTTGATAAATTACTCCCGTAAGGTGTGACTATATTTAGCACAATTATCCAGGAGTCGGTGATATTGAGAACGTACAAAAACAAAAGAATAAAAAGAATTAGGAGGTAAGTAAAGACGTAAGAGGAAGGAAAAGGGTGGAAATATGAGCTGATTGGAAAACAATAGGAGAGAATATAAAAAGATACGTTAAAAGATACAAGGTTATCCAGTTCATGATCTTAGAAGGACGAAAATCACTGACGAGAAGAAATGTATTACAAGAAATCGATGCTTGAAATTAATAATAATAATAACAATAATAATAATAATCTACCTTTATTGAATCAGGGCGAAATTTAGTCTATATAGACCACTCTTACATTTAACCCCTACGGACGAATACAAATCCATCCCATCCCAGACCAGAAAATTTTCCAATCCGCCAGGACTCGAACCTGGGACTTTGAGCACTAGCACTGAATGCGCCATGCACGAGGCCGGCGATGGGGCTGCTCTTTGTATAATTTATTAAAGGAGTAAATTCGATCGAAAAAAGCTGAATATTTAAACACGGTAGAATAGAAAGAACATGAAAATTATTGACACAATTATTTTCGATTTTTGATACGAAAAATCTAATAATTTTAGATTTGATTCGTAAACAGATTGCCTTTTTGTGAAATTATTAGCATAAACTACAATATTAGCATATTTTAATCAATTCTGAACAATCCCCATTCCAATAATTGCGATTTTGCCACGAATATATTTATACAAATATATTTATTATGTATAATGAAATATTTACTATTTAGGATATTGTACAATAATAAATAATGATGGACTAATTCATGAACTGAGTTTAAGATGACTTTGATAAAAATAATGGAACATTTGTCTTAGCTTACTTAAAGAAGTTTTAATAAATATCTAATATAAAAATATGATAACGTTAATGAGGGAAAACCCCATTTACACTCCGAACAAATGACCAAAAGAAAAGAACTGCTTTCCCCTTTTGATAAATCCAAATGATAAATACCACGGAAATCGACTGATTAATTCCAAACCTTTCGAACAAAATTCGCAGAAAAGGAAACAATCGGAGATAACGCAAAACGGAACGCAAAAGACATTTTTTCTTCGCGCATAACCTACTTGCGAATCCGATAAAGCGCATTGAAATTTGCCATCACAGAATGAATTACTTTGCACGCGTCAATAAACGGCAAATAAATCCTTCGTTTCCAATCCGTTTGATGGACCCTTTTATAAAAGAGAGACCTCTATGAATCATAACCCAGGAGATAATCTGCATGTATCAAACGCCAGAGAGAGGTTATCTTCGAGAGAGTATTAACGGAAATGACGTAGTCGGCGTCAGGATAAATGCGCATAAATACATCGGAAATCGAGCGGATTCTAACTTTATTCAGATTTTGGAAATTCTCTCTCCGAAGGATTTACTTCTCAACTCATCCTCTCGACTAAAACATTTATTATGTCGCGGAATTGGGACGAATAGATCATTAGATCTTCCCTCTTCAAAGTTTAAACATCGATTTAGACCAATGCATTTCCATTCTTCACCCTTCCGTGTTCCATTAAAAACTCCTTCCGTCTTCCAATCGACCTTTATGCAGTCGATATTTCTCCATCCTCTGTTTCTAATCCGATTCTTTCGTTTGCTTTCCATATTCCACTTTCGAATGACCTTTCGAAAGGAGTCAAAGGATCCCTTATTTACTCTCACAATCCAAAGGAAAACTATTTTTTTATGAAAGGGAGATTCCTCCTCCAAGAGGTCCGCAGATGGGAAAAGTAACCGGAATGCTTTTATTTGATTTGGTTATAGTGACTTTTTCTCTAATTAGGAGTCCCGCGAGGACAAACTGAGCAAAACGAGTTAACGGGGAGTTGATATTTACGCTCCCAATAAGATGGGATGGATGCCCAACTTCATTCGTTATGGTCCACTTAATTGGCTGAGCATGATAGCTCCTCTCCCGGCACTTTCCCTCAATTAGCACGCCTTGTTTACTCTGCGCATTATTGTATTTTTGAGACAAACTTCTTTTAATCTCAAATTCTTGTCTTAAAGAATATAAAATACATACTGGAATACCATTCATTGCATCATGATTATAACATATGCTTCATTACGCATGATTTACTCCTTATCTACAATTATTTTTCCTTTTCAATTTCAGCTACAACATAAAATATAGAAAGTTCATTTTCATGAATTAATCGTTCATTATCTTCTTCTTTTGCACATTTTTAGAATGCATAGGTAATTATACGATATTTATTAAAGGTCTTCCGCCTATAAAGTGATAGTGTATTTCTCCTTACTAAAACATTTTTCAGGCTTTTTCAGAGAAGTATAAATATTATGAATACAATGAATGAATCTACATATTTCATTGAAACTTTAAAAATTAATTTGAAAAGAATTGTCAAAATCGCCACCTTTTTTTGATTACATTATGTAACTGAGGAATGAATTTTGTGAAATTATTCTTTATATCAGTAAATCGTTTGGAAAGTTTCAAAAAACCATCAGTAACGTCTAAAAATGGATTTCTGAACATCTTTTGGGTCTAAGAGTATGAATCCATAAATATATTCTCAGAAGTACTAACATTTATTAGTAGTTGTCGAAAAATTGATTTTAAACTCACCCTTCCCGTTACTGGAGCAATAAAGAAAGAAACATAATAAAAATAGATATCTTAAATTACTCCATATTCATTCAATATTAACTCTATTCTTCCTCATCCGAAAAACAAGACCCGACTTAAATATCCAGTGCACTTACGCAACTATATATTAAAGAATGTTGGAGGAGGCTAGCATTACTCGACATCGCTGGAAAATTAAGGTCCTTCCATAACTTAGCGATGTGTAGCCTCTCTTGAGGGCCTCATTTATTCCCGATAGAAAAACCCTTGGGTAACGCTGAATCAATGTAACGGATCAGAACGGTGCTCATTGATAGCGAGTGCTTCTTGAAGAGGGCGTCGACGGAGCATTTCGACAAAGACGTCTCTTCATCAGGGGGTGTATTGGAAACGAAAATCCTTCTGGTAGACCCCTTTTGTTTTAAAGGATCTATTCTTTCGCTGCATCTGGGACGCATTCTCTCCGAGTCATCAGGGTTTTTTCGGCTGCTCTTAGGATCATTAAATCGGAAAGGAATGCACTCGTTCAAGATCGATACGATTCTCCGATGCCCTCGTAATTGGATCAACCTCACGGAGATGATTCTCATAAGAATTTTGATTCCGAAAATGCAGGTCCATTATATTTACGGGATTTAAAGTTTAATTTTGCCAAGTTTTCTCGTGAAAACACGACCTATTTTTAGTAATATTCCACGTAAAGTATAATTATGTAAAGATGTATTAAAAAACCATCATTAAGAATCCTGACTAATATTTTTAACGCATAAAGGAATCGATTGGCAGTTATATTGGAATACACCCAAATAATAATTATGATTTACAATTAATGATGACAATTATCCATCATTCATTTTCTCTAAGTCCTTTAAAATTAAGATAGAAATATTCTTCAACCGAGTGGTACTCTTATAAATGCAATTAAATGGATTTGTTCTATATATGGTACTGCTTAAAATTTTAACTAATTAAATAAAAATAAGCAACTAGTCCAGTGTTCATTTGAAAATGCCATCAGAAGTGTTAGGGACTTAAACAATAATAAATTCAAATAAGCCATTAAGTTCATGGTGAATTTCACTGTGCATTAAGAAAATTCACAACTTATACAAAATCAAGATGCACAAGAATCCATCCAACAAGGATTAAAGTTTTCAAGAAAGTTTCAACAATTGTTTCGAATATTCTGCTATTAATATGAAAAATATAATAAATTAAGATATTAGGAAAGTATGCTTCCAAAGGGGTCACCCAAAGATATTAAAGATGCACCTTCGTCACTGAGGATGAGTGGAAAGTTTGATGGGAATTTTAGGACGAATTACTGAACTCTTCGTTGAGTCATGAAAAGATGATACGATAAACGCTTTCTAAGATTGAGGAAAATTAGTTTACCAAGTATTTGAACGCTACTTCACAGACGGAAATAGGAGGAGATGCTACTTGCAAAGAGATACGCATTAAGGAGGTGAATAGGTGTTTAATTTTGCCGACTATGTTAGATAAATGTTTGAGCAATTTTACCGTGAGCATTGCTTCGCCTTTCTAATTAATAATTTACGGTATCTCTGAGCCTCTATTGTTTTCTCTTGATTAAAAAGTCGAAAGATTAAAAGGAAAGCGGAAAAGATTTCCAAAATAATTGCAGAAATTGAGTACTCACAGTTCTCTTAGGAAAAATAGATGAATCCAGATTCTCGATGTAATACTCTTAAAGTTGAACCTCAGAAAAACCACAGGTCCAGAAAATACAGGAATCATTTTAATTTCTGAAAAGATAGAATAAAATATGAAGAATGGACTAAATTTTATCATGCATCAATTCCTAATAGAGTGTTTAGTAAATATTTACGCGAATAAATTTTCTAGTTGAAAAAAGATAGTGCGATTAAAATAATTTACAGAATTTAAAGGCATGTCAAATTTATCAAATTTAAAAAAGAATGAAAGGATGGAGTACCACAAATGAAATGGCATCTATATACAACTTGTGGTAGTATAAGGTATGATATAATTTTTTAATTTAAGCTTTAAAGCCTTTTTGGCAATTTGGCTAACTATACATATGCTATATACATACTATTATAATAATCTATTCTCCAAATAAAGCAATTAATTATTTTATTATTTCATGTCAGTAACATTTATTTATTTTAATTATTCTCAAAGTTTATTCCCAAACACATTTCTCTACAATCAATAATTAGGAAAACTAATCACCTTAGGAAAATTCGCATTTAATAACTGTACTGGAAAATTTTAGCCAAATTTCAAGTTAATTAATTAACCTTCAGTTTTAAGCAAACGATCAGAATACCTTTATATGTTAATACTCTTATTTAATATAATTTAACTTACAGCAAACAGAAATTATGATTCCTTCCCAAGCCTTTGGGAAGGAATCATAATTTGTTCCTTTGTCTATTTTATAATTCCGAAGCCCCTGAGAATGTTCTACGTTAAGACCCCTTTCCCAATTACGAATTAAATCTTGCCGTTACATCAGAACTTCGCATCGCCCCAAAACTTGCTTCGCAGTAATTAAATATTACACGGAATATTATTTCCATTTTATTCCCTACAAAATCTTTAAGGGCAACAGAAAGCATTCAATTATCGAATCTTGAATGCTTTCTTTTGATGGCTCTTAATTAACGCCGAAATTTTCCTCTCGCACTTTTACGGGACATCGCCACTCCTCCCAATGAATACTTTGATGTTTACTCTCTTTAATGCCCGAGCAGTATTTGCTGCACGAACGGCATTTGTATGGCATATGGGATAGGAACCAAAAGAGGGATTCCTCAACCATCAATCTCAAAGAACGCAATTTTAGAGCGGTAATGAACCTTATTACGTGCCACTCTGAAGCCAAAGAGGGCACGGAAGGAACTAGGAGAAAAATTTGAAGGAGAAAATTAGAAGGAACGAGATTATAAAGTGGAAGGACATGCAAAAGGAAGAGATGAAACATAAAGGTGCGATCGAGATATGATGAGAGTATGTGAATGATGGAGATCTGACCTTGGTAAAGGGAACGTGCGAAAATGGAAAGAAGATGTTGTGGCAAAAAAGGAAATGTTTCACAATCTGATGCTCTAAAGTATGATGTCTTTTCGGGAGAGGGATATTTCGTAAATTAAATTATGCGCGGAGTAATATTTGCAGATTGGAATATATGAAGTTATAGGGAAAAAATGCTAAGAAATCTTTATCACCAGGTTGTTAGGAGAAAAAATTCATTCCTATCAGAGTGTTAAAGAGACAGCATATTGTCTTTACATCTCTTATCAGATAAAAAACCATCATATGGTTGTATTTCATCATTCATGAAGTTATCCTCTGATGACGATTTCCATGAAAAGAATATATAAATACCAAGTAAATATTCTTTTGTGCTACTAATATATAGTTTATTTGCCATAATTTTTTTAGATCATCAAATATACATAGAATTTTTAATATTTAATAAAATCCCTACTTTAACATCCAGACTAATAAGTTCAAATTTATGTCAAAATTTTAGGTTAAACTCCAATGAAATAAGTAAAAAGTATAATTTCCATTAAAATATTCAAACATTAAACACGTAACAAATAAGGAAAGACTTTAGGATTAAAGAATATAAAGAAAATAACAAAAATAAAGATTAATAGAAATGGAATCAAAATAAAATAAGGATAACATTCATCCTCTACGGATAAAGTCATAAAAAGAAAGCGGCGGCTATTGGAAGGATTAAAAAACAAGGATACAGAAGGGAAAGTGAATACCTCAACGAATTCAATAGAAACAAAAGGATGCCTTGGATACAAAGAGCAAGAGGTACAAAAGAGATTCGATGCATGACGAATATCTCGGAGAGAGAAGTCAAGAGCTGAATCATCGGTGGTTAGCTCCGGAGTGGGAGGCTGGCATTTCCGTTAACTAATAGACTTTTTGAGCCATTTCGAGGGAGAGATGAAAAATTCAAGTCTGAATAGAGCGAGAAAAACCGCGGTGTATTGGAGTGGCAGTTAGCGCCCAAAATGGTGTTATGATGATGGCTGCGGTGGATGGAAGATTTTCAGCCCAAGAGAGGTAATCAATAAAACTAGAATAAGATGATTTGAGATGTAGGGTAAGCTATTTCGGTAAAGATACGAATAGGGAAGGGGTTTCCTAATGATAGATATCGGACATGGTTATATCGATTTATCTCAACAGGATCGCAACTATGGTAATCTATTATTCACATAGATTGTATTTAAAATATTATAAGAGATGAAGACTATAAATTTACCTTAAGAACCATCTTTAGAACAAAAGTTTTTAACAAAAATATAGTAAATATAAGGAATTAAATTTAATAAATTAATTTATCAAAGATTAAATACAGAAATAACGTGAAATAAATCTTTTTGTTAAAGTTTCACGTAAACTTTAATAATCTTCTTAGCAAAAATATAAAAGAAGTATACATAAAATTTAATCAGTACCCTTTTTTAAAATAAAATTTGAGGATAATTATTGTTTTAAATAGAGCTACACACTTTGGGTACCTAAGCAACCAATTAGTAGTTCATTTTTAATTTACTCGAGGAATTATATTCTGAAAGATGCCTTTAAAAATTATTTCTCTATTAATTGGAACTTTTAAGAAATAAAAGTATCAGAATTAAATAAATCATAACTGATGATCAGTTAACTTTAATTTAAAACCTTGAATGATATTCATTTATTTCTTTAATTATTCTTTCATATACTGAAGAACAGCTAAATTCGTGTGTCTACAAATACCGAAAGCTATATTCATAAATAGGATACACATACACACACTCGCCCATTTATAGTTAGCCTATTACTCATCCTTAAATCACAATGGATCCCATAAGTTAGCAGACGATAGCAGACCCAAAGCGTCCAACTTGTGCAGAATCTCGCGTCTTTATCCGACCGATTAATCTTCGGCACAATTCGAGAGAAACCGAGAGTCGCGAGAAAAATAACCGGAGAATGATTTTCGAGAGTTAAATTTATAAAGGCAAAGGTCAGAAAGGGGTCCACAGCGGAATCTGGAAGAGTCGCGATAGGAGAATGTATCGCCATCTCTCGGTGCGCAAAAAAAATCGCAATCCTCTTTGTATTGGCTTTAAAACAAAATCTTGTGATTTATGAGTCTCGACTCAGAATTAGAGGAATAAAAAATGCGTTCAGATCGATGATTCGATGGGTTCATTGGAGAATTGTTCGCTCCTAGATGGTCCAGATAGCGTCCCAAGGATTTATGCGAATCGCGCACGACCGATTTAAGGGAGTTTTTGCCAAGGAGTGCAAATTATCTACGGGAAACTATTGGTTGCTATCAACAAGTTATAGAGTGCCTTTTCACGAATAAGTAAAGGATGGTTTTTGAACGATATATTTATTCTGAAAGTGATTTAAATAATGATTTTTAATAGAAATCCGAATAAATACGCGAATAATTCAAAGATCGAGGATTTAACAGAATAACTGCTTAGTTAAAATATAGCATTAATGCACCTAATTATGACCTTTATATGCAGTACGTAAGGGACGAATCAAATCTTTTAGTTTTCAAAGGTCAAATCTCATAATTTGTGATGAAATATGTCAGCTGACTTTATAAATCTTTGGTTTGTTTAAACAACTTAAAATTTGTTGCTAATTTTAAAAGTGGATTTGGATGACAAAAAATACGCTTAAGAGATTAAGAACTATGTTCTCAATTATTTTATTTTTTAGATGATGATTGTTTTGGGAAGTTTAGAATTTGAAAAATTCACCACGTGCGCAATTTTAACCTTCACTGGTTGTAAAAAGTCGATAGCGCTTGATTTTTTAATACGAGCATCTGCATTCGAATATTCTAATGAGAATGAGATTGAAAAACGCCTGTAAACTTCGAAAAACTTTGATATATCGTAACCCTCTTTATTAAAATTCAACTTTAATTGTCTACTACGATATTCCATCGCCATCCGAACAAGGCAACGTCTCGCCAATGTTCCTATTGTACGTCATCACACCTTTAGGAATAAGAAAAACTGGTATCGCATAAGAAACGGAATTCTGAAGACATCCCTTTTTTTCGTCATCTCATTTTCTGGTTGATTTCAAATCTTCTAAATATTCACGACCAAAATTTCGCGCTGAGGTCAGAAGTGGGTCGAGAGACGATTTAATGAGAACCGAAAGAATAAATTCCCTTTGATGCAGTGTTAATGCGAGGGAATTCTTCTTCCTTTAAAAAAGAGGTCATAAATAATAAGTGATCAAAATGGAATCGCTCAGGCGTATGATTGGGATAATTTAGGTTATCTAAACGATACGAAATTTCCTACTTTTGCATCGGAACGTAAGAAAGAAAACGTGATCTTTGCATTCAAAATCGAACCCTGAGATATGCAAATATGGAATAAGAATATGAATATTGAATGTTTTGATGCATAAATAATACTTCATTTCTTTGTAAAAATTTAAACAGGTATTCTGACTTCATAGAATGGAATATCTTTAACTGCTTCTTCTTGGAAAAACTGCCCTATATTCTTCTTTAATTCTATACACGTCTTTATAAAAACGTTCTTCTCGAATTTCGTTAGGATGTATTTAGGTTGCAACAAAAATGCAGATATTTTTCGTTCATTCAATTCCCCAGTATTTTATCGATATTTTTGTATCTATATATATTGAAAAAGTATTATCTTTACTAATATTTTTTTTTAAATCCTTGAATATATTTTTCATTATGTTATCAGGAAGTGGTGGTTACATATCGGAATATTTTCATTTTAAAATGAATCATGAAATAGATTTTATCTATATCGATTAGTTATAAGTGAAGGAATAATTCAAGAGTTGTTAGGAGGACATACTCAGGTTCCAAATGAACGTCAGTTAACTGCGAGCAACAAAAATTCTACCTAAATTAGAGAAATTAATACCAAAATGAAACTCATTGAGCGATGAAGAGAACAGCATTATGACGAAGGAAATCCTAATCGAGTTCATGAAACACGCGCTCCTCACGTCATCAAGATAACTTACAATAGAGTTACAACTTCAACATCGGAAAAATCGCCGACCTTGTA
This sequence comes from Pantala flavescens, assembly GCA_020796165.1. Lineage (NCBI taxonomy): Eukaryota > Metazoa > Arthropoda > Insecta > Odonata > Libellulidae > Pantala > Pantala flavescens. The sequence continues at coordinate 48,572,588 of CM036881.1, read as the reverse complement.
ACTCGGTGAAAGTCGCACGTTGGCCGTATCCTTCTCACGATATAGGAGAATCTAAGCCCACTTTCCATAGTTGAAGAGAGCCCGCATGGAAATCGTAGTTTTACGACCGGATCCATAATGGAAGCAAACGTGCGACTGTAGCAAGTTTCTCGTTTGAAGTATGAAGAAGTCGTTGACAGCAAGGGATTGTGGTGTTACTTTTTGACAGCGCGGATTGGAGCTAAAGTAAGGGACGAGTAGCGAAACAGCGAATGGAGGTGGAATAAGGAAGGGAAATTTCATTTCGACGTAATGCCCAGCTTCACGATCCGCCATCAAATTTTACGCAGCCACACTAAACGCGGCAATGCGACTTTTTCAAACGACCCTCACTTATATGTCTGCAAGTCTCCGTTTAAACGCGTCACGTGATAGCGCCAGATAAAGCCATTTTGTTTACGTTTCGGGACCTTGAAGCAGATTCTCTCGGCGCTATTACGCGATAAAGAGATCGGCGAAGAAACAAGTTCGTTTTCTTGTGGAGCCGAAGATCTTTCAGATGAGTTGCGTTAAAAGAACGGAGAAGGTTATCCGAGAGCGGTGTTATTGGGGACGTGCGATTTGGGTTTTGTTGGAGGGATAAAATTTTCAACGGGAGAGCTGTAATGTTTTCTGTAATTGAGTTTTGGGCGTGTGAATATCGCATTTTGAATATGCAAAGTAGGAATGAATGAATATTCATCAAAAAAATTCAAAATTTCTTTGTTTTTTATTAATTTTCGACAAATATGAAGCAATTTCCGATGTAACAGTTACCAGAAATGTTACCCATTATTAAGATTTATTTGTAGTATTTGAACGTCGAATCACCAATGGATAATAGTCCAATCTTTTTATTTGTTTACTGCAAATGAACATTAATTTATAAAAAAGCTTATCTGTTATGCAAGTATAGCTAGAACCTTACCCGCATTCAATTTATTTCACATCTTATTGCAAAACCTTGGTCCTATCATAAATATTGAATACATTAATAATCAGCTACTATGCGGATTTTGAAATATAGGTAAAAAGAAATTCCAATTCTAAAAGCTTGTAATTAATATTTCAGAAATAAAAGCGTTCAATTCCAACTTATTTGTACTAAGATTGCATTTGAAAATGGTATAGATTTTATGAAAGAGAAATGATCAAATTGCATCTTAAAAATAAATGAGAAATAATTCAAAGAAACGACTGTTAAATGTTAGTTGGATGGAGAAATTCGTTGTTTTCATCTGCTGAGAGTTATTGATGTGTATGAAAATCGAGGAAAAAAAAGACGAACCGCGAGCTTTTAAGGAAGCAAGACAAATATTAATTTTTTAAGTATTACCCAAGGTAAATAAGCTTAAAATCAACTCGTTCCAACAAGTGTTTCTCCTCCAGATTATAAGCTAGTGATACATAAATTCCTGGACCAAAAGTTCTGTTTGTTGATAAAACTCCTGACTCCAGGGATTAAAACTCCTGGGAACATAAAATCTGCCTGAGCTGGCAGGCAAGAATACATCTTCAGCTAATATTTGTTCAGTGAGGAATTGTTTTTCCTTATCTATAATTCCTGTATTTTTTTAACTCTCACACATTCGAAAATTCAAAAATCTTTATTCGATAATTCAATATGAGTTATATGTGGATCAGGGAAAAAGGCAGAAAGTATGATATGTATAATTCAACGACAAACAGCTGAAAATCGTATTTTTAATTGCTAAAATCATGAATTCGGGAATCAAATCACCAGGAGAAAATTTGGAAAGTATGAGGAGTATTTTAGTAGCGTTTCTGTTTATATACTGAAAAAATTGCATAAGAAATTAATCCTTCTTGATGTATATTTAGTAAGAAAAACATTTACACTTACAGTTTCATCTTTTTACGAGACGAACAAATATCTATGAACTAATATGTTACATATTTATGCTTTTAAGAATTTATCAGTCCAAAATTTTTTCAAAAAAGTTTTTTTCGTGATACTTAACCAGTATTTAACTAAATGTGCCTAAATTACAAATACCACCAAATTTTCTCCTCGAAGAAAATTAAAATCGATCTTCGTTAATTTGAATTCCCATGTTCTATCAAAGCTAGACTTCAGACGCTTGGTTTATTTGGAGTAGCCTCTCTTATCTATGATTTGATTAATTTCCTCTTTGTTAGAGAAGTTATTATGAGCAAGTTTACACATCTTCCACCCGATTGATCAGAAAGTTTGCTTATACAACTTGGTTCGCAGTTCAAAACTCATTCCTCTTTCTTGAATCGATTCCCGAAATTGCCTTTCCTTTCTCTATATTCCTTAATTCATTACTTTCCCCTAAACAACTTTTAATTTTACATTAAACTGTGCGAACGTAAATATTTAGCTAAAAGTATCTTAATAACTTTAAACTGCGCAAAAATAATGGTGCACCATCACTTACTTAGACCTTAGTAATTATCTCTAGGTTTTAATTTATTATCTACTAATTCAAATACTCTTTATAATTTTCGAATCCAGTTTTTGTTATTCAGAAAAAAACTGTCCAAAAAATATTGAAGGTGCTTCAGCAAACAATTCTTGCATATAAATTGAATTTTTCATGATGCTCCACACTATGCCACTTAAAGTTCTGCAAGAGCATATGGACTTAAAACTACTCAGTCATTGAAATTAAAAATATACAATCGCAATTAAGAGAAATTCTTTTCTCGATAGAACTATAATTCAGAAAAATTTCATAAGTTATTACCAAAATGAATCCAAGTAAATATGTAGTACGCATAATAACAATAATCTAATAAACGTAATACAATTCTCAGAAAAGAAAGATTTATACTAGATTTAAGAATACTTTTAAATAAAGAATACCGTATGATTTCAAGACCCTAACAGTCATTTTAACTATGTTCACAAATTAAATGATGCTTTGAAACAGAGTAAAGGATTTTTCAATGACTTTGAGACAACGAAAAATTCTAAAACGCATACTTTTAATATTTATTTCTTATGTAAAGGTTCTGCATTCAATTCGAGAATAAAATACAAAAGATATTCTTACATAAACCCTCGCTCATAAAAATACCGTAGGAAAAGTATTTCGCATACAGGATGCTATAGCTCCGCATGACTTGCGCATAAAAATGGCAAACCAAGTATATCTCTCATAAGATAGCGTATCAAAGACATGAGCTCGTTATTTCAACCATATCTAGTTACGGTCGAAATATATGCTTCCAAGGCAACCTCTCGAGCTCCTTAAATTGACCGCTTCAGGAACCGCTGTATCCGTTAACTCAAAGATATCTCCAAGGAGACTCGCTCTTGACCGCAGCCTTTCTCCCACTGCTCTCTCAGGAAAACTTTCGATTCCCAATGAAACCTGTTGCCTTTATCACCATTCTCTGCGACTCACATCTCCAAATCCTTACCCTGAGAATTCCTGCGGTTCAAAAGGTCGCCAGCTGACCTCTTTCGCTCCTTAATGAGCTGAAGTTGTTGTGGGGAAGAATAAAATCGGGATCCGGATGTTTCGTAATGGAATATCTCTTGGATGGTTCTATGCGCGGGTCGAGTTGCTACTGGAAATGGTCTTACCGGTGCTTGGCTCCTCAAGATGGACTGGATGGCTTACTTACGTACGTCAAGAAGCAACTGAGGATTCTGAATTGCCTTTAAGAATGTCTCAACTTACGCTTTACGCTTATGCAAACGAATACCGCTCTTCTTCAACAATGTTGCATTATTATTCACTTCTAATAACCTCATTATATTTTCGTTTGAATGAAAAATACTTCTGAACTTATAATTTTAGAAATAATCGATTTGTCATATTTTTAAATGCAATGTTATAGTCTATTATAGTCAAACAAAGGAAATATCTAACATGAATTAGTTCTCATTGTAATGTATTGTAAAATTGTAATAGGTAAGTTATTCTGAGGCTCTTAGATTATGACCTACTGTATGAATTTCATTAAAAAATGTCCAATCAATATAGTTGAAGTTGTTTTGATCCTTGATTACGTGCATAAATTTTCTTTAAATTTGGAGTTAACCAAACTAATTGTTTGATATACTCTTATATTTTAATTCGAGTAATTTTTACTTTGATAACGATGGATATAAGTGGAAAATCAATATTAAACGACAAAGCAAATCAATGGTAAATGACCAAAAGATACAATTTCTATCTCAATTATTTTCAGTATATTTACATTACATTTTTCTCTATAGAAAAACTTTTAAAACTCTTTCAACTGGAGTACCCTTAAATTTTTAGCATTTACCCTTATGATACTCTACTATTGATCCTTAAGCGATTGACATTAAAATCATCCTTAATTTATAAAATGAATTTTACTAAGAACCCTCCTATTTATGAAAATGCGATTCATCAGTAGAGATACCTAATCTCCGCATATAAACGCCGAATTCTCCGATTGTATCCTCAAAAACTCCGATAAAAGTCTATTTCGATATAGTAACTCATCATAATGGATCAGAGATTGGAGAAAAGCTGTCTTTATCCTAACAATACTAGAAGAAACACAATGAAAGAAAGTGCACGCCCCTAGACGAGACATTTTGAGGAGGCGGTGGCCATGGAGACAGACATAGGGGGGAGGGAAAGTGGTTGGGCTCTGAAGACGCATGGCGGTTTTGGACATGCCTTCCGACGTCGCGGCGTCATTGACGCATGTTTGCCGTCTCAGTTGTCAGCCCTCAAGTAATTGGCAATTAGTTAGGATTGGCTACGTCACCCCTTCTTGCGCTGCAACCACTAAACGGGCGGAGCTTCAAAAAGGGCTTTCTCGAGGACCTAATAGGCTTCGTGGAAATAAAAGGAAGATATGAAGTGAAAGGAGATAACAAGAGCTGAAGAGAAGGAACAAAGGATTGCAGTTCCCTTAGTTACAGCGATGCCGCGAGGGAATTGAGACGTGACAAACTGTTAAGCGTATGAGGACGTTTGAAAGCGATCCGTGGTTTGATGAGGCGAAAGGTGAAGGACCGATTGATCTTTCACATCAAATATTGATCCTTATATTATGGGGTACGAATGTCTGGTAGAACACATACCGAGATATATGGCGCATAAATTTGGCTTTTTCTGTATTTGTTGACACTTTATTAAATCGAATGTTATTGAGGATATTATGAGCTTATGAAAATTTTTAATTATTTAACTATTATATTAAAAACTATATGAACAAGATTCGAATATATTTATATTAATTTATATCAATAAAACCGTGATAATATCAATAAAATCGTATCTTATTTTAAGAGTGCATTTCTTTGGCTTTCATTGAGCATTGAACTCAATACTGCTTCGAAGAAGGACACAGACGTTACTGACTTGCTTATTTCTAATTTAAATCTACAGTATATTTCATTTATTATGATACATGTTATATATGCATTATAAATCTAACAGTTTCGTAGCATTCAAGAAGACTATAAATATATAAGATTATGAGTACCTTATAGAATAAAGTACTTATAACTTTGATAATAATCTACGAATCTTTCCCACTAATGAAGTAAAATAATAGACAATTCAATTCCTTATTCATGTACTGAAGAGTCTAATTCGTCATAGTTAGTCAATTATCCATAAGAAGTACGTGTATAAATATAACTGAAAAGGGCTTCAAATCAATGAAAGCATAACATGTCAATTTGAGTGCGTTAATTGCTCCGCGTGTCAATTCCAAGAGACGGACATACAGTCACAGGGGCAACTCGAATGCGTGGCTTAAGTAAATATTTACTCACAGATTGGGAAATCAAGCGAAGAATGTTCCGCCGTCCGATTTGATGACTCTGAGGACTCTTAGCAACAAGCAACAGATTTGGGTTGTGCGCATGTCTTTGTAATCACCTTCAAATGAGGGAGTATTTCTGAAAAGAGAAGAAATCATTCATTTTAAATTTTTGCTATAATGCGAAAATAAACAGCAATTATTTAAGCGTTATTAAATATTATCAAATTTAGTTTAACAAATATACATCCTTAATTATTAGAATTCATTATTTATCACAGTAATAAAGATACTTTAAAAAAGATATTTACTTTATTTTTGTGGAATTCATAAAGGTATATATTTAAATTGCATAAATGTATTTATAATTATGAATCACTAGTGATCGATATTATAGTTACATTATAACAAATTTACCAAAGTTTTGAGCTAAGAACATGTCTTTTTAAGGCCACTGATATCTATTTAATTTAATATATTCATTACTATTCTCATGTATTTATTCGTATATAGAGATAGCTTAAGCAAGTGAGGTTGATAAAATATGAAGTCATATTCTCTGCATCTGCTAAAAATTATGAATGTAATTATAATTTGAATAACCCTCAAGAACTTCTTAACTTCAATACACTGATGAAAAATTAAACCCATGAGCGTTTAGCATGCATCACAACTATTAGATCTTCTTAAATATTTCAATTAAGGATATTTTAATAATGAATGAGTACTATCTATGAGTAATTAGGTGTATGATATAAAGAGAAAGGTTTAGTGAATTATGACTTGGAATATCAACGAAAAATAATGTCTGTTGGTGCAATGAATATTATTAATTAAATTTGATTCCGTTAGCAAGATCTTTCTCGCATTCATAAAATTATAGATCTTCGTATTGTTCTCAAGGACGCATCTACACAAAGCCCACTTAAGCATTCAAAGCCTTCAAACGAAAAAGGACAAAGTCGGCGAAACGTAAAAACATTTCGGATACTTCCTTTCTAGAGTACTCTCGAGTCAGACAGGAACTGGCACCTGAGACTTTGCGGAGCTCTTCAATACGGCACAAAGTAAAAGCTCCAATTTCTTTGAAAAGGAATACATTTTTATCTACGGAGGGGGAGAGAAAAATTCCCGCAGAGATCTCGCAAAATCTCGAGGAGTAAATTAACTCCATCCATTAAACATTCGCCCTTTCAAAAAGTTGCACGCACATTTTTTTCCTGCCCAACAAAGGCTTTCGCAAACTCTGAATTCTTTTATCTTCTGACGAATAATGGAAGCAGTGTCTATGGGATGCAGCGCTGTATGCGGGAAAGAATGCAACCAGAGAAGGAAAGACGGTGTTCGCAAAAGGGAACGAAATCATCTTTCCCTTTGTCTCGTGGCTTATCCGCTTCGTTTTTGGAGCGCCCTGGGATCAAGGCGGTGGGCCCAGAATTAACGGCACTTCCGTTGGGAAATCAATGCAACACCCGTTTTGAATAGCGACTAACGCAGGATTAATGCTGCACTGGACGGAGGCATTAGTGCTTAACTCTTTGCGCTGTGTTTCGGGAGATTAAAATACGGCAGTGCCTTATTCAAATCGAGCGAGATACTTACGTGGTACATATGTAGCTAAGTAGGAATTTTATGGGAGTATTACTGTGGTATATATTCGAAGAGGATTTGGGTTACAAGTGTATGAAGAGGTAAATACGTGATCTGTTGGAATTAATGCAAAACATTTCGATACACGTTTTCCCCAACTTCAACACCTTCAAGCTAGTACGATGAACACATTTTTTGCTCTTGTTTTACTTTTCAAAAAAATTCTTAAAAATGATTGATCGAAATCATGTTTAATCGACAAAAAATTTTTAAGATGACATATCTAAAGGTAGCATGTAAATAAATTAAAATATTGTGTTAATACAATAATGTTTTCAGAATTGGAATTTAATCATTATTCATTTTAATGTGGTCAAATATTTTCCCATTTGATGTTCTTAATCCTATATATTCTAAATAAATGAATCTAAAGAAGAAAGGACTGAGTAGATATCAAACAAAGTTATATAAAATAAAAAGTTGAGATACCAAACTACATATAATTGGAATTTTATATACATCATCCTGAAATGAGTTTTCTTAAAGATAGTAATCGTTCCTAAATAACACAAGTGCAGCAGTTACGTCATTAAATTGAAATGTGTAACTTTTTGTGGATGTATTAAAAGGAATATATTGTTATCTGCTCCATTAAATGGTAAATAAAAATATTTTATGAAAGTAATAATTCGAATTATTTTCAAGGATATTAATGGTATGTTTACAGATTAGGAGGGTAAATTTAAATTGCATGCGAATAGCGTTCATGAACCTCTAAAAACATAAATATTTTATTTCATTTGAATGTCACCGTGATAATTATTATGAAAGAGACAGTGAGAAAAAAAAAGAATGCCTCGAAGATTTAATTTACAATCACATTTTATTTTTTCAGTATTACAAAAGCTCTCTATTAATTAGTCCACAAAACACTCATTTGAATCTATGTAATTGGAAACTTTAGAAAAATGTACGCTTTAATTCACAGATATTTTGTGAATGGAATATTTACTAAAAAATGCTTCTGTTGGAGAACAATATCGGAGAGCACTTCATGGAACTGTGAATTTTTCATAAATGGAGGCTTAACATTATGATTTACAATTGTGGTATCAAAGGCTTCGAATAAAATAATTTCGAAGTATATTAATCTTCAAAGCTAAGGAGAATATGCAAATATATAAAGATAAAAATGATATAGAAATAAAAATAAAGTAGCAATGATTTCTCATTAAAAACTATATATTAAAAAAACATTCTATAATATTCTTCCTTTGAAAATAAAGTGAACGCATTAAAATATATTAAAAATATAGTTTAAAGTTCTCACATATATTTTTATCAAGAGCATTGAAAAGGTATCAGGTTATATTTTTCCATAAGCCTTTCTTTCCAAAGCTTGATTAAATTAGAAAAGAAGAAAAACAGATGAGATGAAAACTTACAAAGAAAGGTTAAAATTAATTAGCCTTTCATACCAATTTTGTTAGCCATTAAAGCTCCGTACAGTTCAGGTACTCTTACTCTAAAAATAAGCGATAACGTAAAGCAAATAAATCTCCTTAATTCGCAATTTAGAATTTTGAAGACATATTAGAACAAGTTTTTGTCTACTAAATTAACCCAATTATTCATTCGTAATAGAATTATATAATTAAATCCTAATGCCATTATGATATATTATTATTTATTAATATATTATTATTAATTAGATCTTAATGTATATTCAGAATTTCATAAAATTTTGAGCCTGAACATGGTGATATTGTTAATTTGGATTCAAAAATACACGCGTTTATCGATGATAAACTGTTGCTGCTGTGTTAAAATAGATTTGTAAATAAATACACCTGATTCTTAAGTAATCAGACCTATTAGTGACACTTACTTTGGGGGGAATTCTAAATAAATCTCAATTTAAAAATCTCTTACATCCAAAGGAAATCTTCATAAACCCTTCCTTTGCCGAACCACCGCGGAACCTTCCAAAGTCACTTTATGAGGAGCAAAGGAGGTTCATGGAAATCTCAGGGTAAGCCTCCATTGCAATACACGAAGATACTTAAAGGAGTATCAAAGGATTAAGCATCTTGCCCTCTTTGTGCCTTCCTGTTTCCTTCTTAACCTAATCCCATAAGAGATACTTAAGTTAATAGGTATTCCACATGACACGCAAGAGCTTCTAATGTAATCGACCCGACGTCAGAAGGTTGTTCTTTTGACTGCTGAGAGAAACACCCAACTGAATGTTTACCTTTCATTCTTATTAATTATTGCTTCCTGGTGATAACATCACTAAAATTATGTTAATCACGTAGACTTTCCATCACAATAATTCTAAATTAATTACGTAGAGATAAAAGTAATATAGACGCCTTGCAGACAAATTAAATTAGCCAACTAATAATGAAAATTCAAATTAAAATCTATTATGACTAATGTCTAACAATTACCATTAGGGATAATAATTAGACATAAGTATCTAGAGTTTTAAGAGAATGTTCTAAATATCAACAAAAAATCTCTAATGAAAGGTAAAGAATAGAAAATAAATGTATATTTATGATATTTACAACTTAACAGGATTCCGGGATTAAGTGAAAGAAAAATGAGTTTTAATCTCAGTATTGATTTTATTCTAAAAGTATAAATAATATTGAGCTATAGTCTAAGTAAGTCTAGCATCAATCAATCTTAAATTTACCGTAATATGCGAGCATCATAAAATAATCCCTGGTGAAGATTACTTTTTATAATTCAAAACATTATAGTTCTTCTATCTATCTTTAAAACAGAATGAAGGAAAACAATAAACAAAACTTCTGCTACTACTAGATATGGCTGTAACGAGGCACACAAACAAAATACACTGCCCACTACGCACGAGTATATCCAAAGAAAGAAAGGAAATTCAAAAATACACAATGTGATGTAAATATTCCATGCGCGTCCAAATATTTTGCATAGTCCGCTTCGTTTTAACTACGAGGCGTTTTAATAACACTCCTTACGAATATGTCACGAAGTGCAGCAGAATATCCAACAGGAGAACAATTCACTCTGAAGCCATTGCGGGAATGTGCTCTCAAAAATCAAAGCTCGCGAAAGACTGAGCCATGAAGAAAATGCCATGGAATTCAGAGCGAGCATGCATTTTACCAACCAAGAAATAAACGTGAAATGTGGAAGCAAGGAATGGTGAAAGCATTCGATAGAGCTGTGCCTACCGTCATTTCTCTCTTTGGAGTAAAGAGGCATATAATTTTTATTCCTTAGTCATAATACGTAGAAGTAGAAGTCAACAATTAAGCCTACGAGCAACTGCATTGATAGGTATCATATCTGACACTTTTCAGCTAAGTTATGACTCGATATTTTTTAAGACTATGAATATGGGCGTTTAGTTATGAGACAAAATATATTTTTCAACAGATAAGGGTATATTTATTAGATATGAATAATATTGTAATTATGCTCCAAGAACAAATATAATTTTGAATAAAAATGAATTTGTGAAATACTAAAGGCAAAATATGAAAACAATTAATATCAGGTTTTTTGAGAACAAAAAAATGTGCTTTCACTACGAATTGTTGAATGAAATATCTTCCTTTACGCTTCCATATATTAATTGTCTCTCACCCTCTCTGTTTACTAAGTGAGAAACAAATTGATTAACTATATCTGAATAAAAAAAGTTTTTATATCAGAAAGTAAAAGTTTAGAGTATAAGTCAAACATATTTTTCCCCATAGAATTGTTTTTCTCAGTCGATTTAGTTCTATTTTTGACGTTAGAGAACAAAATGATAAAAACTAACTCGCTTCAAACTGATCACACGATATTTTAATGAGGAATAAAAATCACTTCAACTGAGAATTCCAAATCTTCGTGCGGGTAAACAGCGAAAAGGTAGATAAACGTGGAGTATGGAGTACGTAGTGGAGATGCACGGAGTTGCGCCACACGAGCGGAGATTTTAATGAACAAGTGACACACGGAATGTTTAGGCGTCGGGAGAAAGGGAACCACGGAGTAAAATGGAAACATCACGGGGTCCGAATGTTTTCTCGCAGAGCCCGTGATTGTGACAGCGGGCGGATCGATGCCATATTGTCCACGAGACACCGTGGACTGCAGGAGATCGGATTGGAGTTGCATCGCCGCTATCGTTACCCCGTGGGATCGAAGCACAAGGGATGCCGTACTTTTTCCACCTTTCATCCTATTCCCGTGGGAACGATTACGTTCCGAATGGGAGAGCGTTGGCCGTGGGTGACCAGTGCTCACGAAGGGTGGCTTCTACCTTTTCTGACTCATCACCCGTAGCAGTTGTGCCGGAGATGAAGTAGGCGAATGTTTGGGAGCAGCGATGAGTTGTTTGTTTATTTTTGAGAGGGTGAATTCAGGCGAGAAGGAAGGCCTTTGTGAATGCAGAGGAATGAACAATAGTCATCCTGGGTGCGTCGCTTTGTGACTGCGGAGGATCGGTTGGGGTGGACTTCTGCGTGAAATGTCGCATCCCTATGAGAGGATGGCGTTAAACGGTCTCTGAACTGGGAGAATTGTGTATGAGGATCGTAATTGTGGTGTAGAGCTGCTGAATACATGTTTTTGGAGGTCCATACACGGAGTTTTATTTTGACCCACATGACTTCGGAGTTTGTACGCCGCTGTGTTCGACAGAAAGATAAAAATCATTCGGAATTGGTAGTGTATGTATCGGAAACTGTTTTTGATGAACTCAAATCATTATCATTCACACTCGATTTATAATTTAATTCTCAAACTTTACGATATTTTGTCTATTTTTTCTTTTAGGGAATGTAATTGTACCTTGTAATCGCGGTACTTTACTATAGCAAACGTTTTTAAAAAATGAAACGAAAATCAAAAAATAATTGACTTCTACTCCTTACAGTATATGAATGAATTTATACTTAATGAAAACAATTAAGCGTGAACGTATATCAACATTTTCTATGAATAGAATATTCCTCCTTTCTAGAGCTTCTTGCATTAATTTTTATGCGTATTATCTCTCTTTTAATTAAGGACGTATTGCGAACCAAAGAGAATTAACAGAATCTAAATTATTTAAATCATAATGCATATCTTATATGTCAATCTTAAAGTGTTGGCCCCACTGTAAATGATTATTCAATGCAGACTTCTACAGAGACATTTCCTTTTATCGGAATTCTTATTATTTAGGGCATTCATTTCCGCGACCTCAGAGTTGCGTAAATTAGAAAAATAACGCCACCTAGTATCAAGAGGAAGCCCCAGAAAAGCCTTAGGAAATTGCCTATTACAACAATCGTACCCTAGGCGAAGAAATCGCTAAACATTCCAGGTCTTAGGAAAAGCATTTCGCCGTCCCTCTGTAATTACGGGTCTGGCCCCGGTCGTTACTTCAGGACATTATATGGTACGCTTGTTCACGTAAATATTTTACGCGTCGTGCAGAATTAACCCGCACTCTCGCAAGAAATGTCTTCAACTTCCTTTTTAATTATTTCCCGCGGAATTTCGTCGATTTCAGTTCCGCTGGCAAAAACAAAAGAGGTCGCTGTTTTAATTCCCGGGGAACCAAATTGAATACTACCCCCTCTTCATTCCCACCGCCGTTTTTCCTTTTTTAAATACGCCGACTTATGCGTGTTGAGGTTAGAGTCCTTTCCCAGAGAATTGCGATATCTTCCGTCGATAGACTAAACATGATTCACGTGATCTTAAAGGCAAAAAATACGATACGAACATTCTATTTGGAGGGACTGGATAATTAAGAAAGACTCTATTCCAGTATATCCACTGAATATACATTCTTCTTCTATTTAATATCTCATGAGAGGATTCGAAAACGAATAGTATTTTCATTCAATACGAATGAATCAATTTCATTATTCAAGGATAGTCAATTGTTAATTTACTGATTTAATCAAGGAATAAGTTTTTGTAGTTATTATTAAAAGTATAATAATGCTAAAACAGTTTGGTTTCTCTTAATAGTTTTATTACGGGAAAAATAAATGAATTTATAGTGGATTAGACTGTAACTCGATCAAGTTCTCTAAAAAATGTAAACAATGCGTAAATGTATCTTTTTAAAATTATTCTTTTACGTTCAGATTTCTTTCTAGATTAAATTGTAGATCTCATAAGTTAATTTATTTATTTATGGGAAAAAATGCTTATTGGTATCAGCAATTAAAATAATAGAGAATTAGCGTTATTTTACTGAATATTACTAATAATATTATTCTTATGTAAGTTATTAATTCTAGATAAAGGCTTTATGAAGGATGTACATAGGATTTATATGATAAGTAATTCCATGAATTTGCCGAATTTCCTTTACTTTTCTTTTCCTTGCGCGATAAAGATCTTCTGTAATTTAGCTTCATAAATGTGTGACTTAAATCATAACTTTCATCATCTAAGCTTCTGCCTCATTGAAAGTAAATTTATAAACGATTTATTTTAAGATAACTAGATTTAACGTTTTACATTATTTATGATTCCTCTCAATAAAAGTTGTGAGATACAATAGATTCAATCAATCTCTAAGGGTTACATTATAATATCCGGAATATATTCGCTTAAAAAGATTGGAGAGGAAATCAATTCAGAAAGTATTCTTTTTTAAATTATGCGTCGTGGAGTTCTTTTTCATCAAAATCTCTTCCCCTTTCTCCATATCCTATCTTTAACTCTCTGTTACTAGATTTACTACACGAAACTCTTCCAAAAACTTATTCCCACGAACCTCTTTTCCCCGTCAATCCTGTAGGTCGCCCTCTTTCCGTGGCCAAACTTTGCCAGATGAGAATACCAATGGAAATTGAATTTCCGTAAGGAACTTCCATCTTCCTTCTTTTTCCATCACCCCTTTTCAAGGACTCAACCCAAAAAAGCAAACTTCTTTTTTCCTCAACCAACCTCAACACTTTCAAGAACCACCCCCTTCCAAAGGATCGAAAACACGAGGGCTCATCCGCACACCGCCCTAAGACTTCCAAATCACGTGATTATTCGTTTCGGGGAGAGTTCATTTTCCGCTTTTTTTGCATAAAGGGATGAAAGGGGGCTAAAATAAAGGCGTTAAAAAGAGTTTAAAGGAGGTGCTTCGAGATGCGAACGACGGGAGATGAGACGTTAAAAGAAATAGTCGACGAGAGATTAAAGGTGTTAAAAAAAGGATTTAAGGCTCTCTTTTTTTTAAATAACACGATTCAAAGATTCGTTGAGATGCTAATCGAATTTTCTTAGAGCACAAGATGGAATTTCCGTACGTAATTAAAATCCTTGAAAGGGGGGAAGGAGAATTTACGCGCCTTTCTTTCTTTTTATCGCCTCCATCTTAACGAAGAGAATATTTTCTTAATTCCGTTGCTTTCTTTTTTGCCTTGAGAATCTAGGGTCTTAATTTTCTCTCCAGAAGCAGTAGTGATTGTTTGCTAGGAGTACGTTAATGGAAGTAAATACTTGCGCAGTATTACGTCCATTCGAATGCGTTTCTATAAGAGGACGGCGTTTTACTGTGGTTAAAACAACCTGGAATTTTTCTCAAACCAAACGTAAAGAAGTAAGTTGAAGGATTCTTTCGTCACTTTCTAATTCACTAAAAACATCCAATTAATTTGATAACAATCAATCGTGTTTCCTAAAATTAAACGTGGTATCTATTATTCTATATTTCTATATATTCTATATATCTATATTTCTCTGGAATAATTGGTTATTACACATATATTAAACTGGTTATTGCTAGGTATTACACGAATGTAGATAAATATATTTTACTGTCTCAGATAATTGAGTTCGATATCTACAGCAGAAATATTTTCTTTCATAACAATTCGTAGCAATAATTTAATAGCAAACTGACCCGACGATACGCCAACTTTCGGAGAACAAAGAAAATTGACCGGAGCTTAATAATAATTACCGACCAATCTAACAACGTAGCATTTTGCTGCGGCGGTGCCAGCTTCGTGTTTGGGTACTCAACCCAAATGCGCCCATTCAATGAATGTGTTCGTATGTGTGTTGGTCTCCATGAATGCTCAACCTTGCCCTGCGAAAACCGTTCCTCCCTCTTCGATAATAATGCCCAAAGCAAACAGGAATTTCAACGTGGCGGGATAAATTGCCCTTATTTGTCTTTGCAACGAATAGCATCCTTTTCCCTAAACAAGTATTCCCTGTCAACTTTATCTGTTGAAAATAAATTTGTTCCTAATATCTGACAATTTCATTTATGAAAACTCCGACATCTACGGTATGAATACTTCCCTATATTTCCTATATACTCTTCCTATATCGATTTAGATAAATATATTTCTACCGCACCTGTAAAAGTTAAAATGATAATGTACGTTAAGCACTATAATTCACGCTAAGAAAGTATCATTTCTCAATAGTGAACTATTTCACGCAAGATTATATGAAGAATGGAACCATAAGTACATCAACCAGGACTCTTTCAGCGCTTAAGTTCCCTATTCAATGATTCAATATATATATATAAACACAGATTTAAATAATTTATGTAAGTCACTATATAAAACTGAATTTCAATTCCATTTATTAATTACTCTTCGATACACAATTAAATATTTTTTAATAAACTATGCATTATTAAATATATCTAATTACTTTATAAATTCAACATTTTTACCGTCTTCAGGCGATCTAATTTTATAGGAAGAGCATTTGAGGAGAAAACTTCAAAAGCCAATTCCAAAGTACAATATTTTCATCACAATAATTTGATAATTACCTGAAAATCATAATGTAAATTCCACCCCTTCTAAAATCCTCAATATTTATTATACAAACAATAAATAAAACCTCTGATTATTTATCAGCATGTTCAAGAGGATGTAAAATTACTCTTTCCCAGAAACCCCTTCAAGTTCAAAGCATTGCAGGAACTGCAATCTTGAGAAGAGGATAGCAGGGCTGCAATTATTACAAACTGGTGGCGCCTGCATCTTATGCAACCCGCATATGCAGTTATAAATTGCTGGTTGCCTAGTATCAGGGGTTCTGTGCAGAGATAGCTATGCTTGGAAACGAATTTATTGAAGCAAGTATTTTCTCAGTTCTTACGTTTTCCACCTTCATGTTGCTTAGATAAGAACAGAATTTGCCAATGAATGATATGTTATACTTAATTACAAGCTATCAAGATATCCTTCAAAGGAATTACGATGTGAAGCTTATCTAATAATTAACCTATGATTTAGATACCAAGACACAATTAAAAATCGTCAACCTTTACAGAAATTAGATTTGATAGTTAAATAAATATAAATTGAATAGGTGCTAGAAATCTACTCTATGAGTCCAATAATTGGGAAATGATTTTTGCAATTTATATCGTTGAATGAATAGTAGTTATAGTATAATAGTATACTATAATATCATACTAATGTATAGTATGAATGAATAGTATTTTAAAATATTGAGTTACCCTTGGAACACTATTCAATTTTATGTGATTTATAATGAAGAAAAAGTTTTATACATATATCGAGGTTTCCCGTAAGATATTAATTGATTGTAATTTGATTATGAAAATATATTATGTTCCCAGAAACTATATATTATACATTTTTCAAATTTATTCTCACATCATTCAAATTTTCAACTCTTACGCAGACCATATATTCAAGTGGTTGAATAGAAAAAATTCTAGTATAGGTACAAATAAAAAAAGAATTCAGACAGATCAGTTAAAGTGTTAATCAATGAGTGAAATAAGTTATTTTCCATTTCATTGGAAGCATCTCATTCTAGTTTCTTTATAAAAAGGATAATTGCAAAATTTATTGCACCTTATCCCATATATGTCAAGAAAAGAATCCTTTCCAAATTTATTTTTCTCTAAAATCCCCTCATAGATCAAATATGGCTTAGGGGAAAAATACTAAGAAACATATTGCGGGATTGGAATGATACCAGCTCAAAGAAGATTCAACGCACGTACTAAAAAAACACGCTATTCCTAAGCCTACACCTCAACTTTTTTACCGTTCCCTTCACCTTTTTCTCGAACGTTAACTCCTTTCCTTTAACTTCATTTTTATTTGAAGAAATACTCATATATTCTCAGAAGAAAGCACGTAAAAGAATCTGTACTTACGATTTTTTATAAGCCTCATCCTCTATGGATACAGCCATTGGAGTTCAGTACCTTTTTTAATTCCTGCAATATCCCTCAACTACAAGATTTTATTACTAACAGATATATAAACATAATTTACTTTTCTCTGATATATTTACATCGGAATTCATTTTCTAACAAAAACTATATGGATACCAAGAAATATCACTTCTACTCATAAGAAGGAAATAAAAGATTTTACAAATTCTTTTCAATGTTCTCTTCTCGGAATCCATCCGAGTCACATTTCTGAGTTTTGGAATCACTGAGATCACAACGAAATTAAAAATTAATTTCAGAATTGAGAAGAATATAAAGGCGTAACATCTAGAACCAGGAAAGGAATAATATTAATCATACCTTTTTCGCTATTATTCCTATAAATAATTGAAACTGACCCATCCTAAACGAGGATTTAATGAGCAGGTAACAGTTTATTATCATTAGATACTTCTTCAACACTGAAAACTTTGCTCTACAAAATATATGTTAATCTGAAAAAATAAGATAAAAACCTAAAATAATAAGTTTTTGTAAATGACAGGATTTTGTGTCTTAAAAACTTTCATTAAATTACTTTGCATCAAACGTTTTCCTCCAGTAAATGGAATGAGCAGTTGTTTTCGTTATATCATATTCCCTAAAACTCATACATAAAAACATTTTTTCCTCACTCACTTATAGTAATAAATACATAACTTGATGCATAACAGAGATCAAACTACCTTGAGGCAGAGAGTAATTAAAACATCTTATACAAATAATTTTATAATATCACACCATCAATGGGCTGGCTTCGTCATTTAAGAATATATTCCAGAATATTCACTAATAGTTCGTAACCTTTTGGATAGCGAACCCTCTACTCCACAACTACTGATTCGACAGACACAAGTGATTGTTGATGATCCATTATTTATATTTAACTCCGAAGGATATCCCAGAGGAACTTAAAAAGGCTGATGTGGATGGCGTGATATGAGGAATTATTGTTCCCAAAGATTCCGTTCAATTCTCTCAGGTATCTCGGTGCTTAGATATCTTTCACACCTTTCGAATCCCTCTCACCTGTTATTCCGCGATGCCATTTCCCCATTCCCCCAGGACCTCCTGCCTTTCAATCTGTTCCCTGTGATACGGTCCCCGTGGAAGTCTCCCTTCCCGAGACTACCGCATCCACTATGACAAGCGAGAATCTAGAGTTACTCCGTCCCACGTGACACCCACTCGTGTGTTTTTCCCAGAGTTAAAAAATACACAATCAAAACGAGTGTTTTTTGCTCTTCCGGGTCTTCTACTATCGCACTTTTTTCCACAAAAAGCGCCGTTTTCACACTTTTTCATCGTCGCGACGTCTTCCTTTATTTCCTTGTCGCGATAACTTGAGGGAAGTCCCGGATAAATAGCCGAAAGGTGAAAATAAAGGTCGAACGGACTATCGTTTTCCATTACGTTGTCAAAGAGGATTTGAGGATTTTTCGCGAAGCCATTTAAATCGACCGGTGCCGAGTTTCGACAGCGTTTTTTTAAAACAAAAGGATTTCGATGTTTTGAACGAGAGTCTGTGCCGAGAGCTCATTTTAGCATGTATATGGATGTTCTCTCATAAAAGGAACGTCATTTGAGGATAAAAGCTAAATGTTTATAGTAAGCCACGTTTCAACGTGAACATTACGATCCACTTAAACTCTACCTCTAAAAATATCATCAGTGCATTCATAAATAAACAATATTTTTCGGTTAGAATCTCTCAAGAATAAAGTTTAATGGATATAACTTATCTTTGTTTTAGATTTACATCGTTTATTATTTCAAAAATTCTAATGCATATTAACCCAGATCTTTCAGAACATTAAATTAGTTAAAAAGCTTAAACAACTCGAAGTTGGATAGAAAAGTATTTCTAATAGCGGAAGCAGCTTTTTTCTAATATAAGAGCCTTTATGGAAAACTTAATTGTGATAGCAAAATAATTAGGTGTATTAATCATTTGAACAATTTTTATTTTATTATTAATTATTTGTTAAATTATTAATTATTAATTCATTAGTTGGTACTGCTACGTACTTAGATAATTTCGCATATAATATTTGTGAACAATAAAATTAGAACTTATCGATTAGTTTAAGTTAACGTTTTGAGATTAAAATACTAATATTTACATATATGCTGATAGAAATAACTAGTTGATTGTGTGAAAATATAATATTTCGTGCGCGTAAATAACAGGTAATCGTTGGTACCTAATTATTTTCTAAAATACTAACAAAATTACTACCCGTTTTATTTGGTTAGGTTAACTAAAGGAGTGTTGTAAAAGTATTTTTACAAAATAACAGAGAAGGAATTTTGAGTCAGTATTTACTATCAATTGGCCCAAAAAAATAATAAGTATAATATATCTATCGTAATTAGTTATACATCTTTGTTCTATAGCATTTTCCAAGTAATTAACATTTGAAAATACTATGTACACAGCATTGTTACGTCTAAATAGAACTACAACCACTCTAAACCGCGAAGCGCACCTGAAAATATGGGAGTGACGATATGACAAGCCTTATTCATCATAATAAACCTGTCATTCATTAAAATCACGACACAAAACTCGTTCGATATTTCCATTGATTTAACAATGCTTCAATCTCCGTAAACATAAGCATAATATCTAGGCAATATGAAACTCTCATAAATAACTTTGTTAACCTCAAAGCTGACAAGCACCTTAATTAATCTTGTTAACGGAGAAAATTCCATCGAACCGCGAGTATCAAATGAGATACCAACAGATTAGGGCGAACTGAATTATTCTTTATCATAAACGGTTATTTTTTGAGTAAACAGACATTAGCATGAGAATACAGCTTCGATTCTTTACTTAAATGTTTGAAGAGGAGATATTTGAGAAAAGGGAGAAAAAAATGTACATAACTAAGCATCTGGAACGGAAAGGCTTTGTGAAATGCAAATAGTTTTCTTTTGAAAATCTCTTTGATTGCCGAAGGAATTATTTCACCGATTTATAGCTTCAGAAGGCTTGACTGGTAACGAGATACAGATTGGATTAATTGGTTTCTTTGCCTCTTTAATCCACGTTTATTCTTTTCCCATTAAATCCCTGTTTTCACCTTTATAACAAAATCAGCAAGAAAGATTCTTTATATATTCTGCTTTATTTGGGGCCAGTGTTTGATGATCGTCCCTTTTATATGCAGTCCTCATTTTATTTATAACCTTGAAGTACATCCATAAATGAATAAATTTCGTGGGGGAGAATAAAGGTTATTTAAAAATGTCTTGCTTTAAGAAAAGAAATGCAGCGTCTTTGTAACATTGTTGTGAGATGAAAGGATACTAAATCTCTATTCCACGAAAACGATAATGATTGAATGATTTTAATTAATGACTGGTGAAGTTAGAATAGATTATCCCGTATTACAATTACGCATCGAATATGTAATACTAGTTCCAGTTTCAATATTCTTTCGAAAAATAGACATCTGAATGCATTGAATATTTATTTGGAAAAATATTCTAAATTTAACTCAGAAGTTAAAGATCATAGGTATTGTTCAAATCATGCCCAAAGTATAAAACGAAATAAAAGGAGAATAATTTTATGGTCATCTACTTTTAAAGACTACGTTTTTTAGATGTCAGTTACTATGGTTGTTTTTTCGCAAATTTGAGTTTGATTGTATTATAATTAATCGAATTTGAGCATAATTATTTTAATTTTTTTTTAAATAATTCTTTTTACTGTTATTTTCATGATTGATTTATCACTCTTTAAAAGACATATTTCCCTCTAGTCTAGACAGAAAGTATGTAGCTTTGTGAGTTGGCTTGAATTGTAATGATAGACGTCAAAATCTTTCAATTAGTTGAATTATTAAACGTAATATTGCAATTATTCATTGGATTCTACGTTAAAAATCGATCAGAGATTACTGAGAAGAATTTCTTCCTCCACCCTTTTAAAGTAATATTTAACTCGACTCAGAGCGTAATATTTAACTACATTTAATCGCACAAAACCCTCCGCGTTCCATATTTGCCAGCTTAACCTCGTACCTTTATTTATAAGCCTCCAGTGCGCCCTATTCTTCACACTCACTGCACTGCGCATTCTCTCCATAAATTCGTTACTCCTCTCCTAATCTAGCATTCGCATGCACTTCCCTTTTCGATTCGACGGAATAAAATTAAATGGCAGAGACAGGATCGAGTCGACGGGAATCTTTTTGTACCCAGAGCGATTTCCATTCGTTTTCATATCAAAGGATTGTACCCTTTTTCGCATTTTTGTTCTTTGAAGAATGGCGGAATTTTTTTTCCTCCCTTCACTCTGCAGCACTCGCAAAATTCACTTTTATGGACGCATCTTCCGTAGTGAGAGGGATATTTCGGTTATTAAATAAACATAAATATTTAACCTACTTCGACTATACCGATTGTGTCTCCTTTTGAAAATATACCGTAAGTCAAACGTGCTTTTGTTTTTAATCGAAGCTACTGCACGAAGTATTCTGATGAAAGGTTATTTCGATGAAGGGTTTTTTTAGCGTTTCATTTGCGGTCCCTTTGCGATATCTTCTATTCGATACGTTTCCTATTATGTAGATTTCTTTTCATCTTTAAGAGAGTTTACGTAATCAGAGGAGTTTCGAGAAGTTTATTTAATGATCATTCTGTTTGGAGTGCGCAAAATGATTCACAAAGATAGAGGATATCATCAGAATTCTTTCCTTTGGCAAACGCAATATATAACCATCCCCAATGGCCATTAAAATAAGCATTATGTGAAATTAATTTCACGGTCATCAACTATAAGGTGGAATTGAAATTTAAAGTGGATTCCTTCGCAGACTTTTCGGGTCTATTTTAATTAAGAATCCCGCTGAACCAAATAGGTCTTGATGTAGTGGAATTTGGTGAAAGGAAGTAAAAAATAAATCAAGCCTTTACTTCTTGGTAATGGAAAACTAGAAACATTAGATTCTTTAAATGCATTGTTTTAAAATTGCAAGAACTGGCAGATAGAAAATTAAATAAAATTTTTAAAAAGTTTAAAATTATAATACATATTTTTACTGAATATATTGTTAATTATATACAGTATGGAAAATTTAAAAATTGAGATATATCAACTAATCTAAAAACTACTGTAATCATGTGCGTAAGGTTCGATATTATCGAATCCTTCTTATATATAATTCAATATCATTCTAGTAGAAGCTTTTAATGTTTCACTTTAACTCACTTCTCTGTATTTTTATAAACTCACTCCTTTTTCTATTTTATACATTTTTAAATATTGAACGAATATTGATTTTCAAGGAACTGTGGTATTAAAGAATTAACTAACTAATTTCCATGTATATGTTCCTTGGTATGCAGTACCTAATTATAGATAATCCTAGACTGCACTTTAGTAGGAAATAAACATTCTTTGGACATTTTCTAGTGTTTCACCTCTTTACTAAAGCTGCAATTCCTTTCCACAGATTCAAGTACGTACATATTCGATTTATGAGAGTGGAACTATAACATTTGTAGTTTGCAGACAACCAAGGTCTGGGCAGATATTGATAAAGAACCAATAATATTTTTGGGGATCGCACCTCCTACGTATCACATTATGATGTCTATGCTCCATTGAACACATTTCTCCTTTCTCACTGACGCCCATTGCTGATAGCTCATTCTTCTCCCGATAATAGCCCTCCTTTTGACCTCTGACACACTACATGACACGGGACAAACCTTCCCCTCTCGATCCTTTCCAAACCATTTATACTTCACGCTTTAATCCATCCTTTGGGGATCTTTACATCTCATCTTTTATACTGTTCGCCCCCTTTGTTAGCCTTAACATATCAACATCGACCTAATGGTCTCTTCAGACGATAAAGTTTTCGTTTCTAGCGGAGCATAATGAACGTTCAATGAGTTTATTATACATGACTATTACATATTGAATGCTTTCCCTATGTTTAGTTGAAATAACATTAATTCCACATTAATATAACGGAAATAGTTGAATAGAGATAGTTCATATCATGGTGACTCTTACGGTATTAAATATTCCTTAAAGAAAAAAGTATTAATAATGCTTAAATTTAAATTTAAATATAAATAATATGAGTAATATATTTTAATGAAGTGGATGTTAATTTAAGAGCTTAGAGGTGAATAAAATGTTTGTCAAGAAACATCGCATTAGATGTTGACAAGTATAAGAAATACAATATTATTTAATTTTACTGGTGATTTAGTGATTTTGTAAGTCTTTTAATATCATTTATTATACGAGATAATTTTTTTATGAATCATAACGTGTATTTATAAACATATATATTTTAAAATAGAACTAGGATGTGCGAGTAAAATGACTTTTATATAAAAATCGTATCATGGTTTGCTTCCTTAGAAATGAATATTATGAAATATTTTGTCTCTTAATTGAAGTTGTCTCATTTACTTTTCCTTATTTGAAACTATTCTTTCTATATTTTTATATACCTCATCAAACAATGCTACGCTCATAAAAAGAAAAAAAAAACAGTCTTCTTTACCTCACGACTTCGCCGAAGTCCAATTAATTGCAATAAATATTTAAACTTTTTATCTTTTATTATTTTTTATATGCGAGGATAAAGTACCTGAATATGAAACCAATAGACTTGAAAACATTTGTAATAATTATCATCTTATTGCTCTTAAAAATAAATTCCTCTCATGCTATCCAATGGCACAGCTAATTTTTCATTTACTTGACATGAGATATCACAACATTGTTCATCATGATTTCAAAGTAATATTTATATGTATACTAATAAGTACATCCTAGTAATACATTATTTAGCAAGATTAATATTTAATTTTTCATAAATACTCTTTCCAAAAAATGAAACAGTGAGTAGGAAACTCACTCTGTCGAAATTATGAACTCATTTATAGAAATATAGTAAAAAGAGAAGAATAAGTTGAAATGAAATATATTACACGATGAAAGAGTTTTGATTAAAACGAACGGCATAGATTTGATGAGTATTCTCGTTAAATTTTGCAGATATGTGAAATTTAGTCCCATCCAAATCCAAGGGGAATAAAGCTATCTGACAGAAGTTTGATGAACCAGAATTATCCGTTGCCTAAATTTAAAACCGAAGATACGTTACGAGTATCATTTTGACAGCGCTGAAAAAAGTAATTTCGATGTCGGGATTGCTAAAATATAGAGTCGAAATTAATTCGATGTCACTCATATGTACACAAACCTTTCGGAAGTATTCATTAGAATCATCAAATACATTCCATCATTTCAAATTACTATATAATACACTTCGATGCTTTGACGTCATTGGAATGCAAAGATTTATCCATAAATATGTTTTTCGTCCTAATTCCGAATATATATCTCTACCACATAAAAAACTCTCTGATTAAAAGGAATCGATTAAGTAGTTTATCTCAATTTAAAAACTTCTATTTAACTTTGATAATTATCATTGACCCTCTTTACATATCCTATAGCAATCTTCTTTATATACCATGTATTCTTTTCTCGACTGATAGTTTCGTAAATTGTCCCTAATCCAAATAGATCGCTAAGCCTCTAAAAATCCAATTTTTCTATTCTTCCTACGATGCTCTGTCAAAATGTGAAAGCAATTTACTATAACTTACTATAGCAATATTACTGCGAGTTAAAATTATAACTTTTATTATCTTTGTTTGACAATAAGAGTTCATTAAGTCTTTTTATTCAAATAAACTAAATTTAAGGATTTGAAATAAAAGAAGTTAAATGCTCATATTCCATTTTTGCCATATTCATTGCCGGTTGACTCGATTTATCATTGTGGGAAACATATCGTTCATTAATATACAAGTTAATAATAATGAACCAATAATGTCATGATAAAGAGGTATTATACAATATTTATATTCTAATATATCCACTATCCACTTCCTAAAGAAAGAAAGTAAAAAGACAAGAATTCCCATCAAGTCTGAGGTAAGACAAGAGTGTCGCATCTTCAATATTTCCGTTAATGCTCCTTTTGATAAATCCTCCCCAATTCTTCCCATAACTCACACCGCTCCTGAGGGAAAGCTTTTAGATGTTTTTTTAGATTCACATTCTGCGTAAAAAATTTCGATAACTGATCACTTTCTCACATTTTGTGATGAAACCACTCCTTCTGTCAAATGTCCCTCGTTTAGGTCATTGTCAAGCACAGGGCTCTACCAAAAGAAGCAGAAAAAAGAAATCTGATGATACGATTTCTATTTTTTCTCGAGGAAAAGCTGCACTGACGTTCCGATTGTTTGAGAAGCTACTCCAGCATCGACAAATTGACCACTTTATTTGGAAAATGTTAGTCCAGCGAAAAAGGAAGACATTTTTCCGCTGTCGAAAGTTTTTTTGACGGGTAACTGATAAATGGTACCATTACTCTCTTTGGTTCCTTAGTAAGGCCTCACCGTAAAATCACACTCTTTCATAGCAGAGGGTGGAAGATTTAGGTATCAAAGTTACTTAAACCTTGGACTCTATTTTTGTATCTATCATTCTTAACGTTATTTAACAACATTAAATGTATTCTGATTTTGAGGGACGAATTGTCCAATTTCAGGAACAGACTTTTAAGATTCACCTGACATCATTCTGGAGTATCAGTAGGATAGCATATGATGAAATAGGTCAAACTTAGATTAATAGAAAAATTAATTTTATTTTTAACAGCATAATAATAAACTGTATTCCAGATGTTAGTTTCTCGTAGTTCTTTGATAAATAAGCAAGTTAAAACGAACTTACTATATCGTGCTAGTAGAGGTTTGACCAATAATCTTCAAACGTTGCGGAATAGTAATTATAAATAAATAGTAAAAAAGTATAAAAAGGAAATGCTTTTAAAAGTGAATAAGAATAGAAACTTGGTTTTTCAATTTAGAAAGAAATATAAGAAAGCTTTGCACCTTAGAAAAGTGATATTCAAATTAAAAGAGAAATAAATTCAATATATGGAAAGAAGACTTGGTGCACGCAAAATATTCAAAGCAAGGGTAAAAATTTTAACAAATTAATCGCTAGCTCATATGAAGATCCTCAAACACGAGTAAAGAATATTGAAGCCATGATTTTCCTATAATATAATTCACCTTTATTTATAATTTATCATTTCATTATTTATTATGTTAAAAATTCAAAATGTTTGACTATTTATAGTAATATGAAAATGTTTGACACAAAGCATCGGTATCAGTTGATATGGACGAGACTTTATTCTTTCCATCCTTATGATTCCTCATTTATTCTCCTTGTATGTATTAACATCGACTTAGGCTTCGCAACATAGTGCTAACATGCTTTCTTATAATTAAAATCTTATTCTCATTCAATTTTAATCTTAAAAACTTTTTTAAACGGTCATTTATTAACTATTTTCACATTTTAACTAACAATAAAGACCTATTCGAAATATGGTTAAAACACGCACGTATTCCTCATTGCTAGACTGACTTTAGCAGCCCTTCTTCGCCAAATTGCGCCTTCTAACTTCGCAAATTCAGATCATCCACCTACTTTCTTAATTTCTAATTACCGCGGAACGAGTTTGGGTGAGAAATCCACCGCTGAATCGAAATTATTCCGGGAGATTAAAACTGCGCTCGGGGAGAACCTCCTCCTTGAATGCATTCTTGAAGAACACCATTATTTTTTAAATTGCCAATTATTATAAGTTGTTCTTGGAGAAATTATAAGGGAGTAGATTGCAGAAGGTAATTTTCCAGGTCGAAATGACGATCTCTTTTATTTTTTTACGTAAAAGAACTTATGCGGACATTGGCGAACTTAGCTCGAGGATATGCCTTCGTCAGCCCTCTGTTCCGAGGATCTTTTTACTCGGTATAGTAGATGAAGATAATCGAGGTTATTTCTAAGACTCGTCCCGCCTCTGCTGATAACTTCTGGGTCTTTTTTTTCGTTCCCACCTTCTTCCTCATGCCGTTTCATAGAAAACTAAGATACGAGGAAGCACGCCAACTTCTTCCGGCTAAAAAAAATTGCTAAAAGTTTTTCGGTGAAGATCCAGGTAGAAAAAGGAGAAAAAAAGAATAATCCCTTCCTTCTTGGGAAATACTCTAATACAAAAGTCGAAACAGCGTGGAAGAAAAGAGATTTCGGCCGAAACTTCATTTCGGATGACTCCAGTGGTTTTTCACCTATGCATTCCTGAGAATTGCCGTTTGCGGAAGAATTGAGGGGAAAATATCAGCAGATTGAAGCCTTTCGAAGGGTTTTTGAGGCGGAATATTTCTGTATGATAATTTAATCATCGCTTTATTGTGTATGAAATTGGAGCCTTTATCACCCAAATCTTAACAATTGCTTTAAATCCATATCTTATATTGCTGCATACACACTAAAGCGAATATAAAAGAGGGCTAAATAACGTAATTTACGTCATACGAACAAAAAATGTAAAAAATACTCGGTAAATATATACATATTAATTCACTAATATTGTTTTCATTAACTTTCTTCGATGGTAACTAAATATAAAACGTAGTATAAACAATCAATGCAAATTTTTATTTACTTCGGGTAGACAGCTTCGTAAATTACATGTTACGAAAGAAAATTTTAATTATAGAGAAATAATATACAGTGCAACAAAAGATATAATGTCCTATTCTAAATTGATTGACGCAAAAAATTCACTTTCATGAAAAAATAATGAAAATTAACATTTGGATTTTAATCATTTAGGATAAGATTTTATAAGGTGATAAAAATCATTATTTCAATAATTTTAATGGTAAATATCCTAAGTTCTATGAGTTCATTTCTCAAGGATTCTTCATTTGAAGGCAACATAAAATACCGTATTAAATTTGAACGTAAAATGGACCCTAATTTTTATAATATTTCAAATATAAAAAGCATTCAATAACCGAGTTCAAATTAAATTTGAAAAAAGGAGTTCTTTTCAACGAGGAATACTCTATAGGAAAGCAAACCTAAACTTTCAGAATCCAATACGCACGACATACGGTCGGTGGTTAAACACAGAAGTCTAGAAGAATCCTTGAAATCAAGAAGACGAGATTCACAAAGGAAGGAAGAAACATCCGGGAAAAAAGAGTAAAAGAATCAGCGATGCAGGATTAACAAAAACTAACGGTGGATAAGAAAGTTTGCAGAGATACAATAAGGACGAGGGCAGAGTTAAGAGGGATTTCAAAAGATAAGGAAAAAAAAGAGGGAAAGTGGAGACAAAGGAATGTGAGTCAAGGATAAGTGTGTGTGGTCATATAGCCATCAGTGAGATTAAACTCGTGGGTTGGACCACTTCTTAGCCTAACCACTTCTTGCCCCACTCCTGTATCATCATCATTTCCTCGTTTCCTCTAATTCTCGGAATCTATCGGAAACTTGTGCTTCTTTCCTCCTCCTCTCATTTCTTCTGTTCGTATTTCATCCAATACAATGTTATTTCTGCGAAGACCTACCAATGACTCCAATAACATATCGTGATAGTTAATTTGTTAGAGGAAAGGCGTCACAAGTTCCTTGCGTCATAGTGTTAACGAGAAGTGTTTTTGGTAATGCTTGTAATACACCACTCAGTAGAAATGCTTTAATAGAGACCGTATTTCGATCTTTAAGTTTTTGATTTTAAATAGGAAAATGAGTGAATTTTATTTGCAAGACACCTTCATTTGTTTTAGTTTCAAAATCATTAGTAGATTTTTGAATATATACGAGACTTAAATTACATAAATACTGTTTTTATTTAACCTTGGATACTAACTTACAATTGTTAAAATCTTGGAATAAAAATAATTTTTATTTATAAAAACATAATTTCAAATTTTAATGAAAATCTCCGCGTGAATTTCGGAAAAATATGCGTAATTATGCATTTAAACACACACGTACGAACTGCTTTATAATAAATAATTGTATTATGGTATATTTCTAGTTCATATGATCGCATTTAATAATTTGAATTCATGATTTGTACCCATAAATTTCGGCTTAGCTCTGAAGCCTGAACGTACCGATGCAACACTTACAAAGGGACTATACGCAATCGGGGCTTTATTTTCTATTTTGTGTTGGTCTCAACAACAGAGCTTATTTTGTGCAACAGAATATCATGCAAATTCATGCTCTCTCCACATTACGCGTTAATTCCCCCTATTCGCAAACTATGTAATAGCTTTGGCACTTATAAATTCCGCGAATGCAAAATCTTACATCGCATTCGATATGAAAACATTCATTCGCGAATCAGCAAGAAACATTCCTCGAGAATTTCATCATTTTCGGGTATGAATCCTGCATTTCCTTTAAGAGACAAGATCGTCGAAGACATAATCTTATTTTTCCCGTATTTATTTTCCAAAGTGGGTCATTTTAAAAAAGCTCCGGACTGTCGTCACAATCTGGAATAACTCAGATTCAGGACTCTTCTTTTATTATTCCCTAAGTAGCCAAGAAAAACTTTTCTGGAAGAACTACTTTGGTCGATTCATCGTAATTTCTTGAAAAAACAATCCCTCTTTCCACTGGATCAAGAAAAAGAATAAGAGAGTGGGTCGATGTAGAACGTATTCATCCAATTCTGAAAGAAGTTTCAAGATAATTCGTCGTATTTCGATGTTTCGAAACAGTTACAACAGAAGAACATGGGCGCTTTTTTCTTTATCAATGATGGTTTGAATGCTTAATTATTTACTCCTCCTTCGACTAAAACTTTTATTTGTTTTTAAAAATAATCTATAAATCCTCATAGTATTTTTAATTGAAAAATATGTATATTTTCAATTGGAATTCAGGTTACTTACTATTACTATTATCTCACATTAATCGTATATCCGTGATTTGTAAGAATCCACTTCTCTTCTCTAAAATTTCAATATTTCAGTTTATTTTATAATATTTTTCCGTATATATCCTATGTATCTATTTATTATTAATATTCATGCATCTATCCACGAACTGGAAAATTCATTTGCATAATTATGAGGACCAAAGCATACCACAAATACCTAAGGTCATTAACTCGAGTGAAAAATTCTTGTTTAAATTATTTTTGGTAGGAATAAGTATATCATACTTTGTCAATTATATCGAATAATATACACGCACATAAATTATATAGGATAATTTACCTCCTATAGCTTTAATTTTAATAAAACTCAGAAAAAATAAAGTTATAAGAATGAAGTATTTTATGAATCATTAACAAGAAGGACATCTTTGACTATTTAAATTTCATCGATTATTAATCCTTTTTAAACTACTCTAAACCATTAAATATTTCCCTACTTCAATTATGCGTATAATCTAAACTCTTGCGACAGAATTACGAATTAAATGAACAGTTTAAAAAAATCCTCCTCTCAATTGACGAATGCAGTTCATTCACCTGCGAAAAACCTTCAAGAACTTTATCCTCTTACATCACTTCCCAAAGCTTTTTCCTAGCACATCCTTCTCGGAATATTAGCGGCCGGTTACCTTAGTACCGAGAAATGTATTTCGCCCATTATGGAAATCTTGACCCGGCTTAGCGCTCGCCTCCTCGGCCAGAACTTTCGGGTCGACACCGTCTCTGAACTTCATCGAAACTAACAATGGAATCCTCAGTGGGATCAGTGGAACTAGAAATTGTATACGAGCATCTCTAGAGAGCCTCCGTTCTCTAAGAATCCTCCAATGTATATTTATTTCCTTTGAAACTTCCTTTTAATCCAAATAAAAGTAAGAATCGATGGATGCGGAAGAGGCATAGACATTTCAGTGTCGTTTTCCTCTAAAGTTCAATGCTTCTATCTCTGTACCACTCTTAAATCCCTAAGCCTTTGTATCGAAGGGCTAACTGCGTGTTTAAAATGCATTACCCTACAGTTCTCCGTTTAAGCTATGAGCCGTACCCCTGTGACGCAATTCCGATCTCTTAGCAATAGACTCTTGACCCCGAAGCGGAAAAGCGTTAAAAAAACGCCGGAAATATTACGCGCTTTTCCACTTCTTCTTTTCGTTTCGAAGTGCTCAGAAGCCGTAACGGTAGATTTTTCGGGTTTTTTTCAGGGTTTTCTAATGCGGGATGAGTGGGTGTCCTTTACAACTGAATAAGCATCGGAAACTTGCGCACGGTTCATCGACTCTTGAATCGCAGCCGTCGGCACACTTTTGTTTCTGTATCGAATAATTGAGTCCATCCGAGCTGAAACGTGCATGATATCCCAAGGGAAGAGTGAAGTTCGGTCCGAGTGAAGTTGCAGCACGAAAAATCCGTGGATGAAGCACCTACACGATGAAACCTCGGTCGGCCGTGTATAATTTACGATCCACAAAGGAAAAGTGATGTGCAGAATTTTCAAGGAAAAATTGGTTATTAAAATAAAAACTAGGATTCGGGTACGATTCTGCATCTTCAGCTCCTAAATCGTTTTATCTAACTATTTAAAAGATTCTAGAAAACATCCAGAAATGTCGTAATAGTAGACTTACTAAAGTAATTCCAATGCTCCACCAATTA
Organism: Pantala flavescens; assembly: GCA_020796165.1. NCBI lineage: Eukaryota > Metazoa > Arthropoda > Insecta > Odonata > Libellulidae > Pantala > Pantala flavescens. Next base: position 48,540,488 of record CM036881.1, on the reverse strand, counting down.
CACCATCATTCAAACTTTTTTCATTCTGATGGTTCCTTGAAAATTATCCTAAAGGGACAAATAAACATGGAAATATAAATCTTTGGATCCTTTCCTCAAATACGAAAGTTCAAAAATATATCAAGAATAATATAACAATAAATTATTTGTGGAAACTTTGCGTAGGATCAATTTCTATTTTTCATGTCGTATCATTTTTGTGCATCTACTTCATTTTTATATTCAAAAAGCTTGTACCATTATAGAATATTTTCCTTTTATAGAATAAAATTATCTGAAGTAAGAAAATAAAGAATAAAAATTGTTATTTATTCTACGAACCGGTAAAAAACGAATCTAAAAAATAAAAATGATCAAAAGGGGAAAATTCATCTCTTTTTGATCCTAGAAAGCATTTGAAAGTAAAATAACAATAAGTGATCAAATATATATTGGTTACAATATTGTCTTATTAAAATAAGAATCACTATCCGATTCAAGCATAAAAAATTTTATTGGAATAATCTGGCTTAAAGCTCAGTGAAATTAGGATGAACAGTAACTCTAAGAAATTAATTCCATATGCGCTGAGGTGCAAATGAAATCTTAATAAACCGTTAGTTATTGAAAATAAAATACGATCATTAAAGGTCGATACAAACCCTTTATTGGGCACACCCATTCGGTATCACATGCTCAGGGCTGAAAGTGGTCGGCCCAATGACGCACGCACTTCCGTCAATAGCTTTTCTGGACCACAATGGAACCACTACCTACTAATTCAGGAATCAACTCAATGTTTCCACGATACCCGGTCAACAATGTGGTATCCACAAGTAATAGAACCCTGGACCATGGGCAAAACTGAGAGTGTTAGCCAAATGGCTTTGTAAGAGGAACACGATCATATCGTAGTTTACCCTTATCCCTTTCAGTAACAATAAATATTCTAAAATTGAACGTAAAGCATTCATATGAATTTTATATTGGCAATGAAATTTGTGCAAAATTTCACTTGCAATATCATTAACGGCAGAAACCATTTGATATATAGAAATATATGCGTGTAATTGTAAATAAATAATTGATGGTTGATCATGATAAATTCAAATCAGAAACCTCTGATTCACGCCTATTTTTCTAATATATATATATCTATTATATATAGACGCTTCGGGGGGATATATATATATAACATATATATAGGATATTAATGTCAGGCCCAAACCGCTTCGGCCACGGAGCCGCCGATTTTTTTACGTAATGGCCCACTAAATCTCACTCAGAAAAAATTGGGAAATCCACCCTACCTATCATGGGTTCGATTCTAGGAGGCCCCAAAAATCGACTTTCCCCCGTAAGAATGCATGGGGCCGTTTTTCAAACAATTTAAAAAAATACTTTCCATTGAGATAGAACAATGAAATTTCATATGGCTATTGCAATTATATATATCTACGGAAAAATGCTATTGCTTACGTCCAACCGGTCATGGGTTCGATGCCAGGAGGTGAAAAAGTTTCAAATTTCGAAAAATCGCAGCTCTCTTAATATGATATTTAGATCATTCAAACTTTCTACACGTATAGATACGTATATAGTGTACATTAAAAAAAATCAACAATTGCCTATGTGTCACGGGTTCGATTCCAGAGCGTCCCGTAATCTCGATTTTCCCGGTTAAGAATGCATGGGGCCGTTTTTCAAATAATTTTAAAAATACTTCCCATTACCCTAGAAAGTTAAAATTTCATGTGGCTATTGCTTTTATATATATCTACGGAAAAATGCCATTGATTACGTACAACCGGTCATGGGTTCGATGCCAGGAGGTGAAAAAGTTTCAAATTTCGAAAAATCGCAGCTCTCTTAATATGATATTTAGATCATTCAAACTTTCTACACATATAGATAAGTATGTTTTGTACTTCAAAAAAAATCAACAAATGCCTATGTATCACGGGTTCGATTCCAGAGCGTCCCGTAATCTCGATTTTTCCCGTTTAAAATACATTGGCCATATTTCCGAAAGTTTTTTTTGGACCTCCCATCCACGCAGAGGTTGAAAATTTCACACAGGCATTAAGGGGACCATTCTCATTTGAAAGCTATCCTAAGATAGTCGTAAAAGGTCGTTGGTTCGATGCTAGAAGGCCTTAACTGTATCTCCATTTGAAATGCATAGGGAATTTAGGACACATTTTGAGGTACTTCTTGAGTGAATTTCCTTTTGAAATTTGGAGTGTTTATAAAGTCAATCATATTCAAGCGGAAGATAACAGTAACTTTCGTAGGATGGCCTTGGTTCGACGCCTGGGCGGGAATAATGTTGCCGTAAGAAATGCATGGGAAATCGTAATCAATGTAAAGCTCGCTGCGAAAATGTCCATTTACGTTATGTTTAGCGTGGCCTATCAGAATAATATTTCGAAAAATCTTACATTTTATTAAAAGATATATTATCATATTGCTTTACTCGTATATATATATATATATATATATATATATATATATATATATATATATATAATCAACTAAGGAAACGAAAATCTTCATATTTCATATAATGCGCAATACACTACAACAAACAATTCAGTGATTATGGATGAATTTATTTCTATATTTTTATTTCCTATGCGTACTTTCCTTCATTTTCCACACCATTTCCACCCAATTTCTTAAATAAAACGTGTGTTTAATCTGAATGACATAAATATTATCATTCTATAATGTAATAATATACATAAGAAATGGGTCAGTACCAATTATCAATCAATGCCAACAGAAAGACGTATTATTGCATGCGTAAGAACAGGAAAACTGCTTTGGCATAAGTATTTGATAATAAGAAACGAAATGATACTCCAACTGCATTTTTTATAGGTTTATTCAACTTAGAAGAAATAAAAAGCATTTTAGGCGTGACAAACGGCGAACAATAAAACATTAAACGAAATAAGGACTTGAGACATTCGGATGTAAAAAATGAACGAAATTTTTTTTATTTACGTATTGGGCGCGGAGAACATTTGGTCTGCGATTCAGAATTTTTTCACGTTGCGGAGCGTGGAAGGACTTATTAATGGGGAAGTTGCAGACACTCTGCATCTACATATAGAATGAACGTACGAATGAACAATTATGCCACCGAACGGACGAAATAAAAAGCAGCTTAAGGATTGAATACTGAAAGCTGGAAATTGTAGCGGTTCAAAGAGACCTTTCTCCCATCGGCGACTATGGCCTGCATAAGAGCTCCGACTGACACTCGAGTCTTTGCAAAAACGACGGATTCAGCGCCAAACTCGCAGATAACACGCAAATTGACGGCGAGTTGACTTTGAAGTCCCGAATCTCATTTTTTGCAAATTAAGCTACGAGAGTATTTTTCGCTTGGGATTAAAAAAAATGTGAGGATCAGTCCAACTTCATTAATTTTAATCTTGAGGACGAACTCGTTCAAGTACGGGTTATGTTGCGTATCTATCCAAAACTATTTTCTGATTCGGGGAAATCGATTTAGTGAGATGTTTTGATCAATGAAATGAATATCTCATTCACCAAATGACGTATTGCGAAATAGAATTCATATCACACCAAACACTTCTTTCTAAGTCGGAAAGCTCTCCAACTACAAAACTTGTGCGAATCATGGTATTTTAAAAATATGTTTTCTTCAATAATCGATCAAAAAAAACTATTATATTTTTAAAATATCACTCTCTAGGCCTCAGTTCATTAATAGAGCCAAACGTTTTAGTCAATCATCAAGTCATAGTTTTTTTATGCAAAATAACGTCCTTTCACATCAGAGGAATTAAAATATTTTAGAAATATATGCATCATTTTGGACTAAAGTTTGACAATAAAATATTTATGTATTTGAAAAATATCACTTAATGTTTTCCTAGTTCATAAAAAAAATCCCTTTTATTAATACACTATTCACGTATAAACCTAAATATATCTCGAAAAGTTCATTTAAGTACTCAGTCCTTGAATAGCTAACTAATATTTATATAAGAATTCAAATTATTTAAAAACCATTTATATTTATAGACGGAGTGTAATAATTTATAGAAATATATGCGGTTATAAAGTAGTTATTGCTGTAATCATTACTGTATTTATATATTATTACTATTATAGTAATCATTACTGTATTTCTGAAAAGAACGAGCTCTGGATATCCGCATAAGAATTTTCAAAATTACATCTTTAGATATTTTAGAGACTCATTTTTCTAACAAGCCTATACTATAATATGAATTAAGCTGTATTATTTTATAATGTGGATATAATCTAGATATTAGTTGATTGTGAATAGTTAAATCATGAAATTTAAAAACGTGAGCTAGTTGAACATTAATTTTATTAGCGAATTATATTAAGCAGTTTATGCATACGATAATTCTATAAGATTATTCAATATCAATGAAAGTAAAAATTAATCAAATCGCTGAATACGTAAAATCAATCGCACAATGTACTCGAAAACATCCAAGGGAGTCGAAAACAGAGGAGTCTGACGTTGCAGTGAAGGAGATGTGATTCGATTAGCGTTGAGATGAAATGAAACGGAATTGAAGATATTGAGTTAGCGTTCGTTTTGGAAAATATTCGGAATTCGCAACGGATGTTTTGGGTGCGGCCAAGTAGTCCATCAAAGGAACGTTTTTGCTAACTACTGTTGAAGATACATGTTCCAGAATATAGATCGAAGGAACAAGAAAAACTACTACATCAAACTTAAATATAAATATTCCCGTTTTACCTTCGGATTTCAATTGTCATCATGAGCTACTATTTTTGCATTCGAGTGCAAGTTACAAATACGTAAGGATTGCAAAATATTTACTCGAAAATGATTTTTACTATATGTTCCTTTATTTATTTTACACTTTATTTTTCTATGTATGTAAATCACGTTGTATCAGCATTTTTAAGAGAAAGAATTGCGTTATAAAATCATTGTTTTATTTTTAATGTTTGCTTGTTTTTGGCAAACTAATTATACGTTGAAATAAATTTGAGCCTAAGAACGTACTATGAGACCTGTATCATTCATTTACGATATTTGAATCGATTGTTATTAATTACGTTAAAAATTAATAATCAAGCTTTCCTGCTTAAACAACTATATGCTGTCTGTATTAGTTTACTCTTAGGAAACAATATATCATACCTAACTTTAAACTATTGTTAGATCAAAATTATATGGAGCAATAAGGAAAATATCATTTCTTTACTCAAAAACTCCACAGTATTTGCTTTGAATTTTCAGATTTTAATCATTCTGTTCTACAACAGATATCCAAAAACTTCTTAATTATGGGTTCTTGCAAAGATTTAGTAGTGACAATAAAGATGAAGAGGTAGAAACAAGAAACTATTGAAACGCCACATAGTGATGGTTATGAGAACTAAAATTCTAAAACAGTCGATTCAGGCAATGAAGAAGAGTTGTTGTACCGGAAGAAGATTAGCGATCCATTTTTCTAGTTTTGCAATAAAAGTATCTAAAAGTACCCAAATAACAAAAGGTCTGATTTAAAACGTTCGTGTTTTAACCTAAAATATATCTTTTCATACCCTATAAATCTCTTTCAATCATAGCAATATAGAAGATATTTACGTATTATGTGGGTAGATAAAGGATGAGGTAAAAGATATAATACGGAGTAAAATACGAAAATAAAAGTCTAAATGGAATCTAAACGATATGAAATACCATATAATTGTGACAAATATGGTGAAAGCATCCTTCGCAATGTTAATAGACGAAAGTATATAATTCGAAATAATGAAGCAAATAAAAATGTACTTATAAAACAAAATGCCGTTATTATACACCAAATCCCGAACACAAACATTCTCACCCAAAATCCCAATTCTAAAATTAAAAAGAGCGAACCATCGGATTCTGCCGAATAAAAAGACCAAAAAGAACCAAATCCACGGAAGGACGAATCGACGGAATGTTTCGAAAACTAATTCAAAAGAAACGAGGAAAACCAACAGAACCGACGCCCGAACGAAAAAAAAGGCGACACTTGTCTGAACACCCAGAGGAAGGGAAAAAAAACAGCGGAATTAAAAACGCATTTATTCTCGTGACGAATAATCTGAGGAAAATCCCTTTATTCTTTGCCGTTGACTTTTCAGACATCAAAACAGAAAAAGGGTTTTGTAGAATTCGGCAAAAAAGCACTTCTTCGAGGAATACTTTGAACCAAAAAACACTTGATAAAGACCCATCCCACTCATCTACGGCACGTCAAGATTTTTCAAAAGGGGGGTCGTGGCACGTCTTTCCGTGATACCATTATGTAAGCCAGAAAAAGGAAACTTGTTATCCTGGGAGAGAGAAAAGACTGTTGTATTCCCATGGTAATGGAATCTCATCACTGAAAAGGAAACAGGAGGGAATTGTGTCACTGGGTGTATTCACCATATTCTTCTTCTTGGGGACAAAAAAGAGAGAAAGTGGCAAACGACAGTGGGAGTAATTAGGTTTCGGATATACTTGAAGGAGATGTAGATTGTAACACAGGACAAATAAAAAAGAGGAAACTTTATCCAGACGCAAAGGAGTAATGGGTAGGAAAACATAATTCCGCTGAGGGAATAAGAGAAATATGACTACGAAATACTCGGAGGAAATTTATCGCGAGAGGATGATAATAAAATACATTTACATGTCCGACGTCTTTAAGGCCACATGCAGCGTGTGAAAGGAGCGCTCTTATGAAATGGACGATGCTATCAAATTTCTTGTGACTTAACTAGAAGTAAGTTTTGCCATTACTTCCAGAAATCATGCACTTTTCACCTATGAGTTGTATTTAGATGGTTATTTTGGCTATTTTCAACCTTCTCTGGTCCAAAAGTGGGGAATTTTTAACTATACGTATCTGTATGCCTCGAATTTAAGACGAGGAAAAATAAATAATAATTAAGATGATAATTCATTGAATCATTATGAAAATAAAGCTTTATGCTAATATTCAAACTAAAGTTACCAACAATACTTCATTTAAGACATTACCATTGATTTCCATACATTAAATTAATTCCTTATATTTGATTAATCGCAAATCATACTTTTTACAGCATATTTCACAAGAAGATTAGGTATACCTTAAATTTTAAATCGCACACAAATATAGCAAACGAGGATTGTTTGAGAAAAATATTAAAAAAGAAAATATAGGGATCCCTTTAATATCGCTTCATCTAAGGAGAGTTTTGGGCTGAGAACTTCCTTGTTTGCTCATCTTTCTCACTAAATTCCGACTAAAATTTATGGAACAAATATTGATTTTCCTTTCCCAGGGTGCCTGAAAGTTTTTTTCTCTTTCCAACCGATTATACAGTTTTATACGCACTGATCATACTTAATAAACTTCTCTGGCCCAAAAATAACTGGTTAATATCATTTTATGGGTTTGGAAATGTTGTGTGAAGTTTATGATTCGGCAATAATGAATCTGAGATAAACTTTACACAAAAGGAAGTTTTTTGGGTTCAACTCTCTAAGTTGGATCCAAAGCTAAGAACGAAGTTATTCTTAAATATAAATGAAGGATAAATGTTCATATTAGATTCATAGTAGATTTTTTCAGTTATTTTTATAATGCTTTTGACAATTTCTAATTATTTAGATTTATTTTGTCGTACTAAATAATCTAATGGTAAAAAATGGACAGATTTCAATATAAAACTTTTTTATTTGATTATAATGCTACCAAAATTAATTCATATTTCCAGTTATCCAGTTATTCATCTTCCTTTTCCCTAAATAATAATCGATTTTTTATCATAACTATGGGTTAAATATCATCCCCATAGCATCAAAATTATATCTTAAAATCCATTTGGAAGAGACCGTTCAAAAATATCTCATACTATTATTCCTCATTTAAAAGAATCCGGCAAAGCTGTTTATTGCTAAAATCATCTCAACCGATCTAACTAGATCTTCTGGGAAAAAGGTCTCACCATCTTTCTATTGAGACACCTTTAAATATAAAAATGCTCCTCAAAAAACTCTTCGAATGACTTTTCCCTGAAAAGCGGCAAATGATGTTAGCGTTTAACTCTTTCGACGTTTTCTTCTCGTGTTTATTAACGCGTTGCCTACCACATCCATCTCACACTTCCGCGAATACCTCTTCATTTCTAACTTTTTTCTCTCAGACGCTCTTTATTTCCTGTCACGCCGTTACAACCTCCCCCCCTCCTCCATTCCTAAGGATCCGTGTTAAGGGAGGTGCCAGCGTCTTCTTTTAGTCATAACGGAATGCGTTTTTCATTTGTTAGGACTACCAACGCTTTCGCCAAACCGCCTTTTTCTCCCCTCATTTGTTTTCGGGATCGTGCGCCTTCGCCACACTTCTCCTTCATTTTTCTACTTTTCCTTACACTTTCTCTTCTACTCATTATCTCACGCGCTTATTAACCAGACCTTTCCCAGCCTTTTTCTTTTGATTATTTTTTGTTATTCAAACTCAGTATCCGTAGCGGAGATTTTGGTAATGTGAGAAAAGTTGTATTCTTACCAATGGTCCTCGTTAATCATACAAGAAATAATATTTACTAGAGGTCAATAAATTTCTTTCGGTCATTTCGATTTTGTAATGTATATTTTATAGCTGCTTTTGAGAACTCTTTTAATTTTCTTAATCCGATTCATAAAAATTGTTAATTTATTTATAACTTTAAACGAATAGTTTGTCTAGTCTAAGAAGATATGATGTTTTTCCAACCGAACTTATTGAAATTCTTTTTATTTTCCAAATGGATACTGTTGGTGTTTTCAATATTTCACAATATCTTTGTCTATACCTTCAAATTACATAGGATATTTAAGGCTAAACAATCAATTATCCAATGAGCAAGAAAGAATTGAGAATAGAAAAAACTAGAATATAATTATGAAAAATTGTTTTTTCTATAAATGTAAAGCGTAATATACACACATCCTTTCAATTAAATTTTCAGAAAAATGTCTTAAATCAGGATTAGAACGGTAGATTCGTGGTCAGCCCGAATCGTATACAACCCTCCATGCAGGTATGTAGAGCAATTTGCCTATACACCAGGCGCAAAGCGCTAGTGCCGGTTGTAACAGCAAAGCAGTTATCATCTTCCCACAAGATGATGGATTTCATTCACCAGAGAAAAACTTATGGATGGATTTATAATACTATATATAAAGTGTGTAAGTTAAATAATTATCTTAATATATTTAATTCACATAAAATCTTTTACTCTTTCTAAAACATGCGGCGCTCATAGACCCTTTAAAACTTAAACAAAACAATAACATAATTCTCCACCTGATCATGAATATGAATGTTATGTAGAACGATTATTCTGGAATATCAGCTAATAATGAAAAATTTATTTTATACCATTGTATGTTATGAACAGTTTTTTGTTTATCATGGAGTTGTTGATTTATGTAGCATGAAATTAGTGGTTAAAATTTAGGTACAGTGTCTTTCATTACTGGACATGAAATGTGAGAATATTAAAATGAAAATTTTATCAAGATTGTTCAGAGGAAAAAGAAAATAGTGAAATGGATTTCGAAATTTGTTTCCAGAAGTTGGAAAGGCTCCAGAGTTTAGAAAGGGAATCTGAGCTCCTTCGTGAATTTGAAGGAAAATAATTTAGATATTGAGGGTGTCAGTTCGTCCTTCAAAAACTGAAGAGCCATAAAATGTTTTAAGTAATCACCTTCTTTCAGCAGTAGTTCTGCAAAAGGAGAAGACGTTCTAAAATATCTGAAAGTATTCAGCTAATAGATTAAACTTTCTAATCTGCAGAGTTATCCTTCCTTATTCCCTCCTTTTGAAAAATTCTGAAGTTTGTGAAAAAAAAAGCAATTTTATGATATAAGAAAGTCACAATATTTCTTATGAGTGTTGAAATTGTAGTGCTATCTCATAGCAATTATCAATATCATGTCTATAATTGTTCTTACCAATATGAAACAAAAATTTAATACATTCTAGTATCTTATAAAAAGCAGAATCAAGTCTTAGCAATTCCCGATCCTAAAATCGTATTTCAATAAATGATACGCTGAATTATATGAGGAAAAATTTATGAGTAAATTCTGATGATAATTAACGAAAATAATTTTTTTCCATATTCATCCTTTTATTGTTGATATTCAACATGTGCTTGAAGTTAAAAAATTATTTACTCATATTTAAATGTAAGTTATTTCTTTATATATACTATATTTGTTGATTATAACGGTAAGTCTTGTCAACAGAGGAGAAGAGAGAAAATAAAAACAAATTAATATTGTTTGTATCATATTCTTAATCTGGAAATTATAAATTTTTATATTAACCGTAAATTCTAGCTACATATACGAACTCAAATGTATGAGTTAAATTATATTTTATCCGTAACATCGCACGAAGGTGAATAATATACACTTATTATCTTGATTTCAGAAAAGAAGAAAAGTTATACATAAAAAAACAGAGATATATATTTAATTAAGTTTTTGTAATCATATTGAAAACTTTGAAAAACATATAAAATAGTAGATTTTAATCTTCCCGAAAACTCAAATTATTATGATTTATTCGGGTAAAGAGGGTGAATTTAATCTCACTTTCAAAAAAAAAGAATTATGCGCAAAAGGGTACAATCTCGTTTCAGAATACCAACCCTTCCTTCACGTACCCTCATTTTCCCATAACAATCAGCCACGCGTGTTTGTTACCCCTCTCCGCTGCCTTCATTTGTCCCCATGGCATCATCCCTTATTTATCGCCGTCATTCTTTTTTCTTAAGCGTTCTCTCTTAATAATTTTCCCTTTTCCTCGAAGGGGTCGCAGGCATTTGCTCCGACTTATCAACGCTGTTATATTTTTACCCTCGTTCTCTCCATTCTTATTTACGGAGAAGATGAATAATTGAATAGTCTCGTGAGATCTCAGAGAGAGAAATGACGTAAACAGAGTCCCCGTAATTCGGGAATCTTTTGAAGTGTCATGCATCGCAAATGGACACGGGAGATGTCTTCCGTAAGATGGTTCCCTCTTCGGAGGATATTAAATTACGGTGCGAATGGAAAAATAGCGAGCAAAGCATTTTACCAAAGTTTTTGATTTAATTAACTCCTCTCTCCCAATTTCGTCTCGATAAAATTGTGCGTGAAACTGTTATCAGTGGGAAAGTGCCTATGAGCCCAAATGGCTTTTATTTGACTCTCGAAAAGCACTCGTCCTCAAGAGAGGTTTGTTTTCAAAGAATTTACGATCGTTTTCTATACACTTTTTGAGTATATTTCAGTTGACGTAATTCACTAAATTGAAGTAGGTTTAACACACTTTTGAATATATATACTGTTTTCTTTAATGTATTTCTATTATCGCTAGTTTTTATTGTTTCCTTTAATGAATTTCTTGAATCGCAAGTTAAATTTTGGTTTTTAAAAATTAAAATATTTATGTCCGATAATAAATTAAAAATAATAAATGAATTAGCTAATATTCTCTATAAAATAATGTATATCTTCGGACGTTATAATCCTTTTGAAATGTAGCAAAGAAACTAGTTGATTCATAAACTTACTTTAAAAAAGGTTTTGAAGCTAATACAACAAAACCAGTGATAGACTTTTTCATTTCTTCTAAGAATATTATATTATAGACATTCTTTTTTGTAAACAAAAAGATGTTCTTAATGTAAATGTTAAAGAAAATACGATAAAAATTCTTTAGAAAGATACTTTAAATAATCATCCCGAAAATTAGCTGGTTTCGTATGAATGTGAAGACATTGATATGGAATGGTCACAAAATAAGAGAATCAGTAAGAACAAAATAAGGAAACTCTTAAGGAACGATCGGTATTAATTCAAAGAAGGAGAGGATATATATTTAACAGCTAACTCTCCCTTTCCTTCACGCTTCAATAATTCACCCGTCTCTGCGGCTCCATGGCCTACTTTATTTAAGACGAAAGGGAAGCACATCGCCTAGACACATTTCAGGAAGTGAAATGTCAGGTCCCAAGAAATGGTGAGTGATAGCTGAAAGGAAAAGTGTGCTCTTAAACACTCTTGTCTGCGTAACGGATGGAAAGTGAGATAATGAGAACAGCCCAAATATATGGTTCCCACACATTTTTAGGGAATGAAATATAGAATACTTATGCTCTAAGTTCAGTCTTGAACCTTTGTTTAAAATTTTTGACGGTTTTTCAGAGTAAAAATTAATTTAAAATACTATTATAGTGATGAGTTAAGGAACACTCTCAGACTATATCAAATTTTGTTCCAATTCAACAGAATATCAATATTTATAAAAATATTTTAAATACGAATTAGTAATAATGTTTAATAAATTGCCTTGAATTTATTAATTTAAAGCCTAATGTTAGTTTTCAAAATAGTAGAGTGATGATAATATTGTATTGAAATAACGGAATTAAGTGCAAAATATTTATTTGGCTTGATTTTTTCTTCTAATTTAAGAATGTTTATTAGCTTTGAAATATAATTCATATCATTCTACAGATGGTTTAAAAAATTTATAGATTCTCTTTCGAGACAGAATAATGTTTTTACGCTCAATAAAACTCATTCGTGTTTTAACAAAAGCAAATTATAATATCTGCAATGCTAAAACATTTGAAAGAGTAGTACTTGGCTGGCGCAATACTCTAAGAGACATGGAGTACCCATTCCATTCTAAAAGCTCGACAATGGTTAGAAATAACAAACGGAGGAGCCATGAAAACAAAAGGCGACGCATATTTTTGGTGTGAACATAAACAGCAACCGCTCAAGGATACGCGTTTGAGGAAGTAGAAAAGGAAAGTATCTGACTCTGAGGAGGCTGCGGCTGGACCAAGTGAAAGTGCAAGTAACGTGACAGCCCGGAAGACAAAATGAGGGAGAAAGTAATGGAAGCAGGGGAAAGATAGGAAGCCAAGGGAGATGGATAGAGACAGAGTGCGTAGAAAAGCAATTCTCTTGATGAATAGACTAATAGGGACATAGTCGCACACTAATTAAAACACCAACTTGTTAAGATTATCTCTCAGTTATTACAGCGTGAGAGTGGATCAAGGATTTGAACATGGGAATAAAGTCAAAAGTTTCCAAAAGCTGTAATCGCGGTTAATGTATGGTTGTGTGTATCAATAGTTGGAGTGTTAATATTGATATATTTATCCCTCCTTTCAAGATCAATATATCGATTTCAAAATTAATGAGTGTAGCAGAAGTAATAAATTAATTATCAAGAAACAAAAGAAAGATGCGCATATGATAAATTATCAACAACAGCAACAAGCTGAGAAAAGGTAATAATTATTCCATAGAAACTCCATATCTAGTTTAATAATGAAAGTAAAGATTTTCAAAAATTTCTTCTCGTGTCCATTAGAAGTGAATCGTATTCAGGTGTAATAAAAACGGTACAGTAAGATCTCACCTTAATCAAAAATAAATAATAAGATAAACAAACTAAGATAAAGCTAACGCAACTTCTGGAATAAGAATGTAATAAGAAAAGATACAAAGCAATCGATCCATTCGAATTGCGTAAACTCGGAATTTTTTATTCAAAGGAGCTTGGAGATAGCAAATGTCTGGAAATGTAAACAGCTTAAAAGCCTTGGTAATCAATAATTGAGAAACTCTAACAAATCTAACATTATTTACCGATAATTAGCATCTATTATTATACAACCTACAATAATGTTTTGGACCATCGGCGTACCAATATAACATCCTTCATTTACACATGCATAATAAAATTTACTTTATACAAAACTACCTTTACAGCACAAGGACTTTAGTTCTTCATGAAATAGTCTTTTTCAATAGATAATCCTATTCTTAAAAGCTAGTATCCCACACATATCGCATTTGAATAAAGGATAAGCGAGATGTTATCCGTATAAAATTAGAGCATAAAAGGGTTAGAAAAAGAAGAAGGATTAAGGAGAAAGAAGAAGAGTTACAAGGGAAGATAGAAGATAAAGAGAAAAAGTTGGATAAGAGAAAAGAAAGCTTCTGGAATATGATAACAAGGTAAGGAGAGATAGGGAGGGGAGCAAGGAGGCATGGAAAAGATTGCGGTATCCAACCACTCTTGTAATTTCGTTTAGATTCAAGTCACGCGTCTTGCGATGGAAAGTGTCTTTTCCTTAACGCAAAGTCCAATCATGTTTGCCGCTCCGTTGCTAAGGAAAGAGAGTAGATAAGAAGCATTACAAGAAAGAAGACGCGTCTAGAGCAAGGACCCTGCAAAGCCCTGCTCTTGATATCTCTTCGCTTTATGGTGATTTGAGGAAAAAATTCCTCTGATGGATCAACATTCCTTAAAAATAAAGGGATGCGTATTATGCAGAACGGAATGCCGTATTCGGTGGCTGCTTTTGTCGGCAGACATCATGCTATCTTGGGTATTTTTGTGGTAAATCCTACTCGTTCGGCACTGATAGGAAAATAATAAATGAACATTGCCAATCAAATATATCAGTACGATATATTTATTAGTTATCGGAAATTTAAGAATTAAACTGAATCTTTAGAAAGTAGATTGCTTTGAATTGCTATATAAAGTTCATGAAATACAATTAAAAAACATGACCAATGATTTATAACTTCTATATGATATCATAATGAATATGATAAACCGAATTTCAGTAACTTCTCTACCATAAAATCTGGACAGTTGAATAAGGAATATCAATTTAATTTTATAATACCCATTACTTAAGTCTTCAGTCTTAGGAAATGATATTATTCCTTATAATAATGTCAACCGAATCATTAATATTAAAATTGATTATTATTAAACAAAGAAATTATACGACATTTCGTTAGTTATAAGGTGTAGCTCCCTTTACTATCACCTACAACTGAACTATAATTTTTGGTTAAAAACAATGAACTAATCCACGTAATGGTATCCCATGAAAGTTATTAACATTTATAATTTATCTTAGAAATCAATTCAAGTTCACTTAATATTCTATAAATATAATCGCAATGGAATTTACTAGCAGAACTTCGGAATACGAGAAGACATTCCGAAATTCGTGGGAAAAACAATTACGACATCACACGTTACGAGATACTCTTGTTTATTTTATCCATAACTCAATTCCAGAGCCTCCAGCTATACTTTTTCATTTCCATCACTCACGCGGAGCGAAATCTTCCGATGCGTATTTTATAAAAATACGATGGAGAGATTTTTCAAATTGCAATTTCACTGTCTGCTCATACTCATAATATACGCTCTCGTTTCAATTAATGTGTCAAAACGTAAAAATGTCATCGACTGGAACTTTTTTCCCAATCGAATTTAAGCTTTTTGTTGCCTATATCCAGCCGTGAGCATTTAACATTACGTGAAATAAAAACTAAATCAATCGATGAAATTTTAATCATTTCTGTCAATTAATGAGGGGTAATAACTTCATAATAACATAATTTATCGATAGACACGCCTGTCATGACATCCTTTATACAATTATAAATCATAGATTTATAGCATATCCGAAGATATAATCTATTGATAAATAATAATATTATATATATATTAAAAAACAGTGCTTATCAGTTTCATAAGCCACAAAAAATTCGAGCTAAAGCACGAAAAAATGTGTCAAAATTTAACGATCTTTTGAAATCTTTTTTAAAGAAACCAATACAAATTTATGCAGGATATTTTTAGAAAATGTTGCCTCAAACGTAACAATGAACTACTCTACAATTTCAAAGAGATGAGAATTTCTTACGGAACATTCTAAAGAAGCGCATCATAATCTCATTCAGAAAGCTTCTTACAATTCTTGCTAAAATTCTAAGTACTTTACATTTGCAAAGAGATACAATTATCGGCAAGGATTGCTGTACCCAGACAAAGATGTAACAGTTTCCTTACTTTATATTCAATTTTGGAAATGGGTAATAGAAACAGTAGTTGTAGAAACAATGAAAGCTGCATTAGCTTAAACCAAGACACTAATAATGACTATTCATTCCTCTATCAGCTTCAAAATTCCTATCACAGAAAAATATAAACTTAATTATTTTTCATTATATATATATATATATATATATATATATATATATATATATAATAGGGATAGAAATATTTATTATTACAGATTTAATCATATATTTAAGAGGATAAGTTACGAAAAATTAGACAAACCCCACAAGAAGTAATTGTGAATACATTTTTACTTACTTCAAATCTGATCTTAATATTTCTTGAGTACGTAAGTCTTGAGTAAGTAATGAATTTGTTATTCAGATTTTAATTTTATTAAAGTTTTGATTTTAACGGTACAATTGAGTTATTCATGTTCGATATATCGAAAATCAGTAAAATATCACAACAACTTAAATTCTTAGATATATGTTAGACAAAAAAGTTATTACCTGTATGATTTTCATATAGATTGAACTGAAAACAACGATGTAGAAATAAATAGTTAACCTGTTCGTATTTGATAAAAGTTGACATCTATTTTATAAAACATTAATCGTAGTTCCTTTTACAGAATTATCACATAAAACAATATGGTCTAATTATGATTTTATAATAGCTTTTTGTTGAAAAATAATAAATTCTGAAGCTGCATAAGTTCAACAAGCAAAAATATTTTGACTTTGAAATGGATAGGATGCGAACCATTGGATATCTAGCACACACGATCGCGAAATAAAAAATCGGACGTCTTTCGGTTTGTGCAAAAATGTGGAAAGGGAAATTGGCGCTCAGTTGAAAGCGTCGTTTACAGCTCCCTTTTGCCTTCACACACATCCCTCGAACTCATAGTGGGACATTTCCGAATCGTACCACAGATGCCCCCACTCATCTCAAAACCTAGTTTTTCCATTCCGCTACTCTCACTTTGTGGCGCCGTCATCAGCTTTTCCATCGTAGGCATTCGCGGAATGTGCCCATTCTAGATTGGGTACTTCGGAGGATCTGCCCTTTGCGAGAAGTGGTCATTTATGTCTCCTCTTCTATTAGGGTGACGTACATCTTTGACAGAAATGTAGCATGCAAATTGGAAAAGAAAATTTCGTACTTGGTGTCTGATAACGATAGAATGTGTTTTTTGTGAATTTTTCCTGATGATGTTCAATTGGAAAGTGTAAGATTGAATTTTCAAAAAGATTTCGAAGACGGATATTATAAATATCATAAATATCATTATAAATATAAATCATATAAATTTGGCATACTATGCTTAACTGTAATTCCTGTTCTCTTTTATATTACTAATAAATTAAACTCTGGGAATGTACAGTAATCATACATTTACCCAAGGAGAAATTTGATATGCTGGCGATAGTAGATTACGGACAATTTTCAATTATAAAATTTTTTATGAATAATTTCCTATTTACTCCGAGGAAATCTATTTCAGATATACAAGTTTGAATAATATATTCTCACTTATCACTTACATCACGTAAGCCTATCTCTGAAATAAATCTTAAAATATATATCTCTTATCTTAAGTACACCATTCCATTTAAAATACAATAGGGAGATTATGATTTTAAAATCGTACCCATTTACCACTCTGAATTTTCTAAAAATGAGCTATTGTAGTACATCAAACTACATATGTTTAGATAGTAAAATGTGATAGGAGATCAGTGAATTTTTTTCTGTGCATCTATTATGATACATACGTTGGATCAAATTTACTCGTGGAAGTACCAATTCCTTTCGAAAGCTCCTCAAGGATAACTTCCAACCAATATCACCTACCGAAACCTCTCAACTTATTTCAATCGTAGACAAATATGTATGTATAAATATATACACAATATTTTTATATAAATCGTGAAGAATAGTCCTGAATATGTACACGCACATCTATTATATAGATATCCACAGTGCACTCACACAAACATTTCCCCCACGAAACACTTTCGAATCTCCCCCGACATCAATCTCATCCTCGGCGTGGGATGCACCTCCGAAGAAACAAAAAAGACGCGGAATTAATAACTGAAAGCTCGGAAACAATCGAGCCGTCGGGGTCGATTCGAGCGATATATCGAACGGCAGTGTCGCGAGGAACCCACGCATCAAACTTTTCATATTCCATTTCACTCGAAGAGATCGCTTCGAATCCCACATCCATTATTGCGTTGTCATATACCGTCATCACTACGAAATGGAGAAAGACATCGATTTCTCCCCATTGCTGAGGAGTCGTTCCTTAAAATACCCCACGCGTGTGCTCTTCAATACGTACGAGTGGATTCCTGCCGAAACGTGCGGGAAAGATGTAGATAAATGTACGCGTGATGGAGGGAAGGTTAAGTCCGCGCGTGTAGAAGGAACCTTTTTTTCGGAAAAAGTCCTTTAGCGGGGGAAAGGTTCCGTTGACAAAAGACGGCCCTCCTGTCAACGCGAGGATCTCTCTCCGGCGCATACCGTTTCCAAGATAGATTGCTCTGAACTTGGGGTGAAAAAGTGTGCGAAGAATCAGAAAGGGTGGAACAAATTGAGCGGAGATGCAGGAATCGACGAAAGAGGGGTGATGTCGTATTAAAGGGTATGATGTACTAGGAGGAAAGGTGAGGTAAGGCAGCTATTAACTCCTTATAAACATATCTACCAGATTTTAAATTGAAAAATATCACAATACGACCTTTCGCTCGTTAACTGAATACGAAACCAATTCAAGTTCAATTTAAATCGTTAAATTGAGAGCGATAATTCCAGTAGCATATTTTCTCTTCTTTTACATGTAGTTTGAGAGGAAAGATAAATCAAACTATATAATTTTTTTAATATAGATGCTAAAGGATGTTGGCTTTTTGCAATGATTAATTCAGTGATATATATAAAATGAAAATAGCACAAATGATAGATAAAATACAGTTGAACTATCTATATAAAACTTTACTTCGATTGATAAAAGTTCTTTGTGGTTCATTATTTATATTAATTATGAGATAGACATCATTTAGAATTTTTATAAAATTTTATCGTCTCAATTTCTCTTTAATTGATGCAGATGAGGATATTCATTAAGGATTTATCTATGTAATTTTCGTAGTAACCAATATTTTAAGGTTGGGGAATGAAATTATCATGTAAATCGAATACGATTAGTGTGGTTTTATAACTTAAACAGTCGATCTTATAAAAGGTAGAATATTTGAGTGCTATTCAGCGATTTGAGTGGTCCATAGAATTGTTATATTTAAAATTTTAACTAAATTAGATATATTAATTGAAAAATTTCTAAACAACTACAAATATCCGCTAACTAGGAACGATGTAAATAGAATTATCTCATATTCATAAGAAATTCGGTCATTTTCAATCTATCGAGGCATCTTGATAACTAATACGGCTGAAAAAATAACCTGATAATTCTGATAATCCATTTCTTATTTACGATCGAATTCCAAGAATATGATCGAAGGAGAAGCAAATAGAAAAATGATGAGAAAAGAGTAATAATAAGAAGAAATGTTATGAAGGGGAGTAATGGAAAATGTTTTGGGAGAATCGAGGACTCGAAGTAATACAGGAAAGTTATCGAAGTGGGATCTGGGAAGGGAAGTAAAAGATGGAATGACATCTTTTTAAGAGATGAAGAATTGAGTTAAGAGACTAAAGGAGGAGGATGGACCAAATGTGACAGGGGAATATAACAACGGAGGGACATTGTATAGGGACATATGAATGGGAAGAGGAAAAAAGATGAGTGATGTGTGGTCAAGAATAAGATGGAAACCAGAAAACAACAAAAAGAATTGCGTTTCAACAGAAGGCAACAAGAAACTGCTGCAGAAAAGCAGATGCTTTCCGAGCATTGGAAAGAACGGAATAAGTAGACTTTAAGCGACAAATTTGCAACACTTTCCATTCTACGTGAAGCTTTTACCTGTTGAACCATGCAAGCAAGCAAACGAAGTCGGAATGAAGTCCTTCACACCAGAGTGTTTCATAGTAATATCAATATCCTAAATTATCTGTAAGGGATATTTTATCATTAAAATAACAATGCATTAAAATTACAATCGATTATTGCAAATACAACTATTATTATTGTGAAGTAGAGTCGATACATAAAAGTTTAACCGAATTCATTGAAAGCATATTCAAAGAACATTTAAGAATATAAATTCATAATAAACATTACTGAGGGGGAAAATATTTTCTATTGTAAATTTGCGAGAAAAAGTTTAAAATTATTATATAAGAAAGTTTTCCTCCGATATCCTCATTGTTAATAGAATTTTTTCGTCCATATTATTCGATCTTCTTCGTTAAGTCATTATATTAAGAATTGAAAATTAGCATTGTTTTATTGATTTTAAATTTCATCTTCAGTAAATATTTACTGTGATATAAATGATATGAATGAACGTATTTAATTTATTTTTAAAAATTCGTAAATGATAAAATATTAAAGTAACAGTATCACGTAGATAGTAGAGATGTTGTACTTTAAGTGGGGATAAGAATGAAGTCTTTACTCATTCCACAGGTGCATTTAAAGTACTTTTAAGTTACTGAGATTTCTTGAAAAACGTGATGCTTCGGTAGCTTCAAAAGGAGGAATCTGTGTTACATAATGAGATTGTTTCGTTTAAACGGTTTTCAAAACACTTAAAATGTTACATTCAAAGATATCACTTTCATATTACGGAGGAATATAATTACGAAAGTTTTATAAATGCGTGAATCTCCTCTTCAATTTATCCTCAAAATTCGTTCCTTTAAAACATTCGTAATTATTTAAATGGTCCATAATCATTATTATCTTTATTATAATAGCTGCCTCTTTAATAATTTTCTAACGCTATACCTCAGTAAACAACCTAGAAATCAACCTCTGATGGTCATTATACGTACGCACACCTTACAACAAATTACATACAATCAATTTATCTTCTCTTTCCATTCATTAAAATCATATTTGAACGTGTCGGACATATAAACTTAGTAGACAATTTGCTTTACGTGATATTCTTTCAAATATCTCCATAACTCATTATATCAAAGTGTAAGATACTAACTAATAAACCTATGTATAAGTTACCTAATTCCAATGAAGCATTTCTTCTATTATTTATTCAAGCAAACTGCATCGATACTCGTCACGTGATCCTAATCCAATATCAATGAAAGTATCGGAAAAAAGTTGGGAAAATCGCGTTAAAAAACAGTCTGTTTGCGAAAGTCGTTAATTGACGAGGGTTGGGATGGAAAAAATCGTGAAACAGATGGATACAAGGAGTAAATGAAAAAAGTTGGAGGAAAGGGAACAGAGCATGTGTCGAAGGCAAAACCACTCTAATAGCTTCGAACCCTCTCTTGAGGAAGGAGACTATCAATCAATCGGCCTCACCTGCCCTTTTCCTCAAAACATATTCCCCCAAATTACTACGCATTTGTCTTCATAGAGAACTCTCATCGAAATGAGTGATCTATGAGGACATCATTTCGAGGATTTTTTTATTTTAGAGTTCTGCGTCATCATTTAGGAGATTGAGTATCCGTCCGTTCGAATTTGTCGTTGTCACAACCTGCGATCGGCAATTCATTATTGTAAATAGTTGGTTCTATTGGCTTAAAAATATCAGTAACATTGAAAATAAATGTGCATGTGCACGATATGCATATTTATTTCTCTCTTGAGAGGACTCTAATATGGATTGATCTATATTGCAATTGCGTATGATGAAAACAGAACGTATAGCATGATAAAATACAATTCATAGTTGGTGGGCTTGAATGATGGAATAATGATGTTGCAAAATGATTGCAAATAACTAACTTTTAAAGAAAAAACTTACGTTAATGATATTGATAATTTAGAAATTGATTAACTATCTTCCCATGAATAGTCAGATAAAATATATTTCTATTGTCGAAGAAATTTTATATAATTTATTTTAGAAGTATTTTTTATTTCGATTTGAAAATATTAAATTTATAATTATCTAAATATATTAAATTTAAATATCGATTTTAATGATAGTGGATTTTTTCGGTAGACGTTCTTAACAAGAAGTAAGAAGCTTATATTGCCTACCTTACGAAATCCATTTAAATGCAAGTAATAACGTCTTTGAATTCTTAATCATAGATCAAACCTATTCATGCAGGTATTATTCTGCATGTGTTTTCAAATAAGGTTATGCAACACTCATTTGCTTGCTCGAATTATCAAAAAAAACTTTGTTGGATGTGAATCGATAGCCCTATATCAAACGAAGATGTTTTTTGCTGATCTGTATTCCAATAACTCATGGACCATTAACCTTGATTGTGAAAGTTCGCTCATAACGGACGAGGGAGTTTTTTTTTCCCTTCCCCATCATGATAGACCTATTACAGCAGATATAATTAATCAATTGCAAGCAAAGCGAGTTTTTAATGGATATCGGATTTACATGCATGTAAAGTCCAACGCACTTGAAAATATTGTTAATTACTTAGAAAAATAATAATAACCAAACTCATCTTGATACTTTTAAAAGACCCTGTGAATATCATCCCCGAATAGCGATTTATGCAGTTTTAATTTATTTCAATGTCAACAGAGGAAATATATTTTACGTGAAGTAATGATAATGACTCACTGTTAGCTACACAATATAGCGTGTGCCACTTAAGTTCATAAACATTATATCTTCATTGCGATTACGTGTAAAGTATGACACTCTTTCCGATCACATAGAAAAAAACCCTATTTACTAAGAGTAGTTACAATGTCTTGCATTTATTTTGATACTTCGTGCTGTCATTCTGTACATCGTTTGTTACCATAGTCCCAAAGAAAAACTGCGCAGCATCTTTGGTCTACATTGATAAAAGGAAAGAAAAAGTGGTCTGTTTACTCTCAATTGTAATTTAATGAAGACTGATCCATCTATTCTTCCATCCATTTCATCCTTTAGAGATATCCAGAGACCTCTCCATCACTCACGCGAGGTAAAGAGCTTTCGGCCGAGTAGATTCCTAAGTTGCCTTACACCCATAACATTTCTCAGAACATCATCGTGCGTTGCCAAGTTATTAATCTTCGATTGTGTAAAGGTAAGAACCTGACGAGTATAAGCCTAATATATAAGTCTGATATAAGCCAGGGTTTACAATCTAATATACATCCTATAAGATAAGGAACTGCCCATATTTTTGTATCCCATACTTTATTCCAGATTCTTCGTGATAAAATAGCAATTCTATATTATTATATGGAAATGCATTGAAAAAGAATATATTATCCTTGCTGATAGTTTTGCTTCTTTACAAAACACATTTTTGAGATATTCTTCTCTAAGCTATGACTAACAAGAACACCTTTCCTTTCTTTTATATAGAAGGAATAAAATTGCAAAAATATGAAAGCACATGTGCTTAAATAATTGCAAGTATTGAATGTAATTTAAACTACAAATTGGTCGTATGGATAGTTGGCAACAAAATTTCTTCTTCGATTAAAAAGATTCATTCATAAACAACTCATAAACGGTAAAATTAGATTAGACATGAGAAAAAATTCAATTTTTAAATTTCAGTAATTAATTTAGAGAATAAATTGCACTAGAAAAAAATTTCAATTCTGTTATATAATATGGACAACACTTATGGAAGAAATTCAGGGAAATTAGATATAGGACTATACTATGGGAGCATTTGTCTTACACGAATCAGAGCTTCGAGGGTCAGGTTATTTATATTATGACTAAAACTTTGAGAATGTAAACATGTAAATATCTCCTCGCTCAATGGAGACTAAATACTTTAAAATCCTAAAAAGCATCCGATGAAGTAGATTACCACTTGTAAAGTCCTACTCTGCTGGAGTACATGGTCTGCGTTGCAGTGAATCATGTAACTCTAAATGTAAACCCGTGTGATCGTATGATTCGTAGATGCATCATATTAATATCGCGCTATCATTCCAGGATCGCAGCCTCTCCAATTGGAAGCCACAGTCCATGGGCAATAATTCAGACACAGAGAGCCTTATCAGTGTGCATTACGCGTACCATTAGCGAAAGACATCACCGCGCGTGCATTACCCCCAAAAAACATATACCGTCCCGTTAACAATGTACGGAGTGACTTTATTCATTCACTCCGAGATAGCGCTGGAAAAAAATCTCTCCCATTTTTCCGGAGAAAAAATCCTGCGGGAAATGGATTTCAATTTCCTTCTTGGCGCAAAAATAAATAAACAGCCTCACCCTTCCGACCCCTTGGCTTTTCATTTCGGAGAAAAAAATGAAACGCGTAATGCCAAACATCAATCATGGCGCGCAAACACCGGGCTTTCGCAACTCGCGTTTTATTTGACGAGAAGATCCCGCGCGACGGCTAGTGCGCCGACGGTCCGTCTGGTGCGCTGGCGTCGACTCGGAGACGGATTATTACCCATTTTTCGGACTTTTGTGGGCGTGTGTTTAGCGATGGCCGGAGGATCATTGGCGAGCGCGATGAAGGGAAAAACGTATCGTATAATGAGCACTATGTCACGGCCTAATATTCCTACTCGTGTAAGTAACAGCCTCAAAACGTGTCCGTGCCATGGAAGCTGACCGCTGTCGCATACATCATCCCCTCCTCCGGGCGAGGTTAACATATTCGACCGGAATTAAAAGGGTTATTTGATTTATTTTTCTCTTGTTCGCTTCGAGGAATTAAGTAGCCTGCCTCATTATCTCTGGCTACTTGTTGGTCATCCCTCGACATCACCAACGATGGAAGTACGAGAAAAAACTCTACCAAATGGGCTCACATGTGAGCGTGTTTGCCGTGAGGGTTAATAAAGTTTTACAGGATGCATACGAAGAGATTTTTGGATTGAATTCGTGTACCAATTACTCTCTACCTCTGAGTCTATATTCGTTATGAGTATTTGTTACGCTATACAGCTATTGTTGATATCATTATTATAATCATAACCGATAAAGGGTTTTGAGTGTTTCCCGGGATAAATTCTCACCATTACGGGGTTTCATCACTCCTTAGTAGTGCTCTACTAATATATGAATGCCTATGACTTGTATTAGTTCAAATGAAGTCTGAAATTACCTTTCTTGTTGAGCGCTAAAACTAGGTGAGAAATGATGCTTGTATACCAGAATAAGACGTACATGTAGTTGTCATAGAGATGAAAAGAAATTAATATTCGGTAGGATGCTATTCATTCAGCTTGATATGCAGTTGCAAAAACAAGGCCATATTTGCAAATAATATTATGCGAATAATTGTGCTTTATTAAAATTAGCAATTGAAAGAAAAGGAACAGCAATGAGTGAATTTCCATCAAAATTAATAATGCATAAAAAATAGATTTTAAAAACTTCTATTATTTCAATCAAATCCGTGAATAAATTCGATTTCAATTGACCGAACAATATTAATCAGTTCTATATTTTACTCTAATTAACTTTCGTTTTAATTCGACATCGCTATAATTGGAATCGTTCCAATCCGTTGTGTATTTTTAAATTCCCACAAAAATATGAATTCCGTCGCTTTCATTAACAATCTATAAATTAATTTCATTGTTCCGACCGCGTCGGATAGGATTAAAATAATTCGCGTGTCCGATTTGCGTTTTGAATCCGAAAAATAGCCGCAAAACAGCTGAAGGCGACACATTCAGGGACGATAGAGCCAAATTCTTGGGCTCTCTCTCCAAATACCTCAGAAGACCCGATGAAAAAAAATCCAGTAAAAACTTCGGAGGGTGCTAACGGAAATCCATTCGACCCAAGGGTGGGATAAAAAAATCCCATAATTCCACATTAAATAATTCAGCCCTATTTCCGCGGCATAAACCTCTTTAGGATGAGTGCTACGTATCGATTACTCTCAAACGACAGGAAAAAGAGCGCCTTCGTTACCCTTGGAAACGGTTCCTACGAAACGGGGCGAACGGAGAAATAATGCTTTGGCAGAGTTTGGGAGGATTTCAAGAAGGAATCTAAAAGGTCAGATGAGGCATGGCGCTTTGGTATAAGAGTAAGTGGGCATATCTCACGGAGCATCGGAATGGGTGCAGGATGCAGAATCGCTCCCTTGGGGCCACCGAAGGGCCATCGTAACACGCTCTTTAGTTACTTTTAAGAGAAGTTCACCACATCCAAATTCTGCCCCTGTCTTATGCATGGCGTAAAGAAGTATTAGGGAATAAATCATCGGGAATTACGTAGAGAAAGCGCTATCGAAGGAGTTGGGAAAGAACTGTTACTATGATCACCATGGAAACTAAATCATATGGTTCCGTAATATTTTCGATCGCTTTCCACACCCTGTTGGAATGTCTCTACATGAGAATACCACATGATTACTTTTTCTTTTTAATAAGATATAGAACTCCACAGTCATAATGTAACCTTGAATGAAGCTTTGTATTTATTCAAATGTATACGCATTATTTAAATCACTAATCATGCTAATCGTATAAAGATGTATATGTACTTTTTTAAAATAATAATATGTATAACTTTAATTTTTGACTAACAGATTGATAAGAAAATTGTTAAATATTTTCGCTCATACTAAGCGCAAATCTATAAACCGATATATCGCAATTATTTTACTAACCACATGAATAAAACGAAAAGTAAAATATCATGAACAAACAATCAAATAATCATGGTTCTGTTTATCATCAATTTATGATTAACACAGCTCTGCCTGTACGGATAGTTAAATTCAAAAGAATACCAAGTTTTATTCACTGCAATTCTTGTAAATGATACAATGAATTGGGTTAATATATCTGGATTTAAACGCCACTAAAGTAATATTGAAGTATAAACCAATTTATATTTATAGACTATGATATATTTGCTATGATTAAATATATTTTTATTTTACGTATTGATGGAAAATTGAGGAAAACGAAATTTCGACAGGATAAAATCTCAAATCTTAAAATCTTCTACAATTATCTTTTATGCCAACCATATGATTCACTTATTTAACGAAGAACAATAAAGTTTTCCCTAAGGGTATCTCATTGCGCACTTACATAGACTTTTTATTCACAAGTAAGACAAGCATTATCTTCCCACATTAGTGATGCCTATCAACTTCAACGCTAACAAGCTCATTAGAGTTCTCACCATTTCATTCTTAGAATCTTCTCTAATAATCTCCTCTTAAGAGTAAATTAATTCGATCGGTCGAAAAATTCCAAAGGCATCCCCTATGCTCCTCTCTAAACCTCCTTTTATGGCCCTCTTCTGCATTCACTATCCGTCCCTCCTCCCCTTGGGGTCCAAAAGCAGTAAAACCAACGGCACTTTCCCAAATATCTTTTTCGTGCAGAGAGTAAAATTAAGATACACCCGATCCCTTAAACGCAGTTTCTCGTTGCTGTTCCTTTTATTGCATCTCTCGATTCCCGTTTTATGAAACATTTCTGAGGCTAGGAAGGCTTAGGAGCATTGCCACGATGTGGTCTCTAAGCAACCCTCTTGTAAACACACCTAGGCACTATTCTACAGCGGAATGTATCGGTAACGTGTTCGCACACTTTCGTAAACGAGCGTATATGGAGAATTTGAAGTTTGTATGATCACTTGGCCACTAAAACATAGCAATATCACCACGCACCTTCATAGTGTTTCCAAGAAGTGTTTATTCCATCGCATATCGCATTTTGTGTAAACTAAATTGATATTTAAAAATGAAAGTGTTCAACTGTTGTATTCCAAAGAAGGAAAATATTATTGGAGTAAATTTTATTACATTAGAACGTAGAATATGATGCGTAAATTTTTAAATTTACTGTTTAGTTATATCTAATGGGCCTACTTCATCCTAAACGTACTAAGATATTTTACTTGCTGATTTTTCACTGTGGCTGAAAATTAGTCGGCACCAATATTATATAATTCGATTAATATAATAATATTAATCGAATTCACGAATTTTTAAGTTAATTAATAAAATAATTTTAACTTTCTATCATTAAATTCACGAAAAAAGTTTTCTTTAAATGCGTATACACACCTTACGAACACTTAAACACAGTACGAACTTAAACGTAAAATAAACAAATTTAAATTAAAAATAAATAAAAATATTAGAAAATTCCGATAAAAATATTAAAATCGTTGTCCTCCAAGAATTATATATAAATCGGAAATACTTTTTTACAGATTTATACCTTCTTTTTCATTATATTCTAACTTTGAATCGTTATCTTAAATTCAGTAAGTTATTTAAGACCGATGTAGAAAGTACATTCACAAGATAAATCATTCTCGGGAATTTTCCAAATGTAGTGTATTAAATATCAATTATAACATTTTTGAAAGGAGCTACGTGGATATAAACAAAATGGAATGTAATTGCTCTTATCTCTCAACTATTTATTATAAAAAATAATGAATTTCATCGCTGAAATGGTACTGATATTATCATTTCTATCATGATGCATAGCTACAAAACATCGTAAAGAACTTTTCATTAAACTTTAAATTAAAAAATCGTCAGCTTTGAAAGAAAATTAATACAAAAAAATATAAAATCATTCAATCAATAAACTCCAATTTTTGCGTTATTTATAGAAATAACACTAAATAAGAACTAATAATACTATAGATAGAAGTTGAAACAATGACCAATTCCTTTAGTCAACTCTTAACACAAGGCTTTACACAAACGATCCCCACTTGCGAAACTCACCCCCGAATTTTTCCACGGCAGTTGGGGGAAGTCCAAGAAAGGGGAGGGTCATCCTCTGCGAGATTAATGACGATCCCCAACCCTCTTAAGTCATCCCACACAGGGTGAGATAGTCCGCATGAAACAATGCCGTGAAGGGGAAACCTTACGAGGCAGGATATTGTGGGGTTCCCTGGAACAAAAAGGCGACCGTATTTGTCTTTCTATCATCTTTGTGTCTCCGAAAGAAAGTGGTTTGAATGTCCTAAATATACAAACGGATTGCCCGCGACTTTATTAATGGCCTAATGCTTTGTTTAGCGCATTTATCCTGCCATTAAGGATTTCTTGCGATGCCTTTCGCTTCGGATTTGTAAACAAGAAGAGAAAATGGGAAGTAAATTAGGCGAAGTAACTATAACGATGAAATAAACGAAGCAATGTGGAAGGTGATAAACGATTCTCTGACAAAAAACACGTTTGATACAAGACAAATATATATCAACAAACTATATCACGTAATATTATTTGATAGAAAAATTAGCTGAATGATACTGAAGTAGATTTATGTTAGCAAATAACAAAAATATAAATAATTAACAGTAAATTAACGACAGACAACAAAGATAGCAAGTTAAACCAACCAGGTTAATAATACAACAAAGCCTAAATCGAATCTATGGAATAGACGGGTACAATATATTGATTCGTGGAAAAATTTTATATATATATATAACTCCAAAATCTATCGCCATCCATCGGTGATTGTAAAGTCGTTACAGCAAACGTATTCCAGCGAAAACTCGCACACAGTCATTAAAAACCGTTACTATGGAGCTCTCGTAACATAGTCGTCGTTTTTCATTTGAAGCGAAACATTCCGAATGCTCTCCGCTAAACACGCAGAATCCTTGGTCATATTTTTTTTGGGGATATCTCTCCCCTTGTTCTGCTTTAGTCGCTATGCAACCTCGTGCAACATTCTCTTATACTTCGATTCGATGCGTTTTCCCTCACCAGAAGAATTCTGTGGGGTGCGATCCCACTCAGTTACCACCGCAACTTCTTTCCTATGGGTGATTGATGAAGGCAGGGGAGAGGCATTTCTGTACGGAATGGCTGAGGAAAGTAAATGGAGATTCGCACTCGTTTCTGAGAGACCCCATCCTATAACTTTGATTACCCGGAAAAAAAAAGTTGGAAACAGCGTTCAGCATTTAGTAAATTTTAGGAGCTCAGTCTTTCATCGAAACGGAGATATAGATGGGGTTATATTTGCCGAAAATTATGTATTTTCGTTGTATCGATACGCACAAATGTTTTGTTTAAATTGATCGGGTTTAATTGTTACGTCTTGTAATTTATTAGGCTAACATTTAGAGTATAGAAAACTGCAACAGTAATATATACTATCACGAAATATTATGAGAAACAATTAGAATCTACTTAAGTTATTAGCCCCGTTATTGAAAATTATATAATTTTTGAAATGATTGTATAAATAAATGATCATCTTATGATAATGTATATGAAAAGCTGAATGAATAAGTTACGCATTTTTAGAAATATCCATAAACTCTACTGAACAAATGAAAAAAAAGACTTCTACTTTATTCCTATATTTAGTCTACATTTCACGCAAATTTAGATGGAATCGAGATACCTAAAGTAACTACTTTGTTTTAATACAGCAATTATCTTTCATAACAAAATGTTGGATCAATATTTTATGTTAAAATCATATTAATAAATGATTTTTTACACTATATCTATTTATTCAAAATGAAGTAATAGTTATCCAGTGAAGATAAACGATATCTTTTCAAGAAATTCCTCATAAATGCTATAAAGTCTAATAGTTTATCGCATTTTCTCTGTTTTACATCCGTGGTTTTCAGAAGACAAAAGGCTAAACACCACTGAGCTATTATTCATGAGAAACGAAAAGAAATATTTACGAGTTTTTTTGGAAACTGTTTGGCCTGCATCCAATTCCACTGACAACTTCACATCCACGAGAAAAACATGCATAGGACGAATTTTTCCAAACTTCAAGCGTAAGTAACCACGAAATTCTTTCTCATATCTCTTATCCTATTTGCCTTCTTCCCTTTATCCACTTTCCGCCCCATACATTTCGTATATCATCTCCAACCACTCTGCCCCAGCATCCGTTTCCTACATTTGCATCGTCGCTTCCTCCTGGACCACTCCTCCCCCAATTTACTTCTCACCGCTCATCAACAACGTTGACTCTACTTCGCCTTCCCCGTTTACAATCTCCACCCCGCGTTTTACGTGCTAATTTGTCTTTCCATCCAATTTCAGCGTTAACCAACGCCCTTGCATAATTCCTCTCGCTGTCTAGCTTTCGTTTCCTAGGCATTCTCTATTGCGAGCAATCCTTGTTATTTGCAGTCGGAACCAAGGGTGCCGTTTTTGGGAATCGAAATATCTTATTCAATTTTTTTACGAAGGTGCTTCATAATATTGCTGGGAAATATGTAATTACCGACAAAAAATACGTAATTACGAGATACTTTCACTGATAAATAGTGCTTCACAGTTGTCAAATAGTTTTAAACGCTTCTAACCTCCAACTTATGCTAAATTCATTGACGATACCTATATAATTAAATTTTAAATTTAGACTGTCTTTTATCTACAGAAATACTTAGCGGTATGGAAAATATGTCATTACTATGCCAACCGATCAATATTAACAATCAGCAGAATGCAATAAAACAGATAATACTTCTAGGCTCTAGACTTAGCGATTGTATATTTCCTAATACCCTTCACTTATCCTTCAAATTTAAAAGTAACGCTTCTATATGAGTCATAAGAAAGATATGTTTTTAATTTACTTTATAGTTACGTATAATTGAAGACAATTTACGAACATTTTCTGCGTTTAATATCAAAAAGATGCGAGGGAGAGTTTTCTTGTTTATAAGTCCTCGAGTAAAACATTTTGTAGAGTACTATTTTCAGCTATTCAGCACTCATCCTTTTATTCACTGTTCATAACCAGTTACATATTACGTTATTTCCACGCTCTAGACCTCTTGCCAAGTAAACTCTCCACATACAATTTTTAACCAAACCAAACTTTGTGCGTTCCTTTCACTTGTAAGTATTCTTATTTCTGCACTCACTTATTTGCGTCTATATTTCATGGGATATGGAAATTCTCCAAAAATAATACGTGGTCTTATTTGAGATAAACAAGTTCGTGCGGTAAATCAAATCTCTGCACATCAGGTAAACACACTTTCCTTTTCAACAAAAATAATTCGGCTGACTATTCAGATAAATTTTCAATAAAAAAAATTTCTTGAATAGTTGGTGAGCATAAACATTTCAATCACCTGATTTCTGAAGACAACATGAAGTTTTATAAAAGTATATTCAGATAATAATTTTTAGTGAATATTAAGTAAATATAATTGGACATAAATTATTTTGTTCACTTCTGTTATTACATATCTATTATATAGAGCTGACAACATATTTATGATGAAAATTCACTTTGCCCCAATACATTAAATTAACTATAAACTTTGATTGAGTGCAACTCAAACACACATATCCATGACCCAAAACTCTATACGAATCAGACGGCTTAAAATGATCGATGCAATGTTTCAACAGTCCCAAGAGAAAGGCCGACAACGCGTTCGCTTCAAACTTGGTTAATTATTCAAAATATCCCTTGCGCCCTTCGAATCTGTTCGCAGAATTCATAAGCTTTGACATATTGACCAAGCGTGCCGGATATTCAACGAAATTGGAGGTGTATACATTTAGGCGCGAGATAATTTCCACGCATGGGAAGGCGCCTACAATTTTCCTTCGCCATCGATCATCTTACGGCTCCTTACCTCTTCACCCACCCCATCATCCATCACTACATATCCAGATGACGTCAGGACCAATGTGTCCTTTGATTGTCCTTCGCTGGATTTTGTTGTCTCTTCCAACGCTCTAATTACGTCTTATCTCAAGCGACCCGGTTGCCTAGGTGATGAGTTTTGACTCGGAATAAAAATAGGGAATTATATATAAATTTAAAAGCGAAAGTCTTTAATAATGATTCGAATTAACTATTGTGAGAAGAGAAATGTATTCTAACGTTAATTTATTTTCGAAATTTCTACCTTTTTTGAATAGAACATAAAAGGATTTTCACTAACATTGGAAGGATTAACTGTGACTACGAAATCAGTGAATTTGAACTAATACCAAAAAATAATTTATGCATTACAATGCGCATCAGTAAAGTTACTAACATTCAGGCTTTATAAATAAATGAGATTATTTTATCTCCTTATATTTTTTCTTGTGTTTTGAATGAATCTTTATATATTTGTACAATTACTAGAATAAATCTGATTTCTTACACTGTATAGTACTTCTCAAATCTAATTCCTATAAATTTGATTTAGATAAAAACAATTTATTCTAAAATTTTACATACATTTTCATTAGTTGAAATTTGACAATGATTTCATAAAATACTTCGGACAGTTATAATGTTATTTGTTAATTTTTCATATTTTCTGTTATTCTACATATTATGGATGATTAATAAATTCAAATTAATTTTATTTATAATCATAAGAAAGCATTTAGTTCGATTAATAATGAATTATATATAAAATATATAAGTAAGAATGAGAAAGTAATCAAAAACTTAAATAAAGCTATAAAGTTAATCCTTTAAACCAAAGAAGGATTAAAGCTCATAAATACTCATCCTTTGGTAGAATTAGCGGTTTGCATTGAACGAGTTGCACATAATGGCCTTTGTGTATAGCAGAAGATAATTACTCCATCAAAAATAGACAGTATTTCGACCTCCAGCATAGAAACAAGAACTTCCTTTGAGATAACTCCGCTTACACATCATCGTTTCCACCTCCAACGCTAGTTTCCATGCAAATTTACTACTTTCAATGCACAAATATGCCAATAAATTATTTTGCACGCGGATGAGTAATGACGCTGAAAGACGAAATCCCATTTATCAGTGCGCTTCCACTGGTGTGAAACCATTCACTAACATGCAATAACTTCGGGAGACCTTTGTTTTAAATATCCCACAAACATGTTAGCCACATTACTGGCGTTTATTCATGACCATAAATCTGGAGTGAATTATTAACGCAAAATAGAGGACTCCAAAAATGGAATTTGAGGTAAAATAAATAAAACTGGAGAAGGTGCAATATGGAAATGCGATGCAGATAAATGCTTAAGTGCATACCTCACTTAAATTTAAAGTTGTAACAAAAAAATCTGTATTAAAACTATTTTTATTTTATAATAATTATCTATTGTAACATTAAAATAAGTTATAAATATTTTATAGAATATTTCTTCTAATCTTTTAAATTTAAAGATAAGGTTTAAATTTAAAACTTCATTTTTTATCAGACGAGGTTCAGAGGGTAATATCATCTTTCAAGATCTTACAAAATTATTATTAACTATAGTGTACGTAAATAGTTAGTAGGAGATGGGCTTTATACTGAATTTATTGAAAAATTAATCTGGTACTGATATATTACTATGAATAACAAACTTTCGCTTCACAGCCATGTTCAAAATATTACTCAATCTCTAGTCACGTTGATATGTACTGTCATTTTGAAACCAAGATAGAGAAATATTTCTGCAAATTTCAAAAATATACTTATGCCCAATGTATAAATTTCTATTTCAGTTTAAAATTCACAAAATTTGATTAAAGAACTCATACGGGTTTCTAGTGTATATTTATAAATACTTATTTAGAATATAAAATTATGAACATTTTAACGTGAAATTTTTAGATGTGTAATTGAAATGAATTAAAATCTTTTCAAATGAATTTAGCACCTATTTCCAAAAAATAAAGGACCAACGTTTTATCCTGACTCTCCATCAAACATTGAATTTTTTTAATATTTAGCATTCATCCCTTCTCTTCGAAAATCACACCTTATCCCAAAAACCGATCTTTTTTCCATTATCACAACCACTGCGCGAAAAACTGTATTTTCCATTTGATACACATTCTCTATCGAAAACCGGTATAAATCGAAACTCTGGCCTTAGGAAGGCCTTATTTTTTCAATTCCTCTTATAGTGGGCGAAACCCATTTAAAGAATTACGAGATTTTGCCCCCCCAATGAGCCTTCCCTAACACCGTCTTTTAGCCTTTAACAGTTACTTCCCCTCCACTTTAGGCCTTTCCCCTTCTTTTGTCTGCGACAGAAGGAAGAGGCCGCCTTAAGTATTTTCATCAGCCTAAGTGCTCCCCAGTCGTTCGGAGTCACGGGGTTAGTATTTTATGACGGAATCTCTAGGAGAAAGCAGATTCCTTCGAAAAGCGAACTCGTTTTCGGCTTGAAAAAACTCCGTCCTGTACTTTCGCATTAAAACCTCTGTACTCCTTTGACTTGCAGAGCGTTATTTCTCTGCCAACCGATCCTCGCGTTTCTCAAAAATAGAATTCCCTGATACGCCCTGAGATTTCATCCCTTCTCTTGGGACCTTTCCAAACCTTACTCTGAGTACACAATGCTCGAGCCATATTTTTCTTTTCGGTGCCAAGAATATACATCTCCAAATCTACTTTATTTACCAATACGAGGAAGGTTTGGCGATTTTTGACTACTTCGAAGAGTTATCTCTTTCCCCGAGAAGTTCCTGCTATTTATAAGTTTTGAGATGGGATTTTGAGATCTATTTTGTTTGCTGACATGTTTCCCTTCGCTCCAGGGTTTTGATAGAAGTTGTTTGGTGGTGTGTTTTTTCCCTACCGATATGTATATCGGTAATCAGTGTTCAACATTTGGATATTTACCTATACCTTTAGGCTACTACTATACAATTTTTAAAAACATATGGAGGAAAAATGATGTTTTAATAAGGTGTTTAGAGATTGAGGATCGCAAAGGTTTTATATGATATGTATTTACCCCAATCAGATTTTGTTAAAAATAATATTAATATAAAAACTGCTAAATAAAACCTTTGCACAATTTTTTACTTATTTTTATAATTTTTATGTCGATGAAATTTAGAAATTAGCTTGCCTTTGAACCAGATTAAAAATAATCTTTATTAAAATGTCTTTTTATGATACGCTAATAGTCAATCTGTCAATCAAGAAGTGGTTTTAATAATATGCTTTGAAAATAAAACGGTTTATCATTTTTTATGCCAGGATTTGTATCAAATTATCTCCTGCAAAGATTACTTAAATTTAAATTTATGGATGACGTTAAAAATAATCCTTTCACCTTATTTTATACATCAAATGACCTCATTATTTAATAGCAGCTAAGGACAAAAATACCAGGTATATAAATATTCTTCTATTTTTAATGATAGACTTCCGGTGCACAATTCTCCCTGAACGTTATTTCCAAATTCAGTTATCCTTTAATCCTTCTAAACCTTCCATTACGTATATTCAAGATACATCGATATGAAAATGTTTCTAAAAGCAATTTTTGGGACTCAAATAAAATATGTCAAAACATAATATCTAGGTACCCCTAAATCTCAATGAAAGCAAAAGTAATGTACTCAAGCTAAAGCTTTAATTTGTTCCGTAGGATTCAAGGATATAAATAATTATAGTGCAGGTGGAGCGTACGCATCGAGAAGCTACTTTCATCAAACCAATCGCACAGAAGTAAAATTTCTGAAAAACCACACATTTCCAAATCAAACTCATCACTTTCCCTCAAACCTTATCGACGCAGGACCACTCGCTGTCTGATGATGAAAAATTGGAAGAAGAAACGGAATATTTGCTCGTGAAACTAATCAAAAATATACTAGCCCAAATATGAGTGATTCCACAATGCACATAAAATGTCCACTGCCTTTTCGATATTTACCAATTCATAATCACTCTTAAGAGCCAAAATCGGTATTATTTTAGGATATTGAATGAGAAAAGGAAAAAATCTATTTTCTATTGCACATAAAAATCTTTGTTCAGACGAAAAAAAAGGTTCAGAAATTGGACACATTGAAAAAGCAGCCATTATATAACGCTTAAAAAGGCTAATTAGAGCATACATCTGCTCTTTCTCAAAAATTTGATTTAATAACCTGATGAAATAGCACATAATTAGAAAGCAAAATAAAGCAATGTATACCGTAATAAAATAAAATATTTTTCTCGTTCAAATATACTAGCCTGCACTCCTTATCTCCTTCAGCACATTTCATAAATTTGTTTGACTTCATAACAACAAACACAGCATCAAACGCACAGTAAACCTTGTAAAATATTCTTGTTTAAGCTGTAAAGATTTTGGAGAGATTCATTTGCATAATCTGAAAATATGATTTAAATTAAATCCTGAATTATTAAACAGGCATTCAAAAAATAATTAAAACAATAATTCGTCCAAAGATGTATTCATTATTATTTCTAAAAACTTTCTGTATTCTCCATTTATAATTCTGTCTTCATTTTAACGTGGGAAGTGGGCCCACACAAGCAATTTACATGAGCAAAAAAGAAACGAATTTTTTAAGGAAATCCTAAAATATCGGTTGAATTTTTTGAGAGACGACAAAAGAAACAAAATAATATTTCTTTGGATGACAAAAGGTCCTTTAAAAATAAAGTAATTTGTGAGTTTGTTAAACTGATCTTTAACCTTTAGTTAGTTACTCTGCTTAAAGTGTAGTAAATACCTTTAAATTAAAACTTCCATCTTAGATATCATTATTCTGTGCATAAAAATACAGAAAATATTAAATGGATATGCGTATATTTTATGAAATGAAAACTTTCTTACGAGTTTTTCTAACTGAATGTCAAACTTACAAGATTATGGAATAACTTTTCATGTAAGTGAACCTTATGAATAAATCCAATTTTTGTCGAATATGATTAAAAATTATGCTTTAACTTGAAGCATGAGATTAAGGCACAAATAATATCCAAACTAAAGAATACAGTTATCTATAATTTTATAAATCTCAGATTAAGTTTCTATTATAATACAAAGTTTTAGAATTAAACTAAAGAATTCTTACGTGCATATGTACACATTTTCCTTCACTTTGACCCAAATTCACTTAGTGAAGACGAATAGAGGGTAGAATTTCTAATCAAGATGCTATCAAATGCATTATATCACGTGTCCTTCTTCCTAAATTCAACTCCAGCCCCCCTTTTCTCTTTTATTCCAGCATCTTCCCTCTTTTAGGCCTCCCTACATCTTCTCTCCATGGTTACAACAACAAAACCCCCATTCTTTACCGTTTCCTTGGAAAACCCTCCCGCAAACGTACATGGCCTCTCATAAACCCTCAATCCTCTCACGTCTACGCTAATATTTCACCGCGTTCTCTAATTGAAAAGTTCCGAGATCGTTTTTACCTTCAGCTCCTTCGCATGGGAAGAGGACACGAACGCACACCAGTTGGACTTAATAAAGGAGTGGGCGAGGGCGCCTCACGACATATCGACGCACTACCTTTTTTGTTTCCAAGGAGAAGTCATATCCCAGGGCTACGTTTAAAAGTCATCCCTAAGCTAAGGAAGACTGGAAAAGATATGTGAAGGAAGAGACTTCCGTGCGCTCTAATTATCCTACGGAATCTCCCGCAAGCGAAACAATTGAGCACAGTCAAATTGAAGCTCTACGAATAGGAATCCAGGTTTTTTCCAACACTCATTTTACAGTGTGCTAATCTTGGAACAGGAATTTCTAGGAAACTGTGTTTCAGAAGGTGGTAGTTTTTTCAAAGAATATAAGAGATTTTATAGACTTAACGACCTAATGCATTTTCATTAAAATCGTAATCTGAACCCCTTTGCTTTAAAGATTTAACAAAATGGTTTCCTCATGAATGATGATATGTGTGAAAAAGGGGAAGGTAAGCATCAACTCCTCTGCCGCAGTAGGTGAAAATGATTATGATTCCCTGGAATTTGCTCCATTTTTCCTCTTAAAGGATTTTTAAAGTGCGTAAAGAAAATTTTCTCTTATTTTCCACCGTGTATGTTTTGCCTTACCCGTGAAAATGTTAGGTGTATATGAGAGAACTATATGATGGACCCGGGTTGGTAACATGGTTCCAGAGTAAATATTTTGTTTTCAAGTTTACGTTTGAAACAATCTATTTATAAACAATAACTCCTCTTTTTTGCATTAATTACTTCGATAATTTAACCTCCTAGAAATTTCAATAAAGCGACGAAAACTAATACCTGTTATTTTGTAAATGAAGAAAATTAATAGCAATTCTTTGGAGATTAGATAAATCACATTGTCAAATTTTCAATAATACAAGCTTTAATATTTTTGAGGAATTGTAGAAAGCAGTTTTACTTATCTACCTCTTCCCTTTAACATAATTTGCAAATTATTTAATTTATATTTAATAAATCCAAACAAATCATAGTTTTATCTCAAAAACACAAGGAAATGAGCAACGACTTTCGAAGTTTAATCTTTATTTAATATAGTTTTAATATAAATAAAACAGAATTCATCATCTTAAAAAACTTATTTTTATTAGTTATATTGCAGCTGAAACTTTATATACTCTTTTTGGTGCACTTACTTTGATCAATTTATTTGAGATATACATAAACACGATACCATTTTGGAACAAATATCTGTTGCATCATTTTACTCCGTGTGTTCACTAAATCTGAATGTAAGCTTCTTCTATCATAAAAACCATTAGATGGGAAGATGGTAAAGTTTCCAGGGCTGTAATCTGCGATGATGTGAGCCTCAATGGACGTATTTATGGATTCTCAGGTACGAGATGCACGAGGATGAAAATAAATGGGTTTTTGGGATGATTTAAAACGCGCTAAGTCTCCGGTGTATCATGCATCTAACATCTCTTCAATTCCTTTTCAACGAGATATATTTTCCCCGAGAATTTTTAGCCATCGTATTCAATACCATAACCCCATGCGTTTACTGGGCTTAACCTTTCGAACTCATTCATGCCCAAACTTCTATCGATAAATCGTTGGATTTAAAGTGTTTTTTTAAAAAAAAAGAGTAGCTACTGAGGGTAAAAGTGCTTCAAATCAACCGTAAAACTTCATAAAATGATAAAATGGTCCATTTATAAGAGTTTTCATTAACGAATGACTCAGATTTTGAAAATATAACTAAAAAATTAAAGTTCGACTGTTTATATATTTCGAAGCTATTTGTTTTTATTTTTATTTTCTATATGTATACAGCTTTATAATTCCTAAAAATAATATTGGATCTATCATTAAGAAGAAGTGATGAAAAATATCAAAATCCATTCAACTCTGAGAATAACAATATATTCGTAATTCAATTGTAATAAAAAAATATTCTTACTGTACGTAGGTATATGTAGGAAAGTAATTTCATTACACGTTGTCATGAGCAATTACTTTAGTATCAGAATAGTTCATTGTTTACATTCTTATTCATATAAAATATATTGATAAAATATTAAATATAAAAAAGTTCAAAGTTATATTTTTCCATAGAATAAATAATTTTATCCGTACATAGTGCCCAATGGTGTCAGTCGATCGGAACCCAGATTTCTTCACTTGGATTCCCTTTGCTTCATATTTGAAGTGTTCCATATGCAAAGGAAGGAAAGCATTGGTATGCAGTATACAAACGACTTGTTCTAAACAGGTGACACTGCTCTTTGTGGAAGATATTGTCAATATCCAGGCGACACCTGTAAGTTTTAGGTGTGCAATTGTATCATATTTTCTATATGTACAGTTAATATGAATTTTTTCTTATATTCGCGTAATATTCAACTTTCAAATTTTTCGATTATTCTATAAATTTTAGCACTAATTTTAATTCTATTTTTTTAGTTCATTTTGCATGATACATCTTTTCCGTGATTAATTGCGGAATCATTGCTTCATTATATAGTTATAGAGAAAAGCTAAATTCCTTTAACCCTCACTGATGACCGATTAAGTTATTAAAGTATAGTATTTTATTCTCATTGAATTTGAGAAACAAGATCTATTTTTCCTCCTCTCAAATAGAACATTAAAAAATATCTACTTGGTGATATCTTTTCTTTACTTGACTGTTCTTCCGCCTAATCTTTTTAACCCAAAATCTTTTCAACAACAATCCTCCAGACTGACCACAAGATGTCTAAGCGAGTTTCTAACTCTCTCTAATCCCATTTCTAAGCTTAAGAGGAATGTTTTTGTCCAATGGAAATCCATCACTCAATCCATGTGAATGTTAGGAGAGTGACAAGGGATAGGATTCCCGAATATATTACTCCTATCTTTTCTACAAAGTAATTTTGGGTTCTACAGCTGCGTAATGGCAGATTCAGCACGTGCCCTCCGGGTGATTAATGAAAATCATTATTTTATTACAAACTAGAGTGAATGGTATGTTTTCTGAAGCATTTAAAAATAATATTATTTTAGAAAATTCAGCCATATTTAAATAGTTGCACCGGTATAAAAGTGGCAAACGGTGACTTTTATAACATATTAGTAAAATATTTTGCAATCTTACTAAATCATTCAATTAAATAATTAAAATAGAGATTTAAAATTCATAAAAAATATTTCGCAAAGATATTTTATTTCACTACATTCCTTTAGCTAAATTGGCATTTAATTAAACGATTTATAAATTATTAATTATAATATTCATTTAATCTATTTGCCTACTACATAGTATATAAGATATATCTGAATTTCTTCTTGATATCCCTGCTTTTACAAATAAATTAAAGAACTCAAGAAATAAAGCAACACATAATTTGTACTCGTCCCACTCGTAGCGCCACTATATCTAGGACATTACGCTCTGGTAGCGTGCGTTTAATTCAAACCGATTGCACCATTACTCCGGACTCAATGCCGAGAATTCAATTTTGGTTTCTCCCCTAATCTA
This sequence comes from Pantala flavescens, assembly GCA_020796165.1. NCBI lineage: Eukaryota > Metazoa > Arthropoda > Insecta > Odonata > Libellulidae > Pantala > Pantala flavescens. The sequence goes on along the minus strand of CM036881.1, from coordinate 48,498,900 downwards.
CTTAAGACACTAAAACTCGGTCGGCAGCAAATATTGCACGGAATCCTCTCCTAGCAACGCTAAGACGGGACAAATCGCGGAAAAAATTCGCTTGAGGATGCTCTGGAATTTCGGGGCCGCATTTCTACCCTTACATCTTCCATCGAAACCCTTAGAGAAAAAAAACAGGGTCTATTCCGACATCGCTTTATGTGATCTCTTAAGCTTTGCCCCTTAACTGCTACTGGAGAACTCCTTCCCCCTCTTTTCCCAGTTAATTTTTCTCATACAGCATCCGAAACACACTCTTTCCTCTACATATGTAGCCTATGTCCCATTTCATTCGAGATTAACTCGCAGTTTCTTCGCCAGGGGGCAGGGTGGGCTTGTCTTTTGGTACCGGAATGAATGGATCTCATGGGATCTAAAGATGTTTAAAGAAAGTGGAAATATAGAGAGGAATCAAGAGTTTTTTTTGAGAAATTGATTGTAAACAAATATGAAGGAAAGAACTTAAAAAAAAAGAAGTTTTGAAAAGTATATACGAATGAAAAAGGCCTTATATATTTGCGTGTAAACGACTTAAAAAGAGTTAAATGCTATTTTGTTGGCTCATGTTACCATTCTTATCATTCGGCATTAATTCCCCCTTTTGTGTTCAACTTTTAGGATATCAATTAAAGACTATTAAATTAGTGTGAAATATTAATGTTTTATCGATTTAACCTTATTTAAACATTTATCTATAATAATAGAATAATAATAAAATTACTGATTTATTACTAAATATTTGACTAGAAAATTGTAAAATAATTCCTGTGAAGGATGTGTTGCTATATCAAAATTCAAAATTTGATGCACCGAAGTCTTCGAATGCTGAATACAAAAATTTACACCACCGACAATAATTTGTTGATAATGGAAACACGTAAAAAGTCACATCATAAGTTGCCGATCTTTGCCGTGTCGGAATAAGAGGCGCCACTGGAAAGAGATGACAACAAACGCATCAAACATAGAAACGTATCGCTCGCGAAATCCTTCTGCGTCACAGTCACAATACTGTGTTACCTTTACCATCGGGTATGATTTGGCAAACTTAAAAATGAACGCAAATTCTGTATCTTTACCGCATAAACTACGTCGTTTACTCCCCTAAAAAAATCATACAAGGGGAAAAGAATAAACTACAGTTACATGGACGCTTTTGGGAGAAGGATACGAGTTTTCACACAGACTATTTCAGTTACGCGAAAGAACGGGATGACGCAATGGATGTTGCTCAATACTATCGCTATACGGAGCCAGAGATGAAAGAGACTGTTATGCCGTTTTGAGGATAAATATTTGGCGCTTTAATACGACTCGAAACATAATTTACGTGTCCGGGCGCTTATTTTAATTCTGCGGAATAATTGGAATAGGGAAATTTATGGGGAATGCCTTCTTCCCATTTATTACTAGGAATTTGAAGGATGAAGTATGTGGTTTATAATAGAAAATTTAATAGTATATGTGGTTGAGGAGTGCTTCATCATCCGAATGATTTAAGGGAGAATATAAAACTCTTCTTACAGAGATACAAGTTCTCTGGTACATTCGAATAGATGGAAATTCTTTGAGGATAGATTGTATGCATTTTTGAAATCCCTCAATTACACAGGATTTGTAAAATGAAGAAACTTGATGTTTTTATTGGTTTTATATTTCAGATCGACTTATGAATTGTTGGCTTAAAATTAAATAAAGATAATCCGGTCCACCGCAAGAACTACATAATGTATAGAAAACTCCAATCTATAATTTATCGTTGGATGTTTTAAATTTCATTAAAAAATCATAAACGTATTTTTGGATTTCCAAATTTTTTTTTTGGATATCGGTTCATTTAATTAACTTTTCAATCAATGTACGTCAAGTGGAAATTTTGAGAATAGCAGGTTATTTAAATCAGAATCCAGCTGGAATCATTCCCTAATTACTTCTGATAAGAGAACATTTTTTCATAATATATCGCAAAACCATTGTTCTAAATCCTTATTATTCTATGAAAATATTCTAGAGAGCAAAAAGAGAGGTCAACATAAAAGTTTATCTTATTTATTATTATTTAAACCAACAAAAACCATAAATTTCGTTCCAAAGGAACAATAAGCTCAATACCCTTCCTATTCAAGATATATAGACGTCCACTCATTACGGCACAAATCGTCATAAACTAGTCATTACCACTGTTTCTAAAATAAGTGTCGATCAACATTTACATGATCTTATTTATCTTTAAAGAACTTTCAAGTCTTTGTGTAGTAGTCAACTATTGCAACACTTGATTGAAATCGTCTTCCACTTCTCCGTCTCCAAAATATGAGATGGGTGATAATGATTCTAAAAGGACTGTAAGACTTAGTTAATGTTTTGAATGGCAAAACACCTCGTAGGACCAGAATAAGAGATTTCCAACTCATGGAATATTTAGTAACTTCTTATGACAATAATAAGTTCATACAATCCTCATCCTCATACAATGACCCTATTTTTTTAGAAGGAGAAGAGAATGAGGGGTTTCACTTATGAATTACATATTCACTATAACGAGAGATTATTAATACCAAACATAAATACAAATATTAATAAAATTTGTAACCTGATATTAACGAAAAAAGAGAATAAAATCACGACAAAAATTTACCACTGCAGTTATCTCTTCAAAAATAACTTGATTCACGGTCAATTTAATCCAAGCGTATCGTGGCTTCCGGAAAATCAAATCACAAATTCAACACCTTAAAAATAATCCCACTTGTGCGACTCAATTATGGATTTAAAAACAACCCTTGCCTCTGAGGATATTAACTCCGTGGAATCCTATCTCTACGGACAGAACCTGACCGAGTATGGAATGCAAACAAGTCCCCGGCAAACAATCTGGGCACTCGGAGAGTAACGAAGGCACCGAGGGAGTGCGCGCCCACACATCGCCAAGGAAAGTTAACGAATGAGCAGTGTTTCGAATGTAGGGAATGGATACCCCTTCGACCCTCCAGAGTTCATTAGAGTCTGTGGAGTGGACAAACAACGGCAGTCCACTTGGATATAACGTTTGGGGGTTGGATTTCAAAAGGTGGCATTCCAGATTTTACGTCGATTCTTCCCGCGGAGATGCAAGTGTCCCTTTGAGAATGGGAGAGAGGTTTTTGGGCTCTTTGAAGCGTGTTTGGTAATTATCATTTGCAGGTCGGACACACGTCTTTTTTCTGTGGGTTTGTTTACGATACGCGGTGGAATTGAGTTTCGCTGTGGGGGCGTTGCGGGCGGTGAAAGACTACAAAACTCTCCTAATGCCACGTAATGTGAGAATCTTTGTGCAACCGAAGCTCCTCTCAAAGAATCGTTTTGGAGGGCGAGTTTTCCGGATATCCATCCACTCGCGTCGTTAAGCCTTTTCGAGAATATTTTCTCCGTTTGAATGAAAAATGATATCTGCGAATGAAGATCTTTGAAATGTTCCTGTGAGGATCTCCTGGATAAATACGCCAAATTAATGAATTGGTTATCATCATTAAACAATTAATCGATAATAAACTTAAAGAATAATTATAATAATCAATTAAAATCAAATGTCCTTCAATATTTATTTTAATAACTGTAATTTTAGGATTAAGATCAGTGTTATTTCGTAGCTACAGATGAATTATTTGACTTTGAAAGTACAGCAACATGCAACGTAAATATAGATTGAATTTAAAATATAAATTCATGCACTTAATATATATAGCATAAAATAAGGATATTCGATTTCAAGTATTATTTCTTTGCCAGAGTCCTCTAAATACTATTTGTATATTATTTGTGAAAGACAATTAAGGAAAATAAAATACATCAATTACTCGTAGAGCCTTATGAAACAGGAATTTCTTAAATAAAACCTATAGATTTTGATTTACAGGTTCTTATATTAAAGAAAGTAGAAACTTTTATAAATGAATTCTTATAGAAAATATCAGACCGTAATTATAGTAATATTCGAAGAAAATACTCCTATTTAATTTCTCTCTCACTGACACAAAGGATCTTTCTCACTATTTCTAAAATAAGATGTAATAAAAGAATCATTGCCTTAATTGACGTACAGTTCAAAGCAATTTCATATAATTTTCAATATGGACTCGAAAGAACAAAAATATGACATTTTTAGGAATTATATCACCAATTTGCGTGTTTGTTTCCCCTTCCTCTCATTTTTGGACGCAATAGAAACGAGTTTTTATCAAAATATATTGTATTCCGTAATCGATTCAGTCCTTATATCATTTCGCCTTGTTATAAAGGTATTTCTTTGATGGAATGCGATAAAATCTCAATCAAGTTCCCGAATTTCTCTCAATTTGCCGAGGGGTGGAAATTGCTTGATCTCGACGGCCATATCTCTCATCTGACATTCTGCTTGACAAAGAAATAGCCCCCGGGCGTCAATTTCTTTATGCCGGAAAAAAATGAAGCCGATTTTCTTGCTTCTTCTTATACGTGGCCCGGGGCTCCCTTCACGGATTCTACTCCAGCCCATAATTCTGCGCCGTAATTGGCATTTGCATTCTGAAATTTATATCTTGCCAAACACTTTGTCACCTCCCAATCCTTTCATGGAGTGATAATTACGGGTAACGAAGAAACTCGAATTATACCCTTTCCTTCGATGATTTTTTCAGAGACTTATGAATTTGAAAGGAGTAGATTTCGGAGGGAATGGGATTTAAGAACGCGATTAAAACAAAGGCCTTATTCTAAAAATAAAGTAAATAATAAAGTTGAACACATTAATTTGAGGGATTTTCATTTAAACTTTAAAACATATTATTCTGTAAATAGCCACAAGTTACTTTGTTAAAAAGTTGATTTAAACTTACTAGATAATTGATTAATAGGTTTTGACTATTTACCATATGTATTTGGATTCCTATTCTGTAGTAATTAACATATTTTGGGCATAAATTCCAATCCATTCCATTTTTATGATTTTTTCTATGTAATTTATCGTATACATAATACATATAGATCGTAACTGAACTGTTAAGATGTAAATTATTATCTACATTACATAATTATGATTTGATATTAATCTTCTAAATAAGATTAACGTTTAATAATTATTATAAAACTATTAAGCAAAAATTACATTGAAAATAACTTTCGATTAAATATAACTCACAATTAATACTTAAAGATTTCGACTGTTCTACATCAAAGTGAAAGTGGATGATGAAAGGAAGTCAGACCATATTATGAAAATGCACAATAGAACTTTATCAACAAAAAATGAACGCCGGAGCAGTAAATTGTAATTTTTGCTTAATTTACGCAAATTTAATCTCCAACATCAAAAAAAAAATACATCAAAGCGCTCGCTTGTTCATCAAAGGTATATTATATTCGTTAATTAAATGGAGTTAAATATTTCTCATTCTCCTCCAAAAATTAACCATCAAAGTATCAACGTAAAATCGGATACATAAGCAATTGATTCAGACTTCAGAGGTGAAGGAAAGGCCTCCGTAATTACGAAACAGAAGATTTAAATGCCCTCAAAGATACCTGGTCCATCATCTCCGCCTCAGATCTCCTCCATCAAAGGAACCGATTCTGTAAAAATATCCCTTCAAACCCAAAATTTTAGGGCAATATAAAAACTCATCAGACATTGAGCCCTTAAGTAAATACGGTCAGCTTTTTTGGAAGTCTGCAGATGAGCTCCTGGAATAAAACTAATGAAAAACCCCGTTCGGCAAAAACCCTCAATCAAGACGAAACGGATTTTAATCTTTTAAATCTCAACCCTTTTCCTCATTCTCCTGAGAAGAATTCCCCACTTTCACTTGAGCAAAGTGAAAGATGACAAACAAACGCAATGAATCCTCAACAGTGGCCCACCCATTTAATCAAACCTGCGAAAAAGGAACCAAGACGAAGACGGTGGAGCGCATGTGTGAGGGAGATGAAAAAAAGCCGGTGCTGAAAAATAAAAAAAACGCCAAAAACTTCTCAATTTGTTCGAGCTCGTCAAAGAGAGAATGGCTTTTAATTTTTTTTCCTCTCGGTAACTCTACCAATTTCCTTTTCCCTCAATTCTTTTTCCCCTCCCCTCAATTCTTTTTCCCCTCCCCTCAATTCCTTTTACCCACCCTTCGTTCCCATCTCACCTCCCCTACTCCCCCTCCCCTTAAGTCTTCTTTCTCTCCCCTTGTTTGGTCTCCCAAATTCCTCATTCTTCAATTTCGTCGGCACTTGAAGTTTCATCGGAGACACTTCGTTCCGCGATGCGTATTCGTCACTCGGGTTCCTTTTTTCCGAAAGAACCATTTCCGGTTCGCCCCCCCCCCCCTCCATCCACCCCCACTGTTTCCCCCTCTTAATTTCTATGTAAATGACTCGATTCCTTGGATTCTTCCTCCGCCGACTTTTCATTCCTCGCCTCTGTCCCCCATTCAACTCTGATACCTTCGCATCCTTTTTACGGGAGATTTTCCTATTCATATGTCCCGTAATCGATTCTCCCCTTTCTATTACGGAATCAATTTAGGTGATATTACGCTGTGCAATGTTCTGCTTCCTTCATTCCAGACATAAAAAGGGGCTTGTACATAGATTTACGTATCGTGAATGTTTGTTAGACGACATTTCATTACCCCAGCATCCGCAATCCCTCTTTTAGCCACGTGTCCACTCGGGTAAATAGCTTTCTCAATCTTAAAAGAAATCGGATGAGAAAAATCAGGAATTTCTCAAATCACAGCTTTAGTCTAAACAAAATCCATGCAACTTCTCCTAAATACGAAATATCTGGGATGTATATTACCACCTGCCAAGTATGGTATTACATTGCAAAATTTGGAATGCCTCTGTAGCAGTTTCAGAGATTGATTTCAAGATTAAACTTGTTGTAATCGGTTCTGAGAATATTTTCTAAATATATTTTTAGAATCCCATTGCAGACTTCAAACGTTCTTTTTTTAAAAAAATCTAAGTTAATACAACAAATTAAAATATCTTACGTATTTAGAAGCATACTTTGCAGACTATAATTTTAATTTTTAAGTAATTCATCAGATGAAGCTGCAAAATATTAGCTCCAATATTTTAAAGCCATCTAGTTACTCTAAGGATGGATAAATATTACCTCAATAATATGTAATATATTTCTGGAAATATATAAGGAATTTTTAAGAAATTTTCGTCTCATATTAAGATAATAAATCTCTTGTGATTACGGCTACAAAAACTTCGCCGCTATTGATATTTCAGTCGTAGTCACAACAAACGTCGAGCGGTTTTATACACTAACCCAAGCAGTCACTTCTTTTTCCAACGACTGATATATTATGGCATCGATTACGTCTTCTCTCTAAAGACGTATATTTTACTTCATAAAAGCTTCTATCCATAAAATTCGAAAGAATGCTAATGCTTCATCTTTCGGATGTAATATATCAAGTAAGAAGACAAGCGTACACTCCAGCATTCCGGAGACTGGAATTCTCTTTTCAGATGTCTCTTTATTCAATATCTTATGAAAATTGATATCGATTTCATTGAAGGGAGATATACTGCGCGAGTGAATAATTCTGTTCGATGTTAACTTATACACACCTAAAGTAGGGTGATGATATGCACTCGGTTCAAATTTGCAAGAGTAATATGATCTTACATGCAGCACTGTAAACGTAAATTCGCTTGATTCTCAAGTTCAGATGAGATGCTTTCTAAAACATACTGCACATTAGGAATTAATTCTCTTTTATGCAAAAAGAGAACAACTTTAGTAAAAATAGATGGTATACCATAACGAAATATATTTTTTTAAATATATGAAAACATAGTTCATATATATGTAAACTATATTAATTTCCTTATAACACTCGAATTTTTATAGACATTTCGAAAAGATATTACGTGGAAGTGGAAGTATAAATATCCGGTTGAAGTTATGAATATATATTTATTACAATATAATTAGTAACCTTGTAAGAATGTGATTGTTTAGGACAGCAACGTTATCCAGTCTGATCCAGCTTTTCTCAATGAACTTTTCAGGGAAAATCAGTATACAAACATAGATATATTTATTTATTCGTTATCATAGAAAGCGCCACCTTCTGTATAATTACAGTGCGATTATATACTTAACAACGGACGTCACAATTATCCAGTCCCTGATAGAAAAATTTCCTCCCCAGCCTGGATTTGAACCCGGGACCATCCATATAATTAGCGTTCAAAGATTAGCAATCAGGCCGGCAAAATTTACGAGAACACGCATTAATGAGAATATTTATTTCCATTAATAGTCTTTTGAATGGTAAAGGTACTCCGATTCTCTGCCCTTTAAATGGGATATCTCTAATCTCATGCTGCCAAAGATCAACGGATCCTTAAAGAAAACAGTATCTCCCTTTGCGAGGAGAGGACAAGCCCAGATCGTATTCGCGGCCAATAGTTAATTTCCTCGGCGTGCACCCACCGGAAATTCAGTGCATCCCCCTTTAATGGCCATAGACTCAGTGCTTAGGAAGCGATCTCCATGAATCACGAGACCAGGAAGTTCCTCTGCGCAATTGATATCGAATTCCCCGCGCACCACCAAGCACCAGCGCAGTGCATCACACCCGCCGTTGGCACCACGTCTCCGGATCATCAAAGTGAGCATGAAATCATAACCAGTCAGAAATCCCTCGTTGAGTGACTAATGTTTGTCTCGCGGAGTAGAGATACAGTGATTTATTTATGCCACATTACCATATGGGGCAGAATTCGACATATGATCTACGGAGTGTTTATTTCGTATGATATGATTCATTTCGTAAAAGATATGGTGTGCTAGTTATAACAACGAAGCTACAGTTGGTTATCAAGCAAAATGAGTGACTTTAAATCATGGATTTTTATTGATAGTGTTTTAATTAATTAAAATTCTATTGCTCAAACAATTCATCGAGAGTGACATATTGGTTTCAACTAATATTCTGCTCTAATTCAGAATAAGTAATAATAATAATATAACAATAAAGGCATAAAAATAAGGCTATAACAATAAGAGTATAACAATAATAACATAACAATAAAAATATAACAATCAGAATATAACAATAAGAGTGTATAATCATAATAAGATTAAAATACGAGACTATACATTGCGTCGAGGGACCTTACTTACACAAACTCCATTTAAGAAATAAGAGAAAAAAATATCTCTTCGTCATCCCAATTTCCGAGGAAACGCCACAAACGGCCCCAAAACCTTCGTCATTGCGGCTTTGCCCGTAAACGCAATCTGTCATGACCTCAAACCCTGAGAAGGACAGCCTATTGTTGTTCGGGGTAAGTGCGCCATTTCTACGGACCTTAAAAACACCAACGGCTAAAGATATAGGCGCAAATGTACGGGAAGAGAGTCTGGTGTGCACAAACAAATGCTCCGAAAGATATATTTGAAAATTTAGCAAAACCTTTAGCATGATTTCAGATTTTTTTTTACTTTTTTTAAACATTAATATATTTATCATTTAATATTTATACATACTAAATTGAAATTTTTTCTCATTCTGAATATTTATTAAAATAAATCATTCGATTGTTACTGTTCGGTTGTAACGGTTGAAATGAAACACTCCAGCGAAAAAAGATTCACATTTAAAAGAAGTTTAGATATAATTTAGTCATGAAATAAAATTGATATTGATCGATAATATTAAAAATCATTCAATAATTAAAATATAAAATTACATTGAATTATACACTGACGTTAAATTATTTAGGAAATAGAAAAAAGTTATTGAGAAATATTCTCCTTACGCAAATACGTAAATTTGGCATTTGCAATATTCACACCTGCTATAAATTTAATGGCTATTAAAATTAAAATTCCGTATAATCGAAAATTAAATTTTCAATTAATTCAAGCCGCAATCAAAAATATAAAAAATAATACGCAAGAAAATCGGGATTTGTATTAGACTAAATGATTTTTATTCATGAAGTGAATATTACATATTAAATGTTTGTTTGCAGACAATCACTTAGATGATAAAACGAAAAATATCATAATAAATGTATTTAATTTATGGCCAAATCAACATAATTAAAATTTCACCTAAATATATCTCAGAACTCCGTTTAACTCGTTGCATAAATGTGGCGTATTAATGCCACGAGTTTTCCAAAAACCAAACCGAGCCCAATTTTTCTTTCGCAAAATATTTTTCGGGCACCGCAGCCAATTTAAAGCAACGGGACATCAATCACGAAATCATCCCTAATCCTCGGAAACAAATTCGCGTGAGAGAGAACGATACGCACGCGGACAAAATACGCAAACTCTTCCGAATGGAAACGTTGGAAAAAAACCCCGATCTTCATCGGGGACTTCAACCATTACTCCGCCAATCCCTCGGTTCAATTAATGGGCGGGATTTTCAATTTTCGCCACCACATTCATCTCAATCTTTTGGAGATATCCAGAGGCTTTCCGACGCTTAATTAAACCCCCATATTTAAAGAAAAAAGACTGTCGCCATCCCCGAAAATCGGTCCATGATCTGCATGGAATCCCTCCCCACCGCAACACGAAAACTCAAAAACGATTCTCCGGATCATTTATAACCATTATTCGAGATTTTTTCATAATTAAGGAGCGACGCTGGATTAATTTTCCTTCTCTCGATTGTCTATCCGCGCGGCGCTTTTCAATTGTTTCCGATTGCGAATATATATATCGCACGCACAATTGTTACGCAGCAGAGTGCGAAATGGATCGCCCAATGTCACACGAGCACCTGAAACAGATGCCGAAAACAATTCGGAATCGCAGCAAAATTAATTTATTCATCGATCACTCGTGGGATAAGCCTACAGTCATTTGTTCTCGAGTCGCTCCACCGACTTGATAAATTATAGCCCCGAAGAAGAGGAACGGACAAAAGAGAAGAAGGAGAAGAAACAAAGGGTGTGATGATGTATGGAGAATTTATGACGTCTAATCCGTAAACGAGTACAGGCAGAATCACTTCTTCAAAGTCTATAGGTAACTAACAGGGTCTCCTGTTACGCTAACATAATTGCGAATTCATCGATGACGTGAAATCTTTCTTCGCAAGTGGTTGAGAGCTAAAGTACCTTTCTCGCTGCTGGAGAAGTACTTCATTACATGAGATGAACTCTCCATTAAGGTTGCTCTTACGCCATTAATAGATAGTAGCATCGTTGTCGTTATTAAATTAAATGATATTAAGACTTATAATTGTGGAGAAATTTATGAGTATTTCAAATAAATAAACGAATTACGTAAGCTCATATAATCTAGCAATTATTATATAATAATAGTTATTCAAGTTGAATATAAATCATGGCAAGATATTATTTGGAATAGAATCAGCACAAAATTGTGTGCGTTATTACTAATAATTTTAGCACATATTCAAATTTTGTTCCAATTATTCCAATTTATCACTGAAATTTGCAACAATTTGAACAAAACTTTAATAAAAGCATTTTATCCATATTTTTTATAAATGATTTTCATTGCGAAATTTAAACTTCAATATTTTCATTCAGCAAACAATAATTTATACAATTAAATTACTACTCTCATTATCTAAAATATTTCATAAACTTTTATTGATACACTTCAAAAAATATTAGAATTAATATTTCTTCATGAAAGGATCACGCACTTACCATAAGAACCATAAAAACCATAGAAGAAGATATTCATTTATTACAAGTAAAAATGGATTTGAGCTTGATATAGGATTGATGTAACATTCTTCGTTTTTTTAAAAGAATATAAAATGATGATTCAATCACATCAAACTGATACGCATGTCATCCACTTCAATCCGTCACAAATGCTAATGAGAAGGACAAAAAAGGACGAATCAAATGTCAATCCCTTTTTCGATAACGAATTCGGAAAGGGAAACAGATGAAGTAACAGCGAGACAAATTGACGAAAAGGAAAAAAGGGTTTTCTCGATGCTTTCCTTCATTTCGCTAACCGCTAACCTATCAGACGGGAAGCGTTATAAAACGAGTAGCGAAATAGCGAAGTGTAAAAAAGAAGATAGATGGCAGTGCATGATTGGCGGGTGGTTTAAGGAGGGAAAAAAAAGGTAGGAGATTAATGAAGAAAGCGACTCATGCAAAAAGCAGAGAAGATGAACGATAATGCATGGGAAAGATACAAGAACGGAATGATAAGAGAAGGTCAGTCAAAGATGACAGCTTTTAAAGGATATATGAATGGGGAGCCTTGATGATGATAATGAAGGAAATGTGAAAGGAAAACTATCGCACGAAAGAATGGCGAAGGGTTGTTTGTCAAAATGTGGGCAAACAATGAGGGACAGCTAATTAAATCCGCGAAAAGAGTGGAAAAGTTTGGTGCGGTTTTGGACCGTTTGCTCAAGATCTTTTCTCTATCGTTCCTATTCCGAACTTGCCAAAGACGATTCTCGTTGGATTCAATAAAGATTTGCGTGAGTTGTTTTCAATATTAAAGTTTCAGATTTTAATAAAAATGTACGAAGATATTTTAGGAAAAGTTATTCATGATATAACGTTATAAATTGAGAACTACAAAATAAAGATTTTAAGAATCAGAACCGCAATTTGGAGAGAATGATTAAGAAAATTAATTTCCGTTTAATATAGATTTCCATTTGAATAAAGATATTTTTTCATTATAAATTAATTAAATGAACTATTTGCATAACTATTTCTATGTGTATACAATTACATAACTATTTCTATGTGTTTACAATAAAAATAGAGATTATTAAAATTAATACAGGTTATCAACAATATTTTAATTTATATAAAATTAGTAATTAGCGAAATAATCTTTGTGGTTAATTACATAGCCTATATTAATATCATTTTATGCTAAATATATGGATCAAACTAAGGTTCTGGGAATTATTAAATTATACTCTTGGATTATATAAGAAATATACCCAACAGAAACCTTGAATATATACGAACTAGTTTGCTATAGAGTGTATTAGATATCGACCTTTATTATCAAATTTATGTCCTTTATGCTTCATAAGGTTGACCTAAAGCAATAATTTTTGAGTAAAATATCCTCCAAACTTAGAATGATATACAATACGTAGAACAGTATTATGTTATCAGATCTATGATTGAAATGAAACGGAAAGTACTTTATAAAACATCGTATGGATGGTCCATCATTAGCCTCAGATCACGTATTCAAAACAGGAAGAGGATATATTTTTCAGCAACGATTCAAGTGTAGACGCTTTTTGTGAGATAATCAAGAAATATATATTTTCCATAGAAAAGTGCACGAAAAAAGCGCGAATAACTTCCAAAAAAGAACATCTTAAGCGTCAATATATTCTCCATCCATAATTCATCATCGTAGAAAGTGAGAGTGACACAAATGGAAGGAAACAAACAAAGAATCGCGTGCCAGTTCAGTTGTTTATTTCTTTTTTTTTGGAGATGTTGACAACGACGATAAGCAGCCGCTCTTGGCAACGAAGGTTTTAACAAAGAGAAAGGGATAATTTAACCTTTAGGAATGAAATCTGGGATCATTTACTCGTACGAGAAGGTTGAGTGAAACTTATTGTAATTTAATTCGACTTCATGACTGCTCGAGCAATTTGTCATCAGTTTTTTTTAGGAATTTCTTACGTCACGGTTTGGTGATGTAAGCATTTAAATTTTTTTAATTTTCTATATCCAAATTAAAGCTACGCACTCCAATTTTAATGATGGTGAATGATACTGTCTAAAAAAATATGGTTGTTTAAAGTTTTCTATTTACCTCGTATTCTATGACCATTAAATAACTGTGAAGTTAACAGATTTATGCATAAAATATCGACTTAATCGTATAGAAATTTAAATATGCATAACTTTGAGGTAGGTGCCCATTTGTGCACTTCTAAGAGTTTCTTCATACCAGTTGATTGATTTACTTCACATTTTCGCAAATAAATGACGCATTGAGTACAGAACCATTTTCTAAGTACCTCTCCATCTTGGATATCTGGAACATGTCCCTTGATTCAGAGAAGTTAAAGGTTGATTAAACATCATTCGGTAAGGAGTCCTGAACAAACGTGACTGCCTTCAAATATACTCTCGTAAATGATGAATGGTTCAAAGGTCGAGGTGAAGTGGAACAAGTAGAGGGTAGAACGCCAGTGATTAGATGAGAATGTTTTTAAAATATTATTTCTGATTAAATCCCTTACACTTGCATTTTACACGTAAGTAATAATTAATACCCGTGAAAATCCACATGTAATATTAGATTTCGTCTAAATTTAAATATAATAAACAAAAGTAGTCTTATAAATATTGTTTTCAATAAAATTTTGTGCATAATTTAAATTAGAAGATATACGTTTAAATATCTAAACACTCTACGAATCTCTAATAAGTTTCTCAAAAATCATATATCACAGTAAAATTAAATAAAATGTTCTTAGGCAAATGAATTTATGTGTGTATTACTTTCAACTTTAAAGGATTTCAAAAATCTTTAAAAGGATCCCATAAGTAATCTATCATGCCAAAAAATAAATACTCCGAAAATATCCACAGGTTAAAATAACTCCACACTTGAGAAAAATCCGATCCTTCCACTGAAAAATAACACCTTTGAAACACACACAGTTCGATCCTTAAGCTCTCGGGTCAATTACGCAACTCGTGATGGAACACGCCCAAGTGTGGCCCATAGACACGACGACATCCCACGCACACTTGCCCACAAGCGCCACCATGAGGATAACAAATGAACGCCTTCATATCGATTCAAGTATATGTGGAATGTGTAGGAGCGGTGTAATAGATGTGATTAATGGAGTGGTCTAGAGGGTGCGGTAAGGATTGGAGAAGATGGAAAAGGGTGAGTGGACCAAAGTGCGTTCGGTTGATATGTTGATGGGAGGAATGATTCGTCAACGCGGCGCTAGAGGGCTAATGTTGACGTTGGAGTGTGTCGATACGGTGCTATGACAGCACTCCACGGCGAAGACGTAATTTATTTGTTCCTCGACGGAATATTGAGAACATTTATCCACGTCCGAAAGTATTCGCTCCGAGGCTTGGGAAGAAAGGATTTCCCACGTTAAAGGTGGTCCTTGACGATTATGAATTTATTTATAGCTCGATTTATTACGCTTTGGAAAGTAAAGCGAATATAAATCACTATTACAGTTCCTAAAGAAATCATAAGAAAGATCGTTTTTGAACAAATAAGAGAACCATAAATCTCCTTAAATAGATTCTCTTGTGGAAATATTTGAAACGTTTATTTATTAAAATATATTAATATACATCCATAGCAGATTTATTTAGTAGCATGATAAATATTATTCAACTAATATTTATGTTAAAAATAGCATTTCAAATAATTTCACATATCAATTTATGACGATTCTCAGCACAATAAGAATGATATAAATTGAGAGAGTAAAAAATAAAGAACAGTTAGAAGAAAAAAGTATTTAAAAAGTTAGTTGCTAATGTAAAAAATGCAATTGGTTATAACTAATATCCTGAATATCGAATCGAAGTTACAAGGATGGAAACTATATAAATCGAAAAACAGAGAATAATAGTGTATTCATTTACAAAGCAATTTTGGGGTAAAACTTTTGTATCTTACTTATAGACTTACATACCATAATGAGATATAAGATTTTTAAATTTTGAAATGATAAATTATTCCACCCATATCAATTAATTATGGATCACGTAATTAATAAATCCTCAAAGTTTGCTCATTAGGTAAAGTAAGGATTTCTATCAAAATGCAAATTTTTTTCCTGAATTGAATCGCATGCTCATGGAATACGAATAAAAGATTAGAAGAGAAACATCGTTGATGATGTATTTCAGTACACAATACATTTAGAATAAAGAAGTGAATGGTATATTAAATACATAGTTGGGTGATTATAATTATTGAGGCTTCATTTCGAGATTAAATAAAATTCTAAACTTTTTTACCGAATTTATAACGAAAACTCTATATCCAAATTACTTTGTTCGCTGTTAATATACATTAGCTTAATGCATACATAAATACTATTGAACTCAAAGTGGCTTTTCCTTTATTAAATTCATTCGATTAATTTGGATTAATTAAGTTGCGTACATTAGAAAAATATCTTGTTTACCATCTAAAGTCGTAAAAACATGGTCTGTCGAAAAAACTCGCCAAATATAATATTCGATAACATTGAAAATTATGAAAAATAAAGCAGAGACCTTTTAACTTAATTGCGTCATCCGACGATGTCACGCTTTCCCATGAGGTTTTCGAGTTGGGAAGGTGTATCATATTAATACCATTAATCATTCATTTGCTTTTAGGATAATGGCCTATCTTTCCATTCTTTGATCGATCTTTCAGCCAATCAGAAATTCGCTATACGTTAATTAGCAAAGAATCGCATGAAATGAAATGTTCACAGTTACAGTAGAAAGTAACACTGGAAATGAAATGTAAAGATTCTTCTTTGCATATCGCACCAAAATTTCATTAATAAAAAGTAAGAGATATGTAGGTGGGCACGAAAAATTCTGAGTTTATTCTGAAATACATTCAATTTCATAGCTTGCTTTGTAAGCCAATATTAATAGGATCTATTTCATGTAATTTCCTGTTGTGCATAATGAGAAGACAATTACTTCATTTTGTAAACTGAGCTTAAAATCTTATGGATAGCTCAGGTTTTATTGATAACCAATCATAGTTCTGCCTTTTTCCTCATCATTTAATACACCTGGATCTTTAAAAGCTAGAATATTCTTTTCTCCATTACAAATTTTATAAAAGTATCCCAATTTTCTTTGATTTATTCAAATCAAATTATTCTTTTTTTCCCAGAAATAAAAAACGATTTTACTGAAATATGCTTTGTTAAAACCATATAATAGATGAATGATAAATGCACCAAATATTTGTAGTGAAGTGTCTAAAATCCAATCGAGTATATTTTGACTCAGGAATTTCCATTATATAAATTTTATGGACCCCTTAAACGTAAGGGATGCACAATCAAACATATTATTCGTATCCTAAAATTAATTAAAAGGGTTTAGCAAAATATTTCCCACAGAAATTAGGTACCTTGAATGGTATTGCAAGGGGAATTTAATAAAGTCTATGTGATACCTAAGTAATCGTTCGTCGTGGCCATACATCATCCAACCTTCTTGGGCCCAACCGCGACGAGGGCAGCCTCAATGGACGGCCCTTAATTGGGACAGGGGTCGTAAGGGGCCTAAGGTGGAAACAGTTTTCTGAAGAATTAAACGTGGGCAGACGTGGATTCATTAGCTGTTTAAGTCCCGTACCCTTGGGACGAAAAATCCGGTTCCTTATGTTTCCGAGCGGAGTTGTTTTTGACATATTCAGTCACGAGTGAAAGAAATTAAATCTCTCGGGAAACTAGACCACGGAGAAAAAGCAATTTGACAAAGGTTTCGCAAAGGCAAGAAATACTGACGTTGCGTCATAACTCATTCCGTGCAGACCAAACTTCAAAGCGAAGCGTAATGGCAAAGCTGGGTTTTATTTTCGTTCCGGAATTTTTAGAATCGAGAAAAGCAGAAGTAACGCGTGAAGCCGGATTTTGCTTCAGTAATTAAAAGTCGCTGAGGCAGGGATTTGAAATTTTGTATAAATAACGTCTGGACAGAGCGTTGCTACCAGACGCACAACTATTAAAAATGATGCTTATTAAAAATGTGATCAAAAGAATCGAAGTTTGATTACGTGAAAGCAAACATCTTTGAAGTTTAAATCTACTTTATAGACCTACCAATCTCAACATCTGAATAAATTTTCAAATTAATATACCTATGTATTTGAAATTATAATTCTTTCCATGGAGCAAGCTTATGGAAAATTAACTAGATGATCAGAATTAAGGAATTAGATAGTTATGAATCGGTAGATTTCAAAAATATCTGTCAAACTCAGTGGGAAAAATCCTGGTTTGCAAAAATAACTTTCTCTACTGGAAAGGTTGAATCATTCCCTTTGAGCCCGAAAATCTACTGAAAGGTTTTTGATATACTTTCCTTTAATCTCTCTTTTTATGAGTGTAATAAACAAATATAATCAGCATCGCATATTATTTAGATGATCTCAAGTAATATAAGTGTACAGACATGTATCTTCATAAACCTGAATTATATATAAAACAACGAGATTATTCTTATGTTTAAAACAAGACCTCAAACACGGAGACAATTTTTTTTCTGAATTTCCTTTTCATTACTGCTCGCACAAATAAAACTTTTAACTTCCAGTTCGAGGGCGACTTCAAAAGTTAAATAAAAGGGAAAGCTTGCAAAGACAAACAGTTGACGAATCAAGAAAATAAAATCCAGCGGCGGGTCAATCTCGAGGTTTCATCGTCGAAGGTTAATTGCGAAATAAAAAACAGAGATTCTGCCGCATGTCCGTTATTTTTAACTCCTCTCGGGCAAAAAGCAAAATGACAAAAAAGTAGCCATAGTTTATTCCCTTTGACTCTTACTCATACTAATTGAATATTAATATCCAAACCCTGACCTCCAACGGCGTGTCACGGAGAGTACGCCTTCCCGAGAGCTCCGAAAGAGATGCATATCTACTCCATTTCGTGGGTAAACACAAAAGCTGAAATAAAGAATAACACCCCTCCGTTCTGAGAGAAGATGCTAAAACATCCCTCTATCAGGTACACACCCCTTCCTTTTAACTCCCGTATCTCTTCAGGATATTCCTTCACGCCTCTTGGAATTCCAGTGACCCCGTAAGAATTATGCAACCCACCGCACACACGGAAACTCTCTTGGTAACGTATCCAGAGCCAGTCAACAACGCATCAAACATCATTTCTCCATTCCTGTGTAGACTCCATTTCTCTTTCCCAAACACGGGCGGACGTGGGCGGAGGTGACATCCGACGGGAACTCGCTAACACCGCAGACACCCATGGTGCCTCCTTTCTGCTTCAGAAAGTTTTCTCGGATAAGAATCGCTCTTATCTCGGGTAGGGAAACATTCACTTGCGATGCTTTTACTCATTCCTTTTTCCTACCCACTCACCCTGTTTCCCATCCCTTTTTAAAAGCCTCTTTTTTCCCTCACAAATAAGAAGCTCCTCCACTCTTTTCCATCCTTTTATTTCGAATATTTCTTTTTCCCGCGTCCTCCATATCACCTGCCATATCGGTTCCTCTATCCTCTTGTCCTCTACAAATTCCTCTGCAAATTTTCCCTTTTGTTTTTCCAATTCTCTCCTTTTTCTTTCGTCTTGGACATGGCATCCTTGCGGTTAGACTACCCACGACACAACGGACGAGATTTACTTCCTGGACTACTTTACTACTGGATTACATCGACAATAGTTTTATCGAAACTGATACGTAGATTCCTCAACTTTTAAGTTACAGTTATTTTTATTAACATCGTCGTGTTTGGAATATTTATAATATTATTTCCAAAGCATTGAATAAACCATTTATCCCTTTAAAATATACTGATCTCTTTCATACCATTTAATGTTTATTTTCCACTAAAATAGGGGCTAGATTGATTTCCTTTACGAAATTTCTCATGATGGAAGAATATAATAATAAACATAAAAGCTAAATGTTCATTGATTAAATTCGATGTAAAATAAAACTTACTACTATACAATTGCCAATATCACTGTTAGTGAGTTTCATAGCTAGTTTTTAGATATATGACTTTCAAATATAATTTTATGGAAATATCAGGCTGAATTATTTCAAATTATTATTGATGGAATTTAACAATCTTACAGGTATTGATGTGAAGGTCTCAATGAAAGGAATGTGCAATAAAATTTAGAAGAAGTACAATCAAAACTGAATGTATAGACCTAATTCTTATAAATAATATCAAAAATCTCTATATTTTATAGAAATTTAGCACTTAGATTATTTAGCTTGCATCCAAATAAATGAAAATACAGTAAATTTATATAACAGATCGGTAGATTAGATAACGAAACATTACTTCCCAGGGAAACTGCAAATAGACAAATGGGGCACCTTTGTATTCCGTAGAAACTGTAATGAATGCCATGGATGACCCATTTTCCGATCCGCACTCCACATACATGTACGAAATATTAAAACCCGTAACTAACCGCTATTTCAGAACTTCGACGAATACCATTTGTCTCCGAAGACTACCAATTACAACGATACGTAAGTTAGATCAGCGCTAGATACAAATTTTCCGTGCCATAACTCACCTCGCAGCTATAGCACAACCCTTTCGTGGGAACAATTCTGCAGTAGACGAAATTTAAATCGCTACCGCCAATGTTGGCATAAAACGGAACTGGGGCCCATGGGAGCATATGGGATAAATTTTCATACAAATATATTTGGAACTAAATAAGAAATTCCGTGGAAATTGGTGCCCTACGAATATACCAACAGGATTGGAAGGTCTTGTTGCGAAAATTTCGGCCAACTTTCGGGAAGAAACTATCCCTTGGTCTCCTGATTGCAGAATCAGCCGAACACCGCCAATTTTGTTCGATCTCAACCGCATCTGAGTAGCTCGTCTTGTAACTCACTCGGTAGTGATGAAAAAAAGCGGAAATTTCAATAATGAAAGCAAAGTAAGGAAACTTTGCGCGTATTTTACGGATGAATGAGAAGAGGAATTTAAGATACCAAGGCCATATTCCCGAACGCAGAACTTATAAAACGTCCGCACAAACTTTTTTATACTGGGAAAACCGAAAAGGGCACATACCCGTGTGAAACAGCCAGCTCATTACGTTGCCCACCTTCTTCTGGACACGAGTGACCTACTTGCTCAGGTAATTAATTAACTCCAAAGTCATCGTAAGTGGGGAAAACTTAAGCCCAAAACTTTCTCGCCGACGGTAATTATGCCGCAAGTGCTTTTTATTTGCAGCAGAAGTGGGAATGCGGGCACGCGGGTTATGTATAAGACCTTTTCTACTCGATTAAATGGTTTTATGCGTTCTATGAAGTTGGGTATTTTTATTAAGTCAGCGCGTTCAGCATATTATACTGACGGAAACATTTAAGGGAGATCTTAGCGTTATGATGTTTCTGAAATTGGTTTACAGGAAGTCGAAAGTAATTTCACCCCTTGAATGGGAAGTTATAGGATTAATAAATATTCTATAATTCATCATCATCACCTGATGATGGCCTATGCGCCGGTCGTTCAATAAAATATCCTTTGGAAAATACGAAGTACATTTTTCCTTCAACTTATTTTACCTTTAAAAGAATTCAAATTAAATAAAAACAAGCTGTTCTTAGTGCGGTTATTAATGATTTAAAAGCAATAATTATTCACTTGATACTAAAAATATTTAAAATTTAGTACATATATTCACATATCCAATAAGTAGACAACATGAAGTCATTAGGAAGTTTATAATATCAGAAGAAATAATCGGATTATACGAAAATATAGAGTAAGAATTTTTCAACAATACAACTTGATTATTAATTTATCAATGTTATGGAGGTAAAATTTCTAGGTATAAACTCGTAAAAATACTAGGTAAAAATTCTTCTATCAATCTTATTAAGTAAAGATTCAAATAAAAATTTAATAAAGGCAGTACTATAATTAAGTTATTCCAATTATTTCGTCCCATTCAAAATAAAAACTCAATACTAATGAAAACTTCGTTACGAATCACATCGATAGTAGAAAGAGAGAAAGAAATACATTCAAACTACTTTCATTTCCTTACATCTTATCTCAAAGAACGATTTCGAACTCAAAATCATTAGTATCGTAATCAATAAAAAACTACGGAAAAATACATCAAGGTTTAGGAAGGGACAACTTATTTATTACTCGGGAACGATATAAATTCACGGAAAACTCTTTTCAAATCAAATTACTCAAAGAGCATCATCTCATATGGAAGTAGTCTTAAAATTTTCCTAAGGGTTACAAGTTCGAAAATGTTCATTAAATATCTGCGCATTGTGGTAATATTTTATTCTTGGAAAAATAAGCATTTACGCTGTTTTCTCGAACTTTGCTCGGTATGGTATTGCAAATTGGTCTTGCGCATGATGTCTTATGCATGAAAGACAAACAATTGGCGAAGTAATAGGCTTCCGAGGAATATCCTTATTGATTCACGATGGTAATAAACCTTGGACCCTCGCACTGAGGGAATAAGAGGTAGGAATGTGGAAGAGACGTCTCTACTTCTCTTTCCTCCGGGAAATATCGAGTGGACTGAGAGGCCAAAAAAACAACACAGACACGTAATGCGTCTTTATTGCGTTACCTCGTCGTCATGGAGACAGAGAAGTAAGGGGAGGCGCGTAATATTTTTTTGTAGAATTTCCTTTGGGTGAGGGACGGGGAAGGTGTTTGGGTCCCACGAAGCTCTATTTCTCGAATTCTGGAGAAGGGAAACGCATGCCTCTCTTAATGGAAACGCTGGCATCAAATCCCTGAGGATGCTAAGGAAAGAGTAGAGCTTTATGGCTCTTGAAATATTTCTCGGTATCAACCCGCTTGTTATCCTCTAGGCATTACAGTCAAAATGTACAATTTTTCGAGTTACTTTGGAAACAGGAATTCTTCAAAACTTACCAAGGTGGGTGTATTACTATAACGGAAATATTAGTCTATTTTCAATTGCTCAGTTTGCTTAAGCCTCAATTAAATTCGGGATGGTACCATAAAGTATCCTCTGAAGAAGAATACAATAGGACTGAAACAATTTCTACTGATAAATATGCGAAAGTTGCGATCTTATTTGGAAATGAGGACTGGTGCATGGGTTGGAGAGTCAGTTTTCTTTTCTATCCGACAACATTCGTTCAATTAGAGTTAAATTTTCAGTGGAATTCTTTCCATCTACGTTTAGAATTCTCTCTAATATCGTTCTAGGAAGGGGATTAGGTGAAATTCTTCTTTTTTAAATATTACCTATTTTCGAAAATTTTCGTATAATCATCCTCATAACCATTTATCTAAATGTAATACATTGATAAATATATGTATCTCAATAATGCATTGATGAATTATTAAAAAATTCGAGTATTATATTTATATAGCAAGATGTAAAAAGTTACAAAACTAAATAATGAAAACATAAATAGAATTTGGATAGTCATATGGATAATTAAAGCAAAAATCAAACAAACTTTGTATCAAGTTGTATGACAATTATTCTTTTGCTAGGTTAGACTAAATAGAGTAAATTTAGTGAATAAATGAATACTAAAAAAATTAGAAACTTTAAATCGAAATGAAACAATTACTAGCTAACAGCTATTTTATTAGAGATTTGAGAGCGAGAAACACTATCAAAACTCATGAAATTATACCAAAAATCCGGCGCAGAGAAAAAACATCAATTGTCTTCTAATAATGAACAGTCCAAGGAAAAAATTATTTCGCTCTTGTAAGTTTCTCTATTTTCAGCGAAATAAAAACTTTTCCCTTTATTTATCTTCTCGATCGCCCCAATAATCGGGTCGTTGCACTTTAACTTATTAGAAATAAATGACGGAGGAGATGCAATTTCTGAGATCGCAGTTGGTGACAATCCCAGCGGTCCTTTGGGAGGCACTGGCAACGAGATATGTCTTCTGCGAGACACGCCATCTCTGGGGATGGAAAAAAGAAATTAGGAGAAACAAGAAGGAGTTCGACGGATACCGTGATTGAAAGAAGGAGAAGGCTGTCCGATTCATTCCGCTAAAGCCCTGCAGCTAAAGAGTGACAGACGTTCAGAGGCAAACAGGAAGTACATGAAATTATTCCGGAAGAAATTCGTTTGAGAATACACTGTAAATAAATAAATATATATTGGGAAAGGAATAGCGAAAACAGTATTAGATTGATGAAATGAATGACGCAATGAAAAAATAGTTATATTTGTTAGATTGCGCAATGGATACTCAGTTAAATTATCCAAATGATTCTACATCTATTCCTTAAGGTTCGAAACTGAGAAAACGTATAATGAAGATATTAAATGAACAAATATTATACTTTATCAGAACCTATAACCATCCGGTATTGTCTAGTGGTTAGGATATCCGGCTCTCACCCGGAAGGCCCGGGCTCGATTCCCGGTACCGGAACTAATATTTTTCACCACGCCGAATATAATTAATTTTATTTATCGACGACCAAATGTCTGTAAGATGGTAGATATGCTCAACAAGCAATAAAATTGCTAATAAAGAGTCAATTTTTCAAAAGACATTATATTTATATATATTATGCAATATTTCTTTCCAGCCGTGCTTTAGATAGTGGGACTCATAACTTAGCCCTATAAATTCTCGTATAGATACAGTTTTTGCTGATGATAGGTTCTTACTACAATCTATATATTGCCTGATAAAATAATAATATATTGAATTTTCCATGGTGGTACATTTCTTACTGACATAAATGTTCGAAATCATTATTATTGTGCTTGGAATTACTAAGTTACATCAGATATAAAATCTCATCATCTGAGACTGAGATAACCAATACAGCAATGCTAATTATCAAATTTTATGTAATTAAAATATTAATGATTAAAAAGATAATTTCATCAAATATTCTTCTAATAAGCTTTCAATACCAAGCAACATACTATTAATTTATCCATATAATATTTATATAATCCTTGATATACTAGTTAAACAATTAACAGCAAAGTAGGAGAAGAGAAAGTTATTATGGGCGAATTTAGACTATTCATCATTTAAAGTGAAAACAGTTTACAAAGGTTGAATTAATTTCAAGATAAACTGATGGACACCGTATTTTGAAATATATTAATCATACCAGATCGAGCCATCAGATTTTATCACGAATTCGTGCAGCTATCCGAAGAAAATGAAGGATGAGAATCCAAAATTAATCAAATGATAAATATAGAAAGAAAGGGAAGTTGTTAGATGTAGTTAATTAATACTACTCAGAGAACATGGAGATTAAATATTTTCTCATAACGCCTCACTACTTTTATAAAACCTCGCTCAATAATATAATACTCATCTGATAGAGTACCGGACCAGAAATTGTGAGACTCGGGTTCGATTTCCGGTCCCATCAGACTTCTTTTAAGTCCATCCTACCTTGGGAATTTATCCTCAACGCACAGCGTATCTCTGTAACATCCATACATTGTTCCTTATATTAATATATCCACTGTGAATTTGATTTAGATTTCTCATCTTTTCATTGCATGGTGACTATATATTTTTGAAATTACATAAAAACCTATTGTATTATTCCAACAGTTGACTATAAAAGATATTTGTATGATTTCACTTTTGCTATTTTGCTCCTTCAGAGATGCTGTGCATATAATATATCATAAAAATTTTCCTTCAATACATTGCCTTGGAATAGCTGTTTACAAAAAGCTCCAATCACTTTTATATATCGTGATTAAATTTCGAACTTTCAACATGCCAGTTCTGTTCTCTAATCATTCATTTTCTATATTCCCTCCAAAAACTTTAAAAAATTTCTCTTAACTCACTTGAGTGTTCCATAAGATCTATTGCCCTAAATTTTCCTCGAGCAAATGAGAAAGCTATTGTATTAGCAATTCTCAAGTGGTATCCTCAGACGCTTCTGTGATCTATCGTTATAGTTACTTCGCTCACGCACATCTATCGCCTTCACGCACGATTCCAGTTACAAATCGATAGCACCGGTCAAGATAACCTTGACCCCTTTCCTATTATCAACGTCTGTTGCTTTTACTGTAATTCTCTTTACGAATTGTTTATTAAATAGATTATTTGTTTATAAAATCCTTTATATAAAATGAACTTCATAATTTTCGTGATTTAAACTCATGATTATTTGTAATATGTATTAATTGAAGCTTGATCATTACAAAATGACATCGGTTTAAGGCAAATGAAAGGGATAAGGATGTTATCTATTGTTTCATTAAAAATTTTTAAAGTGTTATTTTTACTCAATAGTAAATGAAATCTCACGAAAGATAGATATTAAAAATTAACCGATTGCAGTAAAAAATTCTTTAAAATACTAAATAGGTAGATATGTCGTTTTAACGTTGAAAACTTATAACGTTTTTTAATTTTTAGTTTTAGAATTAGATTTGCATTACAATATCCAATAAAATTTGAAATATTCTAATACATTACAATTATGCAAATTGATGCTCTTATCCAAATATTCTTAATTTCAAGAGAAAATCTAAACAATAGCATCTGGCATAGGAAATTTTCGATCTATATTATCTTTTGTAATTTATGGAGTTATATTTTAGAATTGTACTTTATATTTTTTAATTGATTACACTAAAAATGACTAACATCATTCCAAAATGATATCCATAATTGAAACAGAATTCACATCTTCGCGCTAGATCTGATATCTATTCGATATTTCTTGCTCTAATCTCAACTGAAGGAGGGTTAAATAGGAACCAATTTTTAAAATTATCATTCCCAGATTTTGACACAATTCCGTCTTATAGAAATTAATTCAAAACGGTTCCCACGGAATGCTTCATATGCACAGCAGCACTTCCAACACAAACGTAACTAATTGCTCCACTGATGATTAACCGAATTGCTTTGGCATACCGTCAACGTGCGTTATAGCAACGCAATATGATCAGCAAATACATCTTCCCATGGCCTAGAATTTGCATTCCGTGAGCATTCGTAGATTGTATTCGCCCCTGAGCAATGCCTTTAATCCAATAGCATCTTTTTCCCGTGCGGAGAAACAAATATGATTCGCATCCATGGAAACGCACACATGCCTCGGCATTCAGTATTTACATGGTAACGGAGGTGGAGCTAAATACATGTACATATTCTCCGGTTGTCAGTCCTTTATTACCACAGAGCGCGTCTCGAGTGTTCCTTGGGACCCTTATGAACGAAAGAATATAGACTTGTCAGACGTCTCCAACATCCCTTAGAAACGGGACCCACCTCAGAGGGTTCATTCGCTAATGGATTTCATTGAATGAGTCCTTAAATATAGTTCTCTCTTGAAAAATATAAATTGTTAATGATGCATCAATCACCCATTCAGTCATCAGGTGTACTTTTATGTCCATTGGTGATGGAATATCATCGACCAATCACAGAACTTAGAGACATGTATTGCAGTCGTGAATATGATCCTAAATGAGGAACCGATGTGTTAATTAACCATGAAGTGTCTGCAATAGAGAGAAGAGGTCATCATAAGATTAAGATTGATGTTAGAGAGACATTCTGAATGAGGTGTCTGTTTTAATGATCATGAGAGAGAGACCTGTAGCTTCTGTGTCAATCCAGAAACATGGTGAACCCATTTTCTTATGCGATTTACTCTAATTTAAATTAGATACAGTGACAAATATCTAAAATCAGATCGTGAATATTCGCTTCAGGTTGAAGGCAAAAATTTATTTTAGGTTAAAATAACTTTCAATGATCGAAAATTATATTCAATTAATGATCAAAATGTTTTCTATTTTTGCAATATCAAAAAGTGAAACGTTTTCATTGTTTCATAATTTTAATTTCATCCCACTATCAAAATACCTCCTCAGTAATTGAAGCACTTTTAAAGGACGACGTATAAAGTAAATAAACCAGAGATATTTTAAGTTACATTCAGAAGGTACCTTAAGAACCTGCCCCTCATTCTAAGAAAAGATTTACAGAAAGTGGGAAATTCGAAAAGTCGTAGTCGTCGTACCTTAAAGATAATTCAAAGCCTCGGCGTTGATGGGCGACGGCTCAAGTATTTGAGGAAGTGCTAATATGAGCATTCGATCGATGCACCAAATTGCGCGGAGGATCGCCGATTTGAGCGATCGTTGAAATAGGCTCAGGCAAATAGGCTCGAATGCCTTCTTCGCAAATAGGAGAGTAATTGAGGATCTCCACTTGGAATTCGAGCAAATAAATACTTTCGTCGTCAAAGGATACGCGTTTTCCCGAAACCAAACAATGTTTGCTTTCTGTTACAGAAGGAATACTGAATGACGCTGATGAGTTTCATCAGAGACAATGAGTAAGTTCTGTTCGCTGCCGTTAATTAACGAATAGAGAGAGAGTTATTGTAAGTGAATATTTAATAGTTAATTTGGAATATAACTTTTTATAATGCAAGGATTACCGCTCATTAAGAAGCTATACTTTTCGCCCCGCTCTTAATATTATGCTCTCAATTATGTTAACAAGGAATAGAAAATGTAAGTATTTTTGAGAGCTGGAATTATAATGTAAAAGGCACATTTTAATGATATATAATATTATAAAAATAGAGAAAATATTTAAAAATACTGAGTTATTCCAGTATATAGGTTTGAGGTGTGTAAATACATTTTAATGGTGTTTGATTCCCTAGTTACTGTAGTTGAATGTTTAAATACATCTGAAAGTAACTGCTGATTCTATATCATGCGTATTTTTCAGTCATATTATATTGATTATATTTATAGTGTAGACTGCTTTAACGAAAACTATTGTCTTTCATCACTCTTTTTTGACTTAAATTTAATTGGTCACAAAGTTATAATAAGTTATATTATATTTATTTTATGTTAATCAATATAATATAAATCTATACAATAATTCATTAGAATATTAACTTATGCATAAAAACTTAAGGAATTTTACTTTGGTGAGTTGGATATAAAATCTCGAATCTAAATCAAGATAATGAGGTGCATTGTATAGAAATGAAGTATTTTTCAAATATAGCGAAAGTAACTAATAGATAAAATCTGTTATACCCAAAATTGAACATGGATCCTCCAATTACCGGTTGGAATACTCATAGAAATGCCTCTTCCACGAAATAGTAAATTAGCGAACTTTTCTTAACTAACTATACAGGCCTACTGCGAAATTTATTCGACTGCAAGCCAAAAATACGTAAGAATAAAACAAAGTATGAATTAATCGCTGTACGACCATCCTGACCTTTGCCTCGAATAAAGTCAAGAGAAGGAGCGTTCTTTAAACCGAAACGTATAAAGCATCTCCCGCAAACCACGAGCAATCCCCGCACAACCTTCTGATACCCCCTTTTTCTGCACACACAAGTGCTGAGGGCATTCTTCCATTTGTCATCAGCCTCTCCTTGGAAACCCTTTTGCCGTCAATCCCGCGGGAGACTCAAGTTTCAATCTCCCTCTAAAGCCACTTTGGCTAATTGGGGGATCCCGAAAGAGAGAAACAGCGTCTCTTAATCATTCATCCGGCGAATAAGACAGGAGGACGCCCTTCTCGAGAATGACACCCACTCGCGACTGCAGCGCCACCCATCGACAACCATTCCGCCATTTCGCGTGTTTGACGACAAACAGCACTAGGACTGCTTACCTTTCCCAATACGTTTCAATCTTGGCTGCGATATGTATTCGCTTCCGGTGGGACCCATGCTCATTTGAGAGATATATATTTGCGTTTCCTGTGCGTTAAATGACCCGTGAGATGAAAGCGGCGAACGCGTGTGGACTTCCGGGGAATTGAACGCACGCCGTCAAAAGGGAGGGGGGTTTTGTTATTATTATTTTTATTTATCGTCGACGCACACGCTGGAGTCATTAAAGGGGGAAATTATGAAGTGCACGTACGTCGACGCACTCGTCCGGATGTGGAGCGTAAATCTTCATCACTATTTATGTTTACTGTTTATGGGACACGTCGTAATTTATATGAGCAAATAATGCGTATATATTTAGCAGTTTGATTCAGCTGCCATGCGCTCTGCTGAAGCGAGTTTCTAAATTGAGTAGGATGAAGTGTGTCTTGTGGTGACAGCAGAGATGAATTATGTCGTAAATTGTTCACAATTTAATTAAATTTATATTATATTATGGCTACCCAAAACATCGAGAAATAAGATTTATTTATTAAAAGAGTTACTGAATGGAACGCAGTAAATTATTTCTAATAAACTTAAATTAAATTGTAAAGTATTTGATGATTAAAATTACATTGATTTTCGGAAGATGTTGGTCTCATTTATTTCAATTTATATAAGTAGGAAGAATATACAAAATTACATCAAACAAAAAAATAACCACATCATTTAGCGTAATCTTCATGATAATTATTGATATTCTGCGAAACCATATTCATCTATATTATTATGTCATTCATAGTATTTCCAATCCGTGTATTTAAATCTTTAGTATGAAAATGAACAAGAATCAATTAACTTTTAAATTAAACCTAGTATCAATTTATTCTGCGGAAATCAAAAACTTCGCAGATTTGAAGAAATGAGTTTGATTAGCTTTCTCTGAAAGTTAAATTTGCAGCTAAGTTTCCATTATAAAATATTCCATGGCATAAAACTTTTTTTATTGGGTTTCTGGGACATAAATTACTCCGTACATAAGGGATATTACTTTACACTTTCTTAATTTGAATTTCCATCACACACCCTTCCACTTTAAGCAAGTACCAAAAGGTATGAATAAACCATTAACCCGCGTACTCCCTAAAACGCAGTGGCTTCAGGTTCACTCTCTGCTATTACACGCATTAGCGAGGATCACGGAATGTATATAATATCTCAGAGGCCCATTGAAGCTTTATCCGGCAGTCAATTGTCCCGCCTTCTAATCGAGGCGCGCAATCCAAAGCTCCTCTTAGCCGCAGTCGACAGTCCTACGGGTGATTGATGCGCAGATCTGGAGAAGCTATAGCGTTTTCGGATTGGGTCTGATGTCCTCAGGGTAAACTCCGCTCAGGCAATGGCTAAGTTGTGCTAACAAAGGGGGGAGTGGTGTTGGGGTGGATAATCAATCCTGAAAGGAGGTGGTGCGTTGTAGAAGGGGTGGGGAAACATGGATTTCTCTCTCCTTGGAGGAGAGGGTGTTTGGAGGAAGCATTTGGATAGAGGTGGTGGTTATGAGATATTTCAGGGTTTGTTTTTTTTTAAAATGGGGTGGGGTGAAGAAAAGAGCTCTGAGATTATCAGAAGCGTTATTCTTGAATTAAGGATCTTCTGATGCATCCCAGAAAGAGGAATTGAAAAACTCTGACTGTTAAAACAAGCAATTTTCTCATGAAATCTATATATTTATTTCTATAATTCATTCCCAAATCAGATTTCATCAACAGTTATTTTTAATAAGTAGATGAGAAAAATGAGAGCAGATTGTAGAAGATAACGAGGTATACTACGTAACTGACACTCTTTTATGTTATTCCCTTATTTTTTAAATCGTTAATAAAATCCGAATTATTTTTAAAATCTATAGCAAAAAAAATATAAAGTACTTTAGTTACAACTAATGGATAAAATAAATGGGCTGAACTTATTTGGAATCATTTCAAAGTCACTATCAATCTATAGCTCATTCCTATCAAAAGCCTATTAATGAACTTAATTTCTCGATCAATCAATATCGCAGTCATTAATGGCGGAATTAATTTACGCACTCCACCGCAGAAAATTGATCATTAGTTAACCGGTCGGATACCCAATCGGTTGGATAGTTCAAATAACTAGAGGTATCAGATATCCCCACTCCATTGAGGCCATAATAACACTCCATTTGAAAGAGAGAATCTTTTTTCCTCTTAAATTTAATTTTATAAATACGCCTATAAAAGATTAATTATTAAATACAAAAATGTATTTCTTTCTATGATAATTTTTCTGTATGAAAAATCCTAACTTGTGTTAGTCTTTTTATTAGATAATTTTTTGATGTTCTGTAATTCACTCTATTTCCTATGGGTAATTGAAAATCCAAGGGAAATCAACAAGGAAAAGAAGAAATAATAATAATTGTTCGTATTTAAATGAATTAAAAAGGATCGCCTTTCGATTTTTACATTTTCTATAGAGTAATTCAAGGAATAATCAAATATAAAAAAATCCTTTTAAACATTCTTAGAATATCTGTGCGTATGTTTATTCATTTAATTCAAATTATTTACGAATTTATTAGGTCTAGATGATCATTTGTGGGTTATTTCCGAGTCTTTGCTGATAATCGGACATAAAAATGTACATGAAAAGAAATAAAAATTCTCTGTATATTCCAGAAGGTATTTTCAACAAAAATAAGCATATGATTCAACTACAAGAGTCGACGGTGTAAAGAATAAATCATTTATTTTACCTTGACATCACCAAATAATATATATTTTCAAACCCGACAAAATTATACGCAGATTAATATCCCTCAGGGATGAAAAGCATTTCACTGAATTTCAAAAACACAAATTCAGAAGTATATTTAACCAATGGCACAATGAATTCCTCTAATTGATGAATAGCAGCCGTTGCCTAACGAAAACCGTCTTTGAAAACCCAAATCCGTCCTCCTCAGATCCGAGGCACTATGTCAGCGAACATTGCAGAAACCTTCCACCTCTCGATCCCAAGAGACCCGGAGTAAATTGCGTGTTCCTAATGAGCTTACGGATTAAACGGCAGTAAAACAGAGAGACGAGTGCAGATGCACGTTCTCATAAAAAGACGTAAAAAAGGTTTATACTTCATCCTTTGGAACTCGGGTCACACACTTGGATCCGCTATGTGGTAAAAATATCATCGGAAAGGACTTTTAAGAGAAAAAGGTGAAAGCTACGTTTGCTTAAATACACATTTTTCGTATCAGTCAACGCTCAAGGGAAAAATTTTAAATTAGTTCGAAAAGCAACTTTCGAGTTGCCTTGATCATTAGCAATGCGTAAATTCCCAAAACTGGGAAACTACGTCACAGGCATTCAGAAAATAATCAAGTCGCCAAGAATAGAATGGCAAGAAACTGATATCAAAGCAAAACTCTATATTTGTGGAGTTAGGGATTCATTCCTCATAAATATGCATTATTTACGAAATCAAAATCACTTATTCCCATGAAAATTGGAAAGAGACACCAAAAATAGAATTTCTACATCTCGATTTCAGTGCAAGCTACATTTTTATATTTAATAAGCAAGACCTCTATTTTAAGACAGTGATTTTATATTGATGATCTTTAAAAATAGCACTCCAATTTAAAATCATATTTTCTGACTCTAAAATATTAATTTTTCATTTTATAAAGGTTAAGTGGAATGGGAATATTCTGAAAATTAAGCCACTCAAAATTAGAGAATATAGCCTGGGTGAATAGTTTATACGTATTCGAAAATTAGGCAATTAAAATTAAAAATATTATATTAATTAGGATATGAATTGAAGAAAAAGATTTTTCTAAAGATAAGTTCGTCCAAAATTTAAGCCCCCATGTTAATATATTCTCATAGATTTAACGAACAAACAAATGAACCTCGTAATATAATATTTCCTTTGAGCAGTGGGTCATATGATTTCTGTATTTATGTGCACATTTTGTGGTGGTTTGAGATTCGAACGAGAATGTCAAAGCTTAAGGTATTATAAAGGTTAAAATATAATGTTGAAACATTATCTTCATGTTTGAAAATTGAAGCTAAATTTATTCATCTGAAATGTTGTTTCTGATAGAGAAAGTATAACCTACGTTTTATGAAAGGAAATAGAATGCAGACATTTGGAAGATCTTATTCTCTCTCCGGCGTTGTTCTAAAAAATCTAAAATGGTAATTTCAGAAACCTGAAAAGTGATATGGAATTACTGTCTCACTTGTCGGCATTCAAATTTCCTTGGATCTCTTACTTTAGAAGGAACAATGTCAGTTGTGCAATTTCGTCATTTCGTGATGAAACTTGTCTCTTTTAATAAAATATTATTCAGAGCTTAAATACTGTCCTTTTGGTGAATTTCTACCTTAAATAATTCCGCAATGGTACATTTTCACAAAATCTTACCAAGTTTTAAAACATAGATTAAATATCGAGAGGGATATAATATTCCAAGAAATGTTATAATTAGTGTAATTAGCAAAGGATCTGCATCATTTCAAGAATCATACGGCTTAGGCAACAGAGTCAAAAGTAGAAATGAACGAATAAATTCCAGTTAAACCCTAATGATTAGGTTGACCTAAAATTAAACTAAAGCCTCATTAAAATTTTTCTTACCTCTATTTTGCAAACTCAGTGAAGAATTAGTACAGAATTAAATGAGGATAGAAAACTGAACGGGATCAAATGTAAATATCTACTTAATTAATTTATGGAACACTGCGCATAATCATTACAGATATAAACTACTTACCAGACTCTATATATTTAAACAAAATCATTTCTCATTTTTGTAATTCCAGTAATCAAAGAACCTAAAATGCATAATGAATTTGGTAATTAATAATCCGACAAAAGCTCAAACTGTTAGGTAAATTGATTCCGAGAAAAACTTCATTCTATTTTGATAG
The DNA here is from genome assembly GCA_020796165.1 of Pantala flavescens. NCBI lineage: Eukaryota > Metazoa > Arthropoda > Insecta > Odonata > Libellulidae > Pantala > Pantala flavescens. The sequence goes on along the minus strand of CM036881.1, from coordinate 48,464,562 downwards.
TCTTCTCAGTTTCAAATGATTTCTAAAAACTACTGGAGTTCTGAGATATTCATCTTCCATGAAGCCAACTAAGCCTAACGTCTCCTATATCCTAACCATCTAATGATGCACTCCTACTTTGATTAACGCTGCTAAAAATGATGTCTGTAAGTTAAAATAGATAAACGTCACAACTTTAAGCGCTATATTGCGAGAATTATTTGAACCAAATATTAAGGCAAACCAACTACAATTCAACTGCCTTATAAAGCTCCAGTAATTCAAGTAACAACGATAAAAACGTAGATATATACTAATTTTCACCGATAATGAATTAAAACGAGAAATCCTGCACCTAATCTAAGGAACCTAAATCCGGGGGAAATTAATATCCACAATCGCTGCAATCCTGAGTATCAACTCAGACACTGACCCGTGGCAGGGCTTCGTAGGCGCTGAAGGGCCACATTATCCCGAAAAAAAAGAAGCGAGCAATCCGAATTCCTCCCATTGTTGGGCGACTCTTTTAAAAAAGCGCGAATATTTTTTGGCCGCTGACGTCACGGGAGTGGTGGTGACAAATGAAGCCGACGTCGCTCGTTAACTTCCGGGCGAGATTTCGGGATAAGGGGACAGTCTCTCCGTCGCTTCCCTAAACCCTTTTGTGATCCCCTAAATTTTTTTGATTGATTGCGCATTATTTTGCGTTTATTTTCCTGCGATTGTTTCGTTCGCAGTTTTTACCCATATTCCGAAAGCGCTCTGTGAAATCTACCGATTCTCTTTGGATTTCTTCCGCGAATCGTCTTGCCTTTCATATCGACGGAATTCTTTGTCTCTGGATTGTTTTTGCTGATGAAATATTTAGTTCCCGAGCTGTGCTTTTGATGTATTAAATTTCCAATCTTCGGGCGCAAAAGGATTTGAGATGGGAACGGAAGAAGGCCTGCACTGGAGTTGTGCTTCGAAAGGAAATCATAAAAGGAATTGATGTGGGTGCATGTCAGTGGGTGTGTACGTTTCCTGCAAAAATGTACTGCTCTCTATCCTCCAGTAAGAATGGGCGCAATAAAGTTGCAACTGTTTTTTTTCTGGTCGTTTGTTTGAACTATAACGAATAACGTAAATTTTTGCATCTTATGTTCATTCCAAAAATACAATAAACAGATTTAATTATATAAGTCATTGGAATTGCTTTAGTAATTCACAACTATGACTCAGCACATAAAGCTCTCTAAATGCCCAAATATATATATATATATATTAAACTTAAAATTAAGTGTGTGTATATATAGTATATTTTACTTAATAAAGTGAGATTTTAATTTGACAATCATATGAATTTAAATATATTTTCAAACTGAAGCTAATTTGGAATAATTTTAAGATTGTTAAAAAAAAGAAAAAATAAATTATTTGATGCTAAAAAGTTTAAAATTAAACATCAATTTTAATGTTTAAAATATACCCTTGTAAAAATACGCATAATTTTATGCATTGTATGAAAAACATTTTTATTAAACCAAACTGATTTATTATGAACACAATTTAAATGTATCATCGTAATCGTATTTCTAATCGGTGTGTATTATCATAATAGAAGAACAGCAGATGACAACGAGGTTAACGATATCCTTGGCGTAAGAGGAAACACTTCAACACACTAACAATGCACATATTCCTGATTGCACCGCACCCAACCGGATATTTTTCATCCCTCTGTCAGGTCTTTGATCCCAAGTCTTAGAAGCAAGTCTAATCCACTCAAAGGACCATTATCTGCGAGTTCCTTGTTACGATCAACTGAATACGTCTCTTTACACGAAAGAGATCAATCACCTTTCAGCTTCAGTTGCATCCATACATCTTTCAATTGGTATGTTTAGCATTCTAAACCCTTATTATTTCACCATGATGACTGTTAAAATGCAAGCAATTATTTCATGATTTAATATAATTCATTAATCATAATATTTGGCACCGTCAACTTTATATTCAATTACGTTTCATGTTTTAAAATCAAATATAAACAATAAAATGGTTTAAACTCAAATACATAAAAATACTTCTACGGCTCATAAATGGGAATTAAAAATTTTTAATGTATTTCTCCGAAAATGTATCCTTCAGAAGTATTTTCAAACAAAAAAACAGTTTCATTCAACACACAGATAAAAAAGTGTTTATTGATCAGTTTAAAACAATATTATGAATGTTCCACATCACAGAAACAAATAATTATTCATTATATGAATTTACGAATACTAAATTTAATCATTTTTGGAGATGTAAATTGGCTCAATAACCCCAAAATATTATTTAAAGATCTCTAACATCATGAACGTAACTTCCTTTTCATAATGACTGTGTTGAATTTCTTTCTATATTAATAAGGTTTTAATCATATGCGAATATTACTACTTTCAGGTTTTAATGTTGCTCATATAGAGTCAAATAAATCGCAGATAGAAAATCTTGGAGGTTATGGATTATAAAGCTTATCTCAGAAGAATATTCTTCATCTCAATTAACTCCGCATCAGTTTAAAGGAAATCTGAAGATGCTTATTCCAATATAAACCTTAGAAATGAACGCGAGACGTACAACTTCGGGAACCGAACGATATCTCGATTAATAGCATCCCAAAGAGGAAACGAGGATCCAAACAGCACACGCGTCTCAAACACGGAAATGAGTTTGACGAAATTGCCGAAGACGATGACTCAGAGCAATCTCAGTTATTAGGGCGTTTAAAATTCTTTCATATCCACTCAAATACACACTTTAGTGTAAAATCTAACACATCTCTATTAATTCATACACAGAAATATTTTGGTTTATTACTTAAAATATGTATTTCGTCCACAAATCAGTTAATAAAATAAGATTATCTTTTAAATCCACCAACTCATTTTACTTTATCATAAGTTCGTTTCCATTATAATTTTCAAAATTAGAATCAATGAATTAATGTAGAATGAATTCATTCGTTCAACTAAGAAAAGCTTTAAATTAGTAATTTTCGTTGATTTTCAACAATTTTGTTCGGAGGAAAGATAAATTAATTTTCATAAGAATTAACACAAATGAAATTTCCACAAAGGTCGCTATGATACATTCTCTATTAAGTTTCATTAATTTTGAACTCACAGTTTGTATACATTCTCCGTATTTAAGAAAATTATTTATTGGTTTTTCTAAATAAATCCCAGCTAAATAAACTCGTTCCTGATATTCTACATCATTACTAATGCTTTTTTAAATGGAAAAATTATAATAATATTTTAAATAGATTTCGACAGTATAAACCAATAAATCTTCTCCATATAAAATCATACATTAGAGTACTTATATTTTATTGTTATATAGTACTACGCTACATGGAACTAATATATGATATACTATCCCAGCTTCCTTACTTCCAAATTCAGAATCATTTAGTAAGAAAAGAATATAAGAAATAAGCGATATCAATCACTCACTATAGATAGGGATATTAATTTTGGTTATTGCCATGGAAATTAATCTTTATTTAATTCTTTAGAATATAACTCATAGACAAATATAACGAAAATCATCGGCTAAATTCGGAAATCACCAATGGTGGCACAACTGAGGGTACACCTTCTCTTCGGCATAATAAGCAAATCGCTTTGTATAGGTCGATTTTTTCCCACGTGACAGATACCAATGCGTCCAATTGGAAAGGGAGAAATTGGGACGACGGGTAAAAAAAGTAGAGAAGAGGACAAATTTACGGAATTCCGACTCCACACACGGCACCAAGTGACATCAATCACTATTCCGGAGGTCAGCGGGGGATGGTGGTGGAGGGACCCGTCTCTTTGGGTATGCACAGCCTTAACATTGGCAACTCCTTTGTAAACCCAAACAGATGAATAGCGCCGGGACGCCTCATCGAGCTTCCGAGGCTCGGAGCGGAAAAATGTACGTGAGCGCCTTTTTCCACTCGAGATGAATAAAAACGCACAAATACACACGGCTTTCCTTCGTCGCGCCTCCAAAGACATCAATCATAATCAGGAGGCGAATATGACGTGATGTGGGTGTTCACGGATCCTCAAATTCGGCAAATACGTTTCTCGAAGACATTTTTCGAGATATCGAAACCGATGAATAAGAGACGTGAATTTTTTCGGGTGTTTTGAGGAGAGGAGGTTTAATATTTCGTAAATCTCTCGTCAGTTTTTTGGAAGGAATGTATTTGGTCGAAGATATGACCTCCGAAGGATACTTGAGTATACGATGTCTTCATGCATTAGTCTGAAAGGATTCTGCAAAAAGTCAAGAGCTGTTTGATGCATCGCTTGATTTCAAGTGAGGGCATGGAAGTCTATCCAAATTATGCTTACAGCTTACTTACCCACTTGAGCCTTTAAGATTTTATAATAATCATACTCCAAAAAAAAATATATTATTTAATTGTAAAGTTTTAACAGGAAATTATCAAATGAGCAAGCATTTATAAATGTTACTTATTAATTTTATATAATTCTTTGGCAAAATTCTTTACCATTGTTTACAGTTTGATAAATATTTACTATTTTTTCGTAAATCTTTGCTTGATTATGTGCATTATATATACGTATGAAACTGGACGTCAATGATATTAAATATCTTTTAAGAATTACCCTTAATATTGCACCGAGAATATGAAGCATTATTTTTAAAGCACAATTAAAAGATTGTTAACATACAGATAGCATTTTCTCAAAGAAAAAATATTAAACATATTAGTATTAGTTCGTCAGCTATTGTTTGGTATACATAATCTGTTATTCTCATTATTTAAGATTTATGACATATCATATCGTATCTAAATATCACATTATATTTTCATTTGTCTCTTTTATAAACCAGCTTCCTTATAAGGTAAACTAATTGATAACCCATAAATTAATGCTATACTAATAAATTATGTCCGATCTCGTTCTTCTTAGAATTCCTATTTTCATCTTTTCCGATTCCCACGCCTTTCCCAAACCTTTTGCACTGCCAATGCTTTATCAGAATGATTTATAGAAGGCGTATCGCTTTCAGATAAATACGATTTTCTGGGAATCGACACTGGCTTCTGAAGGAGACAATGGTCCACGGTCAATTACCCCTCCTTCACCCAATTCCCTCCATTCCAATGTTTTCCAAAGATCATTAATTTCCTCAGAAGTATCGTTCCATTTTGTTTTCACGCAGACATTCATTCACGCACCATTTTCCATCTCTGAACCGCTATCCATCAATTCCTTTGATTTCAATCTCTTGTCATTCTTTTCTGCTTTCTTCTTTTAATTTCTGTCTGCTTTTGATCTACATTCGAGTTGATTAATATTGTGAAACACGCTAATGATGGACTCTAAAGGAAAAACGGGAATAAAGTCAGACGTAACCAAGACTTGAACCAGATTCTCCTGATCTTGGTCATCGGTTTAGTTTCCACGCAAATATTACGTCGTGTCAGAATAATTAAAAACATAAATTTGGGAACACTTTTACGCAACAAAAAACGTACCTACAAACGGACCTATTTATTTATATACTCGAGGTAGTAACCAATAAAAATTCTTGTCATTTAATGAAACATCAAAGTAATCGTAACATATGAACGTCCAAAAATTTTTATCACATTATCGAATACTTTCTATTTTAAAATGACCTTATATTTGAAATTTAAAGAAATTTCCTACTTGATTATTCGTAATCAGTTTTTGCCTAAAATTAATTTCTATATTAGTCAGTCAGAAATACATTAAAGAAAATATTACAGGGCAAAATAATATGAATTATAATGCTAGAAATTCTCAATTAACAAATACTGTATCTAGAAGCTGAATTTATCCTTGACGTTAGACTATCATTTATGAATAGAGGGTAACATAAGTCACAGGATATATCACTGCCGTAGGTTATACTGCATTTGGTACTCGAAGACGAAAAATTTAGATACACTCAGTGATAGGAAGGCAAACATGCAAGTTAACGGTAACATTGTGATGAAATGAGATTTTCAGAGTTTCGGAAAAATTGAATATTTTTATAAAAAAATTATATATTTCTTTAATAAAATTTACTTAATAAATAATGCAATATTCTAATAAAATATCGCAATAGCACGCAAATATTGAACTTCCACATCTTTTTTGTCAACCATATAGCTTTCATACCCGACATCTAGAGTATATAAGAGTTGATTCCATCAATTGAGTCTTCGGGGTGAATGAGAATAGATGTCAACTGGAATTCATCAGAAAAGTCACCCACTGCCATGGCCTAAATATGTATCTCAGCTTTTGGCTGCGAGACAAATTCTCGCGATACGCAGATGGCGATGGTGTTATTTGGTTCGAAGGCTGTTGTCGACGTGGGAAGTGCGAGATCACTTGAGAGGGTGAACATGATAAATTGAACTTTGCAGTGGACATCGCGAAAAATGGATAAAAATATGGAAATGAAAGCTGCTGCTGATCTGAGAGCTCCCGATGCCAACACAGATATGCATTCAGAATATACCGGATGGTCTAAGGAATTTTGCCTTTTTAGGACGTCTACTCAAGATGCCTGCTTTAAATTTCTATGATTAATAGGATTATTTACCTTCTATGATGGAGTATGCAGTACATCCATTTCTTCTAAGACTGATTTAGTACGTACCCTATTTCTGGAAATATAAAATCTATTGTTAATATTTAATACTATTCATATTCTATTCTTATAAACAATTATATATTTGGGTAATATTGATAGTGTAAATTTTCAATTCAAGTCTATAACTTTTGGCATAAAATAAATAGAAAAGCTTGTGATTTTATAATCCTGTGACAAGTTTTCAAATATTAGAAAAAGTCCGCATAATTATTATGGTTTTACGTAAGAATGTACATCTTACACTTTCTAGCTCTATGGAAAAGACTTCGAAAGACTAAAATATTAAAAACCCACAATAGGCCGATTTGGAATAAGCAACTCTGTAAACCAGAATATATATTCACTTGTTAGTCGAATAGTTTTTTAAAAGAAACAATAACACTTTGCTTTAGACATCAGTTGTTGAATTTAATGCATAAATATATTCCATTTCCACTGATAAGGCGGCTATTTCACAATCTGTTTATATTAAATTATTCGGAAATTATCGGAAAGTTATCTAATCTGATTATTACATGCATTCAACATTATTCACTACTTTTTACTATACTATTTGGGAACATATAAAAACTGCATTTCCCTATACCTGGCGTTAAGTTCAGTGCACTTTAGTATGTTTTAATACTATATCTCTAATTCCACTCACTATGAAGTTACGATATGTTAAAAATTTCGATAATGATTTACTTCTATAATGAAATTCATTACAGAAATAAAACATTCATTCTCTACCTGAGAAAGGAAAATAATGTGTAATGTTTACAATTTCACTAAAACTTCCTTTTTTATCTGTCATTCTTGAGATATTAGCATTAAATTTCAAATATAGCACAAAAAGCTGAAGGTTTAATTATCTGGAAAACAGTAAAATTTCAACCCTTTAAAATTTATTATCAATGATCAAACAAAAAATTAGGATGGATCAAATTTAAACACTCCAGTATCAAAGTAACCTTCCCAAAGTCTGATACCATTATCAATGAATAGAACTCTAAAATGCTACCATTTATCACGAATTCAAACTCGATATACAAAATGAAAAAACCTGGAACGAAACGATAAGAGAATGGAAAAACTCGCGTAGCTTAGCAACGATGAAACCGACTCGTTATCAACTCGATACAGAAATCTTTTCACTTACCCGATATCGATAACAATCTGCAAAAAATTAAAGAGGATGCGCACTTTGGTAGACAGACATTATCGGCGTTTACCTTTCATCAGTAGAGACGATGTTTACTTGGCTTCCACAGTTGGCAGAGCGCGTGCGATTTCCGAATCTCCGAAGGGAGAAAAAACGCTCTGTTATGGGCTCTCTGCCCAATGTAGCGATGTCTCCCTTAATTATTGTTTGCCGTGAGCGACTAAGTGAAAAATTCTTCGTTATCTCCACTAAATGCCCACCAATTGGGAATACATTTCTAATGGTCTGATTCCTCGATACCTGGAAATTTGAAAAAATCTACTTTTTTGCATTGAATTTTCAAGATGTAATGTAAGAGTTGTTTACTTCGGCAATCCAATTTCCAAACTGCACTTTTTTTTAAACTCGACCACTGTTTGTGACTACCAATCCTACTGAATGGAGCTCTTTCGTGATTTATTATTCTGATTATAACGTGATTATATTAAATGATATATTCAAGAGATGATAACATTCATTCATTCTGATAATTCTTAAAAATACCGCCCTTTTTTAAAAGGGGTGATCAAAGATCTTAAGCCTACAATAAAATTAAATTTAATAGTTTCTAATTATTATAATACCATAATTAAATTAGGTATGCATTGAACAGCCTACATTGAAAACGAAAATACATACATGCAAATACATAAAGCTGCACCGAGTACTTATATTTTCATCATACATAATATTTTTTCTCCCAATTATCTAATAGATTGATTTGCTGAATGTACTGAAATACTATGTTATTCCTAAAGGGGATACTTTTTTGCTCATATATTGTAATTGAAAATTTTAACAGCCTATAACCAATTTTAAATGAATAACAAGTTAGATAGCTTTTCAAAGTTAATTTTCTATAAATTATATTCCATTATCTCGTGAGTGCTCGTACGTAATCGTTAAAAATCAGTAATAGAAGATTCTCATAAACATAGGAATTTTGAACACATATTAGAACTAGAATTATGAGTAACGATTATAATAAAATTAAGAATAAGAGTATTTTTTCACTTAAAGAACACAGAAATTTAGTCATAAACTAATGCTATCTCTTTAACCTAATTTTACATAAGAATTTACACATTCCCCAAATAGCAAATTTGAGGAAGGCCCAAATAAGAAATATATTAAGCACCCAAATCTCATTTGCAACCCACTCTTTCTTCTGAATACCTTATAATCCTTACTCAACATCTCTTACAATAAAAGAAACACATTCTTCTCAGCCTTGATAAATCCGTCTGCCAAAGACGGCGTCTTCAAAGGCAGACAAAGCGGTTAATTTGATTCCCAACGCGAGATGTTCCAGTACCGCGACAAAAGCACGCCTTTCCAAGAATATAAGCATTTGTCGTTTCCTTGTATGAAACACATGATAGCTCTCATTGGAGGCTCTACCCAAATCCAATATTCTTTCCGTACGGAGGTTCCTTTCTCCTTACAAATCTAATTTGACTTCCTCTGGCGTTGCCCTCTTTCCTTCTGTCCTTCCATATCAATATCCTCCACATTTTAATGGCTCTTTTGAGCAAATTTGCAATCTCTACTCTCCGCTGCACTCATCGCGTTTCCGATTTTAATTTGGCGACAATCGTCGCTGATTGTTACGTATATTGCTTCGGATTTCTTGAGACCGAAACTTATTTGGGGGAAAATACTTCAGTTTACCGTGGTAAAGGCTTACTTTTGGAACGCAAAAAATATTTCTCAATTAAATTACATTTTTATTCCATAATCCTCTCCTCAAATATAAAATAAATTTGATTTAAATTAATTCACCGAGATATTTCTTTCCTACTCTGAAATGTAACAAGTATATCGCTCCTGAAAGTTTATTGTGCTACATTGTAACTAGTCTCGACCAAATCAACCTCTTTAAGGATTAATACATACCAATCAATAATTTGAATTAGGAAGAGACAAAATACTATCGGATTTAACGTATTATTCATCTGGAATCATAAAAACTTATTTCACTCACATACAATTCCTTTGAATTTTCTCACTCAAATCATTGATTCTTGGAAAATGTTCTTTAGAATCATCATAAGACATACACGCAATACTATAACACGTATTTACAATACATTTATAACGGCTGAATTCTGTAGTTCTAATTTATAAATCGAGTAAAATAAATAGAAATTTTAAATAATTCTTATAAATTGCTAGTTTCCTATATAAAAATAAGTAAATTAAAATCTTTATGACCAAGCTTCATGAATAATAAAACACCACAACCAAATGCACCATTCTACTCCATTTCGATATCTGCTAGAATAAAAGCTCCGGGAATATTTTTAAATTTCCCTGCATAGGCAAAGAATGTGGAAGCGTTTTCCGATGTTCGAAGTCGGATCAATTCCTTATCTTTCTCCTAAGAAAAATTTGGAGAAGATTCATGCTATCCATCTCTGGGAAAAATCCCTGTGAGAAGAGCCTTGACCTATAATGGCAATGCTTCATAAACTCGTTACGTCGTCTCGGTTCAAAAACCGCCTTCCACTTCGACTCCCGAGTTTAATGCCCTCTTCAAAGAGACCATCATTTCCCTTAGGACATTGAAGAGAGACCGTTAATCAACCCGTTCGAATATCACGTTACAATCCCATCTTTTAGCGATGGCACGTACAAAAAGTTCGGTCCGATTCTTCGAAAGGTCGTTTCCTCCTTGATTGGTTCGTTTGATCCAAGAGTCATTTGGTGGCAGTATATAAGGAGGGTGGAAATGCGATGCCTCTGTCTCCTCGGTAACCGTTATGACACTTCATCTGTCTCTTTCTATAGCCATTTTCCCCGTCTCCCTCCGTTACTCTCGAATATATCATGAGCCAATCTATAAAGCCAAGACTTCACGGAGTATAAGATCCATGATGGTAACACTCTATTTTCTTGATTAACTTATAATTCTAAGCTCTCAAAAATTGAACTTTACTCAGTCATTCACCCTCAGTGGTAATGTTTAATAATTTGAAATACTTTTCAGTCTAATCAGAATTACATACTTCGATTTACTCAAATGGAAGTTGTTTTATCAGCTATGCAGTATCGTATGACCTACAGGTAAAGTATTTTAATTTTTATACTTCCACTAGTAAAGGTCTTACTGAAAAAATACGTTTTGCTTAACTTTTAAAGAAACTACCCCGTATAATTACTTCATAATCTACGGACTAATAGGAAAAAGATTTTGATATTATGACTAATTTAATGAATAAAAAAATAAGGTAATACAATTTAAAATTTATTGTAAAAAAGTCGTAGTTTGAAATGTACCAAAAATTCATTACTTATAAAAATAAAATGTTCCATAATTCAGGATATACCATGTATCCTGATGAAGTTATTCAGTACAAAATCAAATAACGAAACGCAATACTCATAAACCTCAGTATGACCATATTAGCACCCCAATCTGTTTTCATTAAGTAATTTTATTATTTTCAGTGGAATATAACGGAATAATAATGTCCTTTCTTGTCGCAAAGAAGACAATTTTACATTCAAAACTTTCCGACGCATCACCTTACTACCATCCGCTCTTTTATTTCCATAGCAACAATCTCATTTCAGAGGCCCTACTACACTATACCATCACTAACACGTTTTACGTTCGGTTCGAAAAAATAACAATAAACGATCGGTAACTTTTCCTTCCCATTTTGATGACTCAACCCATCACCGTGGAAAATTCAAGATCGGGATCGAAAAACTTTTCCTCAGAAGAACATCCTTTTTTCCTTAAAATAAAGACAAAGCGAGAGGTCTTAAGTGAGTCGGTCAAAAAAGCACTTCCTCTCCCACTCAACGACCAACTTTCTCCATCTTTCATTTTTTTCTAGTTTCCATAACGACCCGACGTGAAATATATAGGCTTCATTTTTATGAGGATGACTCGATGAAAGAGCGTCGCCTAGGAAACGACGTGATCCGACGCCCAAAGACGAAAAAGAAGCAAAATTATAATGCGAATAATTAAGGAGGTTTTTAGAAAGCGTCCTTTGAAAGGGAATACCAGCGGAAGATATCGTTGAGCTAATTTCTTTTTTTGCGGAGGCGTTGATTTAACGCTTCGATCTTAAGCACATCATAACGCCTTTCGAGCGATTCACTTGGAAATTAACTGATTCAGCGGAATAAAAATGCGATGCTATCTCCGTAATTATTGCCTTTAATGAGAAACAGAGCTTGGTCTATGGAATCAGAGGAGGATTATCAGTTGCCAAGCTGTAAGAACAGTCTAATTAAAGCTACTCAATTTTTTGCTTCAGCGGTCATACTCAATCCAGCAATAAGAAGAAGAGAAAAGTTTTCTATCGATGGGTTAATTAACTTACCAGATTTGCATTCAAAAGAAAGAAAACGCATTTTTTCCGAATCATAAAACGTCAAATCCAATCAAAAGTCATTCATCTAAATGCACGAAATAAATTTCGAATTAGCATTCGTTTTACGTACTTCGTATGTGATTACTTAAGTAAATAAAATAAAGTAATCCGCAATAAGGCCAAAATACATACTATTGCATTATTAAGAAAACTTTGAAGTTAAACAGCAAAAGCTTTTTCAAATAAGTTTGAAAATGATTGTTGTTTTTTTAACGTGACAATGAATATCAAAATACACGTTCTCATAATAGTAACGGAAAAATTAATTTATTATTCATAATGAACTAAACTTTCTTAAATTAATTCAAACATGTTTCAATCAGTTTCCTGAAGAAGTAATTCTCCATGATAATAAAATTTTATCTAAGAGAAGTGTATAATGCGATCCTTTCTTAGCAATGACATAAGTAATCATTTATATCTATTTGATGAAATTTCTTTCTTGCTTAACATTTAAGCTAATAAAAATTTCGAAGATCCGTTTAGTCTCACCGAGTAAACGAGTTAATTTCAAAGGAATCCTTTGTATAATCAATTCCTCATCTTCAGATTATATCCTCTAATTCTTCGTGATAGCGAGTTAAAGGGTATTTGTGAAATACTCAAACTGAAATCGCAGGATGCAAGTGCTTTAGAAGTGTTTGCAGCAAATTTCTATTGGTTTTGAGGAAGAAAGATTAAGATTATTGAGATGTGTCATCATTCTCAAAGAGCACACTTCAGATGACGTATTGAGATATAAGGAAGGCACTGGAAATTACCATACTCGCAGAACTCCTATCAGAGTGATGTCTCCATAAAAACTACTTTGGGAAGCAATGAAATAAACGTTGAGCATCCGAAAGTTTCCACGTGTCTAAGAAGACATCTGAAGGAAGTCGAGATGCTTATGGTTTGAAAATGCGCTCAAAAGACTTTGGAATCGAGATCCGGATGTTAACTTAATCGCGACTCGCATCTACTTCCTCGAACTAATATGTTTGGCACAGAAAAGCGCTTTACTGTGAGTTTATGGCAGAAAACTAAGATTGCACCGAGTTTGGGGGAATTGGAGGATGTTGATTGGTCGATGGAGAGGAATCGTGTATTTGTATTCCCGTGAAAGTAAATTCTAATGCGATGAGGTCGTTTGAGTAGAAAATTAGAGGGTTTTGACTACTAGAATTGAGGAAGTAAACCAAGATTAGATATAGAAGCATCTTAAAATCCGTCTTCCTTGGATAATTAACATACACATATATCAAATGGAGAAATGTTTGTAGATTAACAAAATCTTGTTCGAAAGATTTTATAGTAAGAATAGATATAACTTTTAAAAAACCATCTATACGATTATTAAAAGTTTATAAAACAAAAATAATCTCTATTTATAGATCTTTATATACGCATAAAGTATTTCATATATACCTGTAAATTATAACCAAAAAAAGTTCCATCTGTGTGATTATATGCTCTTGAAAAGTGAGTTTATTGCTGTAGACTTCGAAGTATTCGAAAAGAAAAATGATATTCTGAAAATATTTATGATAAATTATTATGAAAATGAAATTTACTTGAAACGTATATTACATTCATTAAAGTAATGAATTCAACGTAAATATTTGTACAAATATTTTGATGCAGTATTCAAGTTTATGAAATATGTATTGCATTGATACAAGATGTTTTATATACCCGCAAAATAGCGTTCCATCACTCCATCGGGGCACAAGTTCTCAACTCTTACTCGACCTAATTCAATGTGAAGCACCGATGTACGCTTCAAGCTACAACATAGCCGAATGTGTTCTCCTAAAACATAAACAACCACACGCGGATTATTCACTCTTTATCGCACGTAATCGATCTCTCGACGCGGTTGCCGGCAGCGATTGTTACGACATTTCTCGAGAGCGTATTAAACACGAAAGAGCATAAAGTCGTTCGAAGCTTTTCGCGCCATTACAAACGAAGCATAAACGAACGACAAAGTTTCGCATGAAAACGTGCCTCATTCATACGACCATCTGCAGCGAAGAAAATGTATCCTCCACATGATTAACTTTTTGATATTCATCGCTAGACGACTTCGCCAGGCAGTAAATCTCTGAACGCGTTAAAATTCGCGTATAAAACTGCGCTGCAGAGGCGTCAAAACAGAGAAAGCGTCCTCATAAGGAAGAGGGAATCGTCTTTCGGAAAAGTCGTGAAAAAGAACCGAGAGAATGAGTAATTTCTGATTTATTAAAGGGTTACTCAAAGAAAAAAGTGTGAAGATCGTAAATCACGGGCGAGGAGGGCATTGTTGGAAAAGAGGGCATCGGTGACGTGGTGGGTCTTTTTCGAAAAGGTTTTATATATTTTTTTGCCTTTTTATTTCGGAGAAGAAAAACATTTCTCTCCAATGGTCACGGCGTACGTAATCGATTGAATGAGCTCATCTCCAGGAAACGGTTGGGAAGTGAATAATGGCCGAATCGTCCTTCGGAAATGGGTAAGTAACCTTTTTCTGTTGTTTCGGACAGTGAATTAGGTCTGAATCTGCAACTCTTTTGTTCCGTTGATTCTGAAATAAATATTGGCCTATGAAACTCTTATTGTTATTTTATTCTGCATTCTACGCACGTCTATAAACCCTGAATAGCGTTCTTTCATATGCTAGCACGATACATACGGAAGGAGTTAATAATTTCTTTTATTCATATCGTGTCATTTATTTTCCCTGCATGAATATAAGATCAAAATACATAACTGTAATCGAAAAAAAAAGATTCGTAAATATATTTTAACTTACAATGAAGATTTAAAAGTATAAAGAACATACACAATACTAATTGTAAGAATGATTAAGGTGTAAGATTGAAAAACCGTGATACATCATTCATATTTTTCGTATTTCAATCTTAGGATTATTCACAAACTGAAAATATCCTTTTCTTATCTTTTATTGGTTAAACGAGAAGTATTCTTTCTTTATAATACTCTTAATATGCAATTTCTGTATTTATAATACTTGGATAGTATCGCAACGGAAGATCAGCAGACAAAAAATGTGTACATTTTCACCCATTAGATAATAATGACAACATAACAACTATATAACTCGATGTATAATTTTATCGATAGTTAAAACATTAAATACTTCTCTAGCACTCAACCTTTTCTGAACTCCATTAGCACAGTACCGTATAAGTCTAAGGCTAAAAAGAAAATTTTAACGTGCATATTTGAAGCCTCTTAAAACCTTTCTTGCAGATCCTTAACCTCTCGAAGATAAACCCGATGGTTACCACATTGACGACCTCTCACTCCCTCTGTGGGCGATTATAAAAAATAAACGCCGCGAGATAACCCGTATACATGGAGTTATACGATCGATTAGAGCTTTCGCGATTGTGTTCGGGCGTAACTTTTACTATCGGATCGAAGAGGGAACGCTAATGAAAACACGGCCTCGTGAACAGTTATCGGTGAACAGGGCGGAGCCGTAATTCTGCAAGGACTGCTGTCGCTCATTACTCACCGTTTTCTTTTCTCCCGAGTTATTAAGCTCGTAACTCTTCCCGCGGATTATGAGCCCTCTGCCGCGAGAATCATGAACTATTCCTCCCGTTTTATATGCGCCTTTTTCGGCGATTATGATTGGGTGCGGACATATTGCGGTTTACTTGGGTTTTTAAGTGCGTCGTACTTCGGAAGATCGGTTAAGCGTTTAACAACGAATGGTTTTCTTTTTAAGGTGTTGCAATGCGGATGTTGCAGTGTGATAAAGTGGAGGATCGTCTGGGGAAGTTTGAATCTCGAGGGAGGTTATGAAATGCATTGGAAAGTGGGATACAAGTATATTATTATAGAAAAATTGTTGTTGATCCCAGTAAGAGAAATCATGAAGATTGTTAATTAAGCTTAAGGATAAGAAATTCAAATAAATCTTTAACGTTTTTATACGCTGTTTACAAAGCGACGAGTTCATTTCGACAATAAATACGACAATAACTCGAAACTCAAACATGACTCAAAAATCAGAGTTATATATGAATCATTTTACGCGAATGATTTTTAAGGATTCAATTTAAAACACTGATTACATATAAATTACAATAAATAAATGAACTTTCCGTATATTTACATCATTTATTATTACCTACGTTTCATCAACCTCATAATCACGGACATATCACCGCATAAGACACACACCTCAATGATATTACGAAACATTATCGGCAAAGGCTAAAAGACGAGGAATCCATTCCATCCATGACTCCCAAGGGCATCCAAACATGAGTTATTTACACACATCTTACGTACGATATTAGATCTCGAAGGAGCGTTCATGTGGCGGAAGAAGATCGTTTTTCAAAGCCCAAATTCCATTTCTCCCGTACATCTCTTCTCCATCTCCGAAAACCCATTATTAACCCTTCAATCCTTTTCTCCTTTGACATGGAACTTCGCCTATCTCCGAGTGACTCGAGAACAACGCGTTTTTGTGATCCTACGCATTCCCACGCACGCACCCTTCACTATGCGACGAAGCCGCAGAGTAATATTATTCTCGTAACAAAATAAAGACGAAAAGATCGGTCAAAAATAACAACTCGTAATAATTATACGATCAAACGCGTTTAAAATGGGTGGTTTTAGGCTTTAGATCGTGATAAAAATCAGCCATATAAAACGAATTAAGTTATAAACAAGAGTTATGAATCCGTTGTCTAGGTGATATATCGTTCTCTTGAACCAAAATGGCGCCTTCTGTTGGATTAATAATCATATAATCAATTTCATCAATTCAGGAGTACAAGTTAATTTGAAGTGTACAAGTGAAACACCATAACACGGTCAACGCCATTTGGTTCAAGTTTCATAAATCTATATTTCAAGTTGAGACATATTTCAATGCGAGCTTAATTTATCGAGTTTTCGGGATTTATTCATATTAGAAGTTCTTAATTAACTTTTCGACATTTTCCCTAATCGAAACAAGATATTCGATGTTATACGAAATAAAGGAATTCCATAATGAATTACTGCCATTGAAACTATGCGCTGAATATTCAAAGTAAGAAATTTAGTTCAGAATCTAATGGAACATTTCAATTATTATAGACGACACGAATATTAACTATGTTAACTATTAAAATGCATTTTGATTACTTAAATCGCAATTTATTCTTTTTAAATCTCCGATATGTTTAATCTATAAATACAAAAGCAAATTCTATTTCCATTTTTTTGCCCTTTTCTAATTTACATTAGAGAATGACCTATTATTTCCAACCAACATCAAATCGTAAACATGCATAAAAATGGTAATTGAGTTTTGAGTTCCTGTCGCCACGTAAACTCCAGTTAATTTCTTATCTTTATTAATTCAATTGTCTTAATATATTATAAGATTTCGTGAGCGAGAGTACAAAACAAACAATTACTATGTGATACTTTACAGAGGAGCGAATTCGAATTCTATTGTAGTACTGCTCCTCCGCTCATCAAATGACGGTTAAATTGTTAATGCAGAGCCTTCAGGATGAGATGGAAGGTAACTTTCCTCCATCCTTCATCCATCCTTTCACCAGCGCTTTTAGAGGCGTAGTTTTTTCAACCAAAGCCTATTTCCCCTCCCCTCTGCATCTAAGAGATACGAATCGCCTTTTCTCATTTTCTTGTGTGCGGACGTCTCCGGAGGAAGGTTTTTCGGTATGGCGAGGGTGGCGCCAAATGCGGCTGGAGGCGGAAAAGAGGCCAGACGAAGTTTTGTGGGATTGTGTTACTGGAACGAGGGTTGCGCTCAAGGGGTTGTGAATGAGGAAATGGGGTATTAAGAGAGGCAGTAATGAAAGACTGATTTCGTCACTATGGGGACGATGATGACCCGAGGATTTGGGACATTCTTTCCTTGTCTGCGCTAATCTCTCGGAATGTGCGATAGCGTTCTCGGAAACTTGGTAATGTTTCGCAATTTGTATTTCCGCAACTTCCTTGTCACTCTCTAAGTATTCGATAAAAAATAATATAGTTCTTTGATACTATATTTCAGAGTGATATATGATGCGTCTCAGTTTTTTTGTGAGAATGTATCTATTTTTGAAGAGACGATTTGCGTGTAAGTATTACAGATTTGAGTAAATCTGAAGTAAAATAATATACGTACTGTAGAACATTTGTAATAAAATACGAAAATATTTTAAATTGATGAAACAGAATATTATTCTGGGCCAAGACACTTCTTTACTATTTAACTAATTAAATAGTAAAAGAATATTAAATATTTTTCACTATTATCGATGCCTCCCATTATGCTAAACTCTTTGATAATATTTTATTGTTTAAAACCGAAGTATGAATGGCAAGGAACTTATATAAATGTAGATTTTTAAGTTTATTATTCATATTCGTGCTCTAAACCGATATTGCTAATAAATATGATTTATCAAATATACGAAGTGCTATACTAAGTAAAGGAGGAAAACATAAATTTAAACATACTTATTAATTACAACTACGGTGTTAGTAATTTTAACGAAACCTATTATAAGAATCGGCTATCAACCTTCAGTACATACCAAAGTAGAGAGAAGTGACAAATACGTTACCTTGATTATTTAGTATTTAAAGTGATTTATTTACCTTCTTATTAATACAATATAAATTTAAAAGCTCTCGATATTTCATTCCAACTATGATTCCTTTGCTACAGCTACTCTCTTAACGAACTTTTCATTGCAAACAAAGTAATTGTATTTTGAGCAGTTCTGCACTTAAAAGACGAGTAAAGGCCAACTTAGAGTGGTGCAATATAATGGTACATCCAACAAATTTACGTCAAAATAATTGCGAATGTAAACAGGAACGTGATTAACGTTTCGCCGATTGATATGAACTAAACCAAACGTACTCTGTAGCTGAAGCGAGCTCAAATTGCACCCAAAATTAGGTCCTTGGGAGATTAAATTACATTTGGCACTCACATATGTCCGAATATGTGCATCAAAACATCAGAGCTT
Organism: Pantala flavescens; assembly: GCA_020796165.1. NCBI lineage: Eukaryota > Metazoa > Arthropoda > Insecta > Odonata > Libellulidae > Pantala > Pantala flavescens. Next base: position 48,445,360 of record CM036881.1, on the reverse strand, counting down.
TATCAAATAGACCCTGAAGCGCCAACGCTAATGGCACATCCTCTATATTGCATTTCCGATAGATGTGCGAAGATATGAGCTTTCCCGAGGAAATTGGAACATAAAAAGGGTGAAATATATATAAGGAAAGAGCAGTAAAACACAAAATAGATTTAATTACCCACTGGTTTCTTTTCTAGAGCGCTGGTACGGATTAAAATCTTTCTAGGAAACCTCCGAGTATAACCCATATTGAAATGTGCAAAGGATAAAAAAATGATATGTACTCACAACATACGGTCACCGGTGTTTTAATGTTCGCCGTTGAATCTTGAGTGACCTTGGCACACCAGGCGTAATTACTTGGCGTCGTACGAGACAGAATGGAGAGACTTGTACACATCCGCAAAATTAGGTCACCAAATTTCTTCGTTTGCCCTTCCGTCACAGTGGTGACCTACAGAAGGATAATAGAGATCAAGATTAAGGCATGTTATAAAAAAGTAAGACGAGATGAAGACATCTACATCTGTGGTACTTTTCGTACACGTTATTAGCATCCACACACAAAGGTTCGATCTCAATATATACGCGATAAATATCATAAATAATAATTCATATTATATTCAGAATGAAAGTAGATTAATATTTAAAGGAAATTAAGGGACAAGGTACAATAATTGAAACAAATAATAATTCATATTATATTCAGAATGAAAGTCGATTAATATTTAAAGGAAATTAAGGGACAAGGTACAATAATTGAAACTTACGTCATCACAGAGAGTTTACCCTTACATTACGTGATATTAGAGATACGTATACAAAACAATACTAGATATGAAATTATTTCATCATAATTATGATATAATATAGGCTATAAACTAAAATTGTAAATTTATTAATTTATCCTTAGATTTTTAAAAATGGAAATAAGATAAATATTTTTGAAAAATAAAACTAGTTTTACAAAATAGTTACTGAAAACACTTAGAAATATTTTTCAAAAATCAATACTGAGAGAATTAGATTGTGATATGAATGTAGCATATAAATATGTGAACAGATATGTAACTAAGGTTTTAAAGATACTCCATCATCAAATTTTAACTTTAATTTCGAAAATTCACCAGCTGACTGGAATGTAATTGTAAATGTGTATGCACTCGCTAATATTTATCTTTTAGTTACAATCCTTTTTCATTATATTGTTGCACTTTTCATTATATCACGCATATTTACTATTGTAATAAAATTATTCACAGAAAAAAAATTATAAAATCTCTACAGTAAGTTGGAACTTGTTGGGTGAAGTATCAACAAATCTCGCGTGGACAACGATCAATCCCTCGGAATTTATAATCATGGAGAATCGCATGGAGAAATACAAGTGCCTCTAAAAACGACTCCTTTTTTTACAAATGCAACTGTAGTTCATTATCTTTCCCGCATCGTCACTATCCGAGGAAGGAAAACATTCCTCCAGTATGTCCCGCAAAGGAAGAAAACAAACACGGTCTTCATTCATTCACGGAAAGAGATATGCCGTGCTATTCTTCCAGTGATTCTAATCGATACGTGCTACTCTTTTCTGCATCTGAATACCTTTTCTTACTAAAGTGTGACCTTTTGCCCTCTCACGATGTTCGAAAATAAATGCTATACTCGCAACACCGTCTTATCTCGAAGTGCCGAGGGAAGGAGTGATCAGGAAAAACATTTGCATCGCATTCCATTCCTCATCACCGGAGGCTCTCATACCTTGCTGTTTCCCTTGACAACTATTTGTTTTTGCCTATCTTCATCTATGCTTGAAATCTGTCCAGGTTCAAACTTCAACGTATTAAAATCTCTACGAATCCAAGTTAACTCTAAATAAAATCTAAACGTTGATATTGAAGTTATATCTCAATCTGTTACCATTAATTCTATTTTTATAGTATATTAACTCTCATGGTACGTATAATATATCTTTATTTCCTTCCCATAATTTATGATACATTATCAATTTTATTTATACAAACAATCTTACCTTTCCTCAACACAGTATTATTGGTTAAAGAAATTATAATTTAAATTCCGACTTTCCTTAAACTTTTCTTAAGATTTCTTCTATAAAATCTCGAATGGATGTACATTAAATCCAGTGATAGGAAAAAGAAGGCATATTACAAATAGTTTGATAGCATACGCGGTCCCTAGAATCCAGAAATACATTTTAATCCTAATAGCTTTTGCACTTACACTTTCTAATTCCAACTCAGATTCACTTTATTGCGTCACAAACTCTTTTATATTGAACCGCTTCCAGAGCTACGATTCCATTCGATTTCTAAAGGTGAATGAAGTGTAAAGAATATAACCTTTTAAATTCCCTCATTCGTGACACATCAATCCCATCTCTTACCCACCTTCGACCCAATCGCACAATATAAGCCCATTTAGTATATATACGAGGATCGTGTGCCTGACACTCGAGAATCACAATTTCCCTGGAAAAAATCTTTCTCGTGTTTATCTTCTTATCCCCCTCATCAAACCTCCATCCTCATTTACGATTGGAATCCCTCGGATGGGGGATGCGAGGTGTCGGAATGCCGGGGTTAACGTGCGATTCGCTTAAAGGGTTGCCAAGCGACCCCATCGCAAATAACTCGTCAAACTAGAACAGGAGAAAGCACTCCGGATCCTTCCTGCGTGCGTTAAAAGTCTCGCACGAAACATCCAACTGCTCCGTGTCACGCTTCTTAGCCACACGCTCCTCTCCGACCATCAATTCCTGTCGCCGTTTCATGATATTGACTCTTTGAAAGACGTCTGATAACGTTTATGCGCGATTACCGCGCGTTCGAGATCTCCGAGTGTATGAGGGAGTGGCGAATTGGCAGTCGTTCGCTTTTTCGAGGTTTGCGCGCTAAAATCGCAGATGTGTGGAATAGTGAAGAAGTCAAATTTTGATTTTATTCTACGATACTAAGCTATTCAGTTTTATCGTTTCGAGAATATTTGATCAAATAGTTAGACTTTTAAAGCTAACAATTAAAAAAACAACGTTATTTAATATTAAATGCAAATTTTCTTTTCAAGCAACATTGGAATAATTAAGATTATTAATTGCAACAAAGCTCAAATGTCTTATAAAACTAATTCACAGCGTCTATTCACGTAATCTGCTGATTGAGTTGCGATATAGTATAATTGTTGTTATATTATAATGTGTACTATCTGTAATAAAGTTATTTGCAGATACTTAAAAATAATTTCCATTTATAAAATTGTTTTGATATATTATTTATTCATAATTTTATAATAATATAATATACGATGCTAAAATATATGACTCTCTTAACTCAAAAATTCTAGTCAGAGAATGAATAAGAAGTGATTGGTAAACATAATTCATTAAGTACTATAATAATAAAATACAGCTTTAAACCAAATACAAGTAATAGAGAAAATTTTATGGAAAAATGATTAAAATTAATTAAATTTATCTTTAATAAGCACTGGTTATATGTCTAGATTACGTTACCAAAATCTCTGCTATAAATGCATCAATCTACATCAATTACGACGCAATAATCTATATCCTTTACAAGAACGAATCTATTCTGCACATTTATTTTCGATCAGCGGCGCCGAATTGACATATTTATCGTTCATTAATTTACGCATGATCATAAGTTACCATAGCGTATTTACTATCAGAATACACGAATCCATAAATCGAACTTTCAATAACTCATGACATGAACATCCAATCGAAACAACAAACTCTAAAAATACATTGCGGAATGACGGAAAACAATCGTTCGAATGTTTTAGTAGTTACTCGCATTAAACGGAAACAGTACGAATGTTTTCCAGCTCTGAGTATAAAAAACGAATTCCCTATCGTTTGATAACTTTTTCCTCGCAAGAAAACACCCTATTGCATCAACCATCAATTCCCATGGGAAAGATCCATTACTTTTCTCAATGATAAATTAGCGAACCACTTGAAGAAAAAACACGTGTCGTAGACAAAACAGAAATAGGCGGTCTCTCTCTTACTTCGCCATTTCTTTATCTCCAAATCCATTTCTCTTCCAATTTCTCCTCCTTTTAAATTCCCATCACTTCCCTTTTATCTCTCACAACTTCTCTTTTTTATGTCTCTTATCTTCCCCTCCCCCTCATCTCCCCTGTTTTCGAATCCTCCCCTTCGCATCACTCATTCCCATCTCCGATACGTACTTGAATAATTAGAAGGGCAGATACAAGAGGTGACACTCGAGACGGACGCCCACCGAAGGCTCTATCGCGTTGCCTTCTCAGAGGTAAATATTTAACCACGGATCTCAAGGGAAACAACGGAGGAGTGAATCATATTATAAACGATCTACAGGAATTATATATTTACGAAATTGACCTAAAAAAACTTGAACTTGAAGACCAACAAATCGAATTCTTTTTCCCTGGAATTTAGCTGTTTTGTCCGTCAGTTTCAACAGTATTATTCATAAGCAAACTCGTTGCCTTAACGCTTTTCTTGTTTACGTATTAATTCATAAACGTATTGAATAATATATGTATCGATTTTCTATTAAATCCAGAATTATACGCTTACCTCCTTATCGTCTTGGCGAAATGTTTAAGCAAAATATTCCTTATAACATCATGGAACATACAGAATAATTCAGCCCTAAATTAGATTTTCTAATAAACTGCAGATAAATAGATTTAAAACTTGTAAGATACCACTTTTGGGGTAGTTTACTTCCTCTCTATCCCTCTTATTGATACGAATCCGTACAATAGTCCAGCTTTTGATAAGTGTAAATAAGATACGTACATATGAAACTTACTGAAATCAACCTTCACCAAGTATACCTAATGTCAAATGGAATAGACCCGATTTCAATTAAAATAAAGCCAATTCTGGTGGCAATCAATAATTCTTATTAAAAATTCTCTCAAATGTTCAAACACTATCAAAGGTGCAAGTTTGAATCGTTTCATAGATCTTCACGTATTCAATTTGAGGCAACGCAAACTCGATGCTAGACCTAATAATAGTGTGTAGTAACAGAACCGGGAGTACATAGGAACGAACTTCAATTATCGGAATCTCTAGGCTACATTGGAAAGGTCTCACAGCAATCCTGTTTCCTGCAAACACGAGAACCACTCCGCTCCGATTTCAATGCATGTTCAAATAAGGCCATTGAATCCATCACACGGTAGATTTAAAATGTGTGGTTTCATATTGAATTATGTTAAAATAATAAATGGTTCCTTTCATCATTCGGTTCATTACTTTAGTTTATCTTTTAATATTAGCATATGTTCAAACTTATAAATTTTATAATATAGAGGTGAATAAATAGTATTTTCTGCTATTAAAATATTATGTATGACTATTACTGTGAAATAAAATCGTATTAATAGTGGTTCTAATGATATATATTTATTAACAGGTCTTTAACATGATTGTAAAGTATATTGATGCAAATGTATGAGGCAATCATCAATTACTGCAAGAATTATTCGTCAACAATTTAGTTCGTAATTACGTTTTACAACAAATGCTAGTTTTTGCAATTGTAAAACTCCATTTAACATTAATAGCAGCGGTAAAAGCAATACTCTAAAATTTAATTTCTAACACTGTGGTGCGGTTGTGGAACTAAAAATCAAATTTTCACCTCTGACAGAGGGACTATGGTAATCTTTGCGAGATATCCCTCGCTGAATCAGAGTTATTTAGTACCATTGATGATTTAAACGCAAGAAGTGCGTATTAATTAACCAATTTAATGCTGTTATTAACCTTAGCGACAGAAAAGAATGAAGAGGGAGAAATTATTACGAGTTTAATGGAGCTTTGAAATTATTAAATTAGGAATGGATAACGATTCCCAGAATTAACTAGGTTTAACTGGATAATGTTGAATCAACATTTGTGAGATACATGTGTGTACTTCTAAATAAATCCGACCTAGAGTTACAGAAAGTAATTGCTAAATGTCAATTGTTCTATGGCTGAATACGTGTAAAAACTGTCCACCATTCTTCCGAACGGTATTATTTATTTCACTGGAACACTAGAATAGATCGCATCAATGCTTTTTACCGATCTAAAATTGGAATCAACATGGTGGAAAACTTTTTGAAGTAAAAGACCCATTACGAATTTCAATATCGACGAAAAATAATAGAGTAATCGATGATTCTTTGTGAGAGAGAAAAATATTCCATCGGCGAAAACTTTGTTAATTTCTGATTCTCCGTACGGCGTTGATGCCAAGTCCTGTCAAGTGGAAAATAACTTTCAATTCTCTTTGGCCGCTCGTTATTTCCCTCTAATCGCACACGAAACGGTATCGACAGATATTAATTTGGACCAAATTGAAGACACCATTTCCGGATCCTTTTCCCGGAATTCGATTGACGATACCGAGTTTAATTAAAGATAAAGAAAAATGGGCCAGTGCAAGCAATGAGGAGAAATTAAGCCAGGCTCATCATAGAAATGACATATGGAAATGAATACCAAATGGATGACCAGAAAAAGTTTTTAATTAAATATAAGATTTATTTTATTCAAGAGTGCATTATTTTTGTTCGATGGTCGTTGAGAGATCTGAAATGATTATTTAAATATTGACCTTAATATATAAGATAGAATTAAGGGTAAATTGTCAACTCAAAGGAACAATAATTATATCACCATAGCTGATATGTAAATACTGGCCTTCCTGTGCAGAATCATTTTCCACATCTACCTCTACATAAGTACCCAGCAAGCGACCTTTCGGCGTGTGGCAGGGGATGTCAACACCTATTTTACGTTATCGCATTTAATTTAATTTTCCATTCTATACTAATTAAAAACCATTACCAAAAAAGACCTGAAGACTAAATCTCTATCTCCTTTGATATAAAATCAATATGCTTTAAATGCTTTTATAATAATTATTAGCTGAAAATAGTTCATGATAATGGATGAACTGATAGCCATCGATAATGTACTTCTTTATACATGAAAACAGCAAAATTCCATAAGATGGGAATAAGTGAAAAACAATCTCAGAAAATCAATATTTATGTGTAAATATAAATAATTAAGAGATACCGTCAATCATCTTGCAGTTGTCTATTCTAATGGGATAAAAACAATGGATGAAGAAATGATGTCAACTGTAAAGATGGATTTCATAATTTTCGTTCCTTCTCTTTATAAGCCCCGTAAAATCTGTGAACATTTGAATTCGTACATATCTCAATTGATGAAAGTAAGAACCCTTTCTGTTCGTGGACCCAAAAACTCAATTCAAACACAGGTATTTCATAAATCTACACCTCCGCTCGCAAAGGAAAGAGCGCTCCTCAGTGACGATATCACGGAAATAAAAGGATCGTAACTTCCTGACACGTCGGACATCGCTAGATATACGCGGTCGCACGTGTGCAAGAAATATAGTTTCGAATACACGACCGTTTTTCCGAAAACCGATTACGCGCCACTCGGCTTTTTAAACGATTTAGTACTCTCTCTTGACACGCCGCAATAATTGGTGCTCGCCTAGCTACCCTTATATCATTGTTGGGCTCGATTTAAGCCGGGATGGAAAAAAAAGATGTGCTCTGGAAAGGGAAGGAACATTGAAAATGGCTTAGCGGGAGCCTTGGGTCATTTCTCGACTTGGCACAGGCCCACATCAGGTCAAAGGACGCCTTGAATCCCCCATCCCACGTTCCGCCAAAACATTCTCTTCCCTTTACATTTCTTATTTATCTTTTATCATTTTCCACTTCCGCTTTTTCATCCTCCTCTCGCTCCATATCTATTCCGAATTGTTTTTTGTGTTACCCCTTTCCTCTCGTTTTCTTTTCATCTTTTATGAAGCCAGCATCCTTGTTCATGGTTACCCTCTATTTCCTGCAGCTCCGTCATTCTGAGCTCATTCCGTTTCTATGGAGATGTTTCCTTTAGTCATTTCTCAGAATAGATCAAGAAGTCAATTAACCAAATATTCGAAAAATTATTAATCAATAGCATTATACTAATTATGACACGAAGATCTTTACGAAACGCATCGGTATGTGAATGAACAACATTTTGATAATAGGAATCTTTTTAAAATTAAAAAATGAGTTATATATGTTACATATTACCTATGACGTATATAAATTTAACTAAGTTTATTTAGAGCTATAAAGATAATTATAAGAGAGGTGAAAGATCTGGTTTAAAAGTATTTTACTTCAATATCGACATTGATAGTAAATCCAAAAAATATATCTCACTATGCAATAATTTAACTCTAATTTTTCTATAAATTCAGTATATAAACTCGTTTTTATGATATATAATATTACAAAATATATTACAGGAATTACATTAAAAACTCGAGATTTACAAGATAACATTAGTTAAAGCAATTGTTTGCACTTTATAAAGGTCGATGACAGCAGCCACCGACTTATTGTAGAAAGGTCGATAATAGAAATGGAATCGCATGTGGTTGATAGGAGTCTTCCTTCCACTTGATATGTAGCTGATATATCATAGAATATTTTCCTCGGCAGTACTTTTCACGTTCGGCGGCGAAAAGAAAACCATAAAGGCAAGGGCTCGACCTCAAAAAGCAATACCCACCATAAATTTGATCCGCAGAAATAAATCGGCACGCAAAATCCTTCCTCGGAGGAACTATTCCATCGATTTCTTGCCCTTTATCTGCATAACTCTGCCCATCCCACTTCCCTAAATCGGCCGACGTTTTCCCCTTTCGCAGCTCCATTTTCCATTTTTTGTCATCATAACCATCGCTTACGACCCTGTTTAGAACCCTCCCCCCTCTCGCATCCTTGGCTTACGTTATTGCTACAATTTGAATCAATTTTCTCTCCATACCCTTATCTGTCTGTTTCCTCTGCCAACTCTCTCGTTTCTGGGGTTTTAAGATCCCTTAGCAGTTCCGCTATCAGTCCCACTCCATCATTACAACTTCTCGTCCCTTCCTTCGCCTTCCTTATAAGTGTACCACACGTATTTCATCTCGGCCCATTTTATTTCCATATCCATTCAATATCTCACCCGCTATCATTCCTATAAACCCATCTTCCCTCTTAATTTTTTTATCGCCCCTTTTCCGCGATTCTAAATTCTATTCCATTATATACGAGGGTTTTTGCATCGCTGCTCGATGCCCGTTTAAGGAATACCCCTGACCGCTGTCCCTTTCTCTGCTTTCCCTTCCAATCCCTTTCCATTTCATCTCCACGTTCTATTCTCTAATTCAGATCGACTCATTTCCATATTATTAAAGTACTGGAAGCTTTGATGAAGTTGGATTCAAATTCTCATAACGCTACTGCACCGTACGTTCAAAATATCTTTTCGTTTGCTAGACTATCATCATAACTCATAAAATGCGACCATCATAATTTAAGTATCGCAAGTATCACAAATGTCAGTAATAAAATGGCCAGTTGTTCATCCTAGGAATTGCGAGTAATCGGTTATCAAGTTCCGGCTTTGCAATTGAAATTCCATTCGTTTGAGCTAATTTATGAAGCGTAGATGCGGCATTTTGTAGATCATGATTTGAAATTTATTGACCATAATTTAACAATAAAATTCCCTTCCTGTTATTAATAAATGTCGCAAAGATATTTCACAATTTTGTTTTATGATCCAACAGATTCAAATATCATACTATCATTTTCATTGTTATTATTAATGGAATTGTTGTATTGGACATTTGTCCAGAGGCAACAGGAATTTCGGAAAACATTTTATCTGGAATATTCATTAACAAGAATCTATAGTTATTTATTGTTTAAATATTATTTATTTACTGCAATTGAGTTTTATAAGCCGTTTAATTAAATTTCAATATTCAATTTATCACCATGGAAATTATTCCACACAAGAATAAGTTTTTTTTATCAATTATCACTTTTGCTCTCTATAAATATTATCATTATAGTTTTCAATGAATCCACTTTCATCTGCAAATCCTCAAAATTAACCATGGGCGTTCGATAAGCTAAAGTCGACGATAAACACCTCTGCAAACCCCTCATCCCTCTTTGGCACGAACGCTGCTCCCATTATTAATTCGTTGCTAGTGAACTGCAATTCCTTTTCCCCTCCGATAACGGTCCCTCCGAGCGCCCCTTAAAAAAGGGCCCTCAGTTAAGAGATGCTTTTAAACCCTATCTAATAAGAAACGAGGAGGAAGTTATGCAATCTATTGATTAATGATACGCCCCAAATGATTGGACGATTTCAGAATTTTAACGCGGAAGCAAACGCGATAAATATACGGAGGGTCCCAGGCGGAATAATTATTGAGTGGGTGTGTTGGGAATTTCCCTACTTTTTTATTCAAAGGCTCCTGAATCTCTCCATTTTTATTTGCGTCGACGCTAATTGCTTCATATGTTGGAAAAAATAATAACGGCCGAGATATGGGTAAATCGCGCGAAAGTTGCGGATAAATTCGCTTCTAATTGCAGAGGCGGATTCAGGGGCTGAGTTTTATGGAAGTGGAGGCGTTTATACGGATGACATACATTTGGAACCCTACGAATGACGTAGAATCGTCGTCAGCCATACTCGACGTGTGAGTGACTGGATTTGGCTCCTATCGAACGATTCGTGCACCGGTTCCTTCCCGTCGTCAACCATATATCGTTAAACTTTGAGAGTAATCGTATTATTGTTAATATTTTAAATAAATAGTTTCTATTTGAATTTAAAATTCGCATAAATTTATTGATAATCCAAAGTAATCAATTTTTTTAAAATCATAATTGAAATATCAATTTTGCTTTTTCATACAGAAGGTTGGCATTTTGAAAACCATGTGAAACGTTTTCTAAATATTCAAAAATATAACTTAGAGTTGGACATGCATGGTCAAGAATGAGTGGACGAATCGTATTAATTGAAGAATGTAACTCAATAAGATCAAAGAATAGGATTAAGTTTTTTACCAATTTGTTTCGAGGAAATGATTTATTGATTTATTTTGATTGAAGCATCCTACAAAAATTCAAAATTAAAAATATTACTGTCACTTTTCCAATAACTAAATTAAATATCAGCAAAATAAACTATTATTCGCCGATGTAATAAGCGATGTACATGAAATTCACCACCATCAATATAACTGATAAGTCTGTTTGTTATATGAATTAATTGCTTTTAATCGTTTTAGTTGAATTTTTTATATAGTCCTAGAGTTTAACTAAAATACAATACTACTAATATAGGGTTGAGATTTATAAGCAGTAAAAATTTGTTAACATTAAAATAAGTAATACAATTCAATAAGTACATCTTTTTTTAGATTTAACATCTTAAGCCTTCTATAAACCTGAATAAACAATTCTATAAATATCTACGAATAAAATGGGCTAAAACATATACACGACTTCTTCAACCAGCATGAGTACCATCGCGTATGATACGTAACTTCACATCAATGCATCTTGCGATGTAATTCCACAGTAAGGAGTGGAATAGTCACAGAACGGAAGTAAATATAAGGGAAATTCTCTTTCTGCCTTAAGGGTAATCCATTCTTGTGATTCAGTGAGCGTAGGAGATACATAGATACAGTCGAGAAAGCTGGGGTTATTTATACCGTGCATTCTCCGGAAAGCTGAACGATTGCTTCTGGAAAAATTGCAAAATAAAGGGCTTTCTTCAGATGCCTTTGGAAATAAAGTCATAGCGTAGTAATGCATCGATGGATCAAAAGAAAGTTTGAAAGAACGGATTTGAAGAACGCTTTCGACAGCTGACCTGCAGACCCAGTTACCATGGAGATGCAATTTATTTCCGCTTTACAAAAGCTTTGCAAACCTTTAAACAGTTTTGGATGCATAAAGGCTTCAAAATGGAAAATAAGCATACTTTTTTAGGAATTTAACAAAGAGTATTTCTTGATACCTCATACTTACGTATAAGGTAGTGTAATTCTGTAGATTTATTTATAGCGGTTTCTAGTCAGTCTTCACTCATATCGCTAACAGGGTTTCTATATAATTTTTCATTATTCATAAAAACTTCTGGTAAATTATCTTAAATTTAGAGAGAATGTATATTTATGGCTCAATTTTAAAATGTATGAAACTTTCAATAAATAGCTAAATGCTACTAATTAATGTATACCTCCATTCTGGAATGCCATTCAGGAAAGCTACGGACATAAATAAATAGATTCTTTTTTCACTTTAGATAGAATAATCTTTTGGTCTATCAAAATACTGTAATAATAAATGGGAAATAAGATATTACATATCCATATGACTATATTCAAACACTGCGATCCAAAAAATGAATTCTTAAAAACCATATTATGAATGTATATCTGAAATCTACGGAACAGTCATAGAGAATAAGCTGGTCAACTGCTTGCTTCTTTGTATAAAAAGTCATTTCACTCCAAGATGACTCTAAAAAACCGAGATGGTGGATACATTCAAGGGTTATAAAAGAAAATGTAAACGCAAATCGGCGAAGTCCTTCATAACCTTACTTATCTCTCTTTTTAGGTTATACTTATTTTTCTTAGGAAATTTTCCATGCTTCACAATATTTATATTCGCACATTTGGTTCCGTCTTCCACCATTAAGATACGTACACCTCCTATAACCTTTTTACTGACGGTTGAAAGGTGTTTGAATGAAGAGAAAGAATGTCAACCATTCAGCCAATCTTGAGCCATATCTTGTAAGTATTTAAAAAGATTTCTCTCACTGAAATAAAATCTTCCCTTTCATACAAAAATATAAAAGATTATGGTCATAAGCCACTCCCTTATAATGGAAAATATCTTTTTGTGTTCTTATGGGTGTTTACACCCCCTGCCACACACCGAAGGCGGCTTTCTCGGTGATTACGTAGATGTATATATCCTTTTGCTAAATATTGGTCGAATAACAGTCACTTTTTATGATTCGCTTTCTGAGTCTTTTGAATTCTTTTCATTTTATTTCTTTTTCCGTTACATTCATTAATTAGCGAATAATATTCCATGTTTAAATGTTGGGCCATTTGAAAGGTAAAAAAACTATAATTGAAAAACTCATTCCATGAAACTCGAATTTTATGTACTCCTTGAATTTCTTAAGTTAATATTAGTATTAAATTGTTAAATAAATAGAGATAAATAGCATGCAATTTTGCTTTCATTCCAGAGAGTCAAACAAAAACTAAAATGTGACTCCGTCAACAGAAAAAGTTTTCTGTGAAGTATATACACCAAATTATTAAATCATGTCCAAACATAAATAAGCTCCACCAACTGTCGTTTGTTTACTTAGTCCCTTCTTTATTTTATTTTTCGTCTCTATTTTATCCTAAAATCACCTCTTTTATAAGATAATACAATTTAATAATAAATAAGTGAGGCTATATTTCCATTCTGCCTTCAGAATATTTAATAAAATCCTAAAAATGGAAATATTTCACGGCCGTAAGCCATTCATCCTATACATTCTCCCACGACCCACCTTCCACGGTCACTTCTCTATTCTCTGTCCTTGCTAATTTATCTTCCTTATTTTCCCATTCCTTATTCCAATGCTCTTTTCTCGTTTAGTCCCTTTCTCCTACAACTTTCACCCTTTTTTTCAGTATCTATCACCCCTTTTTGGTTTTCATCCTCGAAACGTGCTGGTTCGCTTTCTTTTTTTTTCAAACTGTATTAATACAGTTTAAATGTTGCTAAGAGACGTAAAAATATTTAAAATTCTTAGAAATTAATGGATTAGTAATTTTTAAAACATGACAAAGATAGAATGCTTTCAAAGATAAGTTTTATTTACAGAGTACAACCTACTGTTTATTTTTCAATTCTGTTTAAATTTATAAAAATTCTATTGATTGTCATCGTCATCGTAAAAGCTTATCATCCTATACATTGCTGTGCAGAAACTTAATTCTCAACTACTAATTTCACGCTCAACCAAATACTGCTCGTGACTTGTAGGAATACAACGCCAACTCTTTTGTTGCATCAGTGAGACGTGGGAATTCCCTGACTAAATCAGATCCCCTTATATAGAAAAAATATCTTTTTTTTCTTACTTTACGATAATTTCGTCAAACATAAACATGTCTTTTCTGCATAAACACTATCTCCTTTCCCAGAATTTGATCTTCCCTTGCTGTCATTAAGCTCTCCACCCATTTTTTCCAATTCACCCCTTAAAATGCACCCACCATTCCCCGATGCGAGGTTTGCGGTGACACAGGGACTGCGTCAAGACCACAAGCAGCGCCCTTAGCGGAAGTCACCCCAACTGTACTATATTCCCCATGTCTCTTTGGGGGGGCGCACAAAGATCGGGGGAGGGGGCAGTGCAAAAGGCGGGTCCGGAATTTACGAGCGACACGCCGCTTCCAAAATACCCAAAAACATACATTAATAAATATATATATCTGAGGGTGGGGGAGGATTTATATATAAACACGGGGCAGGAAATAGTCCTGAGGGGAAAAAGAGAGAGAACTGTGGTTTTTTGCGGATCTGATGGAAAACGGGGTGAGTGTAAAAAGTGGGGGAACCGAGTTTTGGAAGGGAGAGGTTTTCTGTGGACGGTTGCGTCGAAGTTGAGTTGTCAGGTATCCTGTGAATATGAATACAAAATCCGTAAGTCGTAACATCACCGATGCTGGTGAAAGTTGAAGTAAAAGTCATGAAACACATATTTGGATGCATTTATCCTAAATTTAAATGGCTGAGATTTTAAGAATCTAGTAACAGTGAAATACTTAATGTCAAAAAATATGACTGTCCAGATTCTTTTCAATTCTGATAAATTTAAATATTCCGAAAACGTATAGGTTAGAATACGTACAGTCAATCTCATTAATTGAATGCTTAAATTTACGTAAATGAATAATTAAACCCTTCATAAGACGATATCACTGCAAATCAATAGTCAGTAAAGATCAATTATTAATTAAATAAAGCCGCACTAGAATAATAGGAGCATCTGAAAAAATTAATTGCTCACCTCCTAAACAATAAATGGCATATTCATTTCGGTAGAAATTTAAATCTGTCTTCAATTTCTTTCAGCCAAAATAATAAACAGAAAAGAATAATTATTTTTGACAAAATAATTTTTCACAAATACAAGTTTTAATTCGTCATATAATTACTTCATAATCGAGTATAATTCTTACTCTGTTTGGATATTCATTTATCAATTATTTTTTATTTAATCAACTGTATAGATTTTAACTGCCAAATTTAGTATAAAAATACTTCTGGAATATATTTACGTTAATTCATAACGAA
The DNA here is from genome assembly GCA_020796165.1 of Pantala flavescens. Lineage (NCBI taxonomy): Eukaryota > Metazoa > Arthropoda > Insecta > Odonata > Libellulidae > Pantala > Pantala flavescens. The sequence goes on along the minus strand of CM036881.1, from coordinate 48,430,066 downwards.
TTCTTATTCACTATTCCTGCATTTAACTCAATAAATTAATAAATACTCATGATATCATTCACACATATTCATTCTAAGTACACAATAAAGGATTTTGCTAATACTCATTGCTAATTGTAGAGATAATCTACGCATCCTAATTCATATTTGGGATGCACCCTCTTCTTACATCTTCATCCCTCTTATTGAAGTTAATTCTAAAAAACCCTTTCAAATGACCATCCACGGACAGATCCATAAGTTACTCGCCGAGCACAGTGCGACACCTTCCGGGCGATCGCGTCACCAAAAAAGGGCCTTCAGCCATGACGTCGGCCCCATAAAACGGAAACACTAAAAAGGACGATAAACCTTTAAAACGTTCGCTCTCTCGCATTAGACGTAGATTTACTTTCCCCCAATAATTAATCGTCCAAAAAGGAATGAATTAACGTCCGACGAAACAAAAGCTGGTGAAAGTCAAAAATCATAAGGGAAACCGAAGAGTGGTAGACCCGGTCAAACCGCTAGACTTTTCAGTTGCATTCCATTACGCAAATAACAGCGGGCGTCAGTGGCACTCTCACCCGTGGGCGTGGAAACCCCTGGAAACCGCATTGCTACGTGTGGAACGGAATAGAGGGTTCAAAATAAAAGGATAAAGTAATTAGGTACACTGAGGACAGTTGTGACAGCTCTGATTTTATTTTTCCATCGCGAACCCGGAAAATGTGAGAAATTGATATCGGAATACAAGACGGCCCGTCAAATAGAATTTAATCCAATTTAAGAGAGTGAAATGGGAAATTGCGAACAGGGTTTTCATAAAACTGGAATTATATCCTGGTTTGTGAGAAGGGTTTCAAAATGACTAATTAATAGTATAAATATTCGACTGTAGGTAGGGTATAAGCCGTCACTATCGTGATCAATTAAATACTGAAATGACTGGTTAAAAATGCATTATGAGTGGAAGTAAAACTTAAATCTTGTATTTTTAAGGCCGTTATACTCGTAAATATACGAGTATACTAAATTACTATTAGTAGATGTTCCACGAAGTCATGCCAACTCCTGTAAAAAATAATCTTCGACATAACTCGTATATTAAATGTGGAAGAGGGTTACATTTTCGAAGAAAATTTGAAGATAATGATTTATTTCAAGTTTCTTCATTATTTTACATACATTTCTCTGTTAGTTGTGAAAGAATAGCATACGTTACCTTATCCTTCAAATATGCGTAAAAACAGTCTATGATTACGATAAAAATAATAAATTCATCATAATGAACCATAGTTTTTATCAAGATTTTTCCATAAACCGTTTCTTTAATGTTTACTTTTGTAAGAAACATAATTTGATACTGCTAAACTTTATCGAATACACGTTTATTTAACTGCTGTTTTAAATTGCGTGATCTATTACGTGTAAATTGTAAAACATCGAGTCTTGCTTTGTTCGGGAGCACAAAAGCAGATGTTAACAAGAGATTCCATCAGCATTTGGGTGTGATAAAGGCTGAATTTCACTACTATTCTGAAAATGCAAGTGTTGATTGGGATTAATCCTCAGAGTACCATTCATTACTTTGGTCAATCGAGTAATTTACGTGAACGGCTCTTAGTTGCCAAAGAGTACCCACCAACGAGCTTCGAAAGTCTCGAATTCATTTACTTCCAATCGTAAACATGCAATTGATGATAATCAACATTCCAGGGTGCGCAAAGAATGCAATTGGATCGTTTAAACATAGTAGCAATCCCTGGACCAATGGGGATGTGATAGAAACCCGTGAGAACTCCAATGTGCTATTTCTTAATTGAACCAAAGTGATTCGGTGTCGATTTAATTGACCGTCCTACGGAAGCACCTTGGAGATTGAAATTCTATTCCCGCTCAGGATGAATGTACAAGTTTGCAGCTGCAGGAGTAATCAATCGAAAGGCCAAATTTTACTACACGTTCAGCCCACTGAACATCTCTTTTGTGATGAGGTCTTTCACACAGAGCAGACTATTGCTATGTGCTCGCGCGTTATCTAAATGCCCCGCCCCTAATCTAAAAGTGAATGGGTGACAGAAGGAGACCGTGGGGAACCTTTGCTACCCGCGGTTGCATACCACCACCACAAAGTGGCGCCTACACCAGTAGAGCTCTCGAATAAAATAGGAATAATAAAACCGGGTCGAATTTACACCCTTTTGGACTCAAAAAAGAAGAAATAAAAACCGGCACAGTCGATGACGTCATTAAGCCGGTGCCCACTCACTGTAATTGACCGGGGATCCAGTGGAAAAGAGTTTATCGTTCCCTTTCTCTCGCTCTTCTCGTTGACACGGCGTTTCTCCGCCTTTTTAAATGTGTCAACGCTTCGTTAGGGATTGAATAAGGTTTAAAAGTGGGGAAACAGCGAAAAAATATTTCGGAAACATTAAAAAGGTCGCTGGAGGTTTCCGAAATGCTTGACAGCTGCCAAGAGGAAGGGAAACCGTATTTTCGTCAGTCGCGCGGTTTTCCTGGACTGAGAGTTCATTCTTCTGAAATATAATGAGAAGACAAAGGGATGGTGACGCCCATGGTTCCATCAGGAGGATGGTTAATGAAAAGAGATTAAAAATGCTGGGACATAAGATTTAATTTTTACAAGGTGTTCGCTAAAAGTGATCACAGAAACCAAGAAGTATTAGTTTTACTCAATACTTCAATAACAACCCAAACAAATAATACTCATCTAAATATGGCAGATGCCTCTGTAATTGAACTGTTTAAGTTTCAATACACAACAATATGGATTCACCTACAAATCAAAGGAGTTTAAGAATTACGTTAATAACCGAAGGAAGATAACACTGAATTATCCAAACAATTCAAGATGCAAATAATAATTTTTTAATGAACAAAATAAATATCTAAAAGAGTATATATTAAGATATATAATGTAAGAGACTTATATATTTAAGTTTTCAATACCTCTTTTCTAAGGTTCCTGCACAAGTATTCAGATACTAAATGTATTTCACGATTGCGCATATAAATTTGTTGTTACTCACGCGTTTCATTTACAAAAAAGTATTTAAAAACTCCAATAACGTATCATTTAGCTGTATTCTGTATTTATAGAGAATGAGCAAACTTAATAGCTGATTTTCCAAAAATGAAAAGCAAAAGAACCTCCCCGGCCAAAATGAATCGCGCGTGGATAAGGAATCTGCTTACTAAGGGCAGAGATTGAAAATTAGATACGGTTCGTACTCGATTTCGCTTTCCAATTTCATTAATAATATTTATTGTCTTCTCCACAAAGAAAATTACTGAGAATGGAATTTTCGTTTTACTTATCCAGCGATTTATCCAATTTCAATTCCACCCAAGCAGTAAAATCAGATTTAGAATTAGATCCGAATGGAGGAACCACTGTGTGCACAACAAATAAGGGAATAATTAAGGGAAAGGTTTTTTTCTATTTAAAATCTGATTAAGAAAGCCCAAAAATCGAAGAGCAATACGAGCTTTTGCTTACCGATCACTTAAGTTCGCAATCAATTTGGATATCTATCATCAGCAAATATCCTGAACTCCAAATCGATATCACTTAAAGAAATATTGGTTATTTTCCTATTTTTAAAAAGATTTAAATAATTTTGTTGCTTTCTACGGAAAGATACACGTAGATAATCAATAAAGAATTTATAAATTACGAAGGAATTTTTGGAAATGGGGTAAATACAAAAAATATGCGTAGAATAGCTGTGATATATTTCATAATACCATTTATAATTTAGAGTATAGGATGAACGCATCAATAAATTGACTATGTTCACATAATTATCACTTTAAACATAATTTAAGTGCATCAGATTACTAAAAAAAATTTCTCAATCATCTAAATCGATATTTTAAAATATATTACGAAAGGAATTCTTGAAAATATTCCATTAAGCTGCTCGAAAAATTTTGAATTCGTTAATGTATTTCACGGATGGAGTGGCCGCGTATGTAGATTTATTTTAAACATTCATGAAGGGCGATTAATTTTCATTCGAAGCCATCCAAGCGTGAACAAAATATTCGATTCAAAGCGTTAATATTTGCCTCGCTGCCGATGCTCTATCAAAGGTAATAGCAAAAGGCATAAACAATTTTTGCATATAAAAATAATTGGACTTTCACCTTTAGCTGAACTAAAATGCGTTCGACGTGAAATCTTCATTTAACCTATGTGCAAATAATGCTTGATGTAATAGTTTGTCTACATCTTCTTCATTAAATCTCGGTCATATGAAAAAGGAAAGGAATAGGTTTTTATGATTTGAAGTGATATCTAATACTTCGAAATAGAACGCTAGAGGATACTTTTACTTCTGCGGTGACATTTACTGATAATGCAGGTCGAAACTCAAATATTACACCCCTTTATGGAAGAAGTTCGGATGAAATTTGAAAGGTAGATGGTAGAAACCGCAACTAGAAAATTATTGAGCACTTTATCCAAACTTTCCATTGACATGCAGTTAAAAAATTCTAACGACAGATATAACAATAGTCTTCAATATAATTTATAAATAATTTAAAATAAGAAGTACGTTAACTAAACGCAAAAATACTTTTTTCTCTTTGTTTAGCCACAATTTCAATCACTCCATGCCAGAGCATCGTTTCACTGTAATTTAACCTTAATAAACATTTTCAGCCAATTAAGTTTCACTTCCCTCAAATTCACATTTTAGTGACGATGTGAAATATTTATGAAGTCGTCACAGTACTGGGAAGACCTCATTCGATAATTTAATTTAGAAAATTAGCAATTAATATTAACCTGTTTACACAATTAAATCTCTCTAAAATCCCATCACCATAAATCCGGATTCATTGCCAAGCACTTTAAATAACTGTCGCGGTGGACTTTTTTCATCAAGGCCACATTAAAGCTGCCTCGGTGGTCTTAAATGTTACGTTAAATTGGCATTTCAATTAATAGGCGAAATGTTAATAATTCTTTCGGGTAAATTACTCGAAAATTGATTTTTAGAATCTATGAACTTCAGGATGTAATTTCCTAATTAATTTTTTTAAAGAAAATCATATTTGAAAGTTTACGATGAAAATTGAAAGTATCAATTGACAACTGACTATAGCATATTTGGTTTGAGAATCGTTTATTACAGTAAACAAAATGTTGCTACCAAGCGAGATCGCGTGATAATTAAAATTGTTTCGCCAGAATCCATGAATTTAGTACCGATACTATATCTACGTGATACGTTTAAAAATCATACATCACCTTTATCGCCCTTATCTTTACGAACGACTCAAGTAAATTCTTTATCTCAGCAAAATCTTAGCAGGAGTTTCTCAAGGTAGAAGGAAACACTCGATGCTCGCAGATTCTTAGTGAACAAATGAACAACTCGAGTGACTTCTTGGAATCTTTCGAGACACATATTGATCTGTCAGAGATTCTCATCGAGCATAAACTTTCGTCAAGATATCTCCTTTCAAAACACGATCCTTTCACGCATCAACCCAATCTTCAAACGATGGATCATATATCATGCAAATTGCAGTCAATACATTGTCCCCGAAAGTTCGCTCCAGGCGTTCAAATCTCTACGTATCGCTTTCATGGTCTATCGTCTACGGCATTTCCATCGAAACGCAGACGAGCGTTCCAATATCGGATTCCCTCATAACAAAGTTAAACTTCTAACATTAGCGACGCCTCTCAGACGCGCTCCGTGACGTCACCTCCCGCACTCGTAACGGTAGAGTGCTTAGCTTGCCGACCCGTGGCGCCCTCCGAAGGCACACACGTGAATGCGTACCCTTCTGCAACGCCTACACGTACGTGCCATTTCGCAACTTGTGGATGCTCTATGTTGAGAACGGATCGCGAGTGACGAGCTCACGGTGAACGCAGATGGAAAATGGAATATGGGCATCTATCGATGGTTTAAGAATTCATATTAGTAATATACAACTCGAAAGTTGCGCGATATACAGCCATCATGACCTTTCTTTCATCAACTTTTCAATATTTCGTACAATATATTAGACTACATGAACAAATTATATATGAATTCAATAAAATAGTGTAAAGATTAATGGTCGTAAGATACAACAGACAAGCACAAATCTTTCAGTGTATTAAAACCAGTCTAAAATCGCAGAATTTACGTCTTTATACTCTTAAATATATTAAAATATAATCACAACTTTCATATAATTTTTCAGTTTTCATTATTTATGATTAGTAATTGGAATTCTTTTCCCAAAGGTTATGACGAACAAAATTTGAAAAGATAAATGAAAATCATCCGCATTTGATATCGGACTAACCTTCACTCTCAAACCTTTACGCAAGCTTGTCTTTAAGAAAAGGTTTTCATCATAACCATCGATAGATTTCACTCTAAGCTGAATGAATTTAGAATGAGAAACCTTTTTCACAAGTTAAGGAATTTGAACTGGTTTTAGGTCGAGTCTTTTCTGATAGAATGTAATTAAATTTATAAAAACAGTTTCTATATTCTTATTAAACAAGCATTTTCCATAAAAAGCAGATGTTGAAAATTAAGTGAATTTGGATTTCACAGGAAAGCAAGCCCGACTTTACTGCTTTAAATAGTCTCAGTATTAATACACGCTTGGAAATAAAGTAACTAACCCAAAATTTACGCATTTATTGCATTTAAAATATGCGTTCGATCTCCAAATTTACGTATTCTTTTTTTTTAAGTGGAGTTTTATTCAGTTAGAACTGCGATCACACCATTCATAAAAATGAATTGTGAGATTAATTTATTTATACTCGTAATTAGTTTTAACGAAGAATTCCAAATCCTTCGAAATTTACCAGAACAAATAATCCATCGCATTATCTCAGAAAGCCTCATATGTACAACCTGTGTTGTTCACGCGATAAAATCAAGCCAGAAGGGAATGAAATGCACTCCTAAGGAACAGACGTTCGATTACACGGAATAGAAAGTACTGAAACACCTTCAGTTCCACTCATCCATCACAAAGTAAGCGATAGTAACCTAATTTCGCCCATTTCATAACCTTAGCGTCGTGTATCAAAGGGAATTGAACCCGTCTGGATTAACACCGAAAAGCTGTTCAGAAATACGCTGTCTTACCGCTAAGAAAGTGCCTCAAAAGAAGCAAACCGCAAACTAAGTTAATAAGCCGGTCTACGAGAGAAGGGAAAAGAAAAGACGGCTCCGTGTTCTGCGAAGCCATCCCGGAAACTCCCGCCGGAGTCGCTTTAAAAAGATAAATAAAAGAAAGAATACTCTGCCTAGAAAGCGGAAACGCAGGCCTTTTTGAGTAAGGGGCTAGTTGGAGACATCCAGGGTTCCATTGTTATCCCAGAGACATCCAAAAAGGGTATCTTGAAAACCCTTAGGGTCGTCATGTGGTGATAAACAACAAGGAACCTTTCTTATCTAACGAGTATGGGGATGGTCACTTAGCAACCAAGATCGTCATCATTTTTCCAATACTGAGTCAACCATTTTCACGAATAAAAATGCAATGCATAAACAACATGTAGTTATTAAGTTTGGAATTTATATGAAATGAATAAATAACTATTATCGATAAGGTACGATTACTTAAAACTCGATCTAAAGTTAATATCAACCTACACTCAATATCAGAAATTTTAATTCAAATGCGTTTAACCTTTTTCGTAAGATTCGGTTATTGGATACAGGATACATAAAAACATAATTCAAATTTTGTTTCTTCAGAATACAATTAGCATAACTCTGAACAATATTCTCCTTAAGGATGTTTTGATATAATAGAATCAACCAAAAGCGATAAATGTCAAACGCTAAAGAGAAATTTTTTCGAAGAAATGAATTTAAAAACATACCCTGTAGCAAATGGTTTACATACATCGACAGATTTTATACGAAAATTTTAAAAAGAAGATTAGTTCGCATGAAACTCGAATCCAAAATTGCTACACCCGAAAATACTCATACAAAATCATTAAATGGTGTAATCCGGAACATTATAAATACTTACTATAATTTATCATCTAAAACCCGAAAGTCTAATCAAATACAGTTTTCGTTGTCAGAGTTTGAACCATACTCCGATGACCATTGTTTAGCATAAAGTAAATTTGCTCAAAATAAGAACTATCACATTTTTAAATCTTATAGATTTTAATATTAAATTACGCGCACCCCTAATTTAACTATAATTGAACGTTTTTATTATACGCTGTATAGGGATTTTTAATATAACACCTATTTAAGGCAAAATTTTAAAAGAATATTATACAAATCTGTATGTATGAACACGTACTTGACAATTTAATAAGTATAAAAACTGCATAAAATTGCACTATTTATAGAATTTATAGTAAAAAATTATTAACCTAGTTGGATAAATGGATCAAGCATAAAAGTGATTTCCACATTCATTAATATTTCAGTCGTACTTTACTCCACATTTTTTTAGAAACATATCGAAGAGAAAACGTAATATTCAACATCATTTCACTTAGATTTTTAATAAGTATGTTACTGCACCATATATACATATCGTACATAATTCAAGATATTCAAATTGTTTCAGTACCATATGAACAGAAGATAATTCAAGAATTTCAGAAACTGACTAAAGTTCACAAATCCAGAAACATTTTCGTTTAAGGTAGATCCAAAGGGACAAAATTAAAATTTTCAAAGGTTATTTTAAGGGAAAAAATGATTCAGAAGGCACCAATCCTCACCATCTCATCCCGAGAACACTTCCAAATTCAAAACTGTCAGTTTAGAGTGTCTACTCAGCCACTCCCCTCAATGGAGAAAAACAAAATATTTACATTCTTCATTCCATAACAGGTAAAGCCATTCCCAAAATTAAGGCATCCAATCTTCCCATATTTTCCTAGAATCCCACGAGCCAAGTGCCCGACGTCCACTGGAATCATTTGTAAAAACAAGACGGTTTATTGTAAAGGAATTGAAGCTCTCAAAAAAGGCTCGGGAACATTCTCAAAAAATCTTCACGAAAAAGAGAAAAGCTATCGCTGTTTAAAGATCCTTTGTGTTTGCAAAAGAGGAAGTTCGGAGTGGAACTGTTTGAGAAAGGAAAGAGGGAATAAAAATAAAAGGAGTTTTTTAAGGAAATAAAAGGATAAGAAAGGAAATGATACGAAAGAGAGAATTAAAAAAAGACATGGGATGGAATACAAAAGAGAGGTGAAATAGGATTATGAGACGAGGAAATGAATCAAAAAAGGGAAAGTATGGAGTTAAAAGGATATGGATCATGAGACGGAATGCGCATTTCGTATTCTCATCCGAACCTCAGTTTGTTTACTAAGTATATGCAAAGAGAGCGGAAATCTTCGAATTTCTTTAGGAGAACCCACTCAAATTTTTCAACGCGGGATGACTGAGCGTACTGCGGAAAATATATCGAGAAAAATATATACATTTATTTTGAATAAAATAGTACAACGTATGCAGTGATTTTAAATAAAAGTAATGGGTGACGAGTGAAAAATTCAACCAAATCCATAAATAAATATTTTTCATAACTTTAATTTGTTTTTACGTTTGTTTATTGGACAAAAATGCACAAACAGCAAGTTGAATTTTTACCTCCTTCGAGATTATTTATAATCTGTAACTAAAATGTGATATGAAACGTATTGTACTGTAAACATCTATGGTTATTGGTAGTTAAAGATCTCATGAAGGATTTCTATTAATTGTTCCTCTCTCTGTTCTAAAGTGCCTCATTCTTGTTCCACTGCAATCCATCCAAGAATTTTAGGGCACTACTTTCGTTTTCATAACCTCGTCGCCTTTCAACTCTACATTATAAATGGAAGCGATACTTGATTCATTCTTACAGAAGATTTATCCCAATAGAAACACCTGTTTCCTGATAAACATTTACTTTCTGAGTGTGAGAAAAGAAATTATTAAGAAATATAAGAATTCCTTTCGGAAATTCGGAAACTTTATCTGGTCCGCTTTAACGAAGATATATAATGAATCCATATCTTTTAATTATATTAAAAATACGGACAATTTCCAAAGACACAAATACCCTTTACAAAACTTAGAAGTATTATTCATTGTAAAAGTTTCATAAGCAGCATAATTCACAGTGAGGAATTAGCTAAGAAATACGTGCATATTTCGAATGATTAACATATCACGTCCAAATCCCCGGAAGTGGATAAAGACGAAGAGATCCGTAATGAGAAGAAAAAGTGCTTTTGGAGGAACGAATTAGGACAGCGACCCTCGCAACTGATGGAAAGAGATATCCCTTTGCATACACACATTCGCTTAACCCATTTCCTCAGATATGAAAGAAGCGCTCCACAGAGTCTAGAAAAGGGAGACATTCACTCCCGTACTTGCCGTTTCTCTTGTAAAATTCGCGCTCCACATTTTTACCCCAAGATACATTCCTAGAATATCGCGAGAGAGAAAAACCCCAGTTTTAACGCGGCCATATTAGAAAAAAAGGCGCCCGGAGCTGACAATGTTTCCGGCGGAATATCCTTAATGGCAAAAGTTTTTCTGACATAGAGGCATGGTGTTCGAAATTGGCATAAAAGGCTTTGAACTCTTGGAAAAGTAGCGCAACTGTAAAAGCGTTTTCAGTAGCAGTTATTCCGTACCTGAGTCTTTCTCTTTCCAAAGGACAAAGAGAACTACCTCCAGAGCAGTTAGTGCGTTGCCATGTGACGAACGAATTCTTTTGTGCATTTTCGTTATAATTTCGATTCTATTCCTCAGTGTCCGCGAAAACCTAAAAATTCTCCATAAGCTCGCGTCGGTGCATGTACTGCATGTGTTTCAGACGAAATGTTCTCTAAAAAAGGCGAGTCTTTTTGCCTCTGATGAACAGAGATGTAAAACGTGTCCCAAGATTTCATTTTATTAACGTGAGGTACGAAGGATATAGAAAATATCTCGATAAAAGAATGCTATTCTTCTACTTGTAATTAATCACGAAAATAATCATTGAGATTTGACTTTGACTATAATAATAGTTCTTTAAGATGCACCGAAATTTTATTACTCATAAATTACTAACCACATACCAGGGATTTATTTGACATAATATTCGATAAATAGATACTTAATTTTCGAAGTAGAGTTATCTATTTGTAATTCAAATTATTTTTATTATTATATAACTTAATAATAAACAAAATAAATTATAAGATTGATTAGTTGACATTTTATACCACTGAAGGTACTACTACTACTCCTTGAATTGTATCTCAATTTTAGAGTTTTAATTCTTCTGATAAATCTTACATCATAAAATATTCATCATTGGGCTGAATCAACAAATTACGCAAAAATTTTCTCGAAATTCCGATTTTAGTTCAAACGGAATAATAATCTTTACGTCACCAGTAACTTGAATCGCAAAAAGCCATTCTAAATTCTACAAAATGCTATTCCTATTGTATATCCTGCAAAATAAACCAAAAAGCAAACCCGTTCCGTATAAAAAATATATAAATCCTAACGAAAAAGGTTCAAAGAAAAGTATTCTTCGGTAAACCGCGAGATGTGAATTCCGTATGTTTGGGAATGCGAAAATTGCCCACTTTGCTTCTTTCCGAGGAACGGAAGTGCAAGAATATCAAACAGCCATTACTCTTGCAAACTGCGTTTTTTTCTCTTTTGCATCTCCGTCGTGTTCACCTTTTACCGATAAACGCTTTTCGGTCGATTTTTTCGCTGAAATATTTCAGCCCATAACCTTTGCCCAATTCCTTTGACGCCTTTCGTTCGGAAAGAGCCATTGAGCCTTCCGCTTTGATATTTTCCCCAAAAGCCATTCGAAGAGGGCAATTTATGGGAATCGGGAGCTTCGATAATTATGATAAATACCGAAGAGTTAAGCGTCGAAGAGAATGCTTTCAATTTTGTAGATACGATCTAAATAATTTAGTATCTGCTTCGTACCTTTCAAAGATCTAATATTGGATGCACAGCATTCATCAAACGGATCCAAGGCATATTTAGAAAGTGGAGTAATCGATCAAAGTCTGAGTAAAAGTAAAAGTTTTAACATCAAAGGATTGTGAAAGGAATTCAAGGATGTTCAAAGTGACGCTATAATCCAAAGAGAATGAGAAATTAAAAAATAATAAAATAAATTATTTATTAATTTATTAAACAGGAATATAGGAACTTGCGTTTATTGATTAATAAATTTATTTATTCAAGAGTTGATTCATATTTATACTCACAAATATTTTTCAATGAACATATAAAATTTAAAACGAGATCTCACGTATGATATTTAGATTCGTATCCTCGTTATTTATATAAGAAACCTTTAAGTTTCTTGACAACTCAACTCTTTCATGTGGCAATAAACAGTAGACATGTGTTCGAGCCCAAGTACAGTAAATATTGCAGGTCCTCAGTAATTTTTAAACACGATATGAATGCTATTCTATTATAAATGGATATCACATTTATTTATTTGTCAATTATTTTTATTTATTCATTCATTGTGATAATTGTCTTATCGTTGCCATTACTTTCATGGTTCAGTATTATACTCTTTTCATTACTCATACAATTAGGCATGAATATATTATTACTATTGTAACTAACACAATATTTAATAAGTATTTCATGATCTTCTAACATAGAATATTCTTTCTAGGTTTAATCTATCACTACCCCTTCCCTTGTGCGTAGCGATGGCTGTAAAATAAAGCCCATGGCATGAAGCGCGTGAGGTTCGGCAATCTTCAAAAGAATAATGAGTGACAATTATTAAAAGAGCTCCTCTTTCATCCTGCGTTCGGGGAATTTCATCGCGAGGCACCCGATATCGGAGAGTGAAAGCATCTGAAAGGAGAGATAAGCCATTCGTTGCCCGCATTCTATCTCCTATATTTTATCTCCCTCCACATATACGTTCGCATCGGTATTTAAGCAGCGGATACACACGCTTTCTGCTTTAAATATTCGTGACGGATCAAAAACATGCGGAATCAGAGTCTTCGATGATTAGCGACTCGAGAACCTCTCGAGAATTTAATTTGAGGGAAAACGATGACGCAATGGAACCGAAGAGAGTAACCTGACTGTTTTCATAAAGCTGCGCTTTCGGAAGGCTCAGGTTTTTGGAATCATGTTGCGCGCTTTGGAAACCTTAAATTCCATCCAGTTCCATAAATTAATATGCTCCAGAGACTCTTTAGAACACTGAAATTCTTAAAGGATACTTTGCACAGAAAATTAACTCCTGAAATTAGAATCGATCGGTAATAATATTTGCTTTCATAAAATAATTATCAACACAATAGTGAAAATTATACATTATAGTAAATGCTCGTAACTAAATAAAACTATAGAAATATACTAAATGTATTACTCTTCATTGTTGCATCAGGAATACCTAACATATCTTCTGGTAATAAGTATAAGCGATCTAAATTTTTTCACTATCCAAGCTAATTCATCTCCAAGAAACTGCATTGAAACGGAAATATGATACGTGTTTGAGAGTTTCTGTAAGTTTAATATTAAAATACGTGTAATAAGATGACCTAAATGCCAATGAATTGTGTGCAGTTAAATAGACAAAAGGATAGGGAAATCGGAGCTTGAAGAGGTATTTCCTGTAATTCTCACATAATTCATATTATCTCCGAAAATGCTAAATATTAATCCTGATTTACTAAAATTTTCTCAATAAAACTAAAATATTTCCATGTAGATAAGATAACTTTGAATTCTTTTCTGTTAAAAGATGCTCCTATATAAATCTATAGTACTTCAAAAATCATGGCTATCATTACTGAAAGATTTTAATTACACTTAGCAGTTTATTAAAAACGAAAATACTCAAAATTCTTTTGGAAGGACAGATAGATTAATCCCTCTGAATTAGACAGTCTTAGTCTACCAGTAATGCGTGCATCTTTTCTTTTATTTGCTTCATTAGGTATCAACGCCCTCTTCCGTTGTTTCCCTAGATCAGCCTTTGAAGATTTATTAGACTCCTTTCGCCCTTTTGCATATCCTCAAAAGAACTCAATTTCCTTCTACGATATTGGAATCATTCCCAACCTCTACGATTCTCTATTCGTAATACAAGCTTTAACAACAAGCAGAGATTTCATTTTCTTGCTTCCATTAGGTTCGTGAACTTGAAATTAAACATCACAACTATCTATGTATCTATGTCGACAGCATGATTATCCCTAACTTCAAGTGAAATTAAATAACTGTGACATCAGAAATGTTTACAGTATGCCCTCGTAAAGTTACAGAATGCAATTTGTATAAAAATATTTGCTCCAATCGACACAACAATAAATAAATAAATTACTAAACAATGACTTCCGATCCAAAAATTAATAAAAAGTTTATAGAAATTAAGAATCAATTTTTTTTATTTGATTGTTTAGACTGAGTAAATGAAACATCAATTTCAATTAATGCAAGATATTTCTCTATAAAAATATGAAATGAATGTTTCCGACCAAAAATGTAAAAATTCCTCTTTACTGAGAGCTGCATTCTCAGTCAATTATTCAGAATTCATTAAAACGATGTCTTTCTATGTAAGTTTTGAATGTTAGATACGTAAAAAATATACCATCTCTTATCTGATATATCTTGTCTCTTATATTTACCGATCATGCAACGAAATCATGAAAGAAAATATGTTCCTACTTTCCCAGTGGTTCAAGTACTTAATGTTATACATATAAATATGTTAATATAAACTAATAATATAATAGAACCTAATCAATTCTCAGAGTAATTTCATCAAGGAGTATCATAGTTTAAGGCTACTAACTTAGAAGAATCCCTTTTATAAATAAGATTTATTTAGAAGAATCCCTTTTATATATAACATTAAGAAAATTGGGATTAATCATCATGCAGAAGATGCAGTATTAAAATATTACGTAGCATCCAACATCTGAATATAATTCTTGGAAATAATAAGTTAAATGGTAGAACCAATCAGGTTCCTCCTTTCCTTAATCAATACACCATAATAGTGAAAATAGAAAGTTCGATCTGTGTTCTGAGAAAGCCAATTTCTTCTCTTATGACTTTGGTCTTGAGAAATATCTGCAGAAAAGCATCGCCTTTAATCAACGTGAGCTCTTACTAAAGGAAAATAAAAATGGTGAACCTAATTTTCTAGCTCCTTTCCTGCTCGAACCAAATGCGTTCAAAGTTGCCCACAAAGAAGAACAAAAGCTTTGTTCTAGAATTCAATGCCCATAGAAAGCCGGGAAACATATAACTCTATTGAATAAACTTCCCACCTTCCTCCGAGGTTTTCATTTTAAATTTAACTCATTATTGTTCTGAATAACTACGGGATTGTTTTCTAGCAAAGCAAGTGCTTAGCTAAAATTACACTCAATTCCTTTCAACCAGGAAGATGAAGGATATTTGCGTCTAATTACACTTAAGAGAACGTATTCCCGTAAAAATTATAATTAAAGATGTTATTGAATAAGAATTGAATCTAGCATACAGAGAACAGAAGATGAAAACAGAATCTATCTAAGTTGGGATATTTGAATTTAAATTTACGATATATAGTTAGAAAAATAATAATCAATTATATTGTGATGATATTTACTGTTATGCTGCCAACATAACTTAGGTATTTCCCTTTCCTGCCACATATTTAAGATCTTAAATGGATGCTAGATGAAAATATTAAGATTTTTTTCTTTTTAAGAAGAAAGGAATATCAATGTTAATTAATAACCTTCATGAAGTATAGAAAACAAATTATTCCGGACTTAAGAGTATTGCTAACTTTATGAGAGCAAATATTTTTATTAAATACCAGAAAATATTTCATTTTACCTTACGCCCTAGATGTATCATTAACTTTATTTATCATAAACAGTAGCAATTATTTATTCAAAAGTGGAAAAAACAAGTAAAAATAATATCTCGATTAAGATGCCTGATTTCATTAAGAAGCCATTTCTGAAAAGCATTAATAAAATTCATTCATTTGATCAAATTCCTCGATTAAATTCCACAGTTCCACGAATTTAAGATATAATTAATTTCACCGATCCATATACAAATTGATATTTTCTAATATTCAAAATTTTAACTTTTACCGTATTTTTTACTAACGTAATGTACTTTATACAAAAGTGTATAATAGACTACACTACACATTCACTATACTAATAACATGATACAGAGAATCGTTAAAAGAGTAATAACATAGAACGTAAACCTACCTTGATTTTTTCATGAGTACAGCAAATAAGAGGGAGTGTTCAGTGGTTCTGTGTAAAACGTTACTACAAGGGACAGACTTTCACCAGTGAGGGCGTGCTGGTGAATAATTAAGTCCTTTCCCTCTCGACGAGCAACTAGCGAGGTTTCTGTCTCAAGAGTCCAAAATAGAGCTTTGCTAAAGAGTTGAGGGAACATCGACTCAAACTTAAGGACTTTGGTGGTACTAAATCATCGGATGATATCCTACGGCAATTTAGACGCACTTTCTGCAGCAATTACGATTATACCATTGCTTAAACACTCGTTAAACAGCTGCTATTGAGCCTAATAAAACCAAACGACTACATTTTATACCCTGAACAAGATGTTCAAATACCAGCTATTTCCACAGATTTAACAATAAAACAACCAGTAATTTCGGAAAGTGAACTATTATCTAATATTAATTAAAAACAGAAGAAAACAAGAAGCCCTAATGTTCACAGAGATTGATTATAATAAAAATAATATTATAATCTTAATGCAAATAAAAAAGGTTCCGAAACCTACAATGTGTAATACAATTAATAATATATAATAATTATACAAGAATATTAAAGAATTAGATGAACTTGTAGACAAAGTTATTATAAATATGATTTATGATTATATTTTATACTATCTGAGCTATATATAGATAATAATAATCATGAGGAATTATGAATGATGTATATTTAAATTCGTTAGATTTTAAAGCTTAAATTATCCATTCACATTTTAGTTAATGGGAATTCACGTCTGAGATCTATTCGGGAGATTAAATGAATGGCTCACTTTAGTTAAATAAATGTTTTATATAAAACAGAAACAATACCGCTTTATTTTGATTGCAAAAGCACTAATAATATCGATCAAAGTACTGTCATGATGCGAACATCACAAAATAGCTCTATCCGTGAAACAATTTTCACGGTGTCGCTATCCATCAAGTGGTGAGGCCCAAAACGCTACATTGTGGGATGTCATCATCGCGGACTCGGTGAAATTTTATAAATAATCCTCATAGGGAAATCACCAGCTTAGTTTCGCCACTCATTAATCGCCAAACTCACAGCAAGGCATCAATCATAGCAAAAAGCGCGGTAGTAACACACAGATTGCAACAAAGTAACGTTGTCAACAGTCTCATAGCAACAGCGACCCAAAAAAGAATACATTTAAAGTGATCAGTAGTTATTTGGGGATCAGCATTTTTGTGAATAGTTTAGCCTTAACTGGGTACTGTAAATCATTCCCTAATTAATAAATGGGGAGGAACTAATTGTAAGCCAAGAGGGTTGGTGGATACATATACGGAAGGTAGTTTCTCTAACATTGCGTGCTTGAGTTGGCTATTCTCCCCTCCAGGCGGCGCGGAATTGATGCTGAAGATGGGTGCGGGATGGAAAGAATATGCGCCTCTTACGGTAGGGAGCGGAACCAGGGGAGGAAAGCCGTATGTTTGGACACAGATCGCGGGTGAAATTAACTTCCTCCAATTAACGTCGGCGGCCCCTGTGAGATGGAAAAAAAAGATTGGAGGCGATCCGGTTGAACTTCATAGAGAGCAGAAGGTGAGTGGGATGCGTGGACCAGATGCAGGGAAATGGGGCGGATGGAACGAGGGGATGCGCGGGAAAAGAAAGATAAGGGAAAAAGGAGAGTAAGATGAGCATTTTCTTTTTTGTTCCCCAAAATGAGGTCTGCAATTAATGAGACGGTTTTCCAAAAAGAGCTTCTTGCCTAAGGAAATGGAAAGACTCGCTCAGTTGCCAAAGTGGATATTTTGGTGATAATTTGGAGTTTTTGTTGCCATTATGATCACATCTAAATTTACCAAGATAGATGTACGTTACCATATCAAATTCATCAGATTTAATGCCACGTTTCTCCTCCATAGTCTTATGTAAGCACGATGAGTACTGAGATACTGTACATAAGCTACCCATTATTTAAGATACGTATCACCTCATGGGGTAAAATTTCAACTGCTGATGACGAGGATGCAATTTAGGGTGAAGAAGATTATACTTTCTTTTTTGAGACTAACAGTAATATTCAAAGGCAGTGATACCAATGTAGCACTGTTAATATACTTCTATATTTTATTATAAAAGGAAGAGAGAAATACTACCCTTTTTAAATAAACCTCAAATTCAATAATCACCTCACAGAACATGTTTGGTTAATGAGGTAAAGATGCTCTTTTTCCTTTCCATACAAAAAGACACAAATCTGGTATTCTATTCATAGGTATCTATATATAATGCTCTTTTCTAAATAACTCTTGGAAATGTGACATATATGTTAATTTAATAGACATACCAGAAGAGAAAATCTTGATATAGTTTATAATTATGTGATACTATAGAAGAGAACTATTGTCTTAAAAATTAAAAAGGTGCTTCAAAACTTGAGCTTTGATATTTGTACTATTGCATAGAATAATATTTCCTTAATTAAATATTATAATAAACTTAAAATAAGGATGGCTGAGTGTTTAAAGTGTGATTCATCAGCGTTCTATGCGGATTTAAGCTAGTTATTTTTCAGATATTCGTTGCCAACAAACTCTAAATATAAGTCTAAACATTGCATTACTGCAAACTGATACAAACGAAAGGGAAATTTATTTCATAAGCTAAATTTAACCGAAATTGAACTTTACCAATTATTCCAATCCTAAAATAGTTTACGCTCATCTCTATTTCAACGAATAGCCACTATTCCCAAAGCATCCCATCTACCTCGTACCCAAAAATAAGGGCAGATTTGGAGAACAACGCAAGTTCTCCCCTCAAATTTCAAGACTACAAAAGGGAAATAAATTTGGAGACCCCTTTTTCGACCCAATATCATTTGGCACCAGAGGCCAAATGGTCGGGTGCTCCTTCTTGAAAACATTTATGGAGAGGAGTCATTTTTTGTGGAAAAGCGCATGGAGGAGTGGTCATGCCGGAAGTGGTGCGGATTTGGCACCGGAGGCGTCGCTACCCAGTTTATGGGGATTATGAGGAAGAAAGAGGCCAACGAGATTAACGATGTCACTACAACGATATCGGCGTGTCTCTTACGAAAATAAGGGAGGTTCTAAAGGTCAGTCGCGTGGACGTTGTAGATGGTGCAAAAACGCTCTTCAATTAATTACTTTCCTCCGTCTAATAAAATTGGACCGAAAGGGAAACGAAATACGTCTGCTTTTTTGGGATCATCTATTATTTGGAAAAGGAACTGACTTAGGCCCTTTAGTGTCCCCGTTTATCAATTTATTGTCACAAAAAGGTCAGTCAAGTGTAACATTTTACGGAGGAAATACAATGCAGCCACATTTTCGAGGGAGAGAAAGTGATATCTCATTTTTGGCAGAATTGCTTAATTACTCGATCACGAATGGAATTTTTAATGAAAGCAAATAGAAATTATTTGTGAAAAAATTATTTCTCTAAGAGCTTCAAGAGTGACTGTGGCGCACAAAAATTTTATATCCTAAAATATGAAATAATCATTATATGTGCGTAAAGGGTCAAGTAAACAAGGTACTCTTAAGATCTATCTCATACCAAGTTATGGATATTAATTGCTAATAAAGAGTTACGAAGAATTGTAGTATATATATATATATACTACATATATAATTGTAGTATATAGAAGTAAATTTTCCGTCTTCATTATTAATTATACGAATTATATATATTATGGAGTAAATAATGATAATAACGGAGTATAATTAGACGAAATAGTAGATTAGGAGTCTCTCGACTTATCCAGTTTGAGAAATAGAAAACATAGGAAAGTAATGCAAACCTAGATAAAATATCTCAGAAAATTATTTCCATTTCTTCGGAGAAAAGTAAACTTAAATTAGAGGGATTTTCTGCTTTTACTTCTTATTTCAAGCATCAACTTATCTTCGATTTGTCAGCCTGTAAAATGAACTATTATAGCCGATTACGAGTTAGGAAAGATCGCCATGGAGATAAGGAAGGGAATTCTTAAAGAGAGTGAATGGAACGAGATGCCGATCGCTACATCCACTGGGGTCGATGGCAGACGTTGCCCATGTTTCGGAAGGAGAAAAAAAAACTTGGAAGGAAAGAGTTTGCCTCGGTTCGCCCCAAAAACATGTGCTGTTCCCAGAAATTCCCCATATTTCATTTCCTGTTTTGCGCTAAGAAATGATAAATCGCCGTTAGCTGAGCCTATCCGCAAAAAATGTGTATACGAAGCGATACATCGCCTTTTTCCGTCCAAGATAGCAATCTGACACCGATGTTTTTCCCATATGTGGAATTCCGAAACCGCCGCCCTAACGAGGCGGGAGTTTTCTATTTTTATGTGGCGAAAGACACTTTAATTTTTCATCGTCGCGAGTTATGGATCAAGGGCAAGAAGCACTGGACCGAAAGCGTCCCTCCACCACACAGATCTTACCATCGATATAGTGTTCATCGACAGAGTTCCTTAGATGTAATGAAATTTGTCACTACACTAACACTATCAATTATAAAAGTACTATTATAAATCTTTAAAATATTTGAAAATATACCTATGGAAAAATTTCCTTGCGTAATGAACCTAGGTAGTTTCTATGAAGGTAATAATAAAGAACCATGGTGAAATTAACTATAAAAATTCTAGCGATCTTAAAAATCGAAAACTCCAAGACAATTGGTAAACAATGATAGAAAGATCAAATAGGGAATACGTAGCGAAAAAGAAAAATAAAAGTTAACATTGTGAGGATTGACATTTGGAGTATAATCAAGAATAGTTTTTGAAAATGGTACTTCCTCAAATTTTATCCAGTCTTTATGAAACAGTAGTGAAAATTAATAAATTAGATATTGGTATATATTTTTCTTAAGCCAAAAATTTAGATAATCCTCGTGTAAAACACATGAATGACAATATTCTTAAAGAAAAACAAATTTAACAGTTAAATGTAAATGGTACGAACAAATTATTACGAAAATTCGTGAACACAGAAAGAAATTTTAATGTATCTTATAATATCCAAAATACTTGAAACACTAATATATCTTGATCTCAAACAGACTTATTGCGGTAATCCGAGTACCTGATAACATTATTCTTGTCCTTAATATAGAAAATCAATCCAATTAATATAATAAAATATTAGTAATTTCCATTTTTTTCTGAACCTACGCGAATGTATTCCATTTAATACTTTTCATTTCATGAATATTTATTCTTATAATAAAAATTTCATAAATGAAATAACACATGAATCGCCTTGAAGCGAAAACAAAACTTTTTCCGAAGAAATACATGTACATGATTGGAATTTACATACGTTTCGAAACCCTTGAATCGTTAGAAAAAAAATATATCAATCAGTAACGCTGATTTATTTGTTTTATTGGAGCTCCATCAACATTAAGCGAAGGGTTCTCGAGGAAAAGGATTTTTAAGGGGAAAGTGAAAAAATGCTGGATCGTGGGAACCTCGTTCCTTCGCAGAAACGGTAGAATCTAAAAATATTTACCCTCCGCGCTCCGACAAATATCTGAAAGGGAAATGTAGATGATACTCACGGACGATTTACCAAAAACCGACTACATCCAAACAGTTTTATTTACAGAGTTTCCGCTTCCAAAAACCCAACGATCTCGGGAAGAAAAAATCTCAGATCATCGGTCAGCAGTAATCCGTCAACCCGTTTAACCTATCGAACTCTAGGAGATTAACTGGGATAGATAAGAGTCAGCGATTCTTTGCGAAAAACCACGAGAATTTGCAGAAGATCGAAAAAAATCGCCGATTTCTTATTTGAGGCATAAATTCAAAAGGGTCTCGTATCGTCAGGAAAAGGAAACGTTTCTTTTTTGGTTTAGAAAGTAAAGAAAAACATTTCTGTAAGCCATTAGTCTCGTTCGTAAATATGATGAGAGGGTGGTTACTGTTGGCTTATGGTCTTGATTTATGGTTATATTAATTAATAAAAATTTTTCTGAACTGAAGCTTAGAAAAGTATCCATACGTTTTCATCAAAAGCTCAGATATATTTGCACGGAAAATTTCGCTAAAAATCGCTAAGTAATTAGGTTCATTCAACTCAAATTGGAATAATTACATCGGCTTCATATATTTGAAATTCAATACTTCCTTTAAACATATCTTCCTTGCGATTCTTTTATGATGAGATACCCATAAAGAGTCTACAATAAATTTCTTATTGAAATACACAAAACGTTATGATTTCCTTATTAATTCATTCTGCTATGTAATTAACGTATTGACTGATATTATAAGACTCAGTTTTGCTCCCAGTTAAGATTTTTTGGTTTTTGAAGTAATTATTTGTAAATTTGAAGGAAAAAACACGTTCTGCATTGCATGTTACTATTATTATTTGAAAATTATAATAGTAAATTTATTACATTAAATTTTTTTGCCATTAATGACCTAGGGAAGTATTAGGCCTAGTAAAGAGTAATTCAGAATATTTTGCAACAGATGACTGTAGTAATCTGTATATATAAATAACCAGCAGTAATTACCGACATACGAATCGTATCGCATCCCCTCCATATGACATGAGTATGAAAGGGAGAAAATGGGAGATTTCGTTCGGCGAAGGGGAAATTGTTATGCGTGAGGAAAGAGAGGGAGAGAATGTGTGCTTTAGATATTCAGCATGAGGAGGATGGGAAGAGATAGGAATACAAAAATGAAGTGAAACGTGCAGTCGTATGAGCGGAATGGGAAACGAGGAATAAAATAGGAAAATAAAAATAGAGAAACTCGGAGATTTTGAGAAGAAAGGGCGGAAAAATCCGTGGGATGGGGTAATTAAATTTGGAGAATAAGAGAAGCAATGAGGTGTACGTGTGATTCAAGTGAGGGAACTAATTCATCCCGCGTTTTACAAGACCTTTTCTTGTGTTTCAAAAGGAAGCACAACCGTGTTCTGCGTTCTTAAAACGAAAGGCCACTATGAGGCGCATAATGTATACATTTTTGTGTGAATCCGAACGACTAAAAGACATCGGAGGGACTGTGGTCAACTTTATGGATGCTAGTCATTATCCTACACGTTTTGGAATAAAGGAGAGAAATTTACAGGAGATTGTAAAAGAAAAAATATAATTACATCGAAAAGAAAAACTGTAAGTGGTTTCTTATTCTATAGACGAGGTAATTCAGTATTGTTATTTTAAGATAAATATGATGAATAGAAGTTATTATTAAAATGCTAGACGTCTCTCATTACCACTCAGAGGAGTATTTTAATAATCAACCTGAAGTAAAAGCAAATGATTGAATGGATATGATTGGCCAATCAGGGATACGAATAAGTTATTCACATTTATTTTATTTTTAATTTTTTAAATGTCAAAAAACCCTATATACAAAGATATAAATATAGGATATATATTTCAACCACGTGTATATCGCAACCACAATAAGAAGGCTACAAACCAATTATATAAGAGTAAGTATGTTAAATTAAACCCTTAGAAAGAGCAATCTTAGGCAGAGGTAATACTCTAATGTCAGTTTACAAAATATACACATACTTCTTCATGATTATGAAAGTAGATATTTTTTACTTTAACTAGCTTAAATTACTAAAATTGCGGCAACTAAATGTAGTTTTTGGGAAAATCAAAATCTCCTGAAAAATTATTTGAAAGAAATAGCGCAATATTAATAAAATTTTCTTTTCTTACAAATCAGACAGTACATTATCCAAAATAACATCTCATTAAATAAAGTTTCCTTTACCGCTCACGGTTTCCACGATACAAAAATTGAGTCTAATAAAAATTGAGAGTATTTAAATGCACTGTTGCTGGTCGTATTTCATTAGTTCACAAAGGAAAAATTCACTAACGTTTTACTTGAAAACCATTTCGTAGAGAAAGAATCTTCAGAGAAAAAACATCATAGCAATTTGGAATATTTATAAAGTGATAAAGGCATTGTAATACAATACTCCACCCCTCTGAGAAAAGAGAAAAGCATTTCTTTGGTTTCCCGAAGGTGACTAATTAATTATCATCGGTAGCGAAAATTTTAGTGGAGAATTTTTAACGCTCATAGTTCCATTTCGAAGTAGAGGTACATTTTCTAATTACTTCTGAAAGCGGTAAAACCCGTGTCTCCTTTACTTCTATTTGAAGAAGACAAAAGGATGAGGCCCTTTGTGAAAGAAAATTCTGCTCTTGGATGGGTGGAGAATATTAATAGACTCCTTGGGGAATCGCCCTTTCAGTCATATCTAATAATTAACGCAGATAATTATAAATAAATGTTTACTTAATCACTGTGTGCGAATAATAATTTTTAATATAATTGAGATGATTTAAATTTGCATTGATTGCATAATCGTAATTTGTATTA
Source organism: Pantala flavescens (assembly GCA_020796165.1). Classification (NCBI taxonomy): domain Eukaryota; kingdom Metazoa; phylum Arthropoda; class Insecta; order Odonata; family Libellulidae; genus Pantala; species Pantala flavescens. The sequence goes on along the minus strand of CM036881.1, from coordinate 48,405,434 downwards.
ATTTACATCAATATGTTTATGTGCATAAATAAATGGAATGCTCTGTTGTTATTGGCGAGAGTTCATAAATAAAGATTTTTCATATTAAGACCTGAATTATTGAAATAATTTGATTCGATTAAAACTTTTTCATTATCTGCTCAAATATAATGATGAAGTTTTAACGAAAATTAAGTATAAGAACAAGATTTATTGAATATATTGGGTCACATATTTATGAATAACAATATTTTCAGTACTAAGCGAAAAGAATAATCAAATCTGCGTTGGATATTCATGAATCTATTGTTCCAATTTCATGAAAATGAAAATATTTTTCCTCTCAATTCAGGATATTATTCCTGAATATATCGCAAGATTTTTTCAATTTTTTCAATTCTTCCTACATATTTAAAATATCGTATGGAAGTCAATGAAAAATAATTTAATACCTTGAACTTGAGTTAACTGTAATTAAATCAGTCTCCATGCACTTAATCACAACAATATTATTTCCAGACACTATCACGTAATGTGAGTCTAGATTTTATTATTATTCACCTTACATGGATCTTAACATGTAGGCTCAACATAAGAATGGATAATAGGAGCTTCTGGGTGTAGCGATAACAATATTCATTACTTAGATCTTAAGAAAGTCAATATTTCTTTTGTAATATGAACGATTGTATTACTTTTACCGTCGATGAATATCATTCATCTACTTAATCGTAGACTCTTTGAGAAATAGAACTTAGAGATATCGAATCAAAAGAGTGAATGAGGCAACGTTAGCTTAATCCAAACTTTCATTTTTAATCCAGAAAACGATAATTCGCCGACAAGTTTCGATAATTTTTCTATAAATTTGAAAAAAATAATATTCGATACCGACTAGACAGCCTAATCCCCAATGAGATAAGCGAAAACGAAAGCCAAATTTCCTTCGCGAAAGTATCCGAAGAATCGACCTCTAAGAGAATGCCCAAAGCGAGATGAGATCAGCGTTTTCCTCGGCATTCGGATGAAGTAGCAATGAGGAGAAAAATCCGAAGAAGCTGAGAATATTTGAAAAGAAACGAAGCTACCGATAGAAGAAAAAAGCGCCCTCGGGTGAAATTTTTGAAGGGAATTATAAAAGGAGGTAAGGCAGATATTGAAGAGGCGTTATGGTCCGAGGGGATGGGCAAGTGGGAGTGATGCGTGTGGGAGGGATATGGATTCCTTCATCAATAAAGAGCCGTTCGATTTTAACTGACCGGAAAATTGGAACTCCCAGCGGATGAATGAGTATTGGCCACTCCAAGACGAAGACTGATGGTGAGCGAAGGAATCGAGTTTGGAAATTAATTAAAGAGCCCATTTGGGGATGATAAGGGGCATCTTTTCGATGTTTACATTGTGCTGACGTACTGTGGGCGAGGAGCGTGTCATGATAACAAGCGCACATGATTCGGTTGATACCCACGCTCCAATATATGGTGATGTTTATCTCAAAATGATCGGAAAATGATGAGCAATAACACAAGCCTCTTACATGGATACCGTGCTCGCTATATGTTTACGAAATATCAAACTTCGGGTGTTTATATACGAACACTTAGAATCCAATTAGTTCGTATACACCAACAAGATATAGCTCGAGACAGTCTTTTATTAACTTCATAAAAAAAGTATAATAACTTTGAAGTATATAGAGACTAATTGATTCCTCTATATTTTCTTTCTGCATTAAATATTATTTTTAGAGTTTTTAGAAGGATTTTTGCTGTCAATATAGTTGAAATTTAGGGTCTCCTAAGATTTTTTTGTCTTTCCTTTTATCTAAATAACTTTTTTCCTCCTTTAATAAGAAAGGATGACTACCTTTCGGCAAAATACCAAAATAAGGTATTCATATAAGAAAAAAATTGTTAAAGCCCTCAAGAATAAAATTTAGGCAGAAGATTTCTATCCCGTTTTTCTGTGAATTTTTCTTGGTCTAAAAGACATATAAGTACACATTGAGAATACGCCAAAATATTTTCAGCACCTTAATCCACGGCCTCGTGGCCTAACGGATAAGGCGTCGGACTTCGGATCCGAAGATTGCAGGTTCGAATCCTGCCGGGGTCGAATTTTTCGTATCGTGGTTTTTTAGTTCAAGTTTCAACAGACTCCAGTGCATAACAACTGTTTAATTGTGAGAAATCTATTACTCATACGTTGCATTCTCCATTTAAATGTAAAAATTAAGATATTAATCGATCTCACTACGTATCATTTAATGGTTAGGGTATAAAATTATAATTCCCTTGGTTTTGAGGAAGATCTCATATTTAACGATAAAGTCATTTCAGTTAATTTTTTTGAAAGTTGCCTTACATTCCTCAAACATTATACCAATTAGAATTATATCAAAAATAATATCATAAATCAACCACTACATATACTATTACGGGGGAGGTAAATATCTTGCAACCACTATCGTCTACCAAATATATCTCTTCCATCCATGTCACTCAAAAAGTATAAACTATAAGTCGTAAAATAAACTCTTAAGAAATAGATGTAAAACGTGCTCCATTTCACCTGCGAAGAATCCCCATTTCCTACTGTAACGCCACCCACTCCGAGCGTGTTAAAGGATCTAAAAACGCAACTTATCACGATTCGTTTCCCAAACCCTCTCCGAAAGAAAGCAACTGTCTATCTGAAGAAGCATCGGAAGGAGTAATAAAAACTTCTCCTTAAAAACGACTCAAAAGGTGGGAAGGAGAAGTAGAAGGGGGAGAGAAATTAGAAAGAGATGGTTCTCGGATGATATGAGATGGGAGGGGGAAAGTGAAGAGGGGAGGGGATGAGGGGAGGTTGAGGAGGGGAGGGGAGGGGAAGGGTGTGTAGGGGTTTACGAGGGAAGGGGAGATTATGAAAGTGAATGGAGGGCGGCGTGAAAGAAGCAAGCGATGACAAGAGTGGGATGGAAAGAGGGTGAAGAGGAGAAAAAGAAGGAGACGTATAAAAGGAAGAGAGAGTGGCGAGTGACAGATGAAAAAACGTTGAAGTTGAAAGTAAATGAAGGAGAGAGTAACGCATCTTATTCCTTTCCCACGCTCTTCTGCTTACGTCTTTGAAGCTCGGTGTTGAATTTTATTTTCGTTGCACTATACTTTCTCTAAATAAGATCTTTAATAATCTTAAACCTACGAATTACGGTACGGTATCTACGATACGGATCTACGGTAGTATGATTCTATTAAAAAAGAATAAGCTATCTAAATTTTCTAGCTATATGGATATAAGGATAGTTAGATATCTACGAAATGCATCTCTTTCTTGCGATTTCAAATAAGATTCTATAACTCATTTTTATCTTATAAATCATCCAAAAGTAAAAATTCATTTCAATAATGCCACAAACCAAGTTTCCCTTTACCGTAGAACTAAAGCATGGGATTTATTATTTTATCTTCATACATATTAGTACATTACCAGTATTTATCATTTCTATTCTGGATCCAAGATAATTCCATCACATTTTTTGTACACTCTTTTGACCTCTCTTCCGATACTATCAATCAATACATATCATACCATATAAAAAATCTAATAGATTACATTACAGAAAAGTGGACTATATATATCACGCGTGTATAGTGAAATTTTTCGAATTACGCCATTACGCTGTCGTATAAATTCTCTAATAAATTGAAATAAAATTAATTTGTGCAAGGAAATTTTCAATGAAAAATTGACCCAACAAAATATTAATAAACTCTTAATAAAGAACTCTTAATTTAAACTCTTGATAAAAAAATTATAAAACTCAACAGACGAATTGTTATAAGGAATACATAATTGAAATTCTTTACGTATAAGAGAGAGTCACCTCATTTGTATTCACAGTCACAGGAAGTTGAAAAATAGATTGAGGTAGATTGAGTATTTGATTGGAAATTTAAGCATTAATAAGTCATGCGGAAAACAAACTTTTATAAAAATCCCGATTCCAAATACTAATCAAAGAACGATAATTAACTTCCGCGGAAAAGGTCGAATTTAATCCGAATTTAGCAGAGGAAAGTGAAAGGCAGATTAAGAGGAGACATGGAGTCGTGAGGAAGGGGACGACGTCACAATGAGACATGAATCGAGAATAAAGAAGATATCATCCGAAGAGAAAACCGGACGTAGAAGAGGATCGGAAAAGAGAAGAGAGAATGAAAAGAGGAAGAAAACAGAAAAACTCGTGGAGATTCGTTTGGAGATAGCGATGGCAAAGAAGAGCGCGTTGTCATTACTCCCACTCACGCACGCCTTCGTTTCCATGGAGAAGTATAAAAAGGGATTTGAAAAGGACGATCATAAGGCTAACCCATCGTCACCGCAAACACCTCTACTGCGATTCATAGAAGTGAGAGAATGCGAGGTTTTGATGTTAAAAGGTCTCAAAAGATGGGCCGTTGAGGAGTATTTGATGGTAAGCGATTGTCCCCCAAAAGACTATCATTATTTCTGCCCCAAACGATGTAAATAGGGACTGCAGTTTCCAAAACGTGCGCAACATTTTCTTTGCATCAGACGAGTTTTGAACAAAAGCAGTTGAGCGGTTTCAAGTGAATGAGGACTATTTTATGAGAAATGAAAGCTCAGTGATTATGTGATTGGTTTACTTAGAGAAGTGCGTAGAATTGAAATATATAATGATGATATCAGAAAGGATTATTGAAATATTGATTGAGAAATATTGATTAGAAATATTTCAATTTTCATCAATGAGATTCTATTATATCAGGTATTGCGAAAATTGCGTAGGTGCGGCATCATATAAATAAGCGAAAAAAATTCTTTTGAAAACTTAACGATCACATCACAGAGGATTGTACTATTCACTTAAATTTGCGCATTAAATATTTAATATTATGAGATTTTCGAATATTTATCATTAACTAATTCGTGAAATTTTCAAAGCAGTAATCCACATACTTATTATACTATTCGTAAACATAGAATTCAGTATATAAAGTAACAACGAAATCAAAATAAATGTAGATCAAACGCAAAATACGAAGCACCAAAATAAAAGAAGCGCCATCGTGGATTTTCCTATTAATGCAGACCTTGTTGGCATCAAAAAGAAAATTTCTCTATCATTTATCATCAATTTAAAGGCAAACAAAAGTTAGGCAACATTAGCTTCCATTTAGTGTGACATTATTCCACCCGTTTTAGGGACGGAAACGCATTACAAAAACTTATCGTCTTTTTACCTAATAGAAGCAAGGAACGCATTAGTTCCAGTTCCGGAGAATTTGAAAGATGTTCTCTATCCGACGTGCCGTTTATCGTTAGCTTTTTTCTCTTTCCTTTACTATTGGAAAAAATGATGGAATTCTGGTACAATCTTAAAATAACAATAACAATCGGTAAGTCAATCGTTGATGTTCGAATAGGCACTTATAGATACTGTTTATACTATATGATAATCCCAAAATATTAAAATAATTTTAATTTTAGTTACAATGAAGGGACAATGCGCTTTTAAAATCATGTTTTCGTGCAAAAAAATATACATACTTGTACATTATGGATTAGAAATAAATTCTTGTGAGATGAACAAACATTTTCCACATTCGATAATGTAACCTTGAGGGAATAAATTACATGCAAACCTTCACTCTTTAGAGTGGTTTATTCAATTCAGTAATAGAGTTGTATTCAAATACATTGAAATATTTTGTCACTGGAATAAAATAAAATGATTATGCTAAAATAAAAATGTTACTCCCTTAAAAGTTGAAATTTAATCCTTCCATGATCATAATCCGAATAAATAAACAGCAATCGTTAAAAATAGAACGCTAAACCCCTCATTAATATTGATGCCAAATGAAAACGCTCATCGCTAGGCATTCGACAACAATCTAACGTGTGTCCCCTCACGGATTTTTAATCGTCCAAAAGCTCCGAATAACAGTTGACACCCGTACAAACCCTTCGTCGCGAACGCACGCCATCTGCGCAGGTGACTGCAAATCCGAATGTCTCTTATTCAAATGTACTCCGGCGCAAATAAACTTTCCGAACGGAATAAACGAAAAAAGAATCCCCTACAAACGAATAAATTTTCCCGGAAAAAATGTATTATCCTTCCGAACCTTCGATGGAAAGAGAGGGCAAAAATAGTCGCGTAAATCCTAAGAGAGACCTCATCTGCATACTCGACGCTCGATTGAATTGATGAAGGGGGCGTGAAATCTTTTGATCCCTCCAATGAAGTCAAAACCTTCGCCTCCCGAAGCCTTCCAAATCCTTCGATGCTATCCTTCCGCCACTCCCACTTTCCGACTGCTGCCGATTAATTTATGCAGGGGTGGTGCGCATGTTACTCGGTGAGGTCACCGTCCCTGGACTAATTGGGCCCTTCTCCATGCCCACCCCTACAGACCCTTCTGATCCATTTCTTTCAATCAACCCCTTGCCTTATCTTCCCTCTCGCGAACCTCTAATATTTCCTCTAAGCCACGTGATCATTCTTCCGTTCGGGCGTGGACGTGGAGGAATCGGCTCTGTTTCGCCCTCAGGAAGATCCTTCTACGCATTGCCCATTCCTTTTGTCGACATCCACATATCCATCCTCTCTATCTTCATTCTCACCGTTAATTCGGGTAACTTCCCACTTTATCTTCTCTTAATATTTATCCGAGATTCCGACGTTCCCATGGTTACCTACCTTGGTTACCTTTCTGAATCCGGAGCGAATATTTCGTATAAGGAGATATTTATTGGTGATTAATTCTTTTTATCCGTTAATTCATTGTGACGATCCTCATTTAGATATATTGAAGAGGATAATTTGATAGTAGCCACAATAAGAAGCACATATTACAACGCTTATCTATAATAGGCTCGATTACAAGCTTTCTGAATAAATATGAACAGGGGATTCAAAGGATTCATCAAAAATATAAAATAAAAAAATTATACAAACGTTTTACGATCCGAAACAAAAAATTCTACGATGAGTCAAAAGAATACTGTTCAAAATGTAGCTGTAAAGTCTTCAAAGTAAATACCACTTCAGAAGACAATATCCCTAATACACCATTTATATTTCGAGATATTTCATATAGCTTACCTATGCAATCATTCGCCTTCGCTGAATATGAAAAGAGGAGCGCTTGAAATCATTCGACATTCATCACCTTGTTGTCGTAGCGTATTACTATGTCATGTTTTCCAACAGAGGGCAATGTAATACGTGAAGCAGCTTTAGTTGGCGGTTTTTTTCTGTAAGCTAAGGTTGTTCTCGTACCATGTGCATCTGTAGGTCTTTTCCGTTCCGTTTCGCCATTTCGTATGAATGCATTTGTAATGGAATCCATGCGATATCTCCTGGATGAAGTGATTGTGATCAATGATGTGTTAAAGTGGTTATTGGAGCACAAATAATATTTGAAAGAAAAGGCAGTTTATCTGAGTGGCGTCACGTCTCGTGACTAGTGAGTAGTTGAAAGAGAAGAGCTTTGAGTGAGGATGCGAGGTTCAAAGGAAACGTTAAGGTAAGGAATGAAGTCCCATCAGAATATATTTCGAACGCCCTTTGCCTGTGTTTACAAAAGTGTCGTTCGAGAATGTTACCTGCTAATTGCGAGGAAGCGACCAAAAACAAGTACCGAGATTCCTTTTCGTGGTCACGATAGACGTCTTACGATTTATTAAGAAACTTGATTAAGAATGATTTTGATCCCATGCGAACTATCTTCCACTTTATCATGCATTTGGAATATAAAATATTGCTGAAGTGAACGTATTAATCGGAATGGAAAGCGATATCTATTAACAGAGCACTCCACCGAGGCATTATAGTTCAAACTGGGATTTTAATCCAAATTATATATTCTTATTTTTGAAATTAAGGAAAATTAATGATTTTGAACGACAGCCTTAAGATCTCTGCCGTATCGTGCATATGGGCTCGTAACTTATCGTTACAATGCGAACCATATCAAGTTTCCGAAGCCGTATCATCGTACAGAGAGCTCGGGCGTAGCATCATAGTTTTTACGAGGATGATTTTATGCTCGATAGAGTACATTAAATTAGAAAAAAGGGAAAATTAACGACTGGTGAAAGGGAGGATGTTGACACGGTGAGGTCGCTGTGGAAAGTGCATAACGCACGGCGGTATTTCGAGACGCGATTGTCACCGGCGGGAATCTAAAATTCGAGAAAGGTTTTGAAAATATATGTGAGTTGAGTCTTAAACGTTTAAAATTTAATGAAGATTAGTATTTATTATGACTTTTTGCCTACTACGTGAGTCTTACCGCACATCAAGACCGTATTCATAAGTATCGTAAACGTATTCCGTCCGATTTCGTGAAAACCGCCATTGCTCGCGGTCGACATAAAAGAAGAGAGAAATTTTGGTGATATTCAGTCGGTAATCAGGGGAACGAATTTTTGGCATAACAATTATGAATACAGCCTCTGCACTGACAGCGGTGGTATTTCTCTCAGCCAATCAGAATCCAGTTAATTTTTTAACCGGGAAATTAAATGTTATGAGTTCACAATTTTTCATACTTTAATTTTAAAAGGAGAAGATAAGATTATTATAAGTAATTTTCACCGCTTCCAATGTAATGTCTACCCGGTTTATTCCCATTTGATTTTATTTTGGTACTGATTAACATTGAAAACTTAATACAATATACATTTATTATTCCATTCCATGCTCAAAAGTTTGTTGCACTTTATTGAAAGTGTATCTTGAACAGTATTTGTGCAGTATAAGTTAGCCTTATTTTTTAAAATTTGCTTGAAATTCCATTTAACTTTTATTTTTTTCAATTTAGGAAGCCACCTCTTTGAAAATTGACATAAACGTATGGAAGTGAAGCGTGTTCACCGAATGGCCATCTTCACATCCTTTGTTTGAGGACGAAACCAGTGAAGCTTTTGAAAGTATGAGTGATATTATCCTCTCAAAATATGAATTTAGTTGGAGCAGGTGGTTTTGTTTAAATTAAATGATTTTTCAAATAATATGTGACAATGCGAATAATTAATAATTTTCTACAAATTCTTATGGGTATTGAAAGCATTCCATGGTAAACAAGAAATGCTATTGTCCCACGGATATTAATATATTAAACTGAAAGGGAACTAAATAATTCCTAGTTGCTAAGAAATAATGTTGGATGCATAAAAGATGAATTGAAGCGATGAACATTCATCGTTGGCCATTCTATCCAGAATAAGGTGCCCTGAAATTTATATATCCTTATTTTAAACATGCCTATGTTACTCCTCTACAACTATTGTTCATATTCAGTTAACTATATCATTCTTTTGCCTTCCTTTTGGCACAGTTTCCTTCACTTTGCCTTCAGGTATACCTATAATAAAACGGTTTCACTAAGTAGAATACCAATTTATGTGCTTCTTCTTTTCTGGAATAAGTTACCTCTAACCAAATTCTATTTTCATTATCTGATCATTAACTATCATTCTCAAAATTCCCACGCATGGTAATCTTTCTGAGTCTGGGGTCCTTTATATGAATATAGTGGTCCACTTCACTGTTCTGCAGAATGCAAAATTACCTTCCGTTGTTTACAGCCTGCTTTTTAAATTCGGTTCTTTATTTTCTGCAAACATATTCTCATGGTGTATGACGGAAGCCTTTCCCATGGAAAGTCTTCATATGCCTCGGCAAGTATTTTGCTACCCATGGTTCTACTTCTTCCAACCAATGCTTTGCCTCTTCTTCGTCAAAGGAACGGATAGACCAGCCAAAGATATTCTCTACGAGTAGTATATATGCTGCAGTCTTCAATATTTCCCAAATCAGATTTTCAGTTTCCTCAGATTCTTTTATACCATACATATATCGCCAATTATGTACTTAAGACAGGCTTTTATATTTCGGCCAATGTTTTACCTTGTTATGCTCACCTTCAGAGTGTTTGCTAGGTATCGATGGAGTTCATGGACTTATTTCATATTTTCATATCTCATATTTTCCTTTTCAGAATTTTGGATACTTCTTTTCACTCTCTATTTCCAAATCAAGTCCTGAAATGGCATTGAAGATGGAAGTAAATCAGTTTATCTACACCACATACCTCATCGAGATTCATCATCCATAAATCTTTGTCAAGCTATGATATCCTGTCTCCAGAAAATTTTATTGCCCGCAAGCAACATTATGAAAGGTAGGTTACAAACTTTGGTAGCTTCTTTGTCATATCACCATTCGGATATAGGAGGCTATGCATTCATAAATACTCCTCTCTTTTCTCTTCTTTTTTTGATTAATTACTGTCATGACCATGTTCTTCGTCTGAATATCCTTTGCAAGGTTCTGAGATTGTAATTTCCCTTCATTATTCTGCCACGCCTGCTGCTCTTTTTATAAAAAACTTTTTAGAGTATCTTCAGACCTTGTCTGCTCCAGATCATTTGTTTCATTCACAAACCAATATCTCATACCTAAGTTCAAAATTCTAAATTCCAATGGTTATTATTTCTTTTCTTTCACATCCATATTTCTACTGGACGTTTGGCTACTTGCAATGGTTTCATCGTTAGCATAATTCATGTGATTATTAATTGTTCTGGAGCATCTTTCAATGTAGTCCTGCTAAGCTATCCTTCAATCTCATGTTACTCGGTTCCATTGTTTGCTGTGCAGGATTAAACTAATTCATTCCAGTTGTTTGCTTCTTCCTTGCAGGATATCTGTATTGTGTTACTGTATGCACTGTATTCGATTGGTATCAGTATTGCAGATTTTTATCCATCCACACTGGAACCTTACAGTTTACCTCTCTGAATTTTATAACAATCATAGATTACTATGGAAACCTTTCATTATCGAAGCGTTTCCAGTTGCAGACAATTAAACATGCATTATTCTTTTGATGTCCTAAGATATGGCATTTACAATTCCCATTTCAAACTGTTTGCGGAAGGAGTGGCTAGTCTGCACCTCTCAGCTCCTTACGTTAATACGCACTTGATTCTGAAAGATCCCGTTTACTTTCTTTTCAGGTATTCGAACAGCTGTTCGGAAAGGAATTCGATTGAGGAACGATAGCCAAGGACGAATAGTTTTAAGAATTCGTATGGATGATAAGTCCCAGGTGGACAGTAAACCGCTAGTGGAAGAGTATCTTAGTTGCAATGAACAAACAGGAATGAATTGTAATGTTTTTTATGTATATTATGATGCAATTTTAATAAAAGATATCTTTAAATAACTCTCTATTCCTATTCTATTACCCACTTTTCGGGAAGCAATTTATAAGAAAAGAACTTTATACTTTAAACGCATTCTCTTGCTCTGTTTAACACATTCATTTTTCGCTGACATTTTGGCAGTAGGTAATTAAGTTCTGCGATAGAATTTCAGGTGAGATTTTCATAATTTTGTGAATTGAGTAATTTCTAGTCAGCAAACCATTCAATATTGTAGTCTCTAATTATAAACTGTTTAAAGTCACAGGCTTAAAGTTATACATTTAATAAATTATATATATTTATTTCTGTTCTTAATCAACTGTCAAAAACGTGAGATTACTGTAGAACGTATTACGAAGTTTAAGTGAAATTTAATGTCGCCATTGAAAACAACTAAGAATTTGTTTACATAAAAGTAAAATGCAAAAATCGACCCCGGCAGGATTCGAACCTGCAATCTTCGGATCCGAAGTCCGACGCCTTATCCGTTAGGCCACGAGGCCACTATACTAGAGCATTATAAATAAATATGGATCTTCTAGCCTCAATTATAATTATCATTAATGTCAAGTTTAAATATCTACTTTTGATGTGCACACAATGAGGTACAGTTAAAGGATGAAATGTACTGTAAGATAATCCATTCACAGGATATTTTGAATCACAATTACTGCAGTATACTGTTACAGATGATATTATTACCACGATATCATATTTTCCAATTAACTGGCAAAGCAGTATGTTTCTCCCTACAGTAAATAAAAGCATCTCTTAGTTGTGATTATAATTGTCACTCCCTATTATGAATTTCATACGCACTATTCTAAAAATAACCTTTACCCTATAAACCTGAACATTTATTATTCTAATTATGATTTTTGGGGCATTATTTACATAAATTCTGGGTTCAAAGTGATTTAAAGAAGAAGCAGGTGTAATTATATCAGATCTTTATTTTACGAAAGGTTGGTTTATCACGTACTAAGGATTACATTTTTATTACTAAAAAGACTAAAATTAAAAATAAATCTATAATGATAAATTGTGTTTAAATTATTCTGTTGCTAGTTGAAGATATACAGTGTCCACAGACATTAACAATCTTTTCCCTCCACGCGTTCCTCCTTGATTTATTTGGCCCACGAATTGAAAGAAAAAGAATCCTTCCATTCCGCCACTCAACACAGATCTTATCATATCTTTGACCTTTCTATCGTCGTCCTAGATGACCTTCGTGGCGTTTGACCATGCGCCTAAAGGCATTAAACCATCATCCTTCCATTCGCATGTTAGCATCGCTCACCACTCCCCTTTTGTGTTACTTGGGAGTGCACCGCTCTCTTCACCTGTCACTCATTTACTTAGTTAATTTACACCCTGTTTCTCCCACCACTTAGCCTCCTATATTTCTCTTAGTCATTCCAGTTGTCCGCTTGCCAAAATCCCATTGCATTACCTAACTCTGCTAGCAAGACAAACACCATTACGACAAGGTATTGACAAACTACCGAATTCGCAATTACGTCACACGCAATTATTTTTAACGTTGACTACTGATTCCTATTTAATTCAGAACCGGTCTTAACAAAAAATTATTTTGTTCTTCGGAGGTGGTTTAGTAAAACAAACACAATAAATTTAAAATAATGAAGATGAAGAAATAGAATTATATCCCGTTAAATATCTCGTACCCATTAAATATCTTGTACTTTAACCCTCCAACGGTAAATTTTAGGATGCTTACATTTACTTTTTCATTTTCTTTAGTTTATAAAATTAATTTTATATGCAAATTCACTAACCAGTTAACGTTCTCATATTTCATTTCATTGTTTTTGTCATTTCAAAGATATTTTTAAAATGTTATTTATCTTACAAATTTTCTCAACGTATGTTTTCATTGCAACTTCAGATAGAGTAAGATATTGTTCTCATTATTATTTGTGAGTCAAAGGCAAGAAAATTGAAGAATTTAAGCCAAGGATCGTAAGATATGAACGCTGGATATAAATATAATAAATGGATTTACTTTTATGTACTACCAAGAATCATAATAACTTAAGGTTAAAAAATATCTTCTCTACAACACTGTCAAAAAATAATAATATATCTGCTTTGATATTATTGAGAGTTACGTTCAGTTTACCTAAATGAAACAAAAATTGATGAAATAATGATAGAAGATGATCTATCCTAAATAAATGTGTTGACGATAACTATCAAAAAAATTTTACAAATACCTATAATTTTAAAAATATTGTTTATTGTATAGGATTGTACATTCATGTGTCGTTCAAAAATTGTTGCTTAAGCATTAAATATGCTAAACAACAACTTTTTAAGAAGCATAAAAGTAAGATTTCACTGATAATGATGCCTGTTAGCATAATATCTTTACGAAAATCAAAATTCTCATTCCTATCCAAAGTATCCAAATAATAGTCTCAAGTGATTAGATAAAGATGGGAGCGAATCAATCCTTCCTAATTTCGAGCAAAATTGGTTTAGAGCTATTCCCTTCAATATCCCGTCAAAGGGAATCGTATTAGAACAGTAGGTCACTGCGAAGAGAACGGAATTTCTAACTCCTTCTGATGGAACGTGATCCAGAATGTTCCAAGGGCGTAACCTTGAAACGAGACGTAAATTGACGACCACATCAGAACGGTTTTTCGATAACTGAGGAATAGGTGACCAAAGAGATCTGCAGCAATTGGGTCAATAGGCTTCGTGTTAAGTAGAGGTCCTCCATCGTCCTCATCCAGTTCTCTGGCTTTTGTTACGCCCCGATAAAATTCCACTTCTTCTATCTATTGGATCTTCTAAAAAAGAAAAGAAAATCGCTGTGTGTTTATCTTACAGAGCGCGTCCGATAATCCTTTCTTTCCTAAATCTCTTAAGACAATTTAGTGCGAAATAGGTTTTGCATGAATGAGGGAGATGTGCATTCTAAATTGGGAATTTAACTTTATTGCAAAACGCATGCGATGGTAGAAGTACTATTTAATCATGTTACCAAAAATTTCAGATGGATTGCAAGTAAAAGCAGAGCTAGTTCCACATCATTACGCGAAGTTATTTTTCATTTATAAATTGAAATTACAAATGAAGATTATATGGAAAAAAGTTACGGAATTTTTATTGAAATGGTGACAATTTTTGAATGGAATGGTGAACAGAACTCAGCTGTTTCTTCGCTCTTTGGCCATCAATACTCAAGCCACTATGGATATCATGCAATGTACTTGCTTGTTTGAAGTAGATTATTCTAATATGGAATGTTTGAATACGGTTATTAATTATAAATATATATCTACTTTCTTTATTTCATGACACTTCTCTTGGAAAGATTATACTTTTCTGCACCACTGTATTCTATGTGCTATATATTAAAAACAATAGTTCTTTATAGAAAAAAAAATAAAACAACTTTCTTTGGTAATAAAGACACGTAAGTATTCATGTGTGAATTACCCTGTTATGAAAATAAATATATTGTGCGTAATATAATACTCAAAATAAAGTCAAGACAAGAAAAGGATAAATATTGCATAAGTTGACAATAAGGGAATAATTTTATCCATGACTTATAACTAAATTTATGAAAAATTTATAGATATCCCTTAAACTATTCATTTGACAAAATAAAATAATAACTTCACTGCACTCTTAAGATATTAATTGAAGTATAGTTCCATTCCGGTTTGCAATATAGAAGAATTAATTATGCTTCACCATTACATATTCGTTCAAGCAGCGAATTGTATATGTTAGTGAAAGTCTTCCACCCCTTTTTTATATTCAATCGAGGAATACATTCAAAACAGCAGGTTTATAATATGAAAATGTATTTCAAAGGAGAATAATTGATTGCTGAGATGAAAAATAATTAACCATTCATTGTGATATATTTTGAATGCATTCAAAGGCGCTTAAATTCTCTCTCTTACTCCCATTGGTAGTCTAATATTTCCTTCGCCGATTCGGTAGCCCCTATTCCCTTACATTTCTTACTACCACTTTTCGATTCCTCGTTCCTTGACCCTTCAGGGAATAGTACAAAGGCGAGTGTATTGGACAAAGACGTGACTTTGAAGAGAAGAGCTCTCATCGTAAAGAGCGAGTAAAGTGCGTCGTCGAAAAGGGAAACGTGGCGCACACGACAAAGAGAGTGTGAATAATAGATGGCCAAGTTTGTTCCGAAACGATTTAAACAGGACTTTTACAGTATTTTTATTACACTCCTATATGAGAGTACTTTTACATCGAAATACTTGAAATATGTAATCCAAAAAACATACTATGGATTCTGATAACCGATTCATTCTTCCGAATATGTTAATACCTTAATTAGAATTCTAGTATTATAAAATATAAAATAGTCTAAATATTGCTAAAGTCAAAATAAATTATTTACATAAGAACTGAATTGGAAACGTAACTCCTATTACATTCAAAGGACATCGAAGAGTGAGACGTACGTCCTAAATATTTTTCACTAAATAAGCGGAAGTTAAACTGAAATGCAATCAAGTTTCTCATTAAAAATTTAAAAGCGTTGGGAATTTTAAGTTATTTGTCACTAAAGATGCAATTGAGTTAAGTGGAAACTGTTTAAAACCATAATAATGAACTTATTTTGAACTTTTTATAAAGAATTTTAATTATATAATTAGAATTTTAAGAAAACTGAGAGCAATTGTTAAATAAAACCGTTTTCTACTCAACAAAATTGTTTACGTTTTCTTTCTTCAAAGTATTACCAAATAGAAAGTGAATCCACAAATTTATTCTACACAATATGTAAACGTGTTACGTCATACTTATTGTTTAATAGGGCCTGTTCATCTAATTCAATGTAACTACTTTTAATGGAGAGGTAAAAAGGTAGTCATCTCCATATAAATAAACGGTATTTCGAGCAGTTCATCGCTCGTATTTATTCTTTCAATAGCTGATGGTTGGAAATGGTCCATTTCCTTTAAAATTACCAGTATTTGAAGCTATTCCGACGAGAAAATTCAACTGATTAGCATAGGAAAGTAGCAAACCAGAAGGAAAGAAAAAGAGGTAACGAAATTTTCAGGTATTCGAAAAATCCTTATTTCCTTGCGGCAATACCCACCCACTCTCTGCCTTTGGCGTATCGCACCAGCTGAGGCTTGTATTTAAAAGGAGGAAGAGCATTTTAGGGAAGTGTGCGAATTTATGAGATCATGGACGTAATGAAAGAGAGAAGAACCGCCGCTCAATTTCTTTATTCTCTCAATGTCCCCTTAAAAAAGAAAAGCGTTCCTTTCTGCTTCGGGATACGTCGCCCTGATAAGCTTCAATGCAAACCTGAACGCCCTTAAAAAATCCATACGACAATTGTACTTCCCAACAATGGGAGATAGGCACAATCGGAGATTGATTTTATTCCACGTAACTGGTCAACGGGTATTATTTCAGCTGTTTTAAAATAGGTTTCCATTCTTCAATATTTGTCACTTTCTTATAATTTTATAAGATGAATTCTAAAGTCTGCATTACGTATGTATTTGACATTAAAACGTAAAAATGTGTGAATGAAATTACTCTATGATGATGATTTTAAAAATTTGAATTCATCAGAAAAATTCTGAAGCTAACATTTTTAACTATAAATTAGGTATTTTAGGACTTTATGATAGTTCATTACGTAGAAAGCCACGTACATCCTGTTGAAAAGTATAGGGTAAAAAATAAGTAAGATAATTTAATTTTGAAATTCTTTACTGTTAAACGTCATGGAATGCGACGTAAAATTTTAGTTAAATGCATTACAAAATATTTTTAAAAATTTTTCAATTGTAAATAATGGTTTATTTTATTTATTTACTTGTATTTATAAAAAATACATTCTTGAATAACACAACTCCGTAAAATATTTTATATTTTATAGATAAATTTATTTTATAGATAAATTTCTTCCTTTATAGCTTCAAATTATTCTATCAACATTGTATGCCTCAAAAGATGCTACATATTTTATTTTCTTTTTTTTATCACGTAAACTCATCTCTAATATCGATCGTAATTTTTTCCGCATGAATGGTAAGGTCTCCACATATATTCCGAACCTCACCGTCTTATTACCAAATTTTTCACTTGACGAAGCCACAACTTCGAAAACTCCGGAACGTGGGAATAACTTTCCAAGGTTAAAAGGTGCATTTACTGTCATACTCCCTTTTATATCATGTAATAGTAATGAAAAAAGTTGCTGAAAGATTCTAAAATCATCCATAAGTTTGGGAGAAGATTTCACTCTACTAATACACTAAAGAAACTTTTATAATTCTATGCTTCATAAACCTTGGTCTATTACAATTTACAACGTAAACCACGACGAAATATTCCAAAGCTACCATGAGTGTCTTTTTGACAATGTTTTCGGCTAAACAGTACCACTTTATAGTCATTTAAAAGTAATTTTGAGAGTACTTGAACAAATGAGGTAATTCCAAATCAATGAGTTAAGAAGTATTTGTACTAGAGACTATTGTCAAGGAAAGGAAACTTCCTCACCTAGAAATTAAAGTTACTTTAATACTACAAAATAATTCTCTTTTTAAATATCCCTCCTAATATATACAAAATAACAGAAGGTGTATTAGAAGGATAATTGAAGAAGAGCTTACAATTATTTCTATGACTTTCAAATAAATCGTGTAAATCTTGAGTAGAGGATCTAAGTATCATATGGAAAATTTTTTGTACAGCCAAACTATCTCCAAAAACATTAATTAATTATAAACGTTAGAAAGGTAATAATTTATAGCAACAAAAAATGTGAACGGCCTCCAAAGTTAGATAATAAGTCCAAGCTTCCAGCTTCTAGGCTCAATTAACTTATCACGTCCATATTTCCATCGAAATTCTGGAGACAAACAAGGAAAAAATTAAGACCCTCTTGGAACTTCTCCTAAAATAATTCCTAGCAGGTGATAAAAAAGCTAACTCCATCCCTTTCGAAAAAGGCGAGGACACTTTCTCCCGTTCGCTTTCGAGGGAATTTTCCTACGCATCGTGGATTGCGTGATGCCCTCGGGAGATGGCAATCGTGCGTTCTCGCATTTGCGACCTCCGGAGGCGAGGGTTCTTAATTCCATGGGGTTATTGAATAAGGTGGCGAGAGAAAAATGTGCTGGGTCGCAGTGGAGATAGTTGGCCATCTAGATAACAGAGGGCGTCGGTCGGGGTCATTTACATCGAGATTTGCAGTGGGAGACCTCTCTTGATGAACACCGCCATCTGGGTGCCTTAACTCTGCCGGCGCCAAGCCCGATGCGGATAACAGCCTCTCTCTTTTTTATTTTCTCTCCGGGCATTTTTCTTCCCCTTTTTTCTCTCTTCTTTTATCTTTGCCTCTTTATTCCTCGCTCTGTCCACGATGAGTTATAAACAGTTACGTCCTAACTTATCGGCGTCTTATTATAGTCGTAAAGTTGTTGAGATAATATGAATAAATGGCGTTGTGGTAAATGTAAATATACGAGTGCAGTGCTACTGAATGCGACTAAAAGAATACCACTGGAATGAAGTAGTGAATAAGAAACAGGAAATTTGAGCAGAGAACTTTTTTAAAAATACCTATGATACAATAATATTCTTAGTTATATATTTATACTTTCTTTTTGAATAGTATTATTATGAGAATAATCTGCATCTTGATACGTGAATGTTTCATGTGTTTAGTTTTAAGGTAAAGGCGAGAACACCATTTCTAGAGATCTCAAACTTTTGATATATTCATATTAAAATGCCTTCCCAAACACTATTGGATTGTGAAAGTAAAAACAATAAATATATTACACGTAAAAGCTCGCCAAATGATAGTCATATTATGACGGACAATCATTTGACGTTTATTTATTTTGATTTACGTAGAAAAACTCCTTTCCGTCAATTCATAAGCAATCAACAAGCCCTAACTGATCTTCCTTGTGATTTATCTTACTTCTGACGTACACTTTTACAGAAAATTTAAAATCGCTCCCAGCTATTGACTAATTAACGAGTAGCATGCAATTCGTTAGAAGGTTAGCTCGTATCTGATCAGGAAAATGTAAAGCTAAAGAAGCTTAGGATCTTAATTGAAATTCTTCGTAATTGAACTTATCTTTTTAATGAGGATTTAATAAATTTCCTCCGAGAGTTCACGTGTGCAGTCTGACGTCAGTTGAAAAGATTACATCAGAAGCCGGCCTGTCCAAAGCTTTTTATTGTACACTCCCCCTTTGTTAATTCCTTTGTTCTCAAATATGAAAGCTTAAAGCCATTTTGAGAATAACGTGGCTTGAGAAGAAGTTTTTTACCATCCTTTAATCCGTGAATTATTATTCTGAAATTAAGTTTTTGGCTGCATTAGATGTTAATTATACTTCTGGAAGAAATACCGATTAATCCTATTATGAGGATATATACCTAATTATAAATTTGCTCTTATATTTGCTTGATGATTTTCATTACTCAAATGATTACTTTCTACTTAAATCTTCTCATTCAACAAGTATTTCCTCATAAATTGCTGAATACAAAGGTATTCATCGGGAAATCGGTACTTCTTTTACCCCTGTGAGTTAGCATACACGAACACATTACTGTGGTGCGGGTTGCATAAGATTCCGGGGCCTGCGCTTCCTACTTGAAAACGCCCTTAATTGTTTCCAGCAGACGAATCCTCTGCTGCATGTAGATCGATATGAAAAATTATATGCGATATGCTATTGCTTCAATTCCAGCAATTAAAATGTGTGATAAGGATTACGACCTCTGTGAAGGACTTAAGATGAGGACTTACGCCAAAACATTTTTCAAAATTACAATTCAATGAAATTTATAATGTTTGTTATCGTATTTTCATTAGTAGGGTGCATTCTTTTCCTTGTTTCTCTCTAAGAATTAGGTATTAACTTTGTTTGGTAATCTCTTTTTACTAAATCTAATTCCAGAAAAAGTTCACGGAGACTATAGTGCAGTTATTCCAACCACAGATTTTCGGCAAATCACAGTATTTGGAAAAGGCAATCGAATATGGGTGCCCTTTATAGATTTTCTGAGTTTCAAATGGAATTAATCTATTACAGCCACCGTCACATTCCTTTGAAAGGAATCGACACATATACGGCTCATGTGTTTACCATTAAAAGACAGCTTCGACTTTCAATGCACTCAGTAATTGGTCTCTTGGTCGTTTGAAGGATAAACATGTGATAACCCTATTCATGATGTAAGATTATAAGCGAATATTCGTCCCAACGAACTTGTTGAAGTGATAGAGAAGATTTTCCTATTAAAAAAGGTAGGTTCTAAAGTTAGAATGCCTTATGAAAAGCAAATAGTTTGCTTCTTTGAAAAGTTATCAATTTCAATCCTCCAATTCAATACTACACCAGAAAATACAGATATTTTCATCAGCATACTTCATATTCGAATCAAATTTCAAGTATCAACTTCCTGTGATTGAAAAAAAAACTTTAACATCGCTCTAAATCACAACGTAAGAAACAAAACGAAAACATCTTTAAGGCGCAATATTTAAGAGCGATAAAGAATGTTATAGTTATCAGTTGCTACAACTCCTGAAACTAGATAAAGTCCAATAAATAGATCCTAAAACGGAGTTCATTTCGAATATTCACCTCAAGTGAAGAATATGCTGACCCTGATTGTAGATGAATAGACCTCTAAATTTCTAAGTGTCTCTTTGATATCCACCGATATCCTCTGCGATGGTAGGTTAAAAACGAGGCCAATCGAATATAGAGTAACCGATCACAAAAAAAGGGTTGATATGATGTATTTTCATTGTTGGCTCATTCTCTCCCATTTAGATTCCTTCTCACCGTTCCATTGCCCATTTCAAGGCTCTTAGCATCATTTCAACGCGAGGCTTTGCTTCTGGAAAAGGATTTTTACGTCCTGACGACGAAACGGAATAACCTACGGTGCTTATGCGCGCATAAAGATATTTCCTTTTTTGCCGGAAGACTCTCGCGGAAAAATTCGTCCTTTTATCCTCGAGTTTGCGTGTCGGGACACGCGTTTGCCAGAGGATTTGGACGCTTTTTTTCCTACCGTGCTAAATCCATAAGCTGCTCAGCGCGCGACGCTCGCGAAGGATATTTCGGCTTTGCAATCCGTTGGTGGGGATACTCCGTCGTTAATACGCAGAGTCCTTTTATATTTTCAATAGAAGAGGAAATAGCGATATTTTGCTCAACGCAAGGGAATGGAGAGGAAGTGGCCTGTGTACTCTTTTTTGAGATGAAATATTATTGGAAAAGGATTTCAGCGTTAGGGAGGTATGATATAGAGGAGTGGATTTGAGGAGGGATTTATGGAAATAGTTCAGAGGTTAGCGGAGCTCTACTCATCCTCGAAGAATAGAAGTAATGCTCTGAAAACCGCGATTAAATTAAGTTAGTGCTCTTTGAACATTAGAACTGCTCTTTTACGGATAAGCTTTTATTTTATAGAAGTAGAATCAGCTTTTCAAATGATAAAAATTTACCTGAATTATTTTATAAATACTTTTTAGACGAAATAAGGAGTGTAGCTGCATTACAATAATCTCAGGCGTATAGAATATTGTATACATTTTAAAACTTTAATTAAGTTATACCTCGCACATCTTAACTTCGGGGAAGGGATGAACTGTTTTATGCTTACTTTATTTTATCATATATACATACATAAATGACCACTAACCAATTGAAAATCGAGCTACCAGATCAAATACTTAAAATGCTCCAGTCTTTCAATAAATAATGAATGATTCGAACAAAAACTATCGTTTACTTTAAGTAGTTGAGGATTTGAATCTTTGATACTGTAAATGCTTCGTTTTAATTATCTTCTCATTGTATTATTACACTACTTTTATATAACACTATCTCTAGATACTTAATAAATAAAGTTCTTACTAAATTCTATGGATATGTACCAAAGCTTATTTTTATTATTATTTGGTTCTGACATTTATTACTGTAATTTATTCAGAGAAGGTAAATAATTATAGCGGAAGAGTTAATCACTATACATCATAAACATGATGTGCCATAAACGAGTATAATATAGCGATATCGAATACAAATCCGATATTTCTGCAAGAGTCACTCTAAAATAGCATTTTACATTTTTGCAGCGATCGACCGCTTTTTCGCGTAAGAAGTCCCCCATCCCGCGCCCAAAACAAAAAAGTCAAAAATATCGGATTTTTCCTTATCCCTTCCAATAAAAATTCCTCTTGTATCCCCTTTCCTGAATAATTTCCCTTCGTCTACCTCTCGAGCCATCAATATTCATGATAGGATCGGCAAAAGGGAGTTTCTGGTACCTTTGGGAAATACAGCAGCGTGCCTTTGTGGCATTGTCATAGCGACAACCAGCACTACCTCTCGGTCGCCACATTATTTAAATCGGGGAAACAAACAAAAGCAGGCAGATTGTTCGGTGGCTTTTATACGAGGAGGCGAAAGAAAGAATGATTCCATGCGCATGCGCAGTTCTTCCGGAGATTAATCCGCGATGAGAAACTATACCCCCTCACCCCAACTTTCAAATCCCGTCTAAGAAAGTGCTGAGGAAATCAACTGAGGAGATCGTGGAATAAGATCGATCCAATAATCTGTGGTTTAATCACTTTGCGAGATAATCCGATTAAAAACAAGAATAGTCTTTATAACTCCAGTACCGTAGCAACTTAACTTGACGTTTCCTACTGATGTTTATGGGTTAAAACTCCAAAATTTCATTTATAATTGCCGATAAAAGTAGCCACAAGAATAGCAACAACATTTATACTTTTTTTTGAAGAAATTTCTTAATGGAAATTGAAATTGAGACCCAAGTCATAGAGGTTTAGCCTACGTGAACGAAAATAACGTATTTAAAACTGTAATACAGTTTACATTTTGAATCGTGCAGTGACTATCATTAAATAATGTAGAAAGGACAAATACGAACACAAAAATAAGGGCGAGCTTACACTTTCCGCTTATACATATAAGTTTTCTTATATGTATAATATGAAAAATATAATTTTATATTGGTTTAACATTAATTGATGCCATCACATATATTCAGGGGATATATTCTGATATAACCAAGTTGGATTAGCCGATCACATTCAACCTATTAAGATCCTTACAACTTTCCGTTAAGAAATTTCAGTACAACAATTCAAACTCTCAAAAACAACAATTAAAAACTTCTGCAACTTTTGAATAGAATATTTATCAATTGTAACGGAACAAGACTTAAGAGAATCAAGCTGAGAAGATACAAGATTAAATTTAACCAAGGTTGTACCAAGGAAATGTTAATAGTAAAAAAGTGAATTAATGGAAAAGGGTAAGAAATAAAAGTTGTAGAAATCATCGTAAACCAATTATCTTTACGGTGCCATTAATTAAATAATTAATAATAGGTTCAATGCTCCGTCGAAAGTTATATCAAGTTCTATAGCGAACCCGTCGTAGTAGGTAATTAAGTATTAAACCTCCTTAATTAATAGGGAAACCTTCCGCGTTAAATTTTACGCTTCTGGATTCATGTGGGGCATCTTTTCATAATCCGGCTCCGAATCTGAATAAAAGAGGAAGATAATCACTCTTTGCTTGACATCTCAAGAATTCAAGGCACCGTAATTAAGGAAAGAGCTCGAAAGAAATTTATACCGGAAAACATCTGGACATCAAAAATATTTCCTCAAATCCGGAGGAGGTTATTCGTTGAACAATGAAACCTTATTCAAGATGGTCTGATAAAATTAACTTAGACGCCCGTCATAATTAAACAGGAGACTAAGAATTTCATCCTAGACGGGTGATAAAAGAAAATCCGTCCGTCCCTTCGGAATTTTATTTCCCCTGTCTTCGTTATCATTTTCTTTCCCTCGTAAAACCTCATTCATTTTTTCTCCACCGCTATCTCTTGTTCCTTTTAAGGCTTCACCCTTCGATTCCTATTCCGTGAGAATTACGTCTCCTTTGTGTACACCCTTTCCTTCCACCATTGATGTTTGCCTTCGGTGAAGATTTTCTTAAGCAATTATTCGAGATGTTCTCCGAATTAATATTCCCTTTTTATTTCCTGATTCCGATGTAAGTTTTTTATGGCTTCTAATCCTTTTAACCCGAGGATGAAGAAGATGAGGAAAATTTGAAATTATTCCCAACAATAAACCGATTGTTACTGTTTGTTCCCTCTTCCCTTACCCTCCAATTATAACAATTATCGCTACATGAAGTCCCTAACAATAGGACGTATCTTAGAAATATTTTTATCTTAACTTGATAGAGAGAGAAAGAAAATAAATTAAATATAATATTAAATATAATAAAGAAAATAATTAAATGTATTTCTTTAATAGTACGTTTTATTAAATAACAAAATAAACGATTTATGAGTTTTTGAAAGAAAAGTGCACAGATTAACTTTAAGTCAAATGAGACAATATTCATATTCTGAATAGAACCTAATTATAAAATATAATTGAAGTTCCATAATTTTATTCGATCACAAGAAATCTTGGAAAAACATTTATATTAAGCAAGACTGAATATGCTGGAGATGTTCAAAATTTAAGTACAGCCGAAAATAAAGAACATTCTAGACCGTGGTTGTTTGACTGAAAAATTTCGGTGCCCTTATTTTTTCTAATTATAATCCAAAAATATCGTTCTTTAAGATAAACAAAATGCTAATAACTCTTACATCCAATCGACCCTAAGGGAACCAATCTCAATTAACAGAAGTCCGAAACCATTACAATTCAGCATAATCAGATAAGGCACTCTTACAACCAAATACCAACCTCATTTCTCCAGTTCTTGTGTACCTTTCGGCACACGAGATTTTATTTTTGATAAATTACTTCATTAAGATAGGGCATTCGTACCGACTTCTCAGTTTGGCATGAATGGATACATCTCCTCCACCAATACCCCATTTCCTTCCACCCTCATTTATAAATCTCCCTTAATCCTTATCAACCTCTCAATAACCCCACAATCTTTTCCTCTCCTCTAATCCCTTTTTTTCAGACCCTTCCTCTTACCAATCCTTCCCTGTCTCCCGTCCTACTGCAGAACCTTCATCCTCATATCCAACGGACACTTTTACACGGCGGCCATGCAAGATTTCCGGACTAATCTAACCTCAGGGTCTTCCGTACCCTTCCTCTCTTCCCTATTGTTCCACACGCGTGTCCTTTCGCATGCCTTTTCCCCGTGTTTTCTACGGCGCCACTTCCCGGTTATTTTCTCAGCCGTTCTCGGAGCAATTTGGCCCACGTGAATCCCGTTTCCCCTTCAACGGGTCTTATCTCATTCCCCAACAAACCTTCCCCGCTTTTAACAAGCGTTTCTGCCCAATTCCGCGCCATCCATACCATACCTTCTCGTTTCTTAAGTCCGCTTCACTTTCATCGAGTTTTTCCTTACGCATATATCCTTTCCTGTATGAGGATATCAAGTCAGAAACGATATCCATAGGATAGGTTTATCTTAAGAAGAAGCAAAGTTTGCTGGTAAAAATATAAGGTTCAATGAATCGATCAAAATCAGGTAAAATCAATTGCATCTCACAAAGGTTTTGTTGATGTATTGATTCATGGATATTCGTTCTTTCCGCATGTTATAAAAGTAAATAAATGATTAAAAATACCTTGTTGAACATAGGAAATGATTGTGAATTTAAAAAATCAATTGCACTAAGTGTATAAACGTATAACAATCTTTCTTCATCACATGATCGACAATAAACGTAACTATTCATAAATACTAGCTAAAACATAAACATTCCCTGTAACCCTTTTAAAACTTAATGGTGAAGTTTATAAGTAAGGCTTAATAGAAGATACTTTGAGATACCAAGTATTTGGATGATTTAATTCAGTTTCATTCCATAGATGGAAATCTTTTCCATAGACAATCTTTTTATTTGGAAAATCATATTATAATGACCAATATTGGAATAACTTTAGCTTCAAATCAAGCAGGGGACCTCTTTATGTGAATATTTCACTCAAAAATACTGATACGAAGTATCCATGGTGAATTTTAATTAAATTCTAAACATTTAATTCAGCCTTTTAAAATAGTTATACATGATAAAATATTTAATAAAATATTCCTCACTAATGTGTAAGATACAGAATATTACGAGGTTGAGACAATATTCATTACAGTAATTATGAAACAATCCTTCATTTAATATTGAAAAAGTATATATTTTTATAAAAAGTCGCATATTTATGTAATAATACTAATAATATGTTATTTATAAAATTAAATAAAAATAGAATAATAATTGATATTTCTTGTAGTTTAAATACTAATTAATTTGGTAGAATAAAACACTTCAAAATCGCATAATTTAAACTAAAGCCTTTACGGCAACGATCTTGAAAAGTATATTAGGCATAATTCAATAAATTACCTCAAACTTTGCAAAATTTACTTCTCCCTCGAAAATATATTTCTCTAGAAACTTCAGAGTTATATCGTCCGAATGAAATTTAATTTCTCCACCTCGAATCTAACTCAGATTCAATTTAAAGAGCTTTATAAGGCCTAGATGTCGTTTTAATATTTCCCTATTCTTTTATACCCCCTCCGCTTCTACCTTTCCCCTCCTTCAAGGCTCTTTGAGAAGCTATTTAACCCACATTCCCCTATCTGGAGAATTACATCGTCTTTATTAATCCTGGAATTTCCTCTTCCCCTCCTTCCGCCGGAAATTCGAAAGAAGCCCAGGCGTGATTACTCGACAGTTGAATCATAGAAGCCTCCTTTATGGGATAATGAACAAAAGCCTCGTTTGGAAGATCACCTCTCCTTACCCTATTCTCCCAAATCAAAGCCTTTGTGTTTTTCTCCTGTTTTTAACTCTCGCGAGATAATATTTTCCGAGTGGGAGTCATTTGTACTCTAATTTCGTATCCCATCCTCTCCTTGGCGTCTATTAAGAGCATCTTTGATATCTCGCAAACTCATATCTCTAGATCTAATTAACCGTCTTTTGTTCCATCTCTCTGAGAGTTCTATTTTTTCCCATCTTAATTTCATTCGCATCGCTATTCTCTCGGCAGATTGGTTTCTGTCGTTTAAGTCGGTTCGTGAGGTAGGAACGCTATTTCCAAACCCTTCTGCTTACACAACCTTTAGCTTTACGCCCACCATAAGCCAACGTACGCCCTTAACTTCGTAAGCCTTAATCCCGCGGTAAACTGAATCATTTACTTCGAGGCACGATCAGGTTATTGGCGTGTAGGCCGATGGATGTACGCATTATAAAATTCGTTGCCGAGAGCTAACGCTTCATAGCTACAGCGACGGATAACTTATAATGTAATCGTTCGATAAAGGTCGCTGTGATATCAGAAAAATCAGGGATCAAAATAAAACAGTCGATGCGACTCATATTTCAGTGGATAAATTGCAGACTAAACTCGATATGGTGTCCGTCGTGATAGATTTATGGGAGCATTCCAATTCAATTCTGTCGCATAGGAGCGATAGAGTGGTGCTAATGCGTCGTCATAACATTAGGATGATCCTTATATATGCAGGACACACTGCTCGCATAACGTCATGATGTCCAGATTGGATCGAACAGTAAACGAGTGTAGAAACCACCTCAAAGAGCAGGTTGGATTGACTTTTAGCTACAATCTTGGCGTAGGAGTAATGCACACCGAAGTTTCTAAATTCATTAATATTCTTCTTTTATTTACTTTAAATCAACGAAAAAGAACGAATTTTCGTCAACATATATATCTATATATGTTATATTGTATTTAATAAGGACAACTTAATCTCATAATATTTAGAGTCCAAACGGAAATCATTAGTAAGAAGCTGTTCTACAAACAAAGTTTAATAAATATTAAAGATTAAAAAATTAAATTCAAAAACAGTGCATCCAGCGGTACAATTTTCAATGTAAGATGTAGGAACGAGTGCAACGCTATTCAATATCGATATCCGGTGATTAAACATGAATATTTAAGGTTTATAAAGATATCCATCGCTTATCGTTGAGTTAAGAATGTTCAGAGATAATAAACATCCTAAATCATCGATGTCCATAAAGACCCAGGCATTAATGAGAACGTCCGAAGATGGGCAGTGGAAGGATTCCTCAGGGCTTAATGGCATCGTCACCGAGAATAGGAAAGAGACAGACGCTTAAGGGACTATTCGCATCAAATAGAGGAATATTCCGAAAGCTTTCAATTAACATTTCAAAGTAATTGATCTGTCTTCCTCTTCATCTAAGGAAGTATTATCTTGTTAAAATGGTTCTCTATTGGGCTTACCTGAAACTTAAAACTAACCTAAAGCGAACTTTGAGAGAACAAAATATTTATGAAGCAGTACCTCTCCAATTTAGTTCTTTAATTTGGTAAATCAGAGTATTTCCTTATTAATTTCGTTAAAATGAAAACTATTCATGGAGTACTCCTTCGAAGACAAGCATATTAATCATTTTCCTCGTAAATACAATTGCTGAAAAACTGATCATTCATATTCTAAAAAGATAAAATATTGTTAACTGAAAAATTTTCAATATTCCTTGCCAAATAATGATTTAACCTTTGATAAAGCGTGTTGTTATTTTTAATCAGAGATATTGAAAAGAAAATGGCTTTGCAGCATATTTTAAATAAACATTACAAAATTACAAGAGATTTGATTGATTTGATCATGTTACTATTAAAAATACTTTATTCAAAAATGTTTTCCTTTACAAACTTATAAATGTTTCTTTTCCAATAAAAACTCTAATCAAATACACTAATGTAAACTGCATTGGAATTATTTTTGTGGTACGTTTTAATATTGAAAATAAACTAATAAATTTTATATATGCGACTGAAATGGAAGCAGCAGACAGAGGAAATATGAAATACACGTGTCCCTTATTACATTGCTTGGAAATTATTCGTATTCTAAAGCAAAATGAGAGATGCGCGTTTGGCTGTCCTTCAACAAAAATAAATGAAATTATGAATTTCCATTTTGAGTTTAATATGGTTTTCTACGCTACGTTTGATCATAAATTTCATTAGTCGAAAAATTTAGATGCCAGCGATATTCGATTTTGAATGATACTTTAATCTTACAAACTCTCCCATCAATATTCATTTCTATTTCCTTGTTAAATGCATTGCTAATGAATCAGTACGTAGAAACTTGGTTGGAATGTATCACTG
The DNA here is from genome assembly GCA_020796165.1 of Pantala flavescens. Lineage (NCBI taxonomy): Eukaryota > Metazoa > Arthropoda > Insecta > Odonata > Libellulidae > Pantala > Pantala flavescens. Next base: position 48,375,979 of record CM036881.1, on the reverse strand, counting down.
AAAAAATTGTGGTTAATTGCAGTACTATAAAGTAAAAGGACAAACTAAAAATATTTATGTCCGCCGCGACTCGAAACAAAATTAGCAGATCCAGTTTATACATGTATCACAACTACCAATCTCTAACAACAACTTTTAATCTTTAATAAACACAACTTAAGAAAATAAATGGTTATTACAAACAATCTGGTTTACTTACAAATAATTCAATCATATAAATTTATCGAGAAAAACCTCGATATTTACTGTTTCATATTTGCTTTGCTATTATAAATCCCGTTCCGTATATTAATATTCCGTTTCTACTGACGATTAAATTCCTCGTAGAATGAATACTGAATTCATCCAAACGGATAATTTCAATTCATTCTTAAACGATAACTATTTCAGTCTCGAGTAATTTCCGTCAAATGAGATTAATTTAATTTCACCGCTAAACTGTGCCTGTAGATGAGACGCCTTTTTTAATCTCCGACATTCCGTCCGAGTACTTTTCATTTCGGGGCTATAAATAAGATTGGGAGGAGCGGAGAGAAAATTCATTTCCTCGTATAATTCTCAGTTTTCACGCAATGCTTCATGATTCTCGAGTCATGAAATTCCTCTTCGTCACGTGATATCACGACCTATCCCGAATAACCTCCTTCCGCCTTCTTTTCGTGGCATCTTCCATCTCGCAGCCAATACACCCAAAGGCGACAAAATTAATAACATTAAGTCCGAATTTAATTTACCCCTTTCATTTCAAGTCTTTCTTCTTTATTTTCTCTATGACTGATATATCGTTCGAATTTTATTTTCCTTAGAATTGAGACCAAATACGTAAGGACCGTTTTGTCTGCCCCTTTTCCCATTTCCTCCGCTTAATTTAAAATTGTTTGCGGAACGAGTTTTTTCGCATTTATTTTTAATAAATCCGACAAACGGAGAAAATTCAGGGAATAAAGAAAATGAAGGGGAAAAAGGGATCCTCGGCTTATATTGGCTTGCGCTTTATTATTTTTTAAGGAGGTATTCATTCGGGAATCCTCACAATGCGAAAATTGAAAAGTGGATATTTTCTTAAGCGCCGAATATTATCGCTATCATTTACGTATAAGCTAACAGGAATGTTTCTCAATAAATGGCGCTCAGAATATCCCGCTTAATAACAACTTGGTTATGGAAATCACGGGCAATTTTTACGTTCGGATGGATGAGACTTTAATAAGATCCTCTTTTCTTCTTCAATTCAAGGATCTCTAGATAAGATGATGATGGGTAAACCTAATGAAATTCGGTAAGATTCGATAGAATTATTTTTAAAATAGAAATATTTCTTCCTCCCAAAGGTTTAATTTGAAGAATTATAGGTCATTGTTTGGAGTAATTGATACCTTTTATTTCCAGTTTTGTTCATCCTAACTCTTAATTGGTTTCTATGGAGATTCAAAGAAGATAGCCGGAAACGATTTTTATGAGCACGAATTATATCAATAATATCTTTTTAAAAGAATTTTACGTTCCTATTTGAAAATTTTAAATAATAGGATTCAAATAACATTTTTAATTATTTATTTTTCGATAAACATAGTATATTCTTTATATTTACATAGAATCCTTTCCCGGTAAAAACTTAAATTTCGAAAATATAACTGAACTAAACGGAAATATAAAAAAAATAAAATTCTAAATTTAAATGAAAATATCTATAATAGTCTATGGTCAAAATTTAGCCTAAATTAGCAAAATTAGGATTAATTTAGCAAATTTATGCCTAAATTATATAAAATTTAGGTATCGAAGACTATTTATAACTCCGGGAATTCTTTGAAGAGGAAACAGCGAGCTAATTTGTCAAATAATTTAACGACAAATATTTATTTGTTTATTTAAATATCTTTTAGCTACAATAACTCCAAATCTTTAAATGAATTCTATTTATGAAGGAGTATACCCGAACGTATGATATTTATTTTAGCCTTTTTACATGAAAAAATACAACCCTATAATTTATATTATTGCGTATTGCTGCAGAGTAAATTTATACTTCTTTCTAAATCATGAAGATATCCCACAGCGAAATACTATGATTATCATTTTTTAACTTTTAGAGCTATTCATTTTACCTTTCAAATCCCAAAACACATATTTATCATCTTAAATTTGATGACATATTTCGAAAGTCATTCATAAATTATTCAGCTTTTTATTACACGCAGAGTATTACTCAAGCCTTATTATGTGACCATAAATTATAAAATAACTCGAAATACGGCGGCCAATACCATTTTGAACCGATCCCTAAATCGGCCTTCCGTATATATCCGAAAAACGTATCATAAGTCTCCAAAAAAGAGGGCCATCAAAAATGAACGGGGATAAAAAGAGGGTTTTCTTTTGCGATGAGATTCCCCGAAATTGGAAACTGGCGGTCCGAGAAGTCGCAGGTCAATTCCGTTCACCAATCGCCCTTCCAAAAAGGTGCACGCCACTTTAGCGCCCTCGGGCCGGGAGCGGAGGAAACGGCAACTAGCAATTCAACCGGAGGAAGCTACCGGGATGGACTTGGAAGGTCGGGAAAAAAGGTAATGTCCGGGATTCTTTATCGAGATGTCAGTCTTAAGCCGTGAGTGGGTGGATATATACGTCCGGCGCGTTAAAATGGGTGTTATTATTTCCTGGGCGGGAGTGGAGATTAGAGGTGTTCTAACGAAGAAATATTCACTCTTGGCAGGCACCTGTTTCCCGAATCGCGCCCACCAAACAGCTTCGTATCTTTTTATGAAATTGGTATATGCAAACGAGGCTGATGCTTTCCCTCCCTTTTAAAAAGGCTGATTGATGCGTTTAGGAGTATATTGCCGCTATGAAATGAAACTACACGACTCCCGTGCAGCGTTGATTAAGATGGGTTGGACTATCCCATCCTGCTGATTTTATTTTCAGCTAGATGTTACATGAAACGAGAATGGGTAGATTAAGAACATATTTCATCGTCCGCTGCACAAACATTTCTCACAACACAAATGGATTGAATATCGTTACGAACTTGGCCGCATTCACTGATCATGATTTATGCTAAGTAGAGAAAAATATAATCCATTCACGTCGACTGGAATTCATAATCATCCTTTTTAATTATTATCACTAGCATCCTGTCACGTACTTAATAAATAACATTCAAACTTTATTTCATTCGAAAATTTAGCAACTGAATTGAGATTTTATAAAGTACAATCTAACAGTGAAGCATGTCCACGAAAACATTTCACAAATTATAAAAGCTATACATAACAAAAATTATATATCATGTCATAACTTTTATTCAATTATGTATCTTATTTAACGTAATCAAATTAATAAATACTTAGCAATTACTATGATAACCGTGATGCCAGAATTATTGATTTTATCCTCATAGCCTTGATACACAGCTTAAGATACGTGAACTGGTATATTTTATGCATTGGATACTTATAATTAACTTTTATATGGAATTCTTCTCAACATCAAAAAATTAAATGGTACAGATTATATTTTCATCTCTTACAATCAAAGACTAGATAAATCAACCGTGATTTATCTAGTTTTTATGTTAGCATCCACTCTATATCTGATATTTTATTTATTTATTATCAAAGACAGCACAAACATCCTCTTTCGGGACAATTACTTTGTGGTCGTAAACTTAAAAACGGACGTCACAAACATCCAGAATCTGAGAGGAAAATTTCCTCCTCAGCCGGGATTTGAACACAGCGTTTGAAGATTATCATGCTAACCTAACTAACGAGGCCGGCAAACAATTTTACCACAAAACTACAAATGACACAGATATTTCGTAAAACACATCTGCAAAAAACTTGTCCAAATGATCATGATTGCAACGGCCAACAAACGGGATTCATAAGCGTATTATTGTAAACGACACTAAGGGAGTACGTATATTAGTCGATAATTCCATCCAATAACGGAGTTTCCCTCAATTATTTTCGGACAGCGAAGCTCCATTAATGAATCATAATTAACATTTTGATTAATCCAATCCGACTTTATGATCCAGCTAATGAAGTCGCTTTCCCGAAGGAAATTCTTCTTTCAATTAAAGAACAGGTATACGAATTAGTTACTATTAAAAAGCTAATGAAAGGCTATCGCGACTCATGAACTAAATGGAAAACGATATCTTGCGTAATTATAATAATTTTCCATTTATTTGTTATTACACTATTTACTCTCTCGAGTCAATAGTGAAGGAGCTATTTTTTATGTTAAACGAAAGGTTTTCATTTTCACCTATGTATTATCGTTTACAATAATAATTTGATCTTAATATTACATTTCGGAATATTTTTATAGATCCAGAAGTTATGTTCAAAAATTTTTTCTCAAAATGCAGCCGAATTTTTTCTACATATAACTCAAACATCACACTTGTATGTATTGATTTTGGTGAGGAATTAATAATAGCATGTTCCTCGAGATACTTGAAAATTTCTAATAAGTTATACTCAAAATTAATCGTAATCAAGAAAAAGATTTATTGGAATTGCATTTAGAGTTAATGAGAGAATACGGTGTTAAAATATTTAATTGGATACTCTCTTTTAAGTACAATCATATCCAATAAAATTCCCTCCAGTAAATTATAGCCACCGATTTCTCCTTGATTTCAAAATCCTCTCTGAATATATAACATGAATTTATGACGCAACAGATGAACTGATGCACTAAAGGAAGTAATACCTTTGGATGACAAAAAGAGTCGCTTTTGCAATAAAATAACCCAATATTCCATCAGAAAGCTGCGCTTTTATTAAAACGTTCCGTTGGGGACATAGAGCATTGTCTTATTTAGCTTTCTCTTTTTTTGTTAAATGCGTAATTATATTTCAAACATTTGACGAAAAATCAAGATGTTCTTTTTAAGGTAAACTCAAGAATTCCAATCTCTTAGAAGCAGATGTTTATAGAAATCAATAATAAGTAATTAATTGAACCTTATTATATAAAAATTACCTATTTTCCATTCCTTTATCGAACCTTTAATTCTTGCAAAAAGAAATGATTGTTTTACGGAACAAGAATGGAAAAAACTAAGTACTATGGTACTTTGTTCCATCTCAATGCTTCTTATTCATCGATTGAATATGACACAGTAAATTACAACTATTAAAATAAAAGAATTTAAAATAAATTTTAACAATTTAAATTTTCAATTTTCTCCTTGGAATTCATATTTTTTGATCGCTATCAATACACTGCATAAAACTATTGATTGGAGTTGAAGGAAGAGAATATTCCCAAAAGAAAACGAGGTGAAAATCGTCTTACTTCTACAGATTGCAGATTAAGTAATCAAAAATATTTATATTCTTATATGAGAGATTTAAGAAATATATTACACCATTCAATTTTTAAATCATCAAATTTATAGAAAACAAGGATAAGAAATTGCGTATTATCAGCCGAAAAATAATTTCAAATTTGAAGGTGGGGAACTGAGAAAGATTAACAACCGTAGATCAAAAATAAATGCAGAAGGAACATTTCAATGAAAGCTTTAAAGATAAAGTGGGACACTTAAGGTGGAGTCATAAAGATCACTAGGGCTAAAAAGAAATATTCGATCTTGAGAGAGATTGTTAATTGAACACGCTTAAGATAACTCCTGATAATACGATTGCGCTTAAATTACCTATAATTTGGCGCCCGAGAATATAAAATGAATGCAACCCTTTATTTTGATATACATCAGATTTTTGAATGTTTTCTCACGCACACCACTAATCAAAACATGAAAGCCGCGTTGCCAACGCATAAAACGCATGTTTCTGCCACGCAAACACACCGACATTGATTTATACCGACAAATAATGTGGAGATTTCTTTAAAGGAAGTGTTAAGTGAGACGAAAGCTTAAAAAAATAGTATTGAATTCTAAAATCCCATCAGGAATTGACACAGATTTTTGCGTTGTTACCTCGATACGAAAATGCAACATATATATATATATATATTTGGCGCCCACTTCGGTCGATTACTTTTGTCGCTCGCAGATGTAACTCCGCAACCCTTCCGCAAAAACCTCAAAATCTCTCGACGAATATATTTCGCACCGCTTTTGTTCCGCAGCTCTTTTGCTCTCCACGCCCTCTTCTGCCCTCCACTGCTAATAATAGCCTCTGCTCCCATCCCTGATTTTCCCAAAACACATTTTCACGATTTGCGTGACTGCGGAATTAAACCCCCTTTATATCCGCCTTCTTCATCCACTTTCCACACCCCTTTTTCGACCCTTTTTCCCTCCTTGACTTCCTTCTTCACCCCTGCACTACCGCCAACTTCTCACTTCTCTGCAACCACAACCTTACCCTCCGTTCGACACCTTTTTCTCTTTCAAGTATTTCTCCCCTTTTGTAAGTATTCTTATGAAATATTTCTCTTCTTTTACCTCTCCTTCCTTCCAAAGTCTCTCAACAAAATGTAGGATCACTTAACGTAGAATATGCGGGACTTTTTACGAGCGTTAGAGACGGAAGAATTTCATCTCTATGGCAACGAGAGAATATTTCATATAAAATGAGTTCAAATTTCTACCAGAAATTCATAGTAAATTGTGACGGAGCAAATATTAATTATATAAACGTAAAGCTAAAAAATATAACAATTACTAATATGAATATTCCTTGAAAGAGTAATAAAATTCTATTAAATTATTATGGCGATGAATTCTGTACATCTGTAGACAAAATTATTCCTTTTGACCGATATCTGGTATTCATAGATGGAAATGGTGCTGATGAGAGTCTATCGCACGCAAAAGGACTTATGCAATCGATAATTTATCGAATGTAAACGTTAAAATTTATCTTACCATCTATCGATTAAGAGGTACTGCATATTATACAGAGAGGAGAAAAAAATCACGTGAAACTACTTCTAGATTGAATTAGTGAAGGGGTGCTCGTGTTTGACGATGAGTTGTTAACTTCAAGGAGTTCCGTTCACAGCACGATGCCTCAAATCAAAAGACTGATAGCGACATAGGACGTTGGCGTCCAGAGACAGCTATAACTCTTCACCAACATGCAAGACAGCGCCTATTTCTTCTTTCCTCCAAATATCCCCGTTCTTCACGAGGAAGGCGTATTTAGAAGTAAAAATATGACTTCTTCTAACTCAAATATCCTGCATGTATAACAGTTACATTATCCTTGACCTTAATCCAAAAGCAGAAATTTTCTCTTCATCAGAATTGTGGGCAAAATTAAAAAAAGATCTACATTCACGATGATGTACCAACAAGACTTGCAGGTTCTACTCTCTTATTCCAGCTGCATCTTAATATAGAGCGCTGCTTATTGAGTTGTATTAAGACATCTCGTCGAGGAGCACCTGTCATTCCTCAAATATTCAATACATTCGCGCCATTGTGTGAAAAATGAATAATTTCCCCATTCAGAGTCGAACAAAAGAGCAGAAAATTCCGCCGACAGAAACACTCATGACGGAACCAATCCTCCATTTAAGAGAAGCCCATGAATATGTGAAGAGGGGAGACTAACAGATGGCTTAAAAATTGATGTCTTTGTTACGAAATTGAGGAAACCGATGACATTAATGCATTCCCCTCCGAGAAATGAAAGTGAAAGCGGGGGAAAGTAGTCGGAGAGGTGACGTTGATAAATAGCCTAAGCACAATGGTGGAGGGCTTGAGAAATGAATTGCAACGAAAGCGAGAAAGTAAGTCATACGCGTGACAAATACCTTTTTCCTTTTCAATAGAGAGAATTCGATAACGCTCCCAAGTCACATTCGTCGTTAATTTTTCTCGAATCCAGCTTCGTTTCGCGATAATATTTTTAATCTTTTAATTACCGCGATTCTCTTATCTGCCAACATGCTTATTCACTTAACAGTTTTGCATCAGAAAGAAATTCGGCTCACATTACGCCCGAACGTGCGCGCTAACTTCATTTATCTTAATAACTGATTCCCGCTACCGTCTGAGATGTAAATCTTGCGCTGTTTGCAGAGAAAACTACGGCCCATAAAATGTCTGTGTGGCACTATTGAAGATTGCCTTCTAGGCTATACACGAGAACTGTACTTTATTTCTAGCTGCATAGACGAGATAAATTATTTCTCCGAAATAAACTGTGCACATGAAGGAGTGTCATATTCCTCAGCCTAGACTATTGCATGATTAACCAGAAATCATAGTCTATTTTTCTTAAGGATTCCAGATAATTAATTTTACCCGTTCAATCCTGGGAAGATACAATATTTATCAAGATTTTCCCTTTATTTTAGGCCGTTCCAACCTTTCCCTTATCGTGAATTAGGTTTTTTTTAATTTTATTTACAACACCTGCCAAATGAAGCTAAATACAAATGTGATAAATGAGATGAATGCGAATAATTTACAGTAAAGCGGAGAAAGATTGATTGTCAGTCGTAAACGTGTGGTATGGATTCGAATTTGAAAAAATCTTAATTTTGGTAAATTCTGTACGAAGGTCACTATATTTTGAGTATACGAGTCTCCTATGGTTATACATAATGAACATGCGTCAAATCATCCGTATGTAACACATTTATGATTATACGCTTTTATAAATTATCATTTCTATCCGATTTGTCAAAGATCTCTCAATTTTCTATAAATATATATACTATTTAAATAAATATATTTATATTTAGAATAAATATATATTTATATTTATTCCAATAAATTATTCCAGGTGCTTTAGATATCTGATAATTTTGCGCTTAACATTCATGAAAATACCTTCTACTTGTCAAATTCTTGTTCTTGCTTATCCTATCAATCAGACCTACAAGCAATCACTATAGAATTAAACGTACATTTACAATGATCCAGATGTTTTATCCTATCTAGTAAAATATGAATTTCAAAAGTAAAGGCATTCATGTATAGTTATTTATTTAAAGATTTCGACTAAAACTGAAGAAAATAGAACAACATCAATCCTACATCCGCGTTTAATACAATTCTGTTCATGAAAATACTACAACCCCTTTTCATACTAACTGCACAGTTATCATTCCACATTTCTTCGATTAAATTTCAACACTACTTTAATTTAGAACGAACTCCTCGTTATCCGGAAAAAATATCACATTCATCCATCTTGAAGGGATGAACATTTTTTCAAACGCAAGAATTCATTAAACGGAACAATTTGAAATCCGAATGTGTAAGAAAACAACAAAGAAGCAGTCGCAAGAAGTTCTGCATAAGTTAATTCTGGAGATGGCGACGGACACAGTGTACGTAACTAAAATAGAAGATGAAATACATCTTCAGTATTTCCTTCTTTTGTCTCCGGTTCACTCTCCGTCAGTCTATTAATTTCCGTGTGAAAATCTGCACGTGGAAGACTCGGAGAAAATATTAAGTACTCCGGGAAATTTATGGCTCTTCTCCACGAGGTTGTTCTTCTTCTTCTTCATGTGCAATGTGCTAGTGTCATACATCGTTTGTTGGTGTGTTTTTGGAGGCAACTCTCGTATAAAACTTTAATATTGAAAGATATATTCTTTGAAAAAAACACTTTTTCGGAAACAAAATGTAAATTTGGAAAAGGATTGACTCATCACAATAAAAAATAGACGAATAATATATTTATCACGGATAAGACGTAACGGCTATGTTTCTGTTCTACAATGAGCCGTGATTGGTTAATATGTGCATATTTAGATGAGTACAGAACTGAACCCAATAATTAATTTTCTAATATTAATATCACCTCCATTTACATTTATACTTATTCAAACAAAGATTTCCATTGATAACTGTGGCACTTCTTCCATGAAAATACATTATAAATAAGTTATACTAGATTATGATATGATTTAGTTTATAATACGATGAAAAATGGTTATCCTTATGCCTTTATATATTTATAAAATACAATTATTGATATTGGAAGTGATATCAAAATTAAATTCGCGAAAAAGGTAACATAACCATTAAATAATACCATATTATCAATAAATACTCATGCGATGAAGGTATAATATAACTTAAAACATAACTACAACATAATAAACAATATATTTATACATACAATATAAGAAACCACATATACTAAATAAATAAGGAGCAATTGTAGGAAAAAAATTCAGAATTAGAGAAATAAACCAAGGACATGTATACGAAGCGAGAAGCTGAATAATGTTATCAGTTAACGGTGATCACTTACAAAAGCGAAGAGAATCATTCGATTTTCAAGGTTAAGGAAGTGAGTAGTGGACGGCTTCAGAACTTCAGAAACATTAGGAAAAACATAAAACATGAGATCAGATTGAAGTCATTAGTCAGCAATACCTCAAATTACATCTACGTCAACAAAATAGATGAGAAACTTTCAGCATGTACTACTATTGTAAGAATAACGAAACGATTCTTCAAAATTTTACGACAGATAGCGTCAATTTATTTTACGTTTCCGTCTTGTCAGTTAGTTGATGGTATTTCCATGGAATGAGAGTTTGCTCTACTCATGTATGATCTTACCTTGAGTTTCGACCATTTTTTTCAAATGTTTCTTATCTATCGAGTTCCCAATTGGAATATAAAATAAGAACATAACGTGTGAGGTGAATGCAATAAGTTGTAATAAATATGTGATAGATTTTTTCGGGATTGTTGAAGAATCTGCCGATGAGCTGGTCCGTGAGTGTAGCAGGACAACTTTCGGTGACAATCTGAAAGCGAATGGAGATCTCTTAAGATAGGTCTAAACGGTTTTAAAATTACTCATATCATTGTTCCTGAAGGCACTATTCTTGATCAATTGATTATTTATTTAATCTATTTTCATTGAAATTCTAATAAAATACATAGGCAATATAGGATGGGAGAAAAGTAAGATTCTAAATTAATGGAATGCCGGAGATAACTTCTGAACTTCAACAGAATATATAAAAGTTTTAAGTATATTTGGAAAGCGAGCTGGAAGAACAGATATCACTGAAGGTAATGGTAATCTCAGCCCCTTTTTCGTATAGTGATTTATAAGATGAAAGTATTGCCTAAAATTTAAGATCTACAGAATACTCTCTTTATTATACTTTTGCATTCCCACATACAACAAATGCGATATCTTTTGGTGCTAAAACTGACAACAATAACTGCAGATTCTAAATAATATCCAAATGCCATTGACGGATGATTGCTGCAAACTCTTGTGACCAAAACCTAGCACAATATCATGTATCATAAAGTTCAATTCTAAAGTAATTCGAATGAAATTGATTTTATTAGGGGAAAGAATATAGATGATACTGGCATGGAGATCACGCCTCAACATTCTCTTGCATATGCGCTTTGGACATAAGCTGGTAAGTAGCAAGAGAATTGCATTCTCCATTGATCGTACAATATGATTTCTGTTCCAAATTGACTTAGTTAATAGAGTTTCAACTTTTTTTATATTTACTACCTACACCAAATTTAGACCATAATTTCAAGAGAGCATTTAAGTTTCTTCAGAAATATTTTATTTGCAGGACAAGAATAGCGTTTCTTGGTAAACACATGTGAACACTATTATTACTCTCCCAATGAGAATTGGTAATGTCACCTCAAGGTATGCGGTAAAGGATCTGTTTCTTCAAATTTGTTGTTTACCAGGACATAATAAAATGGAAGACCTGGTAGACTACAATCACTGAGCAACTAACATTCAACTTATGATACTATTTATAATATTTTTATAATCCTTCCACAAAAAGTGAAGGATATATGGAATATCAACGATGAGTGTGCGAAAAAATGCTGCAAGAAGAAACTATTTTCAGTGGGCGTAGGCATTATGTACGCCAATACAAGTGAATATATCAAAAAGAGTAGCAAAGGAGTCTTCGAACAGACGCATCACAAGCAAGGAAAAGTAGCGTGTCAACGAGACGGTCAACGCTTTCTATTAAATGCCATACACTGTACATAAGCAGTTGAGGCCACCTGATCGAACCCATTTAATTAAAATCTGTTCTGGGAAGAAAGATTAGTTTATTATATTCCATCTAAGAGCTCTGCATAATATGGATATATGATGCTGGTTAATAAATCCACAAGTATCATTCAAAGTTATGTGACTCTTTCTTTAACCCCTTCTACCGTAGTTTCCATTATATTTAATCTTAGCATAATAATTCTGTTAATTTGGAGAAACTCGTTAGATAAAATTCACCGATTATGAATTAAGGACCTCCTTTTATCAGTTACTGTCACCTCCTAATCTCTGAAAGGCTTCGCTGCCTTACGCTCAGTAGACATATTAAAAGGGAAGGAGATTTACAGTAACCTGCCAGGGAAGTGGGTGGCCTGGATTCAAGACCCAGTCATGTCACCTTTATTTAACTTCTGTCATATATTGATTTTCAATTAAATAGGAAGAAATACTACATGTTCATAAGAGACGATATGCTAACATTAAAATTCAGTTCAGCATTTAATTAAACAAACTCCCTTAAAATTGCATCAAAAAATCACCTTACTTATGTGTGAAGCATTCAAAAAAATCCCAATTGCTCGTTCCAATTGACAAATAAATATTAGGTCTTGATGCATGCATATTTCAACAGGAACATAATCCCTTAAGATTTTGTACAGACATACAAACAATAATTGCAAATGATGCCAAGAATATGGAAGCCACTACTTAAACATTATAAACCAAGTTCCATTAAAACTAGCCTGGATGGGTTATTGCATTTAAGCTTTATAATTGAATAGTAGTGCCTTGCTTTCAGTAGATGTTAACTAAAGCAGAAAGCATGATCATTATTAGGAATGAGCTAATTCTCACACCTACCTAGCACAAACCATGAAGAAAAATATTAATAGGAAATGCTTTGGGAACATAAGAGAATCACAAAAATATATTTCATAAAATAGAGAATGAATAAAAATATTTTTCATTAAACTTCATTTCAGATGAATATTGTAATGAGTATGAATATAGCTAGGAGTATGTAGGGATGCATATCATTTATTCATAGAATTTAAAACTGGCAAAGCAAAAGTTTCTCAAGAGCAGTCAACTATAAGAAAAGGATCATTTCATTTCTTTGTGAGAAAAGGGTTGTAAGACTTAAAATTTTGCATCTAGGAGTATTTAAATTCCATATGAGGGTGAGTATACAACCCAAGGATTGAAAATGGGATCCCAAAAAAAAAATAAATAAACATTCCCCTTATTCCATGGTTTTTCTCTGTGAGTGAGTCATTCGGGTCACTTCTATTCTATCACTCAATCACAATTCACTGAATCATTAGCGATGCTATTCCAGTTCATCAAATCATTGAAACTGTTATAAATAAGATGACGCCCACTAACGTATGGCAATAGTTGATGTTGATGATTGTAGCAGTTGCAGAAACACATGAACTTGTTTGAACTAGCAGAAAGAGAAATCACTTAAAATAATGGAAGAAGGCATGCAAAAGGAGAAGCTTATATGAACGATCAAAAAGATAAATCATTCTGTGAAATCACTTAGATCAATTACATTATGAGGAGATACAGTAAAGATCAACCTGGTTGATATTCTAGGGATACTAATATCTAGGTAAACATAAAAAGATGCTTGAAGATTTATCATGATGTAACGGCACTTTTTTATGCATAAATTACATGCCAACATTAGGGAAAGGAAATTATGGCAACCAGATATTGTGTAACCGATCATTTGTTGATGGAGGGATCTAAGAAAGTGTTTGATAATAATTACTTTCACCATGGTAGAAATTTTTCGACAGTCAATCTAATTCATAACAAAGGATGTACTGTGAGGTAAGCTCAATGTGGATTATAGCTGAAAGCACTTCACTGACACCTTTCCACTATTCTTACAATAAACTACAAACGCATGCAGTCGAAAAACAATACAAAGAATTACATTCTACTGTTCGGAAATCAAGCATTTGCATTTCAATCACACTTTTACATAATTCACAACTTCGATCGGCTACTAGGAAATCTAATGTTCAAGATATTCCAAAGGCATTTCATGCTGCTTGAGGCAATTTATCTTGTAAAACATAACGAAAGGAAAGAATAAGGCTTTACGTATCGCTAGATAATAAGCACAACAAATGCAGAGAATGTACGTAAAATGAATATGTTATCAGCTGGAGAAAAACAAATGCCATGGACGTTTATGTCCATAAAATATGGACGCCTAAATCTAAATCTATTTCCACTTTCTTGCATCGTGCTCAGATGAAATTCCCGCAACCAACTCTGTTTTCGGAGCGTATCGATATGTATGACGGGCTAATCGTCTCGATTGTAAGCAAGCTTACTCGCCATCTTCAGTGACTAACTTACCGTTGTGGAAGTATTATGTGAATTCCGTATTCAGAATGGGATATTGCGAATTTTATCTGTTCTACGAAGAGTGAATAGCTCGTCGGAAGCCCATCTCTTTCTCCGTGATTGGATTTCGGCTGTTTTGGGAACGATTAAGTAGCTAGTTGCCCCTAACGAGATATGACGTGCGACAAAGGACTCGGTAAGAGGAACTTCTATTTGGAGGTGAGTTATCGTAAGCATTACGTATCTATTACTTCCCTAGACGCTTTGGTATCTAAGGTGCGGGCGCAATAGAATGAAATACTGACTCCCTGAACGAGGTGAACGACGGTAAGGAATACGTTGCAGAAAATATTTTTAAATGCAAAGGAAATCATCGGCGGCCATCTTTTCACATCGTTTCCCTCCAAAATCACGTCCATCGTACCCCATGATCCCACACCGGAAACGGAGAGACAGAAACGTACTATACGATTCTTGAATAAGTAACGAAATGCGATAAACGTCCGGTAGAAATGGTTATTATTTTTGAATGCATCGTTCCAAATATTTTCATTAATCTACATCCAGTAATTAATTATTAGCAATCAAAACAAAGTTTATTTTTATCGTCATGTGACCGTGAACACGAGAAGATGAGGAATTATAATTTACGCACTGCAAATATAATCGAAGAAGATATTTAACGAGCTGGTAGGTAATATTTTTTGATGAAATATTTCAACATTTTAACGTTTTATTGTATGCGTAGTTGTTTTCTGGAGGGAACACTAAGGTTTCCACCAATCAGGACGCAGGATTTGGCTCCGGAAATCAACAACAGGAGGGAAGCTTCAGTTCGTCCGGAGACATCGTCGGGAGCGGTTGGGAGTGACCATCGCGTCGGCGGTTATCGAATCCAGAGTCAAGAGTACCAGTCATCTGGCGAGGAGCACGCATGGATTCTGGATTCAAGACTGATCTAGCACGGATAACTGGAGGATCGAGATATCCACTGCCTTCGAGAATCGGATTGGATCCAGAGATTCGCGGTTCGAATGAAACCGCGGTGGTGGGAAACTATATTTTTTATACACCTTGCTGTCAACGTGTTTATATTTGGGTGTCTATTTCTATTACCTTCGTTTATTGGCTTTGCTCACATTATTTTATGTAGGCGATTTATCATTGGGATATACCATTTCTGTTTTCTCTATGTATGATTTATGTCATTATGTTTGTGTATGTTATGATGGTAGGGAATGACTGCGCGCGTGGTCTTTCATGTCTCTGGGGCTCGGTTCTTGTCGTTGGTTGTTGTTGGTCTTGTTTTCTGAGTTTCTTGGGTGTCGTTTGCGTTGATTTTGGAATGTTAGGGTATAAGGCATTATGAATGTTACTGTGTATGTATGTATGTATTTGTGTGAATGCTTCATGTATTTGCTGGTACATAATTATGCGCTAATGATCTTTGGTTACAGGTACTTAATGACCCTTTTTTACAGGCACTTAATGATATTTTTTTACAGGAACTTAATTATAATTTTTTCTAGGTACATATGATACTTTTGTTCTTTTTTTCGATGTTACCTATCCATTGCTATCTCTTGTTTCGTAATCATGTTGCAATTCTTTTCAGAGCTGATTCAAATGGTAGGTACCAGTTTCATAGTTCTCTGAATGTATTATAAGATTCTGAATACATTTTAACATAGTACTCTTTTCAGGTATCATGATAGGGCTTGTTGTTAGACCCATGGGATATGAGAGGAGAAAGGAGCCAAAAATTCCAAGTCTACGATCGCTTTCACGCGGAAGGAAGCGCTGGACCGGTGCCTACGCTTATTATTTATAGTTTTGCATGTGTATGTTATATTTTTTGTTATCAAATAAGTTTGTTTTGCATTGACCATGCATTTAAATTGTAAAAGTTTGTATTATCATGGGTTGGGTTCATACAACTTTTTAGAACAAGGCCTTGTTTGGTAGCTTAACTTCTTATCATTGCAACTGATGTACAGAACTGGAATGGTGCCCATGCTTGTGTGTGTGTGATTGTGTGATCCGAGTGCTTGTGAGTGCGGAGTATACTCCTGTGTGAATGCATGAATGCTTATTTTCGCGCTTTCGATCTATTAGCGGTAGAATTTTGGTAGTTACTAACTAACTGGTTGTGGTAGGAATGTGTATGCTGAGAGTGTGGGTTCCATTCCAAACTGTGCATTATGAGTAACTTTAGCTTCTAATTCCATCGCATTTGGTTTCGACAGAGGGAAAATGGGGATTTCCAATATTTCGATCTGTTTTTTGTAAATTACTTCTGAAAACTCGTTTGTATCGTACGAACTGCGTATATTTTGTAGCTTTTTCGTGGTGTTGTACATGGCTTATTTATCTCTCTGTGTCTTTGCGGGTTTTTTCTGCTCCCCTTCTCTGTGAGCTTTTTCCCGCCAGGTGGGTTTTACTCCGGACGCCTTAAGCTATGGAGCTTTCCCACGCGTGGGTTTTACTCCGGAGACCATAAGTCACGGAGGTTTATCCCACTAGATTTCTTCCTTTAACTGTAAAGAGTCTTGAATAAAAACAATTATTTTGAAAGATAATTTTTGTGTGTTTCTCAAAGCCTCCCTGTTTACCTTATTACTTTCACGGATAGCGAAGTTACAACGAAATATTCTTGAGAACTAGCCACTCATGACTTCTTAGTTAAACTTAATCATTGCGATAATTTTCCATTCCTCGTCCGAAGTCAACTTTAATTCGTTTTTACGACCTGTGAATTAATGAATAGCGAGCTTCGCAATTCGAATGAGAAAATCTTGAAAACCTCTAAGTAGTTTCTTACCAGGAGCAAAATGGAGAATTCCCAGATGGAAATTAATTACGAAGAAATATGCCACATAAAAGACTCTGCGATAGATGAAGGATAAGTAAAAATCTCAGTTCGACTATCGTTTACTGGGCTACAGATGGGGGAACGTATTTCCTTCATCTAGTTTTCAATCTCCTAGAATTAACGGCTGACATTTATTTAACCGATGCACAATTTGGAAATCCCGATCAAAAAGATGTCTGCGTTCCAGTGAAAAGATTAAAGATAACATATGGTTAATCTGAAACTAACTAACGGAGGGAACTTAGTTCAAAGAATTATAAGTAACTCTTCTAATTTCCTTAGAGATTCCGTGCTTGTTCATACATCCGCGTTTTATATCTTTAAGCGTATGGAAATCAGGTTTTAGAACAATTGAAGCGAAAGTCATGATTTTCTTTGCAATATATGAACAGGGAATGCACTCGTGACACGGGAGTCTGAGTGCGTCCCAACGTCTTTAATTTTTGTTCAGTTTCTAATACCTAAAGGTAATTTATTCCCCGATGTTAAGCATTTGTGGAGAAATAAAGCTGAATTTCTGCGAGGAGTCATTTCAGTTTCAGATTCTCAATTCCCTCCCCAAAATGATTGGCTAACATCCAACGATAACTATAAATTATTTAATGAAATTTTGAAACTAGTAAACCGCGAGCGAAAATTCTCGAATGCCCCACATGAAAAAGTCGTCAAGAATTTTTAACCAATTTGTTATGATGCAATGACAATGATATCAATAACCCACTGAAAGACTTTCATCGTAACGAACTTTATTATTACATTTTAATGAAGACGAAATAAGTATCGAAATATAAGTGAAGGTTTGCAACAGGTATGCGATACGGTCGAGAAACATTTCTAATACGGTGTCTGATTTACGTACTTGTAAAAAGCGTTCATAGCCGGCACTGAAGTTTGTGATGTCATTCCATTGATCAGTTAGGACTACGACGAAGATAATGATGGATAATGTGAATTAATAATGAAGGAAGGAAATCGTTGAAACGTAGACTACAGGCAATTCAGGGAAGGCACGTTCAAGAAGGTCGCCCGCCATAGTAAGATTATCCAGCATACGTGCACATCAAAGAGGAACTCAGTTTTATTTCGCTGATTCTCCTACTCCATTGCGAATCATCGATTGGAAGTATTCCATCGAGTCAATAATTACGTTACAAAAATAGAAGCGCGTTCCGATCATCCGATGAAACAGGCAAATATCTTCGGATTCGAAGCTGAGATACTACCGCAACGGTAACTTAGGTTTTGAGCTACGTATCGACGATCGTTTAACCTCATTAAATTTCATTCGGGAAAACCTACTATAGGCTTGCTGTTAGCTGTTTATCTTTCAAAAAAATAAACCTTCGATAAATAACATGATAAATCTTAAGAATGCCTCGGAACTACCACATGCAGTAACGAAAACACGTCTTCGGGTTCACTGAAATTAAAACGAGCAGTCCAAATGTCAAATTCTCTTATTTCGAAGAATGAAAGCACGGAAAGGAGCCACTCTGTCCTTCAGAAGCGACCTCAGAAAGAGGAATTCGCCTTGAGACATCAAAACAAGTATCTGCGTCGGTCGGACGTCAACCGGTATTTCCGAATTGCTTATACATTTCTCAAAGCTAATTACCCATTATTTTTTCCGAGACGTGAAAGGACCGATTTTGGCATCCGATCTTCGGCTGGAAATATACTTCATAGATTACTCTCATACATTTCAAAGCAAGGCTTTAGTTTAAAATGTAACTGCTTAGGAGAACGAGTGGTCTTTTACGTTTTATCCATTCGTTCGAGTTAAAATTTTTCTCCACTTTACTAGGAAATGCTTCGATATTCCTTTTCATATCGTGTTCTGAAAAAATGCGAAACAAAGCAAAGTAGAGAACATTGAAGACTGGGTTGCAGGAATGAATATGCTCTTAAAATATATTTCAACTGCAAGGTATGATATTTTTTCCTGCATTAAATTAGTATTACTTTTTATAGGTTTCAAATACGTGGTACATTTAGATAGTTAAGTTTTAACGTAAAATCAGCGATGTTCAGTTCTATTGCTAGGTAGTTCTAAACCCCCTAATAGAGCACCTATGCCCTGATCTACTTGCGAATTTTTCTGGGGCTTCTTCATGGTTAATTAAGTATTTTTAAGTACGCGGTGTGAAATCAATATCACTTTAAATAAATGAAATTACTCCTACTTCGATGTATACTAAGGTAACAGTAATTTATTCTTCGACGATAGGCGAAGGATGTCATCCAGACTCCGAATAATACTACATTGGCTCAAGAACTGTAACGCAGGGCGATACAAACTTGGGAATCTCACTCCAATTGCCGGCTCCAATTCTAGGTGGAAATTCGATTGCTGTTCCACGTCTCGCTCTTAAAGTATAGGTCATGTATTTGGACGTCACAAGGAACCATCTGCGAAAGACCAGCCTTCAGTGTTGCATACGAAGAGAGCGATGGCGGTCTTAACATGTTACGGGGCCGTAAAACAAGAGTTATCAATCAATTTTCCCTTTATAATTAAATTTCTTCGTGGCATACACGTTCAATCCTAATCCTCGTTTTGAAATGCATATCCACTCTCATATTTTGTACTGATAATGATTTAAATTTTATCAAAGAAAAATGAAACGCTTCATACTATCCGAAAACGTATGATGCTACGCGTACAAGTCATGGGCCGAATGGAAAATGGGGATAAGGATCATGGGGATGCTGATGTGAAACGAAGGCATATCAAAGATGAGGGTGGGCAGAAAATGCTGAAAGAAGGAACTTTTTTCTGTGGGCGTAGGCATTATGTACGCCAATACAAGTGAATATATCAAAAAGAGTAGCAAAGGAGTCTTCGAACAGACGCATCACAAGCAAGGAAAAGTAGCGTGTCAACGAGACGGTCAACGCTTTCTATTAAATGCCATACACTGTACATAAGCAGTTGAGGCCACCTGATCGAACCCATTTAATTAAAATCTGTTCTGGGAAGAAAGATTAGTTTATTATATTCCATCTAAGAGCTCTGCATAATATGGATATATGATGCTGGTTAATAAATCCACAAGTATCATTCAAAGTTATGTGACTCTTTCTTTAACCCCTTCTACCGTAGTTTCCATTATATTTAATCTTAGCATAATAATTCTGTTAATTTGGAGAAACTCGTTAGATAAATTTCACCGATTATGAATTAAGGACCTCCTTTTATCAGTTATTGTCACCTCCTAATCTCTGAAAGGCTTCGCTGCCTTACGCTCAGTAGACATATTAAAAGGGAAGGAGATTTACAGTAACCTGCCAGGGAAGTGGGTGGCCTGGATTCAAGACCCAGTCATGTCACCTTTATTTAACTTCTGTCATATATTGATTTTCAATTAAATAGGAAGAAATACTACATGTTCATAAGAGACGATATGCTAACATTACAATTCAGTTCAGCATTTAATTAAACAAACTCCCTTAAAATTGCATCAAAAAATCACCTTACTTATGTGTGAAGCATTCAAAAAAATCCCAATTGCTCGTTCCAATTGACAAATAAATATTAGGTCTTGATGCATGCATATTTCAACAGGAACATAATCCCTTAAGATTTTGTACAGACATACAAACAATAATTGCAAATGATGCCAAGAATATGGAAGCCACTACTTAAACATTATAAACCAAGTTCCATTAAAACTAGCCTGGATGGGTTATTGCATTTAAGCTTTATAATTGAATAGTAGTGCCTTGCTTTCAGTAGATGTTAACTAAAGCAGAAAGCATGATCATTATAAGGAATGAGCTAATTCTCACACCTACCTAGCACAAACCATGAAGAAAAATATTAATAGGAAATGCTTTGGGAACATAAGAGAATCACAAAAATATATTTCATAAAATAGAGAATGAATAAAAATATTTTTCATTAAACTTCATTTCAGATGAATATTGTAATGAGTATGAATATAGCTAGGAGTATGTAGGGATGCATATCATTTATTCATAGAATTTAAAACTGGCAAAGCAAAAGTTTCTCAAGAGCAGTCAACTATAAGAAAAGGATCATTTCATTTCTTTGTGAGAAAAGGGTTGTAAGACTTAAAATTTTGCATCTAGGAGTATTTAAATTCCATATGAGGGTGAGTATACAACCCAAGGATTGAAAATGGGATCCCAAAAAAAAAATAAATAAACATTCCCCTTATTCCATGGTTTTTCTCTGTGAGTGAGTCATTCGGGTCACTTCTATTCTATCACTCAATCACAATTCACTGAATCATTAGCGATGCTATTCCAGTTCATCAAATCATTGAAACTGTTATAAATAAGATGACGCCCACTAACGTATGGCAATAGTTGATGTTGATGATTGTAGCAGTTGCAGAAACACATGAACTTGTTTGAACTAGCAGAAAGAGAAATCACTTAAAATAATGGAAGAAGGCATGCAAAAGGAGAAGCTTATATGAACGATCGAAAAGATAAATCTTTCTGTGAAATCACTTAGATCAATTACATTATGAGGAGATACAGTAAAGATCAACCTGATTGATATTCTAGGGATACTAATATCTAGGTAAACATAAAAAGATGCTTGAAGATTTATCATGATGTAACGGCACTTTTTTATGCATAAATTACATGCCAACATTAGGGAAAGGAAATTATGGCAACCAGATATTGTGTAACCGATCATTTGTTGATGGAGGGATCTAAGAAAGTGTTTGATAATAATTACTTTCACCATGGTAGAAATTTTTCGACAGTCAATCTAATTCATAACAAAGGATGTACTGTGAGGTAAGCTCAATGTGGATTATAGCTGAAACCACTTCACTGACACCTTTCCACTATTCTTACAATTAACTACAAACGCATGCAGTCGAAAAACAATACAAAGAATTACATTCTACTGTTCGGCAATCAAGCATTTGCATTTCAATCACACTTTTACATCATTCACCACTTCGATCGGCTACTAGGAAATCTAATGTTCAAGATATTCCAAAGGCATTTCATGCTGCTTGAGGCAATTTATCTTGTAAAACATAACGAAAGGAAAGAATAAGGCTTTACGTATCGCTAGATAATAAGCACAACAAATGCAGAGAATGTACGTAAAATGAATATGTTATCAGCTGGAGAAAAACAAATGCCATGGACGTTTATGTCCATAAAATATGGACGCCTAAACCTAAATCTATTTCCACTTTCTTGCATCGTGCTCAGATGAAATTCCCGCAACCAACTCTGTTTTCGGAGCGTATCGATATGTATGACGGACTAATCGTCTCGATTGTAAGCAAGGTTACTCGCCATCTTCAGTGACTAACTTACCGTTGTGGAAGTATTATGTGAATTCCGTATTCAGAATGGGATATTGCGAATTTTATCTGTTCTACGAAGAGTGAATAGCTTGTCGGAAGCCCATCTCTTTCTCCGTGATTGGATTTCGGCTCTTTTGGGAACGATTAAGTAGCTAGTTGCCCCTAACGAGATATGACGTGCGACAAAGGACTCGGTAAGAGGAACTTCTATTTGGAGGTGAGTTATCGTAAGCATTACGTATCTATTACTTCCCTAGACGCTTTGGTATCTAAGGTGCGGGCGCAATAGAATGAAATACTGACTCCCTGAACGAGGTGAACGACGGTAAGGAATAGGTTGCAGAAAATATTTTTAAATGCAAAGGAAATCATCGGCGGCCATCTTTTCACATCGTTTCCCTCCAAAATCACGTCCATCGTACCCCATGATCCCACACCGGGAACGGAGAGACAGAAACGTACTATACGATTCTTGAATAAGTAACGAAATGCGATAAACGTCCGGTAGAAATGGTTATTATTTTTGAATGCATCGTTCCAAATATTTTCATTAATCTACATCCAGTAATTAATTATTAGCAATCAAAACAAAGTTTATTTTTATCGTCATGTGACCGTGAACACGAGAAGATGAGGAATTATAATTTACGCACTGCAAATATAATCGAAGAAGATATTTAACGAGCTGGTAGGTAATATTTTTTGATGAAATATTTCAACATTTTAACGTTTTATTGTATGCGTAGTTGTTTTCTGGAGGGAACACTAAGGTTTCCACCAATCAGGACGCAGGATTTGGCGCCGGAAATCAACAACAGGAGGGAAGCTTCAGTTCGTCCGGAGACATCGTCGGGAGCGGTTGGGAGTGACCATCGCGTCGGCGGTTATCGAATCCAGAGTCAAGAGTACCAGTCATCTGGCGAGGAGCACGCATGGATTCTGGATTCAAGACTGATCTAGCACGGATAACTGGAGGATCGAGATATCCACTGCCTTCGAGAATCGGATTGGATCCAGAGATTCGCGGTTCGAATGAAACCGCGGTGGTGGGAAACTATATTTTTTATACACCTTGCTGTCAACGTGTTTATATTTGGGTGTCTATTTCTATTACCTTCGTTTATTGGCTTTGCTCACATTATTTTATGTAGGCGATTTATCATTGGGATATACCATTTCTGTTTTCTCTATGTATGATTTATGTCATTATGTTTGTGTATGTTATGATGGTAGGGAATGACTGCGCGCGTGGTCTTTCATGTCTCTGGGGCTCGGTTCTTGTCGTTGGTTGTTGTTGGTCTTGTTTTCTGAGTTTCTTGGGTGTCGTTTGCGTTGATTTTGGAATGTTAGGGTATAATGCATTATGAATGTTACTGTGTATGTATGTATGTATTTGTGTGAATGCTTCATGTATTTGCTGGTACATAATTATGCGCTAATGATCTTTGGTTACAGGTACTTAATGACCCTTTTTTACAGGCACTTAATGATATTTTTTTACAGGAACTTAATTATAATTTTTTCTAGGTACATATGATACTTTTGTTCTTTTTTTCGATGTTACCTATCCATTGCTATCTCTTGTTTCGTAATCATGTTGCAATTCTTTTCAGAGCTGATTCAAATGGTAGGTACCAGTTTCATAGTTCTCTGAATGTATTATAAGATTCTGAATACATTTTAACATAGTACTCTTTTCAGGTATCATGATAGGGCTTGTTGTTAGACCCATGGGATATGAGAGGAGAAAGGAGCCAAAAATTCCAAGTCTACGATCGCTTTCACGCGGAAGGAAGCGCTGGACCGGTGCCTACGCTTATTATTTATAGTTTTGCATGTGTATGTTATATTTTTTGTTATCAAATAAGTTTGTTTTGCATTGACCATGCATTTAAATTGTAAAAGTTTGTATTATTATGGGTTGGGTTCATACAACTTTTTAGAACAAGGCCTTGTTTGGTAGCTTAACTTCTTATCATTGCAACTGATGTACAGAACTGGAATGGTGCCCATGCTTGTGTGTGTGTGATTGTGTGATCCGAGTGCTTGTGAGTGCGGAGTATACTCCTGTGTGAATGCATGAATGCTTATTTTCGCGCTTTCGATCTATTAGCGGTAGAATTTTGGTAGTTACTAACTAACTGGTTGTGGTAGGAATGTGTATGCTGAGAGTGTGGGTTCCATTCCAAACTGTGCATTATGAGTAACTTTAGCTTCTAATTCCATCGCATTTGGTTTCGACAGAGGGAAAATGGGGATTTCCAATATTTCGATCTGTTTTTTGTAAATTACTTCTGAAAACTCGTTTGTATCGTACGAACTGCGTATATTTTGTAGCTTTTTCGTGGTGTTGTACATGGCTTATTTATCTCTCTGTGTCTTTGCGGGTTTTTTCTGCTCCCCTTCTCTGTGAGCTTTTTCCCGCCAGGTGGGTTTTACTCCGGACGCCTTAAGCTATGGAGCTTTCCCACGCGTGGGTTTTACTCCGGAGACCATAAGTCACGGAGGTTTATCCCACTAGATTTCTTCCTTTAACTGTAAAGAGTCTTGAATAAAAACAATTATTTTGAAAGATAATTTTTGTGTGTTTCTCAAAGCCTCCCTGTTTACCTTATTACTTTCACGGATACCGAAGTTACAACGAAATATTCTTGAGAACTAGCCACTCATGACTTCTTAGTTAAACTTAATCATTGCGATAATTCTCCATTCCTCGTCCGAAGTCAACTTTAATTCGTTTTTACGACCTGTGAATTAATGAATAGCGAGCTTCGCAATTCGAATGAGAAAATCTTGAAAACCTCTAAGTAGTTTCTTACCAGGAGCAAAATGGAGAATTCCCAGATGGAAATTAATTACGAAGAAATATGCCACATAAAAGACTCTGCGATAGATGAAGGATAAGTAAAAATCTCAGTTCAATCAATTTCAGTTTCTCAGTTCATTTTCAATCGTGTACCAGGCTACAGATGGGGGAACGCATTTCCTTCATCTAGTTTTCAATCTCCTAGAATTAACGGCTGACATTTACTTAACCGATGCACAATTTGGAAATCCCGATCAAAAAGATGTCTGCGTTCAGATGAAAAAATTAAAGATAAAATATGGTTAATCTGAAACTAACTAACGGAGGGAACTTAGTTCAAAGAATTATAAGTAACTCTTCTAATTTCCTTAGCGATTCCGTGCTTGTTCATACATTCGCGTTTTATATCTTTAAGCGTATGGAAATCAGGTTTTAGAACAATTGAAGCGAAAGTCATGATTTTCTTTGCAATATATGAACAGGGAATGCACTCGTGACACGGGAGTCTGAGTGCGTCCCAACGTCTTTAATTTTTGTTCAGTTTCTAATACCTAAAGGTAATTTATTCCCCGATGTTAAGCATTTGTGGAGAAATAAAGCTGAATTTCTGCGAGGAGTCATTTCAGTTTCAGATTCTCAATTCCCTCCCCAAAATGATTGGCTAACATCCAACGATAACTATAAATTATTTAATGAAATTTTGAAACTAGTAAACCGCGAGCGAAAATTCTCGAATGCCCCACATGAAAAAGTCGTCAAGAATTTTTAACCAATTTGTTATGATGCAATGACAATGATATCAATAACCCACTGAAAGACTTTCATCGTAACGAACTTTATTATTACATTTTAATGAAGACGAAATAAGTATCGAAATATAAGTGAAGGTTTGCAACAGGTATGCGATACGGTCGAGAAACATTTCTAATACGGTGTCTGATTTACGTACTTGTAAAAAGCGTTCATAGCCGGCACTGAAGTTTGTGATATCATTCCATTGATCAGTTAGGACTACGACGAAGATAATGATGGATAATGTGAATTAATAATGAAGGAAGGAAATCGTTGAAACGTAGACTACAGGCAATTCAGGGAAGGCACGTTCAAGAAGGTCGCCCGCCATAGTAAGATTATCCAGCATACGTGCACATCAAAGAGGAACTCAGTTTTATTTCGCTGATTCTCCTACTCCATTGCGAATCATCGATTGGAAGTATTCCATCGAGTCAATAATTACGTTACAAAAATAGAAGCGCGTTCCGATCATCCGATGAAACAGGCAAATATCTTCGGATTCGAAGCTGAGATACTACCGCAACGGTAACTTAGGTTTTGAGCTACGTATCGACGATCGTTTAACCTCATTAAATTTCATTCGGGAAAACCTACTATAGGCTTGCTGTTAGCTGTTTATCTTTCAAAAAAATAAACCTTCGATAAATAACATGATAAATCTTAAGAATGCCTCGGAACTACCACATGCAGTAACGAAAACACGTCTTCGGGTTCACTGAAATTAAAACGAGCAGTCCAAATGTCAAATTCTCTTATTTCGAAGAATGAAAGCACGGAAAGGAGCCACTCTGTCCTTCAGAAGCGACCTCAGAAAGAGGAATTCGCCTTGAGACATCAAAACAAGTATCTGCGTCGGTCGGACGTCAACCGGTATTTCCGAATTGCTTATACATTTCTCAAAGCTAATTACCCATTATTTTTTCCGAGACGTGAAAGGACCGATTTTGGCATCCGATCTTCGGCTGGAAATATACTTCATAGATTACTCTCATACATTTCAAAGCAAGGCTTTAGTTTAAAATGTAACTGCTTAGGAGAACGAGTGGTCTTTTACGTTTTATCCATTCGTTCGAGTTAAAATTTTTCTCCACTTTACTAGGAAATGCTTCGATATTCCTTTTCATATCGTGTTCTGAAAAAATGCGAAACAAAGCAAAGTAGAGAACATTGAAGACTGGGTTGCAGGAATGAATATGCTCTTAAAATATATTTCAACTGCAAGGTATGATATTTTTTCCTGCATTAAATTAGTATTACTTTTTATAGGTTTCAAATACGTGGTACATTTAGATAGTTAAGTTTTAACGTAAAATCAGCGATGTTCAGTTCTATTGCTAGGTAGTTCTAAACCCCCTAATAGAGCACCTATGCCCTGATCTACTTGCGAATTTTTCTGGGGCTTCTTCATGGTTAATTAAGTATTTTTAAGTACGCGGTGTGAAATCAATATCACTTTAAATAAATGAAATTACTCCTACTTCGATGTATACTAAGGTAACAGTAATTTATTCTTCGACGATAGGCGAAGGATGTCATCCAGACTCCGAATAATACTACATTGGCTCAAGAACTGTAACGCAGGGCGATACAAACTTGGGAATCTCACTCCAATTGCCGGCTCCAATTCTAGGTGGAAATTCGATTGCTGTTCCACGTCTCGCTCTTAAAGTATAGGTCATGTATTTGGACGTCACAAGGAACCATCTGCGAAAGACCAGCCTTCAGTGTTGCATACGAAGAGAGCGATGGTGGTCTTAACATGTTACGGGGCAGTAAAACAAGAGTGATCAATCAATTTTCCCTTTATAATTAAATTTCTTCGTGGCATACACGTTCAATCCTAATCCTCGTTTTGAAATGCATATCCACTCTCATATTTTGTACTGATAATGATTTAAATTTTATCAAAGAAAAATGAAACGCTTCATACTATCCGAAAACGTATGATGCTACGCGTACAAGTCATGGGCCGAATGGAAAATGGGGATAAGGATCATGGGGATGCTGATGTGAAACGAAGGCATATCAAAGATGAGGGTGGGCAGAAAATGCTGAAAGAAGGAACTTTTTTCTGTGGGCGTAGGCATTATGTACGCCAATACAAGTGAATATATCAAAAAGAGTAGCAAAGGAGTCTTCGAACAGACGCATCACAAGCAAGGAAAAGTAGCGTGTCAACGAGACGGTCAACGCTTTCTATTAAATGCCATACACTGTACATAAGCAGTTGAGGCCACCTGATCGAACCCATTTAATTAAAATCTGTTCTGGGAAGAAAGATTAGTTTATTATATTCCATCTAAGAGCTCTGCATAATATGGATATATGATGCTGGTTAATAAATCCACAAGTATCATTCAAAGTTATGTGACTCTTTCTTTAACCCCTTCTACCGTAGTTTCCATTATATTTAATCTTAGCATAATAATTCTGTTAATTTGGAGAAACTCGTTAGATAAATTTCACCGATTATGAATTAAGGACCTCCTTTTATCAGTTATTGTCACCTCCTAATCTCTGAAAGGCTTCGCTGCCTTACGCTCAGTAGACATATTAAAAGGGAAGGAGATTTACAGTAACCTGCCAGGGAAGTGGGTGGCCTGGATTCAAGACCCAGTCATGTCACCTTTATTTAACTTCTGTCATATATTGATTTTCAATTAAATAGGAAGAAATACTACATGTTCATAAGAGACGATATACTAACATTACAATTCAGTTCAGCATTTAATTAAACAAACTCCCTTAAAATTGCATCAAAAAATCACCTTACTTATGTGTGAAGCATTCAAAAAAATCCCAATTGCTCGTTCCAATTGACAAATAAATATTAGGTCTTGATGCATGCATATTTCAACAGGAACATAATCCCTTAAGATTTTGTACAGACATACAAACAATAATTGCAAATGATGCCAAGAATATGGAAGCCACTACTTAAACATTATAAACCAAGTTCCATTAAAACTAGCCTGGATGGGTTATTGCATTTAAGCTTTATAATTGAATAGTAGTGCCTTGCTTTCAGTAGATGTTAACTAAAGCAGAAAGCATGATCATTATAAGGAATGAGCTGATTCTCCACCTACCTAGCACAAACCATGAAGAAAAATATTAATAGGAAATGCTTTGGGAACATAAGAGAATCACAAAAATATATTTCATAAAATAGAGAATGAATAAAAATATTTTTCATTAAACTTCATTTCAGATGAATATTGTAATGAGTATGAATATAGCTAGGAGTATGTAGGGATGCATATCATTTATTCATAGATAAAACTGGCAAAGCAAAAGTTTCTCAAGAGCAGTCAACTATAACAATATAATATAATAAAATATAAAATATAAGAAAAGGATCATTTCATTTCTTTGTGAGAAAAGGGTTGTAAGACAAAATTTTGCATCTAGGAGTATTTAAATTCCATATGAGGGTGAGTATACAACCGAAGGATTGAAAATGGGATCCCAAAAAAAAAAATAAATAAACATTCCCCTTATTCCATGGTTTTTCTCTGTGAGTGAGTCATTCGGGTCACTTCTATTCTATCACTCAATCACAATTCACTGAATCATTAGCGATGCTATTCCAGTTCATCAAAACATTGAAACTGTTATAAATAAGATGACGCCCACTAACGTATGGCAATAGTTGATGTTGATGATTGTAGCAGTTGCAGAAACACATGAACTTGTTTGAACTAGCAGAAAGAGAAATCACTTAAAATAATGGAAGAAGGCATGCAAAAGGAGAAGCTTATATGAACGATCGAAAAGATAAATCTTTCTGTGAAATCACTTAGATCAATTACATTATGAGGAGATACAGTAAAGGTCAACCTGGTTGATATTCTAGGGATACTATTATCTAGGCAAACATAAAAAGATGCTTGAAGATTTATGATGATGTAACGGTACTTTTTTATGCATTAATTACATGCCAACATTAGGGAAAGGAAATTATGGCAACCAGATATTGTGTAACCAATCATTTATTGATGGAGGGATCTGAGAAAGTGTTTGAAAATAATTACTTTCACCATGGTAGAAATTTTTCGACAGTCAATCTAATTCATAACAAAGGATGTACTGTGAGGTAAGCTCAATGTGGATTATAGCTGAAACCACTTCACTGACACCTTTCCACTATTCTTACAATTAACTACAAACGCATGCAGTCGAAAAACAATACAAAGAATTACATTCTACTGTTCGGCAATCAAGCATTTGCATTTCAATCACACTTTTACATCATTCACCACTTCGATCGGCTACTAGGAAATCTAATGTTCAAGATATTCCAAAGGCATTTCATGCTGCTTGAGGCAATTTATCTTGTAAAACATAACGAAAGGAAAGAATAAGGCTTTACGTATCGCTAGATAATAAGCACAACAAATGCAGAGAATGTACGTAAAATGAATATGTTATCAGCTGGAGAAAAACAAATGCCATGGACGTTTATGTCCATAAAATATGGACGCCTAAATCTAAATCTATTTCCACTTTCTTGCATCGTGCTCAGATGAAATTCCCGCAACCAACTCTGTTTTCGGAGCGTATCGATATGTATGACGGACTAATCGTCTCGATTGTAAGCAAGGTTACTCGCCATCTTCAGTGACTAACTTACCGTTGTGGAAGTATTATGTGAATTCCGTATTCAGAATGGGATATTGCGAATTTTATCTGTTCTACGAAGAGTGAATAGCTTGTCGGAAGCCCATCTCTTTCTCCGTGATTGGATTTCGGCTCTTTTGGGAACGATTAAGTAGCTAGTTGCCCCTAACGAGATATGACGTGCGACAAAGGACTCGGTAAGAGGAACTTCTATTTGGAGGTGAGTTATCGTAAGCATTACGTATCTATTACTTCCCTAGACGCTTTGGTATCTAAGGTGCGGGCGCAATAGAATGAAATACTGACTCCCTGAACGAGGTGAACGACGGTAAGGAATAGGTTGCAGAAAATATTTTTAAATGCAAAGGAAATCATCGGCGGCCATCTTTTCACATCGTTTCCCTCCAAAATCACGTCCATCGTACCCCATGATCCCACACCGGGAACGGAGAGACAGAAACGTACTATACGATTCTTGAATAAGTAACGAAATGCGATAAACGTCCGGTAGAAATGGTTATTATTTTTGAATGCATCGTTCCAAATATTTTCATTAATCTACATCCAGTAATTAATTATTAGCAATCAAAACAAAGTTTATTTTTATCGTCATGTGACCGTGAACACGAGAAGATGAGGAATTATAATTTACGCACTGCAAATATAATCGAAGAAGATATTTAACGAGCTGGTAGGTAATATTTTTTGATGAAATATTTCAACATTTTAACGTTTTATTGTATGCGTAGTTGTTTTCTGGAGGGAACACTAAGGTTTCCACCAATCAGGACGCAGGATTTGGCGCCGGAAATCAACAACAGGAGGGAAGCTTCAGTTCGTCCGGAGACATCGTCGGGAGCGGTTGGGAGTGACCATCGCGTCGGCGGTTATCGAATCCAGAGTCAAGAGTACCAGTCATCTGGCGAGGAGCACGCATGGATTCTGGATTCAAGACTGATCTAGCACGGATAACTGGAGGATCGAGATATCCACTGCCTTCGAGAATCGGATTGGATCCAGAGATTCGCGGTTCGAATGAAACCGCGGTGGTGGGAAACTATATTTTTTATACACCTTGCTGTCAACGTGTTTATATTTGGGTGTCTATTTCTATTACCTTCGTTTATTGGCTTTGCTCACATTATTTTATGTAGGCGATTTATCATTGGGATATACCATTTCTGTTTTCTCTATGTATGATTTATGTCATTATGTTTGTGTATGTTATGATGGTAGGGAATGACTGCGCGCGTGGTCTTTCATGTCTCTGGGGCTCGGTTCTTGTCGTTGGTTGTTGTTGGTCTTGTTTTCTGAGTTTCTTGGGTGTCGTTTGCGTTGATTTTGGAATGTTATGGTATAAGGCATTATGAATGTTACTGTGTATGTATGTATGTATTTGTGTGAATGCTTCATGTATTTGCTGGTACATAATTATGCGCTAATGATCTTTGGTTACAGGTACTTAATGACCCTTTTTTACAGGCACTTAATGATATTTTTTTACAGGAACTTAATTATAATTTTTTCTAGGTACATATGATACTTTTGTTCTTTTTTTCGATGTTACCTATCCATTGCTATCTCTTGTTTCGTAATCATGTTGCAATTCTTTTCAGAGCTGATTCAAATGGTAGGTACCAGTTTCATAGTTCTCTGAATGTATTATAAGATTCTGAATACATTTTAACATAGTACTCTTTTCAGGTATCATGATAGGGCTTGTTGTTAGACCCATGGGATATGAGAGGAGAAAGGAGCCAAAAATTCCAAGTCTACGATCGCTTTCACGCGGAAGGAAGCGCTGGACCGGTGCCTACGCTTATTATTTATAGTTTTGCATGTGTATGTTATATTTTTTGTTATCAAATAAGTTTGTTTTGCATTGACCATGCATTTAAATTGTAAAAGTTTGTATTATCATGGGTTGGGTTCATACAACTTTTTAGAACAAGGCCTTGTTTGGTAGCTTAACTTCTTATCATTGCAACTGATGTACAGAACTGGAATGGTGCCCATGCTTGTGTGTGTGTGATTGTGTGATCCGAGTGCTTGTGAGTGCGGAGTATACTCCTGTGTGAATGCATGAATGCTTATTTTCGCGCTTTCGATCTATTAGCGGTAGAATTTTGGTAGTTACTAACTAACTGGTTGTGGTAGGAATGTGTATGCTGAGAGTGTGGGTTCCATTCCAAACTGTGCATTATGAGTAACTTTAGCTTCTAATTCCATCGCATTTGGTTTCGACAGAGGGAAAATGGGGATTTCCAATATTTCGATCTGTTTTTTGTAAATTACTTCTGAAAACTCGTTTGTATCGTACGAACTGCGTATATTTTGTAGCTTTTTCGTGGTGTTGTACATGGCTTATTTATCTCTCTGTGTCTTTGCGGGTTTTTTCTGCTCCCCTTCTCTGTGAGCTTTTTCCCGCCAGGTGGGTTTTACTCCGGACGCCTTAAGCTATGGAGCTTTCCCACGCGTGGGTTTTACTCCGGAGACCATAAGTCACGGAGGTTTATCCCACTAGATTTCTTCCTTTAACTGTAAAGAGTCTTGAATAAAAACAATTATTTTGAAAGATAATTTTTGTGTGTTTCTCAAAGCCTCCCTGTTTACCTTATTACTTTCACGGATACCGAAGTTACAACGAAATATTCTTGAGAACTAGCCACTCATGACTTCTTAGTTAAACTTAATCATTGCGATAATTCTCCATTCCTCGTCCGAAGTCAACTTTAATTCGTTTTTACGACCTGTGAATTAATGAATAGCGAGCTTCGCAATTCGAATGAGAAAATCTTGAAAACCTCTAAGTAGTTTCTTACCAGGAGCAAAATGGAGAATTCCCAGATGGAAATTAATTACGAAGAAATATGCCACATAAAAGACTCTGCGATAGATGAAGGATAAGTAAAAATCTCAGTTCAATCAATTTCAGTTTCTCAGTTCATTTTCAATCGTGTACCAGGCTACAGATGGGGGAACGCATTTCCTTCATCTAGTTTTCAATCTCCTAGAATTAACGGCTGACATTTACTTAACCGATGCACAATTTGGAAATCCCGATCAAAAAGATGTCTGCGTTCAGATGAAAAAATTAAAGATAAAATATGGTTAATCTGAAACTAACTAACGGAGGGAACTTAGTTCAAAGAATTATAAGTAACTCTTCTAATTTCCTTAGCGATTCCGTGCTTGTTCATACATTCGCGTTTTATATCTTTAAGCGTATGGAAATCAGGTTTTAGAACAATTGAAGCGAAAGTCATGATTTTCTTTGCAATATATGAACAGGGAATGCACTCGTGACACGGGAGTCTGAGTGCGTCCCAACGTCTTTAATTTTTGTTCAGTTTCTAATACCTAAAGGTAATTTATTCCCCGATGTTAAGCATTTGTGGAGAAATAAAGCTGAATTTCTGCGAGGAGTCATTTCAGTTTCAGATTCTCAATTCCCTCCCCAAAATGATTGGCTAACATCCAACGATAACTATAAATTATTTAATGAAATTTTGAAACTAGTAAACCGCGAGCGAAAATTCTCGAATGCCCCACATGAAAAAGTCGTCAAGAATTTTTAACCAATTTGTTATGATGCAATGACAATGATATCAATAACCCACTGAAAGACTTTCATCGTAACGAACTTTATTATTACATTTTAATGAAGACGAAATAAGTATCGAAATATAAGTGAAGGTTTGCAACAGGTATGCGATACGGTCGAGAAACATTTCTAATACGGTGTCTGATTTACGTACTTGTAAAAAGCGTTCATAGCCGGCACTGAAGTTTGTGATGTCATTCCATTGATCAGTTAGGACTACGACGAAGATAATGATGGATAATGTGAATTAATAATGAAGGAAGGAAATCGTTGAAACGTAGACTACAGGCAATTCAGGGAAGGCACGTTCAAGAAGGTCGCCCGCCATAGTAAGATTATCCAGCATACGTGCACATCAAAGAGGAACTCAGTTTTATTTCGCTGATTCTCCTACTCCATTGCGAATCATCGATTGGAAGTATTCCATCGAGTCAATAATTACGTTACAAAAATAGAAGCGCGTTCCGATCATCCGATGAAACAGGCAAATATCTTCGGATTCGAAGCTGAGATACTACCGCAACGGTAACTTAGGTTTTGAGCTACGTATCGACGATCGTTCAACCTCATTAAATTTCATTCGGGAAAACCTACTATAGGCTTGCTGTTAGCTGTTTATCTTTCAAAAAAATAAACCTTCGATAAATAACATGATAAATCTTAAGAATGCCTCGGAACCACCACATGCAGTAACGAAAACACGTCTTCGGGTTCACTGAAATTAAAACGAGCAGTCCAAATGTCAAATTCTCTTATTTCGAAGAATGAAAGCACGGAAAGGAGCCACTCTGTCCTTCAGAAGCGACCTCAGAAAGAGGAATTCGCCTTGAGACATCAAAACAAGTATCTGCGTCGGTCGGACGTCAACCGGTATTTCCGAATTGCTTATACATTTCTCAAAGCTAATTACCCATTATTTTTTCCGAGACGTGAAAGGACCGATTTTGGCATCCGATCTTCGGCTGGAAATATACTTCATAGATTACTCTCATACATTTCAAAGCAAGGCTTTAGTTTAAAATGTAACTGCTTAGGAGAACGAGTGGTCTTTTACGTTTTATCCATTCGTTCGAGTTAAAATTTTTCTCCACTTTACTAGGAAATGCTTCGATATTCCTTTTCATATCGTGTTCTGAAAAAATGCGAAACAAAGCAAAGTAGAGAACATTGAAGACTGGGTTGCAGGAATGAATATGCTCTTAAAATATATTTCAACTGCAAGGTATGATATTTTTTCCTGCATTAAATTAGTATTACTTTTTATAGGTTTCAAATACGTGGTACATTTAGATAGTTAAGTTTTAACGTAAAATCAGCGATGTTCAGTTCTATTGCTAGGTAGTTCTAAACCCCCTAATAGAGCACCTATGCCCTGATCTACTTGCGAATTTTTCTGGGGCTTCTTCATGGTTAATTAAGTATTTTTAAGTACGCGGTGTGAAATCAATATCACTTTAAATAAATGAAATTACTCCTACTTCGATGTATACTAAGGTAACAGTAATTTATTCTTCGACGATAGGCGAAGGATGTCATCCAGACTCCGAATAATACTACATTGGCTCAAGAACTGTAACGCAGGGCGATACAAACTTGGGAATCTCACTCCAATTGCCGGCTCCAATTCTAGGTGGAAATTCGATTGCTGTTCCACGTCTCGCTCTTAAAGTATAGGTCATGTATTTGGACGTCACAAGGAACCATCTGCGAAAGACCAGCCTTCAGTGTTGCATACGAAGAGAGCGATGGTGGTCTTAACATGTTACGGGGCAGTAAAACAAGAGTGATCAATCAATTTTCCCTTTATAATTAAATTTCTTCGTGGCATACACGTTCAATCCTAATCCTCGTTTTGAAATGCATATCCACTCTCATATTTTGTACTGATAATGATTTAAATTTTATCAAAGAAAAATGAAACGCTTCATACTATCCGAAAACGTATGATGCTACGCGTACAAGTCATGGGCCGAATGGAAAATGGGGATAAGGATCATGGGGATGCTGATGTGAAACGAAGGCATATCAAAGATGAGGGTGGGCAGAAAATGCTGAAAGAAGGAACTTTTTTCTGTGGGCGTAGGCATTATGTACGCCAATACAAGTGAATATATCAAAAAGAGTAGCAAAGGAGTCTTCGAACAGACGCATCACAAGCAAGGAAAAGTAGCGTGTCAACGAGACGGTCAACGCTTTCTATTAAATGCCATACACTGTACATAAGCAGTTGAGGACACCTGATCGAACCCATTTAATTAAAATCTGTTCTGGGAAGAAAGATTAGTTTATTATATTCCATCTAAGAGCTCTGCATAATATGGATATATGATGCTGGTTAATAAATCCACAAGTATCATTCAAAGTTATGTGACTCTTTCTTTAACCCCTTCTACCGTAGTTTCCATTATATTTAATCTTAGCATAATAATTCTGTTAATTTGGAGAAACTCGTTAGATAAATTTCACCGATTATGAATTAAGGACCTCCTTTTATCAGTTATTGTCACCTCCTAATCTCTGAAAGGCTTCGCTGCCTTACGCTCAGTAGACATATTAAAAGGGAAGGAGATTTACAGTAACCTGCCAGGGAAGTGGGTGGCCTGGATTCAAGACCCAGTCATGTCACCTTTATTTAACTTCTGTCATATATTGATTTTCAATTAAATAGGAAGAAATACTACATGTTCATAAGAGACGATATGCTAACATTACAATTCAGTTCAGCATTTAATTAAACAAACTCCCTTAAAATTGCATCAAAAAATCACCTTACTTATGTGTGAAGCATTCAAAAAAATCCCAATTGCTCGTTCCAATTGACAAATAAATATTAGGTCTTGATGCATGCATATTTCAACAGGAACATAATCCCTTAAGATTTTGTACAGACATACAAACAATAATTGCAAATGATGCCAAGAATATGGAAGCCACTACTTAAACATTATAAACCAAGTTCCATTAAAACTAGCCTGGATGGGTTATTGCATTTAAGCTTTATAATTGAATAGTAGTGCCTTGCTTTCAGTAGATGTTAACTAAAGCAGAAAGCATGATCATTATAAGGAATGAGCTGATTCTCCACCTACCTAGCACAAACCATGAAGAAAAATATTAATAGGAAATGCTTTGGGAACATAAGAGAATCACAAAAATATATTTCATAAAATAGAGAATGAATAAAAATATTTTTCATTAAACTTCATTTCAGATGAATATTGTAATGAGTATGAATATAGCTAGGAGTATGTAGGGATGCATATCATTTATTCATAGATAAAACTGGCAAAGCAAAAGTTTCTCAAGAGCAGTCAACTATAACAATATAATATAATAAAATATAAAATATAAGAAAAGGATCATTTCATTTCTTTGTGAGAAAAGGGTTGTAAGACAAAATTTTGCATCTAGGAGTATTTAAATTCCATATGAGGGTGAGTATACAACCGAAGGATTGAAAATGGGATCCCAAAAAAAAAAATAAATAAACATTCCCCTTATTCCATGGTTTTTCTCTGTGAGTGAGTCATTCGGGTCACTTCTATTCTATCACTCAATCACAATTCACTGAATCATTAGCGATGCTATTCCAGTTCATCAAAACATTGAAACTGTTATAAATAAGATGACGCCCACTAACGTATGGCAATAGTTGATGTTGATGATTGTAGCAGTTGCAGAAACACATGAACTTGTTTGAACTAGCAGAAAGAGAAATCACTTAAAATAATGGAAGAAGGCATGCAAAAGGAGAAGCTTATATGAACGATCGAAAAGATAAATCTTTCTGTGAAATCACTTAGATCAATTACATTATGAGGAGATACAGTAAAGGTCAACCTGGTTGATATTCTAGGGATACTATTATCTAGGCAAACATAAAAAGATGCTTGAAGATTTATGATGATGTAACGGTACTTTTTTATGCATTAATTACATGCCAACATTAGGGAAAGGAAATTATGGCAACCAGATATTGTGTAACCAATCATTTGTTGATGGAGGGATCTAAGAAAGTGTTTGAAAATAATTACTTTCACCATGGTAGAAATTTTTCGACAGTCAATCTAATTCATAACAAAGGATGTACTGTGAGGTAAGCTCAATGTGGATTATAGCTGAAACCACTTCACTGACACCTTTCCACTATTCTTACAATTAACTACAAACGCATGCAGTCGAAAAACAATACAAAGAATTACATTCTACTGTTCGGCAATCAAGCATTTGCATTTCAATCACACTTTTACATCATTCACCACTTCGATCGGCTACTAGGAAATCTAATGTTCAAGATATTCCAAAGGCATTTCATGCTGCTTGAGGCAATTTATCTTGTAAAACATAACGAAAGGAAAGAATAAGGCTTTACGTATCGCTAGATAATAAGCACAACAAATGCAGAGAATGTACGTAAAATGAATATGTTATCAGCTGGAGAAAAACAAATGCCATGGACGTTTATGTCCATAAAATATGGACGCCTAAACCTAAATCTATTTCCACTTTCTTGCATCGTGCTCAGATGAAATTCCCGCAACCAACTCTGTTTTCGGAGCGTATCGATATGTATGACGGACTAATCGTCTCGATTGTAAGCAAGGTTACTCGCCATCTTCAGTGACTAACTTACCGTTGTGGAAGTATTATGTGAATTCCGTATTCAGAATGGGATATTGCGAATTTTATCTGTTCTACGAAGAGTGAATAGCTTGTCGGAAGCCCATCTCTTTCTCCGTGATTGGATTTCGGCTCTTTTGGGAACGATTAAGTAGCTAGTTGCCCCTAACGAGATATGACGTGCGACAAAGGACTCGGTAAGAGGAACTTCTATTTGGAGGTGAGTTATCGTAAGCATTACGTATCTATTACTTCCCTAGACGCTTTGGTATCTAAGGTGCGGGCGCAATAGAATGAAATACTGACTCCCTGAACGAGGTGAACGACGGTAAGGAATAGGTTGCAGAAAATATTTTTAAATGCAAAGGAAATCATCGGCGGCCATCTTTTCACATCGTTTCCCTCCAAAATCACGTCCATCGTACCCCATGATCCCACACCGGGAACGGAGAGACAGAAACGTACTATACGATTCTTGAATAAGTAACGAAATGCGATAAACGTCCGGTAGAAATGGTTATTATTTTTGAATGCATCGTTCCAAATATTTTCATTAATCTACATCCAGTAATTAATTATTAGCAATCAAAACAAAGTTTATTTTTATCGTCATGTGACCGTGAACACGAGAAGATGAGGAATTATAATTTACGCACTGCAAATATAATCGAAGAAGATATTTAACGAGCTGGTAGGTAATATTTTTTGATGAAATATTTCAACATTTTAACGTTTTATTGTATGCGTAGTTGTTTTCTGGAGGGAACACTAAGGTTTCCACCAATCAGGACGCAGGATTTGGCGCCGGAAATCAACAACAGGAGGGAAGCTTCAGTTCGTCCGGAGACATCGTCGGGAGCGGTTGGGAGTGACCATCGCGTCGGCGGTTATCGAATCCAGAGTCAAGAGTACCAGTCATCTGGCGAGGAGCACGCATGGATTCTGGATTCAAGACTGATCTAGCACGGATAACTGGAGGATCGAGATATCCACTGCCTTCGAGAATCGGATTGGATCCAGAGATTCGCGGTTCGAATGAAACCGCGGTGGTGGGAAACTATATTTTTTATACACCTTGCTGTCAACGTGTTTATATTTGGGTGTCTATTTCTATTACCTTCGTTTATTGGCTTTGCTCACATTATTTTATGTAGGCGATTTATCATTGGGATATACCATTTCTGTTTTCTCTATGTATGATTTATGTCATTATGTTTGTGTATGTTATGATGGTAGGGAATGACTGCGCGCGTGGTCTTTCATGTCTCTGGGGCTCGGTTCTTGTCGTTGGTTGTTGTTGGTCTTGTTTTCTGAGTTTCTTGGGTGTCGTTTGCGTTGATTTTGGAATGTTAGGGTATAAGGCATTATGAATGTTACTGTGTATGTATGTATGTATTTGTGTGAATGCTTCATGTATTTGCTGGTACATAATTATGCGCTAATGATCTTTGGTTACAGGTACTTAATGACCCTTTTTTACAGGCACTTAATGATATTTTTTTACAGGAACTTAATTATAATTTTTTCTAGGTACATATGATACTTTTGTTCTTTTTTTCGATGTTACCTATCCATTGCTATCTCTTGTTTCGTAATCATGTTGCAATTCTTTTCAGAGCTGATTCAAATGGTAGGTACCAGTTTCATAGTTCTCTGAATGTATTATAAGATTCTGAATACATTTTAACATAGTACTCTTTTCAGGTATCATGATAGGGCTTGTTGTTAGACCCATGGGATATGAGAGGAGAAAGGAGCCAAAAATTCCAAGTCTACGATCGCTTTCACGCGGAAGGAAGCGCTGG
This sequence comes from Pantala flavescens, assembly GCA_020796165.1. Classification (NCBI taxonomy): domain Eukaryota; kingdom Metazoa; phylum Arthropoda; class Insecta; order Odonata; family Libellulidae; genus Pantala; species Pantala flavescens. The sequence goes on along the minus strand of CM036881.1, from coordinate 48,335,218 downwards.
ACCGGTGCCTACGCTTATTATTTATAGTTTTGCATGTGTATGTTATATTTTTTGTTATCAAATAAGTTTGTTTTGCATTGACCATGCATTTAAATTGTAAAAGTTTGTATTATCATGGGTTGGGTTCATACAACTTTTTAGAACAAGGCCTTGTTTGGTAGCTTAACTTCTTATCATTGCAACTGATGTACAGAACTGGAATGGTGCCCATGCTTGTGTGTGTGTGATTGTGTGATCCGAGTGCTTGTGAGTGCGGAGTATACTCCTGTGTGAATGCATGAATGCTTATTTTCGCGCTTTCGATCTATTAGCGGTAGAATTTTGGTAGTTACTAACTAACTGGTTGTGGTAGGAATGTGTATGCTGAGAGTGTGGGTTCCATTCCAAACTGTGCATTATGAGTAACTTTAGCTTCTAATTCCATCGCATTTGGTTTCGACAGAGGGAAAATGGGGATTTCCAATATTTCGATCTGTTTTTTGTAAATTACTTCTGAAAACTCGTTTGTATCGTACGAACTGCGTATATTTTGTAGCTTTTTCGTGGTGTTGTACATGGCTTATTTATCTCTCTGTGTCTTTGCGGGTTTTTTCTGCTCCCCTTCTCTGTGAGCTTTTTCCCGCCAGGTGGGTTTTACTCCGGACGCCTTAAGCTATGGAGCTTTCCCACGCGTGGGTTTTACTCCGGAGACCATAAGTCACGGAGGTTTATCCCACTAGATTTCTTCCTTTAACTGTAAAGAGTCTTGAATAAAAACAATTATTTTGAAAGATAATTTTTGTGTGTTTCTCAAAGCCTCCCTGTTTACCTTATTACTTTCACGGATACCGAAGTTACAACGAAATATTCTTGAGAACTAGCCACTCATGACTTCTTAGTTAAACTTAATCATTGCGATAATTCTCCATTCCTCGTCCGAAGTCAACTTTAATTCGTTTTTACGACCTGTGAATTAATGAATAGCGAGCTTCGCAATTCGAATGAGAAAATCTTGAAAACCTCTAAGTAGTTTCTTACCAGGAGCAAAATGGAGAATTCCCAGATGGAAATTAATTACGAAGAAATATGCCACATAAAAGACTCTGCGATAGATGAAGGATAAGTAAAAATCTCAGTTCAATCAATTTCAGTTTCTCAGTTCATTTTCAATCGTGTACCAGGCTACAGATGGGGGAACGCATTTCCTTCATCTAGTTTTCAATCTCCTAGAATTAACGGCTGACATTTACTTAACCGATGCACAATTTGGAAATCCCGATCAAAAAGATGTCTGCGTTCAGATGAAAAAATTAAAGATAAAATATGGTTAATCTGAAACTAACTAACGGAGGGAACTTAGTTCAAAGAATTATAAGTAACTCTTCTAATTTCCTTAGCGATTCCGTGCTTGTTCATACATTCGCGTTTTATATCTTTAAGCGTATGGAAATCAGGTTTTAGAACAATTGAAGCGAAAGTCATGATTTTCTTTGCAATATATGAACAGGGAATGCACTCGTGACACGGGAGTCTGAGTGCGTCCCAACGTCTTTAATTTTTGTTCAGTTTCTAATACCTAAAGGTAATTTATTCCCCGATGTTAAGCATTTGTGGAGAAATAAAGCTGAATTTCTGCGAGGAGTCATTTCAGTTTCAGATTCTCAATTCCCTCCCCAAAATGATTGGCTAACATCCAACGATAACTATAAATTATTTAATGAAATTTTGAAACTAGTAAACCGCGAGCGAAAATTCTCGAATGCCCCACATGAAAAAGTCGTCAAGAATTTTTAACCAATTTGTTATGATGCAATGACAATGATATCAATAACCCACTGAAAGACTTTCATCGTAACGAACTTTATTATTACATTTTAATGAAGACGAAATAAGTATCGAAATATAAGTGAAGGTTTGCAACAGGTATGCGATACGGTCGAGAAACATTTCTAATACGGTGTCTGATTTACGTACTTGTAAAAAGCGTTCATAGCCGGCACTGAAGTTTGTGATGTCATTCCATTGATCAGTTAGGACTACGACGAAGATAATGATGGATAATGTGAATTAATAATGAAGGAAGGAAATCGTTGAAACGTAGACTACAGGCAATTCAGGGAAGGCACGTTCAAGAAGGTCGCCCGCCATAGTAAGATTATCCAGCATACGTGCACATCAAAGAGGAACTCAGTTTTATTTCGCTGATTCTCCTACTCCATTGCGAATCATCGATTGGAAGTATTCCATCGAGTCAATAATTACGTTACAAAAATAGAAGCGCGTTCCGATCATCCGATGAAACAGGCAAATATCTTCGGATTCGAAGCTGAGATACTACCGCAACGGTAACTTAGGTTTTGAGCTACGTATCGACGATCGTTTAACCTCATTAAATTTCATTCGGGAAAACCTACTATAGGCTTGCTGTTAGCTGTTTATCTTTCAAAAAAATAAACCTTCGATAAATAACATGATAAATCTTAAGAATGCCTCGGAACCACCACATGCAGTAACGAAAACACGTCTTCGGGTTCACTGAAATTAAAACGAGCAGTCCAAATGTCAAATTCTCTTATTTCGAAGAATGAAAGCACGGAAAGGAGCCACTCTGTCCTTCAGAAGCGACCTCAGAAAGAGGAATTCGCCTTGAGACATCAAAACAAGTATCTGCGTCGGTCGGACGTCAACCGGTATTTCCGAATTGCTTATACATTTCTCAAAGCTAATTACCCATTATTTTTTCCGAGACGTGAAAGGACCGATTTTGGCATCCGATCTTCGGCTGGAAATATACTTCATAGATTACTCTCATACATTTCAAAGCAAGGCTTTAGTTTAAAATGTAACTGCTTAGGAGAACGAGTGGTCTTTTACGTTTTATCCATTCGTTCGAGTTAAAATTTTTCTCCACTTTACTAGGAAATGCTTCGATATTCCTTTTCATATCGTGTTCTGAAAAAATGCGAAACAAAGCAAAGTAGAGAACATTGAAGACTGGGTTGCAGGAATGAATATGCTCTTAAAATATATTTCAACTGCAAGGTATGATATTTTTTCCTGCATTAAATTAGTATTACTTTTTATAGGTTTCAAATACGTGGTACATTTAGATAGTTAAGTTTTAACGTAAAATCAGCGATGTTCAGTTCTATTGCTAGGTAGTTCTAAACCCCCTAATAGAGCACCTATGCCCTGATCTACTTGCGAATTTTTCTGGGGCTTCTTCATGGTTAATTAAGTATTTTTAAGTACGCGGTGTGAAATCAATATCACTTTAAATAAATGAAATTACTCCTACTTCGATGTATACTAAGGTAACAGTAATTTATTCTTCGACGATAGGCGAAGGATGTCATCCAGACTCCGAATAATACTACATTGGCTCAAGAACTGTAACGCAGGGCGATACAAACTTGGGAATCTCACTCCAATTGCCGGCTCCAATTCTAGGTGGAAATTCGATTGCTGTTCCACGTCTCGCTCTTAAAGTATAGGTCATGTATTTGGACGTCACAAGGAACCATCTGCGAAAGACCAGCCTTCAGTGTTGCATACGAAGAGAGCGATGGCGGTCTTAACATGTTACGGGGCCGTAAAACAAGAGTTATCAATCAATTTTCCCTTTATAATTAAATTTCTTCGTGGCATACACGTTCAATCCTAATCCTCGTTTTGAAATGCATATCCACTCTCATATTTTGTACTGATAATGATTTAAATTTTATCAAAGAAAAATGAAACGCTTCATACTATCCGAAAACGTATGATGCTACGCGTACAAGTCATGGGCCGAATGGAAAATGGGGATAAGGATCATGGGGATGCTGATGTGAAACGAAGGCATATCAAAGATGAGGGTGGGCAGAAAATGCTGAAAGAAGGAACTTTTTTCTGTGGGCGTAGGCATTATGTACGCCAATACAAGTGAATATATCAAAAAGAGTAGCAAAGGAGTCTTCGAACAGACGCATCACAAGCAAGGAAAAGTAGCGTGTCAACGAGACGGTCAACGCTTTCTATTAAATGCCATACACTGTACATAAGCAGTTGAGGCCACCTGATCGAACCCATTTAATTAAAATCTGTTCTGGGAAGAAAGATTAGTTTATTATATTCCATCTAAGAGCTCTGCATAATATGGATATATGATGCTGGTTAATAAATCCACAAGTATCATTCAAAGTTATGTGACTCTTTCTTTAACCCCTTCTACCGTAGTTTCCATTATATTTAATCTTAGCATAATAATTCTGTTAATTTGGAGAAACTCGTTAGATAAATTTCACCGATTATGAATTAAGGACCTCCTTTTATCAGTTATTGTCACCTCCTAATCTCTGAAAGGCTTCGCTGCCTTACGCTCAGTAGACATATTAAAAGGGAAGGAGATTTACAGTAACCTGCCAGGGAAGTGGGTGGCCTGGATTCAAGACCCAGTCATGTCACCTTTATTTAACTTCTGTCATATATTGATTTTCAATTAAATAGGAAGAAATACTACATGTTCATAAGAGACGATATACTAACATTACAATTCAGTTCAGCATTTAATTAAACAAACTCCCTTAAAATTGCATCAAAAAATCACCTTACTTATGTGTGAAGCATTCAAAAAAATCCCAATTGCTCGTTCCAATTGACAAATAAATATTAGGTCTTGATGCATGCATATTTCAACAGGAACATAATCCCTTAAGATTTTGTACAGACATACAAACAATAATTGCAAATGATGCCAAGAATATGGAAGCCACTACTTAAACATCATAAACCAAGTTCCATTAAAACTAGCCTGGATGGGTTATTGCATTTAAGCTTTATAATTGAATAGTAGTGCCTTGCTTTCAGTAGATGTTAACTAAAGCAGAAAGCATGATCATTATAAGGAATGAGCTGATTCTCCACCTACCTAGCACAAACCATGAAGAAAAATATTAATAGGAAATGCTTTGGGAACATAAGAGAATCACAAAAATATATTTCATAAAATAGAGAATGAATAAAAATATTTTTCATTAAACTTCATTTCAGATGAATATTGTAATGAGTATGAATATAGCTAGGAGTATGTAGGGATGCATATCATTTATTCATAGATAAAACTGGCAAAGCAAAAGTTTCTCAAGAGCAGTCAACTATAACAATATAATATAATAAAATATAAAATATAAGAAAAGGATCATTTCATTTCTTTGTGAGAAAAGGGTTGTAAGACAAAATTTTGCATCTAGGAGTATTTAAATTCCATATGAGGGTGAGTATACAACCCAAGGATTGAAAATGGGATCCCAAAAAAAAAAATAAATAAACATTCCCCTTATTCCATGGTTTTTCTCTGTGAGTGAGTCATTCGGGTCACTTCTATTCTATCACTCAATCACAATTCACTGAATCATTAGCGATGCTATTCCAGTTCATCAAATCATTGAAACTGTTATAAATAAGATGACGCCCACTAACGTATGGCAATAGTTGATGTTGATGATTGTAGCAGTTGCAGAAACACATGAACTTGTTTGAACTAGCAGAAAGAGAAATCACTTAAAATAATGGAAGAAGGCATGCAAAAGGAGAAGCTTATATGAACGATCGAAAAGATAAATCTTTCTGTGAAATCACTTAGATCAATTACATTATGAGGAGATACAGTAAAGGTCAACCTGGTTGATATTCTAGGGATACTATTATCTAGGCAAACATAAAAAGATGCTTGAAGATTTATGATGATGTAACGGTACTTTTTTATGCATTAATTACATGCCAACATTAGGGAAAGGAAATTATGGCAACCAGATATTGTGTAACCAATCATTTGTTGATGGAGGGATCTAAGAAAGTGTTTGAAAATAATTACTTTCACCATGGTAGAAATTTTTCGACAGTCAATCTAATTCATAACAAAGGATGTACTGTGAGGTAAGCTCAATGTGGATTATAGCTGAAACCACTTCACTGACACCTTTCCACTATTCTTACAATTAACTACAAACGCATGCAGTCGAAAAACAATACAAAGAATTACATTCTACTGTTCGGCAATCAAGCATTTGCATTTCAATCACACTTTTACATCATTCACCACTTCGATCGGCTACTAGGAAATCTAATGTTCAAGATATTCCAAAGGCATTTCATGCTGCTTGAGGCAATTTATCTTGTAAAACATAACGAAAGGAAAGAATAAGGCTTTACGTATCGCTAGATAATAAGCACAACAAATGCAGAGAATGTACGTAAAATGAATATGTTATCAGCTGGAGAAAAACAAATGCCATGGACGTTTATGTCCATAAAATATGGACGCCTAAACCTAAATCTATTTCCACTTTCTTGCATCGTGCTCAGATGAAATTCCCGCAACCAACTCTGTTTTCGGAGCGTATCGATATGTATGACGGACTAATCGTCTCGATTGTAAGCAAGGTTACTCGCCATCTTCAGTGACTAACTTACCGTTGTGGAAGTATTATGTGAATTCCGTATTCAGAATGGGATATTGCGAATTTTATCTGTTCTACGAAGAGTGAATAGCTTGTCGGAAGCCCATCTCTTTCTCCGTGATTGGATTTCGGCTCTTTTGGGAACGATTAAGTAGCTAGTTGCCCCTAACGAGATATGACGTGCGACAAAGGACTCGGTAAGAGGAACTTCTATTTGGAGGTGAGTTATCGTAAGCATTACGTATCTATTACTTCCCTAGACGCTTTGGTATCTAAGGTGCGGGCGCAATAGAATGAAATACTGACTCCCTGAACGAGGTGAACGACGGTAAGGAATAGGTTGCAGAAAATATTTTTAAATGCAAAGGAAATCATCGGCGGCCATCTTTTCACATCGTTTCCCTCCAAAATCACGTCCATCGTACCCCATGATCCCACACCGGGAACGGAGAGACAGAAACGTACTATACGATTCTTGAATAAGTAACGAAATGCGATAAACGTCCGGTAGAAATGGTTATTATTTTTGAATGCATCGTTCCAAATATTTTCATTAATCTACATCCAGTAATTAATTATTAGCAATCAAAACAAAGTTTATTTTTATCGTCATGTGACCGTGAACACGAGAAGATGAGGAATTATAATTTACGCACTGCAAATATAATCGAAGAAGATATTTAACGAGCTGGTAGGTAATATTTTTTGATGAAATATTTCAACATTTTAACGTTTTATTGTATGCGTAGTTGTTTTCTGGAGGGAACACTAAGGTTTCCACCAATCAGGACGCAGGATTTGGCGCCGGAAATCAACAACAGGAGGGAAGCTTCAGTTCGTCCGGAGACATCGTCGGGAGCGGTTGGGAGTGACCATCGCGTCGGCGGTTATCGAATCCAGAGTCAAGAGTACCAGTCATCTGGCGAGGAGCACGCATGGATTCTGGATTCAAGACTGATCTAGCACGGATAACTGGAGGATCGAGATATCCACTGCCTTCGAGAATCGGATTGGATCCAGAGATTCGCGGTTCGAATGAAACCGCGGTGGTGGGAAACTATATTTTTTATACACCTTGCTGTCAACGTGTTTATATTTGGGTGTCTATTTCTATTACCTTCGTTTATTGGCTTTGCTCACATTATTTTATGTAGGCGATTTATCATTGGGATATACCATTTCTGTTTTCTCTATGTATGATTTATGTCATTATGTTTGTGTATGTTATGATGGTAGGGAATGACTGCGCGCGTGGTCTTTCATGTCTCTGGGGCTCGGTTCTTGTCGTTGGTTGTTGTTGGTCTTGTTTTCTGAGTTTCTTGGGTGTCGTTTGCGTTGATTTTGGAATGTTAGGGTATAAGGCATTATGAATGTTACTGTGTATGTATGTATGTATTTGTGTGAATGCTTCATGTATTTGCTGGTACATAATTATGCGCTAATGATCTTTGGTTACAGGTACTTAATGACCCTTTTTTACAGGCACTTAATGATATTTTTTTACAGGAACTTAATTATAATTTTTTCTAGGTACATATGATACTTTTGTTCTTTTTTTCGATGTTACCTATCCATTGCTATCTCTTGTTTCGTAATCATGTTGCAATTCTTTTCAGAGCTGATTCAAATGGTAGGTACCAGTTTCATAGTTCTCTGAATGTATTATAAGATTCTGAATACATTTTAACATAGTACTCTTTTCAGGTATCATGATAGGGCTTGTTGTTAGACCCATGGGATATGAGAGGAGAAAGGAGCCAAAAATTCCAAGTCTACGATCGCTTTCACGCGGAAGGAAGCGCTGGACCGGTGCCTACGCTTATTATTTATAGTTTTGCATGTGTATGTTATATTTTTTGTTATCAAATAAGTTTGTTTTGCATTGACCATGCATTTAAATTGTAAAAGTTTGTATTATTATGGGTTGGGTTCATACAACTTTTTAGAACAAGGCCTTGTTTGGTAGCTTAACTTCTTATCATTGCAACTGATGTACAGAACTGGAATGGTGCCCATGCTTGTGTGTGTGTGATTGTGTGATCCGAGTGCTTGTGAGTGCGGAGTATACTCCTGTGTGAATGCATGAATGCTTATTTTCGCGCTTTCGATCTATTAGCGGTAGAATTTTGGTAGTTACTAACTAACTGGTTGTGGTAGGAATGTGTATGCTGAGAGTGTGGGTTCCATTCCAAACTGTGCATTATGAGTAACTTTAGCTTCTAATTCCATCGCATTTGGTTTCGACAGAGGGAAAATGGGGATTTCCAATATTTCGATCTGTTTTTTGTAAATTACTTCTGAAAACTCGTTTGTATCGTACGAACTGCGTATATTTTGTAGCTTTTTCGTGGTGTTGTACATGGCTTATTTATCTCTCTGTGTCTTTGCGGGTTTTTTCTGCTCCCCTTCTCTGTGAGCTTTTTCCCGCCAGGTGGGTTTTACTCCGGACGCCTTAAGCTATGGAGCTTTCCCACGCGTGGGTTTTACTCCGGAGACCATAAGTCACGGAGGTTTATCCCACTAGATTTCTTCCTTTAACTGTAAAGAGTCTTGAATAAAAACAATTATTTTGAAAGATAATTTTTGTGTGTTTCTCAAAGCCTCCCTGTTTACCTTATTACTTTCACGGATACCGAAGTTACAACGAAATATTCTTGAGAACTAGCCACTCATGACTTCTTAGTTAAACTTAATCATTGCGATAATTCTCCATTCCTCGTCCGAAGTCAACTTTAATTCGTTTTTACGACCTGTGAATTAATGAATAGCGAGCTTCGCAATTCGAATGAGAAAATCTTGAAAACCTCTAAGTAGTTTCTTACCAGGAGCAAAATGGAGAATTCCCAGATGGAAATTAATTACGAAGAAATATGCCACATAAAAGACTCTGCGATAGATGAAGGATAAGTAAAAATCTCAGTTCAATCAATTTCAGTTTCTCAGTTCATTTTCAATCGTGTACCAGGCTACAGATGGGGGAACGCATTTCCTTCATCTAGTTTTCAATCTCCTAGAATTAACGGCTGACATTTACTTAACCGATGCACAATTTGGAAATCCCGATCAAAAAGATGTCTGCGTTCAGATGAAAAAATTAAAGATAAAATATGGTTAATCTGAAACTAACTAACGGAGGGAACTTAGTTCAAAGAATTATAAGTAACTCTTCTAATTTCCTTAGCGATTCCGTGCTTGTTCATACATTCGCGTTTTATATCTTTAAGCGTATGGAAATCAGGTTTTAGAACAATTGAAGCGAAAGTCATGATTTTCTTTGCAATATATGAACAGGGAATGCACTCGTGACACGGGAGTCTGAGTGCGTCCCAACGTCTTTAATTTTTGTTCAGTTTCTAATACCTAAAGGTAATTTATTCCCCGATGTTAAGCATTTGTGGAGAAATAAAGCTGAATTTCTGCGAGGAGTCATTTCAGTTTCAGATTCTCAATTCCCTCCCCAAAATGATTGGCTAACATCCAACGATAACTATAAATTATTTAATGAAATTTTGAAACTAGTAAACCGCGAGCGAAAATTCTCGAATGCCCCACATGAAAAAGTCGTCAAGAATTTTTAACCAATTTGTTATGATGCAATGACAATGATATCAATAACCCACTGAAAGACTTTCATCGTAACGAACTTTATTATTACATTTTAATGAAGACGAAATAAGTATCGAAATATAAGTGAAGGTTTGCAACAGGTATGCGATACGGTCGAGAAACATTTCTAATACGGTGTCTGATTTACGTACTTGTAAAAAGCGTTCATAGCCGGCACTGAAGTTTGTGATGTCATTCCATTGATCAGTTAGGACTACGACGAAGATAATGATGGATAATGTGAATTAATAATGAAGGAAGGAAATCGTTGAAACGTAGACTACAGGCAATTCAGGGAAGGCACGTTCAAGAAGGTCGCCCGCCATAGTAAGATTATCCAGCATACGTGCACATCAAAGAGGAACTCAGTTTTATTTCGCTGATTCTCCTACTCCATTGCGAATCATCGATTGGAAGTATTCCATCGAGTCAATAATTACGTTACAAAAATAGAAGCGCGTTCCGATCATCCGATGAAACAGGCAAATATCTTCGGATTCGAAGCTGAGATACTACCGCAACGGTAACTTAGGTTTTGAGCTACGTATCGACGATCGTTTAACCTCATTAAATTTCATTCGGGAAAACCTACTATAGGCTTGCTGTTAGCTGTTTATCTTTCAAAAAAATAAACCTTCGATAAATAACATGATAAATCTTAAGAATGCCTCGGAACTACCACATGCAGTAACGAAAACACGTCTTCGGGTTCACTGAAATTAAAACGAGCAGTCCAAATGTCAAATTCTCTTATTTCGAAGAATGAAAGCACGGAAAGGAGCCACTCTGTCCTTCAGAAGCGACCTCAGAAAGAGGAATTCGCCTTGAGACATCAAAACAAGTATCTGCGTCGGTCGGACGTCAACCGGTATTTCCGAATTGCTTATACATTTCTCAAAGCTAATTACCCATTATTTTTTCCGAGACGTGAAAGGACCGATTTTGGCATCCGATCTTCGGCTGGAAATATACTTCATAGATTACTCTCATACATTTCAAAGCAAGGCTTTAGTTTAAAATGTAACTGCTTAGGAGAACGAGTGGTCTTTTACGTTTTATCCATTCGTTCGAGTTAAAATTTTTCTCCACTTTACTAGGAAATGCTTCGATATTCCTTTTCATATCGTGTTCTGAAAAAATGCGAAACAAAGCAAAGTAGAGAACATTGAAGACTGGGTTGCAGGAATGAATATGCTCTTAAAATATATTTCAACTGCAAGGTATGATATTTTTTCCTGCATTAAATTAGTATTACTTTTTATAGGTTTCAAATACGTGGTACATTTAGATAGTTAAGTTTTAACGTAAAATCAGCGATGTTCAGTTCTATTGCTAGGTAGTTCTAAACCCCCTAATAGAGCACCTATGCCCTGATCTACTTGCGAATTTTTCTGGGGCTTCTTCATGGTTAATTAAGTATTTTTAAGTACGCGGTGTGAAATCAATATCACTTTAAATAAATGAAATTACTCCTACTTCGATGTATACTAAGGTAACAGTAATTTATTCTTCGACGATAGGCGAAGGATGTCATCCAGACTCCGAATAATACTACATTGGCTCAAGAACTGTAACGCAGGGCGATACAAACTTGGGAATCTCACTCCAATTGCCGGCTCCAATTCTAGGTGGAAATTCGATTGCTGTTCCACGTCTCGCTCTTAAAGTATAGGTCATGTATTTGGACGTCACAAGGAACCATCTGCGAAAGACCAGCCTTCAGTGTTGCATACGAAGAGAGCGATGGTGGTCTTAACATGTTACGGGGCAGTAAAACAAGAGTGATCAATCAATTTTCCCTTTATAATTAAATTTCTTCGTGGCATACACGTTCAATCCTAATCCTCGTTTTGAAATGCATATCCACTCTCATATTTTGTACTGATAATGATTTAAATTTTATCAAAGAAAAATGAAACGCTTCATACTATCCGAAAACGTATGATGCTACGCGTACAAGTCATGGGCCGAATGGAAAATGGGGATAAGGATCATGGGGATTCTGATGTGAAACGAAGGCATATCAAAGATGAGGGTGGGCAGAAAATGCTGAAAGAAGGAACTTTTTTCTGTGGGCGTAGGCATTATGTACGCCAATACAAGTGAATATATCAAAAAGAGTAGCAAAGGAGTCTTCGAACAGACGCATCACAAGCAAGGAAAAGTAGCGTGTCAACGAGACGGTCAACGCCTTCTATTAAATGCCATACACTGTACATAAGCAGTTGAGGCCACCTGATCGAACCCATTTAATTAAAATCTATTCTGGGAAGAAAGATTAGTTTATTATATTCCATCTAAGAGCTCTGCATAATATGGATATATGATGCTTGTTAATAAATCCACAAGTATCATTCAAAGTTATGTGACTCTTTCTTTAACCCCTTCTACCGTAGTTTCCATTATATTTAATCTTAGCATAATAATTCTGTTAATTTGGAGAAACTCGTTAGATAAATTTCACCGATTATGAATTAAGGACCTCCTTTTATCAGTTATTGTCACCTCCTAATCTCTGAAAGGCTTCGCTGCCTTACGCTCAGTAGACATATTAAAAGGGAAGGAGATTTACAGTAACCTGCCAGGGAAGTGGGTGGCCTGGATTCAAGACCCAGTCATGTCACCTTTATTTAACTTCTGTCATATATTGATTTTCAATTAAATAGGAAGAAATACTACATGTTCATAAGAGACGATATACTAACATTACAATTCAGTTCAGCATTTAATTAAACAAACTCCCTTAAAATTGCATCAAAAAATCACCTTACTTATGTGTGAAGCATTCAAAAAAATCCCAATTGCTCGTTCCAATTGACAAATAAATATTAGGTCTTGATGCATGCATATTTCAACAGGAACATAATCCCTTAAGATTTTGTACAGACATACAAACAATAATTGCAAATGATGCCAAGAATATGGAAGCCACTACTTAAACATTATAAACCAAGTTCCATTAAAACTAGCCTGGATGGGTTATTGCATTTAAGCTTTATAATTGAATAGTAGTGCCTTGCTTTCAGTAGATGTTAACTAAAGCAGAAAGCATGATCATTATAAGGAATGAGCTAGGTTCTCACACCTACCTAGCACAAACCATGAAGAAGAATATTAATAGGAAATGCTTTGGGAACATAAGGGAATCACAAAAATATATTTCATAAAATAGAGAATGAATAAAAATATTTCTCATTAAACTTCATTTCAGATGAATATTGTAATGAGTATGAATATAACTAGGAGTATGTAGGGATGCATATCATTTATTCATAGATAAAACTGGCAAAGCAAAAGTTTCTCAAGAGCAGTCAACTATAACAATATAATATAATAAAATATAAAATATAAGAAAAGGATCATTTCATTTCTTTGTGAGAAAAGGGTTGTAAGACTTAAAATTTTGCATCTAGGAGTATTTAAATTCCATATGAGGGTGAGTATACAACCCAAGGATTGAAAATGGGATCCCAAAAAAAAAAATAAATAAACATTCCCCTTATTCCATGGTTTTTCTCTGTGAGTGAGTCATTCGGGTCACTTCTATTCTATCACTCAATCACAATTCACTGAATCATTAGCGATGCTATTCCAGTTCATCAAATCATTGAAATTGTTATAAATAAGATGACGCCCACTAACGTATGGCAATAGTTGATGTTGATGATTGTAGCAGTTGCAGAAACACATGAACTTGTTTGAACTAGCAGAAAGAGAAAGCACTTAAAATAATGGATGAAGGCATGCAAAAGGAGAAGCTTATATGAACGATCGAAAAGATAAATCTTTCTGTGAAATCACTTAGATCAATTACATTATGAGGAGATACAGTAAAGATCAACCTGGTTGATATTCTAGGGATACTATTATCTAGGTAAACATAAAAAGATGCTTGAAGATTTATGATGATGTAACGGTACTTTTTTATGCATTAATTACATGCCAACATTAAGGAAAGGAAATTATGGCAACCAGATATTTAGTAACCAATCATTTATTGATGGAGGGATCTGAGAAAGTGTTTGAAAAGAATTACTTTCACCATTGTAGAAATTTTATGACAGTCAATCTAATTCATAACAAAGGATGTACTGCGAGGTAAGCTCAATGTGGATTGTAGCTGAAAGCACTTCACTGACACCTTTCCACTATTCTTACAATAAACTACAAACGCATGCAGTCGAAAAACAATACAAAGAATTACATTCTACTGTTCGGCAATCGAGCATTTGCATTTCAATCACACTTTTACATCATTCACCACTTCGATCGGCTACTAGGAAATCTAATGCTCAAGATGTTCCAAAGGCATTTCATGCTGCTTGAGGCAATTTATCTTGTAAAACATAACGAAAGGAAAGAATAAGGCTTTACGTATCGCTAGATAATAAGCACAACAAATGCAGAGTATGTACGTAAAATGAATATGTTATCAGCTGGAGAAAAACAAATGCCATGGACGTTTATGTCCATAAAATATGGACGCCTAAACCTAAATCTATTTCCACTTTCTTGCATCGTGCTCAGATGAAATTCCCGCAACCAACTCTGTTTTCGGAGCGTATCGATACGTATGACGGACTAATCGTCTCGATTGTAAGCAAGGTTACTCGCCATCTTCAGTGACTAACTTACCGTTGTGGAAGTGTTATGTGAATTCCGTATTCAGAATGGGATATTGCGAATTTTATCGGTTCTACGAAGAGTGAATAGCTTGTCGGAAGCCCATCTCTTTCACCGCGATTGGATTTCCGCTTTTTCGGGATCGACTTAATAGCTAATTTTCTTTTAAAATTAGTTCATGGAAACTTTTAAAAATATGAAGATCTCCACCAATGGATGGCAACAGTTGATGCTTGTTATTTTTTCGGGTATTCTCAATCCATTTCTTAAGAAAATAAATATGCTTGAAACATAATTAGGAGATTTCAAGGTTTTCTTTTATAATATTGTTATACATATTTTATCAATCTTGGTGTTATACTGATCGTGCGATCAAAGAAAATACTAAACGGATTAAAAGCCTTTTAAAATTACTTTTTAATAATCTTATGTGCGCTTTGTGATAGTCTTTTTTTAACTGATTTATTTATTAAATTCATCATTATTCGTCTATATAGCCGTAATGTTAACCCTTAGTAGTTTTATATTTTTTAAGTTTCTATTCAAGTTTGGGTTTTGTCACCTCAGTAACAATTTTTAACAGCCTTAATTCGATATGTATAGGAAGGCATAAGTGAATTGCACCGTTAAAATTAATCCTTCAAGTAAAATATAGAGAATAGTCTCGAATAAAAATTTCAAATTATTTTCCGTTGAATCCTGAGCAAAATAAAGAGCTGTGTCCAGGAATACGGCGAGATTTTTAAAGCTGAAACATCGCGATGGTTCCGTGGGAAAAGAAAAAGAAGAAAACACCAAGGCAATTTGTCTCCCGTAGAAGATTATCGCCTCAGATACGATAGGAGGTATTTGAGAGGGAAGTAGAGAATCCCAATGCGTGTAAGAGGGATGAATCGGGTCTAGGAAATGTGTGAAAGGGTGAACGATTGACTGGAGCGCTGCTCGCGTGCATCTTTGGAACACATAGATTACAGTGGACGGCGCCGATGAAATGTCTCGAAAGGGTCCAAATACGGCTCTCAGACATGCAACTCGGGACTGAGAGTTATGTCCGAGTGGGAGACCCTCATCTGCGAATTCGGTGCGACGATAATGAGCGACCAATTTAAGCCGAGTGGGAGGTCCGATGCACATTTTCGTGCAGATTTATTCTCTTGTTACGCTGTCTGAATATGCTTGAAGATTTTAATGGGTGTGGTACTAAAATTAAAGCCATCTTAAATCGTTTGGGTATATAGTTGTGGAAAACGTGGGCGATTCCTAGTCTAAGAATGAATAAATGGGTTAAAGAAAGTTATAAATTAAGTGCCTTAACAAAGTTAACGTTAAAAAGTAGAAGTAATATTACAATAAAAATGTCTTAAATGTTTGATGGAGGAAGTTACAAGTGTACAAATAAATTCGACTTTATATGTCCGCATTTCGTGGAAAGACATTTAAAATGAAGAGAATTAGAATTGATTTCCACAAATTCCCGTATTGGTGGAGATTCAATTCAAATCAAAAATTTTATTTCAAATTTTCAATTCAATTTTATGTCAATAATTCAAAATTTATGTCAAATTTTATTCATTAATTATTATTGATAATATTTACAGTAATAGAAATATTTAAATTAGGGTGATTAAATTTGTCACCCACTTCTAAATTATTAGGTTTATAATAAAAATGGCTTAATTAACAATTAGATACTTTTATGAAACTTTATCAATTATTAGTATTTCTATGAAGGTCTTCAATTCTACTATGTACATTTCATTTTTCATTAGAACTATGCCATTTTTATAATTTGAATGAAACAAAATTGAAACATTAAACGCTAGTTTAAGGTAATTAAACCCATTTAAGTCTTCTAATGTAGCTATGATTGGTTATAAAATAATTCTCATAAAATTCGCATTATTTATGGAGGATTTTATATTATTTTTAGATTAATAGATAGTGCATCAATGGAGGACAATAATGAACGATATTCATTTTGAAGAATAATAAGTGGTAATTATCTTGGTTCTTATTTTAATCTATTGACAATAAAAAAAATCTAGGTAATATCCATGCTACATTAACGGGAAATATGTACATTGCAACTTAAATTGCAATAGAAATAAACATTGCTTGCTGGAATAATTAAGCAGGTCTTTTAAGAGATGTTATAATGGAAAAGATTATTCCAAATATGACGTAAAATCGATTTATATCACAAATGTCTATTATACAGACATACATGATTATTCGCCTTAACTACAATGCATAGAACTTTATCGGAATTACATGATAATAAGATGGATCTAATATTTTATATATCTTTAGGACTTTAACGCAAAAAACTTCATCTAGGTTTTCTATGAAGTAGAACTATAGAACAATAGTTTCAGGATAGTTATTACAATGAATAATACGGAGAGATCCACCCATCTAGAAAATGAATGTAATTTTCAAATATTATATTCTCATATGTTTGGGCCATTGACTACAACTCTTGAGATAATTTCTTAATATGCTAAAATGCAATTCTCTGCTTCCCAATGCGTCTGACCGAATTTCACGATTCCAAATCTCAAATAATCACGCCCGTGTGATATACGTTCGACAATCGGAAATTTCCCCCTTCCGTTTCCTTGCGTGCGTGAAATCCTTGGTGTAATTCTCAGTTTTGTGGGAATTTTCATCGATCGACATTCATGAGATGGAAAGATATTCATACCGCTTTACATATCCAACAGAAAGCATCTCATTCTTTGCAAATTTACCTCATATTACAAAAGAATTCTTTGGGTTTGGAGAATCCAAACATCGATTCTTTTAATTAAAGGATTCAAGAAAAGTAGGACAAAGAAAATTTATGAAGCCCAAAATTTTCATTTTACATAGCCTTTGCATTTGTTGCATGCATTTAATCAAAGATTATTATATGAATATATTTGTTTAAATTTTCATTAAAACACTTATCAAATAGCCTCTTCAATACGTTCACAGCCTGTGCACGTATATTATTCATTAATCATGTTAATTATTACGTTACTTGAATTCTATGAGGAAAGTAAGTATCCTCAATTCATTGATATACCTTTGATATCTTTCTCATACATTCAGCGTACATCGTAAGTTTCTGAGTACAATAGGCGAAACACGGAACGACTTAAGGAAAATAATATTAGATATAATAAAATTTTAAACCTTAAATAGAAATCTAGCCAAATAATAATAAATAAGTAATTTAATCTTTTGTAGTCTTCTATGATTTCGATACAAATCTTAGAGAAAATGCGTACTCCACTGATAAAAGTCTTCATAATACTGTAGATCATGATTATCTCTGCCTCAGTTTGGAAGGAGAATGAGAAACTGAGATCAAACTAAATCTTACGAACATAACAAAAAAAGATGTATCTAATAAGGTTTGAATACAATTTATCTGAAGGTTATAGTCTTGTATGGGATCTACTAATACTACTTGAAATAGCCATGCACGAATATTATTTTTGGACCCAAAAATATTTTCAATATATATTATTATATAGATATTTTCAAGAATATTACCTACTATATTCGAAATCAAATAGGTCATTTCATTTTTTCCTACGGTGTAAAAGAATGTGGAAGTATTAATTCAATCTCCGTGAAAATCAACGAAGAACTAGTTTTTTATTTGCGAGTTGTCGATATTACCGAAATATGGAAGCAATGTTGCCCAAACATGAACTCCTTGAAGCGAATAATGTTCATCAATTTATTTTCTTGATGCAATTGACTCTAAATTGAAATGATATTCATAAGAAACCTTTTACTTATTTTTTACGGAGAATTTTCATAACATACAATATATTTACTAGTTATCGTTTCCAACTGACCGAGAGGAATTTCTTTTACAAGTATTATATTCCATTTTCTAATCCAGCGATACAAATCCACAGCGTTTAAGTAAACGTTCGGGGCAGACGCATCAACCTTGGGGAACACCTCATAAAAAGGATCCCTAAAAATTCATATAACTCAGGAAACTCCAGATATTATAGATTTTCGAGAATCCATAACCATAACCCCGTTAAATAGCCTCCGAAAAATATCCAGCTCGGACACTTTCCCGCGGCCCTTTTATTTTTTTTATGCATTATTTAAAAGGTGTTATGGGAAACGTTACGGTCTGCTTTACTGCGTCGTTCGCCGTTATTTATCAGCGAAAAAAGTGGGAAACTTTCGGAAGCCGCAAAATAAATCCTCGTTGGCGTTCCAGTTTATGGCCAACATCCATTCAGAGCGATGGACCGACTCAGATACACTCCTTGTCCCAATTCGGCACGTATGTGAGTCTCCATGACAACGTCGCGTAGGAATCCGAGGGTACTCGATAAAGATGAGTGTTACTTCTAGGTTGGGCGAGAGGCCTGCATCGGAAATGGAGACCTGCCATTTTGCAAACACGCATACGCGACCGAAATATCGGCGAATTTACAGCCGGAACAGGAAGAGTGGACGCGCGGCCATGAACGTAAAAAAGGCAAGAGATGAGAGAAAGCGAAGAACTATTTTTTCGAAACTCTGAAGCCAATCGTGAGAGATACGGCGTTTGGAGCGAATTTACGGTGCGAATAAAATCGTACCTTTTTCTTCTCATTCTCTTTCTTTAACCCCTCTACATCACGTGCCTTCTTCCTCGACTTCTCCTTTTACCGATTCCTTTGATTCTTTACGTGTTACTTCTTCTCCACATCTGGATTCATATCCTCACATGCTGTTTTAGATTCTCATAAATAAGCAAGAATTTCTTTTCGATTTCTCTACGAAAGGCCAGCGGCTGGATTTTATTTTCTCAAGAATATAACGAAAATTTCACGTAACTCTTTACGAATAATCGTCTCGAGAAAAATCTGAATTTATGAACAATGAATAAAGAAATTACAGTTTTATGAATAAACATTTAAGTAAAAAGAAAAAGGAATCTTCAAAAAATATATTCCTTTAGAAAGAACATCTTTTATTAGATATCCTTCCTAAAAAAATTAACAAAAATTCAGCATATCAGGATATATAACTATTATTATTCATAGATATCGTATAATATTTAAAATTTTCTCTACTGAGAAGAGAAAATATAAATATTTTCCCTGAAAAAATATTTCGGATACTATTTATTTTACTGAAAATTTAAGCATAATATTATTTTGGCCTAACTCATACATCTTTGCCTTCTTAGGGTTCTAGTAAACGAATAATATTCGACATAAAATCTCTTAAAGATAAATTTTAATTTTCACATTAAAAACGAATTTAAGAACATTCGTTATTGGATTCCAATATGATACACTGTGAAATATAGCAACAATTATTTTAAAAAAATTATTTCTTTATTATTCATAGAACGACATAGTAATTCATCCCTAAATACAATGCTTTTTTACGTTAAAAATTGACAACAAAAATAGAAATTTATTCAAATCTGATAACTCACTCTTGTCATTATAATGCTTGAATAATACAGAAAAATCATATCCGAATTTACATTCTTTGCGAATATATCATTAATACTTATATATTTCTTGAGAAGCAAGAGGCCTCTTATGTAAAAGACCTTTTTCCCATATTTTTGACAGAAGCTGTATGCATTAATCTTGTTAAATATCATAGCATATGTAACTTTCATGTGTAAATTTAAGGGTAAGAGACTTAGATGGCAAGCTCTTGTATATTAAAACGTCCAAATAAATTAACCATAAACATCCCTTACATCCTCCTCGAGCATAGGATCATAGGCACATGAGAGGACTAATTTACCGGAGATAATTGTTGTAGAATTTTTGACGGCGTATTTACGATTTAATATTTAGACAATATTGGAAACTTTATCAAGATTTAGGTTCTTTGATAATTACAGTAATGCTGATGGCTTGTTATAAATTAAATAAAAGATTAATACCTTGGAAATAATTCACTTAACACCCAAACGTTTTCATGAACAATAACGCCGACTCCTAATACGTTTAAATTCAATTCTCTAAAGACCTGAGACCTGAATCCTGACCTGAGAAGACACTAGAGTCACTTGATGTCAACCACGTATTTGAGGCCCACTCCCCACGATCCCATTTGACCGTAACCCATTCAACTCTCCCCTCCCCCTTTTAATACCCCTTTCACCGAACTGAAAACGGAGCAAAATGTAGTATACGCGGGATATTCGCGTTTATCGACCGATCTGCGTCTCCTAAACGACCTTTCACTGACCACTCCTCCCAAGAAGAGTTCTCCAGCGGGAGTTTTTCGACGCGGGAGAGCGCGGTGCATGCCGGGAGTTCAATTGAGCCGTCTCGTGAGTCTACGGGTGTCTAATGGAACGGAAAGGAGTCCAACCCGATCTAGATAGACTTTTTGCCATGTGAAAGAGAGGGAAAGGAATCGGACTAAATGGGGTAAGGAGCGATAAGCGAATTAAGGAGTGAATGGGAGAGAGTGAAAGTGGCTAAGGATGGCAAGTCGTGAATAGAAGTCCCTTCTTCGGAGGTGACAATCGATGAGTGATTCTTCTGTAAACAGATGTAAGATCTCTCTTTAACATTTGCACGATAAGTTACGTGCTCAAGTAGAATATTTCTAGGCTCAAATTTCCTAAATTGCACGGAGATTAATTCTGACAAAATGGACCAATATTTTCCTTCTTTCATCTCATGTTGTTGCGCTGAGAAAATAATGAAGTTCCTGCATAGTCCTCATATTTACTTCGTTAAATCGAATAAATACATTAGAAGACTTATTAATCAGAGACGCGACATTGTAAATAATCTTAAATTAAGACTCAATTTCAATAAAGGACGATATAAATATTCTAAGAGAAAAATGTTTAGCAGATTAAATTCTTATATTTTTCTCTGCAGACAAATTACACGATAAATACGCCTAACTTCATCCCTTGTAGGATGTCTATCAATATATTTTGCCAAGTTCTCCTGCTAAAGGTCTATAATATCATAGTTAAATATAGAACAATAAAATATACAATAATAAGCCGAATAATAATATCGAAGAGCCAATATTTATAAATAAACAAACCAAACTTTTTCCCAAAAAAACGATCTTTCGAAAATTTCGAATGTCCAGATTAAGTTGACTAACAACCGTAATAAGTAATATAGTATGTATCATAGAAAATAAATAAAAATTACGATCGTAATAAAAAATAAGAAATACAGTGAAAATTAATACAATCGAAATATTTAATCACAAATTTAATCCTTCATTTAAAAGGTTTCATAGATTTAAACATTATAAAAAGAGTAGAAAATTCATGGAATGAAAACTTGCATGAGATATGCGGTAAAAGATTACTAGGTTGATAACTCCATCGACAATTTGCATTGATGGCACCTGACGGATGAAATTTGAACCCAAAACATTTCAAAACGTGATGTCTCTAAACCCATAGCGCATCATCAAAGGTGGTTTGGATGGAGGGAAATCGTTAAACCAAACCTCGTCACTCATTTCAAGAGATTCGAGTGACTCTTTGATACACTAAAACTATCCGATGCAAGTGGATTGTCCGCGCATAGTGCATCATCGCAAAGCGGCATTTGCATAATTGGTGCGCCTGATCAAATCAGGTCTGCATCAAAAGGCGGCGCCTCATTAAATGCGAGGGCTTTCAACTAACGCTCACTCGAGAGCGTGCAAATTAATTGGAAGCAAACAAGAGGGGCAAAAATGCAAATGAGAGCGGATGAATTAAAAAAGAATAAAATATATACAAATGCTGCGTCCGGTTTTAAAGTAGATACTCTGCATAAATCACTACTTTAATTTATGCTAGAATTCTTGACTCTTTGCTTTTACTATCCTTCTAATTACTCTTCTAATTGATTTGGAGAGAGGTTATCTACTTCCTTTAATAGAGAAGAAAGGGAACAACTTTCTTATATTGTAAATTTGTAAAATAATTAAGTGCGTTAGATGCATTTAAATTATACGCGCTCTGCTCTTAACCTCTGCTGAAATACATTCTTCGAACTCAAAGAGTTAATTACACCTAATTACGATTATTTTTAGCATTTTATATTATTATGATTTTATGTAATTACTTTTTGGAAACCGGACTCATTTTACCCTATAAAAACCATAGGTCATCCTCAGTCTTCGTACAACTTATCTTTCGGAAGACGTAAGTATGTTCTCTTTCCTCAAAGTTCCCTCTTCTTGAAGGACTAAGCGAGCCTTGAAACGAGATCAAACGGCCTTCATAAAAATAAAGAAAATCTCCCAAAACACAAGCGAACGTGTCACGATTTCCAGCGACGTGAAGCTCTCGATATAACTCTCGATTAAGAGGAGACTGCACTTACCCCTTCAAGATAATCACTCTCACCATCGCGTCGTCTCCTTATGGACGAACATCGGCCCCATCACTTACCATCCCTTTATCGGTTATTCCCAAAAAATCATCGCTTTAAACCACTTCGGACTGAAGAGGAGGAGGACTTGAAAAATTTTACTGCGCCAGAGAATAAGTGGATGACGCGAGAGTAGAAGTGGCACGTAAAGTCCGAAAGGAACCCTCTCTTACGAGTGCAGCCATCGCTCTCCCGTTCTATCCTTCCGCTGAAGAGTGCTTTTTTTACTGCCCCTTATCCGTATGGGATACGTCCGTCCTCGGCCCACTCCCGGTGAGAAATGAGGGACGTCGTGGATGGAAGGAGGGTAATGGAAAAAGATGAGAAAGCGCATTATTAAGTAAGGAGGGAATTGAAGGAAATGCTGCCGTATTTTGCGCGCCACTGTTTCATAACCTTAGATGGTCATCCCAAGCGTGAGTTGGTTTCCAGTCTTCCCTGGAGTTTTTTAGGTGGAATATAACACGAGAAAAGTGTTCCATTCTCGTAAGGCAATAGATACCGATGTTTTTTGCTAAGTGGACAGATAACATTATGGGGAAGCTCTAGCATATCCAAAAAGTAATATTTCTTTTTGAATAAGTTCATTTTTAAGCGTGACTTAGAGTTAAAAGTACCATTCTTCCCATGTGTTATGTAACTGTAATATTTCTAACTAGGAACATATAACACTTGTGAATGTTAGAATAATTTTTAAGGAACAAATTAGAAAAAATATGATTTACGACAATCTCTTTCATATATTTTTTAGGAATATCAGGTACAATAAACCGTTCTCTGCAGTGGAATGTCTCATATTACGTTTAAAACGACCTGAAAAGTTGAAAATCATACGTCACGACAGACAGTTTCTCCACCAAATTATTTTGAAAATATTCCAATTTTTTTAAGTCATAAAATGTTTATTATTTTTTAATTTTTTCTCAGAATAAGAAGATTCAACTTTTTCGTTCATAAGACTGAGTAAGACTTGAAAGCCTTTTACATATTTATATTAATATCATTATTTTTCCATTGCAAAGAACCTTAGAAAAATTGGATATTTCATGCTTAACCTTGTAAGGAAAAGGAAGTACATGGAATGAATAGAATGAAAGCATTACGTAAAAATCAGATTAATTATTTCAGAGGACGAAATTTTTGGTGGAGTACTTCTGGAATTACTTCAGAAATAATGTGATGAATTCAAAGCTTTAAAAGCATAAGTAAAGATTTTCCCATTCCAAATTAATTTCCTAATTGATTATAGATTACCGTTACATTTTCTCGAATTTCATTTAATTATATATGTTACTATTATTTACTTTAGTAAAAAATACCAAAAAGAATAAAAAGCTAAACTAATTAGAGATGTATCTGAGAATAGGTGTAAAACTCTTCCAAGAGATCATTGCAATCTAAGGTCTGTAACAAGAGAAGTGAAGGAAGTTCGAGGGTCAAGAATGAATGGAAGCAGTGAGGGAAAGAACATTAATGTGGAACTACGAGACACTGAAATGGGAGGAGACGAAAATAAAACAGGAATTAGCGAAACGGAACAAGATAAGAGGGGAAAAGGTCAGCCATTACGACACAAGAGGCTAAGGAGGATGGGCAACGAGAGTCTCAAATGCCATAGAAGGAAAAGAAGATCACTTTTTGATTCCTAGAAAAGGCTGAAGAATAGATAGTGTATCACTGAAGGCCTACTTAATAATATTAGAAGGATTTGAACTTAACAATTCCCATAGTGTATCAAAATCCAAGTCTAAAGAAGCCATGTACAAAACAATACACATATGCATATATATTTATAAAGATCTGAAGTGTACATTCTAATTCTTTTTCCATTAAAATTAATTAAACTTCATTTCCTGATCAAAATTACAAACATGAAAAGATCAGAGGACATAAAAAGACCTGTATTAGTTAGCATATGATTAATAAATCTTTCATTCCAGCACTTAAAAATTAAACGAATTTTGGTATTGATGAGGTAATACAATCATCATAGATTTTTGCTGCGTAAATATTTTATTCTCTCGTAGAAAATTCAAAGGTATGTATAAAGCTTCTAAAAAGTTATGCTTCTTTATTAATATAAAGAGCGATAACTTTCAGAAGTTGGAAAATTTAAACCTATAGAAGGATACAAAACTGAGGGAAACATACTTAATTTAATATTGATGTAAATATTCTCTTAGAGAGGATTTAAAAACATCATCCTCCTATTTAACATCGGAAGAATGGTTTACCTATTTACAATATGGTTCGCAATTATATTCTAACCCATAATATCAGTTCTATTTCGATTATAATTTCAATCAAAATATTACAGCTCTACAGCACTATTTAGCCCCGTATTTCTAAATGGAATCGCATTACATTCTTTAAAATTATCCCTTATCTTCTCTTACTAAAACAAATGGAATAGATGAAAGAAACATCTCATGCAAAGCTTCGTCTTTTCTATATGATTATTTTTTAGAAACAACAAACTGTATCGATTTGGAGGTGAATAATATGGAGTTATTGGTTTTTATATAGACAATTAGATTTTGCCACCTTACGATCCTTTATAAATATGAGATAATAAAAATAAGTCTGTTTAGAGGTAAGAGACTTAATAAACACACTATAATCGGAATATTTTATATAGAAATACCGTGGATCGTTTGTATACTTATAGCGTAAATATTTAACTCACGATAAACTTTAATTAAAATTGTATCAATGGGGAATAAAGTGGAAAAGAACCCTTCTTCGAGGAGCTTAGGAACTGTCCTGGAAGCTTACGGAAACAGACCTTCTCCTTTCTCTTGCCGAAGAAAAGGCAAAAAACTGAAAAGCACGGAGAGAAAATTGAGGGAGAAGTCCGTGGAAAAATATTCCGAAGAAGCGAAACAAACAAATGACCTTCGCATTCAAGATCCCTAATTTATTTTCCTTTTTTCCACCGGAGAAGTAATTCTCTCATTTGTCCCGTAATGTGACATCTTAAGTGTTTTTGCAATTTTGCGTGCTCCACACGCATGCAAGCATTCGAGTGCGTGTTTTGAAGACGATCAACCGTCTTAAAAAAAGGGGACGTCCTCCGCAGTCATATATCTCGAGAACTAATGCAGTTTCGTTTATTTTCCTCATGTCCTCGGGAGGAAAAACTTCTCCTTTTTCGGCTATGGAATGCTTTGAAAACGTCCCATAAATACTCCTTCGCGAGTTTTCTCCTCTTATAATCAAAAACCGTCTTGTAAATTCCGCGCGTTCCTTTTTGCAGACGGTTAAAATATTGGCCATCAGAAGTGTTTTCTGAGCCTTAAAGAATAGCCCGCCCTCGAGACAAACAACTCCGGACTAATGAAAGAAATGAGCAGATACATCCACACTGTCGCCCGAGAAAAATTAAAATCTTTCCTCGACGAATTTCAATCTTTTTTTTTCCTCCGGGGACTCGCGAGTGTCTCGCTTGCAAACAAAGCGGCGCCTGCTGTCCTCCTTGTCGTTGTTTCCAGAGACGTTTATCAGCTGAGAGATGACGCCTTCGTTGGGCGTCTGCAAATACTCTCGAGGACTTGTATTCTTCTAAAGTATTTACGCACTCCACGAGAAGCTGAGGAGGCGGTGAAAGTCTCATCTGAAGACGAGTTTGTTTTATGAATGGAATCATAATAAGTTAAGAGAATGTGTGGAGGTAGTGTGTTGAAAGTTAAGAACAGGGCAAAGCTAATTCCTTAATTTAAAAAATAAAAAGTGCTTTGGAATTCAACATTAACCATACCTGATATATTAATAATTCCATCGAAAAATTTTAACCCACTTATAGAGATTATTATTTTCCCGTTTAAAGGTCTATCTCCCTATTTAATTAATGCTCTATTATATTGATTATTTCACGTTTTATGTAAAGCGTAATTCGTTCAATTTGCTTTAAAATTCAAACACACTCATGAAATAAGATATTTACATGTAAATCTCTTTTAAATAAACTGTACTTCTGGTTAAATTTATATTAGTATTATATAAAAATTATTATTAAATCTGTGTATAATTTTCTCTCACAATATTAATAAATGAAGTATATACAATCTTAATTGTAATTTTGGTATGTTTAAAAAGTCCATATACGAGTTAAAATCACATTATACCGAGATATTAATGGACTTATGTAACGCTTCTCCATGCTATCTGGGTACTAAATTACACTCTTGAATATTTGGCAACATTCAGCCCAAACATTATATTAATACTTAAATTTTGAAATATTTGCTTAAAATAAATATAAATTATCACTGAGAAGATTAATTTATCATTTTCTCCATCTACATTTTAATGCTCAATTCGATTTAAGTGATTATCATCATAAAATTCCGCAAAAAGCGTTCGGTTGTTTGCAATTTCCTCTCCGCCCACTCAAACGAATAAAAATCACATTTAAATAATCCTTTTTCTTTTTCCTTTAATTTGAAAATTGACAGAAATGGCGAGACCCTTATCTTTACGACAATTTTTAATACCCTTATATATATTTTTGGTCATTTTTTGTTTTCCTAAAGTTTTACCTCGCGCTCGCGGAAATCAAGTTTCCTGTTATTTTCTTGACTCATTTATGCGGATTGATCGCTATTGTAAAAACACCTCTTTTTAAGGTCGCTATGGCAACTGTTGGTGCCGAGAAAGAAATGGAAGATAAATAAATGAAAGTTAAATGACCCGGCGTTAACGATTTCTCCATTACTTTTGCCATCACCACCGTTTTAAGTGCGTCCTTTTGCCGCACCACCTCTCCGGCGCCACATATCCGATGCTCTTTAACGCCTTTAATACGAATGAATTTGATGTGAAGGTTGACCGAGCAGTCTGCTGCTTCCACTATGACTTTACTGCCCCTTCTATGGATTCCTGATGGTTTTATATCCTTCCGGACACTTGGATTGAGTCCTTAGCGTCACCTTTAACCCGCGGTCGCTATGGTTTCATATCGACGCGTTTAATTTCTCCCCCGCAGTCCATTATTTGCCCTTTAGTAAATGTGCCCATTACTCAGATGCCATTTACGCGAAAAGATTTGCTCTTTCATAACGCGCTAGATGTTAAGGACTTTATGATCGGAACGTCTGTTCCCTAATCGGCCCGTTAAGCGAAAAAAGAAGGGTTTTTAATCATCTCCGACGGTATTGACAGTATACTAGGGTATCAACTTCAAAGGGGCATGATTGGTTGTGTGGGGAAAGTGAAAATGTTTGCTTTTCATTTTAACACGGTCGAGTGCGTCGTTATGACATCGCGGAGCGTTCAAGCAGTTTGCGATAATCAAATTGGAGGCCAAAGGGAAGTCGTATGTTACGTGTAATTTTAAGATTTTTTACGGTAGATATTATTTTTATAGCAGCCGAATGTCACCGTTAACATTTCGTAATTTAATGGCTGTAATTGTTTATTTTCAGTACACGAAATTAATCATTATCAGATAATATAGTCAGGAATATAAAGTTTGCTTCCGGGGAAAATTTGGTTGATTTTTGGTGAACAAATTTTAACTCCTCCAGGGGAGATGTATCAGTTTATTTAAAGTAACGTTTTCCAACCGGATTAATAAGGTTAAATAAAAATTTACAACCATCCTTAAATATGTTCGCTTACATTACCGTTTCATGTACTGATATCCTTAGAAAAGGTTAACTTGTTGTTTTTTAATAAAATTTAAATAGTTTTTTTTACTTTATATACGTTCTACAAAATATGTTCCTCACAAAAAATTGACAAATATAAAAACTATATGCGACATAGGAGGAATTATGAAACTTATTTTAATTCAAAATAATAAATTCATCCATAAATTTTTTTTTTCCCGTCCCCGATACCCCTTGGGACATTCTTCCTCTAATTCTGCAGAACTGTGTTGAGAACAATCTTACGTCGTAAGGATTGAACTCATTAAAAAAGACTTTCCTCCGAGTTTTTTATCTACATTTTGATACCCACAAATACTCCCACAGGCCATATTAAAATTATGACGCTTAAATAAGTATTGACATTCCGATCTCGTCCGACAGATTACGTATTTTGGAAGAGACACGTCAGATTTCTATTATGAGGAGAAAACTTTTGCAGAGATAATATCCTTCGAAAGAGTTCCTTAAAATTACTTTCTTTCTAATCTACCGCTTCGTTTAATTTCCCAGTTAATGCGACGTTATATTAGCTTTCCGATGATTAATAATTGAAGTAAAAGAGACTTTTATTTCCCTTGGTTTCCATTTGTGGGATCTTTTTTATCGAGGAAATGCGATCCAAGGGATTTGGGAATCGTGTTTTTTACCACCTTTTATGGGACGTAAAAAAAAGGGCTGAAATAATTATGTCGGTATTCATTATATGCTTGGTTTACTTTGAATCGCAATAATGATACGGCTCATTTGCGACGGACTTCTTCGCTTGAATAACTGATGATTCACGTAGATTGAAATTTTAATTTAGGATAAAATTACTAAGAAGTCTATTGTGCCGTGAGTTTTAATTCACACCGGTAGCTATCTCCACATACTAGATGGAGAATAAATATTTAAGTTAGATATTGCATGTCCTATATAGCCCAGTATGGGATGAGCTAGCATGTTCCGCGATAAATTGAAATCTTTAAGTACCTGTAATTTAAATGGGACATTTCTTATAATTGAAAGATTGTTCAAAATTGCTTATGCATAAATAATGAAGTAGAATTCCGTGTAATCTAACAACGCATTTACAAGAATTTTTTCTTTAAAAGACGAGCAGATTAATTATTTCGTACCATACAATAAAAGTTCGTCAAATAAGGTTGTAAATGGTACACCCAAGCTTAGGACTTTATTAATATGTAGTGGAATATCAAACTAATGGAGAAATTTTAATTCCATATTTTGCGCGAAAAATAATTTATATTTAAGATTAAGAGTAATAGAAATGCTGAATTGGAATATCAGATGAAAGACACAGAAAAGAAAATAATCGTATTGGACGTATTTTCAACGTACGCTTGAAGTTAAAAATAATCTTTCAATATCTAATACCTCAAATAATAGGCTTATTAGAAGAAAATACGACAAAGGGTTGGGTTATTTAGAAGAATCACGGAAAATTTACACCAATCAGCCTTTGGTGCTCATTTACACTTTTTCATCAATCTAAAGCAGTAATAAACATTCGAATAAGTATATCATAGTAAGAGGGGATTTTAAGTTCGATATATAGTAATAAGATGATAGAATAAGGGTAACGAGCTCCTTCCTACCAAATAAACCTCCTTACATTAATTTACGTAGAACAAAGTGAAACAAGCAGCTCAAATTACTCCCTCAAGTGCATAAGAAAACGAGCACACGGTTCCTTCCAGTGAGTGCTCGCAAAAAGGTAGGAAACTCACGGAAAGGACAATACGTGGGATCTAACCCAACTGCCTCTCTTTATGCAGAAGCTTAATATAGGTGCCCAGTGGACTCCCTCTAGATTACAATAGGCCACGGAAGGCTCGGAATTAGATGGCTCCCGTTTAAATGCACGGGTGATCACATGGCTTAAAATCTCTTGACGCAACTGTGTAATTGTACCTTCCACGCGTGAGGAGACACAAATCTCTTGATCTCCGAGATTAATAGCCCTTTAAAGTATCGGAATCTATTCAGAGTCATAAACATTCATTAGGTAGACAGCGGTCTTTTGTGATTCTACTTTTGCACTCTGTGGTGTGTTTCTGCCATTGTTAAACAAAGAAAGGGGTAATTTAGAATTGACAAAATGAAACACCCTCTTGTGTTGCGAGTTTATGGAGAGTGAGGGCTTGACATCTCTCTTTGTGAGATGGTCATAATTTGTTTTAGAGGAAACCTTACGCAAATGAAAAAATATTCTTGGAAATATTGCGAAATTAGGTATCCAAATGAAGGAAATAAAAGCTAAGGGTGTAATTTTACAAATTGTTACATTACTGCTTATTACGTCATTACATTTTTCTTTGAATTGCATTCTATATTACTTATTCTACTCCTTTATATTGTTCTTCAAAAGAAACTTAAAATTCTACTTTATTTAACATAGTATAGCAATTAAAATTTTCAGAAATATATAAGCATATAATGGTAATGCAAAATTAGTTTTCCTCTAAAATATAAGTTGAGGACATAAAATTACCAGTTGCACTATAATATGAATTTATTAAAAGGTTTTTGGGGACAATGCAAACAATTTTATAAAAATATTTAAAAAACAACATTATTCCTCTATAAACTTGTTCAATATAAATTACTTCATTGATATGTAATTACAAAAAAATTATATGATACAGTTTAATTTGAGTATCAAGTAGTCAAATACGTCATACATCCGTTAATTATCCATTAATATTATAAAAGCTCAGCAAGGAAGAACGAATTCCTAATATACTTAGCATAAGAAGTATTCAGATGAAGTATTCAGATATATTTTTGCGACAATTCTTTTGATAAAAGGTCCATTAGATGAAAATAAAATTCTTATTTCTATTCGACCAAATAATAACAATCACAAAATATCAATACCAAATATCTAGCGGTTAATCGCATAGTATCAAACTAAACTAAACAAAAGTTTCCCACTTATAAGTAGCCACACCCTAAACACGACATAAGTGGATACAGACACGAGTGCCCCTCACACAGAAAATCACACAGAAGGGAGACTCCGAAAGATACATCTTGAACACACACTCATCCAATTACACAAACAAAAAAAAGAGACTGCGCGGCCACAAACGCCTCTCACGCGGCGCAAATTAAGTCATAATCCCCGATGATGTATGACCGGAGATCAATCGGCAGATTGCCATTCCCAAACCTAGTTTCATTGTTTAATCCTTTAGCCCACCATAATGCTATTCATCCCATGTGTATCAATTCATCCCGTACATCGAGGATTCACAAAGGAAGACCGTCCAATTCTCATCTAAACCCTCCGGCGACTTAATCCCACTCAATAAGTGCGTATCCTTTCTCCATCTTGATTGGAAACGCTTTATCAATGAGAACCCCGTTGAAAGGGAGCCAAAGATGCTATGGAGAACAATGGCCGCGCGTGTATTCGTCAAGGCAACGGGAGATGTCTCCGCGAAGAATGGGGAAGAAACTAGACGGCGCTATGGAGACAAGGGATCAAACAAAATGAAGGGAGGACAAAGAGAGCTGCTGGCTCCGTCTTTTGGGGGAAAAGAAAGCCGTCTGCAGCGACGCATGCCGAGTTGTCCTCTGAGAGTATATTTAACTCGTGAGCATGTATTTCTCCTATCGAATGGTTGAGGAATGGGAAGATTCTCTAAAGGAAATGGATTAGACAATAGGGAGGAACCAGGAAGGAAAAGGGAATTTGGGGTGATATGAAGAGATGAAGGTTAGGAAAGATAGTCGATTGAGATTACTTGGCCTCGCCCAGTAATTCGAGGGTAAATCTGTAATTTAAACTTGCATTTTCTAAGTGGTGTCAATTTTTTTCGCTGTGAAGTCATTTTTATTCCAATTAAATATCAAAATATGTAAAGAGCATTATTTGAATTACCTTTTTAAATTCATTAACCCATTAACCGCCGAGGTTAGAATTAGCGAGAAATTTACCAATTTTTTCTTATGAATCTTCTATTTTCTGCCTAGAAAAGACAAATTATAAATTTGAACGCTGAAAAAAAATTGTAAGTGCGAAAAAAATAATGTTGCGTTTTCGCAACTTTGGCAGAATACCTTAACTTTTTCGGATATGCAACCCGCGCAACACACATAATTTTTTCGTTATTTTTATGCTATATCTCTTAATAAATACTGTAAATGACTGATTTATGAATTTTTACTTTGCCTTTGAAGATTAACTTCGATTAATCTATTTTAAATGGCATAAATAACATGATTATTCTAACAATAAGGAAGTGAATTTTTTGATTCCCATATATTTTGGGTGGAAATTGTTATAGAAAATGCAATATTTTTTCCGTTTAAACTGAATTTATTTGTAAATTTGAGATAGTAAAGTGTTTTTATTTATTAAATAATTCGAAACATGTAGGATGTAAGAACATATTATTTTCCTTTCAAGAATAAATAGTTTGGCTTACATTGCCTACATTTTCTCATGGAGTTGCCCTTAAAAATAAAATGAAATAATCTACCCATTTTCAATTCATCAGGCAACAAAAATTGAGAAGTTGTGCCTTTCTGAGATATTTTTTTAACATTATGGCTCATGATTTTAGTCTTCGAGAGAAGCCACACCACCTTTTAGGAGGGTTACTCCAATGTAGGACCTAAACTCAAACTGTGAAATCTTATTTTCTTTAGGTTTCCGGAACAGTTATGGCTTGGTGCTTTCTCTTTCTATAGATATCGATGCATAGAGGCCACCATCACATTATTCCTCTAACTCTAACTCTATGATTCGCATTGTAATTGTCGTGATGATCAACTCCGCCCATATACTTTTTGTATGCCCGGACAACATAAGGCTGTGAGATAAAGATACACCTTCTGTTTTTCCGGCTGAATATCTCCCCCGTCCCTAAAGGAAGAAGCTATGCAAAATTTCTTGCTTAAGAGATAACTGAGTTATCGTTCCATTTCATTATTGACAGATCAATGGAATTATCAAAATCAGTAATAACATATCCTCTTGACCTTTTAGCGAATTCCTTCGTATCTTCTATTGCTCACTTTCTATTTACCGTATTGTGCCTGTAGTGAAGTAATTTTTTTCTTTAAAAATACAAAACTATGCGTACGACAAGAAACATATTGTCCAAGCACAAATAATGTTGGGATAGCACAGGAATGACTTATAATAATTCAATAACTACGCTGGTACTCAAACCTAATTTGCTTTCATAGGAGTTTTCTCTGGCTCTAGCCTATGGCAAAAACTAAAGAAGTGACCAATCTGATGAGCAAAGACGCCAGAATTTTAAAACAAATCTCACAGGTTTATTTTTATAAACATGGTCTCGGAATGACATCCAAAATTAGGTACCATCTACTCATCTACGGATAAATTATGCGAAAATATTCTGAATTGCAGGTTTTTTCATTTAATATGTTGAATAATGTCTTCATTTTTGCAAATTCGTCTATTTTGTCTGAGCATCAATTATCTGAAAAATTAATATTTTCTTTAATTTCCCGAAAATAGTTCCTTCTGAAAGAGCTACGGACCAAATCCATGCCTTCACCAAGGTCCTTTGATTAATACATATCTATCTCGGAAAAATATCCATCCTGTGCTAAGCAACAATTGAATAAATTTCCATAAATCCTATTTAGTTGGACTTCATATCTATTCTTGTTTTGGTACCTGTTTGCTCGAAAAGAACTATTTTTTCTAAGACAACGTCGTCCAAAAAAATCGAAAAATTCATAAATGTATGTTACGAATAATAGATATGGTTTCTCCGAAATAGACTCCATTTCCATACCTAATGGATCTCCTATCTTCTAATTTGAAAATTAAGCGGATACAAACCTCTATAGGCTAAAACATGTCGAGAAACGGGTATAGTATAGGGAGCGCTGGCAGCGCCGCCAGACCCCCTCCCGCCAAAGTTGCGAAAACGCAACATTAAGTTCAGCCTTCAAAATGATCTAGAAAAAAGTTTCTAATTCATGAAAAAAGAATTATATGTGTTCAAACGATATTACTTCTATCACGGATAACTACTTTAAATCCAAAAAAAAATTTTGATTGGATGGTAGAAATGTTGGACTCGGGGAGAGTCATGCGATCGAAAAAGTGACATTTTTAAAAATCTCTAAAAAATAAAAGAACCGTTATAACTGCTCCATTTTTGCACTAAAAATAATTTAAAGACTTCATCTATACAAATAACAAAAAGAATTATCGAAATTTGAAAGAAAACATAAAAATTATGAGCGAAACATTAATGTTGCGTTTTCGCAACTTTGGCCGGATATGGGTTAATTTATTCATTTATCTGAAGAATGTTTGGATCATTTGAAAGGAAATTCCGAGCAACAAAAATTTATAAATAAACAAAATCGATCGTCAGTTTAATGTTAAAATGCTTTAAATTGAGAAAATATATTTTTTTGATTAAGGCAAAATTATCTCTTGGTCTTCGACGATTGAATATGCATTTGTATTACAAATAATTTTAATAGATTTATTACTTGATAAGGCATTGAATATGCGACAGAAATAATAAAATAAATCAAGCAAATATAATTTTACTGCCATCAAATAAACTGGAAAGTGCAGTACAGCATTAAATATCCTTACCTAGCGGCATAATTTTTAGAACAAGACCAAACTAGAGATAGAACGAAGTAGAGAGCCAGAAATTATAAAGGCGGAAAAGAGAAGTCCAGCCAATGGAGTAGGAGAGAAGACCGCAGATGGAGAAAAAGTCGCAACATAAGAATGGAGGCAAAATTAAGGAAGGCATGGCGAAAGGGAGAGGCCGTGGGTTCTTGTGTATCCGCTGAAATGCGGAAATACTCAGGAGATAGCGTTCTCTCATTGAACAAGCACACCCACTATAAGCCCTTTACCGTCGGAAAAGTACGCTCCCAGTTATTTTTCCCTCGTATAAAAGAAGCGCCATAAATCCTATTCGATATGTCAAGCCCGATAAATTTCGTCGAGTACTCGAGCTATGGCTTCGAGGAATTATTTTGGAGATCGCTTACTTTGGCGATATTTCGGAATTTCTTTCTTTGCGGAAATATTTCGCGAGACTACTTGCAGAAATGCGACATTTTTATATACCCGATGCTTCTTTAGGATGGAAAGATAATCTAAGTAAGAGATAAAAGGGATTAGAATGTTCGCGGTGTATGAATGCGCTGTGGTTATCCGCCTCTGAAAGGAGAATGCATAAGGCTTTCTTAATCAATAACAGAGCTCTAAATAACCTCAAAATGAAATGAGAGGATTTGATAATATTCTCGGAACTTCCATTAATTTCCTCCGAGCATTAAGAAAATTTATTTGCAAATAAAGGACTGCATTTCAAGAAGACTATGCTAATACGAAATATCATTTTTTTTATCCACTTTATGAATTTCGGAAATTCTTTACTGCGCTCTTATCGGGAATACACTGAAAAAGTGACTTTATTTTTAAAAAAAGGGAACTAAAAGTTTTGTAAAGAAGCGAATGGAATGATTGTGCGCGTGAATAAGAATTTTTATATATATATAATTATATGACGGATACTCTATTAGGCACAGAATATTCATTTAAAACCATGGGGAATAAGCCGCAAAATCTATTGAAAAAATCAATTATAATTAGTTAAATGAAGTAGTAATTTAATAAAATTAATTAATTAACAGTTATTTGGATCAACTTAAGAGAAAGAGAAGAAAATTTACCTTTCAAGACGCAATTAAAACCGACGGCCAAACTACGTGGAAAGGGGAGCACTCTATCGATATTAGCACGACCACACATAGCGGAGGAATGAGAAAACAAGGCGACCAATTAAAAAAGCAGGATAAATGCACGTCGCGCATTTTGATTCGAACGCTATTAACCAGCTCGATACCTCAATTATCTTTCGAGGCGTGGTCGCGTCACGGCAATCAGAGCATTAATTTCCACCACTCGCGTCACACTTTGAAAATCACTATCAAGGACCGATTTCTCCTTAACGATCTCCAAGGGAATGACACTCCGATAAAAAAAACAACTAATTTAATTTCCCCTTTTCCATAACAACGGCGCTACGGGATCGTTGGAGTGGGGGTAAAAGTGCTCTAAAAATCGATAAAACCTCTTCATAATCCCATTCGAAGAGTCATTAAAATCCGCGATTCATTTTTTTATACCGGGTAGCGTAACTCGTTTCCGTAAAAAAATAACGATAAAAAAGTAATCGACAACAATCGAAAAACATTTTTCTGGAAAAGGCCATTCTTTCGCTAGTTGCAAATGAATTCGAGCTCTTTTTTTACCTCCGCATGATGGATTTTGATAATTGAGGGAAAAGCACGGTTTTCGGAGAGGGAAAAAAGTCGGGAAAACGACGTCTTCGACAATTACAACGAGTAAGCTGGAATGAAAAAAATACGCGGAAATGAAGTGTATGCGTGCACCCGTGTGCCTTTGGTTAATTGTGACCGAAAGTGGTTCTCAGCAGAAACCCCACTCTTTCCTATTCACGATTTCCCTCGACGAGAGCGCCTCTCCTCGTCAATAGATTCCAAACTAACAGAATCTTATTCCCGAATTCTCCCACTTCCGATCTTGAATTGCACAATCCTACTAGTAAACTCGACTTAACCGGAGTGTTTCTCCACCGAAATATAGAGCGGAATCTAAGAAAATAAGGGAATGAGTGAATGCATAAGAGTTTTAGAGTCTGGGGTAGTTTTAACATATTTATTTTTCCTAAAACTGAGTTCAGTCTCTAGAATACATAGAGAGGAAAGATAGGAAAGTACCAAAGTAATAGACTTCGATGAAATGCCTATTCACTTCGGTTTTTGCGTATTCAATTGCTGAAGGGCTTTCAATATTCAGTAATATATTAATATTTTTTTGTAAATTTACATCAATCTGTTATTTATATAATTGTATATATTAATATTTATGGAAACATAAACATGTGAAACATAGGTTGAACTAAGTAGTAAATTTGGACGAAGGTTATGAGACTTGAGAATCTGCACTATAAGACAAAGTGCAAAGGTCAATGCAGATTCTATTACGTAATATTATCAAATATTCGATGAAAGAAGAGGTACAAAATGTAATAAAGAGTTCAACGACAGTGGGGCCACCGACCAGTGAAATTCGATAATGTTGTATAAAAACGGTGGATGGACTTCCTAAGATATCCATCACTCTATTTTAAAGGCTTCAGCATACGCAAATATATCTCAAAGGAATACCTTTATAGAATTTTAAAGCGTTATAAAATATTTTGATGGAAAATTCTCTTACATATCGCTAAAATATAACTGACGTTTAATAAAAGTATTTAAGAATTTATGATGAGCTAAAGAATTCAAAATTAATTGAGGTAAAATTATTTCAATTTCGGAAAAAGACTGTATAAACCCAAACTTCATAATGCGGATTTTAAGGTTTGAATAATAAATATTCAAATATAAAACCACATAGCATATCTAGAGGATGGATTATTTTCACAAATTTATTCAAACGTTCAGCTTTGTCAAAATAAGATATTTTTACACGATTCCAAAATATCAGGAATCCAAATATCGAGCTTAAATACTAAACTAAATACCGTTATTCCTTGATTAATTCGGGAGGAACAAGTTTGACACAATTAAAGTTAATTATCAAACGGTAACTACGTGGAAGAAGCGTCCGCATGGAAATATATATATAAAAATACAGAGCATTGTTGAATAAATAGCAAACATTAGAACTGAGCCTTGTTAAGCACGTCTACATATATTACAAGATTAGCTCATTGCTGTCCTCATTAAGCTACGCGCTGAATAACATGAGAAATGATTCGGCAAATGGGGATATATATTTCAGTTTCACTTTCTTTGCCTCACACATTAATCACTCGTCTTACAGCGCCTCTCCTAGATTAATTTGCCTATATTACGTCCCTTCGCCAGCAGACCTAAGCTCTAA
Source organism: Pantala flavescens (assembly GCA_020796165.1). Lineage (NCBI taxonomy): Eukaryota > Metazoa > Arthropoda > Insecta > Odonata > Libellulidae > Pantala > Pantala flavescens. The sequence goes on along the minus strand of CM036881.1, from coordinate 48,296,598 downwards.
GGCTGTCTAATCCTAACAAACCAAGCCTAGCTCCTTCCTATCATCTCTCCAGACGCCTTAAGCCCATATAAACGCTCGAGAATATAAAATCCAAACAAAATCCCATTGTGAGGATTTAGCCTCAATCCACACTATACGAGGACTGTAACTGGTCAACCATATGACCAACTAACACGGTCGATTGAATCGATCAACAATCAAATACAATCAGCCCGCAATCAGATATGAGCAAGGATATTTATGAGCATTTGCTATAAGACATCAAAAGAATAAACGATAAGGCACCTTATAAATTTTAGCAGATAAATAATACTGACAATATTAAAAAAACATCTACTATTCTACCATTTACAAAACACTAACGAATAGAATTGTACTATATAATGATTGCAAAATGATGAATGAATATGAAATTTTAATGAAAAATGAGCCTTTCCACGAAATATATTTTAGTGCCACAAATTACCGTGCGTTTCTCAACAAGTGTACCTATAAAAATAGTTTAGCTTACCGATATGATATCTCACAGGAAGAAAGTGAATTTAACATCTGAAAACTTTATTATACAATTGCGTACTACTAACAATATTTTACGCAATTATGATAATATTATCCGGGAAAATCGACAAAATATAGGATAAAAAATTGTTTAACGCTCAATATATAGTTAATACAGAATTATTACCTATAATAATAATTTAGCTTTTCGATATGATATTTCACAGGAAGAAAGTGAATTTGTCATTTGCAAAGTATATTATACAATTGCGTACTACTAACAATATTTTACGCAATTATGATAATATTATCCGAGAAAATCGAAAAAATATAGGATAAAAAATGATTTTAACGCTCAATGTATAATTTATGTAGAATTATTCGTAGTGGTGAGAAAAATAAAATTACGAAAGGAAATTTCATAAATGGCTTAATGGCAATGCGCAGTACTTTGAATGACATTTATATGAAATTAGATGATATTGATGAATATATCCATATTACGTAATTATGGAACAGTGTTGAATAAAATACTTTCGATTCGATACAATGAGAAATGAATGGTAGAAGATCTTAATTAATTAAAAGAATCGATTTCATTTTGGAACATAATTGGGACTAAATATTTCCTCCGCAAAGACATATACATTGGTAAATGCAGGAGGAGCGGTAGTTATACCCTTGATTTTCATGTATGTTATTTAGGGACCACGAACTTACATATGAGAGTACTTTCGTATTATTATCGATTAAACTCTATTCAGGGACAAAATCAAACTAAGCATTTTACTTTACCTTGAATCCATAAACTTACCAGATTAAAGTTAGTATTGCTATCCAACATTGTATTTTCCCAAAGGTCATTTTTATCGACAAATTTAGGCATTAAATTTCTGCGGTCGCAAAGTTATACAGCAAATCCATCTCTACTATTATACATATAAAATCCTCGCCCAAAAAATAGCACCCCTATCCCAAGATGTAGCTCTGAGAAACGACCTACAGCTGAATGGAACGGCTCCTGCAGCATCCCTTTCCACGGATTCCCCATTCAGAACGGAAAAAATTAAAAATACGCCAATGTCAACGATGAAACATGCCCCGGATTTTTTCCTCCCATCACGAATTGTCGCTTCAAAACTTTTCCCACAAAAAAATGAGTGAAAGAATTACGCCGAACGAAATATTATTCTCGGATGTCCATTCAAAACCCGTGGGCTATTTTCTCGAATCGAATATAATTTTTCCCTCCCACTTGTGATTGACGCGGCGTATATTCCATGAACCTCCAATCTCCGCACTTCAAACATTCTCGGCGCGTTGTCCGGGGGAAAAAAAGCCCATTTTTTTCGCACTCTGGGGGGAGAGGGAGTAATTTTTCCTCGGCATTGTTTCAGCCCCCTAAAGCGTACTCTCTCAACGCCGTGCATGTTCACAGGGAGTTCTCCATGACACGGATGCTCACGAGTTGACGGTGACTTCAGCCTGAAGGAGAGGGGGACCTACGTGACGTAACGCTTGTGACGTAACACGTGCTATCGCGGTGGGGGCGGAAGTGGATATTTTACGTCTTATTTTAAATGAATTTCAACCCGTTAATATTATACCAAAATTATAAAATATGAAACTTTACTATTAGCAAACACGTTGATCTAACGATATTCCGTACATATACACAAAAGAACTACAATTATTAGACCAGGAAGATTAAATAATTCAATCAGCATGAATACATTTACGAGGAGAATTTAAAAATATCATTCATAAGATTGCGTAACGGAAAAGGAATTTTTCGACATATTCAATCTAAAAATTTACCATCAGAATTCATATTCGTAGGACTAACAATACGATACATACATACTAAAGGATCTTTACTGCTATGACCGCTAAATTTCGTCTATTCGTTCAACTTTCATTAGCAAGTTATCTGGCTGACCTGCATTTTTAGAAGCTTATTTTCACCAAATAAAATATGGTTTTGCACACTGAAACTTTTAAAATTTCAATTAATTATCCGGAAAATGAGTTAGATTTTATCTGAATGGAAAATATGATACCACCGATATTGATTGAAAACCATACGTAATGATTAATGATACGAGAACTATATTTATATCTAATAGGTTAATTGTTTATATTTGGCATGTTGTTTAGAGTAGCTTAATTTAAATCTTGTCTAAATGTGACTATTTAATATTTATTATTATTTTAAAAAGAAATGTTCTGAGTACTCACACGACTTCTGTCCGATGAAGGAAAAGGCAGTGGTTGACAACTGAAGCACGAAGATCATCTTTAAGATGTGAGAGCACTGGTCACTTCACTTCACAAAAAACACAAAACACACAAAAAACACAGAACACACAACACTGTATCCAAATCCTGGAAATATGTATCCTGTGTCATAATCCTGGAAACAAAATAAAATCTGAGATAATTATCGATAAAATTATGTTGCTATAGTAAACAGTCTACAATCAACATTTGTATTCCAATTTGTAGTAACTAATACATATCATATTCCTTCGTAATTTTAATTGAAAGATATAAGACAAAGATGCAATAACATCAATAATCGTTTGAGTTTAATGGAATATTATTTATAATCAACTTTTACTCAATAAACCAAATTTAAAGTTTTTTATCATCAAAATATTTCATTATATACAGATAATATTTCCCCTAAAGTACAGAGACCAATTTATTCCCCGTAATTTATTCTATGCACTACTAAATACCACCATAATCTAATTAATAACCTTTTATATTCTATTAAAGTCATAAGGAGTACCTTCACCAACGCCTCTATTTGCTTTGTAAGCATTCTTAATAAATGGTAATACATTGATTGTAATTAAGGAATTCAGAAAATACATTATATTATACTGAAAGAAGATTTTATGGTCTCGTGAGTTTCTTTATATATTTCTATTAAAGCGAACAGGATCAGTTTCTAAATCTCTACTCCTATGATTCTTCGATCCCATATATATATCATCTACGTTTAAGTTTTTAAAGTTTAATAATTTTTTCACAAGCACGAAGAAGTGAAATTCTAGTGTTGGGACGCGTGTTATGCGTATAAGTGCGTCTGCAGTCGTGAGTATTTCGCCCTTTCAAAATGTGTGTGTGCTTCAGTTGGGGACAACGCGATTTTTTCGCTCCATAGGTGTTCTTTGGAGAGTTGTCAACTGTGTTTATGAGAGAGGCTGACTGTATGCTTTTCGGGTTTCGGTCTTTTTATCACCAGAGGGCAGTGTGGTCGAGGTGGCGCTCCCTTGTTGCAAATCCCCTTACGGTGGCGAAGGTTAACGATGGTCAGACAGGACTTCGTGTATTTCCAGTCTTTATTTGGATACGTCCGAAAGTGCATGCTGTGTTATTGTGAAGGGATTCCAAAAGCAATTCTGATATAACTACAATCCGAGAATTTTGTATACGTAAAGATAATTTCTATCCATTTTCGCTTAACATCATGATGTAAAGGTCACTTTTCACATTTTGAATGAATTATACGTGTATTCCACTTAATATAAACAGGATAAATACACTTTAAATAATTTAATTGTTTATAGTAAATGATATATACATGTAATAAAAAATGTTTATGTAAATATCCATTACCAAATTTACATAAGAAATATTTATTTTTCACGAACGCAAAAATGTACCACACTTGTAATAAATTAATTATTAAAAAGGAAAATTGCTATCGAAATTTTTCTAAAATTTATGGTATAAAGGGGTATAAAGAAAATGAACCTATCAACCCAACCCCGATATTGGTTTTTCAACTTTATACCATTATGCGATAAGCAGTTATTCCTATTACTATATATTCAAAATAAACTTTAATGGGAGATAGTGAATGTGTAATATTTTGTATTATCTAACGAAAGTTATCAAACTACGAACTATAGAAGAGTAAAATGTGGGAAAAAATTGATAAGGAAAGGGAAAATATATCTAGTAGGAAGATTTTATTTCATTCGATGATACTATTTCGAACATGACAAATATTTTGTCCATCTGGTTGTATATCAAGAATTTTCTTTCCTTTCAACTTAAAGCGACTATTATTACTATTAATACTATTCAACCAGATACATATATTTGGCTACTCCAAAACCAAACTAAATATGTTTTCGTTATCGTACCCAAGTAAAGACTGAAGTCGAAATATTACTCTTCAACCTACGATAGTATTTTCCAGACAAGAATTTTCGCTACATAAATCCTTCTTCAGTGAATATTTTTAAATGTTTTGGGTATTCGAATAATGAATTTTAAACGAAGTTCCCAGACGAATAATTTTGGAAAAATTAATCTCAAATCCTTTTAGTCGCTATTTTAAGATTGAGAACCGAATTTGATTTGCTTATAATAAAAAATTTATCGAAATTTTTAAATAAAACCATCGCGAAGGAAAAAATGGAAAGTTTTAATAGATATTATTTCCTCATAAAGGTCTTAATGAATCAAATTATAATTTAAAAAATTTCAATACATTCTAACTAAGATGTATGAATTCCATCCCTCTTAATTTGGTACTTCATTTTCATTAATGACGAGGAAGCTTTTTGGGTTTGAAAGAAGGATTAATTCAAAAATTAATTTGAGGAGATGTTATTGAAAGACATTACCTTGGAAATATTATTTTACGGACATTAAAAATTAATAACTTAAAGAAACATTAATTACGATACTTGTATCTCTACAATAGTTGTTTCTAATAATGAATAAGATTCAGATACATTTTTATCATCAGCGAGTTGAAATGAACTAAGTCATTATTTCAAGATATTAATACCAAGAGAATACATTACGTAGACTAAAAATTAACTCAAAGAGATTCCTAAATTTAAAGTACGCAAGTCAGTAAACTCAATTTAATCTGATCCAGAGCAAATTTGTAAATGTTTCATTCTGTAGCTGCTCATTTTTTAATGCAGAAGAAGAAATAAATTTCAAACTACGAAATATTCGAGAACAATTGCGTCTGAACAGGAAATCCTCAGATCTTTACTTATCTCGAATGATCGTTGAACGAATGGTCGAAAGAACTTTTAGAAAAGCCAGTTCTTTCAGAAATTCAAATACCATCATAATGGCCTTTAAATAATTTTTATTTGAGAAATACGGGAAGTGAGTTTTTCCCGGTAGATACGGCTGTAATTAAAAGAGAGAGACGCGTGTGTTAAAGCGCAAAAGGGCATTACAATGTGTAGAAAGTGCAATATTTCCCTATAAATTTCATGATTTTTTAAAGAATTACAAATACTTGTTAAGCCCTTAAATAAAATTATTATGCATCATTGGCATGAGTTTGATACTAAAAGAAGAGGGAAAGAAAGTATATTAAAATAACCGCAAACGAAAGAGAGCAACTAAATGTTATTAAACTATTATAATGGTACTATGGGTTCGAAACAATAGAATTACTTGCAGTACATATATAAACAAATCCCAATACATATAAATCGATACCTTTTTATTCCTATAGAACCATTTCCACAAAATTTTAAAGTTCTCAAACGACCATAATCACCGTCTATTTGCTGTGCATTCTGGGACAATAAAAACAGAAACAGCCATTCGTTTTTGGTTTCCAAGGAATTGGAAGCGATTTTCCATTCGTCAATCGAGGGACAAGGGAAAAAAATAATGAGGGACAAATCAGAAGAGTAATAGCGAGGCATTCGTCAGCAGATACCGGCTATATTTTCCCTTCCGAAAAACTTTAGCTCAAATTCGATTTTGGTGGTCCCTCGAAAACAATTCCATCCAGGGAATTTTTTTTTTGTATCGCTTGACAGCACGCGAATGTTTAGAAAAGTATTTGCGGATCCCATCCCTTTTTTTTCCTTTCAATCCGCGCTCCTTCGCCTTCTTTTGTTTGCGGTTTATTTTGTAGTTCCCACTCGTCGATCCCTTCCGTTCCTTCAAGAGACCCTCTTCCCATCTTTCTTCCTTAATTTCTGCTCTCTTATCCATTCTCAACCTTTCTCTCCTTTTCCAGAACTATTTTTCTTATTCGATATACACGAGTTCTTGGAAAGGAAATTAGTAGGCGCTTTTCAAACTTTACGAGTTTTGAAGGGCGTTTTGAGATTTATGATCATCTTTGTTTGATGTCATTATAAACGTCGTTGCTATGGTATGGTTGTTTATTTATCGATGCATATGCGAATACCTTAAAAACATATCACTGCAACAAAACTTTGAGCTTAATAGAACCAAAATATTAAATAATTGTACATATATATTGCAAACATATATTTTTTAGATACGTTGCTTAACACGTCTTATATAATTTGGGCTTCGTGACAATCATATCAACGAATTATAATTTCTAGATTAATTATTTAAAATATTTTATGAATAGCTGCGATATGGCTGTAAATTCAATCTAGTACATTACTTTTATCCTTTAGTATATCCTCTATATATAATAATAATATACTTTAAAGTTTATTCACGTAGAATACATGATCTGCTAAATTTTATATCACTAAAACAGTTATTGCGGATAGATTTATATTAATATAAAGTAATTCCAAGATTGTATTGTCTCATCCTCGTCTACAGACCTCAATTTAAAGGATTTGTCATGAACTAAACGATAAAAAACCATTTCTGGAGACTTTCTGGGCCATTCATTAACAGCCGCGTCCCAATTTATTTCCTCGACAGATGAAGATAACCAAGAGATTCTATAGTGCGTTTGAGTGAATTTTCCACACCACCATCCTTGCAAACGTATTAGGCGAGTAACTGACACGGTGTTGATTCAGGAATCAGACGGCCTCTCAGAACTTGGAAAGGAGCACCTGCTAGCTCATTCATCTTTACTGCGAGAACTGGGTTATTGCTCGGAGACAAGCACTCACTTGTTCGCTGTCACGGGAGACTAAGCGATAATTCAACAATAAAGGGAAATCGCTAGGTTTTACGTCACCGTCTAATATTATTATTAAAATATTTAATCTTAACAATGCTTCTAATAATCATTATTTTCATTCACATAGCAACTGTCAATAATAATTATTTTATTGCGTCTTAAGAGGAAAATAATAAAAACTTAAATAATATTATAATGTGTCCCTCAATATATTAAAGATAAAATTTATAATTTTTTATGTCAGCGATCAGCGATGCGTTATATTTTTTCCTAAAATAAAGGTTTATTTGCAGCTTTTACCGACAGATAAATAATGTAATTGGTCATTTGTATCACCCAAATTTAATGACTGAAAGTAAATTGTAAAGAATAATTACATTTTTAATGATGTTTATTTTTCATTTACTTGTATTTTCACTTCATTTGTCTCTGTTAATTCCATTTAACTCTACTTTCTATTAATTCTCAGAAATGTATGATTCGCAACATACATTTGAATCAGGATATTTAAATAAAATATATATATATATATATATATATATATAGTATATAGAAACATTATAGAATAAATGTACGATGCCATACGTCATAATTTTGTGGAATGGGGACATGAAGGAGAAAAAAAAATTTAATACTATTAATTTTATAGATTTTAAATTGAGTAAATTCTCTTATCCTTTAAATTTATTGAGTTTTTCTAATAAAATGTGTTTTAAATTAAATGACGATGCATGATGATGGAGATATTCTCTGAAGAAATATATTGTATTTCGAACTTTTTAAAGTTTACTAAAGAATATAATAATAAAATTCCCAAAGAAATTCAACTGCAAAATCGTTACAGAAAATTGTACAAATAACGTACACCTCGTGTATAGTGCAGAACAATATTATCTCCGACCCTAAATCTATTCGAAATATCTACGATACGATATTCTCGCGGGTCATTTCCCATTTCGAGTCTTTATGCAACCCGCAATGCCTCCCTTAACCCCTTCTCTACCTCCTCCTCCATAATTTTTTTCTTCCAACCCTCCGCCACCCACACAAACCCTGTCCCCCTGAAACCGATACCCCTTTCCTAGCAAGGATAACGACCGCCTGGGCGTGCACCGCTTCACTGGTTTCGAAGGCGGAATTTGAATTGGGCGGAGTGGCTGCCATCTAGCGTCGGGATGAAAACTGCCACGGGGGAGGAAATCAAAAGTGGTGTGTGGGTGGGGTAGGGTTCGAGGAAACGAGTAAAATGGGCGAGTCTAATGGGGTGGTAGGGATGAATTCGCAATGCTGGGATGGGTATAAGGGGAGGATGGTTTATAAAAGGGAGAGATATGGAGGTTTTTTGGGGGTTGTAGTCATCCGCGTATGGGTAGGAAGAGAGGGTGGGAGTTTTCAACGGATGGTTTTAGGCGGATCCGCTCGCTGCCAAGTAATTTGGGTTCATTTAGGAGTTGAGTAACGCGTTCCAAATTGAAGCCCCTCTTCGTATCCACATGTACGTTTTCTAGCCCTCGACTGTGAATCGGTTGCATTATGTGTACATCTCTCCAACTACCCCATTACCACTATTCTCATCTGTTTTTTTCCTTATCCCCTCTCATCAGTCTCGACGATTCTTTCTATTCACCACCCTTTTTATTCCTTTTTTTATTTTCTATGCATAAAATGTTCCACAAAGTTTCCACTCACACTTTCTAAAGGCTTAAATTTGGCAATTACCTCTATTTTCTTCGATTATCGCTCGATATCTGTTTAAAAGCGAAGTATTGAAAGAAGTACCATTTAAACTACTGGGTTCTCCTTCAGCATTTAAATATCATATTAATATAGCAACATTTAATATAGTTTAAGAAAAGACAGACAGAGAAGAGGGCATCGGAATCAAAATTAAATATTTAAATGCATTAGATTTAGGAGAAGAAACTTCCGTGACGAATTTTAAAGAACACCGAGTGTTTTATATAACCCTTAGCAGTTCCGTGTCATTAATTCATTCCTTCTCTGCGTAATTCCACAAATCAATATAACCTCTAAATCACTCGCTTTGCAATTTGATTAATAGCTAAAATAAAACGTACGTGAAATATTGTAATTGGAACTGTTAATCTGTCCATTCCTCCATTGTTAGTATTCCTCGATCTTTAGGAGAAAAAATTATTTTTCAAAATCCATTACCTCATCTTCCAATTAGATCTACAGTGAAATTTCACGATGCAATGTATACTTCTCTCTCAATTTCATAATTAAACTCACAGATGGACTCAATCCATTTCGATTAAAAGTTATCGAACATTTATTTTTTAAAGGTAAAGCGATTTAAAAGATTACACGTACGTAAAAATAAAAAATAACCAAACGAAACTAAACATGCAAGAGAATTTCTTTAACAAAATTCAAGGAAAACTTAAGAAGCGGTGTATCTTTAGATCCAACAGGTCAATCTTTTCTTCACTGTTGTGTATATTGTTAGTTTCAAGGATTCTTCAAGAATGAAGACGATATATCATTTATACAAATTTTTTATTTCTCCTATATATTTTTCTATTCATCCTAAAGTATTTTATACAATCAAAAGTATAGATTCCTGATAATAACTTTAAATCCACTCAGAACTGAAGATTTTAAAATTAGTATTGATGAATGTAAATCGTAAAATAAATAATACATTTTCTTCTAGACAGAGGTAAAATGTCCACCAAAGTAAATATTTCATTAAATTTACTCATCCTCTTATATTCCAATTTTATGATCTTACATCACATTAATAATTGTTATCGTCGCATCTGGAAAGCTGAATATTCTTTCTGGTTAATAAATGAATTCTTGACTAAAAAATTATCGATAAAATGCTTGACGTGAAACTATTTTTGTCTACTACGGTATTATTTACAAGTAGCAAACAAAAAAATAATATTCAATGATTTTTCCTTTGACATATTTGTTTTTATTTTAATACGTTTCGGTATTTTTCTTCTCGAACCTCATCATACGTATTCATAGGCACGAGATAACTAGGATATTATTCCAACGAAAGATTCTAAATTAGCATCATTGGAATGTTCTCAGGGAATTCTGCAAACATGTTTCATCGAATGTAACGCAAAGAGAATGAAGAAGTCTTTCGCAAATGAAAAAACAGAGATGAGTCCAATACTGTAATCAACTCATAATCAATACATTTGATTCTCCGAAAGCCCGTTCTCTCCTCCTTTTTGAAAAATTAGAGTGCCCAAATTTTTCTCATCTTGTTATGGACTCCAAAAAGAAACGTTTTTAATCACTGAGCCATTTCGCATCGAAATCATAATGACGTAACAAAACAAAGGAGTGAAGAAAGCGCGCAAACGGAATTACCATCGTTAAAAGGGATGTTTACTTTCATGTTTTAATTAAGAGAAATTCATGCTCTGAACATGGCGAAGTGCAAATTGCGAAAAAGTTTGGGATATTAAGCACAGGAGAAAAAGGATTGGGTATATCAACCTTTATATCTTCTGTAGCATACAAAAATCCGTGTTCTATTTATTTATGAAAATTTAAAGTTCTTTGGTAATGTATTAAAATCTTTCAATAAGCATTCAGATGCAAATTTCGGTAAATAGAAAATTGAAAAGAAATTCTAATCATTTCGTATCTCTTCTGTGTTTAGAGTATTAACGAACAAACTAAATCCTTTTGTTAAACTTTCATACAAGACCTGTGGTGGAAAAGAAATTTCATTAATATTTAAAACTAAAATTTTTAAACCTATTCCAACTGATTTCCATTGGGTAAAGGTAATTTCATCAAACCTTTACAATCAAAATTATCCAAAACAAGTATTTACTATCATTGTTTGCCCATTAACATATTTGTTTCCTAAAAAAAGTCCTGAGATTCAACAGCTATCATCGTACATGTTACCACTAACTAAAAAGTTGTCTTACTGAAGCAATTACATACATTTAAAGGCTATGTAGCAAAGGTTAAAAAGTCTGTTTTAAAATTTTTTTCAAGAGCAAAGGAGAATTTCCAAGCTGTAGAATCAGAAAAGAAAACAGTAAAAAATATATATATATATAATATTGTTGAATTTAAATGTGAAAAATAGAATAGAATAGATAGAAAAATTAATAGAATGCATCTCCTACTGCACGTGAATATTATGTAACCCGAGTAAGTTTTGTTGTATATAGTACTCAAAAAATGAACATGACATGGCAATTCTAAGCTAGTAAACCGGAAACCACGCCATTAAATCAAATAAACCATTGAAAAAACACCACGAAACGGTAAACAGGAATATCGAAAATCAAACTTTATATGGGCTTATTATTCCAACTCTCTGAGAGATATTAAAGGAACTGTAAAGCTTCATTTAAACGATCGGTTATATCTCGGATTAGTTTACAGCCATTCCGCAATAACGAAAGCACATACTTTTAAGGAAGTAATTTGCCTTATTCTCCAGATATAACAATCCCTGATCATAACTTCGTTAAAGATCCAGGAGGTATTTCCTTTTTAGCGGATATGTTTAATTACAGGGGAGAGCGTTGCAAATAAAATCCAACTCGTAAATCCGCTCCAGTGATAGAATAATTTACTACTCGGAGTGCGAGAATGAAATCGTTTCCACTTTGTTTTTTTCCTCTGCGTTTTTAAATTGCGCGACGTATTTCAACGACGTTAGCAACCCTGACAAATAAATACTCGTGGAAAACACCGCTGTATATCCTCGTTATGTCTCGCATGGTTACCTCGACGCAACTTCTAGCATCAAGGGGATGTTCCGGAAACGTATTCTGCTTTGAATGGCTGTTTCCGGTGCGAAGAAACAAGGTTTTAATGACGAAAAGAACGGATTGCGATCGTCATATGAGAGAGGCGAATATTTTGACGAATGTCCATTGTTGAATCGGAAGATTGGCTCCCCTTATTCGCGCACCTTGGACACTTTGTTGAAATTATTCCATTAACGTAATTGGATTTGGTAAATGTGGAAAACGTGATAGCCTTCCAAATTCACCACTGCGTGAACTAAAATATATTAGGAGAATCGTTATTTGAAAATCGTGGAAGCTTCCTGGATGACCCACGTAAAAAAGTTTGGAATGAGCTTTTTAATCCCAGAACGGATACTTCCATGGATATTTTTTGCCCTATTTCATAATTGACATTCATAAATATTCTCGTGAAAACTCGAAGCAAACCTCACGTTCGATCCATTTAATGAATGCTCCTATTAGTTTGGTTATGGTCATTAAAGTTTGCATCAATTCCATAATGGAAATTTTTCAATTGTATTTTTTTATTCATCAAATACCGTAAAAATTCATTTCAAATCCGGATGTGAAAAATGTGCAAATTACCCAAATGTGGCTAAATTTGTCACGGTCGCTATTAGCAACGACGAATTAAATGAATTATGTCACGCATTTCTACGGTTAACACAATAGGGTTTCCAATGAAAAATAAGCGATACATAAATATATAACATTCTTATATCCTCCCGAACTTTAATGAAAATTTAACACTCGTTTTTTCCTAAAGAAATACATATTTTTCTCTTTACTTCCGATGTATTTATATATATGATTTATTCGATTTTCATTATTATTTAAAACTTTCATTACTATTCCACCCTTACCAAATGAATGAGATCTGAGTTACGGTAATTGCATTGCAATGACAATTAAAAAAAGAAAAACCTAAAAACAAATCTTTAATCTTTATCTTATATATATAATATAAACTCTCATTCAAGTTGTTTATAACAAAAGGGGAACTGATAAAAATCAATCGTATCCTATTTCAAATGATTCTTTTGACTAGTTGATTATACTTTAAAGAATTTTCAGTTTTCTCACAAACTAAATAAGCGGTACTTTTTATTTAAGTATACACCTGATATCCAAATCCTTTAACTAAAGAAGAATAAAAAAGTTTGTACCAATTACGGGAGAGGCTGAAGTAATTCATTGCAAAGTTTTTCCAAGAAACACTAATGATTCACAAAGGATTCTGTAAATTGATATATCATTAAAATATCAAAGTGCTCATCTTCAAAGATAAAAATCATACAAAAATTTACTTCTTAATTCAGAATAAAGTTAAATGTATTCTTATTATTTAATATTTTCAGTTTATTTACTGTATTCTAATGGTTACTAATAATTTTTGTAATTGGTTTTGGTTCATAAATTAATTTTATCCACTCTTATTCCTCAACATGTATTTGATTCCCTTTGATATTCATAGTGCCGTAATAATATTTCATGACTTAATTGCATAAATATTCCATCTTCTAATAGTAAAGAGTAACAGGAACAAACTTCTGAATTGAAACGAAGTTTGGAGTAACTAAAGTAAATATCCTACATTAAGTTGAATATCGTATAAGATGTGTTTCCAACTTTAAAAAAAATTATAAAAATGGAAACTCTTTGATTCTAATTACTAAATTAAAGAGAGGAATTAAAATCTATAATATGTGGCTTAAGAAAGGATTATGCTAATGAGAGGTGTAAATATCAGATTAAGTCCAAAGGGTCAGCGATAACTACCATTAATTGAATTTTCATTTCCATGACTATCATCACTTTTCATTAAAGTTAAAGTAAGAATAAAAAAGGTTTTCAAAGTTTATCTCGCCTTCGGTTGGAACTTATTGAGTTTCAAGATTTAAATTATTAATTCATAATGTATTTATAGCTTGAAATTAAAGTTTCCTCATTGATTGCTAGATATTGGAATTCATTTGGAATATAATATAATAACAGAAAATCCTCTTTTTCTATCGTATCAATTCCTCTGTAACATTAAAATATAAATTTTGTTAAAATTTCCTATTTTTTAAACAATTTCAATCCAAATTATTTGATAAATAAGAAGAAATTCAACGCTTAAAATTTAATTACATAGAATTATAAATTTAATATTTTAAAAACTTAAGATAAGAAGATGATAAAATCCTCATCAATCCAGTAATTCGAATCAAATATTTCGTAAGTTGTTGGAAAATTTTCTCTGTTCATCAAACTTTAATCTAAGACTAGTATCAAAGTATCAAAGATTTAAAATTCAATTTTCTAAATTTGATAGGATAATATGGACAATTTTTAAGATTATCCGACATTAAGTGAACTAAATTTCATTTACAGCTTTGGCTTTAAAGGAAAATTAGGATCACTTCAAACCAATCGCCCATTCTGAATAAACTTAAATAGTCTTTAAATCCCTTCAAATCGACGAAAGAGAATTCAGACTACTCTTATAAAATAGTGAATCGCAAGTGACTCGGTCTAGTATGAACTAAATGACACTAAAGGATATTCAAAATGCCTAGATAACTTCTTTGGTGATTCTGGTAGGAATTAATAGGGAGAATATCTTCGAAAATCGTACGAGCGAAAATCACATTCTGTCGCGAATGAATTAAACAGCCGCTTTATTTGCACCTCAACGGAACGGGATCGAAAATTTTCCGACACCGGAGCAGCGAGGACGGATATTTCCGGACTCCCGGTAGATCAGCGCCTAACCCAAATAGATTCTCCGACGGCCGCTTCTTTCCCTTAAAACCCAAAAAGATTTCCCTGCGCCGATACCCGGATTCACGTCCGACCGATTGTCAATTATCGGTCCTTTTACCCCACTCAGAGAAATGCGGGACAGACGCCAGCAAAATTAGCCTCCAATTCCCTACTTTCCGAAAAAAAGAGATTCCAACGGTTGACTAATCTTCGAACCCCGTTTTGGGACGATTAGCTATTTTTCTCGACACCTGATCTCTTTTTGGACTTAAATTTGAGATTGTGAGGATGCGGTTTGCGCGTTAAATGATTGAGTTTTATCTTCGAAAGATTTCGATGCTGGATTAGGAGGAAGTGAATAATATTATGAATGGATTATCAAAGAGCTCTGATATCACTAAAATCTGTAAGAGGATATCTAAAATAGAGAGATTTCGGCAAATGACGCTCGTATCTCCTTAAGCAGTTCATGTCAATGTGAAGAACAACAATTTATACGCATTTTTGAGAATTATCCTGTAAAAATCCTATACAATGTGATTAAAACAGCGGAAATTGAAGCAATGAAATTAAAATAATACGAATCACCTCTGCTTGGATACTAACACACCTAGAATATTTTTGATAGATAAATACTTTCGTGATTTCGTCTATTAAATAAAAACTCCGTTAATTTAGCTTTGAAATATGGTAACAGTTTCAGTTTAACGTCTTTTCTTCATACATCAATATAACTATCTTTTATGAAGGATTTTCCCTGTATGTTACAATTTCCTTAGTTATTGATTATAATATACAACTGCTAATTTAAAAATTGATGCTCATATCTGAGTTATTATGTACCTACTTCAAAAATGTAGTGTTTCTGTATTTATTTTATTGCATTAATTAAACGACATATGACTACTAAAGCGCATTTTAAGTATAATACCATAATTTGTTTACTGATCTAAAATCATAATAAGAGATTATAAAAAAATAAATGTCTCAGGAAAAGCCAAAATCTTCCTTTAACGAGGTCTTAAAGAGTAGGTCGATAGAAAGATCCAGAATCCCTCCACAAGAGGTCTAAAAAAGAGAATCTGCAATTGCAAAAGGGAATTGGTCCTTGCTTGAGGTCCACACCCTGTCCGGAAGTTTATCCTCTGGTGGCTGAGAAGCGTTAAAACTCTCCATTGTCTCCCTCTAGCTGCATTGGATTGAATTACGCGTTCATTCAATGGAGTCCCATCCCTGGAAACCCCTGTGGATCTTAAAAAGCCCTTCTACGAACCGTTTCCTGGGCAACGAAGGGCCATCCGTGCGTCCGGGGAGAGGCGGAAGTACACTAATAGTGGAAAGAATCGCTTTTTCTTTTTACGGTTGCCTCCCAACGCGGAATTCTGCGGGTGCCTTGTTGTGTCGGTCCAATTACTTGCAAGACGGCAATTTGATGAGCAGGTGAGGAGAATATAACTGAGAGTTTGGAGATGTATGTTAATAATTCTATTCCTGGTCCATTTTATCGTCCTCAAAAAAAAGGACTTAATTTTTTAATTTTTATCACAGTGTTATGACGACATAGATAAAGACATTAAAGAATGTGAACGCTAAATGATAATGTAAGTCTTCCTTTCTTTATATAGTCTTCGTATGGCATGTAAATGCTTGCTCAACATATATACGTATTCATCGTTACGTAACTCGCTACTATTTCAAACATCAACTTATTTAGAATTTCCGTACTTTTAAACCTCATCATAAGTCTCTTTTATACTTATCTACTCCTATAACATGAGATATTTCAAACTCAGAAAAGCAGAGAAGGTATTTCTGCTGCAATTTATAAATCATTCTAAAATTAAAATACATATGTCTTAAAGATTCATCAAGATATTATTCGAAATAACATTTCACCAAAATTTCAAGAATTTTTAATACTCTACCGATAGTTGTGAATAATGCCAAATAATGCATTTGTTCACTAATAATCCATTGACATTAAGCTATAAATTAAAAGTAAAATTGTGATAAATTTTTGGTCAAAAGTAATGGATGGAAAAAGTTACGGTTCAAGAGTTTGTCCACTCTGTTTCTAGAGATCAATAAAAATTCTTGAATCTATGATGGATTTGGTTCCTAATACGTTTTTTCTTAATATTCCAGATGCTGCTTATTATCTTAAGTAAAGCATTAAAAACTCGGGATTTTTTCAAACTCGCTTTCCTTTCAAAAGAAAAAACCTTTCGCTTTATAGCAGAGTTTGAAACCTGTTTACCATATTGATTTTCCCATCAATTTTCTATTTCCTAAAACTCAATTTTTATCGGGAAGACAACCCAAAAGTTGATCCTGATTTATTTCAGTAAAACTGATGCGGGATCAATATCATGAGACAAACTAATTATAAGTTTCGAGAAGTTAATTTTAATTTAGCTCTCCTCGAATATTCCTCGCGTAATAGATTTCTTTCCGCGTCCACTCCATTATTGGAAGGAGAGTGATTTCTAAGAAGACGATTAAAATTTTTATAAATTGACAGAGGCCTCAATATACTCTATAATAATTATAATAATAATCAGTAACTGAAATATATATTTCAAAATCAATGAAAAAAATTGCCTTACAAATTGAAAGAACTGAACTCCATTTATCATTATTTAAGACTATAAAACTAAAAAAATTAAAATGTATCATTTCTACAGAATAAGGAAGTAAGGTGCAAATAAATTCAAATATGTATGATTTTAATCTCTCATCCTACTCTCAATTTCCACTTATTCATTAAGAATATTACCCTTTTTGATTCTCCATTTAACAGCAAAACGCAATTTAGAAAAAAATGTGATTTGAAGCCGAAAACTTGAGTTTAATATTGATAATTCTTATTATATTCCTATATCTCGCTCTCTTTAACGAATTAATCAGTATTTATATAATTTTAACATTATTGATAGAAAGGAATCGATATATAGTAGATAAACATGTATCACATTTTAAAAACAATTAAAATTTCAAATAAACCTTATTACACACATCCATAACAACATAGAAATCAGCATAAACCTTAGAAGCGACCATAACCCAAGTTTAACGCTACATAATATAGCACTATTCGAAACTTGTAAGCAATCTTGACTCTTTTCTAAGCGCGTATCAGGATCCTAGCACTGGCGAAGTCTTACCACATATGCCCAGAGAAAAAAGGTCGATGGCACGAGAATGCAAGAGCAAACAACTGTTACGAATACCCTCGGCAAAATTGCCAGCCATTATCCACGTAATGCAGCCTTCGAGCTGTTGTAAAATTAAAGTAGAGAGCTCTAGAATTCCATCTCCGAAGAATTCCGTTTCTCTTGCGTATCTGCTAACAAACTCCTTATAATTCCCACTAATGGAAGCGGAGCTTTCAACAAGTATTTTTCATCGAGATGGAGTTTGGGAAGTTGCATACTACTTTTGACGTAAAACCGACTTAACTAACCTCATTCAAACGCCTAATCTCCGCCAATTTAATCCAGTTCTTCGCTCATAGTAATGACAGGCTTCACGTGAGATTCCGACTTTAACTCGTTTTATTATCTTCGGCTCCTTCCACCACCGAACTTTATCTCCCTTTCTCCTCGAGATCTTTAATTTAGTCTTTCGGCCAGTTTCCGTCCACTCCATAAACTTTCGCCTTTAAAAAGCTCTCTCGACTCGTTTCCATCGCGGTAAAATATTTCGCCGATTTTTTATGAAATAGTAAAACGTTTTTTGGGGGATTTCGGAATATTTTGATTCGAAATTATAAGTTTGTATAGTTTCGTCTTATTTGATTGATAGCAAATCCAAATATTTGGAAAAAATATTTGGGTGATATATTAATCCAGATAATACTTGGATTTCTCTACCGGATTCTACCCTTCGCGCAAGAAGATGTTATCCTTCCGAGAGGAATATCAGAAAGGATTCGCCTTTCAGAATCAAAATACCTGCTAAAGTACCATCAATGAATAAGCTACACATTTCTTTCACCTACTGTTTCATGTTATCAGTTAAGATATGATTGAATCGCTTTCAAATGAAACATGAATAATGCTCAATTCAACCTAATTTTTAAAGTATTCTTAAATGTACGATTTGCTATTTTAAATAATTTTATCCTATTGATAGTATTTTTATTTTCTTCTCATATGAATGAACATTCATTCACATCGAGAAGCTGTAGTAGAAAGTATTTAGACAAATTAAAGTACGAATACTTGATTATAACAGATTAATAGTCTTTGAACCAAGAATCATATGGTATTATTTCCAGACTAAGGAGAATCATGAATGGCATGGAATATGTATTATTAAAGTAATAGTATTATGTACTCTAGTAGTAGTATGATCTCTCTTTTCTGCAATTAAAAATATAGCTCTGAAGATCTACTTCTTATGCAGCATTAAATTTTCTTAAAAATTTAAAGCCTAGAATCGGCAGTTTAAAAAAAATCAACCGTTCACTTGGTACATTTTTGTAGGTTGTGACAATTTAGAATTTGATCATTTGATCCTCATAACAATATAATAATTACGTATTCATTTCAGATTCTCATCTTATTACGTCTATCAGAGCAATTTATAAGACGTTTTATATTCTGCACGACCTGGTTTGGATAAAGCAACAAAAGTATACGTATTTCTTTAGAGTGTATTCAATAGTTTTCGAACGAAAGTGAAATCCCTTACATGTTATCTCTCTTTGACTATTGCACTTTCTTCTAATTCATTTTTATACCACTTTCATAATCTCTTCTTTTCCATTCTACCGCTATCTCGCAACCATTTTTCTCCCAGCCTTCGCAAGGAAACCATTTCCCATAATCCCCAGCAGAGGCGCTATCCAACGAGCAAATATAAAAATATACGATTTCTAAATATAACTCAGGCCGAGGGTCATTGACTTCCCAGCATTAGTCTCCTAGATCACAGAGTAGGTGTGAATTGTAATTAAATAAAAGGACTCTGTTTTAACCTCCCTACAATAAATTTCCCTGACGCCTCGAATAACTAACGCCCACGCTTATTCGGGAGGTTTGCTTAAACGGTGCGAAAGAAATTAAAAGAACGCTAAAGCAATTAAGCCGCTAAAAGCGCGATCATTAACTCTTTTGTTTTTATTGTTGAAATAGGTCCATTTGATCACCTTTGGAATATCGATCTATTGAATTCGTTAGGTTGATATTTTGCAAATATTTCAAATATATTCCTTTCAAATTTTACGCATAAAACATTTTCACTGATATCTTTGAATCGAATGAAAGACAACTATATTCAAGTAAAATGTAACAGCCTTTTTAAATTAATGGAAAACAAGACTTGAAATACGATATAACAAATGAATCACGCTTTTTCATTTAACACACACATACTCCGTTTGAATAAGGTTCGATAGTAAATTACAAAAAAGTAGATAGTAAATCAAAAATAACTTTAAGCATAAAATTATTCTTTGTAAATTATTACAGAGATTTTTAATTGATTTAAATTTTAACTAATGAGTATTTAACTCAAGATAAATCACCATCCTTCATAAAGGTATTTCAATTTTTCTTCTATCGTATGTATCCATCAGCCCCATAAAAATCTAAAAAACAACACTACCATAATCATAATCTTGAATCAAAAGATGAGGTTATTATTTTCATTAAAATTTTGAATTACTGACAAAATTTTAATCTGTAGCAATGATATGTATTTCGTACAAGTTCAAACACTGAATTCTGAAAATCGGTATTTTTAAAATCCGCATCCATCTAGCTAACATTTTAGATAATGATGAAACTGTAATCCCTCAGAAAGAAATTTCGAGCATTTGTATATTTCGCATTACGGATACGCATTTTAACCTTTACATTAAAAATTCTATAGAAAACGGATTGAGAGCCAATTATATCGACATGGATTTTTATCATATAAATTCATTCTTAGAATCGTATATTTCGGAAATTGTACTTTTTAAATTCCATCTATACGATTCTCATTCATCAGACAAAAAGCAATAAAATCAAACCACAACATTCTGGTATCAGAGAAAAAAAATAAAAATATAGAAGATTCAGTAGAACTATGATGAAAACAGATGAACTATGAAGGCCCTACATTCAATAAATTTCAAAATTCTTTACCTGAATTATTATAATTTATCCATTATTAAATTAAAGTTCTCTATTATTAAAATAGAGTACTTTCAAATGATGACAAACAAAAAACAAAAATATTTAAATTTACAAATCAATACATACGTATAATTGTTATGAATCCTAAATGAGTATAGATAAATACACTAATTACTACATGACATACGATCTTTTAATTCATACGGCAGCTAGTAACACAAAATATGAATTACCAAAATTTTTAGTTAGACCAGGTAGTACGAAGGATACACTATCCAGATATATCATTCATTTTCAGAAATATAAAAAAAAGATATATATCGCTACGAGAATAATTATGATTTTGACTCTTTTACAGACGTATTTTTGATTTTGGGAGAAATAAAATTAAGGGAAAATTAAGAAATTCAAAAATAAATTACGCGTAGAAACTAACGTACATTCTAGATGAACGAAGTAAACTCATCTTTTTATCAAATTTTAAAACAGCGATTTTGAGATTTTTAAGTGCGTAAAAACTGAGCTTTGTGAACAACAATGAAGTCTGCATAAAAAACCGTATGTCTACATTTGCGATCCATATATCGATCGGAAAACAGATCAAAGATCCGCGAACTCAACCGATATTTACAAACAAAGATGAATATTCCGACAATGGACCCTGACCATCCATTTTTCATTACATCCCCAGGTCTTTTGGAAAAAACCGTTCACTCGAAAGCGCTGCAGATCAAAGGAAAACGCTTCTTCGCAAAAACCCCTTTTCTTTTAATAAAAAGAACTTAAAAGCACGTCCTTTTCTCGGCGGTTTGAACTTCTCCGCGTGGGCAGCGCCACTCGAGGTCGGCGGCCCATTAAGGAACTGTTTTTTCCCTGACCCCCCCCACCCTCGTTGTTAGGATGGGATTTGAAAAATAAAATTTCCTGAGACTTAAAAAGAGAGGGATTGAGGGAAAGGTAGCGAACTGAGACCAGATAACGATTGCTTTCTCTGAAGCGTCTTCCTCAAAGACGAGATTTGTTATTTCGTGAAAAAGATTTGAATGAGAAATCTCATTGTTCGCACGATACGTCATCACAGGGAAATCTTTGGGCCATGATGTTTTCTGGATTTGATACGTAAACCATTGAAATATCCTAAACCTCTTTCCGTGGGCTCATTAGTAAACTTGATGTTCCTTGAAGGACAGAATATATACCCGATCATGAACAGTATACAACTCCTATTATATGAAGTGAATGAATAATCATTTATCTTCGGTAAATAAATTTCGGTGAGTTTTAAATGTTTTTTACACGTATATTCACGTGGATTTTCCTTCTGTGGTTGTTATTCTTTAGTTCATTAAAATTTTCAATTCAAATTTAATTTTATCAGCAAAATTCAACACCTTTCTCTGCTATAATCTATTACCAACGTTCCCTACTTATTCACTTATGTACTTAATTAAAAAGGACAGTAAGTTGAATCTAAGAAGAAGCTATGGTCAAAAATTTATAATTAAAAGATATAGTAGTATTATTAATGTTAAAACCCGTAAATTTTTATAGAACAACCGCATATCCAATCTTATACATCAGGTAAACCTTCATTGTATATCATGAGTGAATAGAGTTATCTGACAATATTAAAACTTAAGGAAACGTAGACTATGGTTATTCCCTAAATGGCATTTTTGAATCATTCTCTTCTAATTTAAGATAAAAGGGTTAAGAAAAACAATTCAGTATCGAGTCTTTTACAATTTAAAAAATCGATTCATTACTAGAGAAAAACGTATGCATAAGATATTAGAAGTGCGTAAAAGAAAGATGACAGTATTCATAACTCTTTTAATATATTCCGCATTAATTCTCATAAACTCCAATCAAAAAATTAATCATTAATTCAATTGCAGTCGAAAAATATTCACCTCTTTAATTCAAGTATCATTCGATTGCTCATTGACATTCAAAAAAGGATATTAATTTGAGAAATACCAAACAATATTCCTTTGTCGAAACAAGACATCAGGGATTGAAACAATCGAAATTATGGATCTCGACGACCCTTGGACCCTTTTTGGACCAATTCTGGCCCCCTCTCGAGCAGTCCCCCTTTCAGCTCCGTTAAACATATGTAAATACTTGGGGAAAATTCTTTCAAAACCCGTAAAAGAGATTCGCAACCCTTCCGTTCCTATGAATTACAAAACGCTCGGTAAGGGGCCCTTTGTCTCTTTCAGAAAGACCCCTTTTTTTAGAGTCCGAATAGGGACTCACGCGTGAAGGATTTCACTCTATTATTTATAATTTCTGTGTAACAATTTCGGGGATGATGAAACAGAACGGACAGCGTGCCTCTTCACAGTCGGCTTCTTCGCTGTCCATTGTAGTCGTGGAAGAACACTTTAAGTAACCGCGGGGAGGGGTTTTTAGGGAGACAAAGGGGCACTAAAGAGTTATGCGTTCTTTGCAGTCGTGGACACATTTTAATGGAACGCGTGGAACGGAGTTTCCAAGAGATTGATCGATGAGGGAATGGAGAAGAAGGGTTAAGAGACATAAATAAAAGTAAATGACCTCCTTCAGAGGAGATTGGGTCCATTTGGGGCTCAGAAGAGAGGCCTCGAAAAAATGTATAAAACAAAAGGAATCATAAGTACCCGAAAGGGGAGACTAGGCTAGACATTAAATGTACACATGAAAGGAAACGTAAAAAGAAATAAAACTGCGGGAAATACATATAAAAGAGAAAAATGGTAAGATTTGCGCTGATTTTATGCATTAACCGTGATTTTTTTAACGGAACTCTGTTTGAAATATAGCTGAAAAAAATTTCTCTAAGTAGGTTATTTAGGGATAGAGGAATACTATTACTCACACTAAAGAGAAAATGTATTGTTTAATCGTTTATCAACGGCATGAAAGGCTTTTTGAAGCAAGAAAGGGTAATGATTGTTAAAATAATTCACTGAGATACATATGTGAGACTCAAGAAACCATGACAGCATAGAATAAAAAGATATATATTATAAACGCCAGAGAGTAACTTATATAAATGCAAAACAAAATAAGAAAAAGAAGATTTAAATGATTCTCTAAGAGTTCCGGAAGGTTTCCTTTTAATTAAATTCTGAATGCTTTACAAATAGATGTTATTTCTTACACTCATTTCCCTTATATGATATTTTCCTTTTGAAGAATAGTTCGAGAATAGGCATCTTTACATATAAAAAACATCAACAATTTTAACTTCCTCATATTTTTTATACCGTAAGTCTATTAATACTTCAACATATTCTCAATAGAAAGCGTTCATCCAAATACAGTACGGGAGTCCATTAACGGGTTTAATTAAATACGAGTATATTAACCGCACAACAAAGTAATGCAGAAGAGAATTACGTTTAACGTCATCAAAGGAATCCGATGGAGTTATTGCAATGACGGAAATGACGATTCGAGATTAATAATTCTCTAATTTGAGCATTCCAGAGCTAAAATTCATCAGGCTGAGGTTCCATTATAGCGGATAAAATAGCGCCGCTCAAAATCTTCCAAGTAGTTTTATTGCGGTTTCCCAATGGAATTCGAATTTATTCACTAATTACCGCAAAAATTTCCAGCGACCATTCATTTCGCGATAATAAAACGCTAACCTGAGTGCATTATCAGAATTTATCCACTGACCTGATTGCACGCGATTTTTCTAGGGCGTTTCAATTTTCGAATCGTATAAATATTTTTCCGGAAATAAAGTCTTCTCGGCGTCCATTACCGCTGCAATTTTATTCTCGAATTAATTTAATAAGCTTTTATCGCGCGAAAGACCTCTTTTGTTTCTCTTTTCGGATTTCAGCGCCGATTCCTAATTAGCGAATTTCCCCGATAGTTATGGCGCGTTAAACTATTACCATCGAGTATCCAAAGAGACAAAGCAGATGGCCGTGGATAATACGTTTTATCATTCCGCTTAAAATACACCTATTCATTTACTGAAAAGTCGAAGGGATATAAAAACTGTTTCGTATTGGTTGCTTGCTCCTTATTTCGATTATTTTCACTCGCGATATTGATGCAATTTCTATCTTTTGTTTTTGTTTATCAAAAGGTTACAAGAGTATCGAAAAATAGAATTTATAAAGATTAATAGTCTGTAAGTAGATATTATGGTACAGAAATTCTATTACGAAAAAGATGTTATAATATCCATTCTTTACGATTTTGAAAACTTCATTGCATGACAAGTGAATCTAGCATGAATAAAATATATACAGTATGTATTCATTAGCTTTTAAACTATATTATCAAAAACCAAACAAGACAAATGTAAACGAAGTAGAAAATACAGTATAATATTTTAATAACAGTATAATATTTTAATTCCATTCATAAATCAAACAAAGTTATGAAATGTGCTTCAAAAAATATACGGACGTATGTTTAAAAGATTCTCTTATTTTATCAGAGAAATTCCGAAATTGGAATTCGATATTATATAAAGAATGTATATTAAATGAATTTACTCCAAAAACAATGAATTTCGATGATACGATAAAATATTCCCGAAATTGATTATTCAATCACAATCCATCTAAACGAAGCGACATTTTCATTTCCAATTATACTTGCTATACACGAGCACTAATTGGCTAGGATCCTTCAGAATGATTAACAAAGAACAAACGATTGAAATGGATACCATAAATGGCATTCGAAAGATCGGGCAATTGAAACAGCAGAGTTTAGAGAGGATATTCAACTATCTGGATGACGTAAGAATTCGAGAAAATTGATATTTTCCGTGAAATACCATCTGGAAAGTTCGGAAGATATAATTTACAAAATTATCTCTCGCAATGAAAGTTGGTAATTAAACCTACGCGCATTTCGTACCTTTAATAGCTCCGATATTGGTTATCTCGCAATATTTCGCTCCGAATTCAAGCTCTCCAGAAGACCTTAATTTTATCTTTTGTTTCCGAGAAAATAATCGCTAACGATGGAAAATTCATTTTATCAAATATTCTGTTAAATTTCTTTTCCCTGGAACCGACACGGCCTCGCTCCCCGAAGATTTACAGCTTTTATTCATTTTCCTAACCCGATTATGCAAGCACTTGACCTTTGCACTCATTTTTCTTTGGATTTTCGGCTGTTTTATATGCTCCATCGAAAAAGTCTTTCCAGTACTAATTTTCCACCAGCTCTTGTACTCTTACTACTTAACTTCTTCTTTTGCTCTCTTGGTGAAATTAAAGTACGCTCAGACATTTTGAGACGGTATCTAGAGGCGTTGGTTGTATCTAGTTCTCACCGATTCTTGTTATATTTGGAAGAATCTTATCTGTTGGTGATTCTACCATGATTTTAAAATCGGGGTATAGACTCTAATGGAATCATGATGATATTATTGAAATAAATTGCAAATCAATACATTTCGGTAAAAAAATATGTATTTTATAATATTAAATCCTATAAAATAATCATTATATACTGTTTTATTTAAAATACATCCTAAAATATATCTTTTAAGCAAAAAGCTAGCAGCTTCTTTCAATTTTCTATAGTATCTTCCTTATCATACAAATCAGCCTCCAAAGGCGAAAAAAGACATGCCAATTAAAATAATCCATTTACGACACCTAAGTTAGAGCTATTTTTATTCAGGATTTATAAATATTCTATTCTAGTTCAGTGGAATCCAATCTTCAGACTTTACTTAATGAATATTCACACGTCTTCAACTTTCCACCCACATAAAATGGGAAGAATTAAATTCACAAAACTTTAACCAAAGACTTTCGCTATCAAAAAAACTGTGACCAAGTATTCTTGGAAGAACCCAAAAAGGATCAGTAAAATAAACCTCTCAAATAAAATTTACTGAAAGTAACTTTAATCCTTTTATTTTTAAAGGCAAGATGGCGAAAACTAATATACACGATTAAAAATAAGAAAATAAATCCCAGACTAAAATAAGTTTTTAAATAACGATTATTTTTAATAAAATCCGACATTGCTGAAGTTTGTCAGAAACTCATCAGCCTTAATTGTTAAAATAAGAAAAATTGCATTCCGTTCTCTTCGTCTAATTTTGTAATTATTTAAACAATTAGAACTAGAATAATGTTATATTAGTTTCTGATAAACTCAAGGATTTAACAGACAAGAAAAGAGCCTGACATAACCAGTATCTACTATATCTTTTCCAATTGCCGCAATCCATTCAATTCCTCGTATCTTCATTCCATTTCCTACCTAAATGACTCCTAGAATCCAGCATCTTTCGATCTAATAACTTCCCTTTTTCTAATATCCTTGTGCCTCCAATTAACGTCCAGACCGCTTCCCACCCAAAATTCCTCTCCCCTTTTCATCGACCCTTTCTCTTCTGGGGTCCTTCCCTTTTGTTTACGTTTTAGTGGCATTCAATTTTAACCCGCTCCTAGGCGCCCACCTGAGTCCATTGTGGACTGGAAAACCGATTCCACCGCTCTTTTTACGGGATATCCCCTCTCTATTTTTTATGCGAGAGACGGACTCTTTCGCATTTCCGGACGGAGAGCGTAAAAAAATGCCGGATTTTTTCCCATTGACCCGACGGCGGCGGAGAACGTATTATGCGGACCTCGCAATAACGCTGCCCTATTCGACGCTCTGTCATTCCAACGAACGGACGTTTGGGAGATGTCTAATATGTTTGTTTGTCGATAGATCCCCCGAAACGAAAGTGAGCGATTGTTGCTCGTTCCTCTCCTAAATTCGCCTAGCAACGCTCTCGAAATAGATAGCTCCGAATATTTAAGTGCACAAGGGGGATGAAGTACGATGTGCTCCGCTCAATATACAGATGAGACCAACATTTTTTCATTAAAGGTAGTAATTATTTGGACTCGTAATGGCCAAATCATGAGGTACGACGTTGTAATTCTTTCCAGAGAATCGATCTGAAATCATGTCCAAATCGTTCATAATTCGTTTAAAATGCAATTAAAATTATAAGTTCTATCTATTATATATATTCTTTATTGGATTTTTTATGCTTACCCATTATCAGGAATTTATGAAATTATTACAGTAGATTCATATGTGCGTAAAATGAGAGCAGATATCCCTTCCGAGAGATTCGAAGAAATAGCAACCAAAACTCTGAAAGCAGTTTATTCGATTATACATTATGCCTACTTAAAATCATATTTAAATAGATTAAAATTAGATTCAAAATTGAAGATTAGTAGTACATTTCAAAAAATAATTTGCTTGAAATCGATAAAATCGTAATATTTAACAGTCTTGGTTGTAATATATATTGATCTGATATGAGTTTCAAGTCCTCAAATACGAGTATTTTGGATTATCTCATCTTTACCAGATATCAGCAAATCAAAGAATTTTTTACTATCTTTGATTAAGTAAGATTAATGAGGATAGAGAGAAGAAGAAAACTGGTAGGCCAAAAACCCTTCAATCGATAGGTCTCAAAAACAGCGAAAACGACTTCTAACGACCAAGGAAACAAGATCTGCTCGCATTCGGAAGCAAAGAGAACGGCTTACGTGCGATGCGGGCATGAAGTGCCACGTAACAAAGCTCCGAGAACGTAAGAACCAAGATGGCCGAAATAAACAAAGAGTGCAATGCGTCGCGCGGGAAACGACTCGATTGGAAGCGGTGCAAACAATCGGAGGATCCCGCGCCGAAAAAACATAAACGCATCGTATTCCCTTTTCTTTCTTCGAAGTTCGGATCGTAGGAGGGGTTTTGTTTACTCTGTCGAAAACACTTTTCGCCTGGAAAACATTCTCGGAACGAAAAAAGGGGTAAAAAAAGACGATAGCCGCAAAAAAAAAGTTTTCACCGTCAGTACTTCGCAATACCCCACTCGCGTTCCCTCCAACACACTCGACGGTTCTATTATTCATTCCTAAAATTCCATTTTTCACCCAACTTGTATTCTCTGTGCAATTAACCTTCACAGTCCACTCTCTTATCCTTTCTCCCTCCACATATCTCTCCCTTAGGCTGCGAAGCAGTGATGCCTTTATGTTCCCTCCACTTCCACCTCAACCTTTGAACCTATTTAAGCATCTGAAACCTTCTCACCTCTCTGCTCTAAATTTTCCGTCAGACTGCCTCCTTCCCTTCGACGAACCGTCAGAACGCCACCGATAATGCTGTGCGAAGGAACTTTACATACAACAATGTTTCCACTATTGTAGAAACTGAATTAACGGGACCCGCATGCACGGTTCGACTTGAATACACCGTAACATATTGCTACATTTTGTGCCAAGTAAGGTGTTGCAGTCAACCGAATTTCACACCAACGAGTGGAAGAGAGAATATAGTAAACACGGATATTTTGCTTTAACAATACTTTATACACAGCACATATACTTTGTATTTTCAAATTACAGTATTAGTAATTTCTTTTAACAAGAGAAAATCACACAAAATAGTGTAAAAATTTTGAGTAATCTAAAACCGAGTAAACGAAAACTTAAATGCGTAAGAAGTATATTTTTCATTTTTTGTTATTATTAATTTATTTTACACGTAGTGTTTCATATCAGAACTGTCACAAAGATTTTTCTTTATGATATCGGTATGAATTTCGTCAATGAACATTTAAAAAACGTCAATCAAATGTCATTATCTTTGAACAACGAAATACAGTAAGACTTGAACTGATAAAACGGAAATAGTTTGACATAAGGTAATTAAAATAGGGTGGATCCTATAGGATAATTGTCTATCTTTTAATTTAATGAGAACTGTGTCTAATTAGGGTTCAGATGGACCTAAATCAGCATTTAACAATCCAAACAACTTTGTAAACAAACCTCTCCTAACTCCACCTACCAACGCCTTACGCAAAGCTTAGATACACGTACAATTTAAAACATAGTAACGCCAAGCATGTGTTGATCGTGAGAGTGCCACAAGCGACTATTTCGCACAAAGGGGGCGTTATTGGCCAGGAAACCGCCCACAGCGACATTTCAAAGCGAGTTTTGGATTAAAGCGTGCTCCAAAGTCGTGTCACCGTTCAATTCCTCGTCACGGACGTGGCCCGAGCGACATACGTCCCGCGAATCGGACGTAGCACAACACGATTAATCGTCACTCGCATTGCAAAAGGGGTCCGACGCAGCCCTCTATCGCCGAAAAGAGTAAACACAAGCAAACATTCACTGCAACACACCGACACCTGCGATTTTTTGTCGCGCCATATTTTTGGCGTCTATTTCCGTTTAAGCGTACGTTTTTCTCTCTGTCACGTTGCATTTTGAATAAGCTATTTACGAATGCATTGAAGAATTGAGAAACATTTCTGCCGTCGATAAGTCGAAGTGCGTCGCTGTTGAGGGTCAAAGGTCTTAATCCACGACCGGGAGACGTGAGTCTTGTGTTACGTTCGTAAATTGTGGAACATGGTCAAATCCGTGCTGACGTCTTATGTCGCAAGTTCCAGGTTGCTTAGGACCGAACGTGAATGTGCGGGAAATGTTTAGCTAAACCTCAAATAGGAAGGATTATGTTTTGGTGAATAAATCAAGAAATTGGAACGAATAAAAGGTATTCAAACAACTTAGAAATTCCAAAACCTATCTTCTGTTGCAAATATACAATTAATTCAAAATATTTCAATGACTTTTACAATACCCAATATGTGGAATTTTAACTAAAACCTCCGACTTAATAATTTAGGCGTTAATTAGGCTAAAAAATAGGATATTGATAAAATTATTATAAATCATATCTTATTAAAGATGAAATCAAGGATCCTTAATATCTTCGTATGATTGATTTAATCTTCGATTCATTTAATATCAGTCTATACATAAATTAAGAAATGAACCATTACTTAATGAAAAAATAAAATCGATTTTGATTCATTCATTATATAAATCAACTGTTTACCAAATCAAACTTTTTAGATATATATGTATAAAAATTGATGGTTAAACTTTAATACAAATATGTATTCTATAGCACCATCTTAAGCTCTAGTAACAATGAGAGTCTAAGTATTCGTTATTAGCGTTCACTTTCATTCTCTTAGAAACTCAACGATTTGAAAAGACGATAAAATACGGTAGTTAACGAGAAAATACTCATCCTAAACTTATGAGCGAGTTTTCCGGCAAATGGAAACGGGCATCGTTATACGGACAAGTGGACCAGCAGATCCATTTGGGGCATTGTTTCCTTCCGTCTTCAGCTCCTCCTCTGCCTACATCCACTCCCTTTTAATCTTTCAACTTTCTCCAACACGTCTCTTTTTTAATCTCTCCGAAAAAACTTCATTCGGCCAGAGTTCCCTTCACATATCGCTTATTATCCCTTTAATTCCTTTCATCTGCAAATGGTTCTTCAGAGGACCCGCTCCCGGCGTTTAATTACTCCACTGCCCACTCCCGCACACATGTACCTTACGCACGGAATATTAAGGCTCACGCAGTTCTTCCTTTACGGCTCTTAGCCCCGGTAATTCGGGCTCGACCCTCTACTTTCCCCGTGTTCTCCAATTGCCGACAATCTCTCCAC
The DNA here is from genome assembly GCA_020796165.1 of Pantala flavescens. Taxonomy (NCBI): domain Eukaryota; kingdom Metazoa; phylum Arthropoda; class Insecta; order Odonata; family Libellulidae; genus Pantala; species Pantala flavescens. The sequence continues at coordinate 48,265,021 of CM036881.1, read as the reverse complement.
TTTGAGCCCGGAATGTGTTTAGCTAACTTGAATTAAACGCTTGTGTAAATTAGCTAATTAACTCCTGAGAAGAAGTCGAACTCCATGGCTTATTTAAGGATGAAGTGGAGCAGATGAATTCGTGTTATCGCACCATAAATATTGATGTATAATTTGATGGCACGCGTAATTTACGCTGGATTAATTAGTTGTCCGATGTTTGATAATCATCAGAGCAGCCAATTAAATTCCTCGGATTTTACAAAAACATAAGGGAAAAATATATTCTAAGAGTTACTGATACTTTAATCTATGTATTATACTAACAGTTTTTCAATTTAATATAAAGAAAAATGACTCTCCACTAATGGATATAAGATGAGACGAAATTTTTAAATACCATTTCTAGTCTAAAATTTTAAATACTTGTAATGTAATATTCATGAAGTTACTTAAAACTATATAACATCGATCAATTTCTGTCGAATCCAAGTCAATATAAAAACAAAAGGAAGGATGAAAATCCATATCACGATAACATTCCTATATACTTCGTGAGAGTTTCATAAACTAAGTTTCCTGGATTTTTAGGGATCTAAGATGGATTATCTCATAAAACAAATCCAAAAGCCCCTATCTTGATGTAAATTATACGTGTAAGGAGGTCTTCACTATCACCGTTGTTAATTAATCGTAGCACAATGCTAGTCTTACAGGACATTTAAAGAGTTTGGAAAATTTCACTATGGTAAAGAGTCGTAAACGTTGTGCTATTAGTACTCAAGTTTAGTGGAAAACTTTCTCTCTAAATAGTGCCAGCTACTACCTCATTTGGCCTCGTCTCTTTTAACTCCCAATGTCTTCACGTATTATCCATCCCCCTTCTTCTTCATTCCTTTTCCTTCCACGTTCTCTTCACACTTTACATCTCATGCTCTCACGTGCTCACTCTATTAATAAGAGAAGTTCATCTCAAACTAGACTGCTTTTAATATGCTGTCTAATCTTCATTCCTTTTTCCCCATCTTGCACTATAGCGATCCTGAAATTTCTTACTTAGTCGTCCCGCATGTTCTAGTATCTACGGAAGTTTCTCAACAAGAGCTCCATGGAAACCAAGGGTGCTCAGAAGCATCATTGGAGTTTTCTCGAAAAAGTATTTTAGAAGCGAGGATTAAAAAGTAATCTGTGAAATTAACTCTCCTTCGCGTTGCATCTGATTACAAAGTTATTATATGATTATTATAAAAGTAAACTAAAAGTTCACGATTATTTTCGTGTGTATTATTCTTTCGTTCCCAAAACTATCGTAATCATTACTGATTTTCTTCGAAGGAAGAGATTTCCAAACCAAAGAGTTTAACTTTACTTTGCAACACTGGCATTCTTCAAATAAATCCGCTTATTATTCAATTTCTTGGAACCAATGGAAATCTGAATGGAGGGATACAATTTATAAAACAATGCGTGTATGCAAAGAAATTTAAAAGAACGAGTTTAAAAGTTACGATTACAAAGCAACCTAGAATGTATAAAACTATTTCTTTCAATCTATACGAGCAACGATTTTTAGAAAAATATTAATTATAAAATATTTCCTTTGTGATATATGATGAAAATTTAATATTTTACTTACAATATATTTTACATTAAATTAGAGTTCAACATTCCTTTTGCAAAAATGTAAATTTACCCAACTGTTAATCTCTTTTTAACAAAATATATTTCACAATAAAAAAAATCTCTCTCCGAATTACGACGTATTTTGTGATAATTTAAAATATATATTGCATAAGCCATAATGTCCAAGAATAAAATGTATAATCGTATCGCTATTAAGAAATAAATGAACTAATTAAAAATAATAGAATTAGGAAATTTTAACAGCATACGTATAATAAATTTATCAGTGCCCAGATTGGGAAATAAATTAGTTCCTCAAAATAAATTAAATTCCTCAAAAATTTTCATCTGGAAAATAAGAGAAATGAATAGCTGTATAATCTTCAACCACACGGATATGAACCAAGAAGTGAGTTGACCAAGTCAATCAAAAGTGGAGTTTAAATGGTGATTAATCCAGATCGAATGATCCCATGGGATGAAAGATGCAATCAAAAATTGATTTCCAATTAAAAATACCGGAAAAATAAATTTGACTTCTCTACTCCGTGAATAGCCTTCATTTACCTGAACTGCATGGCTAGTTCACGATGAAATTTCAATGTGGAGCGAAATTTTGAAAAATAAAAGAAATAAAATATCGGGAGGTCATGCCCACCGCTTTCACAGAGTGAAACTGTAATTAACTTAACAACCCTTGACCCCAAAACGAATTCGGCTTAATATTGCTCGTGAGGAAGAACTTCGATCATTTGAACAACTAAAAGGAGCTCTTGAATCATTTTTTCCGTTTAAAAAGGGATTTTATTCTGTAACGAAACCAATGGTAGAGTTCGTTTAAATTCGAGTACTGGAACGTGCATAAGGGGGTATAAATTATGGTCACTGCATTTTAACTACTTTTCCACAGGTTTAAATAAAAGGGAGTGAAAATTTTCGGTGAAATTCACCGTTTATCGATAATATCCTTTCGCTTGAAATTTTGACTTCGTATGGATATTTCTCGATTGATTCATGCGTTATAAACGCTCTCAATCCACAAAGGCTTGTCTTTGAATGCGAGCGAATGCGCGTATGGAAATATATGAAAGTAACCATTTAGGTCATGAAATGGCCTGCTTCAATACTTTTCATCCATTAATAAAAAGGGAGTAACCCGCTCAAATGCTTAACGGACCCGAAATTTCAATATTATTGATTCAGCCCTAAGTATCTACTCATTTGAAAAATAAGAATTTTTCTTTCAATAGAATTATGAGAGCTATTGTGATTAAACAATTTTAATTTCATGATAAAATTTCGTTTGACATTTCGTTTTTAAATGCCAACAAATGCAGCTAAGTTGGCGTCCCAGATTTTCCCGTACTTCAATTGACATTTTCAAATTGTTCAGTTTGAATATCACTTTTATGAAGTCATCAGTGACTTTTAATAAAAAACTGAATTGTTTAGATTATTTTACACGAATTTATGAAAAAAATGAATAAAGAATTTGAGTTATAATATAATAATAACTTTCTTAATAATAAAATTTTAAGTAGCAAAAATCTTTCTCGAATTAAAGAAGATTCCTCTTTCCTGTGAAATTAGAAAATTATCAATAAAATAATAGAGATCATATATTTTAGTAAATTGCTAAAACGAAATAATTATTATTATTAATAAAAAAAAGTAATAAACTGTAGCATGTTAGACACACGCTTGAAGCACAAACGTCACTCTCTCTACTGTTTCATTTAAGAGCGTCATCTAAATGAAAAACCAAATGAGCTGCATTGCTGCTTCAGTGGACCCTTTTAAAAGTAGATCCATAACTGCATGAATTGCATTCGACCCTTTTTCATTTCATCGAAAATAAAAGCTTTCGTCGAACTATTTTTAATTTACCTGAGTAACAAAAAATTTCGTATTGTTTTATAGACGAACGGCCACCAAAAATCAGCTAGACGAACCCCAACGAATAATTCAGACGACTGCATTCTATTTGATCAAATTACTCACAAAGCGCAATTTTCTTCCGCCGGACAGAAAAGGAAATTATACCTTTTCGAAAAAAATAAATAACTCGTGGAAAACGGCGAAAATTTTTGAACGTTCAAAAGTAAAGCGATCTCCTCATTTTTAGAGCTCGGATTGTAAAGATGAAAAAAATGCGATTTCTTCTAATTATGGCAAGAAAAGTTTCCGGGCCGATCATACTTTTTTCCCTTGACTTAATGAGCTATTCTTTTGATCCTTCTTAATTTTCATCCTGGAGAAGGGATCAAAAATAAGAACTCCCGCCCCACAAATTTCCTCCCAAAAGACAAGCTCGCCACTCATTTTCTCCATGGCAACTCATTACTTTCCAATTGACCTCATCGCACTCGATTCTTATACATCCTAAAGTCCATTCCCCAATTCCCGCTTCTTCAAGGATATTCTCCTTCATTCATCAATTGGCCGGAGCTTGGAAATGAATTTTTACTTTTTTATTTAATTCAATCGTCTCGAATCAACGCGCATATTTCTTCATTAGTTATAAATGGAATATTATTATGAGTAAATTACCTCAATAACCTAGTTTCTAATACTACAGTTTGGTATGAGTTCTACTTCATAATCACCAAATTTTTTCATCTTATTTTACTGTTAATCGATCTGAATAAACAAATAATGAAGTCATTCATTTTTCATTTCAATTATTTCTCATTGAGTTAGCAAAAATAAAGCTACGTTAATATTATTATTTTTTAAATTCGATGGAGTGATCAAATAAAATAGAAAACTAGAAATCTTAGCTTGAATGTAAAAGTTCCTTAAACAAGTTTAGTGGTTCTTTCCGCATGAGAATATCCGCCGACCAATTAGAAATATTGCGTGTAAGGTGTGTTTAATAAAAAACAAAAAGACCGATATGACCATCTAAAGTTACCAAGCACATATAGGAGTATTCCTTTTCAGATTTTAAAGTTATTCCAATGATAGGATTGGGAATCGATCCTAATCGTCTGACTGACAAGACATCTGCTATTATAATTTCTCTCTTTGTTCAAATCTTTAGATATCTCGTTAAGAGTAACGATATGCATAACAAGTTGAAATTACTTTACTGTCACTGTATTATTGTGATCAGTTAAAGTAATAATAAAGGGAACTTACAGAATAAAACTAAGATCATTCACTTTATAAAAAAAGCACCATTTATGAAAATTTTCAGATATAGATATTTTCAGATATACCCATAGTAACAAAACATAGCGGAAAAATTAAATAAAAAAGTAGTAATTATAAAAAATTCTACATTAGAAAAAATACGTATGCTTACGTGATCTTTGTGATTTTATAATTTTTTCTGGGTTTATTCAATTTCTTATAGCATTCTTTCCTTATATTAATAGTTAAGACTTTTCCTTCTAAAGCCCTTCTACATATATTTTACTCTTTGATACCTTTAAGTAATGGTATAAGTCTCAGAAAAAAAGCGTATATAACCTGTACTATTCTTGATGAAATCGTATTTTACTCTATCATTTATCTATTTAGACCTCGTGGTTAATCCACGTGCTCCGTAAAGTTCAAAATATAACGAGAATGCTCAATTACCAGCATCAGCTTTTAAAGCGCAAACATTCACAGAATAATACAATGCGTGAATGTATCAAAACGTATCTCGAAACATCTTCTTTAATTGGAATGAAAAATCTAACGCAGCATAAATCAGCCAACAAAGGGAGTTTAATCTGTCGCGAACGTTTCGCATCTATGACCCATCTATCAGAGGACAAGAAGAAATTCATACCAATCGAAATTCGCTACAGTCATCATCCCCCTCGTAAATATAACACGCCTTACGATATTCAAACATTCTACTCTCGTACGTCCCTCGCTTCTCCTCTTTCTACCAGAAGAAGAAGGAAGACCTTCCTCATTCCCATTCATTGCTGTCTTGACTCAGTGTTCCATTGAATGAACCTCCAACGCCACCAATTAGAAGGGCAATAAATCCGCGACAAAGGACTATCGAGACCAAGATGAAATCACACACTATTCCTCACCATCCATTCCACCCATCTTCTTTCCCCTTTATTCATTCGCTCAAAGGATTGATTTTCATTCCCATGAATTCTCGAGCGTCATTTTTTTTGGGAGACTAACAGATTCGCTGTTTCATTTCGATGGAGAATTAATCTTCTCCCGCTCGAATCAAATTGGGCGTAATGATATATGGAAGTGACGATGCAGAGATATTTTTTAATGGGAGCTTTTTTTATCCTGAGAGGGAATCGATCCAACGGAGCGATGGATGGAATGCTCCGTTGCTGTTCCGAATGTTTGTTTTCGTCGCTCCGGAACAATTCGTTTGTCTTTTTTTTATTCTTTGGTAAAAGCGGATCAGAGAGCTTAACGTGGAATGAAGTCATGGGAAGACTTTTTTTCTTTGGCTTTCAGGAGGTGAAAAAGTGAGTCGGTGAATGTAGGGATGATTTTAAATGAAATTTCATAAATGTTGGATACTGTTATCTTCCATTGCTAGGTAACGGTTAAGAATAAACGTTAAGGTAATGAAAATTAAACTTAATTTAAGCAAAGCAATAAAACATTCCTTTGTTCGTTATGAATCGTTTACGAGAACAGCTAGAAAGATTTCGATGTTTTTGTATTCAGCAGAAATCTACGGATCTGAACTTTATGTGAAGGGAAAATAGGCATTGATATGAAATTGCATAGCTGACAGCAATTATGACTTTACGTGACTTTTATAGAATTAGCAGTTAGCATGACCACAAATACTGTGAAATTTAAGTCATTTACTATAAAGTATATGGAATGAATATTTTGCATTTTAAAATTCTGATCTCTTGATAATGAAGGTATAAGTATAGGAAAACCTCTGCCATTCCCACAACATATTTCGACCTCACGATGACATGTAGTTAAAAGACTATACTATTAATTAATGTTCTTGCAATAAAAATTATCGTGAACAATATATACTGGAACTTTCCTTAGTTATTGTCATGTTGGAATTAGTTGACCTAACATAACTTTAATAATTCGGAAGGGCATTAAATTATCAGAATTTCACTTAAATAATATATTATAATTGATTTGAATAAAATTAGGGTGGAGTTCTACAAAGAGAAGTGTTCTTTAATTGAATTTATTCACTTTAATAGCATAATACTGTATGTTACGGAATAATGGTCTAAAATGCATGACCCGCCTCTTGCTTTTGGAGATGGACTAGCTGCCTCTCAAATCAAGAATAAGTAGACAGATTAGCTCAGTTTGCAGATAACTTTATGGAGGAAATTAAATCTAGTTAATAATTCCCTCACGGATGTTCATGCCATTTTCCTGTCTGTTTCCATATATCTCATTATCCTAAAATGATACAGCCGTACCCTTAGTCTGAGTGCTACTGTCCGACTCTTCCAATTAGTTAAAGAGGGTCTTAAATATTGCATATGCAACTTAGCACTGCGGCAGGAGTTGAGCCCTCCTCACTCAAACGTGTTTCTCATGTCCAAATGACAGACCTTTATATAATGCCCCAAAAGTATACAGATGATTCATACACCTGCGGAGACAAAGGGATTTCAGCATCTCGAGTAGAGAACAGGATCCATCACTTGCCAAACATCGCGCATCTATATTTTAAGCACATCTTACCACTACTCGAGGGCCTTTTTCTCTTGAAGAATTATTTCACCACAAGATTTCCTATACAATCATTAGCGATAAATTTTAATTATTGATAATATTTTATCGATTTTGATAATTTTTTATGAGGAATTAGGTTGAAGATGAATTGGGAGAACAATCAGAAAAGATGACTTGATTAAAATTTTGACCTTAATTTACCATAACAGCCGTAGGAGTATGTTTAAAAAAAATCGCTTAAATATACTTTCGTAAAAATCGTAAAGTAATCGTTCACTTATATATGTCCACAACATTTTAAAACATACGCTACAGAAGATTAATTTAATATACAATCATCTTGAACCAATTATTTAAGAAAACACATAGGCATTCTTTAATCGGAAAAAATTACTAATATGTAAGATTTGGATGTATGGAAACTTAGGGTTGAAACATAAATATATATTAACCATACTTTTACAGAAGATTATCGTACAAAAATAATGAGAAAATTTCAAAAATGTGTCAGAATCTTATAAAAAACATTGTTATTTAATGAATTTTGTGTATCGAACAAAATTGAAAATTTGCGCCAGTTTGATCAAATGTTGATACAATCGATTTTCAGAGAAATCATTTAGTTTAGTATTGAGAAAAATACTTCAAATGTAAACTGCAACCATACATCAAACAGTCTATCCACGTAAATTCATCCCATTTCACCACAGACTATTTACGTAAGTCAACGGAACGGATGCTCTGGAAAACTAATTCTGTAAATTAAATATTACTAGTCGGTACAAATACGCTTTGGTTTATCGAAAGAAATCGCGGAAATACTTTCGCGGTTTGCATATCCACTTCACATTTATTGACGTACCGCGAGTTGAATGTCGATATGTGTACATATTTAGAGTTCTTCGGAGATGAATTCTTGAAATAACTGAAGTATGTTATTAACCAAATTCAATTAAGAATGAATTTCATACTCATAAACCGTAAGATTCCTTTTATATTCTCTTTTGTACTTTAATTGCTCTCTCAAGATTTAAACTATATTATTACGAATATTACGAATGTTGAAAATGTAATTTTCGTATACTAATCACAAAAAAGGAACTGTTACTATGGCAAACGGTTTGTTTTACTACTAAGATATACAGTATGAAGAAAAAATGCAAAGTATATGAAATGTCCAACCAAGCTGTTTCGCCTCATTTCCCATTACTGGAGAAGAGTATTTCTGATCCATTGACAATTGACGGATATACGAATATAAATCAGAATAAACGTCAACCTTCCTTTGATTTGTTATTAGAAACTCCCCACATCTGCGGAGGAATACGTTATCAAACCTTTTAACGACCTCTGGCCTGGATTCCCAAAGGCCACACTCCATAAATCCGATCAACAGCTCGGGAAAAATTAAGGCTGGAGGCAGACAGTCCGCCTCCCATAAGGAAAACCATAAGACTCGCCCGTATTTACTTTCGCCAAAGAATTTTCGAAGGCAAATTCGTCGATTGCCCGGCAGAGGAAGCTGGCGTCGCGAACATGGCGGACTCTGCAGTGAGCCGAGTAAAATAGGGCCCAAAGAGAGAGAGGACACGTGGGTTAAAAACAGCGGATGAAATGGGACGGAAAGAGGTGGAATAGACAGCGGGAAAAAGATTTATCTCTTCAGAGCTTCCCGTCTCATAAAATCCAGACAGAGACCAGCCCTTCCTCACCCAAGCAATAATAATTTTCCACCCGCGTTAAGATTTATGCGGGAATAATGAACCTCGTGAGGGGAGCTAGGTCTCATCCGGTCCTAAAATGCCATCCCTTCTCCTGCTTTCTTTCTTCTTCGGTTACACACTTTAACAGTCGTCTGGTTTCACCTCTGATGACCTCATCTCCGTATATATACTCGCTGTCTTATTTGTCCGTGCTAATTTTCGAGTTAATCATCCATTAAGATGAGCGGGACAGGTGTTCTACCTGAATTTTTTTGCCCTTTCTCTCCAGATGACGTAAATCCTCGAGGCTGCAAAAATCAGTGACGTAAGGATGATTCTTGAAAAGAATCGTCAGAAACTATTCATTAAAGCCGTCCCTTCCTCCAAAATTCATTGAATTCTCTTCTCTGGTTTACGTATTTTAGCCATATTTGCAATTTTCGAAGCGATTCGTAATCGATGATATTTCATGTAGCATTTTTTTAAACAAGTGCACTATTATTCTAACAGAATATTTCAGAAGTTTGAATCCCTTATACCTACAAATTAAAAGAACTAAAAACTAGATATCAAACTTTAATCAAACTATTTATGCCTCTTCTTAGTTATACAATATTTACGAATCTAATAAAATTTCTTCAGAATATTATTTTGATTCGATTCTTATTATTACAGTGCATAATAATGGCGTAGGTAGTTACCATAGAGACCGAGTCTCCAGTACAATCTAATAGAGATCAACTTCATCACAGTGGAACTTATTGCTCTTCTGTAGCTCATACAACAACGGAAAATTATTAAATAAATGAATACTAAGGGAAGACGTGGGATAGCATCCACTGCTTTTTGGGGTAATAACAATAAAAGTCAAAGGATAATATCCTTCCATGCTCCGTAAATTTCGATGCCATTTCTATTAAAGCAAAAGTTAAATAATACCAACGAGAATCTCAGAAAAGAAGAAACGCGAAAAGGATTGCGCAAGTGGCACTTGGTCAACCAAAGTGTGCCCTTCTCTTTCCCATCAATTCCGATCCAGTTCCGGAACTTTCGCGACATTAACGCAGAAAATGGAAATGCCGAATTAATAATAATAGTTGGGATACGGAAATCACTCGATTCAAACAAATTCACATCCCTCAAAGATTATCGAATCGCAAATGAAAATCGTCAATTTTATTCATTAGGAGAGACATCGAGGGTCAGAAATGTAGGGACGCATTAGCATTCCGTCCGATAAAAAAAATCGAGTTCCGAAAATATAATAATACGAGAGTATAATTTTCTTCGAGCGACGTTCCGAAATTCTTTCCGCTCAATTTCTCACGACGATTTCCAATTTATTTCATCTCTTAAATTACTCCTCCTTTCTCTTCGTCTGAATTATGAGGACAATCATTTATTGAGAATAACAATCAGGATGGAATGAATTTCCGCTAAACATCTTTGTCTGCCAAGAATATTAACATTCTTTCGAATCTCTGAACAGAAAGTAATATAATATACTAGAAGTTAGAGTTAAATTATTTTCGAATAATAATGAAACATTGATTGAAGAATTCGAGATTATTATTAAAATCTATTATTATAAATATTTCAATAATTCACGAATAAATAACATGATGATTTTTAGAATAAAATAGACACCAACATAAATATAACAATAACAGCTGTTGATGGAAAAATTAATGGAAATATTAAATAGTTAAATTAGAGGTTCATAAAAAACGGTGACTTCATATGTAAGAATTTCCACGGGTAAAGTATTAAATAATATCAGAATGTTTTATATAATTATTAAAATATAGACAATATATTAGATTATTTTAACTATCTATATCTTTATTTTATAATTTTAAGGAAACTAAATTCACTTTACAACCTTGTTTGATGGAATTAGAGGAAATTAGAAATTACAAATTAGACATTAGAAATTTGATTTTAGAAATAATACTTGTTTTAAATAATTACTTAAAATACATTAATATTCAATATATTACTGCCAGTTATTAACATATTCTAACTCATATTGATAATACTCTTGATATAATTGGTTATGTTAAGGTCAACTCAACAGGCACTGAAATCGAATTGATTTTGGAATTATAATGATAATAGGAAAATAATTCTGCGCTGTTCATAAAGCTGATTCATATGGGTTGTTATCTTTCCTACAAAAAGGGAAAAAATAATTTAATGGCAGATTGAAACAATTATAAATATCCACACGATTAAGCGCTTTCATTCCTTCTGTTTCTTCTGCGTCTACGCCATATACGCTTCCCCTCGAGAAAAGTGAATGACTTGGGATAGAATGCGGAAGGGATATGTCCAGTCGAGTGGGTTTATGGGTAGGAAAGGAGAATGCATGTATCTTAAGGATGAGAGGCCATAAATCAGAGGTCCAAAAGTTTCATCGCAAGGGCGTAATGGAAGGAGCCGCACGGAGAGAATTCCCCCGCAACAGAAATAATTGTGCGATTTTGCGCATTTTTTGAGCGGATGTATTCGGCTGTCAAAAAGACCTCCAGGGCTCTGGGTTTTTTTTCTTTTTTAATTTGGATTAATATGAATGCGTTGAAATATTCCCGTGGGATGAGGGCCATAAATATTTAGAGGGAATAAAAGTGGAGACGTGTAGATTCTCTTCTGTCACTGCGATATGAAAATTATTTGCGTTCGATTCTGTATCGGATGTTGATGGGCTTCGGAAGATATGTAGCTCTCGTTCGGTACTCAATTAAATGTTTCCCCGTTCGTAAATCATGAACTTTGCAGACTCTCGATGTTGTAGAACATGTTTATTGCTTGTTCAAGTATCATAAAATAAATAATGAAATATCATATCATATCAATACGAACGCATATCAAACTTTGAGAACAGAATTTCCCATTCAAAATCGAACTACTGCCTCATGAAAACGAATCTGATAGAAATATGATGTTTCTGAATACCTCGATATCGTTCCATTATCATTAATTCTTCTAACCCATTCTATCGTTCTATCTGTGCAAATTAATAACTAAAATTAGCGAAACATAGAAAATTTAATATCAATAATGAATAATTGAAATTGCACCT